>JAFEMH010000027.1:0-1435619 GCA_022495995.1 Adenophora triphylla var. japonica
ATATAAAGCTTTAGTCTCATCTCTGGTCTTGGCTCCTATCGAGCCTCCCGCAAAGATTGTCAACCATTGATTGACCATTCTCTTCAAGCCATCATGTAGGCTTCCGGGTTCAAATGAGGGTAGTGTGAACATTGTGTTGGGACATTGCATTAACATCAGATAAATCTTTCCCATGCCTCATTGAAAGGGCTCCCCCACATCTTGGGAAAATGTCATCAATTTCCTCGTCTAAAACTAGCCAAAAGATGATGTGGGTAATATCTTTTAAGGAACACATCTTGCAATTCTACCCAAGTACTAATGCCGCCTACAAGCATCAAGAACCATGTTTTAGCCACTCCCTTAAGAGTGTAAGGAAAACACTTTAGTCTAATTTGCTCTTCGCTCACTCCCCGTCTTAACAAAAATTGAGCAACAACAATAATATATTCTTTAAGGAACGTAAGTGCATCCTCACCAGCAATCCGTGAAAGCTTGGCAACATGGCAAAGTATTGTCCTTTGACCTCTAAATTTTTGGTCAGACGGACAAAGACTCATGCAAAGAGGTAGACGTGTCTACTCCTGTGTCTCAGTGAAATCATTCATAGTCTGGCGCCTGGTTCTCGCTCTATCTCGGCTTTTCTCTTCCTCTACCCTCGTAAGGAGGGTTCTGATTCTGATGTCCGAATCCGAGAAAAGAGGATTAAAGAGGGGATCGCCCTCACTTCCTACCCCTAGGGACTACGTACTGAATTCTCAAAGAACGACACCTTCTTCAAATAATTGTTTTTTACTTCAAAGTCCGCAACGCCAAGAATAATAAAAACTAATGTTATATGATAAAAAACCGTGATCCTCTGTAGCGCTAATGCATGGGTCGGTTGCTTGCTCGCCGTATATAGAATTAGTGTCAATTTTTTCGTGGTCCCTAGCCGAGAAATGACACAAATGCCCTTGAAAAATACGTAAAACCGATGGGAAACGAATGAGCGAGCCGAGTCAGTTGGATTTCACTTTACCATCACTAGTTGGCCAGAATTTTGCCGAGGATTTTCCCTCAACTGCCGCGCCGCCATGATGCCTTGCTTTCTTCCTTGGCCTGCACTGGCCGCCAGAGTTGGCCCAACCTTTAATATTGGCCCTAATTCCTCAGCCAATAGGCCAAGAATACGCAAGAACACAAAGCCATTCCATGCATTTCCGCCCACCGCCTTGGGCCCACAGTATTCAATTACCATAGTAGTTCATGATCTTTCGTCTCGCGATCTTCTCGTCGCACTTCGGCCACAATTATAATGACTTCTTTGCATTTCGTCTCTTTTAGGATTTTATTTTTCATTTAATCCCACGAATTTTTATAGAATTAAATTCTGTCATAGAAATTCCATATTTCAAGCTTAGTCTACAAATTTTCCAAATATTTCCCATTTAGTCCCGAACCGTAATCGCTTATTTCTTCTTCTCTCTCGCTCCGCTCCACTTTATTCCTTTGCACTTTTTAGCCATAAAATGCACCTTTAATCGCCTCTATACCGTACTCATAAAATACTCACAAACCACATCAAATATACATAAAACTGGGAATCAAACACAAAGAAAGCCATAAAGTGCATCATTTGACGTGGGTAAATACACATCCGATCAATGCTAAAATCTTGACCCGATCTTGATTTCCGGCTACACCTGCACGATGTTCCGTCCTACATACATCCATGCTCACATGACACCATGTCATCACGGTTTTAACACGCCGCGCCATGACGATACTTACCCACCTTTCAATGCCTAACGTCACTGCATCCCTTGCAGCAAGGCAAAGAGAGGGCCGTGCCTAACTTCGAATTCGATTCTCACCAAATGGCCGTGCCTTCGGTACACTATTCACATGGCTAACGTATTTAAACGAATATGACAAAGCTCGGTCCTTAGGTTCGGGTTTTTTCTTTTAGGCCCTGGAAACCGCTTATTCTATGTGACCCTCGCCTCTGGGTCGTCCACCCTGGGATGTCGAAATACGTGCAAACGAGGGCTTATAAATGTTATCGATATGGTCTCCATCGACTCCAGATCTAGCATAGTTGCTAAAAGAAGATAATTTTTTCCAACCTACCTAGGATTTCAGAAATACATGTTTAAGTAAATTAGTAACAACAAAAAAATAAAATAAGAAACTAAAGAAGCTAAAACCGCACGCCACGAGCTTTCCCTTTTTTCCGTGAGGCCATTCCCTGTGTCTAAATCCCCCGCCCCGTCACCCTCCAAATAACCGAGAGCCAAGGTTGAGGAATAATACTCCTTGAGCCGCCTTTTCGCATTTCGAGGTCACAAGGTCCGATAGCTCCAAATAATCCGGCCTGAATCTGCCTCCGGGCACCGTCCGCTACTCTCCACTTATGACGGGATCACCAGATAATGAATGCTGAGGGAAACGGAACCCCGCCGCTACTCAAGCGAACCTCCGCATTACCCGGAGTGAGGTGCTGCGAGCCTTCGAAACCACTCAAGAAGCCGCCAAGCAATGAACTAAGCAAAGATCCAGTACGTACACTCGCGTCTTCGAGGAATGAGCCATAGCTCCCCTAACCTGATTAAACCTTGCTTCTCATAAGTAGGATTTAAGACATACCGTTCCCCCGGCTTCTGCTTTCAAAGCCTATCGTAAAGTTCCGCCTCCGCCAAGCTACGAGATCCCAAAGAACGCAAGGCAACACCTTCCGCTCAGCCTCCCTCAGCGCCTGGGCCAAAGCAGCCTCCTGACATGCCCGGGCCTCAAACAAGATGCTTCGCTTCTGGCTCAAGCACACATCGTTTCGCACTCAACAAGACACATACGTGCTCGTCTCCATCCGATCCCACCGCATTCGATCTCAAGATCGGGATCCCCAGATCTCAATCCTTTGCCTCTAGCATACAGCCTCGGCAACCACAATCAAAAGTCCCCATGCTTGCCAGTGGACCCAAGGCCCCCTGAAAGAGCGGATATCCCGACGATCTCAAGCTCTAAGCCACCGTTAGTCTCCGGGCCACAATCTGGGGGCTAACGAATCAAGCTTTCCCAGCCTTCCCAAACACAACCCTTAAATGACCTCGGGCAATCACGCCCTCAACTTCAACACCGTGGTATGTGGTACGGGTTGGTATGGCTACCCACTCAACTACCTTCCCCAAGATTCCTCGACGTCGGCGATCCCATCAGCCTAATCCACTCCCTCATCTTCGCCTTCCGTCCCCGAAAAGGCATAGAACCCACCTCGCATACCGATCCTGCATACCGATCCTCACATGGTTCGTCGATCGAACAAACGAAAGACATGACGCAAGGCAAGCTAGCTAGTTCTCGCGAAGAACTCTCCTCCCGGCTACCGATCCGAACAACAGCGGTCCCTCTCCCCTCCAAGTTCTGTGGATGCCTAAATGGAATGGAAAAGCATCTGACGACGGACAATGCCCAAAACCCACATCGACACCTACGTCCCTAGGCATGAGAGCCAAAGGGCAACTCCTCAATAGATGGCGTATCACTTTCTAAAGATTTCTCCCTCAAATTCCCACAGACTAAGGTGGTGCCACATCAACTGTGAAGGCGTAAAACCGCTCCACGTGGGATCGATCGTTCACAAATCTTCCCCGGAGGAAAGACTGCTCCAACCTCAACGTGGGAGCATAAAACCGCCATGACCTCGCAAGCTACCGAACAAAAGGATGACGAAATCCAGCCGGGCGAGAAGTTCTACCAAAAGATGGAACTCGGAAGCTTAAGCCGAGATAATGGATCCACTTTCCAAAGAAGAGCGTGATGGACATCTTCCATTCCCGCCTCAAGCCATCTTTGAGACCGACCTCACGATCAGCCACCATTTCTATCCCGGATCTCCTCGTGCCATCACGGGTCAACGCCGGACTAAGCTCAAAGACTCCGAAGCCTTCAAAGAAGGCAAGAAAGAACCCTCGCCCCATCCTTACCGCTTATCGAACAAACCCTCGCAAGGCACACTTCAACTCCCCGCCCAACTAAAGGAAAAGAAGAATGGAAATTAACAAGACACTACATTCGAATCTGAGGGCTCAAGTAAACCGCATGACAAGGAGCCCCAAAGAATAACAATCCCTCGCTTCCCCACAGCACCCAAAGATTTAGACAACCTCGAAATGCCCTGGGTCAAGTATTTGAAGCTTTTCAGAAACGAAATCTTCTCAAACCTCTCGAGAATTTCCAAATTTCAAAGACTCCCAAACCCAACATGGATACGAGCAAGCACCGCGCTCTTCCACTAACTACCCCGCCACACACCACCTATTGGCCAACCTTCGTGCTGACAGGCTCGCTGTGTGGTCCAGGGCTCACTGGGAGGGAGGAAAATTGAACGCCCCTCGTGGTCCCAATACCATCCTGGAAATCCATTCCCCCGAAACGACAAGGTGGTAAAACTCAATAGCCTTTCGACGAAACTGCCAAGCGAGAGCATACCCCCGCAATGCACCCCGAAATCGCCGCACGCACGTCCCGCTACGACCGGGAGCGTGAAACTGCAGTCAAAAGATCTCAGCACGGAATTCCGACAAGAACGCCCCAAGGGCAACCGTCCTTCTCCTACGATCTTTGCCCCAACCAAGGCATACAAATGGGATGGATCGAACGTTCCCGCAAGAGACCGAGTCCAACCGTGCAAGTAGCACGAGAAGCGGTTTAGCCTTCATGCTGCACGATGCACTCTGCCAATACGCGTGAGAATTCGGCACAACGAAGCCCCTCCTCATCCTCATAAAAATAGAGATGTTCTTCCTCCCTAACGTCCTTGATTGGATAACGGCTCCGGCTTAGCCTCAACATCATCGCTGATCGCTGAGCACGCATCGACCGCGACTCCGTGACGATCGAAGCGATAAAGTGCCTTCACCTCTAGTAATTCGAGCCTACGATTCCACCGCACGACCAATCGTAGTGAGTCATCAATTTGAGGATCCAATTCGACGCATAACCGGAGCTTTCCAGAGTTTCCAAGTCGTGGAAATCAAACCAACCTTCTCTCTCTTGGCTTCATTGGGACGACTCATACATCGCATTGAAAGCAAAGATCATCTACTCTTCACCAACGCGTGAAATTCATCAACGCCAATGGAGCGATCGAAGTGATCCGCGGAAGCGCAATGGCAAGTGCTTGTTTCGCCGGAACAAGCTTACCCGTGCAAGAAGCTGTCCCGGACATGACCGAATCACTCTTTCCCCGCATAATTCTTTCCTACCCCGTCCCGCGCCACGGCCGGAACCTTACATCCACGCTCTAAGCCGCGACGAGCCGGGAAATCGAAGAACCTCTGCGGTCAGATGACAACTCGATATAGCTATCGATCGGAAGAATGCTTCAGAGAGAGGATCAAGCAGACGGATGCCCTAACGGAGATTGATCGAGGGAGTAGACCCTTACTTCGCCGAAACCTCTCTTGCAAACCGGCTCATCACACCGATCCCTCTAAGATAAGACAACCTCTAGCCACACTCTCGGATCTTACTGTGGACAAAAGCCCATCACAAACCTTAGTTCAATTCAACATTCCGTGTCCGACCCGGATGAACAAAGGGCGCAACTCTCCTCCAAGGCTTAACTCGTGGAAGCCGAGATATAAAGATGCTCCGTCGAATCGAGTCACATCGTAGAATGTCATCCAAGCAAAGATCCCAGATAAAGAGGCGCGATTCTATGAAAGTGATCAACATCGCTAAGAATCAACTCCGACATGCGCCGAATGCTTTCGCCTGTCCTAGAAGTAGCCTCCCTCACGACTTCTATCATCAAAAAACCCCAAGGATCAAAGTGGCAACACTAGAATGGAGGGACATCATCGTGGGAGCAACCAAAAACCTCCGCGATCCGGGTTTGAAATCGAACCGCACGCAAGCTACTTCTCCGGACTCATGCCAAGTGGAAGATTGGCACACCTCGAACCAAAGACTCACTCCTTCTAGAGCTACACCATCCGAGAGTACGAAGCCTCGGTCCAATCCCCGTCGTCAGCCTATAGTCTAGCTTCGAGTCTTGTCATTGCCTCGCTGTATTCAGCATCTTTCGAAGTCTCACTGACGGCTTTACGCCCACCAACGTATCATGTAGCCCGATCAACAATGCATACAGCCTTCACGCTTTCAATAAAAGGTCCGACCTTCCTAAAAATCATTTCATCAAGTAAATATAATGATGTTAACTAATCAAAACATTTGATAACAATTCATCTATACAAAAGGCAAACACATTAATTAAATAAATGCATCAAGCAAACATTTAAGCATGCTCACAAACGAGAGAAAAACCTGGCCCAAGCCGCCGAGAAGGTTTTAATCACAACGATTTGCAAAGATTGTCGAAGAGCTAAAGAGACGCAAGTCCGACGCCATTTCCAAAGACATACCGATCTTCCAATACCTCAAGAACTGGAAACCACCTTCATTGAACAAGGAAGACCCACACACGTAATGGTCAAAACCAAGAGCATCATGGCCCTAAAATGCCTCGCCTCTTACTTCGTCATCCTCGGGACATGCTATACAAGAAACGCTACCACTACGGGCCACTCCTACGCCGCATCGCCCAGAAGAAGCAAACAAGTTCATGAACGAAGTCCACAATGGGGCTTGCGCGGTCCCCATGGCACGAACGCTGTGAGCCCCCGATGCAAATCATTCTCAGATGGGCTACTACCGGATCTCCATGGAGGCAGATTGCATCCACTTTGTCCGAAGCCGCGATGTCTGCCAATCTGCTTCTCCAACCTCAATCATCTCGCCGCCCCACGATCTCTACCGCATGACTACACTCGCCATTTGCCACTGGGGGAATTGACGTCATCGGGAAAATGCCGCTCCGCCAAAGAACTGGGCCACGAGTTCTTCTTAGTAGCCATCGACTACTTCACCAAATGGGCCGAAGCCAAGTCCTACAAGGTACTCACCTCCAAGAAGGCCGCGCATTTCCTCAAGGAAAACATCATCCGTCGATACGCATCCCAAATGAGATCATATCGCACAACGGTTCACACTTCAAAGTGGAATTCGACGTGCATCGCCGGGGCCGAATTCAAGATCACACGCCACAAATCTTCCCTACGGCCACAAACAAACGGCGCTGTGGAAGCAAAGAACAAAACCCTCGAACGGATCATCCGAAAATGACCACCCGAGGACGAGATTGGCCCGAGAAGCCGCACCTCGCACTTGGGGGGGCTACCGCACATCGCCGAATGCCTAAACACGAAAGAAACCCCATTCGCCCGACATACGGATGGAAGCAAGCCCTTCCCATCAACTGGAAATTCCCTCACTCCGAGCCGGGCCAGTCGCCTGAAAATGACATCAACGAAGCCGAACGGCCCGGCCACGACACGACGAATTGGCTCGCTGTAGACGAGCGACGCTAAAGGCCAAGGAACACGCCCGAGCCTATCAAAGCAGATGGCTAGCTTTCGACAAGAAAGTCAAATCCCGAGACATCGTGGAAGGCGACTCAGACTCAAAGAAAGCCTCCCACTCGAACCAACCCACTGGGAAAATGGGAACCCACATGGATCGCCCTTTCGTGGTTCAAAAGATCTTCTCTCAGAGGTGCCATGAAGCCGGCTGCACCTAGACGGCAATCCCTTCATGAATCCAAATAACTAAGCAAACTTCGCAGATACTTCGCTCGAAGAAGAACAACCGTGCATCTCGCACTCCATGCAGTGTCGAACTACGTGCACTCGAGCCTCTAGTCCGGGGAACATAGGCAACCTTAATTGGTCCGGCCTAAAAACACACACAAAGTCAAAAGTTTCAATGTCAATCAAGACCTCCATCAAGCTACGCACTTTTCAAGAACACGCCCCAACAGCCACTCACTCAAGTCAAACGACTGAGGCAACATCAAAGGACATCCGAGGGTCACTCAAAGATCAAACGACCGACTCATGTCCGTTTCCAAGCCAAGGGCTTGTCTTTGCCTTCACGCGCTTCAAAAAAAAAAAAAGAGAGCTCGAGCAAGTGGCTCACAAAAAAGAGCTCGAGCAAGGGCTCACTAAAAAAAAAAAGAAGCTCAAGCAAAAGCCGCAAAAAAAAAAAAGAGGTCAAGAGCCCGACGCCAACAAAGAGGCAAGGAAGTCGCGAAAAAGACCGTCAAAACGACTTGTCAGAGATCATTCAACCTCTCGCCCAAGCACAAAGCCTCAAGAGTGGATTCACACATGGCCTGTGCCGTCAAATTCACGAATGCAATGTAAAAGTTCAAGGACTACGCCGACAAGGTTCACAAAAGACACAAAGGCAAACAAGAGATCTGCCTCGACAAAGCTTTAAAAGTAAATCACAAATCACTAACGGTTACAACATTTCGATGAGTTCAAGCACGGTCTACTCTCAAGTTCACAACATGCTAAAAGACAAACTTTAATACATTTAACAAATAATGTGTTTGCAAATGCAATGAATGGATACCTAGAGGTCATTCCGCGCCATCTCGGCGCGTCCCTCGCCATTCTTTCCTTTCTTCCCTCGTCCCCGCGAGTCTTCTTTCGCTCCACGTGAACCAACTCGCGTCTCTCACCCGAGATCGTGGGTCCTCCCCGTAGAGTCAAACAATCCAAGAGCTCTCGTGGCTTCATTCGCCCATGCTTCGGCTCGATCTCCTCCCCGCGAGTCCGCAAAAGAGGACCTCTCCCCGTCGCCGGTCAACTCTAGTCTCGTAGTCAAACAAAGTGTCTCCCGTCACATCCAAAGGGTCGACTGTGCTTCGCACTCCTAAGGCAATAGCTACTACGGCAACCGGTCCTGTAATCGCTACACGCCCGCTTTCCTCCAAGACCACTGGGATCGCCCAACACGCTGCTCATACTGTGCAGCGCATCGAGTCGTCAATACGACGCTCCCGACGTCTAAGGAGTACCACAAGAGGGAAAGCGGAATACTTCCATACCCTCGTAAAATACAAGAAGGCACCCGAAGCCGCCATACAAAGAGGAACTACCTCCGCAAAGAAGAAGGTCATCCCACTCAACAAAGGCTCCTGCTTCATCCCAAACCGCTGGGAAACAAGCGACTTAATATAGAAGGAGGACCACGACAAACCCGGAACTCGACAACATAGGACCCTTCCCGAAAGACCCTCCTAGTCTCAATCCTCCAGCCGAGGAACCCACCAACGGATCTCGATGCGTACTAAGCCGTGTCATCCATCTCTCCTGTGCGGATCGATCCATATCCAACACAAGAGGTCGCCGAGCAAATGACCACCCTAAGCAACGACGCCGGAGCTTCGGCATGGCCTCGAAGTCTCTCTCGCAGCCCACAAGTGTGAGCAAAGCTCGGGCTTCCCCTCTCATGAAACGATCCCCGCCGCCGACTGGCCGATACCATACGAAGAGTCTCCCCCAAAGACCAACGGGACAATATCCTCTCCAAACTCCGCAAAGGCCCAACCACATCTAGCAAAGCGCCATCGCAAATGCCAAGTGGAGCCGACCTGCGAAAAGTGTCGCCATCACGCACAAGTGCAAATGCGGTCCCAAAGAGACATCACTCATCATCAACCATGAACCGCTCCTAAGCAGCCTCAAAAATGTCAATATGACCCGAATCAAGGATCATGCCCTCGCACTTCTCCTAACGAAGTCCGAAGGAAACCCGCAAGCTTCACGCTCACCGCAAAGCACCACCCATCAAAGGAAGCGAGATGGCCTCCACCTCCGGTCCCCCATCAAAGCCCAAAATCCTCAAAAGTGGGCACCATTTCATTGTAGGAGAAGCAATACACATGCCTCCTAACATCCTTAACTTCGCGGCAGCCCGCAACAAATCCCAATCAGAACCAACTCCTTAAAAGACCAAATCGAGCAAAGACGAAACCTACCTCGAAAGCCCGTCTCACGATGCCTCATACACGCGCGCCGCATCCACGTTTTCACCGCTCAAAGCGAAATGTGCTTGCCTCTCCCGCGAAAGCCTCGGCAAAATTCTAGGAACGTACGAAAAATTCATGGCAAAAATGGAGGTTCCTAGAGAAAATGGGGAAGAAAGCTCGAAAATGGCCGCAAATGGGGAAATGGGAAGAACCGTACACCGGAAAGCATTTATCTCCTTCCCAAAGCAAGGTTGGTCCGTACGGACCTCTTTGCATGCTAAGTATGTCCGTACGGACCTCCTTGCAACCACGACCCATTTCCCCAAAGAAACAAGATAACAACCACCGTCTCGCCAGACCTTGCTCCAAACCGCCCAAACACCGGCCAAAGCCATTCCCTAAGCAAACATACACTACCCATAAACGCACTCTCACCACGCTGGGTACATGCACAAAATAAAAAAATACTAGCAACAATTTCTAGGACAATTCCTGAATCACAAAAACGACATTACATCTTAAAATAGAATACTTTTGCTATGCAAATACAAGTGTTTTATTACAGTACCCATAAATGTCTCGTTGCTAAACAAAAAAAAAAAGAGAAGATATGAAAAGAGGGAAAGCAAATGAATACTAATCAGACTCCTCAGCATCATCATCCTCGCCAAGGTCCTCCAGAGAGAAGTCGGGCATCCCGGTGAACTCGCCCGTCATATCCTCGTCATCAGAGTACCGAGCCCCCTCCGAAGGCTAGTACTCAAAGTACTCAGAAGGATCAAACCCGGCGAAAGGATCAAAGAAGGAAGGTTCTGACGAACCCTCACCCTGTGCATCCTGCTTAAGGAAGAACTGATAAAAGGGCTGCTGCCTCGGAGCTCCCGAAGATGTCCCGGCATCCATGCTATGCCGCCCCCTCGAAGGTCCCTCCAGCTGTGGCTCCGGCTCGGCTCTCGGTGGAGGAACGTCTACAGAATGCTCGAAGGCATAGGCTCGCACGCACGCGTCGGGGAAGACTCCAAGCAGATGCCTTCGACGCCATCTTTCTTCGCAAACGACCTCATCGCCACATAACGGCGAGTCGCATATCATAGGCTCTCCCCGGACTCCGCACAAGCAAGCAGCCCAAAGAAACGCCAAAGAATACAGCTTATACTCAACAACAAAAAGAGAAAAATACGTAAAGGATGCCAAGATGGAAAAGAGTCGCACACTCACCGATCTATCTGGGATCCACTCTGTATGCAAGCAGTGAGCCCTGCCGTAAACGGCACATGCACACCCTCCGCCTCGATCCGTCCCCACTGACATACGTGAAACTGCCCCTATCGCATCGGAACCTCTCGGGGAACCCGCGGCCAACCTCTCTCTCCTCGCCAATACCTCGCGGCGCCCTCAACTTCCTCCTCACGAAGGCCCCATACTCCTCTCCATACAAAATAAACTCCTCAAAGACTCCACACCGCCAAGGTACCTCTCAAAATCCAAAGACATCCATGTCCCGGAATCAATCATCCCAAAAGGAGGGTCCACTCGGAGCCACGGGAAGCACACCCGGGCTATGTCGCCCGGTAAGACCCGCTCCCCTGTGCATGACGCCGCGAAGTCGGGCCCCGCCCGGCATCTTCTCGTCGCTACCGTCACCTCGGGAGCCTCCCCTCGAACTCACGCCTCATGCAGGAGCCCACGGGAACAAAAATAAACTCCCTCCGGGCTACCCTCTTCGTACGCTCCCGCACATCCCCGTAGGCGATGGTGAGCTTCCCCTCCGCCGGTCCTCCTCTTCCTGCCGCACGAGCCCAAACTCTCAAAGATAGGTGATGGATGTGTATTTATCCATCCAAATGATGCACTTTTAGGCTTTCTTTGTGTTCGATTCCCGAGTTTTATGTATATTTGATATGGTTTGTTAGTGTTTTGATAGTTCAGGGGCTGAAGCGCAACAATGCTGAAATCTGGGACAAAACTGACATTTTGAAGTTCAAGGACCAAATGGGAAATAGTGGAAAATTCCGGGACTGAACTGGGAATATGGAAATTTTGGACGAAATTGATATATAAAAATTCCTGGGTCAAAATGAAAAATAAAATCCCAAAGAGCGAACCGTGGCTGAAGAAGTCATTAAAGGTCAAAGCCAAGTGCGACTGCAAGATAGCGGGACGAAACGAATAATAACTAATACTAAATAAGGCCAAGGCACCAGGGCTATGGCCGGCCACTTGGGAAGCATTTGGGGCCAGGAGAGGGCATTCATGGGCCAAGCAAGGGCCAGGCAAGGAAATTGAAGCAACAGGCCAAACTTATTACTGCAAAAAAGGGCGGCCGCGCCACAACAAATAATCTCGGCCAAACTATGAATGATTTCCTGAGACCTAGGGTAGACACATCTACCTCTTGCATAGTGCTGTCCGATGCAGCCAAAAATTTAGAGGTCAAAGGACAATACTTTGCCATGTTGCCAAGCTTTCACGGATTGCCTGGTGAGGATGCACTTACGTTCCTTAAAGAATATATTATTGTTGTTGCTCAATTTTTGTTAAGACAGGAGCCGACTCAAGAGCAAATTAGACTAAAGTGTTTTCCTTACACTCTTAAGGGAGTGGCTAAAACATGGTTGCCGATGCTTGCACCGAGCAAAGATTAGTACTGGGTAGAATTGCAAGACGTGTTCCTTTAAAAGATATTACCCACATCATCTTTTGGCTAGTTTTAGATGTAAATTGATGACATTTTCCCAAGATGTGGGGAGCCCTTTCATGAGGCATGGGAAAGATTTAATACAATGTTAATGCAATGTCCCCAACACAATTTCACACTACCTCACCGAACCAAGCCTTCTATGATGGCTTGAAAGAGAATGGTCAATCAACGGGTCAGACAATGCCGCGGAGGCTCGATAGGAGCCAAGACCTTGACATGAGACTAAAGCTTTATATGAGATGTTGAGTGATAATTCTCAACAAAAGAGCTCGAGGGGTAGAACTAGGGAGTACTTGAATTGAATGCTAGTGATAATATTTCAAAGCACATTGCGCTTTTAAATAATAAATTGGATAAATTGACTGCTTGTGGCACTTCTGCTAGTGCTAATGTTATTACTGATTATTGTGTAAATTGTGGTTTATCATCTCATGTGACTAATATGTGTCCAAGTGCAGCAAATTTCTGTTATAATCCTCAATGTGCACACGCTTTCAATGGATATGTACCAAGGCCACCACCCCAAGGCAACCAATATGGCAATTACAATCCATGGGGTGGCCATCATAATCAGCAAGTGAAACCTCTTCATATGCCGCCGCCTGGACAACATGGTAATGAGCCTTTGGAGATGGCCAAAGAGCTGAGGATGGAAATGCAAAGAAAGGCAATAGAAACACGTAAGCCGCGTTGTAGAAGCGGGCACACAGCAGAGCAACTCTGTGAAGGTTTCCCAAGAGTTGATGAAAGAGAAAAATCCACCACCCGAGCAAGCAAAGTCAATCACGACAGTGTGGGATGAGAGTGAGGAAATTGAGGAGGTATTTCTTTCTTCCCTTGATAATTTTGAATGTGATAATATTGATAATGTTAGTGATGAAGAGGATGAGATTGGGGAGGTTCAATTTGTATTCTCTGCATTAAATTTAGAAACCCCTCCCCCCAATGTTGTAGAAACCACACCCCGTAGAGGTGTGGAGTTTGAAAAGATTAAACATGCTCAAAAAGACCCCGGATGTTTTACTATTCCAATTTCTTTAGGGGGTCAAAATTTTAAAGGTTTGTTGGATCTTGGGGCAAGTGTCAATGTGATGCCCTTTCATGTTTTTAGAAGTTTAGGGATATGTGAGTTGAAACCACCCAAGAGAGACTTGCAATTGGCGGATCTCTCAATCAAAAGACCCTTAGGGGTTATTGAAGGGGTGTTGGTTAAAATTGATAAAATTATTATTCCCATTGACTTTTATGTGATGTGTATGGAGGGATCAAGTGAGGAACAACTGAAAACTCCCATTCTGCTTGGGAGACCATTTATGTTTGACACTAAGGCCACCATTGATGTGTGTCAAGGGGTGGTGTCCTTGAGAGGTATGGGGGAGGAATGTAAATTTTGTATGCTTAAAACTGATGAGAAACCCTACCCCAAATATGATTTTGTAGGAGCCATAACCGATTTACCAATGGTCATATATGATGTGAATGGAGGTGAGAAAAGTGGGGATAATGCGGACGTTTGTCCCTTGGCTAGTAACATTAAGGCCGACCAATACTCTAGGAGTAACGGGTCGTATCACTCCCCACACGGCTCCCATAAAGAGTCGAATCCATCACATTTACCACAAGGTCCTTCTAAATCGAGAGTTAGTGAGGAGAGTTATAGTGATTTATCTGATTCTATATTTGCTTCTATTTTTGTTCATGATAACTCTCTTGATCTTGGTTGTGAGAATGGTGTTCTGCAGTTGCGTAAAAGATTGAGCTTGTGGGTGGAACCCCCAATAAAAAGAAAAGAAAAAGGGGTAAGCAAAAGCGTAAAGTTTCAAAAATAAATGTGGCTTTACCCCTACTTGTTGACAATGGAGAGCTGAAGTGGAAAGAGAAGGGCGTCTGTGCCCGCGAGGAAAAGAGATGGTCCAAATGCCGCAAAGCTAAGGCCAAGTAAGTTTGGGACCATAGTCGGGCTAACGACTTTAAACAAATGCGCTGCTTGGGAGGCAACCCAATGAGGTATGTTTTACTGTTTTGTTAATTATTGTTTAGTAGTGTCTTGCTATCTTTCGAACTTAAGGCACGCTTTTATTCTCTGTGCTCTGAGGACATAGCATGTTTTGAGTTTGGGGGTGGGCAACTCTCCGAGTTTGTGGGTTTATAGGGGAGTGTATATAGTGTCACCCTCTAAAAAAATAGAAAAATTTAAAATTTTTGTTCTTTTCATAGTTGGGATGTTGGCCAAAGTCTGTGATGATTAGAGTGTGCTTTAATTTTAGAATCACATGTGCTATTATTAGTGTGGTGATTGGGATTGCATTGAAACATTTAAATTATGATTGCACCACCTCTCACTTCCGTATCATATTCTTGGTCATTGTCATCAACTTAGGTGCCTTTTATGGGATCACTTTGTGTATTCTCGGGGTCCCTAGAACATGTTTGCATGATTGTCAATAACACGTCAATAGGTTACTTGATATATATGGCTATTTTTTGAATCCCTTTTTGTGAGCCTTAAACTTTCTAGTCACTAAAAATTTCCGCTAGAACCCCTTTTGAGCTTGAAAAAGAATGGAATCTCTCACAAAGTGGGAGGTTATCTTAGACCACCATTCGCCTTCATTTGTACCCTCATTGTCCTACCCGTTTAACCTATACACAAATTTAATTTTTCTCACCTTTTCAAGAAAGTGAAACTAGGGAATGAATTGGAAATTGTGGGGAAAGTTTGGAAAATTAAGGGTTGAGTGGAAAGTGGTCACGAAACTAAAGAAGTGGGTCATGTTATGTAATGAAAAGAGGGGCTTGATAAAAAAAAAATATATATATATATATTGAATGCACATTCTTCGTGATGTAATTGTGCAAAGCAAAAAAAAAAAAAAAAATGAAAAATGAAAAATCGAGCCCTCTCTAATATCAAAGTGGGAATTATGTTTCAAGGTGACCAAAGAAAGTAGTGAAATGTGCCCAACCCCATGTCAATGTATGAAAAAGTTTTAGTTTGTGGGTTGGCACATTGGAAAGTAATAAGGGTGAGTGGAGAAATTATCATCAAAGTGAGGATGTATTATTACAAGAAGACTTTCTAGTTTCACTTTCTTGTTTTCGTATGTCTTTACCTTCATTTGTAACCATGAACCTAGCCCTGCGATCTTTCGCAACTTAACTTTTAAGCCATATTATTCTTTCAATATGGAGTAACCGGGTTGACAATCGTGTAAATATGCATATGAGTGTCCTTTTGGGTCGTACTATCTATAACATATTGATTTAGAGCATCACTTAGTGAATCCATAAATAATCTTAGGTTGTTGGCAAGTAAATGACTCCTCCCCATAATTCATTCATCATTCAAAGCCGCGGTGGAAAATTGTGAATTTTATGCTTCAATGTGATTGTAATCCCATTACCGCGGTGGCACTTGCTGATTATGTGTGTTGGTGAGAATCTCGAGACTTGTATGGCCAATGAATCATCTCGTGATAGAACATCCCAAAAATAATTATTTTGTTTTATTATTAGTTAGAGTAGTTTTATTTTTATTCTTTTAGTTTTGTTTTACTCGGGACGAGCAAAAGGTTAGTTTGTGGGTGTTTGATGGATGTGTATTTACCCATCCAAATGATGCACTTTTAGGCTTTCTTTGTGTTCGATTCCCGAGTTTTATGTATATTTGATATGGTTTGTTAGTGTTTTGATAGTTCAGGTGCGCAACAATGTGCAAAACTGGGACAAAACCGACATTTTGAAGTTCAAGGACCAAATGGGAAATAGTGGAAAATTCCGGGACTGAACTGGGAATATGGAAATTTTGGACGAAATTGATATATAAAAATTCCTGGGTCAAAATGAAAAATAAAATCCCAAAGAGCGAACTGCAGAAGAAGTCATTAAAGTGGTCAAAGTGCGACTGCAAGATAGCGGGACGAAACGAATAATAACTAATACTAAATAAGGCCAAGGCACCAGGGCTATGGCCGGCCACTTGGGAAGCATTTGGGGCCAGGAGAGGGCATTCATGGGCCAAGCAAGGGCCAGGCAAGGAAATTGAAGCAACAGGCCAAACTTATTATTGCAAAAAAAAGGGCGGCCGCGCCACAACAAATAATCTCGGCCAAAACTCACGGCCCACAAGAGCGGGCGCGCCAATCAACCAGGGCGGCCGCGCTGTTTCCGACGTCATTCAGCAGCAATAGTGTTACGTATCAATTGAAGGGCAAACCTGTCTTTTCCAATCTTGGCCCATGGTTTTGTTGCCCTATTCTTTATTTATACCCATAGCAGCCACGTAGAAACATATATATATATATTCAGATCATATTATATCATAGATCGGAGGAGATTATTAGAGATAGTTTTTATTATTTTGGCTTTTCTTGGAACAATTTCGTGGAAGAAGAAGAACAATTATTTCAGGTTTTTATTATTAATTATGAGTAGCTAATTTATTAGATTTGTAGATTGGTCGAACCTTTACCGGATTTCTATGCATTAGTATTTTTAATTCTTTCTATTTAATTCCTTCTAGTTCATCAATAGATTTTAATTTCTTGTTCTTAGATTCGAGACGTATGTTAAGATACGAACTCATCTTTGAATAATTGGGTATTTATTGAGCCATTAATTTGGGCGATTTATACATAGACCCCTATTGATTGAATAATTTGGTCTGTGCCGTAATAGAATCGGATCAATATTAGGTTCTTTTATTCTTTCGTTCTTAATTTATTCTTGGCCTATTGTGGTACCGTAATAGAAACTGCAATATTAAAAGAGTATTTAGGATTGTAATCCGGCCACCTAACCGTATCGATCCTAGCTAAAGTGAATGAACCCTAGAAGTTGAGTTAATGTTTTATAAGTAAAATTTTGCATAGAATGATGGTAAAGTGAAATTCAATCTATGAATCTCTGCTCATAATTTGTTTTCTTGCTTAGTTAATTTCTGTTATTTAGTTTATGCTTTTAGTCTCATATCAAATCAATATAAATTGTGGCTATTAAATTTACTGCGTTTACTTTACTTGTTTACCAACGAGTCTCTGTGGATTCGACCCCTGCATTTGCATACTGCTACACCGGTAGTGAGTACACTTGCTCGGTTTTTATTACAAGAGGGAGTTTTCCTCCATCAGCAGGATACGCAGCTACAGCCCCCGGATCTCTATCCCACGGGAAGCACTGAAAAATCTCATAGAACCACACCTGTGACAAAAAACAGAAAAGGCTCAGTGCAAAAGAAAACGGAGAAACGACAAGTTGCTAAATCAAAAAACAGCAATAAACTCATACCTCCAAAGCAAAGTCAAAACAGGCCAAAGAATCGCTACACCCCCGGCTAAACCGGTCCAAAAGAAAAGTAGAGCTCGGCCAAGCCCGCTCGCCCCAAGCGATATCACAAACCCTCTCCAGATCAATCAAGCTCTCCAACAGAGCAAAGGGAGCCGTTAGCCGCGTGGTTCGAGAACAAAGTCTCTGACAAGGCAAACCACAAAAAGGAGCGCGCCGCTCCGCCGTCACCCGGTCGGTACCCCGAACATAGGCCCCAATGCCGGCCGTAATCCTCGCCTCCACATCGCTATATAGCATGCCTGTGCCCCTCGCGAGACGAGGCTCAAAGCCCAAAGAGCTCTGGCCAACACAAAGATCGGATATCATATCTCTCCACCGCACCGGCCCTCCTTTCAAGGAAAGCCCTAATCGCAAAGAAAGTCGGTAGGCGTCACCGTCACCTCTCCCCACTCGATGGAAGGTGCGGGTGGTATCCCACCAATACTCGTAAAGGCCAAGGAAGACGCTCTTGTTCTTCCTCGTGTCGAGACCCCGGCCGTGTTCTCTACGAACACCCCTGCCGTGGAGCGTAGACTGTACCCTCCCGAGACTCGGCCTACCATCCACAGTAAATATCGTGCATCCGATGCCACAACCATCAAATGTGCCTCGAGCGATCCTCGAGTCTTCATCCTCTTGGCCTTCCCAGCCATGAGCCCCACATCCCCGCAGTAAACACAAAGAAAGGTACGTCATTCGCAGTACTTAATGCAAAAGAAAATCAAAGCATGCATATAACCCGTCACGAAACACGGCACACATTGCACATACTTTTTGACATGCATTATACATAATCTTTTCACATAATTCCCGTCACAAAACATGGCACATATTGCACATAATTCCCGTCACAAAACACGGCACATGTTACACATAATTTTCACATACATTATACATATAATTTTTCCATGCAGTCCGTCACAAAAACACGGCACACACTGTACAGATTTTCTCAACAGAGGGATCAAGCACTACACGACACATTTTCAAAAATAAACCGTCACGAAACACGGCACATATTGCACATATTTTCCCCACAAAGTCCGTCACCCAAAAACACGGCACACACTGCATAACAAAATCCGTCCCTACACGGCACACACTTTCGTACAAAACCCGTCACAAAAATCCGGCACATGTCACATTTTTTTTTTCACAAAATTTGTCACTACACGACAAACTTTTCTCATAATGTACATACATAAATAGCATTAGGTACAAAACACCAAAGCATGCATTTCATTAGAGAGGCACTTTATTTTCACAAATAAAAGCTAATCTACACATTTCTGCACAAAATACACATACCCACAATTTTTACATGTCCATTTTTAACAATTCATCAAGAATTTCACAAAAGGCATAAAAAATAACAAAAGTTCAAAAATGCGAAAACTAAAACCTAGTTCTAGCATTCAAAAATTTCGAAAGCAGAAATCAAAACGAACGGATTTCTTACCTCCCCGACGTTCCTAGAACGACGATTGTGCACCTCCGGATTTGGATACAAGACATCCTGGATTCTTTGAAGATGGAACAAACAAAATCCAATTTCTTGAGCTCCATCCGTTGCTCGACCACTTCTTGGATCAAGGCTGTCGACGATTCCTTCGAGATCCTTCCGCCATTGCAAGCGATTCAAGCAAAAAATGGAAGATTTTGGTTAACAATGGAGGTTTCTTCTCTCTCTCTCTCTCTCTGGCTGGTTCGTGAACCGGGAATGGGAAATGAAGGGGATGCCTCGGCTTAACCCGATCAAAACCTCGGGAACCGTAAAAATCAAAGTGGTCCGTACGGACCTCTTTGCATCCCAGTTGGTCCGTACGGACCTTCTTGCAAGGGAGGGCCAAATTACTTTCCCGCCCTTATAATTTTTGCCCCCGGCCGTCCTAAGGCCTTTTCAAGAAATCCAAGTGCGTAATGGTCCCTAACCCTTCAATTCAAGAACCTGGGCCTCAGCCAGAAGTCCGAACCTCGCCCCACTCCAACGGCAATTCAACCACCGGCCGTCGCGTAAGCTCCGAACCTCGCCCACTTCAACGGCAATTCAAGCACTCTCGAACGCATAAGCCCGAACCTCGCCCACTCCAACGGCAATTCAACCACCGACAGTCAGTGTAAGCCCGAACCTCGCCCACTCCAACGGCAATTCAACCACCGGCCGTCAATGTAAGACCGGTCCTCGCCCACTCAACGGCAATTCAAGAAGGAGCCAACACCTCCCAGCACGAATATCAAGGCACGAGACGCCTCCAAAACGCTCAACGGCAACTCAAGCACCGGCCCTCAAAACAGGTCCAAAGACACTTTCCCAGCAGAAAAAGGCCCCTACAAGGTCACGCATGCCCAGCAATTCAAGCACCGGCCATCAAAGTAAGCCCGAGCTCCTCCCCAACAAGTCAAAGGGAAGTCGTACAAGACCGCATATCCCCAGCATCGGCCGTCAATGTAATCCCGAACTTCGCCCACTCAACGGCAAAACAAGTGCAAGAAGGAGCCAACACCTCCGAGTACAAATCCCAAGGCACGAAACGCCAAATGGTGAAGCAATCACCGGCCATTATCCTCGCCCACTCCAACGGCAACGCAAGCACCGGCCATCAAACTGACGAAGCACGAGGCAGCTAGGCCTCTCGCAATCAAAGCTCAAGGCAGTCATGCCTCCACAACCGCCGCCAAGACGATTCAAAGTCCTCCCGCGTGGCACCAACCGCCGCTGTAAGACGATTCAAAGTCCTCCCGCGTGGCACCAACCGCCGCGTAAGACGATCTCAAAGTCCTCCCGCGTGGCACCAACCGCCGCCGTAAGACGATTCAAAGTCCTCCCGCGTGGCACCAACCAAGTCCTCCCGCGTGGCACCAATCGCCGCGTAAGACGATTCAAAGTTCTCCGCGTGGCACCAACCGCCGCCGTAAGACGATTCAAAGTCCTCCCGCGTGGCACCAACCGCCGCCAGAAGACGATTCAAAGTCCTCCTGCGTGGCACCAACCGCCGCCAAGACGATTCAAAGTCCTCCCGCGTGGCACCAACCACCGCCGAAGACGATTCAAAGTCCTCCCGCGTGGCACCAAAACCGCCGCCGTAAGACGATTCAAAGTCCTCACGCGCGGCGCAACCACATTCGTAAGACGATTCAAGTCCTCACACTATCCTCACTCGGAAGGCTTTAAACCACTCCTGGCCCGGAAGACCGTATAAATCTCCCAAATCACTATCCTCGGCCCTAAGGCCTTAAACCACCCGATTAGGAAAATCGTAAAATTTCCATCCCAGACACCACCACGTCCTCACATTGACCTCGGCGGTCACCACATCTTAGGACACCACCCCGTCCTTACCACCGACCTCGGCGGTCACACAACACTTCAGTGGCACCACCACGCCCGCACTCACAATTTCGCGACCTCTCGAACTACGACTGTGCTTGATTCCCGCCAGTGGATACGTAGGAATCCTATCACAGGTCCAAACCCATCGACCTATGCGGTCACCCAGACACCACCACGTCCTCACAACCGACCTCGCGGTCACACAACACTTCAGTGGCACCACCACGCCCGCATTCACAAAACACTCACCCCACACCCGAACTACGACTGTGCTTGATTCCCGCCAGTGGATACGTAGGGAATCCTATCACAGGTCCAGCCTCCGACCTAAACGGTCACACAATAGGACACCACCACGTCCTCACACCGACCTCCCTGGCCACTTTATCTCCCAAAGACGCGATCCAGACAGACCCTTATCTTATCGGCGACCCCACTTCTTTCATAAGTGACGCCGTCGAGGGGCTTCGTAAGTACCCCAACTGATCACCCCTTTCAAGCACACGAAACACCGCAGACTCATCAACGCAGCCTCGACGACCTCGGCACTCAAAACCCTCTCAAAACCCCCACCAAACCAAGCGGAGGGGCCTTTCTCGGGATAAAAAGGGACAAAAGGACCTTTTGGGAATTTTCAGAAATTGGAAAAGCACACATGGTCCGTACGGACCTCTTTGCTTTAATAATTACCGAATCCTCTTAAAGTCCACAATATTCCTCAAATCCCCGGAAAATGATTACCCTCCTCCAGAGTTGGTCCGTACGGACCTCTTTGCATGTCAACTTGGTCCGTACGAACCTTATTGCACAGGAACATCATAATTGCGTATATTCACCATCATCACGCATTCCCTCAAATCGAGGAAAACCAAAAGTCTGGATTACTGTGGAGGTCCGTACGGACCTTCTTGCACCAAATCCGCACTATAAATGAGGGCTCCCCCTCCTCATTTTCACACACCTCCCACTTCTCTCTTCCTCCCTAGCCTTCCGGCTTCCCTCTAAGTCCTCTCGAGGCATTCCCGCCCCTTTCGGATCCTTCCGAGGCCTTCCGAGCCCCCTCGGTGCTCCGGCCTCCCCGAGCGCTCCCGCGACGCTCCCGCGCCGCCCCGAGGCACTCTCGAGGTACTCGAGGCCCCTCGTGGTACTCCGAGGCCTTGCCTCGGTCTTTCCACCTGTCCCGCTCTTTCCGAGTCAAACCGGCGATCCCAAACCACGCCGAAACTCGTCCGAGTGACTCCCGCCACCCCAACGCACGCCGAACCTCTCGCCCGAGTAATCCCAACGATCCCCACGCACGCCGAACCTCTCGCCCGAACGCAGCCTCGCAACATCAACTCACGCCGAAACTCGTCCGCGTACAACCGGCCCCTCCCGAAGTAATCCCGATTCATACCGAACGCTACTCCGACCTCAAATACTATTCCTCGCCAAGACGTACACGAACCAACATTGGTAAGGCTTCCTTCCATTACTATTTCAATACATTTCAATACATAGGGTACAATGTAGACATCCGACACAAAGATGCATTTTTAAAAGCACACACACACACACACACAACATTTAAAGGATATTAGGGTATCCGAAAGACTCGTTTTTACGAGGCTAATTTCTGGAGTGAGCTCTAATATTCTAATATTCTCTTCCCGAGGAGTCATCTCGACCTCCGAACTCAAAATCTCATCACACAAAAACAGCTTTAAAATTATCTTTAAACCGATGCCCTTTTTTCAATGTTTTGGGGCTTAATAAAACGGCGTGGCGACTCTACAAATGCGAAAACAAAACGGCGAGACATCCGCTCCAACGCGAAAGATGCCAGATGCCGGGGCGCGATCGCGCTGCATCTCGAATCCGGGTAATTTCAGTATGATCAGGAGTTCTATGCAGTCTATCGAGCTTTACGACAGTGGGAGCATTATCTAGTTCAGAGGGAGTTTGTTCTATTTTCCGATCATCTTGCTCTTGAAGTTCCCGCATAGTCGAAGGTGATAAATAAGATGCATGCACGCTCGGGTTAGTTACTTGCGTAAGTTCCCGTTCATTATTCAACACAAGTCGAGAGTTCGTAACAAGGTCGCAGATGCTTTGAGCAGAGGGCTTCTTTGTTGATCACCTTATCGCAGAGATTGTCAGCTTTGACTTATTGAAGGACTTGTACGAGGAGGATGCGATTTTATGGAGATATGGTCGAAGTGTGTGGACAAGCACCCTAGTGCATTTTCATGTCCGAGATGGTTTTCTCGTTCAAGGGAGATCGATCAGGCATTCCTATTTCTTTCCCCGCGGGAGAAGCCGATTCGTGACTTGCATGGCGGAGGCCTTAGCGGACATCCTGGGAAGAGACAAGACTATTGCGAGTTTGGAGGAGCGTTATTTCCGGCCTCATCTCGAGGAAGGACGCGAGCTCTATTGTTCTGAGGTGTTATGTGTGCCAGTTTCTAAAGGTCACCTCAAAATACTGGTCTTTACTTACCTCTACCTCGTTCCCGATGATATTTGGCTAGACTTGTCCACGGATTTTGTCTTGGGCTTGCCTCTGACACGGGTGTGGATTCAAGTGTTTGTTGTGGTTGATCGGTTCTCCAAGATGTCCCACTTTATTGCTTGCAAGAAGATGGCGGATGCCTCCAACATTGCGAAGCTATTTTTCAGGGAGATTGTGAGACTACATGGGGTTCCTAAATCCATCACTTCGGTCAGGAACGCCAAGTTTTTGAGCCATTTCGCTTACGTTGTGGCGCATGTTTGGCACTTCACCGAATCGGAGCTCTACAAAGACATCCACTGCACCGGGATCTTGTGACGGAGGTCACTAATCGGACCTTGGGGAACATGATTAGGAGTGCTTTGTGGGGACAAGCCAAAACAAAGCTGGGATCTTGCACTACCACAAGCGGAGTTTGCCTACAAAAGTTCTATACACTCGGCGACAGGGAAGTCACCTTTTTCTTTGGTGTACACATCTATCCCTAGGCACGTGGTTGATTTGGTTCCATTACCTAGCGGTCGTGGAGTGAGTCAGGCTGCTGAGAATATGGCTAAGGATGTGCAAGCCGTCAAGGAAGCTGGCCAAGGCTAAGTTAGAGGCTACGGGGTCAAGAATAAGACGATCGCGGATAAAAAAGAAGTCGAGTCGAGGTTTTTGGCCGCTGGGGGACGAAGTTATGGTGTTCTTGCGGAAGGAGCGTTTTCCCGGTACGTACAAGAAGTTGCAGCCCCGCAAATATGGACCTTTCAAGGTGACTCCTAAGATCAACGACAATGCGTACGTGGTAGCTCTTCCCAATGATTTGAACATCTCCAACACGTTTAACGTCATGATATCTATGAGTACCATGCGGATGGAGTTCTTTATCTGCATGTGAACTCGGGGTCGAGTTCTTTGGAGGTGGAGAGATCGATGCAGAGATGAGTTAGAGACAGTGGCACCAGCGGCCGCCCCATCCCCAACTCCGGCGTGCGCCTCAATCTAACTCTAAGGTGAGGCAATCTTCATGCTGGGCCAAAGTGCGTACGCCTCGTCCGTGGTCAAGCGCCCGCCTCAAGACGGTGCAACCAGGAGATCCTTCTGCGCGAGGCGGCCGCCCCATGCACTCGTGTGCCCGCCTCAAGCTTTGTCAACAATGGAGGAAGTTTCTGTGATTCATGCGCCCGCCTGGGAATAATGGTGCGCCCGCCTGGCGTCGTCATTGATTCCTTATTTACGTTTCTTATTTCCAATTGCAGATTAATTGATTTCCAAACTTGGGTTATTTTGGTCCTTTGACGTATTATTTGTTTCTAGTGGTTGTGAGGTATTTAAAGAACTTTATTATTGTTTTTGACGGCAGCTTTTGATTGAATAAAATTTCGTAGAATTGTTTCTCTTTTCTGGTGGATTCCAGCTATCATTGCTTGAGGATTCTTCGCTTGAAGAGTTCTTGTGATTAGTGCGCTAATCACGAAATTTATCCGGCTTCCGTGCTGCGTCAGTTGGTATCAGAGCAGGTCATATCCTGTCTTTTCATCGCTGATTCGTTATGGGGGTTCAAGTAACAAGATCTGATGACAAGGTTATTCACGTAATAGATCGTCGATTGGATCGTGCTCGACAACAGGAACAATATTTTCTAGAGTTAGAGGAAGAAGAACTCGACGGCTGACAAGCATGATCGACTTGTGCAGTAAATATAAATCAATCGTAGATCCGAATCGAGCATCAAGGGAGCGAGTGCTTAGGCAAAGAACATAGGATGGAAGCCAATTTTTATGCCGATAAAGCCGATCACTACACTGCCAAGATTCAAACCGAAAGTGCGTAGATCCGCAATCTATGAACGTGTCAAGAAGAACGCTTGAGCTGGCGCCCGAGGTCTTGCTGCGTAATAACAAAAATTGTGCTCAAGAAGAAAGTTGCGAAGAAAGCCTCCACCACGTCGAGACGATTGAAAAGAAAGGATCAAATTCAAACTGAGGAGAATTAAATTCGTAAGTTGACAAATCCATCCTTCCAGCCAGCCTCCCTTGTCCGAATCAAGAGAAGGTTGAGGAAAGGGAAGATTTAAGTGCAAAATACGAAATTATTCGTGTATGTAGTGAAATTATTCCTTCAAGTATTATGATCCATGATCATGCCCTAGTTGAGCCTGGGCGAATGACGATGCGGGTGGTATTACTTGGTCCGCACCATCAACTTTTGATATTGTTGTGGGTGTTATTGATTTGGACGTAAGAATTTAAATACGATGATAATTTTATTATTGATCATGGGGAGATTGTGGGAGAGTTCATGGAGGACGCTAATTATTCATTCATTGTTGACTCTGAGGAAGATGGGACGAACGATCAACGGATGGATGGGATTGATAGTTTTAATTTTTATCCGGACAAAATTGGTTTACATCAAATCTTGCAAAAGGGGCGAATTTATTCCAAGTATTTATTTCGATGGAATGGCTCCTTTCAAACATCGGATGTGAACTCGGGGTCGAGTTCTTTTGAAGAATGGGTGACTGATGTAGGAGGAACCGAGGAAGGAATCTCGCACTAAGAAAGCGATATTTGACGAAGTCAAATATATCAATTAATTTTGTATTTTAATTATTATCTTAGGACTTAATTTGTTTTAGTTTATATTTTATTGCTTATTTTCGTCATTAATTTTAATAGGTTGATTAGGGATGATTTTAGAGTAGATTTTGAGAAGATTTTCTAGTTTTTGAGTCCTATTTAGTTACCATATAGGTTAGGAGTAATTCTAGAAGGTTTAAGATTGTTTTTCAAGTTTTATGGGCACTATAAAATAGGCCTAGTGGTGTAATCCGAAAATTAGCTTTTGATATTATTAATTTGAAGAGTTTTTCTCTTAATTCCTGGTGGATTCCAGATTACTGCTGGTGGATTCCAGTATTGTGTTTGAGGATTTTTCGCTTGAAGAATTCTTGTGATTAGTGCGCTAATCACGAAATCTATAGTGCTTCCGTGCTGCGTCAAAGAGTGCCATTGCATGTATTATTAAGTGCCGGTGTAGGGTAAAAAAGTGTCAGTAGTGTTAGTATAAAAAAGTGTCAGTGTGAAGAGTGCCAGTGAATGTATTATTAAGTATCAGTATAAAAATAATTTTTTATTAAGATTAGAAAAAAACGCGTTTTTTATAAGACAAACTCTTCCTAAAGGACATTGTATTTATATATTGCGAGCTTGGGACATGATAATGTAAATAAGATTTTGGTTTTTAGTCCTTTTATTTTTATTAAGAGTGTCA
The DNA here is from genome assembly GCA_022495995.1 of Adenophora triphylla var. japonica. Lineage (NCBI taxonomy): Eukaryota > Viridiplantae > Streptophyta > Magnoliopsida > Asterales > Campanulaceae > Adenophora > Adenophora triphylla. The sequence continues at coordinate 26,948 of JAFEMH010000027.1, forward strand.
TTAATCAAAATGTTTAATGTTATTCCCTCTTTTATCCAAGGTTTAAAAAATATTTTTAGTTCTTTAGTAACCTTAATTAATAAATGAGAAATTGGAGAAAATTAAAGTATAAAATACCCCCACCACTACGGCACTACCGCCACACACTGAAGAATCAAACCATGAAAGTAGCCACAAAACATGCAGCCCACGTACCATCATAGTTAGATAGAAACACACGCACGTAACACTTCTTATTTTTTATTAAAAAAACACTTCTACTTAAAAAATAAACTTATGTCTCAAAAAAAAAAAAAAAAGGAATAATTTAAGAAGAAAGTTTCCTCACTCCCGACTCCCACCGCGAACAGTAGAGTTCAATCCTCCTCTTCCCCTCCTGCCGTGAGACATCTAAAAAAAAGGGCTCCTTATTACACAAGGTATCAAATCCCAAAAAAAAAAAAAGTTTATTTTTTGGGAAAAGTTTATTTTTTGGGAATTTGATCCGGAAGTTTCTTTTGGAACAAATTACTTCCCCTCAAGTTTCTCATTAAATCGAAATGACCAAGAAGTTCTTATGTAGTAATATATAATATTGCATGCAATATTATTATATTCACTCATATGCGAATATAATACCGCATCTATAATACAACATAAATAAGAAACTTCGAACATTACGATATTTTTTAACTTTCCCCACTCTCCCTTATTTTTTTCCAAAAATGCCCTTATCCTCCTCTTTTGTTGCAAACCAAATTTAATGCCCTCCTAAAACTACTCTTTTATTTAACAAATCACATCCACAAGATCTCCTCTCCCCACCTTTCTTCTCTCTCAATGTTAGAAACCCTTTCCAACTACAAAACCTACCTCGTCCCTTCCCATGGATCTTCTTCCCCATCAACTCCCTCTACCACAAAAACTCCATCTCAACCCCCTCTCAATTTCAACCAAAAACAACTCTCTTACACCTTCTTCTTTCTATCTCTTCTAATCACTTCTTTTGTATTTTATTCAAATATTATCACCCCATTCAACCCTCACCACAATTTTCTTGGCAACATTGGTTTCTTGTCCCAAATCTTTCCCAACCATAAAAATGGTAGTGGGATTTATTCGGGATCAAGAACTTGTGATTACTCCTATGGTAAATGGGTTCGAGATGAAAGTTACCCCCTCCGATCGTACACCGAGAATTGCCCGTTTCTTGATCCGGGGTTCCGGTGCCGGCAAAGTGGAAGGCCGGATGTTGACTTTCATAAATGGCGATGGCAACCACAAGGATGTGACGTTCCGAGGTATGGCTTGTGGTTTTAATTTCTAGGGTTAATTGTTTATACAAATAATATATGCATGCATGTGTACAACTGGATATTATATTAGTGCTTTTGATTATTTATTTATTGGGAAGAATTGCATGGGTATATGAACTTATGAGGTATCATTTTAATGGGTCAACTCAGTTAATAATTTATGGTCCTGAGGAATTATGTCACCTTTGAATTTTTTAAAGTAAAAGATGCTACACATTCTTTCTAAAGAATTAATTTTATTAAAAACAAAAATATTATTGAGAGAAAAGTAAGTACAATTCCTCCGTCCCACTATAATCTGCAAAAAGACACCTTTTAAGCGTCTGAGAATAATCTGCAAAGTGTCAAAATGAAAATGGGACCCACTTGGTATACTCACAACAATTACCCACTAACTTCACTTTCTCTCTCCTACCTAACTATTTACACTCACAACACATCACCTTTTTCACCTTTTACCTTATACCTTAATTCTTGTGCCAAGCAATTTTGTACGCATTTCTCCGGGACGGAGGGAGTATATATATAAAAAAAGAGAATTACAAGCCAATCGTATACTTGAACCGAGTTTTATACTATTAAGGTAAGAGCCGGTCTCCTGTGAGAACATGGGATCCGTCTCATGCATGAGACGGGTCGACCCATGACCCATGGGGCATGACCCGCCACGTGGCAGCCTTTTATAGGCCAATTTTTTTTTTTTTTTTTTAATTTTTTTATATTATTTTTTTCAGAGCAAAAGTAATAGTTACCATCTCTTAATGTAATGACTGTATACATATAAAGTAACATTGGTCATAAGTAAACGTAATACCTGTTTTAAAAAAAAATAAAAGCTCGTTTTTACCCATTTTTTTCAAATGTAATACAAACTATATGTATTATTTTTGAAATGTAATAACTTATGTATATGAATGTAATAGTTTATACAAGTAAATGTACCACTTTGATAGATGAAATTGTAACATATTTCTATAGATAATGTAATACTTTTACATGAAAACATATACTCCCTCCGTCCCATTAGTATTAGCACAAACACTGTTTGCGCGAGAATTAAGGAATATGATATTTTAATAAAATGTTGTGAGTGTAAAAGAATGAGTGGAGAGAGAATGAGTGGAGGGTGTAATAAATTATAATAGTGTTGTGAGTATTAAAATAATGTAGGAAAGAGAATGAGTGGGGTTGGGTGAATATTTTATTAATATAAAGTTTCCTTTTTGGGAGTGTGCGAATATTAGCGGGACGCCCAAAAAGGAAAGTGTGCTAATATTAGCGGGACGGAGGGAGTAGATACCTATACATATGTGTTACAATTATGTACAAATACTATTATATATAAATAACACGTTTGTTACATTTTAGTTATAATAAGTATTACTTTTGCCAAACGGAGAAAACATAGGAAAAAACATTATTACTTTTCTGTATATATGTATTACTTTAATGTATACAAACTATTACTTTAATGTATACAAACTATTACTTTAATGTATACAAACTATTACTTTATGTTGGCTGAAGGATTGGGCCAAGGCAAATGTGGGCTGATTCCAGCATGCGGCCGCGATTCCAAGCCGGCGACCGCCCATATGCAAAAAGCTTGGGCGGAGGCGTGGGTTGACTTTGTTGGGCGGGTGATGGGTATGAAACCGACCCGTCTCATGAATGAGACGGGTCATGCTGTTCTCACCCAAGTTTTTGTCTTAAGGTAATATTAGGTCAAAATTTTAAACAAACAATAATTTTCTAAAAATTTCATGTCTCCTTTTTGACTAAAAACGAAGCATGATTTGCTAAATCTAGTAATTATTTTGAGAAAATCTTTGATTTTAAAGATTTAAGGCTTTGTTTGGTGCAAGGAAATTAAGGCATGTAATAGGAATTCTCAAGAATTTGATCTCCCTAGGATTCAAGTAATGAAATTTCTATTGAAGTGATTCGTGTATAATAAATTCCTTAATTACACTGCATTGATTCTCGTAGGTTCAACGCTATCGATTTTCTAGAGAGAAGTCGAAATGGGAGAATAGTGTTTGCTGGAGACTCCATTGGAAGAAACCAATGGGAATCACTCTTATGCATGCTTTCACAAGGAGTTTCAAACCAGTCTACTATTTATGAAGAACATGGAAGCCCCATAACCAAACACAAAGGGTATTTATCCATGCGGTTTCAAGAATACAACTTGACTGTCGAGTACTACCGGGTGCCTTTCCTCGTGGTCATTGACCGGCCTCCAAAAAACGCGTCCAAGGAAGTTAAAAGCACCATTAGGGTTGATAAATTGCATTGGTACTCGATGAAATGGGTTGGAGCGGATGTTTTAGTATTTAGCGCTGGACATTGGTGGAACGAAGAAAAGACGGTGAAGATGTAAGACTGGTCACCTTAACCTACCCTGTTACCACTTTTGTGTTACACTTTGTGTAGCGTAGTAATCCAACGATTATTCATCATTAGTGACATCATCATGATATCAGCCTTAATCAGTTGGTATACACAAAAGTGGCAAAAAAAAAATTGCTCTATTTACAACAGGTGTCGATGTGCACGATTATGATTGATTTTTTTTTAATGTTTATTTGTAGGGGATGGAGATTTCAGGAAGGAGGGACGGTTAATATGACGATGCATATCATGGAAGCGTTTGGGAAGTCCCTGCAGACATTGAAGTCGTGGGCTTTGCAGAATTTAGATACAAACAGGATGCACGTAATCTTTCGGAGCTACTCGCCTGTGCATTACAGGTAACTACACTGAACTAAAAGTTGCATTCTGCATCAGACTATCGTCATAGTTTGTGCCTAAACGAGAATTTGCATTCTCCATTATACGCCTGGTAAAACCCAGAACATGATGCGTGGTTAGCTCGAATCTGGCTTTGAATTCTTATCTAATTTGGATCACGAGACTATATATGAACAATAGGATCCGAAAAAGTCTCCGTCTTCCTAGTAAGGAACAAGGACAGGCTAATGGTTGACTTGCCAACATTTGCAGCTTCCATTCATGAAGCATCATACAAATGCACATGTTTTCTCTTAACGGGCCATTGATAAACAAACATAAAAGGTCAATGGCCTCCAAATGCCAAAACTCATTTATAGGACAACCATTATTGTAAACAAACAATTCCTCACATGAATAACAATTTCAAAAGACTAACACCCTTATATACAATGTCATTTAGATCCTAAGAGAAGGCTTCGGTAGGTTAAGGTCAAGACATCCCTGTTATTTCAAAAGAAGAGAGAGAGAGAGAGAGAGAGAGAGAGAGAGAGAGAGAAGCTAACCATATTTTTGCAGTGTTATCCACCATGTCAAGTCAGAAGATAGGAAATCTTACTCTGGAAAGATCAAGCATCTGTTGCATATCTACTTGTAATCTTGTAAAGTACAGTAACATTTACCGATTTATGAGCACATATTTTTTAACAATGGTCTAAGAAATGTGAATGTAATTGTAGGGATGGGGCATGGAACGAAGGTGGTCATTGTGATGCCAATACAGAACCAGAAACAGACTACACAAAGATGGAAACTGAACCATTGAATAATAAGCTCATTTCCCACGTAGTCGAACAGATGAAAAGTGAAAAAAGTAGTGTTGAACTATTGAACATCACTTATATGACGGAACTTAGGAAAGATGGCCATCCTTCAAAATATCGCGAGCCCGGAACTCCACAACCGGCCCCACAAGACTGCAGCCATTGGTGCTTACCTGGTGTCCCCGACACATGGAATGAACTTCTTTATGCACAACTTTTGGTCAACGGATTCAGAACAAGGTCAAAATGAAAATGAAGGTGAAATGTTTTTCTCTGTTGTTTCTACACAGACTATGTTTCATTAGGAGAATCTGTGGGGTTTGGGTTCGCCTCTGCTGATTCCAGTTCCTTGACCTTCTCAAGCTGTCTCAGAAGATCCAACCTTTCTGGTCCATAAGTGGATGGTATCTGCACCAATAAATTAAAACAGCAATATGATAAGCAAGGGTCAGGATAATCTCGGGACCTAATGAGAGAACACTGGAACCGGAACTCACCATTGATGGCACATATCTCTGGATATCAGCTAGCATAGCTGCATGCCCAACTGCTGTAACCTGCAAGATGTAAACTCACAGGAAGGAGCGAATGCCAATAGGAATCACTGATGCCAATCTGTTAAAGTTCTTCTAAGAGCTTGCTTTTCTTTCACCGTCAATTCATCACCTATAATCACCCTTCTAAGCAATTCTGAAGCTGCAGCAGCATCAATTCATCACGATGTCCGAACGTGATTTTAGCCATTTGGGTCGTTTGAGGGGAAAAAAAGATCATTTGTATGTTACAATTGGAACATTACTTGAATGATGACAAAGCTCGATCTAGGCAACATTGCTAAAAAAAATAAGTACACTTCATGCCTCCATGGAATTCTATATTTTGGAATAAAAAGAAACAAACATATTGTCTCAATCTGCTGAATCTCATCAAAATCAAATGAATAATGCAAAAGTATTAAACAAAAACAAAGAAACTGCACCTTTACCGACGGAAATTTCCGTCGGTAATGCCTATTTAGCGACGGACTGAGTCCGTCGGTAATGTCTGGTTGGTAATACCTCCGTCGGTAAACGCATTTTACTGTCGGAAATGATCCGTCAGTAAAGGAATACGCCGGCTATGATCGGCATTATTGCCGGAGAGATTACCAACGGAATAATCCGTCGGTAAATACAGAATCTCCGATGGACTTATCCGTCGGTAAATCTATTATCAGTTTTTATAAGAATTTATCGACGGAAATGTCCGTCGGTAAATTGCACAGCATTTTAAAAAAAAATTACTACATTTAAAAAACCACATGCAACCTCTTCAATCATCAAAATACCAACATTCAAATACAACTCAATTAAACATTCACTAAATACATAAAAAATCAAATTCAACATTCATCAAATTCTCAAAACTAACATAAAAACTACTTAAATATGATTACAAGCCAAACAAAAACAGGTTTAATGACCACGACTAAATGAAACATGCATACACCTTGTAAGAAGGATTACTCAGGGGGAGGAGAGAGTGATTGAAAATTTTGAGGAACCTTGCAGCCTCAATCTTGCTGTTAAACAATCCAAGATAGATGTACCTATGGTTTGCTTAGGGAATCAAACAAAGAGAAAAAAAAAATATCTAATTTTACCAGACGATGCCTTCAGTTAAAAGCATACCTATGAAGGCAAGGAACAGTCCAAGGACCATAAGCAAAAATGAGTTGATAGACCAACTGGAGAGCCGCGCTTTATGATCCTGCAATGGAGTATGCAGGTTTCATTCAAGAAGTCCACTAATCCGTAAATAGTTAGCATGCCATAAGGTAAGTTAATTCAAGAGACGGATGCGCTTTAACTTGAAAATATTATGAAAATTTGGTGGATTTTAACACTTATTTGGTCCGACCTTTCTTTTCTTTAAAATAAGAACTTTGGATCAATAAAAGACTGTAGAACTAAATAGAAACAAAAGGTCAGACTTTTCTTTTTCTTTTTCTCAGAGTTGCTAACTTGGCAATTCAAGAGAAAACAATAAAGTTTGTTTTCCCTCATTCTACAAATACAAGTTTATTCAAGAGAGATTCTCATCCCAATAAAAATAAAATTAAAAGTTGTCCCTTCGTCCCAAGAAAACAAAAAAGAGTAACATTGTAGATGTTAAAGTTTTCAGGAGGAATGCAGCATACTTGCTTGTACCTTCATGAAGTTGCGCAAATTAATGCCCTTTTAAGAAATGTGACTTCTTTTTTCGGACAAATGAAAATGGAAAGTGTGACTTTTTTTTTTGGACGGAGGTAGTGTCATTTAACATCATTAATAAGCTTTTCTTTTCAAATAAGTACTTTGACTTTGTAAACATAAATTGCAAAATATGATGCTTTAACATGAACTAACAAAAACTGAAGTTGGTTCTGCCAACCTTGCTATGGTGTTCAGGTGTTATAGTCAAATTAAAACAAAATGAGTAATTGTTGAGCAGGCTGATTATGAAAAAAGGATATAGGAATAAGTCAAAATGCTAAATTGGTGAGCATGGGACTTACCTGCAATTGTGCAAGAACGTGGCCATATTGAAGTCCAATTATGCATGCCACAGCAGCTGTTAAGGAACTGCAGGTAAAGTGTTCCAATAATGCCAACAAAAGAAAAGTCAATCCACAAATAAGACTTCAGGAACTAGGTAGAGGGGTAGGATTATATCAGCTATCAGTCAAAACTTTCCCAAGGGAGGCAACTGACTTGTTTAAAGCGAAGAAGTGAAATCAGCGGTGGGAGCAGAGTATATATAGATGATAGGAAAAAAAATAATAATTTCACCATTGCACTTTGCTTTATGTTTCAATTTGAACATGCCACTTTTCTAAATTCATTTCATTTTCAAACTAACTTTCAATTTATCCAAATTTTATATCTTATCTAGGTTATCATGAAAATCTGATGATTTAGCTCTTTCTTTTTTTCTTCCACATGACTCATTTTAGAGAATTGGCTACTTCTTTTGAAAGAATAGCAGAACATGCATCTCAAAAGGTCCCTAACACATAATTTAAGAATAGACATAACATACAAGCATGTAAGTGTAAGACTGTATTATAAGCACGTGTTGCATTTTGTTACTAAAGCTAAGATTTAAAACTTAAAAGTAGTCTAACAAGAGAAAAGAGAGGTCAAAGTATCAATTTTATTAATGAGCCTAAACAAGGATAGACAAAATGGTTAGATGGGAAATGAACTTTAAAGTGTAATGGTTTTTTAGAAGGGAAAAAAAGTGACATGGTTAATTTGTAACAAAATGCAAATTGCCGTGGTTAAACTTGCATAATTTCCATCATATATTCCTGTATTAATTAGGTTTTGAAAATGCAAAAATAAGTGCTGAAATTTGAAATTTTACAGAGCTTGAAGTGGAAATAATTTGACGCAAATGTGTATTCCACAGTGCACTTTGCAAAACTAATGGCACATCAATAGAGCCAAAAGGAAAATCTCAGATCAATCACCTTATAATACCTTCAGGATCAAAAGGAGCACGACACCATGACGGTGAACTCTCTGGAACTTGTCCATTCTTGGATACATTGCATTCCTGTACTAGATGATTATTAGGAACAGACGGGATACAGAATCTTAAAGTAAACAAAAAGCCTCTTTGACGTGATATACCTTCAGGTTTCTGTAAACGGTATTTTGATATAGATGATCAATGCCAAGAATGTATCGGTCTATCATTCCAGCAGAGTTGCAAGCAGGTCCTAGATCACCTCTAACAGAGCATGTCACCTGTCAGCAGAGTAATCAGCTCTTGCTTCTTGATCATTTCAGGAAAAACAAAGAACTTGGTAGCTATTCTAGATACGAACATTGAATAGACACTGATTTTATCATGGCTGACTTGAAAAGAAGTAATATGCATATACACTATCCAGGGATGCTGTTAAGGTGGATATGTTAAGAATCTTGCTCCATCTGTCCTCAACTGAATGTACAAATTTCATTTTAAAGGACACTTTGAAAATGGGTACTTTTTACACATTGTAATCGCAAAGATCCATAAATGTTCTTGTTATCCACTTTCTAAACATTTAATTATACAATAATAAAATGAATAGTGAATTTTTTTTGTTGGTAAAAAAGCGTTAAGGGACAATTTTTTTTTTTTGCAAAAAGACATTAATTTTTGGACAAAAAATTCATGAATTTGGATATTCATTTAGGGACAAAGGGAGTAAGATACACTTCTGTGCTTCCAGATAGCTTACGGACTTTTAGAAACACCTATCATAGGTCAAAGTCATCCAGTTTCGACCAAAAATAATCCCACTACAACAACTACAGAGGCAAAGAACGGTTCACTTAAAGTAAATTCATAGTCGCTCCACCGCATCAAAGAGCCTACTTTTTGAAAATTAAGATGACAATATTCTAGGCCTTCTATCTTGGCCTCATTTAAGAAAGTAAGTTGGATAAGTGACGGATTTTGTTACAGTGACAGTGTCTGAGGGTACTTATGTATAATTGAATGTTTCACTATTTAAATATGTACTCGTTGACTGAAACGGAGGGAGTATCATATGAAAGCAAGAACTAATACACAAATCCATTAGGGAAGGAAAAGAAAATAGATGAGAAGAAAAGGAGAGACTAGAGAAAGCTGTTACAGTGTAAATAGTGTTGTCATTTTGTGAAGCCCGTAAATCTTTGAATTGCCAATCTGGGACGTACAAGCCATATAATAATCCCAGATATGCCATGCACAACAAAAATCCAGCACACCTACAGCACAAACACCATTCTCAAAAACTCCTGCCGGAATAACAATAAAACTTGCAGTGATTCTGCATGAAACCAGAATCAATTCTGTAGCACAAAGAAACTAAACATTGAATGGTAGATGCCCACATAGAATCTGGCAAATAATTTTGTTGCAATTTAGAGACTAATGTTACTTCACCAGAAATTTGTTAATGAATTAGAAAGACAAAATAAACAATTCAACATCATGCTCATAAACTACAGCTGGATTTCAAAAATATGGTATTGTCATTGATTTGTATCCCAGTGTTTACTAGTCTTTTACTTTTTTCCTTGCAATAGTAAAATGAGTTTCAGGTTCTCCATTGTTAAGAGTAACCTGTCAGGTCTTATTGCCTAGTGCCTTTCCAACCCCACTGCCATACATATAATGGGGAGGTGTCTCATGTGAAATTCAATATAACGGTCACTGTTATACAAGATTGGCAAACTGGTCCCCTTAGCAAGAATATCTAAGTATAAATTTGGGTGTTTGCCACTTAAAATGTGTCAGTTTCAAAAGTAAATCCAGATATAATCTCACCAGTGCCAGATGTAATTCGTGGAAGTCTTGCTCCGCTTTTGACAAGGAATACTGGTGACACCGGGGACATGCATGCAGGTACAGACGCACACACATACACACATGCAAGCACACACAAATAGAGACTGTCCAATGAGAGTTGTATAAGACTTAAAATGATGCAGGATTTACAACCTGCTCCTACAACGCATAACCAAGAAAAGGAGCTTCAGACTCCATCAAACAAGAATAAATAAATAATAAATTCATAACATAATTGGCGAGATAAGATGAATACTGGGAGCGCATATATGCTAGGATGGACCTAGAATCACTGGTCTGTACCACCTATTACTGAAAAGCCAAAGCTAGAAGGAAGCAGTTCCCCAATCTTGTACACCATGCTTCTTTATGTCCATTTTCTTTCTGACATGAATTGCATCTTCATATGTATTCCCAACTATCTGCTCCCTCCCAGATAAGTGACTACGTGTCAGCAGCTAGCTCTCCAGTTGAAATGCACCTCCACACTTGCAAGATTCATGCCCATTTATAAACCAGGAGGGTAAATTGCCAAAACATTTATAATACTGCTTTTTTAATAACCATCAAAGCATCTTTTTATAGCTCTTCATGAGCACTGCAGAACACTGAGGGCACGCTCCATCACGAACTGTACTAAAACTGGCTACCAGAACTTTGCACTTAGTTAGGAAAAGGTACTGGCATGTCCTTCAAGGGTCCTGCCCAGAAGCTGTGGGCTTTCAACACAGCCACCGATTGCCACTTAAGAGTCAAGATTCTTACATGTTATTTCAGAAGAGCCACCAAGATGTCAATGTGATAGCAGAGCAAAAAAATTATTTTAGTGGTTGGGGTGTTTTCCAGTTAGGCTATATTCAGGACCCCCCCCCCCCCAAACCATGCATGGTCGCCACAGTGACAAGCCCACATACACTAGTTGCTACCGAATCGTGAGACAAAAGCCTACTCTATTAGGTCCAGGAATGGATAAAAAAGCCTTCAACTTTCAAAAATTTCGTCATATGGGTTTCCACACCATAAGTTAACTTCCATCAAGTATTCTCAACAACCAAAATAGAGAATTCCTTGGAGCCAAGGGCGGATCTACTAATGAGGGGGAGGATCCGTAACCAACACTCAAACTTTATTCTAATAAACAAGATTGAAACTTACGGGCACAAATATAGTCTACACTACTAACGGGCACAAAGGCAAATCTTTATCTTTTCGAAAATAAAAGCTTCACATAATAATAATAATGCTTATTTAATGAATATATTCATACATGTCCTATGATTAACAGCATCAATCTACCAATTCAGTGTTTAAAACACACCATGCACATGGTTTCCCCGATAAAACTTCTTTAATGAAGAAGAGTATTACCATTTTGACTATTTTGAACCGCAGCTTCCTGGAACTGGGTAACCAAAAGAAGAAAAAAATCAGTTATGTCCATGAAGGAACAATAAAAGGAGTTGAAATCATAATAATAGAACAAAACATGATGATAAATTACACTTCTGGCTCGTCCATTTCGAATTTTCGCTAAGATTTGCCTCTTTTGTCCCTCCACTTCAAACTTCAAAGTGTATCGACAAAATCGGGTAGCGTTCGAAGTGAATGCGTGTTTCTAAGGAAGAAAATCAAGTTAGTACAACATTTAATTTCTAAAATTACTCATGCACAACTACCTCAGGAAGAGAGAACATAACGAGGGTCCCTCTATCCTTCAACCCAAATCATGTAATCCTTAATCCTAGGGTTTTGTTGCGCATCATAAACAAAAAATTGTACAAAGAAAACAAACCCATTTGCGTAATCCTTAATCCTAGGGTTTTGTTGCGCATCATCAATAGTAAAATTGTACAGCAAAACAAACCCATTTGCAGAAACATGAAGTTGAGCATGGCAGTGATCGAAATTCTCAAAATTAAACATACGAAAATGTAGACGTACCAAGTGGGTCCCTCTATCCTTCACTGCAAAGACATATTTAGACGGTCTGGTAAAAATCCGAGCCGTGTAGTAAATTGGGGATAAATTCGGATGAGGGTTTGAGTCATGAACTGCAGTAGATCGGGATGCGGATAGAAATTTCGAGCTTGATTCGAACTTGTCTCCGGTGAATTGACGGTGGTCGGCGTCGGTGGTGGTTGGTTCCGTAGATCCGGAGTTGAGTAGGTAATTGACGATGGGAGAGAAGGAAGTGGCGATTGAGAGAGAGAGAGAGAGAGGAAGAGGAGAGAGAGGGGAGAGATAGAAGATGTAAGCGATTAGGTTTCCATTAGAAATTGAGTTTCACAGGAGGGGAGAGAGAGAGAAGACGTAAGCTATTAGGTTTAAGAGTGAAGCACGGTGAGGTGAGAGGCCGTAAAGGTTTTATTTATATCTCGAATTACCGACGGAATATTCCGTCGGTAACCATTAAATATCCGTCGGTGATACCGACGGACGGTCCGTCAGTAAATTTTCGTCGGTAATTAGCCCGATTCTAGTAGTGAAATAAATGACATTTATCAATTGTTTAACAAAATATACAAGTACAAAAACTCAAAAAAATGATAAATCCATTCATGAGTTGTTTAAATCAAACAATTAGCACAAAAATCCTTTAAAATGACCTGATAAATAACATTTATCAGTTGTTTAATCAAATATCAAACACAAAAACTTTTTAAAAAATTGATAAATTCATTCATCAGTTGTTTGAACCAAACACTTAGCACAAAAATCCTTAAAAATAACATTTTTATGATGGATCTACTGCAATTTGGGGGTTGCTCGATTCAGCTCCATAACAAAATATCACCAATATAGCACATTTGACAAAGTTTCATAGGGTCATCCAAACACAATACCAAGAATAATAGCACAATGCCAAGTAACAACTCACAGTAGCAATTACACGGTAAACAAAAGTTCACTACCAGTATGAGAAGATCAATCCGCGAAGAAATTGCCGAAAAATGCATCTCCGTCAATTCATTTCCTTCCTAATCATCGCCTTCGCGTTCTTCTCACCGTTCAAGGTGAAATTTCTACAATTTTACAGCTACTTTCCCCTTCCATAAACCCTAACTCTAAACCCTAAAGTTTTTCAAAATTTAGGCAACACATTCAACAAACGAATTCCATGGAAGAACCATCAAGTCTTAATCTTCTTTCTCAATTGCCCTAGATAACCTCCAAAAGAAACTCGGGTAAGCCCATTTCATTTCACATTCTCTCAGCAATCAAGCAGAGTCAATTTGATTGCTCGATTTAATTTTGTAGCTATGATTTCAAAAATATTGATCATCTCCGTCGCGCCATGACTCACCTTTCTGAAACCGAAAGCGTGAGCTTTTTAGGAAACAAATTCTTGTTTCCTTACTTCAAAAGATTTCTATAAAGGTAAGAAGATTTTGTGACTTTCATGAAAGATTTATTATTGTCCTACTTTAATTAGGATATTGTAAATAGAGTAAATATGTTTTATTTATATACATAGTTTTATCTTAGGACTAACCTATTAACAATCTACTTCTTTGTGAGTGTGATTTATGTTTTCTTATATGAAAAGAAATCTCACGAAGGAAGATGTTGATTACTTGAAGATCTTCTTCATGGTGCATTATAAATACAAGGCATTCAGCACAAGAGAAGTGACGAAAATTCTAAGAGAAAAATACATATTCTTCACAGTTTTCAACATTGTTGATTTTAGGTTGTAAGTGAAGGTTGTGCCTCACATCCGTAACTCACATTTAGTTTTTCATAGAGTTCTTTGTTTTACTTCTGACTAGAATAGTAACTACTTGGGAAAGGGAAATTGTTCTTGTCATAGAAGGTGATTAGAACTCGTTTAGTATTTTAGTATTTTAGTTTTACACTTATTTGTTTTTGTAAGCAACAAAAGTTTTTATAGTTAAAAGTTTTTGGGCGTAAGCCTAGTTTGCTGATCTCTCAGATCAGTAAGCGTATATAACTCTAGCGTTATTGTTTTAATTTGTTTTATTTCGCTGCATTATCTGTGAATGTGTGGACAGTTGTGAGACACATCTGTACTCACATCCGTTGTCTGTTGCGTGATTGAAGCTTCCTAGCTACACGAAACTTTCAATTGGTATCAGAGCCAACTCTCGATATATTACTGAGTGTTGATCCAGAAAGTGTAGTCATTATGGATTGCCAAAATCACTAAAACAGGCCTCTTGTCTTGGATGGCGCCAATTACTCTCTTTGAAAGTCTAAGATACGTAATTACATCAAAAGTATTGATGAAAGGGCTTGAATGTGTATTCTTGTTGCATGGCAACCTCTTACTGTGGAGAAGAAGCTTGCTTCTGGTGTTGGTGAGTCTATTTTCGAAAGAAAACCTGAAGAGCAATGGACTCTTGAAGAAATTCAGGCTGCTAATTATAATTCAAAAGCAATGGGTACTGTTGTGGGCATTTTTTGACATGACGACATCTTCAGTTGATCCTGCATAACGAGATGTCATTACACTGTAAGTATTGTTTTAAATATTTACTTGTCCAATATTTCCTAATATTATTATTCTTATTTTTCAGTAATTAAGAGAGGAATGCGGAAACAACCTTCAAGCACGTTCAACAGACCTTCAAACGGCTAGGGCGACTTGGTCTCACGGAGGTTGAAAAGATAAACCACAATGCCGAGATTGTAGGAACCATATTTGACTCTTTCTTAGTTACTTGTATTTAAGGGGAAATGGAGACGGAAAATGACACTCATGCTCATACGCACACACTTTACACACAAACTCTTGTAATCCTCTCCATTATCTTCCGAAGTTGTAATTGTGATCATTATAGTGGAACCTTTAAGGTTGGAGACCTAACTCCCGGGGTTTTTTCCAAAGAGGTTATCACCTCCAAGGTTTTCCTCGTTAACAAATCGCGTTGTCATTGTCTCGTTTTTCATTTTCTTGTTCCATATAATCGAATTCCATAGTTCCCTCCTTATTATTCAATCCACACACTAAACATAGTTAAGATTCTACTCTATTGTTTTTTCTACCAAAACAATTTGGCGCCCACCGAGGGGCCTCGTGGTTTATCGGTTATTTGAAACATTTCCTAATCGAATTCACTATGTCTCGCACCCACCAATGTGTCCACCGCCGGCAAAGGTCCCACCGTTGTTCCCACATCGGGAGGTAGAACCGGCTTGTTACCACCGCCTCCTCGCACAGGATCTCGGCCCAACTCAACCTACGAAGACTCCACAAAAGGGGGCGACCTCTTCCAATGCGTATGCCGACATCCGGAGTATCCTAACCAGGTTGAATCAAAGGTTGGACCAGAAGATAACAATTCGAAGGTGTTGACCAATTCCATGATTAAGATGCGTAAAGACCAACAACTCATAGCATCTCGGCTTGAAAACATATCACCACTGCGCGCAAGGGTTCTCAACTTTGACAACTCCGGAGGATCCACATTTCGTAATGAATTCATTCCAATGGGCAATCCTCCTCCGCCGACATCTTTCATGATGTCAACATCTTTGCCCGGGACACCCCTTTGACACCATCTTCTGCAGATTCACTCCATTCATCCCATTTATAGACAAAGACCGTCGTCACGACTACTACGGACAACTCTGGTTTGCTTAATAATCTTTTCAATAATAATAATTTCAATCGTATTCCTATGGCCGACCCTTTTGCAGGAAACCCACTAGCTAAACAGATGCAGATCTCGTAGAATTAGTAATGAACGTACCGAGGTGTGACTCCTCCAATTCAACCGATAACGCAAAACTGCTACAATCGGTCTCGGTTTGTCCCAAAGCAATTACAAATGTCGACATACCGAAGCGCTTCATGTACCATCTATGAAGTTGTACGACGGCACCACCGGACCCGGAAGGAGCACGTGGCACACTATCAAGAAAAGATGGACATAATCCATATTCCACTTCAATTCCGGGAGGCTTGCTTATGCAGGGATTTGGATCCACCTTATCTGGACCAGCTCTCAAATGGTTGATTAGGCAACCCCTAGGTTCAATTGGTTCATACGCCCGGCTCATCAACATGTTCTATAACCAATTCTCATGCAATCGACAATTTGAAAGGTTGACAAGTGACCTTTACAATGTAACTCGGCGGCCTAATGAAACCCTAAAGGATTACGTCCACCGGTTCAATAAAGAGGTCTGAAATTCCCAATCTTGACATGTCGACGGCCACGAAGCATTCAAAATGGGGTTGAAGAAAGATTCGCGATATTACCAAGATTTGGTAATGACTCCTTGTAAGCGGTGGAGGAAGTCGGGAGCGGGGCATTGAGATTCATAAGGCGGAGGAAGATGAGGCTGCGAAGATCAAAGTCATCATCCAAGACGTCGACATATGACCATCCCGATAGAAAGACCGAATCGTCCCATCGCGTAAACAACCGTCCCAATCCTTATCCGAGAATTGACACTAGCAAAATTAATTCAATAGACGGTGAGGATGAAGATAATGATAATGTGCCTAACATTTCGATTATTGTTTTTCCGTTGATATTTTAGGTGTACTTTGCGCAATGGGCAACCTGGGAGACAAAGCCGGATGGCCAAAGAAAACGGACAAAACCACGGGATGGCGTGACAAATCAAAATGGTGTGCTTACCATGAAGACTTAGGGCATGTTATCAAGACCGCATCGCATTAAGAAAGGAGATCGGTTACTTGCTCTCGAAAGGACATCTTAAGGAGCCGCTGGGATCCGTAAAGAAGAAAGCTGAAAGTACGTAAGCTCCTCATGAAGTGAAAGACCGGTTTCTCCCCGGCATCAACAAAGGTGATCAACTTCATTAGTGGAGGCTCGAAATATGCGGAACATCCTATTCGCCGCAAAACGACATGCTAAGGAGTCAAAAGATGAAAAGCCGCAGAGACGGCCCGGGATGTCGATACCTTGCCCAGACCCAATTGTCTTTGATGAAAGTGATCGTGATAACTTGGCCGGAACCCCATCATGACGGTCCGTCATTTCCTTGCAGACGCTAACTGTACCATACGACGTATTACGGTAGATGGGGGCAGCTCCGTCAATCTTATTATGTTGGGTACCCTTAAAGAAATGAACATCCCGGAATCGGAGATTGTCAAAAAATCTTCGATCTTTGGTAGGCTTCGGTGGCGAAGTCAAAGAAACAGATGGGGAGATAAAGCTTCCAATATACTCAAAGTGGCCTCAACACCGTGGAACGGTTTTGTGTAATTGATTGCGCAACATCTTACAATGTAATTCTTGGAAGACCGTGGATTCATGGAATGAAGGCCGTACCCTCCACTTACCATCAATGTGTGAAGTTTCCAACACCTTGGGGTGTCGCTAAGATTTACAAATGATCAACGGGTGGCCAAGGAATGTTACAAAACTTCAATGAAGGCGTCTACATCTCCAAAACAAGCATAGCAATTACCGAAGAAAGTACGTGAAGTCTGGAAGCTAGGGAGGATGATGTGAAAGAAGTATTGTTAGATCCTTCCAACCCGGACATCAAAGTACTTATTGGCACCGACATATCGTCGGATATAGAGGAGAAGCTTGTGAACCTATTAAGAAGCGTAATAAAAAGTTTCGCTTGGAAACATGATGACATGACCGGCATTAGCAAAGATGTCATCACTCACAAACTTAACATAGATCCCGGCTTCAAACCGGTGCACCGTAAACGTAGAAAGTTTGCGAAACCGTAAATCGATCATCAAGGAGGAGGTAGAGCGCTTACTCAAAGCCAACATGATACGAGAGGTCGATTATCCAAGATGGTTGGCAAATGTGGTTGTGGTAGAGAAGAGAAACGGGAAATGGCGAGTTTGCGTCGACTTCACCGACTTAAATAAGGCCCTGCCCAAAAGATCCTTTCCCTTTGCCGCACATAGATTCATTAGTTGATGCCACCTCAGGTCACGAACTCCTCACATTCATGGACGCGTCCTCGGGATTTCAACAAATTCGAGATGGAACCATCCGGCCAAGAAGACACGCCTTCATAACCCCTCAGTATTTATTGTTATATTGCCATGCCTTTTGGACTAAAAATGCGGGTGCAACGTATCAAAGGCTCGTCAACAAGATGTTTAAGGATCGGATTGGGGACACAATGGAGATATACATCGACGACATGGTTGTTAAGTCTAAGAAGGCCGAGGACCACATTAGCAATCTCTCTCAAGCCTTTGACATCTTGGATTGTTTCAATATGAAACTTAATCCAGGCTAAATGCAACTTCGAATGAAAGCCGGCAAGTTTTTGGGCTATATGGTCACTAAAAGAGGCATTGAAGCCGCCCCAGAACAAATACGCGCCATTCTCAACCCGTCATCACCTCAATCCGTCAAGGACGTCCAAAGACTAACAGGAAAAATTGCCGCACTCACTAGATTCATTTCAAAATCCTCGCACCGATGCAAACCTTTCTACGACATCTTAAGAAAGAACAAAAAGTTTCAATGGGAGGACCAACATGAAAAAGCTTTTCAGAACTCAAAACTTACTTGTCGACACCTCCCTTATTGGCCAAACCTCGAGATAGAAGAACATCTTTACATCTACCTAGCAAGATCCGAAGGCGCCTGTAAGTGCGATCTTGATAACGTAACGAGATGGCAATCAGCAACCCATCTACTATATAAGTAAGACACTCTTAGATGCTTTGAGACCAGGTATTCTCATTTACAAAAATTAATTTTAGCTTTGATAACTCGCTTCGTTAAATTAAGGCACTATTTTGAAACACATACTATTATTGTACGCACTAACTATCCTATTAAGAATGTCATGAGAAAACCGAGAGATGTCGGGTCGAATGGCGAAATGGTCTGTACGCTTAAGCACATACGACATCAAGTACGAGCCTAGAACCGCAATAAAATCTCAAGCCCTGGCAGATTTTGTGGCCGATTTCACCAACCCTACAACAAGAGGTGGAATTGGAAGTACAGCAACTTCAAGATGATGACATTCTAAAAATTTGGACTCTCTACACCGGACGGTGCTTCCAACATGAGAGGTACGGGTCTTGGATTTGTACTAAAATCGCCACAAGGGGACATAATACCACAATCTATCGGTTGCGGCTTCAAGGCTACCAACAATGAAGCGAGTACGAGGCACTTATCGCGGGTTTAACGGCAGCCCAAGACTTAGATGTCAAGCATATCCGGTGTTCATGGATTCATTACTAATTGTTAATCAATACAATGGGTCCTACGTCGCGAAAAATGCTAAAATGACGACATATTTGGAGATTGTAAAAATTATTTCGGCCAAATTCAAAACATTTTCCTTGGAACAAATCCCGCGAGAAGAAAATTCTCAAGCCGATGCTTTGGCAAATTTGGGTTCGGCCTTCAAAAGCTTCTCACAAACCAATATCCCAATCGTGCATGTTGACATCCCAGAATTGACAATCTCGAGATGTTCGTCCTAGATGTTGACATACCTTCCTCTCCCGCATCAACCTCTTGGACAGCCCCTATTATCAAGTATCTCTTAGATGATACGATCCCAGTTGAGGAGAAGAATGCGAGAGCCTTCAGTGGTAAGAGTATCTAAATATGTACTTATTGATAATCTCTTGTTTAGAAAATCTGCCGCAGTCACTACTTAAGGTGTCTAGAAGCGTATAGAGCCCATCAGTTCTCAAGGAGCCGCATGAAGGAGATTGTGGAAATCATACCGGGCAGAAGTTTACATACTAAAGCTTTAAGGTTGGGCTATTTCGGCCCACAATGAGAAAAGACGCCATTGACTACGCAAAGAAATGCGATTCCTGTCGGCGACATGGGGACATCCCGCACCGGCCAGTGAATTGCTACATCCTATCCTGTCACCTTGGCCGTTTATGGTTTGGGGAATGGACATTGTAGGAAAACTTCCCAGAGCACCGTGGGGACGAGTATTTCTTTTGGCCATGACGTACTACTTTTCTAAGTGGGTAGAGGCCGAGGCATATGTGCAAGTTCGTGATAAAGAAGTAATATCTTTTATCAAAAGGAACATATTTAGCCGATTTGGAATTCCATCGAAATAATTTGTGACAACGGCTCTCGAGTTCATCGCCAAGAGGACCCAAGATTTCTTGACGGCTTGGGGTGTTAAGATGGTAACGTCTTCGCCTGTTCACCCTCAAGCCAATGGACAGCAGAGTCTAGCAACAAAATAATAATCAAAGAACTTAAAAAAGAGACTAAACCGTAAAAGGACGTTGGGCGTAAGAATTACCAATGGTCCTATGGGCCGACAGACGACATCTAAGAATGCTACCGGTCAAACCCCTATTCACTTGTATTTGGAACCGAATCTGTTCTTCCAGCCAGAAGTCCTTGTACCTACGGCAAGATACAAATTTTTGCCGACATCCGAAAATAATAAAGACATCTTGATACATTCCCCGGATACGTGGACGAGCTAAGGGATATGGCCAAAGTTCGCATGGCAAAGATATCGCAAAGGGTAGCCCGATCATACAATAAAAACGTCGTGGTCGAAGGTTTCAAGTAGGAGACTTAGTCCTACGAAAGGCATTCCAAAATACCAAGGAGTCCAATGCAGCAAGCTCGCCCCAAAATGGGAGGGACCCTACTTGATAGATGCACAAGCCGGAAAAGGAGCATATCGCCTTGCAACCTTCGATGGCCAAATGATACCCCGAAGTTGGAACGCCATTCATCTCAAAAGGTATTACATTTAAATATGACTTCCCATGAACTCATCTTTCCGTGTATGAATCGTATTTTAATTCTTTTCTCCTATGTATCTTTTTAATTATTTACATGATAAGATGTCTCTAACATGCTTTGTGAGAGACGTCAACCTTAGTTGGCGTCCGTTTTTAACGTGTTTCTATCTTATGAGGTATTGACACATTTACATGGGGACATATCGAACGCATGCAAAGAACAACGATTCCTCCTCCGTTAGAGACTCGGCCATCTCTTCTCAAGTAAAGGTACACAATCCCTTCTAAGGTTTAAAGAGTTAATTACCTCTTTCTAAAGAAGTTAGGTTACCACACCTTCGCCCGGAGCGCAAGTTATCTCACTAATTGAGGTGTGGGGTGGGCCTATATGGGTAAACTCATATAGCTTACCCATTCCCACTCGCTAGATGATTGATCTTAAGCATTATTCTTATGGTTATGGCATATTCGTGTCATCTAAGTATCTACGGTTTATGGCATATACGTGTCATCTAAGTATCTACTAGCTTATGACATCTACATGTCATCCTAAATACCTATTATTCGACATACTATCATGTCACCATATGTGAAAAACATACGAAAAATTATCCAAAAAAGAAACAAGCCTTGACGTGCTTGAAAACCATTAGACCATAACTAAACTAAAATAACCATAATGTATCCAAACCACCAAAGTAAAAGTGCGAAAGTGTTGAACCAACCCAACACTTAAAAGATTGTCTTTGGCCCTTAAGGACCTATTACAAACCAAACCAAAATAAAAATTGTCTTAAGGGATTCCACCCCAAAGAACATCAAGAGCAAGTTTATTTTACCTTTTCGGGTGGCATTTGTCTGAGGTATTGCTCGGAATAACTTCTCCTAGAAATCACCCTGTGTCGGTGTCCTCACCACTCGCTCTAGATCCTTGAAATCATCGATTGCTTTTTCCTCGTGAATCCGCCGCAAAGCCATCTTCTCTTCACTCAGGTTCCAATTCACATGCTCTCCGCTTGATATTCCTCAATCATTTGGATTCTAGTTTCAAAGACTGCCTTTTGCGGTCTCATGCACCAAGTCATCCCGAAATGCTTCCATCTCCCTTTCATGACTCGATGTCGACGCTTGCAAGCCTGGACCGCCATTTTAATATCTCTTCATTCTTGTCCCCGATCTCCAATCCCCTTTCCCTTATTATGCTTGCAGCCTCCCTCAAATCCTTCTCATATTCAAATTCTTACTCATGTCGTAGGTATCACACTTTTCCCTCAATGTCCCGATTTCTTTGGACATTAATTTGGCCATCGAGACAATCTATCATCAACAAGAGGAGGCATTTTACTAAAAATAAAAGAGGATCAAGATGTCTACGATTCAAAAGCAAATCTTACCCGATTTTCCAACACTTCTTCACTCCAAATTTGTTTCTCTACGGGATTTGTTCCAACCTTTTTCTCTTCGGAGTAATCTTGTTTATTTCTCGGTATGTTCTCTTCCGCTTTCATTTTACCTTTATATTTGGCCACAATATCACTTGTCGTCAAGCCGGAGAAAGTCACCGCATATAAGAATATATGTTAAAGGTGGATTCAATAAAATAGCCAAGTGATACGTTGATCCCAACTTACTTGAGAGCGTCGTAATTATAGAAGCCGTATGCTTAAGAAAATTTCTCTCCTCGTAATATAGAAAGAGACGTATGATTTGGATAAAGAATTTGTAGAGGATTGGATAATCACAAATAATTATCCGTAAATTGCGGTTATCAAAACTCTTCCTTTTTACTCGCCTCGTATTCCTAACCGTCACATTTGAAGCCGCTAGAAGATGAATGGTTAATCAAGAGAAAAATAAAACAAATGAAGCAGTAAAAGACGGAGGAATTTTACCTTGGGGATCACCTACGCCATGGGCCAAAGGAGGTGAAAAGAAGATTTGAGAAGATAAGTTTTCTCAAGCGGTTAATAAAAAGGAAAAAGAATCCCTTTTCAAAATTAACTCTCTCCCCAACCGTTCATTTCATCGCCACGTCTCCCGAGAACGTCCCATCGTGCGAGTAACGGTTGGGTCATTAATTCAAAAGGAAAAACATTTTGCCTCTTCGCCTGCCTACATAGTCAAATGTTTTTGGGGACAAATTGTTGTGGGCATTTTTTGACATGACGACATCTTCGCTTGATCCCGCATAACGAGATGTCATTACACTGTAAGTATTGTTTTAAATATTTACTTGTCCAATATTTCCTAATATTATTATTCTTATTTTTCAAGAATTAAGAGAGGAATGCGGAAACAACCTTCAAGCACGTTCAACAGACCTTCAAACGGCTAGGGCGACTTGGTCTCACGGAGGTTGAAAAGATAAACCACAATGCCGAGATTGTAGGAACCATATTTGACTCTTTCTTAGTTACTTGTATTTAAGGGGAAATGGAGACGGAAAATGACACTCATGCTCATACGCACACACTTTACACACAAACTCTTGTAATCCTCTCCATTATCTTCCGAAGTTGTAATTGTGATCATTATAGTGGAACCTTTAAGGTTGGAGACCTAACTCCCGGGGTTTTTTCCAAAGAGGTTATCACCTCCAAGGTTTTCCTCGTTAACAAATCGCGTTGTCATTGTCTCGTTTTTCATTTTCTTGTTCCATATAATCGAATTCCATAGTTCCCTCCTTATTATTCAATCCACACACTAAACATAGTTAAGATTCTACTCTATTGTTTTTTCTACCAAAACAGGTACTATTTTCAGCCATGACTCTGGGAATATGTACAAGCTTATCACTAATGAGAGTGTAGCCAAAGCTGCTTGGGATATTTTGCAAACTCAATGTGAGGGAGCATCAAGTGTGAAAGCTACGAGGCTTAGAATTTTAATGAATAGGTTTGAGTTACTTCGAATGGAAGAAACTGAGGACATTGTGTCATATGCTGCTAAGATTCATGAGATTTCAAATGAGTGCACAAGTCTAGGAGAATCTATCTCCAATGCAAGACTTGTGAGTAAGATTTTGGGGACCTTACCTTAAAGGTTCAACATAAATGTGGCTGTGATTGAGGAAACTAATGACACCAATACTGTAGGTCTAGACAAAATTGTAGGTATCTTGACTGTGTTTGAGCTAAATCTTGAAGCTCAGAAAAAGAACAAATCTCACGCCTTGCTCTCGTAAGTCCGCCGCATTACCAAGAGAACTTGTGGAATTATCCTCTGAGATTGACAAGTCGAATCTTGAAGAAGAGGATATGGCTTTTATTTCAAAGAAATTCAGTTCCATACTGAAAAATAAAAGGATGAGTAAATTTCCTAACAGACCTACTCCCAGTGTTACTGAAAAACCAAAACCTAGCACTGACACTGGATTCAAGAAACCAAGCTTTGAAAATAACAAATCTTCTGAGTCTGTCCAATGTAGGGCATGTCGTGGCTTTGATCATTATGCCAATGAGTGTGCTAACACACTTAAAAAGAAGGGAATGAGCTTAACTGCTACCCTTAGTGACAGTGAGGATGAAGATGAAGTGGCTAACATGTCTATTATCAATTGTCATTCTGTGTTTAATGCCTTTTCTGCAGATATAGAAGATGGAGGTTCTGAAAATTCCTTGAATGTGGTCTCAGATGTGTACACATCTAGAGTCACATCTGACCTGATGCTGAATTGTTTCACAGTAAAAGGAGATTCTGATGATGAAGATAGGGACATCCCTTATGAGGAACTTTTTGCAACATACAAGGAGTTGCATACAGATTGGATGAAAAGATTGGACAAGATTGAGGTACTTGTTAAGGTAAATAAATCTCTTTCTGATAAATTAGCTACTTGTGAAGATGAAAAATCTATACTTTCAAAGGAAAATGATGTTAAAAAAGATACCATTGCAAAACTTGAAGTCCTTGTGACCAAAAGAGAAGTTGATCTTGAAAAATATAAAAATGAATGTGAGAAAGCTGAGAGTACATTTACCAAGTTGAACAAAAGTAAAATGAAATTTGATGAAGCTATTTCTATAGGTCAACTTAACAAAACTGGTCTGGGCTTTGAGACTGATAATTTTGTAAAGAAGGGATATGAGACTTCTACTTCAAAAGGTGTGAAAAAACCGATTTTTAGAGAAAAACTCCTTTTAAGTGAGAAAAGACCAAGGAAGAGGCACTACATCTGCCACTATTATCTTGCTCCTGGTCACATTAGACCCTTCTGTTACAAACTCAAGGCTGACAAAAAGTCTGGTCACTTCAATCAGCCTCAGATGTGTGAAAAGATGTATGCACATCCGAACACACATCCTGATAAACTGAGACCTCTGCAACCCAAAAACAAAGCTGTAAAGCAGTGGGTGGCCAAATCAAGTGCCACCTGCAATGTTGTTTACTCTTCCCTCAAGAGTACCGTCTTTGGCTCTTGATATTTTGATAGTGGGTGCTCTAGGCATATGACTGGAAACCAAGCAGTCCTCCTTGACTATGAAGTGATTAGTGGAGGGAAAGTAAATTTTGGTGGAGGTGCTCAAGAAAAGATTGTTGGGAAAGGAACCCTAGATGTCAAGGGTCTCCCAAAATTGCACAATGTGTACCATGTAGAAGGCTTGAAAGCCAATCTAATAAGCATCAGTCAACAGTGTGATGATGACCTTTATATGAAGTTTGATAAGCACTTGTGTGAAGTGTTTGATAAGGATAATAAATGTGTGTTTACTGGTCCTAGATCTGCTGACAATTGTTGCCAATTTGGTGACAATCTTTCTTGCCTAAGCTCAAAAGCTAATGATGTCAATCTGTGGCACCAAAAATTAGGGCATGCTAGCTGTAGAACTCTGGAAGAACTTCAAAGGTTTGAAGCTATTAAAGACCTCCCTAAACTGAACTTCAAGAACCCTGATGTCTGTGGTTCATGTCAAAAGGGAAAGCAAACAAAAGCATCACATAAAAAGGTCCAACAGTGCTCCACATCTAGGTGTTTGGAGCTGATTCACACTGATTTAATGGGACCTATTGAAGTAGAAAGCTTTGGTAGGAAAAAGTATGCTTTTGTGTGTGTTGATGATTATTCAAGGTACACTTGGGTAATGTTCTTAAGAGAGAAATCTGAAACAATTGGAGAATTCAAGAATTGGTACAAAAGGGTTAGAAATCTTTATGGTCTTAAGACTGTGAGAATTAGGTCTGGCCATGGCACTGAATATGAGAACCAAATGTTTACTAATTTTTGCAATTCTAAGGAAATCACACATGAGTTTTCTGCTCCAATCACCCCACAGCAGAATGGAATTGCTGAAAGAAAGAATAGAACTTTGCAAGAAATGGCTAGGGTCATGTTAAGTTCTAAAAACTTTTCCAAGAAATTCTGGGCAGAAGCTTTGAACACTGCTTGTCACATTGGCAATAGAGTGTTCCTTAGGATTGGTAGTACTGTCACTCCATATCAAATCCTCCTTGGAAAGAAACCAACTGTGAAGTACTTTCATGTGTTTGGATGCATCTGTTACATTCTCAATGATAGAGAATACTTGTCCAAATTTGATTCAAAGAGTGACAAAGCAATTTTCATGGGCTATTCCACTAATAGTAGTGCTTACAGAGTTTTTAATCTCAAAACTAAGACCATTATGGAATCTGCTAATGTTATTTTTGATGACTCACTTGATCTTAACCTCAAGACCGCTGAGGATGATGTTTTAGGTTGCTTACTGGACTGGAAGGATGAAGAAACAGTCTTTGAAAAACCAACGTAAACTTCCAAAGGCCGAAAAACATGTTGAACCTGATAAGGATGTAACCAAGGATGTGGACACATCTGCATCCACATCTGAATCCACATCTGCTCCCACATCTACTCAAAATCCTGTAACTGAGGACAGTTCCTCTGAATCTGATTAGGATGTTGCTTCAGATGATAATGTGGATGGGTGTGTGGATAGATCAAAGGATATTCCTTCTAAAATCCAGAAAAACCACCCCACTTCATAAGTTGTGGGAGATGTGCATGCTCAAGTGAGAACTAGAAAAAAGGATAAAGTTGATTATAGAAGGATGGCTGATTTGTGGAGTTGCTCCTCAACATACTCCCAGGTAAGCTTTTGTTGTTTGTTTCAAAGATTGAACCTAAGAACATTACTGAAGCATTGAAAGATGCTGACTGAATTCTTGCTATGCAAGATGAGTTGATTCAATTTGAAAAGAATGAGGTTTGGACTCTTGTTCCTATACCCTCTCATGAAAATGTCATAGGAATCAAATGGATTTTCAAGAACAAAATTGATGAGCAAGGTGTGATCACTAGAAATAAAGCTAGGTTAGTTGCTCAAGGTTACACTCAAATTGAGGGAATTGATTTTGAGGAGATATTTGCTCCTGTTGCAAGAATTGAATCCAATAGGCTTCTATTAGCCATTGTTTGTTACCTCAAGATTACTCTTCATCAAATGGATGTTAAGAGTGTTTTTTTAAATGGGATATTAAATGAGGAAGCCTATGTTGAGCAACCTAAAGGCTTTGTGGACTCCAAGTATCCTAACCATGTGTATAAGCTAAAGAAAGCTCTGTATGGGCTAAAGCAAGCCCCTAGAGCTTGGTATGGTAGGTTGACTGACCATTTGCTTCACCTAGGATTCAAGAGAGGTGAGGTTGACAAAACATTGTTTGTGAGGAAAAATAAAAAGGAGATTCTTGTGGTACAAATCTATGTGGATGATATTGTATTTAGGTCAAACTCTGACCCTATGCTAGCTGAGTTTGTGGATAGCATGACTTCCACATTTGAGATGAGTATGGTAGGTAAGTTGAACTTTTTCTTAGGCCTACAGATTAAACAATTCAAAGATGGAATGTTCATCTCACAGTCTAAGTATGCCAAGAATCTTGTGAAAAAGTTTGAACTTGAACATTCTTCACATCAAAGAACACCAATGTGATCTTTCCAAAAGCTAAGTCATGATTCAGATGGTAAGAGTGTTGATCAAACCCTGTATGAAGCATGATAGGAAGTCTGCTTTACCTCACTGCAAGTAGACCTGACATTATGTATAGTGTGTGTCTCTGTGCTAGATACTAAGCCAACCCAAAGGTGTCCCATCTTAAAGCCTTGAAAAGAATCATTAGATATGTGAGTGGGACTGTAAACCTAGGACTACATTATTCTAAAGAAACAAACACCAATTTGGTTGGGTATACAGATTCTGATTAGGCTGGAAATAGTGATGATAGGAAGAGTACTACAGGTGGTTGCTTCTACCTTGGAAATAACCTTGTGTCTTGGTATAGTAGAGAGCAGAATTGTGTGTCCTTATCCACTGCTGAGGCTGAGTATGTTGCTCTTGGGAGTTGTTGCACACAACTGCTTTGGATGAATCAAATGTTGAAAGATTATGGATTAAATAGTAAAATTTTAACTGCTTTTTGTGATAACAAAAGTGTCTTGGACATATCCAAAAATTCTGTCCAACATTCTAGAACAAAACACATTGATATTAGACATCATTTCATTAGGGATCTTGTAGAACAAAAAACTGTGTGTCTGGAATTTGTTGGGACTGAAAATCAATTGGCTGATATATTTACAAAGGCATTAGATTTGGAGAAATTTTCCTCCTTGAGGAAGTCTCTTGGTTTGTGTGATATCTAAGGTTGTGAGCACAAATGTGTCTCACATCCTCTAACACATCTGTATATTAGATTAACTGAAAAAATAATAATAAAAAAATTAATATCATGCATTAGCACGAAATTTCTCAGTGTGGTCACTTGTGAGTCTTCATCTTGACATTATCTTTGATCACTTAATTGTGAGCACTTCCTGTTCATGTCATCTTTTGATGACTTGATATAACCTTCCTAGGTATCTCACAGTGGGTGCTATAAAAGAAAAATTGTGTGAGAAACAGCTGTTTCACCCTTAGTATAAAGCCATACCATTGTGATCAAGTGATTCTCATAAGAAATCTTGAAATCAAACTTGATAAGATCATTGGGAAAAAGGGCTATCTCTGGGATCAAAGAAAAGTGAAAGCTACTCACAATGCAAAAATCCACAACAAAAAACTGGTGGATGCATCCTAGAGGCTGTGCAGACTGGATTATTGCTCATTGACTTTTTGTGATCTAAATGTGTCCCTAAATGTGACTCACATCATATGTCACATCCATAAGCTGAGATCTTTCCATCACCTGTGTGTTTGCATCATGCTAGGCATACTACATTTTTTAGGTCATATAGGAGCTTTGTAAATATGCTAGTTAATTTATTTTCATTCTTAATTTATTCTTTGATTTATATGTTTTTGATCTCTAATATCTCTCATGAAAGAAAAAGGTGTGTATCAATCCTTATTTGAAAAAGTTGGTCAATTTTGAAAGGGATTCTGTTTTGAAAAAGATATGGCTGAATTATTTTTGTTTCCATAAAAATCTATCAAAATCTTGGTTATTTTAATCCCCTAATTCTTCGAAGGTTGTTGTGTGTGGTAATCTCAAAGGATTCTAGCCGTTGGAGGACTTCTAAGGTATTTAGGTTGTGTGAAACCTTTTTGGAAAAGAATTCCAAGTTTCAGTTGGAAAGAGGGAGCTGTGAGTATTAATTAGCTCTCACATTCGTCCCATCTCCCATAAACCCTTGCTAAAACCTTTTGTTCTTTCATCTTTTTGCACACAATCACACACATATTGACATTAATTCCTCTTGCACTGTTCAACCTAACACCAATCTTCAGTTTAAATGGCCGATCACTCCAACATTCGTGAAGAAGACGTTCTTGACATTGTGCCAATTTCTGTAGCTAAAGGAGAAGCCACCATTGTCGTCAACCCTGCAATTTCACAATTCCTTGCTGAAATTTTGCCCCCCTCATCCTCGTCTAACTCTTCAATGGAAGCTTCACCTGCAAAATCACCTATATTGGAACCCCTGTCTGTTCCAATAGCTTCTGAAAACCCTAATCCTCCAACCTCTCCGGTTTTACAACCATCGGTTGAAGCTCCTGTTTTACCCTCTGTTGAAACCCCTTCAACCAAGAAGAGGAAGCTAACCCCAGCAAAACCCTTGGGCCATGCTGTGATTCCAGTTCCCCATCGCAATCTACGTCGATCGCATAGGGTTAGGAAGCTGTCAGAGCTAAGAATCTGAGAAAACCTGGTGGTAAGCTCTCTACTGCCATTACTCTTGAAGAAGAAGAAGAAGAAGAAGAAGAAGAAGAAGAAGAAGAAGAAGAAGAAGAGGAAGTTGCTCCTCTTGTTAGAACTAGGGCTCAACCCTCAAAACCCTCTCCGTCAGTTGTTGCCCCTGTTATTACACCTTCTGAAGCAATTTCTCATGTTGATCTTGTTGACCCTGTTCCAACTTCTCCCAATGAACCTGCTGATCCCATTATCCCTTCTCCCACTCCTGTAGTTGATACTCTTGCCCCTGAGGCTGCTCCCTCTATTAGTGATTCTTCTGTGTTTAGTGAAGAGGAACCTTTGGCCAACATCTTAATGGAATTGAAAGGCAAGAAAAAGGTGGCTGCTACAGACCTAGAGCCAATCAATGAAGAATCTGGTGATTCTGAGTCCAGTTATGATAGTGATGACACTGCCTCAGATGCCAATTTCAAGCTGGGAAGAGATGAGCTTGAACAAGAAAAGGAGGATCAAGAAAAGGATGCCTCTTCTGGTGATGAGACAGAGGTTGAGTCTGTCAAAAGTCCATCTCCTGCAAAGGATGTGCCTGAAGATGTGCACACATCCAGGCGCACATCCACCAGAAAGAAGGCTGATAAGGGTATTTCCACTTCTCTCTCCATTACTCCTGCCTTTAAACCCTTTTCTAAAAAGTTTTTATCAAAGGATGCCTCTGATAGGTTTGGCCTAATTGCCAATAAGGCCTTTATTGTTGAGATGAAAATAGACAGATAAACCTTCTTTAAATTAGGAATGGATAAATTTTTTGAAAAGAGAGGCTTGTTTTTAACTGTGGATCACCCTCTCTCATTCTACCCTAAGATGGTCTATAAGTTTTATGCAAACCTTACCAAAGAGCTAGATAGATACTCCTCTCCCTACACTGTCTATGTTAGAGGAAAGTTTGTCCCCTTTTCCCCATCTGTGATCAATGATTTTCTTGGATTGGATAATTCTTTGGATCAGCTTTGTGTTGTTTCTGATGAGGAACTAGTGACTGCTATCACCCATGGCAAAGTGACCTCTTGGCCTGTAAAGCCAAAAGATTTGGGAAGTGGTTCTCTCTCCTCTCTTTATTATTTTCTCCATACAATTCTTGTTGCCAACCTGTGCCCCTCAAATAACAAGACCTCAGTTACTAGGGTGCAAGCTGACTTACTTTATAGGATGGGTATTAAAAGAAATATCAATTTTGGAGATTTCATTTTTAGGAAAATTTGTGCCTATGGAGAATCCCCCTCTAAAAAGTGGTCTTTACCCTATCCCTCTCTCATCTCTCAAATTTTGGTTGTCAATGGTGTTAAGCCTGAGAAAGGTGAAGATAGGGTTGATAAATTTGATTTGTTTAAGGAGACCAAAACCCTCCTAAATATTAAGCAAAGATTTGTTGATCTCCCCTTGGGCACTGTTCCTGAAATTTCTATGCCAGATGTGGACACAACTGAACCACATCTGAAGACCCTTTTGCTGCTCAAATGAAGGACTTGGATGCTGAAATAGCAGCTGCTGAATCTCATACCTCTGCTTTATCTGATCAACTTAAAGCCTCCATTGCTCATGCCAACAATCTTAAAGCTCTTAAGGATAGACTCCTCAAATGACATGCTAATCTTTCTGCTCAAAAAGGGGAAGATGGACCTGCACCTGCACCTGCACCTGCTGGAAACATAGTTTGGGATGCTGCTGCTGGCTGGAGAAATTGGGAACTTTAATTTAGGGGGAGAAGATTTTTTATTGCTTTTGCTCTGATGTTTTTAAGACAATTTTCAATTTCTGTTCTAGTTTTAAACAATGGGTTGTAATAACTTTAATTAGGATGCTGCTGAATGGTTGTTTTGTTTTTTAATGAACTGCTGGTATTTTTGCTCTAACTTAGTTTATGCAGTTTTTATGTGTGGATGTGTAAACACATCTGGACACACATCCATTCAGGGGAAGTTGTGCTTAATTCTTAATTTTGTGGTCACGAGATGTGATTGCTATAAATCTTTGATTTTGACCAGAAAGTCCAAAATAGGGGGAGATTGAAAGCGTGAGCTTTTTAGGGAACAAATTTTTGTTTCCTTACTTCAAAAGACTTCTATAAAGGTAAGAAGATTTTGTGACTTTCATGAAAGATTTATTATTGTCCTACTTTGACTAGGACATTGTAAATAGAGTAAATATCTTTTATTTATGTACATAGTTTTATATTAGGACTAACCTATTAACAATCTACTTCTTTGTGAGTGTGATTTATGTTTTCTTATAGGAAAAGAAATCTCACGAAGGAAGATGTTGATTACTTGAAGATCTTCTCCATGGTGCATTATAAATACAAGGCATTCAGCATAAGAGAAGTGACGAAAATTCTGAGAGAAAAATACATATTCTTCACAGTTTTCAACATTGTTGATTTTAGGTTGTGAGTGAAGGTTGTGCCTCACATCTAGTTTTTCATAGAGTTCTTTGTTTTACTTCTGACTAGAATAGGTCCTACTTGGGAAAGGGAAATTGTTCTTGTCATAGAAGGTGATTAGAACTCGTTTAGTATTTTAGTTTTACACTTATTTGTTTTTGTAAGCAACAAAAGTTTTTATAGTGAAATTTTTTTGGGCGTAAGCCTAGTTTGCTGATCTCTCAGATCAGTAAGCGTATATAACTTTTGCGTTATTGTTTTAATTTGTTTTATTCCGCTGCATTATCTGTGGATGTGTGGACAGTTGTGAGACACATCTGTACTCACATCCGTTGTCTGTTGCGTGATTGAAGCTTTCTAGCTACACGAAACTTTCACTTTCCTTCTCCGAGGAAAACAATAGTAAAGCTTTAGCTGTCTTAGGTGCTAGCCTTATCGATAAGACATTTGCCCTTATTTTTTTTTGATATCGGGTTTGAGAACATGTCAACTAATATCACATACAATGTCCAACCCCAGAAGAAAGCAAATTGCTTCCACCAGGAATCGAACCCACGCGGCATGCCTCCAGAATCTTATGTCCCCTCCTTTTACCACTCGGCTATGCCCCGGGGGACGACATTTGCCCTTAAATTGCTCATAAAGGATGTTGATATTGTTAGAGATATTATCCATGGGAATTGACTAATCTTGCCCATGACATATAAAGATTCTGGGCCACTCTCCTTGACACCAATTGATTTTAAGGTGGAACCTCAGACTTTAAGATGGTATCAGAGCAGATTCATTACACGTGCAGACCTAACGGCCCACGATGTTACTACGCGCCACCCGATTAATAAGTCCACGTTGTAAGCCTTTGGCAAAGCCCGGCACACGTGAGGAGGCCGTGTTAGAGATATTATCTACATTGAGAATTGACAAACCTCTATGATATATAAAGATCCTAGGCCACTCTCCTTGATACCAATTGATTTTAAGGTGGAACCTCAGACTTTAAGAGATATCTCCGCCAAAGTTCTTAACCGTAAAATTACAGACATTTCAACAGTGGATGATTCGTGTTCTGTTTATGGTCGCCCGAGTCAAGGAATGTGGTCGCCGGAGGTGGGTTGGGTAGAGAGAGAAAGTGTGGGTGTATGTGTTGTGTGCAAGAAGTAGTTTTTTAAAAATTACAATTTACATGCTCTTTTTTTTTATTTATTTATAAATTGCATGTTATTTAGATAGTTTTTGATAAAAACTCCTTGAATTGAATGTTAGAACATGGATTAATTAATATGTGTTATTTAATTCCATTTGTTATAATCATTTAATAATGTTAAAGTATAGACAAAATGTGTAGAATTCCATTAGGTGTAAGTACCATTAAATGATGGGCATAATGGTAACTTCACACCATCATCTTTATGAAAGGGTGTAGTCCCTAAATGAAGTGCCCCTTGGATTCCTATATAAAGGCCTATCCATCAAGCCTATGAATCTACAAGTTACATCATTTCTCATTCAGTCAAAACTCTTCCTAAGTAATTGAAGATTAAAGAGATTAAGGGCACTTATCATTTAGAAGATCTACTCTTCCCTACTTTCTCATTTATTCAAGAACAAGATCAAGAACACAATCATGGAATCACAAGGTACACGCTTCCGTATTATTATTCTTCTTCTTCTTCTCCTTCTCTTCTTAATCTAGTTGTGAGTCGGTTCATGGTTAATGGATCGTTAAATATTCCAACAATTGGTATCAGAGCCTGGTCATATACTAGATTGAGTTTGAAATTCTTATAAAGCCTTATGCTTTAATTCTTGTATGATTTCATTTAGTTTTTGTTCTTGTTCATGATACTCATCTTGTCTAAGAGTATTATATTCATAAACTTCATTCTATTTCTGATTTTGGTTTACTCAAGGCTTTCAATTCTTAATGTAATATTATCCTATTTTGGACATAGCCACCATCATTTGATGCGTTGTGAGTTTGTTCAAATGTATAGCCACACATTTAAAAATGTGATGTGAGTATAAGGATCTACTTGCTTTGGTTGAATAATTATTCACCATTAAGTTAAGAATTGATAGTCTAAAGGGTATTGGATGTTATGTCTCGTTGTCCTGGCAAAGGGCCCGGCGCCCTCCGAGGGCGCGGGCCTAGCCGACGTGTAGACTGGTATCGGACCACAAAGGGGGGTGAGGGGGGCGTAGCCCCCCGCGGTATGGTATGACTCTCTCTATTTGGTTCAAAACTGTTCATAAAAGGGTTCAAAACTGTTCATAAAAGGGTGTTAAAAATGGTGACTTTTCGTCAAATCTGGGCACTGGGCACATGGGCGGTCGCCCATCTTGATCCGGGGCGGTCGCCCATGTGTACAGAATCTCAATGACTGTGAAATGCAGCTTGGGCGGTCGCCCATCTTGACCTGGGCGGTCGCCCATGTGTACAGCGACTTCAAAATTTGTGGAATTGAAGCTTGGGCGGTCGCCCACCTTGACTTGCGCGGCCGCCCATGTGTGCAGAAGCTTCAATGTTTATAGAACTGCAATTTTTTGATCATTCGTACCCTTTTGGTCATTTGTGATAATTTGTTAGTAAATTATAGTATCTGGACACCAGTCGCGCTTCGGCGGTTCTTAGAGTTATCGAACTTTAAGAATGGACGGGTAGAACAAAAGGATACTATCTTTTAATGATAAATTTCACTTATTTATTTACCCTTTAAATTTTCAGAAATAACCTTAAGGCCTTTTGTTTCCGATTAATTATATCCTTAACATTTTGGACATAATTAACATGCTTGTTTCCCAAAGGAGACCTTGTTGATTAAATTCAAACTTGTTAAAAGATGAATGTAAATATTGATATGTGATAACATGCTTGTTTTCCAAAGGAGACCTTGTTGTTGACTAAGTATTTATATTCATGGGGTAATAATTGAACTAAACTTTTGGTCATTTTAAATGCTGTGAACCATCCCAAAGGAAGGCGGGTGTTTAAAGTGAATTGTTTATATTCTTTATTGCCGGGGAACAAGTACCTTAAACTTTAGGACACTTTTTGTACTTGATCCGGCCCAAAGGAAGGCAAGTATTTAAAGTGTGTTGTTTAAGCTATTTGTTTACCTTAAGATAAATCAAATTGTGAGTCAATTCGCAATCCAAAGATTAGTCTTGATGTCATGTTGATTATCTTTTATTTTTGATGGAATTCATTTGATATAATTAATCGTTATGTAGTTTCTTATATATGTTTTGTTTCATTCTTGTTCTTCTCCTTCAGATTTGATTAATGCTTCATCCGTAACTACTGCTATAAATGATGCACCTTTGCTTACTGGGACTAAACTTAAAACTTGGAAAAATAATATAACGATGATCTTAGGCAATATGGACATCGATCACGCATTTGGGGAATCAAGTCCCGCTGCTCTCTCTAAAGGAAATACCGTTATAGAACGGAAAAATGTTGAGCAATGGGAACGGTCCAACCGCGTGAGTCTAATGATCATGGAAAATGCGGTTTTGAGAGACATTTTTGGACAATGTCTTTGAGATCGAAAATGCTGAGATTTTACTTGAATTCTTGTGGAAACTTGTTTCCATTCGATACAAGGGTGAAGAAAATCTTAGGGAGTACATTATTGAATTATTTCATCTTTCGATCAAACTAAAGACACTTAAGTTAGAGATTTCGGAAGATTTGCTCGTGCACTTAGTTTTGATCTATCTTCCTCCTCAATTTGGTCCTTTTGAAGTGACCTATAAATGTCAAAAGAAAAAGTGGAATATTAATGGATTACTTTCACATATGACATTAGAGGAAGATAGGATGAAATATCTCAAATTAGAAAGTACTCACTCATCATTTACTTCTTCTCGTGGAATTAAGAGAAGAGGGAAGGAAATTACGGTTGCAAGTAAGAAGCATAAGGGATCATTTAAGGATCATAAAGTCAAGAAATGCTTCTTTTACAAGGACCTTACTCGCATGAAGAACGACTACCATAAATATCGCGAATGGCGAATTCAGGATGGTATGTCATTTGGTCTTGTTTGTACTAAGGCAAATTTGGTTTCAATTCCTTAATATACATAGTGGTTGTATTTGGTGCGACAACTCACATTAGTTCATGTATGCAGGGTTGCCTGAATTACCGAATCCCCAGTGAAAATGAGAAATACATCTATATGAAAGCTGGAAATCCGGTTGAAGTTATAGGCATAGGGATTTTTGTTAAGTACTGGCTATTATTTTGTATTAAATAATATATTTATTGTACCGTCATTTAGGCGGAATTTGATATCGATCACGTATTAGATCGGGAAGGTTATTCCCTGTTCATTTGGTAATAATAAATGTGATCTTATTTTCAATTCCGAGGTTGTCGGTATTAGTACTTTATCTTAACAATGACAATTTTATTTACTTCAAACAAGAATACTATTAATGAGTCCCATAATAATTAAACCAAAACTAAAGGCACTAAGCAAAAGTTATCAAGTGAAAATTCTTGTATTCTATGGCATAGGCGTTTGGGTCATATCTCCAAAGGGAGAATTGATAAAGCTTATGTCGGAGGGAATTCTAAAAACAACTTGATACTCCTGATAAAACTTTTGCATTAAAGTGTTTTAAAGAATAAATTTACAAACATTAAAGGAAATAGAATTTTTAGAGTATCAAACGCCTTGGAACTAATTCATATGGACATTTGTGGACCATTCATTAACCCTTCATGGAATGGTCAACAATATTTCATTACGTTCATGGATGATTACTCTCGTTATGGATACATTATTTTCTTCATGTAAAGTTTCAATTATTGGTCGTTTTCAAGTCTTTTAAGGCATAAGAAAGACTATTAAGAACGTTAAATCCGATCATGGTAGTGAAAACTACGGACGGTATAACGTATTGGGTGAATAACGTCCGGTCCTTTATATTCGCTATTTTGAAGAGTGTAGGATTGTCCCTCACTACACCATGCTGGGTAAACCTAGTATAGTATATTGGAGAGACTTAAATCCTTAAGGATATGGTAAGAAGTATGTTTTCTTGTACTTCTTTACCTCACTCATTATGGGCGAAACATTAAAAACCGCAGCTTATATTCTCAATAGAGCACCTTCAAAAAGCTACCGACAAAACCCCTTATGAGTTATGGACGAATAAGAAACCGTCCTTAAATCATCTTCATGTATGGGGGTGTCCAGCGAAGCTAGACCTTATAGGCCTAATGAGGGCAACCGGACTTAAATACCGTTAGTAGCTATTTTGTAGGGTATGCCGAGAGATCTAGGGAATATAAATTTTATTACCCGAAAACTAGAACATTTTTTGAGACTGGCAATTTTAGGTTCCTTAAGGATGTTGAATTTAGTGGGAGAAATAGTAATGATTTTGAATTTGAAGAGTTAGAGGAACCACTCTTTATTCCTCAAACTTTAATTCCTGTTGGAAATCAAGTAATTGTACCTGAAATTCAACAAAGAACATACAATTCAAAATAATATAAAGACTCCCGTAAATAACGGACAACATGAGAATGTTGGACATAATGAAATTCAACAACCTCAAAATGAGGATGAACCGGTGCCCTTAAGGAGATCTACTAGAGAAAGAAGAAGTTCTATTTCGGATATTTATGATATGTATCTTGCGGAGAATGAGGACACCTTAGGTTTAGTGGGAGATGATCTAATCACCTTCCATGAAGCCATTAATAGTTCTAATTCTCATAAGTGGATCAATGCCATTAATGAGGAGTTAAAATCAATAAAAGACAATGACATTTGGGATCTTGTCCCATTACCTCGAAGGTGTAAAACCTATTGGTTATAAATTGATATTTAAAACCAATAGGGATTAGCAAGGTAATATGGAAAGATATAATGCACGTCTTGTTGCTAATGGATTTACTCAAAAGGAAAGCATTGATTATAAAGAAACATTTTTCCGGTATCTTCTAAAACCTCTTTTATGATCATTATGGCATTAGTGGCACATTATGATCTTGAGCTTCATCAAATGGATGTTAAGACAGTTTTTTTTTCAATGGCAACATTGAGGAAACTATCTATATGAAGAAACCATAAATGGTGACTAATTCGGATCAAACTAGTCAACTGGTTTGTAAACTTAAGAAATCCATTTATGGGCTTAAGCAAGCATCTCGTCAATGGTACTTAAAATTTAACCAAGTTATTCTTTCATTTGGCTTTGAAATGAATCTTGGTGAAGATTGTGTGTATCATAAGTTCAGTGGGAGTAGATTTATTATTTTGGTCTTATATGTGGATGATATTTGAATGATATTTTCTTGCTAGTAATGATAAGGACCTTCTAAAAACTAAGAAATTTCTCAAACAAATTTGAGATGAAAGATCTTGGTAAGGCATCTTTTGTATTGGGAATTCAAATTCATCGTGATCATTCACGAGGTATTTTGGGATTATCACAAAAGAGCTATATAGAGAAAGGTATTACAAAGGTTTAGCATGGAAAATTGTAAACCACATGACACCCCCGTCTCTAAGGGAGATAAATTCGGTTTAAAGTAAATGTCCTAAAGATTAATTTTAAATCCAAGTATACGGAAAATATCCCTTATGCACCGGGCGGTAGGAAGCTTAATGTATGCGCAAGTCTGTACTCGTACATACCTTGTATTTATTATTGGGATGCTTGGTCAATACCAAAGAAATTCGGAAAGAAGAACATTAAGTCGCATCCAAAAAGAATGATGAAGTACCTATAAAACATTAAACTACATGCTTATGTATATAAAATCGGATCATTTTGAGATCATTAAGTATTAGATTATGTTTTAGTGGATGCAAAGATGTCGAAAGACATCATATGGTTATGTCTCTTGTTGAAGAGAAATAAGTATAAAATGAACAAATAGATATACAACTTATAGGATCAAACTCCATGTTATTGGATCCATTTTGTAAAGCGTAATCTCTTTTGATGTTTCACGAGCATACTGCTCATATGGGTGAAACGACTTTTGATAATGCTTAAATCAGTGGGAGTTTGTGTTGTTTTCTATTTCTTTGTGTTGTTATTATTTATATTGATCTCATTTGGTTAAGTAGGACTAGTTGGAGAATATATATATATGCGTTCTTCATATATATTCATTAATATTCCATGCTACATATCTATACTTAATCTATGTCGTTTAGTTGGATATATATATGTGATTAATGTGGGTTTAGTTGCGAATCAATTACAACGACTGCCCCTTTAGTCCCTATACTTATAAGACTAATGGACGGGATTGTGTTGGATGACAATAAACGTGCACATAAGGGTTGTCATTCATGTTATAAATGATTAAGGAATTTATTTAGTAAAAGATACATATTAATATTAATCCAAGTGGGAGATTGTTAGAACATGGATTAATTAATATGTGTTATTTAATTCCATTTGTTATAATCATTTAATAATGTTAAAGTATAGACAAAATGTGTAGAATTCCATTAGGTGTAAGTACCATTAAATGATGGGCATAATGGTAACTTCACACCATCATCTTTATGAAAGGGTGTAGTCCCTAAATGAAGTGCCCCTTGGCTTCCTATATAAAGGCCTATCCATCAAGCCTATGAATCTACAAGTTACATCATTTCTCATTCAGTCAAAACTCTTCCTAAGTAATTGAAGATTAAAGAGATTAAGGGCACTTATCATTTAGAAGATCTACTCTTCCCTACTTTCTCATTTATTCAAGAACAAGATCAAGAACACAATCATGGAATCACAAGGTACACGCTTCCGTATTATTATTATTCTTCTTCTTCTCCTTCTCTTCTTAATCTAGTTGTGAGTCGGTTCATGGTTAATGGATCGTTAAATATTCCAACATTGAATGTATAGTACATACAAGATTTTTAGGTGCTAACCTCATATACATAAATTAGTGGTGAAGCAAGAATATAAGAATCAAGATTGTTCAAACAAACAATAGTAATTATTTCATCATATAGAAATTGTCAAAAAAGTTGCCAAAATAATATCATATCATAAATTTTATAAAAATATCGGCTCAAATTGATTTAGTAATATTAGTAAAAAAAAATCAAAATTAAAAAGATAATAAATGACATTTTAAAAAGTAAAGGGTTCAAGTGACCCAAAGCTTCACCATTAACATAAACATAATTAAATTTGTTATAATGCTTACTTCTCAATATAAATACTTGAAAATGATAAGTAAATTAGTTTTTGATAGTGCTAACTTCTAAAATAAAAACTTGATAGTCCGTTATAAACTCATAAACTCGATTTTTTTTTCCAAATATTCCCCTCTTATCTCTACACCGTTGATAAGCAGTATTCCCTCCTTTATCTAAATAAATGACTATTTTAACTAGGTTTGACTTGATTAATTTTTAACACAAATTTACTGAACAGTATAAATCGAGATACGAATATGAGCTTGTCCGGATAAGATCCAAGTGGACTGGGCCATAAACATAATCCATTAGTTTCAGTTACGAGGCAAAACATGGGCTTCCTCGTCCATCTATCTTGGCATCAACAAGGCCGACCAAGGCTCAGCAAGCGAGCATAAACAAAACCCAACTCAAAGAGCCGAGGAGACCTCTCTCGTA
This sequence comes from Adenophora triphylla var. japonica, assembly GCA_022495995.1. Lineage (NCBI taxonomy): Eukaryota > Viridiplantae > Streptophyta > Magnoliopsida > Asterales > Campanulaceae > Adenophora > Adenophora triphylla. The sequence continues at coordinate 68,006 of JAFEMH010000027.1, forward strand.
GGTCGAGATCGTCTCCCTTGAGGACGAGGTGCCCCCCTCGGTTATGATATCATCACAACGGGCTCCACTTATACCTCATCCCTTTCTCCGGCTCATCATGGACCGAGATGTCCATGTATGACGAGGAAATGAATATTTGTATCCCGGCATACCGGTGTGAGCTCGTGCAGTCTTATTCCAACAAGGACAATAAGCAGTTATAATTCAATCAGGATTGTAACCTCCTGTGCCAATTCAAGTTAAATAAGGACTCTCCAACGGATATAATCCTCCTAAGATTATATCTTATCTCTTTACTGTTCAAGTTCAACATGGATTCTACATATCCATCACTATAAATACAAGCCATTATTTTCATATTCTGGTACGTTATCTTTTTGACTCGAAGCTCTGTCAATTTGATTTCTTTCTATACAAACCGTGAACTTACTCTCACCCCGGAGGGCCTTCGCCGGTGAAGCCCCTGCTTAGTTTATGTTTTTTGTCTTATTTTCAGGCTATTCAATCGCCGGAGTACAACCTATCGCTTGGATTTGGGCTGATTCGACTTTTTGGCTGCATCATTTTGGTTCCATTGCCGGGAACTGATTCAAACGCCAATTGTTTAGCCTGAAAATCTGCTCGCCTGAGCCTTATTTTTTGCCGGAAAATTCTTGTTTTTGGCCGAAAAAGCGCTGTTCCGATTGATTGGTATTGTTTCGGCCGAATTTTGCAAATTTTTGCCCCAAAAATTCGTTTTTGGCCGAAAAATTGGTGTTTTGAACAATAGCAGTTGAATTCATTTTTGGTGTGAGAAATCTATACTCTTTTTGGCCGGAAAATATTGTTCGCTGGAAAATTGTTCCCTTGGTAATTTGTGTCGTTTGCAATTTGGGTATCAATGGAAGACGGTAATTTTGCAAGTGTTACTAACGAGGAGCAGACTCACGTGGATGGGATACCCCCTAATACCGAGCTACCACCTCCTCCACCTCTGAATGATGGGATACCACCCCTCGGCATGACTCTCCACTCCATGGGACAGCCATTTGCCGAGGTAAATATGGAAAACCCTCCTCGTCATACTCGTCCACAAGGGAAACGGACGAGCAAGAAGGCGACGAGGAACGCCGACGTTGGACGAGCTGAGAAAACCCAGCCCGCCGAACTACGTACCTTGTTGCACCAACAGATGGAGACTTTGCAAAGAATTTACGAGACTCGGGCTGCTTTATTGCAATTGGATCCGAAAAACTCAATGGCCGAGTTCATTAGGCCTTCGAGGTCGGGCAACTCTCGTGGAAGGGAAACTCAGGGCGAGAGACGAGATAGCTAGAGGAGTCCTCCTCGTGGCCAAGATCCTCCTCCCCGTGAGCCTGCTGTACCACCTAAGCAGAACCTCCGAGATACTCCTCGTCCTCGGCCCAATAATCAGGAAAACGAGAAGGAGGTGGTGGACCAAAGGAGCCACTTAAATTCAAAGGATCAGGAGGTAAACTCAAAAGACCTACGAACGAGGCTCAGTCTGCCCAGGCGTTTATCCCCTCCTCATCTCAGTGTGGCCCCTCGTCATAACCATCATCCTCAGCATGTATCACCTCGTCATAACCACCAGCATCGGCGTGATTCTCCTCGTCCCCGGCATGACTCACCTCGTCCCGTCAATTTGTAAGGCCGAGGAGTCCTCAACCATATGGAATGGTCCTCGACAGATATGAGGGAGAGTTGAGAAGGGATAGAGCACCTACTAGACGAGGAGAGAACCTTCGAGATGACGGGGAACACAGTAGGGTGAATGGTCACCCCGGAGAAAAGTCCCATTGTAGTTCCCACCGGAGCACTCACTCCAGTACTGAAAAAGGGGTTGATGCCAGAGAACTCTCACTCTTGAGAAAGAGAATTGATGATATAGAAAAGAGGAAGAAGGACGAGGACGATGATGACAACTAGTCCACTCGTCCCTTCTCTCAGAGAATAACAGATGTACCACCTAATCCTCTTTTTAAGGTCCCGAACTTTGATAAATATTCTGGAACCACTGACGCACGGGACCATGTGCAAAGTTTCGAGTCGACTATGGCCCTCCTCACTAAGGCCAATGACATGCTCTGTAAATCTTTCACGAGCACCTTCTCCGGAACAGCCCTGCCCTGGTTCCGTGAGCTAAAAAAGGGCTGCATCGATAGCTGGAGGGGCATGAGGAGGATGTTCCTAGACCACTTTGCCACGTCAAGAAGGAGGAAGAAGAGGTTAACTGACCTTGCCAACATCGAGCAAGGGAAAAATGAGACCACTTTGAGTTATTATGACCGATTCTGAACCATGGCGGAACAAGTGGAAGAAAGCCTCTCAAACAGAGAGGTGATTGTTTGTTTCAACTCCGGATTGAGATCCGGACCACTCATCTATGAACTCTCCGCCCGAGAGCTAAAGTCCAAGGCAGACTTGTACAATGTGGCGTACGTGATTGCCATGGCGGAAGATAAAAGCAAGACAAGGTCTGACAAGACAGACTCGGAAGCAGCTGGCACTCGCCATGCTTCCAATGGAAATGGAAATGGAAATGGTAACGGATCCAAGGGGAAGAATAGAACAAGGGGTTCTGAATAGCCTGAAATTTTTACCCCTCTTACCAAACCCATCACTGAGATCATGCAACTAGTGAACCTTCCATCTCCTCGTCCGCTCAGCGACAAACCAAAGTTCCTCGTGACCCTTCCAAATTATGTGATTTCCACAAGGACTATGGTCACACCACCGAAAGGTGCATTGCCCTCAAACGAATGATCCAAAGGTGGGTTGACGAAGGCAAACTCAACCGCTATGTCATGAAGAAAGATGGCAAGCGAAAACGGAAGAAGGACGAGAGTGAAGATGATGACAAAAGCGAGGACGGGGAACAGAGGCCTCCTAGGGCCAAATTGCATGTGATTCGGGAAGAGGTAGTCTCTACCAGAAAGCTAAGGGACCAAATCCATGAGCTGAGCAAAGTATATCATGTTCCTGCTTGGGTTTATAAGGCGGAAGAGGTCATAAGTTTCTCTCCCAATGAATTTGCAGGAAGCCGTGCCGCCTATGAGCAACCTTTGGTGATAAAGGGTCGAATTGAAAACTGTGAATCCGAGAGACTTCTCATCGATATGGGGTCCTCACGTGATATCTTGTACTACTCTGCCTTCCAGATGATGGGGTTAAAAGACACCATCCTGGAACCCTATCATGGAAGGCTAGAAGGTTTCACCAACCATAAAGTCGGTGCCAAGGGAACTGTTGACCTGCAGCTGGAAGTTGGCGAATATCCCTTCCGAACCGTGGCTACAGCTACTTTCGTAGTCATGGATTTGACAAGTGACTATCATGCAATCTTAGGCATTCCAAGTCAAGCAAAACTTGGGTTGGTCGCCTCCCTTCCTCACCAACGAGTTAAATTTCCTCCTCGTGCTGGAATTGGATTCGTGAGGGCGACCGCCAAGGATTTCTTGGAGCATGTCGTGAAGAGCCTAAAAGCATCTAAAAGCATGGAGATAGATACTCCGGAAGACAACATCAAAATCTCTAAGTCTTTGAAAACTACCCATACTAGCTCTAGGATGAGCTACATCCGGGAAATACTAGAAGAGGAACCTCTGGTCCTAGAAATTGCAGATGACCAAGGCATAGTTTTATCCATCCCGGAGACAGATCATGTCCTCGTCAACGGCCAGAACTCGGGGGCCAACCCTGACTTGAGGATAGTTGATCTGCCCGACGTTGACGAACTGATGCAAGAGGAAGGCCTCAACGTAAATGATAATGAGGGTAGGAGACTTAGAGAAATCATTATTGAGTCCCTGAAATTTCGAGACGGTCCATAAATGGAGCCCGTGGATGAATTGGACCAGGTAGTCATCAACCCCGACTACCCCGAGCAAAAAATTAAACTCGGGGGCCAGCTATCCCCGGAAGATAAGGAAGAGATCATCTCTCTCTTAAAAAACAGTCTTGATGTCTTCGCTTGGAGAGTTGAAGATATGAGGGGGATCAATGAAGAAGTAGCCCTCCACCGCCTAGAAGTTGATCCTTCTACAAAAACCATCTCGCAGACAAGGAGGATCTTTGCAAGGGACAGGGAGGAAGCTATCAAGGAAGAGGTGCAAAAGTTACTTAGCGCCGGAATCATCCGAGAAACCCCGTTTGGTTGGCCAACGTGGTAATGGTGAAAAAGTAAAATGGGAAGTGGCGAATGTGCATAGACTTCGCTGATCTTAACAAAGCCTGCCCTAAGGACAGTTATCCTCTCCCCAGAATTTATAAGTTGGTTGACTCCATAGCTAGACACCGAACTCTCAATTTTTTAGATGCCTATTCAGGCTATCATCAAATAATAATGGCGGAAGAGGAAATTGAGAAGACGACCTTTCAAACATCGAGGGGAAACTATTGTTATGTCATGATGCCCTTTAGGCTTAAGAATGCGGGTGCTACGTACCAATGCATGGTAAATGAAGTATTTGGAGAACAAATAGGTCGTAACATGGAGGCCTACATTGATGACATGATCATAAAGACCAAGGAGGGCAGTCACGCCCCTGACCTGGAGGAAACTATAAACAATCTTCGAGTCAACAACATGAAGTTAAACCCAAGTAAATGCGTGTTTGGGGTGACGGCTGGAAAGTTCCTAGGCTTTATGGTATCACAAAGGGGAATAGAGGCAAACCCTGAAAAAATCAAAGCCCTTATTGATATGAAGGAACCTACCAACATCAAGGAGGTTCAGAGATTGAATGGAAGAATAGCGGCACTTGGAAGATTCATCGCCAAATCCACCGAAAAATCACTGCCATTCTTCAAGGTATTGAAGGGGATCAAGAGCTTCTCCTGGACTCCTGAATGCTCTGAAGCATTCCTCCGGTTGAAGGAGTACTTGGGTTCCCCTCCCTTGCTTGGCAGTCCGATTACTGGCGAGATGTTGTATGTCTTCCTAGCCGCCACAGATCATGCAGTCGCAGCTGTTCTTGTACGAAATGATGAAGGAACTCAGAAGCCAGTCTACTATGTCTCTAAGGAACTATCATACGTGGAGAGCAGATATTTCAATGTGGAAAAGATAGCGTACGCACTAGTTATTGCATCAAGGAAACTACGTGCCTACTTTTCCGCACATCCCATCACCGTGTATACCAATGAACCATTGAAGAAAATTCTCCATAAGTTGGATGGCTCCGGACGTCTCCTAAATTGGTCTATCGCTCTTACTGAGTTTGATATCACTTACCAACCAAGGAAGACCTTCCTGGCACAGCCTCTGGTTGACTTCATGTTCGAGACTACATTCATGGGTGAACACGTCCCCACCTCCCGTAAGCATAACACAATGGAGGAAGAAGAGTCTCCCATTGAACTCCCGTCCAACTATTGGGTATTGTACACGGATGGATCATCTACGAAGGAGAGAAGCGGATCTGGAGTGGTACTAGCAAGTCCTGAAGGAGAGCACACCATCCAAGACATCATCCGATTCAAGTTCCCCGCCTCCAACAACCAAGCTGAATATGAGGCTCTGATATTTGGTATCGAGTTGGCTTCCTTATATGGAGCAACTAAAGTAGCGACATTCTGTGACTCCCAACTTGTTGTCAAACAAGTAAAGGGAGAGTATAACACCCAAAACCCCGTACTTATCAAGTATAGAGACCTGGTCCTAGACATGACGAAGAAGCTGGAGTTCTTCGAGATCAAGCAAATAGGCAGGTAAGATATCCAAATCGCGGATGTTCTATCTAAACTAGCGACTATGGATGTGTCTGAGTCCAACTCCAATTCATACGTAGTTTTTGCTGAAGAACCCGCATATGAAAGACTACAAGTCATGCTCCTAGATGGAGAGGAGAAATGATGGATCGATGACTACATAGATTACATCGAGAAGAGCCAACTCCCAGAGGATGAAACGCGAGCTAAACTTATCAAGAAGAGATCACCAAGGTTCGTTGTGATGAACGGAGTCCTCTACCGACGATCCTTCACTAAGCCCCTGATGAGGTGTGTCTATCCCAAGGAAATAGAGAATCTCTTGGCTGAAGTACATGAAGGCGTTTGCGGCGGACACCCGGGGGCCAGAACCTTAGCTGACAAGATCATCTCTCTAGGTTATTATTGGCCAAACATGAGGGAAGACGCGCAAGCCTATGTTAGAAAATGTGATAAGTGCCAGAGATACTCCGGCATTCCTAGACTCCCAGCAGTTGAGCAAACTCTTGTGATACCTACATGGCCATTTGATATATGGGGGATCGACATCATCGGACCCTTCCTTCCCGCCCGAGGCAATTGCAAGTATGTGATAGTAGCTGTCGACTATTTCTCCAAATGGATTGAAGCGAAAGCATTGGCCAAGATAACAGAAGAGAATACAATGAACTTCATCCATGACCACATCTGGTGTCGTTTTGGGCTCCCGCACACAATTATTTCAGATCATGGACTCCAATTCTCTACGGCATTCACAACGGAGTTGGGCAGAGTAAGAGTTCGTCACACCAGATCATCAATTAGTAGACCTCAAGGCAACGGACAAGCGGAGGCCGCCAACAAACTGGTCCTAACAACCCTTACTAAGAACCTTGAAGGACGCGAGGGCAGATGGTTGGACGAACTTCCCCTAGCCTTATGGGTTGTTCGTACAACCACCTGGGGGCCAACCAGGGAAACCCCATTCGCATTAACCTTAGGTTCTGAGGCTATAGCTCCGGCTGAAATGGCTATCCCTACTGTGAGAAATCTCCATTACGATGAGCAAGTCAACAAGGTCAATAGGCTCCTAGACCTAGACCTGGTAGATGAGAAACGACTAGTTGCGCAGATGAGAATGGTTAATTACAAGCAAAGGACCAAGGCACACCATGACAAGAGGGGCCAACAGAAGAGTATTCCAAGTAGGCGATTGGGTACTTAGAAAAATTGAAGCTACTGGTCGAAAGGCAGAACAGAACAAGCTCTTCCCAAATTGGGAAGGTCCCTACATTATAACTCAAGTCATTTGAGAAGGGACTTACAAATTAAAGACTAAGGAGGGAAAAGAGCTCAAGCATTCGTGGCATTACGACAATCTCCGAAAATACTATCATTAGTGTTAATTTATTTTATGTAATAGATTAGTTTTTAATTATTAGTCTTTTACCTTTTCAGTATGGTAGGATTGCAGTTCGATGTAATCAGTTTCATTTAATGGAATTTACTTCTTCAACATGCAAGGCAACTACCAACTACTGACACAACACTAGAAGACAACGAACCTATCATCGACTCTTCAAAAACAAGCCAAACGTCTAGCCTTTCTCGGCACAACGACTAACTGGCCAACATCCAAAACCTACGTACGAGTCACTTTCCTCGGCGTAAGGAGATGAAAAAGAAGGAAGCGTAACGTCTTGACGAGAAAATCCCTCGACTCAAATGACTGCAGGCAAGACCATCTGAAACCTATGTACGAGTCATCTTCCTCGTTATAGGGTGATGAAAAAGAAGAAAAATCTCAACAATCAAGACCGAGGACCCCTCCTCGGCCTGATGACTTGCCTCACGTCAAGACAAGGAAACACCTCGTCATAAAATGACTACAGGCATTCCACGTCTGAAACCTATGTACGAGTCATCTTCCTCGGCATAAGGAGACGAAAAAGAAGAAAATACCCCAACAGTCAAGACCGAGGAACCCTCCTCGGCCTAATGACTTGAGGCCAAACAGTCAAGACCGAGGAACTCCACCTCGGCCTAATGACTTGACAGGCAAAATTGCCACAACCCTTAAGAGTGAGCTAGCCTCCTCGTCTTGTATAAAAGAGTGAAGTACGAGGAACCTTCCTCGGCTCCCCCCTAAAGCAGACTTGTACTTGTGCAAAGCCCATAAACAAGCATTCAAACACAGTTCATAATGTCAACGACGACATGAATTGGAAGGAAAGGACATTTCATTAATATTAAAAAGAATTACAAGGTCCTAACCTATTACATCAAAAAGAAAGAAAATTTTCTAAGGCTTCTGAGGGATCTCTCCAAAGAAAGCTTGCTCGTTTGAGAATGGACTTGAGTCTCCTCGTCATTTTGCTCCTCGACAGCATTCACCTCGTCATCCACCTCCTCGTCCTCGATCCTTTCGATTAAAGCATTAAGATTTTCAGGATCAACGGACGGAGGGACCCAAGTTTCTCGGCCTGCCCGAGCATCCATCCTGGCCATCACTCCCAAGTTATAATCAGAATAAGGAACGATGTAGTGAAGAGCCCGAGCTGCTTCATCGTACCCGTCCTGGAATATAAACTGAGCAATGGCATTCAGATCCAGACCATGAGAGGGGTCAGCCATAAGACGAGGGGCCAAATGAAGATTAACAACATCCTTGAAGGCCTGGCTATTCTTAAAACGAGCAATAGCCTCTTCTTACTTGGAGGGAATGACGGCCTCTAGCTCTCGGCACTTAGCCTCAGCCGCCTCGGCTCTCTGCATGACCTCGATTTAGAGCTTCTCTAGCTCAGCCATCTTAGCATCTTTCAGCCGGAGGGCTTCTTCGGCCTTCAAATTGGCATCCTCGGCTTTCTTCACCTTCTCCTCGGCCTTGGCCTTAGCCGCCTTCTCATCATCAAGCTCAGCATCCCTGGCCTTTAGCAACTCGACGGCTGCGCCGTCTCGGACTCTCCCTTCCTAAGGCTGGCCTTGAGATCAGCCATTTGCTTGTCCATGGCCTTATTCAGCACATTCTCATAGGCTGACACGATGGCAAGCTGCAATATTGACGAACGTCAGAAATCATACAAGTACAGAATGCACGAAAGTAAGAGTAAGAGATACTCACCTCGGATATCAACAGCCCCTTCCGGCCGAGCAATTTTTCCTTGCTAGGTTTGTCCCGGACCAGCTTTTCATACGCCTCCTCATCCAGGGCCCTTTGGACAGGAGCTCGGCCCAGCCTCACCTGAGCGCCCTCCCTGTTAAGTAAGGGGAGGCCTCTCAGGGGTTTCGGCATAGCTATAAACTGCCGAGCAAGCTCCTCGGCATCAGGATAGGACTTGATTATTTGAATGGTGAGGGCTGGAGGAGTTGAAGCATCAGCAGCTCGTTTGGAAGGAGGCTCCTCAGCAGAACTAGACCGAGGCCTCTTCTGGCTCGACCTTTGAACGAGGCCCATCTCCTCGGCAGACGGGATATCAGTTTACATCTCGGTCTCAGCAGTTGCAACATGGGGGTTATGCCCCCTCAATTGTTTGCTTACCTTGGCTTCCCGAGGTCTCCTCCTCAGCATTAACGGCCTCCCCTATCAACTTGACGGGCAAGGCAATATCCCCCTTGGTAGCCAGGAGGAGTTGACGACGAGTTGCCTCTTCCTTCCTATAAGAGACAGCCGAGGTCTTGGCTAATTGTCTCTTCATCTTAATGAGCTCCTTGGGATCAACTGCATTGTCTGAGGCCATCTCGGCTTCTTGTTCAGGGGTTAAATCTGCAAATACGCAAGAGAGAGAGAGAGAGAGAGAGAGAGAGAGAGAGAGAGAGAGAGAGAGAGTTATATTACGACACAGATAAAACAAGCATCAATTTACAAGTATCAAAAACGAGGAAAGAGGAATTACAGCCTACGACGTTGTCCTCTTTAAGGCATTAGTCCCTGGGGTCAAGCTTACACCATTCACAATCAGCATGGAAGACTAGACCGGGATGGACCTTCCAGTTGTTAAATCTTCTCCCCCTATTAATGGGACGAGAGGCACCACGCCGTCCCTCGGTCCCGGCATTAATCCAGCTTGAACATAGTAACGATCGTCAGCTTCCAGGGCCGACCAATCGAGCAAACCTACCCCGACAAAATCAGTAAGCCGCTTAATCAAGTTCGAGGTCCATTCAGCTCGTAGCACTCTCTTGGGGGCAGCAGGCTCATCAGTAGGAGAAGGGAACTCCCATCCTTGTTGGCTCTCCACTCTAATGGCATGGTTCTCCCAGCCTGATACCTTGTTAGACATAGGGAGGATGATCTTCGGTTTCTTGGAACCACTCCTTATCACTATCAGCTTAGTCTCTTTGGTGTAACTGATTGAGAAGAAATGGTGGAAGGCAGCTTGGGTAGGCTCAAAACCTAAACTACGGCATAAAACAATGAAACTAACGAGGACCCTAGTCCCGTTGGCTCCCAGCATAGCCGGGATGGCTCTCATGTCTCCTAGAAACTCATTGATGAAGGGATCTAAAGGGAGACGAAGTCCCTGCTGAAATTTCTTAAAGTAGAAGTGGACATGGTTATCATTGTAATAGAACATGTTCCTCTCTCTCTCTCTCTCTCTCTCTCTCTCTCTCTCTCTCTCTCTCTCTCTCTCTCTCTCTCTCTCTCTCTCTCTCTCTCTCTCTCTCTCGTTCTCATAAGTTGGATGGCCGACGTAAGTTAACTTATACTCGTTCCTATCCACTCCATACTTGGAGTATAATGCCTCCAGCATGGGGTCCCCTGCCCTAACTGGCTTTGACCTGGGATGAGTAGCTCTTCCTCGGCCACCTCTCCCTCGTCCTTCTACTTGTTCTCCTTCGACGAAGGCATCTACAATCTTGGTAGACGTGGAGGCCTCACTCCATCTTCCCATCATATCTGCAAAAAACCGAGGAACAAGAATCAGTTAAATCATCTAAGGCTGATATCGAGACCAGGAAGAGGAATGCCCCTCCTCGTCGTTTACAATAAGGCCGAGTAGGGAGCCTTACCACTCAAACGAATACGGTCAAGATGATCCGACAACGGGTAGAATAAATTGATATGCTCAATTATCTCAGCTCGGCTTTCGAATAAAACTATACTGAGGGACATCGAATCAACTCTGTCTATTCTTGTCTTGTCCGGATAATGGATGTACATTCTCGTACATCCATACCTCGTCAACATTTCACCAACAACCATGGTCCTCTCTCTCTTCGGTAAACCCTCAAGTTGCCCTTGTGGTACCCATAACGAAATCTAGGGCTATGGTCCCAAGAAAGAGCCATTTCTAAAATGGAACGAAGGGGCAGAGGGAAGTTCAAGAATCGAATCAAGAAAAAACTCAAGAAAAGCTTTGAAGAAGACGACAATGGCGGATTCGAAAATCAAAGTCCACCAAAACCCTAAAAATTACACATTAAAGCACAGAAATCAGTAGAAGGAAAGAAAGTATACCTGTTTCTGTCGAAGATTGGCGAAATCAAACGGTAAATCGAAGGCTTCTGGAGATTCTGGGCAACTCGAATGCTCAAGAATACGAAAGGGTTTTTCAAACCTTGGGATTTCGCTCTCAAATACCTGGAATGATAAAAAGAAAAATTGAAATGTGGGCGTTGCTTATATACTCACAAAGGCGGGTTAAACCTGAATAAAAAACGGGTCAACGAGTATGTCGCCCCCAACATTGAATATGGTGGTGGTTTCTAAGACGTGTGTCAAAACATAGTGGACCACGCCTCATCATAATGGAACGACACATATTTGAAGCGACATTGCCACGTGACGACCTGTTCTTTATTCTCATAATCGAGGATGAGATCACTTTCTCCTCATCATAGTCGAGCTAGAAATTCGGGAGCCACTGAACAGTATAAACCGAGATACGAACATGGGCTTGTCCGGGTAAGGCCCAAGTATATTGGGCCATAAACATAATCCATTAGTTTCAGCTACGAGGCAAGACATGGGCTTCCTCGTCCATCTATCTCGGCATCAATAAGGCCGACCAAGGCTCTTAGGCCGAGATCGTCTCCCTTGAGGACGAGGTGCCCCCCTCGATTATGATATCATCACAACGAGCTCCACTTATTCCTCATCCCTCCCCCGGCTCATCATGGACCGAGCCATGTATGACGAGGAAAGGAATACTCCCTCCGTCCCACATTAGCTTACTCATTTACTGTTGAGAACGAAAAATAAGGAGTGAATATATATAATGTTATTAAAGTAGGAGTTGTGAGTGGGTAGGAGAGAGAAACTGGGATAGAGAATAGTAAGTGGATAGTTGTTGTGAGTATGACAAGTGGGTCCCATGAATAAATAAGTATTAAAAGGTTTCCTTTTTAGGAAAGTGAGACTTTAAAGTGGGACGCCCAAAATAGCAAAATGGGTAAGGTTTTATGGGACGAAGGGAGTATATGTATCTCGGCATACCGGCGTGAGCTTGTGGAGTCCTATTCCAACAAGGACAATAAGCAGTTATAATCCAATCAGGATTGTAAACTCCTATACCAATTCAAGTCAAATAAGGACTCTCCAACAGATATAATCCTTCTAGTTCAACATGAATTCTACATATCCATCACTATAAATACAAGCCATTATTTCCATATTCTGGTACGTTATCTTTTTGACTCGAAGCTCTGTCAATTTGATTTTTCTCTATACAAATCGTGAACTTACTCTCACGCCGGAGGGACTTCGTCGGTGAAGCCCCGACTTAGTTTACGTTATCTGTCTTATTTTCAGGCTATTCAATCGCTGGAGTACAACCTATCGCTTGGATTTGGACTAATTCGACATTTTAGCCGCATCATTTACCTTTTTTTTGGAAATTATTAGAAATATAATTAAGCCAAAATCTTATAAAAAATACTCTCTGTACCACTTCAATTGAGCCACTTTTCTTTTTGAGACGTCCCACTTCAAATGAGTCATTCTATAAATGAAAAGAAGTGAACAGTGTTTCGGACATTTATACCCTCGTAATGTTTATATATTTACAAAAAAAATCATTCATTATACCCTTATAATTTTAACATATTTACAAAAAAATCAATCATTAACTTACTATTCCTTCCACTCATTCTCTCTCCTATTAAATATTTTTAACTTTTACATTCTCTCTCCTCTAATCTTCTACCCACTTTCAATTCTTTTCTCATTTTTTTTAAAAAAATCTTAAAAACGTGCAAAGATGCCATGGCTCAATTGAAGTGGGAGGAGGGAATATGTTTTTTTTGTAAGCTAAAAAAAATGTGTTTTGTTTTCCCCGCTAGTGCCAGTGTTTGTGTAAAAAAATGTCAGTGTAAAAAGTGTCGGTGCATGTATTATTAAGTACCAGTGTAAAAAAGTGTCATTGTTAGTGTAACAAAATGCCAGTATATAAAGAGTGCTAGTGCATGTATTATTAAGTGTCAGTGTAAAAAAGTATCAGTGTTAGTGTAAAAAAGTGTCAGTAGTGTTAGTGTAAGAAAGTGTCAGTGTTAGTGTAAATAAGTACCAGTGTAAAAAGTATCAGTGCATGTATTATTAAGTGTCAGTGTAAACAAGTGTTAGTGTAAAAAAAGTGTCAGTGTTAGTGTAAAAAAATGTCAGTGTAAAGAGTGTCAGTGCATGTATTATTAAGTGTCAGTGTTAGTGTAAAAAAGTGTCAGTGTTAAGTGTAAAAAAATGCTAGTGTGAAGAGTGTCAGTACATGTATTATTAAATGCCAGTATAAAAGAGTGTCATTGTATGATAAAAAAGTGTTAGTGCTAGTATAAAAAATGTCAGTGAAAAAGAGTGTCAATGTAAGTATTATTAAGGATCAGTGAAAAAATGATTTTTTTAAGCTTAAAAAAAAATCAGTTTTTTATAAAACCAACTCTACAATTAATAATTTTATTAATTATCTTACAAATAATTAATTTTTTATTGTATAACTATAGTATACTCCCTCCGTCCCACGTCATTGTGAACTATTTTTTCGGGCACAATAATTAAGAAATATTATTAAGATAATGAAAATGTGTGGTAGGAAATGAAGAGAGAGAATGAGTGGAGTTAATAGTAGGTTGGTTGAATAAATTGTATGGTGAAAAATGAAGAAAGAGAATGAGTGGGTGAGGTAGGGTGAATATAAAATAATAAATTTATTTCCATTTTGGGTAGTTTGCATTCACGTGGGACGAATCAAAATGGAAATAAATTTGCATTAACGTGGGACGGAGGGAGTATAATAATAATAGTAATTTAGATTATTCTACATAGATATTCTTATAAGAAAATAAGAAAATACTCCCTCCGAACCAATAAAAGCTTCACTAATTATCCAAAAGGACGTTCCGTTAGAAGCTTCACCTTTCCTTTTTTGGCAAAGAATCTTTACTATTTTCTCCGCTCATTCTCTCTCCTACATTATTTTAATACTCACAACACCATTATAATTTACTATTTCCTCCCCTCATTCTCTCTCCTATTTTCAAATTACACTCATAATATTTTTTTTTTCTTCCCATTACCCTAGTTTGCGTGTCCATCCAAAAGGGCGAATAACTTATTATTGGGAATTATTGGGAAGGAGGGAGTATTTAAAGATTGAGAGATGTTAGCAAGTGCTGATTTGAGTGTACGACTCTCTCTCTCGCTCTCTCTCTCGCTCTCTCTCATACACACACACACACACTGAGTTTTCCGGCGAACTAATTTGAGTGTGTCGTGTTGTAATCTCGTAAGTCAATGGAAACTAACGGCGTTGCAAGCTACCGTCACCGTCGGGCACCGTCTAATTCCGACCGTTTCCTCAACGTCTTCTCTCCTCCGTCGTCCGGGGTCTTATCCGGCGGATCCTCTGTCGACGGAGACGAACTCAACGAGGATGACGTTTTCTGGACCGGCGATTTTACCCAGCCGAAACGTCAACCGAATTCCCCCTCGGAGGGTATCAGTAGCAACCAAAACCCTCACCGCCAGTCCTTTCGGCAGCGGGAGGGGTCCGGCATTCTCGCCGCATTGCAGGAAGATAGTCGGAATCTTAACCGTCCGGTACTCTATCGAACGCCTTCGTTCTCTTCTGCCTCGTCCCCGACGAAAACCGCAACGACTCCGCCGTCGGCGTCGCGGTTAATTCCGGCGATACCTAGGCCTCCGCACGAAAGAGATTATGCTCAGTCTATGCCGTTGAGGAAGCAATCGGCTCCGATGAACGTTCCGCTGTTCTCGAGGAAAGTGACGAACAATGAACTTGCTGACGTGGACATCGGCGACGAAGAGGACGAGGAGATGCTGCCGCCGCACGAGATTGTTGCTAGAGGTTCGTCTAAGTCACCGAAAACGACCCATTCAGTTCTGGAAGGCGCCGGGAGAACACTTAAAGGGAGAGATCTCCGTTTGGTTCGCAATGCTGTCTTTCGCAAAACAGGTTTTATTGATTGAATGTTTAGTTACCTAGCTTGACTTTTTTGGACTGAGCAAGTTAAAATGCTTTTTTTTTTTTTGTTTATTGGCTTCCGCAGTCTTGAAATGTCTTGTTACATGCATAAATATGTATAGCAAGTGTATTTTGGTCATACTAAGTAGGATTTTGCATATGGATTTTTTCATTTTAAGATGATATGAATTTTAAGCTGGAAATCTCGAAACTCGAAACGTAGAATGTTATGATTTTGTTGGGTTTATTGTTCTATCTCTTTGGTCCGAAATCTTGGTATATTTTGGGTAATGAATACGAGTATTAGACTGTTATAACATATATTTGTGTTTACCATGACAGAGTTTTTAACTGATCAATGATTATTTACTTGTTTAACGTAGTGGAAATTTAGGAAAGTTGGTTGTTGCCAACCTTTCGTTAAGGCTTTTCTCGTAATGCATTTTTTCAGGATGTAAAATTTGGATTATAATGTTTGTTCAGGCCTTGATTTAAGTGTTAAAGCATTCTGAATAAGAAACTTGGGGTTCTTGCCAATATTACTGTATATCTAACATAACGAAGTGAAAATGAGCAGCTACTTGACAATTAAGCAGTTCTGCTGTTGGTGTTCTCTTATTTCTATGTCGCTCCAACAATGGATGAGTAACCTGAATGTTCTTTTTCTTTTTTATAGCTCTGAAATATATCGAATCAAATGTATCTAATTACTTATCTCGCTGCTGATTCTGGACATTTACAACCTGCACACTTCATTGGATCATTTAGAGCAGATATTTAGGCAGAAGTCTTTAAAAAGTAGTCGAATGGGGGGGGGGGGGGGATTGATATTTATCCTTTTAAGATGTATGTGCATTTGTGTGGCTTTTGCAAAAAGTTCTCCCAAAAAGGGCATCATTCTCACTAGCGTGGTATAAAAGTTATCTTGCAGAGTGTACTTGCTTGATTATTGTCTTTATTTGAATGCAGTATGCTTGACTGATTTCTCAAATTACTTAGCAGCTGAATCGGATATGTTTTAACCTGCCAATTTTATGCAAGCAGTGAATCATTAACACAATGACTGGAGAGAATACGCTTTTTATGCATATTCTCTCTCTCTATATATATATTTATATATATATATGTATTTATATAGATACGGAGCATATGTCTCTCTCTCTCTCGCACGCGTGAGCATTCTTGCTGCAAACTGAAGTGGGATTTTAATGTGCACATGCTCTATGGAATCCCGTCATCTTGCCATCCAAAGGTTCCACGGTCTCTTCATAAAAACTGTGGTCTTCAGTAAATCATTGGCACAATGACTGGTGTAAGAACTTACTGTTATCCTCCTCAACCATCACACTCTCTTGATTTAACTGTGGAAAAGTTATTGTTATCCTTGATTTAGTTGCAACTTAAGTTACCAGTTGCCAGTAGTTGAAGTGTAACAGGCTCCTCTTGTCTAATTTGCTTCCTCTTCTCCTGTACCCTACATTCTGTCTGCTATTTTTTCTCACTTATTGTATACTGACTTCCTATACTATCTTTCCATTTGGAGATCAATACTGATGGTGATTATAGATGTATCTTGTTGGCCAGGATCATAATTAATAAGGTGAGTGCCTGGCTATCCTGAGGTGTGAGGCAAGATGAGGGTCCTGCACCTCTTGAAATAGGCCAATGAGATCAACAACCATTTTAGCCCTAGATCTAATCAATTTTACCTGAATTCAGCAGTAGACCTAAGGGCGCAATTATGGTCGCTTGGAGAAGGTAACCTCATCTGAAGCTTCGCTGTCGCCTTAAGTTGCCCAAAGTTGTCTGATAAGGCTCCAGTGTCAGGATTTTTACTGACCATGTAGACTTGGTTGCCGACATCTTCATAGCTGAGTCCTTAGGTCCGTTACCTTTTGACCCTGGATCTAGTCAATTTTACCTTAATTCAGTTGTATATCCAAGAATGCAACTATGGCGCTTGGAGAAGGTGACCTAATCTGAAGCTACGCTGTCGCCATAAGTTGCCCAAAGTTACTTGATAAGGCGCCGTTGTCCGGATTTTTTACCGGACTGTAGATTTGGTCTCTAAGTTCATTCCTTAGATCTGTTTTAAGTTTTGAGCAGTTTCGAACTGGTTTTTTGGTGTGCGTTTTTCTGGTTTTTGCTTAGTCCCATGGGACTTCGTTTCTTGTCTACCCTTTTGTTATAAGGAGAATTTATCGATTTAGCGCTAAAGTTTTAATCTTTTGTTGAAGTGAGCTGACCTCATTGGTTTATATTTCTTGTTCATTTATTTGATTTTCTGACCTAATTTCTGTGTTCTGTCACTGATAACGTGTTTGATAATTGTTAAGAAATACAGTTTAATTTGTTAACTGACGTTTTTTCCCCTTGTCCGCCTCTCACCTCGCCTTGCCTCTTTCAAAATGACATCCCGCCTCTTGACATTCACCTTTAACAATTATGGCTAGGATTGTGAGATGCTGCTAGGTTTGAGGACTATGAATTATGGACGCTTTAGAATTCGGGGTGATTTCTGTTTATAGGATTCTCTGGAAATTGTTCTGCTGTTGCTGTTGGTCTGAACTGACAACCCTTAGTTTAATGCATTGGCATTCTTGGTACTGGAAATTATGGAAAGCGATTCAAAATATTAGTGTTAATTGAGGGCCAAAAAGTAGGAAATATATTAATGTTGTTTAGAAACGAATATGATATGCATGCAAAATAGGATTGAATAGAAGTCATTTACTTCCTGATCTATGTTTTAATCGACTTTTGTCGTTTACTTTTCAGTCTTTAACGGAGATTTGTTGAAGCCTCCAACTTTCTGCTGTTGTAGAAAAGTATGTAAATGATCTTTTAAGACTTGTTGACCTTATGTGAAAAGTAACGAACTTTGATGAAAACTTCACTTCGGTTACTATGGTGATATAAGGAAGAAATTTTATTACCTTCATCATTTATAAGTGCGGAAGCAGGTGTGCATATGGAAGTCGGATTGTCTTATCTATCTCCAAAACAATGTGGATAAAAACCCTAATCTTTATTTATAACCACTCATTTATTTTTACGTTTAATGGACCCTTTACTCGTCCTAACTTCTTATACAGCTCTTTGTTTGCCACTTATGCTTGCTTGAAGCATTTTGTACAAGTTTTTGACCATGTTCTTATACAAGTTCTGGAGTCTGGCACCTGAATTTTGAAGAGTTGCGGGAGCTTAGGATCTTAGGCTTTATCATCTAACTGATGTGGGATATTCTTGAGATATTGCTCTGGGTGTTGCATCAAATGTTGAATATTGAAGTGAGAGAAGAAAATAGATAATGAAGGAAGCAACCTTTTGGGTGCAGGTAGGTGTGTGGAGGGAGTGAGGGAGGAAAATTTCTGTATTTTGAGCAGAAAGATAAGTTGATACTCCCTCCGTTCCGGAATATTGTTTCCATTTTTTAATGAACTTTGAACAATAATTAAGGTTAATTTATTTATCTTATCGAAAATCTAAAAATTGTTATTGATATAGTGGTGTTTATCAATAACTAATTTTAGTTTTTCATTATGATTATTAAATTAATTCATGCTCAAAGTTCATTCAAACAAATAACAGAAAAAAAAAATTATATTAAGTAAAAGACTTGTTTGTTCCAGATGTTTTGTTTGTTCCTGATGTGGGATAAGTGTTTCAACGACAGCGTCCGTCTTAAAATATTTAAGCGGAATGCGTGAATGGTGTGCGTACTATAGTTGGATCAAGTACAACACATTGACAAATATTTTTGGTGTTTTCACTGTCACTTTGTTCATAGTTTGATGCAATTGTTTGATTTCATGATGAGAAGTGGTCCAACACTTGTGTCTGGATGAGCTTGTAAAACTTGGAATTTCAGCCTATTTCTTTTTTGTGTGTTTTTTTCCACTACTCACACACACACATGCACGCACAGAAGCGCCTAAGAGATAAATCTTAGGGAGAGAAAGTCTTTCCTCTAACTTCTGGGGGGATCGAATCCATAACCTCCAGGGGATCGAATTCATAACTTTCAGGTTGGAAGCCATGAGCTCTAGCCAACAGGTTGGAAGCCATGAGCTTTAGCCAGCAGGCCAAATCCTCATGTACTATTTCTTGTTCCCATGAAGAAGGGATGCCCATGTTACAAGTATGTGCATTATCTTTTCTTCTGCTTGTGTGTGTGTGTGTGTGTGTGTGTGTGTTGAGGTTGAAGGGAGGGGCTAGTTGTTTCTTTCTTAAGAGGCTGCCTCGACTTTGAAATTGTCATGCAATCCCATTTGGTTGGTGCAAAAACATGGTTCAAGTGTGAGCAAAACTATGAGTGAAATAAAAACTAATTAAATATTTATTATTATTTTTTTATTTAATTTTGCTTTATCTCAAATGAAGTCGTTTATTCAAAATATATCAAAAATGTTCATAATTCTCTCTCTCTCTCACTCTCTCTCTCTCTCTCTCTCTCTCTCTAAATAGAGCCCAATATTATACTCCCTCCATCTCAAAATATTTGTCCTATTTGACTTTTTTGTTGAACTTTGACCACAAATATATGACAATTTAATTATGTTCATGAAATTTTAAAAATTCCTATTGATTCACCATTAATAATATTATCAACAACAACTTTTAGAATTTCATGAACATGATTAATCTCTCATAAATTTGTGGTCAAAGTTTAACAAAAAAAGTCAAATGGACAAACATTTTGAAACGGAGGGAGTATAATTTATTCACACGTTTTCTTTCCTACTTTCTCTCTCTAAGCTTAAGCAAAATAATTCATTTAATTTTTCGAATATTGATAACTATAGAAACAATTCTCATAATTAATCATGCATGGCTTTAAGACATACTAGCTAATGATCCAGATTTCGTATGCTATTACCGCCAATCTAATATACAATATAGAGCGGAAATAATCGCCTATTGACTAGAGATAAAGAGTGATTATGATTTGCCCATAACTACTATCTGATCCAACGGTCTTCATTGAATGATTTATTTTCCTTTTTATTTTTAACCATTAGATTCGTTTTCACTGTTAAGATCCTACAGCTAATATTAGGCGATTTCTAAAAACCTATTGACAAGAGACTAAAAGCGGCCAGGATTAATCAAATCCAACAGTCAGAAACAGTCATAAAATAAATATAAAATTAATTAATTTTTTTAAAATAAAAGTGTAGAAAAATAAATATAAAATTGACTGACATGGATTTTGGTTACTTTTATAATATTTTAAAAAATAAAAGTGTGTTGATCCGATCGCTTCCTTTATTTCGCAGATTCAACTCAATCAAATTTTGACATATTTTTATAAATATAAAATTAATTAATTTTTTAAAAATAAAAGTGTGTAGAAAAATAAATATAAAATTAACTGACATGAATTTTGGTTACTTTTATAATATATGATTTTTTTATTAACTCAATTAAATTTTGACATATTTTTATAAATATAAAATTAATTAATTTTTTAAAAATAAAAGTGTGCATAAAAATAAATACTCCCTCTGTCCCAGTCGAGTGGATACTATTTCCTTTTTGATCCGTCTCAGCCCAATGGAGACTGCCCAAAATAGAAGGAAATCTTTACTATTTTCCCCACTCATTCTCTCTCCTATTTTACTTTTACACTCACAACACCAATCAAATCACTATTCCTCCCACTCATTCTCTTTTCTATTTAATTTTTCATACTCACAACATTTTCTTCCATTTTTTATATTTCTTACTTTTCCTTAATCTGTGTGCCCAAATTTTTGGTATCCACTCGGCTGGGACGGAGAGAGTATAAAATTAACTGACATGAATTTTGGTTACTTTTGTAATATACTTTTTAAAAAATAAAAATAAAAGTGTGTAGATCCGATCGCTCCATTTATTTCGTAAGATTATTTTTTATTTTTTTATTTAGTATTATATGGGTAGGCAAGGTTATCGAGAAGAGGGTACTGAGTTGGGTTAAGAATTGCCAAAAAAGAGGAAAGTAAGTGGGGGAACGTGAGGGGTTAACAGGAATGAGGAAAGCGAGTGTTGGCGGGGGTAACAGAATGAAGAAAACTCAAAAATAACTTTTTATTGACTTTAGATAAATAAGGGTCCAGATTAATTCATAACCGCATTTATCTAATGGTTATGATCAAACGATTTTATTTCTTTTTAATTTCAATTTTTGGATTATTTTTTAGTAACTCTAATCTAAGGGCTGACAGTGAGCGGTTTCCTTTATTCTCACTTATTTTTTAATTTTTGGCAAAAACTGTATTTTCATCACTGAACTATAACATTTTTCTAAATGTTCTCACTGAACTTTAACCATACATTAAGGCAATCGACCTCTCCATCCTCCCTATCGCCGAATACATTATACGCTTTTATATAGGACCGACCAAATTCATACTATCACCGTGTCATTGACACGGGTAAGAGTACTAGTATAAGGCTTCGTTTGTTTCGACGTAAAACATTTTTCGAAAAATGTTTTCCTGTAAATTGTTTTCCTGTAAAATATTTTACTTAGCAAGGGCGTAAAATATTTTACGCTGTAAAATATTTTACTTAGTAAAATATTTTACTTATGATTATTATGATTATTATTATTATTATTATTATTATTATTATTATTATTATTATTAATTTTATTTTTTATTATTAATTTTATTTATTTATTATTATTTTTTATTGTTATTATTATTATTAATAATTTTATTATTATTATTATTATTATTATTTATTTATTTTTATTATTATTATTATTTTATTTATTTTTTTTTTTTATTTTTTATTTTTAATATTTTTTTTTTGTTATTATTATTATTATTATTATTATTATTAGAATGAGGAAGTAGAATGTTGTACCTTGTGAAATATAAGTTGTATATGAAGGGCACCATTTTCCGAAAAATGTTTTACTTAGGACAAGGTCAGTAAGTCGTTTTACTTAGGAAGGGCGTAAAATGTTTTTCGAAAAACGTTTTTTCCATTTTTCGAAAAACAACCAAACACCGAAAAACGAGTTATTTTACGGAAAACATTTTCCGGAAAACAACCAAACACTGAAAAACGAGTTATTTTACGGAAAACATTTTCCGAAAAACAACCAAACAACGGAAAATGTTTTATGATTTTCCGGAAAACAACCAAACAACGAAAAACGAGTTATTTTACGGAAAACATTTTCCGAAAAATGTTTTACGGTGAAACAAACGGGGCTTAACTTACAAATCTACTCCTACAACTCGAATCCTCTTAATTTCTCCCGAAATTCACCTCATGATTTTTATTCTTCACTAAATACCCAAACATCTTTTGGCTCGATAGCATTTCAATGCTTCACTCCAGAGTCGAAAAACACTAAATTTGTTCTAGAGGCGTAGGAGGGAGATGAGGGAGGGAAAGAAGATGAGGTTTTACTTGCAAGGCGAAAAGAAGGAGCTTTGAAAAAGAAAAAAAGAAACCATTTCATGGAAATTCTCATAAGATGAAGCACTCATCAAATACATACTCATTCAATATTAGGTATAAACCAAAAGTATGAGAATTTTGGGGGTATTGTAAAGACTAGGTACAATACGGCCAACAACAAAAGCCATCAGAAATTAGTAGAAATTAGTAAAAGAACAATATCTATGCTTCAAGTTGGATGGGGTAGGATGACTAAATCAGTAAACATGTTTGTCGCGATGTAGGATAAAGCAACTAGATGAAAGGGGAGTCGGTACTACGAACAAGACGTTTTTCGTGAGGTTAAACAATTGTACGAAAATCACGAAGACAAATCTTTTAAAAAAAAGCGTGTGTAGTTTATGCGGACAAAGTACCGCAAATGGTAGGAGCAGATTGAGATTCTTACTGTGGGCAGAACAAAAAGGCTGAGACATCTTGTCCCCTTCTGTAGAGAGTAACAATGATAGTGACGGCAGTGACAAAAGGTTCAAGATTAACAGGATGAGAGGTTACGCGACAACGGGAAATGATAATGTAGATACCATACCATTAGAGAGCGACCATCAGGAGCGAAGGCAGTGGCGACAGCTCAACAACTTAAGCTTAAGTAGAGGGTTTCACTACTCGACTCCAACTGCTCTTCGACCCAAACCCAATAATGCTTGAACTCGAACGAGAGAAAGTGGAGTATGTGAAAAACAATTATTTTATGAAGATGTTAGGCAAATCAGCTTTACTTGGTAAACTCATTAAAAATGGGATATTGTTCTAAATAAATGCTTAATTTTAACTCATTATATATTCGTGAACGGTGGCCTAAATAAATTGTGGAGTTGTGGAGTAGTGCTTGTTCTTGTTCTTCTTATTAATATTATTATTATTGTTTGTCATTGGTGGGAAAATTAAATTAACTCTAAATAAATGTTCTTTCTTCTTCTTACTCTTACTATTACTATTACTATTACTATTACTATTACTATTACTATTACTATTATTATTACTATTATTATTATTATTATTATTTGAACTCATAACTATGAAAAATAAGTTATATATGAAGTATTGAAATTCTAGGTTTTCAAAGAGAGGTAGTGATGCAAACGGAAGGATAGAGATTGTATGACCGAACAAAAGAACAAGAATCAGTAATTGAAAGCCTAAGCTTTTCTCTATTAATCAAAACCAAAAATTAATTTTCGGTTTTAACATCTGACCCTATTTTATATGACTCCTATGACTTGGAAAACAAGTCAAAACTACTAAAATTATCCCTAAGCTATATAGTAACATAATAGGACTCAAAAATAACAAAATATCTCCTAAATCTATTCTAAAACATCAAAATACTACCTATCTAATAATAATTTTGAAAATACAAAGAAAATAATAAAAGATAAGTAAATAATTATTAAAACCCTAAAACCATCAAAACAACTGAAACCCATGAAGTATTCTCTGCATGCCCGTTTCTGAAGCTGCCGCCCCACACGGCTGAGGCCCTATTCCCGCACGGTCGCATCCTTGCCATGTATGGCCGAGGCCTTCCTCTTGCACAGCCGAGCTGCTCCTGCTTCCTCAATTCTGCCAAAATCTGCCTTGTCTCTATCTGCATCATTCTTCCCTTCTTAGAAAAAATTCGTCCTCGAATTTGACATGTTGATGTAGGAAATACACCTTGAAATTTATCCTTAAATCGTTGATGAACTTTATTTTTCGTATCACTCGTCAAAATATCCATCCAATCAGTCCATCCCGTAGCGAGAAACTTCTCCATACTCAATCTTTTGACGAACCAAGAAGCCGAAAACATTGAACAACATCAAAGGGGTCAAACGGATCACCGTACCGCTGACCAAAATTGACATCTTCAATCTTCCACATCACTTGATTTTGAGAAAAACAAAAATCAACTATCTCAACATGAATAGAATCAGATGGCATCACTTGACAACAATCACACCGACACTCATCAAATATCGGAGGTTTCGACCAATCGATAAGATCGGTCTCCTTATCTGACTCAGCAGATGATTCAACGTCATAAACAGGATCAGATGTCATCACTTGACAAACGTCAAAACGACACATATCAAACATAGGTGGTTTTGACCAATCAACAAGATCTTCTTGACTTGAAGATTCGGAAAAAAAAAACATCTTTACACTCAACAGTATCAATCCAAGAATCAATGAAATCATCATCAGGATTTGC
Source organism: Adenophora triphylla var. japonica (assembly GCA_022495995.1). NCBI lineage: Eukaryota > Viridiplantae > Streptophyta > Magnoliopsida > Asterales > Campanulaceae > Adenophora > Adenophora triphylla. Next base: position 92,765 of record JAFEMH010000027.1, read on the forward strand.
CTTACTTTCGATCTCCGGAATTTCGATCCTCACATCGACATCCCTCGAAGGGTCAGCCGCATACCTGTCATGATGTCCATGATTTTTGGCGAATGAATCCATCCCCTCTGGATACTTCATATCCTCGGCTGGAATAACCGGATCTGAACCCATCTTCGCTGGAAGCTCCCTGCGATCCATGCGGTTCTGGAGTATTTGAATCTGCCTTCGTGTCTCGTCTATCTCGATATCACGAAGGTTTCGTTCGCGATGATGGTCATCTTCTTGGGGCTCCGCTGCACGGCCGCTCCTTTGACCACCTCGTCCACCACGACCAACGTGTCCTCGTTCAGTCATTGATATTCGTCCTGGAAACTGATACCAAATGATGCAAACGGAAGGATAGAGATTGTATGACCGAACGAAAGAACAAGAATCATTAATTGAAAGCCTAAGCTTTTCTCTATTAATCAAAATCAAAAACTAATTTTCGGTTTTAACATATAACCCTATTTTATATGACTCCTACGACTCGAAAAACAAGTAAAAACCTACTAAAATTACCCCTAAGCTATATAGTAACATAATAGGACTCAAAAATAACAAAATATCTCCTAAATCTATTCTAAAACATCAAAATACTACCTATCTAATAATAATTCCGAAAATAAAAAGAAAATAATAAAATATAAGTAAATAATTATTAAAACCCTAAAACCATCAAAACAACTGAAACCCATGAAGTATTCTGCCGCAGGCCCGTTTCTGAAGTTGCCGCCCCGCACGGCCAAGGCCTTATTCTCGCACGGACACATCCTTGCCCTGCACGGCCGAGGCCTTCCTCTTGCACGGCCGAGCTGCTCCTGCTTCCTCAATTCTGCCGAAATCTGCCTTGTCACTACCTGCATCAGGTAGTTTTTTACAAAAGGAATTGATGAAAAAAACTTTATCTATATTACAATAGAGGTGGATAATAACCACCACACAAAGAGTGGCTAAGATTCAATCTCAGCAAAAGACAAATAAGGGCTAAGATTGATTGAGTTTAAAAAATAACCAAGTTCATCTCACCTCCCACAACAGTTCACGGCAGTTGAGTACCCAACCCAAACCCCACGTTCATTATTTGTTTATTCGCCTGCACCACATGTGTTCGTTTTAATGTCACTTGAAAAAAATTGAAGTTGTAGAAGGGTGCCCCACTGGGCAGCATTTACGTATGAAGATCACTCGAGTCTCAAAAACACAATCAAGTCATCGTCTTTCTCAAACAGATTTTTTTGTTGAATTTGGAGTTGATCACTTTGCATTTTAGTTCACTTTGTTTGACATCAACATACTATATTCTATTTGCTTTTTTAATTGAGAAAAGGGTATGGTTGCTTCATGATGTCCCATTTTGGGACAGAAGATAGTGTGGGTGTCATAACAAAAGCTGATTGTATATTGTCGGGGTAAAACGATAGAAGGTTTGTAGCTCAGAAGTTTTTAGTTTTGAAGAGAAGAAGGTTATCCAGCCATTACTGAAGTCGGAGGGTAGTTGAAGATATGATTGAATGTTGTATTCAGGTTTACGCCCTTTGTAGGGTAATGCCATTTGTTGTAATTTTTTTTTAATCTTACTCTAATTTTTGTCTATATTACAATAGAGATGGAGAATAACCACCACACAAAGAGTGGCTAGGATTCAATCTCAGCAAAAGACAAAGAAGGGCTATGATTGATTGGGTTTGAAAAATAACCAAGTTCATCCCACCTCCCACAACAGTTCACGACAGTTGAGTTCCCAACCCAAACCTCACATTCATTATTTGTTTCTTCGCCCGCACCACAGGTGTTCGTTTTAATGTCACTTGAAAAAATTGAACTTTTAGAAAGGTGCCCCACTAGGCAGCTTTTACGCATGAAGATCACTCGAGTCTCAAAAACCCAATCAAGTCATTGTCTTTCTCAAACAGATTTTTTTTGTTGAATTTGGAGTTGATCACTTTGCATTTTAGGTCACTTTGTTTGACATCAACATGTTGTATTTTATTTGCTTTTTTAATTGAGAAAAGGGTATGGTTGCTTCATGATGTCCCATTTTGGGGCATAAGATAGTATGGGTGGTCATAAAAAAAAGTTGATTGCATATTGTCTGGGTAAAACGACAGAAGGCTTGCAGTTCAGAAGTTTTGAAGAGAAGAAGGTTGTCCAGACATTATTGAAGTCGGAGGGCAGTTGAAGATATGATTGAATGTTGTATTCAGGTTTATGCCCTTTGTAGGGTAATGCCATTTGTTGTAATATTTTTTTATCCTATTCTAATTTTTGGGCCTCCTATCTTTGTTTGGAAAAGCTGCCGAAAAAAAAAAAACCAAATAAGAGTAAAGTACTGGATTCTTCTGCAAGTTGCAAAACAGGTGTTTGCGAAAACAAAGTTATTGCTTGGTATCTGAAATTGTCACGGCCAGAATCACAAGTGATATCCAAGGTGATAACAGCACCAACGATAGCACTTGGGATAGCACACACACACTTCGAAAATAAAACAATTTTGTAAAAGAGTTTGCAGCGGAATAAAAATACTAAAATTGTTTTTCTCAAGTTATATAAATATAACTTGAGAGTGCCTCTTAGGCAAGACTTTATAATCACTATAAATGAATTTACAAAGCCGAAAATGTTCCCTATAGCTATAACAATTTGTGCTCTATGGAATAAGAGATAAAGAACGGAATCCTATTCTAGCCTTCACGCAACTTGATACCAATGTAATCAAGTGCGAAATTACAAGGGGGGAAGAATCAAAAGAACCAAACAAAGAACTCTATCTCTAAGCTTTCGAAGGTGTGAATCTGTTGGTGTAAATTGGCATATCTTCAAATGAAACCTTCCAAGCTTATTTATAGTCTTCAAATACTTGAAGGCTACTTCACCTTGCCTGCTGGTCTTGCACGTTGAGGAAGTGTAGGGAGAGTGGTTGAGGTTGTTCCTTAATTTTAGCTCCCACTTCCTCCATTTTAGCAACCAAGTTGATTTATCTTCAAGTCAAGCTTTCACGCCTTGTACTCCCAAGCTTTATCAACCTTGTACTCTTCTATAACTCAGCAACAACTCCTTGACCAAGTCTTCACACGTTTTGATTGTTGTTACCAAAGATACGAATTTATGCATAAAATGCATAAATCAATTTCTTTCAAATTCCACACGTGTCTAGCTCTTTCTTTAATGCTATTGCACTCTGAAATATAAACATAAATCATAGACTACATAGATTATATTAGCACATTAATCCATTAAATAATAAACAAGAAATATACAACTATATAATTTTCAGTACAAGAAATCATCTGCGATATCACCTGGACTTTTGGGAAATCACCTACGATATCACCTGCAGTTTACAATAACAGTATCTCTTCTCTGAGTCTCTCTAATATTATTATTTTTGTCTATGATTTTATTTTGTCAAAATCTTTCTTTGGTTCATCACCATTGCAGCACCATCGACAAAAATGTCTAACTGAGCAATCGACTATTTACTCTGAGAGAAATATTAGAAAAGGGTGTTCTAATTATATTATAGGTTTTTCAATTGCATCGGGTGAGACCATTTGTTAATTATTTACTTTAGTTTATTTAATTAGGGATTGTTCTTATATTATAAAAAATGAATTCAATTGATTATTTCATTATACAAGTGCTGGCCCCATGAGGCTGTCATGAAATCAGAAAAGGATATAACAAAATGATATATATATATATATATATATATATATATATATAAAGAGAAGTACTCTCTCCGTCCTGATCGAAGTGTCTCAAAATGCGATCGGCGCGAGAATTAAGGAAAGTGATATAAGAAAGAGAAAAAGGTTAAATGTTGTGAGTATGAAAAATTAAATAGGAGAGAGAATGAGTGGGAGGAATAGTTAGGAGAGAGAATGTTGTGAGTGTAAAAGTAAAGTAGGAGAGAGAATGAGTGGGGTAGGAAGAGTATAAAAATAATAAAAACTTTCCTTTTTAGGATTGAGACATTTTAAATGGGACACCCAAAAAAAAAAGTTGAGACACTTCGGGCAGGACGGAGGGAGTATTTGAAAGCTTGAAAAATAGTGATATGAGAGTTTTTGTGGGTGTGTTCCAAGTGTGGGGTGAGGGGTCAGGGGAGTTATGGGGTTACGTAACCGTCTCAAAATCAAAATGAATATTTAATTTTTTTTATTTTTTATTTTTTTGGGGGAAGGTGTGGAGGATGTAGTAGCTTACTCCCTCCGTCCCGCCCGAAAATGCTCAAACCAAACCTCGCACGCAAATTAAGAAAAATGATGTAGGAAAGAGAAAAAGTTTAAATGTTGTGAGTATGAAAAATTAAATAGGAGAGAGAATGAGTGGGATGAATAGTTAGGAGAGAGAATGTTGTGAGTGTAAAAGTAAAGTAGGAGAGAGAATGAGTGGGTGGAATAGTAATAAAAACTTTCCTTTTTGGGAAAGTGCCTTTTTAAATGGGACGCCCAAAATGAAAATTTGTGGCTTTTCGGACGGGACGGAGGGAGTATATTTCTAAAGTTCAAATTTGGAGTTTTGTAATTGCGTGAATATTCAATTTTGTTCTTGAGCAAAATCATAAATAAATATTAATTTTAGGACGAAGGAAGTGGTTATCGTTAACTTTTAAGTGAAAATTTTAAATTATGTAACCGTCCATAATTGAATGTTAAATTTTGTTCTGAAGTGCAAGAACAAAAATAAATATTCATTTTGAAATGAAGCAAGTAGTAGCTGATAATTTTGAGTGAAAATTTGGAGTTCCGTAACCGTCCCAAAATTCATATTCATTTTCGTTCTTGAGCAAGAATGAAAATGAATACTCCCTCCGTCCCGTCCGAAAGGGCAATTTTGCCTCTTAGCACGGAAATTAAGAAATAAATAAGGAAAATGATGTAAGAAAGAGAAAAAGGTTAAATGTTGTGAATATGAAAAATTAAATAGGAGAGAGAATGAGTGGGAGGAATAGTTAGGAGAGAGAATGTTGTGAGTGTAAAAGTAAAGTAGGAGAGAGAATGAGTAGGGTAGGAAGAGTATAAAAATAATAAAAACTTTTCTTTTTGGGGTTGTGCCCTTTTAAATGGGACGCCCAAAAAGAAAATTTGTGCCCTTTCGGGTGGGACGGAGGGAGTATGCATTTTGTGACTAAGGAAGTAGTAGCTGATATTTTTTTTAAGAAAAAAAATCTAGGTCATTCCATGTTTAGTTTTATTACATGTATGCTTTGATTTATATAATGAAATATTAAGGATTTAAGAGAGCATGCAATCCTTTCTCATGTGGTCTAGATAATAGTAATATTTGTTTTGAAATACATTTGACTCCAAGTTAAAGGTTTTTTTTTTTTCTTTCTTTCTTTTGTAAGTATATACAAATTAGTGTTTAATTGTCATTCAACTTTTGTAATGGATGTAGTGAGATTTTGGTATGACTTAAGAATACAATAGAAAAGCAATATTTGCTAATCAATGCAAATGTTCTGCCTTTCTATACATATATATGGCAGACTTATCAAGGAGCCCAACGTACTAAGAATCACTTCTTGCGGGTAGTGCAAACTGCTCCCGATTACGATTATAGCACGTTTTTCCTATTACATCGAAAATGCATTTTGAGCTAATTCCATTTTGTCTCTGCAGCTATGTTATGGCATCTTTTGTAAAGCAATATTCTTTAATCTTATTCAAAAAGTAAATTATGAAGGAGAAATAAAGAACAAACAAATAAAGCAAATTTCTTAAAAATATTGATAATCAACTGGGACATTCATTATGGGACAGAAGTAATCAAAACTTACTCAAAAATTAATCTCCTTGGCGTTTGAAGCCTTCGGGTACCCATTATAGCACAAACAGCCCGAAATTTCAACCTCAAAGAATCCATAATATCTGTCACAGACTCGTTTTCTGGATCCGATAATGGGTAATTACAAACAAGCTCGTCCATCTGTTTGATGATCTTTTGAACCCTAGATGAGAAACAATTTGAATCCAATTGAATTGCAGAAGTCCATAAGTCAATACAACCTCTGTAAAACCCTAATTCCTCCCCAATTTCAAACCCTGATTTGAGACCCACTTGGCGGCCCTCGTCCTTTCCAGAGGCCAAGCCATCGGTGTAGCCTTCTTGGTAACCTTCATTGTAATGGGTGTCTTCTAGATTTAGGGAAGAGTCGAAGATGTCTTCGATTGAACTGGGTTGCCGCGAATCCATCAACGATTGAAGAGAGGAAAGAGGTTTTCTTGTTTCTTCTTGCGTTAACACATATTCTGAAATCCTCGGATCTCGATAATTCCGTTAACCTCTCCTGGATTTCAGAGGATAAATGTAAATTCAAGTGTTGCATCATACAAATTTGCTTATCATAATTTTTAGGTTTTAGGGCAAATGCCAAATTAGAGTGCAAAAAGTTTAAGCACCTGCCAATTGGAGTCTTATATTTTAATTTTATTAATTTAGTTTTTTTAACAAACAATAAAATTACTTTCATTCATAATAAAAATAAAAGAGATAGTATTACACAAAGGTCGAAGAATCATCCGAAAGTTAATAATTTTAATGAGTTGGAGATCGTTTGATGGAATAATTAAAAAATTCATTCCGTCATCACGTGTATCGCACATGCGACTTAACTATCATCATTTTGAGTATATTCCCTTCACTCATAATAAATATCAACGTTTTTAACAAATGCGTTTTATTTGTTTCTACAATTCTTGTACAATAATAAAAATGTACTAAGACTATTTTCTAATTTAGAAATACGACACTTATTATGAAATAGATTCAAAGAAAATATTTTGACATTTATTATAAGACGCAGTGAATAATTATCAATTTAGCCTTCATTCCTGGAGGTTAGAGAAATGATATCACCAATCAGGGAAGAATGAGAATAGGTTTATAATGAGAGGCCTTAGCACTTAAAAACCAACTATTTCAATAAACACAATAAATATTATTTTGTGCTACAATCTCTTAGAGCTACCATTAAACATGCATTTAATCCTTCTCTAGTTAATGATTTTAATGAAACTTGTATTAATCCAATATGTAAAAATTTATATTTTTTAAATCTGAGGATATCTTTATCTAATAATTGTATTGTTTCATAATCATACTTATCAATGTTGTGAACTTGAGAGCATGTTATTTGAATTATTCTACTTCTCTAAAATATAACTAGTCTCACCAATTATTTTTATTTTTAAAGTAAATTATGAAGGAGATATAAAAAAAAAAAATCCATAGACAATAAAAAGAAAAACTAAGATTTTTAGGGATTTAACACTATCAATATTAATTAAAAATGTCAATTTGTCATTTAAAAAGTTAAACTTATTTGTTATTTGATACGATAAATTTAAATCACTTAAATAATTAACATTATCCAAAAACAAGACAAGTAATTTTAATTTGAAAAAGGGAGCCTTAAGAAATTAAGGCAAAAAGAAAGAGAAAAAAAAGAAAAGAAATTAGACTTCATTTGTTTGGGGAAAAACATTTTTCGAAAAATGATTTCTGGAAATGAAAATATTTTCAGGAAAATGAAATTCGACTTCTTTGTTTGGGGGAAATCATTTTTCGGAAAATGATTTCTGGAAATTGAATTTAGGCTCCACGGTGTTAATAAACATTTTCCGAAAAATGTTCAGAGGAGGAAGTCATTTTCCATGAGAAACAAGCCTACTTTCCATTGATCGAAAAATCTCTTCCGTTGCCTTTATTTTTCAATAGTTATCAAACACCGAAAAATGGAAAAAATGACACCGAAAAATGGAAAAAATGTCTCCGTAAAACACATTTTCCCCAAACAAACGGAGCATAATACTCCCCAGTTGTTCGCCCCATTGAAATTTCAAAATTCACCATGTCTATGTTAAAATTGCAAAACCTCAAAATGACAAATTTCTTACATGTTTTAAATAATAAGACTCAATTGTTATGTTCATAAAATCAAAAATTGATACTACCCTCCGTCCCATTACAATTCACACAAATGATTGGTCAACTATATGAATTTTTGATCAATGATTTTATGAATGTCTAAATATTTTTTGTAATTTTAAAAATTGTTATTATTTCACCATTAAAAATACTATCAATAAATTTTTTTAGAATTGAATAGAGATATCTAGACATTCATAAAATAATGATCAAAAATTGATTCAGTTGACCAACTGTGTGATTTGTAGGGAGACGAGGGAGTACAAGTTATAGCTGCTTAAGCTGCTCGTTGATCAAAGTAAACCAATGACTGCAGATCAAGAGATATCATTGAAGTAGAGATGAGTCGGAAGTAGCTGGTCGTAATATCATTCTCTTTTAAAAGAGATATCATTGGGAATCCGAATGATTTTTCTCGTCATCCTCATCTCCTTAATTCAATACCTAAATTATTCATAGAATTTCACCCATCTAATTTTTAGTAAAAATAGAAAGAAAAGGGGAAAGTGGTAAGTCAGACTATCATAAATGCCTCGATAGTTTTGATCATAGAATTTCACCCATCTAATTTTTTCATCATTCTATACCACCATGTTCATCAAAAAAGCAATCAAATAAAATTAAAAATAAATGATTCCTACCACATAATGAGGCACCATTTTTTGAATCTGATTTCCATAGATCAAGAAAATGGAAAAGGGCAGATTCAAAAATAATGGAAAAATTTGCCTCGATTTAGGTAGGATAAGAGGGAAAATCAAAAGGAAAACCCTTTAGAAAAACCCTAAAACAAACATAAATTTATTAAAATACATATAATATTTTAAATTTAACTTACTATGGAAAATCAAGAGCCGAATTGAACAAAAATTTCGATTTGTGATGGGCGGATGGAGAAGACTTCTGTGTGAGATGGAAGAGATAGGATGATAGGGGTAATGGTTTTATATAGGAACTCACTCATGGCGGCTGAAGGAAATTAGGGTTGGATTTACGTCTCATTATTTATGTTTTGGGCCTTCATCTAAAAGCCCTTCTTTCACCATTTTACAAGGATGCGTAGCGGCCATGGTTTCATATAAGCCCGAGAATAAATGACGTTCGTCAGCGAATCATAAAGAGAATTGTTATATAAACCGTAAAATTGTTGAGTAAACTCGTAAGTTGAAATTTTCAAAAATGTCAATATTTCTAAATATATTCCCTCATTTACTAATGTTAAATAAATCCGTAAAATTGTTGAGTAAACCCGTATACCATTTTCACCACCTTCCCCTTTCTTTCTCATCAATTTTCACCACCTTCCCCCTCCCTCCCTCATCAATTTTCACCACATTTTTACTTAATCACTTCTTCTTTATTTTTTTTACTCCAAAAAAAATTACCTCCTCCCTTTCCTTCCTCTTCCTCTCCCAAAAAAAAAAAAAAATCATACACATTTGTTCCAAGACAAGAGATTCAGCAGGCTCATCATGGATGCTCTACCATCAAATGTTAATGTAAGTTTTCTAACCATTTAAATTTGTTAAAAATGTCTTTTCTGTTTCGTAGCTCAGATTCCAATCTCTAGTGACCGAATTTCTGACTGCGAGTTCGGCCACCCTACGAAATTTAGCTATGGTTCGGCCACACCCTACCGAAATTTCAAAATTTTTCGCTCTGGTTTGCCGAATCGGGCTATTTTTCTGGTCGAATGACGAATATTTGAAATTTTCCGGTCACACCCAGCCGAACCGTCGAAGAAAATTCGGCCACCACTGGCCGAACCGTCAAAGAAAATTCGGCCACCACTGGCCGAACCTTTGTTTTTCTGCTTAAACCTCCCTTATTGTTTTATTTAATTGTTTCAGTATCCCCTGGGTGACAACAACTATGTCTCGATTGATTTTGAAAGCGTTTAGCGAGACTACACTCCAGAATTCACAATGTCCTTGTTTTTTCGAGACAAAAAATAATGTTTGAATGGGTGCGTAAAAAGGGGAAAGAGCATGGATTTGTCATCGTAGTCGGTCGGTCGGATAATGGGAGCCGTAATTCCGCTCCTCGAATGACGCTTGTTTGTGATCGCTGGGGGACATACAAGGAAAAACCAATCTCTCTGTCCTCTCAAGAATCTGTCAACCTTGAACAATTGGGGAAAAAAAAAGAAAAATAGAGAGAGCGGAACAAAAAAATGTGGTTGTAAGTTTCAGTTGAACGCCAGACAAGTCACGGTTGATGGTGAATGGCAATTAAAAGTGGTTTGTGGCTTTCACAATCATCCGATTTGCGAATCCATGTTGGGTCACTCTTATGCCGGTAGATTACTGAAATCAGAGGAGGAGTACGTGATAGAATTGTCACATGCAAATAGCCGGCCGAAGGATATTTACATGGATTAAAAGAGAAATTTCCAGAAAACAAGTCCATAATACGGACTATTTATAATGCGCGAGTGAAGAACAGGGCAACTAAGCGTGCGGGTCGTTCTCAAATCCAACAGCTCATGTTTAAATTGACCGATCATGCTTATCACTTCGAATATCGGCAATGCGAGAATACAAATGTCATTAAGGAGATATTCTTTGCTCATCCGAAAAGCATTGAATTGATGAAGGCATTTCCATACGTCTTGTTCATGGATTGCACTTACAAGACAAATAGGTACAACTTACCTTTGCTTGAGATTGTGGGCGTGACTTCAACCAAAATGACCTTCTTAATTGCTGATGTATACCTAGAGGCTGAGAAAGAAGGAAACTACACGTGGGCATGCGAAGTGTTGAAATCTTTGATGGATCAATCATGTCTTCCTAATGTTATCGTGACCGATAGGGAGCTTGCCTTGATGAACGCAATTCGTGAGACGTTCCCAACGACAACTCATTTGCTTTGTCGATGGCATATCAACAGGAATATTCTAGCAAAATGCAAAAAAATATTTGATACGCAAGAGATTTGGGAGGCGTTCATTCTTCATTGGAATGTAATGGTCAAAGCTGATACAGAGGCATCGTTTGATGACTATTTACGGCAATTATTAGAAGATTACAGTCAATATCCCGATGCATTCAATTATGTCCTGAACCAGTGGATTGTGCCTTACAAAGAAAGATTTGTCTCGTGTTGGACAAACCATGTTATGCACTTTGACAACTTGACTACAAACAGGTATATCTGGGAACTTTATGTTTCGTCATATGTTTTGATGTTTTGTTAATTATATGCTAATAAATTGCGTAACCTATGTTAGGGTGGAGAGTCAACATGCCTTATTGAAGAAACAACTTGGATCGAGCCAGGGAGCATTTGAGACATGTTGGAAACAAATTCATAAACTCATCGAATGCTCCCATATTGCAATCATTGCCTCATTTGAGAAAAGCAGGATTGTGGTTCAACACAAATTCAAGTCATCGCTATGGAGTGAGGTTAGAGACATGGTGTCTATAAATGCATTGGATTTGATTTTTAACTCACTGGATTCTCTATATGATGGTAGCCGAGATCCATTGTTGTGTGGGTGTGCGGTGAGATCGGCATGCGGGCTCCCTTGTCCACATGAGCTTGCACAGTTCATGCAATTCAACTCGCCCATCCCACTTGATAAAGTTCATGCATTTTGGCGTAAGCTAGATACCCTACCGATCATGAGTTACGATGATGATATTGAAGAAGAGATTCGAAATCGGTACAACGAGATACGCAATACTCTTGATTTAAGATTTGAGGCGCTCCACGAACCTAAAGAATTTGATTGTTCGGAGATTGACCGAGATTTGTCATCCTGCAACAACAATGTCTAATGAACCTGCAGTTAAAACAAATAATAAGGGTCGTCCTAAAGCAAAGAGTGCTAAGTTCCTCAAATCTACGAAGCGGGATCCTAGCGCATTTGAGTACGTGGAGGCCATACCCGATCAAGTGTTATTCAACACCGATGCAAATCAAGGGTCTCCGATGTTATCTGCAAAAGCCAAGTTACAGGTAACCTCAAAACTATTTATATTATTCAGTTAAACTTTTATATCTTGAAATAATTTTATTTATGTTTAATTTTTTCTTTTTTTGAATTTATCTTATAGCCCGTTTGTCGAAAAAGTCAACATGCAATCAAATATCTTAATCAACTACCGGTTTTCATGCATGGTTATATTGAGAAAACAGTTGATGTGCGGGGTGATGGGAATTGTGGCTTCCGGTGTATTGCGGAGTTACTTGGCCGTGATACAAATGATTGGCGATGGGTTCGGGAAGTGTTATATCGGGAGGTTTTTGGAAATCAAGAGTTGTATGCCGAGTTATTCATGGCCGAGGATAGGGTAGATAAAGTCCTTTCTGCTATCCACTGGTTTGATGGACCATGCGGAGAAGAAAATTGGTTTGACTCTGCAGAAATGGATTACGCCGTTGCAAATGCATTCAACGTTGCGTTGGTGACTTTGAGTAATACCTTGTCTTTGACCTTCCTTCCTCTACGAAAATCAATGCCACATAACCCAAAATTGATTTGTATATGCTATGTCAACGACAATCATTACATTCATGCCAAGTTGAAGGAAGGATGTCCATTGCCACCAGTACCATACAAATGGTATGATTGTCGAGCTGAATGTGCAACCGGATGGCTAGATTTTTATCAAGATCGATTAATACAAGTACCCGAAACATCAACTTATGTAATTGATATTAAATAGTTTTATTTATGTTAAATATTATGATTTGTGGTGTTACATATCTTTAAATAATTTTCATTTATTATTACATTCCATTTTTTATTAACTAAATTTAACTAACTTTAAATTAAATTAACTAAATTTAACTAACTTTAAATTAAATTAAATTAACTAACTTTTTAAAACCATTAACCCATATACACACTCACCTCATACTTACACCAACCAATTACTCCATATATACACAAACCATAAATTCATAAATCAATTATTTCAAACATGAAATATAAGACCAAAAATAATTGTTCATACATGTAATTACCACATTTTCAAACATCAAATACAAAACCAAAAATAATAGATCAAAAAAAACCAAAACTACAAATCTATTGTCGTCTTCTACCACCCTGAGAAGTTGATGTCCGCGCTGGGGTTTGAGTTTGAGTTTGTGTCAATGCTCTAAAGATAACGTCCATAGCCTCCTCTAAACTAAATGAGCAGTCTCCATCTGTCCATCTCTCAGCAATAGGCATCATGACGTTCCGGACATTCGTAATCATATCCCACGGATTAGGGGCAACAACTTCAGTTGTCCTCCTCCTGACAGCGTGAGACCGCTCAGTAATGGGGTGCACAATGGGTGTGAATATACAGAGTACCAGTACAGATAATCATCTGCAGCATGTTGAGGCACTCTACATCCCGATAACTTGCGTTTATCGACGCAATTTGACTTCCAGTCATAGAATGACTGGGCAAACATGATCCACCCCATTAGAGACTTCTTATCTCCTCTCGCCATCCCAAGATCAAGTGGAGGGTTTGGTATTGTCTGCATGTACCCAAACTGTCGCAAGACCCGGTCGGGAAGATGTGGTTCCACCACATTACCGGCAACTATGGCACCTTGGTATAGCGCGACTCTAGGAAAAGGATATTGAGCGCGGATACCTTCATACGGCATCCAAATCACCTACAATAAAAACATAAAAAATATTAATATAGTTTCATTTAAGAAAACAAAAATGCATGTGAAAATTATTACTAAAAAAATAATACTTACTTTCGTGTCCTGAATAATGTCAATATGTTGCCTCTTCACTTGCACGGAGGCAACTGTCGCTGGTTGAGCCCGAGGTGGTAGCCACTTCAATGTGAGCGGCAAATTGGGTAGATAGAAGTTGTTGAAACCGTTCCTAAACGCAGGAAACCTCTCATAAACCCAAGCCTCCAACAAGGTTAAGTGCCCGAAAATCTGATGGCAGTTAAACCTAGATCCTTTTCCTAGTTGCCGATACAGAAAAGCTAACGCTCCGGCTCCCCAAGCATAATTCCCTATTGCCCCATCATCTCTCAAAAAATCTAGATAGCTAGCGTTATGTCCCGGTCTTATCAGAAAAGATTGTGCACCCCAATAAATATAAAAGATATGCCTTAGCAGCACAGACAGCTTTTCGGGGGTCTGAGGAGTACAACTGAGGGGAGAACTTCAATCTAAGCCATTCTAAATTGACCAATGCCCCCTTGGCAGGAATTCCATCTTTAGCAACTTTTTTTGTCACTCCCAAAACCTCACAAACCTTATTAAGAGGTGGCTGACTAGCATAAGCGGGACTCTCAAATAAGGGTGCACCTACTACCGGAAGCAATGTAAGACAAGACACATCCTCCAAAGTGATGGTCATCTCCCCAAATGGCATATGGAAACTATTAGTTTCCGGATGTCATCGCTCAACAAAAGCGTTGACCAACGTTTTATCTACGTTGTAATTTCAAATTTCAATAACATAGGATCATAGGCACTTGATGTAAAAGAAGCATAAATTACATAACTCACTAAAAATGGATCAGACACACAAGTACAAATCCATCAATTCCAAATCAATTCCATTGAGCATGGTTCGGCCAGGTATGGCCGAAATTTTGGCAATGGCTCGGTTGGTCATGGCCGAAAAATAGAGCAGGTTCGGCCAAGGGTGGCCGAAATTTTGGGAGTTTTCGGTCGGGTGTGACCAAATATATGCAATAAATCGGCCAGTAGTGGCCGAACCAATCAAAACCCAAAAATTCGAATTTTTCAAAATAAAAATCTCTCAAATCTCAAATTGAAGGAAAAATGAAACTAATTTTAGCACAAAGGAAAGAAAAATTACCAGATTTTTCTAGGTTTGACATCTTGAAATTGAAATTGATTGTTCTTCTTCTTCTTCTTCTTCTTTGATTTTTCCTTCTTCTCTCTTCACACTCTCTCTCTCTCTCTCTCAGCCGTCTCTTCTCTCTCTCTACGGTCTCTTCTCTCTCTGCGTCTCTCTTGCTCTCTTCCCTCTTTCTCACAGGTTGGTTCCTCTCTTTCTCTCTCTAGGTTTGAATTTGGGTGAGGATGAGTGAGAGAGAAAGAGTAAATGAGGAGGAGTTAATTGGGTGGGTGGGTGTGGGTGGGGGTGGGTGTGGGTGTGGGATAAAAACAAGGGGTATAAAGGAAAAAGGGGGGGGGTTTATTTAATTTTTTTGGGGTGAAATTAGTTTTACGGGTTTACTCAACAATTTTACGGGTTTATATAACAATTCTCAATCATAAAACGTCGCGTTTAACTTAAAATTCTTTAGATTAGACATTATATTTTCGTTAAAATGTTGTGATTAACTTCAAATATATTTAGGGTCCCACCTACAAATTTTAATATTTCCTCCGTCCCAATCTAAATGTCCCAACTTTTGTTTTTGGGTGTCCCATTTAAAATGTCCTAACCCAAAAAAGGAAAGTTTTTATTACTATTTCACCCACTCATTCTCTCTCCTACTTTACTTTTACACTCAAAACATTCTCTCTCCTAACTATTCATCCCACTCATTTTCTCTCCTATTTAATTTTTCATACTCACAACATTTAAACTTTTTTTCTTTCCTACATCAATTTCCTTAATTCTCGTGTCGAACCCATTTTGGGACATTTAGATTGGGACGAAGGGAGTATTAGTATTTCCAGTTGAAAATTGTATTCCCTCTGTCCCAGACCAAGAGTCCTACTTTTCCTTTTGGTCCGTCCCAGACTAAGAGTCCATTTCCTTAAATGGCAAGTTTTTAATATATTTATACCCTTATAATTTAATATATTTATAAAAAAATCATTCATTATACCCTTATAAAGTTAACATATTTACAAAAAAACTAATCATTAACTTACTATTCTCAGTGTTCTAAAAGACCCCGCCTAAGGGCGCCTAGGCGTTAGGCCCCTCTCCAACGCCTAGTTCTAAGCCCCGCCTAGGTTCCGACTAATTTCGAATAGTCCCCGCCTAGGCGCTAGGCCCGGCTCAGCCGCCTAGCATCCGTCTAGCGCTTTTTAAAACCTTGACTATTCCTCCCACTCATTTTCTCTCCTATTAAAAAATCAATCATTAACTACTATTCCCTACCCCATATTACAAAAAAAAATCATTCATTATACCTTATAAGTTAACATATTTACAAAAAAATCAATCATTAACTACTATTTCCTGTCCCACATTTAACTTTTATTCATTTTCTAAAAAAAATCTTAAGAAGCGTGAAATCCCTCCCGAGGACCCTTGATCTGGGACAGAGGGAGTAGTAAATTTATTATTATATACATTTAAATTATTGGGCAAATTGTAATTTGGTTACCTATTTTTGTGTCACTGTTGCAACTAGTGAGTAACTCGTCGAATTCGACGAGCATAGGTAGGCTTTAGTCATTATGCAAAATGTTATAATTTCTTTTGTGGGTCATTTTCTGATTAGGAAAGTTTAGTCAAAATATTTTTAATTAAACAGCAAAATATTCAAAGATTAGGCACTAAGCATAATATTATGTAAACATTTAACATGACATCTATTCTTTGTTAAACAATTCAGAAATATCAAATTTTGTGATTCCATAAATTCACTAAAAATAAAAATGATAAATAGGAATATCTTTAGCTAAAATAGCTTACATCATAGTAAAACATTGTCCCTGAAACCAAAAATAAAAGTAAAAAAAAAAACAATTAAGAGATCAAATAGGTCAAGAAGAAGAAAGAAGATGAGAGCGAGCAATAACGGAGGATGATTTTGCCGAATTCTTTTTTAGCGACCTACTCAAAATAAACTCACGGCTGAATATTTTTTTTAACGAAGTTATATTTACGCAAAAAATATATAATAATTAACGAATAATTATTTTATTTAATACGCTTATTAGGTATTGAATGTTTTAAGTGTATATGTATATAGTGATTTATGATATATAAAGATTTTATCTTTTAGCAAGAATTACAATCCTAATTTATTCTAACCCTTCTCTTTCCTATCAATATCTTGATTTCTATCAACGTTAGGGTTTTTTTGGTTTTTTTTTGTTGAAGAACTAGGAAGGCTGGTTTGGGGATTTTATTTCATTAAAAATAATAAAGCCTAATAATTAAAATCGAATAAGGTCAAGGCCGGCCAAGCCCAAGCCCAAGCCCAAGCCCATCCAATACCGGCCAAGGCCAAGGCCGAACGCCCTATACCAGTCAAGCACCGACCGAGCCACAATTACCATGATGGACGACTCGCCCTGTGGGACACGATTCGTGCCTTGTTGTAAGTACCCAAATCTGGCTCATGCCTTCCGGTTAAATTTCCCGGCAATTTCGGTAAGTTTCCCGGTAATTCCCCGGACCTTCCTAGTGTTCCGGAAATATTCCGGAACAGTTCCAAATTGAATAAAAGGCTGAAAAGGAGCCTTCCCAATTAAGAAACACGTTTTTCTTAATTGGGAGGAAGCTTCTAGATATTGCCACCTTGCATGGTTCTAGAAATGCTGAGTCACAAGGGATAATGCCGCACGGCTGCATTAGCTCGAGGTCCCTAGCCGCACGGCTTCATTGGCGATTTCCAGACTGCCTATAAATATAGCCCTCCTCTACCCATTTTAAAAAAATAAAAAAAAGGAAAAATCATCCACAAATACTCATAATACGTGAAGAAACCTCCCAAGAACAGCTGGAAGTTCAAGAAGGTGAAGAAGAAGCTCAAGAAGTCATCTCCCTCCTCCTTGAAGGCCCAAGATCAATCCTCTCCTCCTAGCTTCATCCAAAGAAGAAAAGGAAGCCATTGGTAACCTCGCACGCCCTAACCTTGCATCTTAATTGCTCTATAATTGCTCATTGCATTGCTTTTATCTTGCTTGGGACTTGGTAGATTAAAGATCATATCTTTATAATCCCCCTTCCCCTTTGCATGCATTAGGCACAATTTGCCATTAAAAATGTAGTTTTTATCCATAAAGGTGCATCCTTTGCACCTAAAACCCCTATTTTCCAATAAAAAAGTCATCTTTATGCATCCTTTGCATATAAAAATCAAATCTTTTCAATCAAAAGGCATCCTTTGCATTCAAAATCCCTTTTCCAAGCATCATTTGCTTTAAAGATCATGTCTTTACCATAAACTAGCATTCTATGCTTTTTCAAAATGTAATCTTTATGCATCCTTTACATATTGAATTCAAATTTCTTCATAAAAATGCATCATTTGCATAAAAATCAAATCTTTATGCATCCTTTGCAATAAAGAACATTTCTTTAAATCAAAATGCATCCTTTGCAACCCAAAAATGTCATCTTTTCATTAAAAATGTCATTTTTACATGCATTCCCCCGTTCCCCCATTAGTAACCTCGGAACGGACCGGTGTAAAAGATCCTATCTTTACATCGTTCCTTCCATAAAGGTTTCATAATCTCTTTAGAAAGGGACACCTTTGAACCCTATATCTCCGATTATCACTTAAGATGAGTATGAAGCATCTATACGAGCTCGACCATCTTAAAGTGTAGGATTGATGGGCTAAGGACCCTCCCTTTTCTAAAGAACCTCATCTTTGACTATAAAGGGAGTCATTCTCCCGATCACGCAAGTCCCAAGGTCCAAAAATGCGATGATCACAAGTCTAAGATGAGGATGGGATCATAATCCCGAATACATAAAATCCAAGAAATCCCGAGCGACAACCAACAAATGGTTTGTACGTCCGGAAGACAACTTGGGACATTCCCTCCCCTTTATTTTCAAACACATGCACACAAGAAAGCACGCAAGCAAGCACGATTAATGGGATCTTGGGAGACTTGCTTCGGCAAGGCACCTTGGGTGAACGACGATCCGTTCTTCCCAAGGGGTAACTTAACCTCCGAACCCATAAAAATCCTTTTTTCAAAGTTTTGAGGAAATCAAAATGGCGTGGCGACTCCGTTTTTCAAATTAAACCGGATGTCTTAAAACTCGCGTGAATCCAACAAACAAAAATTTGGGGCACACATTCACAGTTTGGCGACTCCGCTGGGGAACTCTCAAAGGAGAAAAGCTTTATTTTCAAAAAATCGATACTCGGTATATAGGTGGAAACCACTTGCCCTTCCTGTACACTCCCTGATGTGGGAGTTGGGATAACCGGTGGTTTAACAATCCCACGTACCAGTATCCCTTTTCGAAAAAAAAAATTTGAAAAAAATTAAAGAAAGCTTTTCCTTTTGAGTGGGTTAGACTCCCGTCGCCGATTTCATTAATCGTGCTTGCTTTCTTTACCTTGCATTGCATCATTTGCATCTTGGAATCTGTGCATACTTTGAACGGGAAACAACCCGAAAAAATAGCAAAAGGAGTGGAACCTGGAAAATTGATCCATGCAGTCGTACGGCTCAATCCTCCTTGGATTCTCGACCGGGCGACCTCAAAGGGCAATTCCACCAGAAAAATCATGATTAATCCTGGCAGCCCTAGCACTGGGGCTACTCAGCTCCATGACCGATCGGGGCTCCGTAAAATTTACGTGCTTACGTGCTGCATTTTCCCCGTCCCGAAAATCATTCCTTTAAAACACGTTATGAAAATCTCGTTTTAACTCAAAAGGAACATTTTTAGGAGACCGCACACTACGCGCACTCCGATATATCATGTACACTTTGCACGCACGTCCTTCAAACCCGAGGGTGGTTCCAATGCAGTCACACGGAGCCTTACGATGCTCCCGGCGCGCACGTAATCATCCCAACCTCCCCATGGCAACAAATTGTCGACCAATGCACAGCCCGTGTCACACGTTTCAAAAACCGTGACTTTTGGTTGGTTTTTGGTCTAGTCCGTGTCATATAGCCCGCTTGCATACCCTCGTAAAGGTCAAGCCTTGGGCTCATAACGGAGGAGGAACTCTGCCAAAATTTCGACAAGGAAAAATTGCGAGATCTCGACTCCGACATTGACTATTGACCTTGACCCTGCACGGAATGCGTAAGAGTCAAGACCGAGTCTTTGCCAACAAATCAAAAGATCTTTCGCTCAAGCGAAGCTCTGCTAAAATTCCGACAAGGAAAAATTGGCAAGATCTTGACCCGGCATTGACTTCGATTCTAACTCACGCCTGGCGTATGCAACGAAGTTCAATGTGACACTGTGTCATCCGGCTTTTGCCGCCCGACCCATGCCTATTATCTTCTCGGACATTACCGAAAGTCAAAACGTCATTCGCTCAAGCAAAATTCTGCCAAAATTCTATCAAGGCCGAAAGACGAGACTTTCCCTATTGCCTTGACTATAATCCGCATCGCTCGTGCGTTGAAAGTTCCTATGACCCGCTAGACCCGTTAGGAGCGTTCTTTACTCGTTCGGTGGGATCCGCGTGCCCTATAGGACCCTCGCCCGGGCCGTCCACCCCGGGAGGTCGAAATACAGTGTGGAATACGAGGGGCTTATAGACGTAGTGACGAACCCACCGATCCAGATCTAGAGTAGTTGCGAAAAAGAAGGGCAAATCCCCTTTTCCAACCAAATAGATATTAATAAAAGACACCGTTTTAAGTAAACCGGAAGATTCTAATTTGCATATTGCCCGAGCCTTCAACCTAAACACCTACCCCGAGTCTAAACCTTTTCCTATCCCTTTCCCGCAGCCGAGAAAGAAGTGGGTGAGAACACCGGCCGCCGACTTGTTAGCGCGTAATTCTCGCACGCCCGCTGTAATCCTCGCCTTGGTCACCCGTAGAGTCGAATGTCCGATTCGACAGAGAACAAAGACTGGTTTGGGTAACCAGTGACTAGGGAAGAAGAGCTAGCCTATAGCCAATCCCCTCCTCCATCCACATATAATCCACTGCCAAAGACTGTCCCTTTTCGCCTTTCCCCAACATCCCAAGCCGTCGTGGTCCCGACACCCTCACAGCCTCAGATCCCCGTGGGACTCTTTCCCTCCTTTCGCCCTAATCCAAATCTCCTTACCTTGGAATCCCAAGCACCACCCCGACCTCTCTAATTTCGTCAACGCTCAGTGAATTTGCCTATCTCTCAGACATGTGTAGTGAAGAATCACGGAAACGAGAATAGGAATGGATGGATTTACAAGGATGATGACAGCTCAAGAGAAGGAATGGATTTGGAGTCAAGAAAAGTGAAACCTAAAGTGGCAAGATGAGGTAGAAAACCACAGCACCTGGAATAGGGGTGAAATCACTTCAAAGTGTATTTGCGGCATGTGCTAAGGCTCGGAAAAGGAAAAGGATGCTAGCTTAGGTGAGGCAAGATAACGAGTCCTACATCCTAGAGTTCAATACTCCTTACAAAGACTTGGTCGGTGAATGGAGGGATTTAATTGAAGCCCTAGCTGAAAGAGGAAAGTGGGCTCCACCCGCCGGTCTGGAAAACATAAGCGTCGTTGAAGCCAAACTCTCATCGTGGAGAGTAGACTCGTTACGGTGTTAGTAGTCACTCCCGAGACCTTGTCTCAAGAAGAGTGTATGGATGCCCCGGAAAGAGTCTTAAGTCTCGAGGCGACCCTGGGCCCCTTTATGTCCTGTGACGACAACGATGTTTTCTTGGTAATTCCCAAGTCAGAGGAGGAGTCCAAGATACCTCTTATATGGCGTCAAGTATCCCGACCTGCTTTTGCCCTCATTGGTCATCAAAGTCAAGACGAAAGTTCCCACAGGAGTTACTGTAGTGATACGGATGAAGACACAAATGGGCGCCTAGGAACAGTAGAAGAGTGGTTAGCCCGTAAGCCAAAAAGCCCGTAAAACCTTCCCGACAAGAAGAACGTAAACCCGCCATGAGGTTTGACCCCGCAGTAAATCCTTATTGATGATGGAATTTCTCACTTCGTAAAATGTTTGGCCAATGTCAAAGATGCCGCCGAAGACCGACCCCTAGAGAAAGAAGGGACATGCTTGACAGCCGATGAGAAATGTGATCCCACTCGTTGAAAAAATTGTTGGACCCGGATGAGAAAGCCATTCGCAAAGTTCCGAACCCCGACAAGGTGACAACTCCTGTTGCATGCCGACCTTGAAAAGTCCGAATGAGACTGAAGGCTCTAAACGGAGAAGGTAAAGCCGAAACCAGCCAATTGCTAAGCCAATCAGAGAGTCGTAACCCCGAGAAGGTCGAAAGCCAGTTAACCCTGGAATCGATTCGGAAGCCGCCTATGCCTCCAGCGCCGTTAATCGATTAATCGCAGAATTGGCCATACGCCAAAGAAGAACCTCGCTCGACTTTGAAAGATAATGACTTGGGAAAATCTAATGTTTATGTGATGACTCGGTCCAGACAGATGAGTATTGAGCACCTAAGGGTGACAAAAGGAATGCCGTCTCGGAGCCAAAGACAGATAAGAGGCCTTATAAGCCAGGAGTAGAAAAACCGTACTCGACAAAGAGGATCCAAAGTGTTGACTCGCTGAAGTGTACCCAAGCCAATATCTCCTTGTGGTCCCCGTTAACCTCTTCATACCCTCATAAGTTGAAGCTAGAAGAAAGTTTGGCCAAGACCATGGTGCCCATAGATGTCACCCTGCACGAGGTCGTCCAAATGATTGGAAGTATCCACTACGGAAACATCATTACCTTCACCGACTTGGACCTCGCCAAAGTATGGGGCTAGTCATAACGAACCTCTTTACATCACAAATTCAATTAGAAGAGCGTCGATTGCCACGGTACTAGTCGATGGAGGGTCTGCAATGAATGTCTTGCCGCCCAAGATGATGGACTTATTGGACTTGAAGCCAACAGATTTTAAGCCTTATAGTCGACTATTAAAGCCTATGACTCCACCGCACCTGGTCCGCTGGGGATTGCTACTCTCAAGCCGTGGTTCGGAAAAAGGTCATGGACGTTGATTTTCAAGTGATTGATATTCCGATTTCATTTATCGCTCTACTGGGACGGCCCTGGATCCATCGATAAATGGGGTAGCCTCTACTTTGCACCAAAAGCGTCAAATTTCGCCGAATGATGGTACTATCACCACCATTTACGGAGACAAAGGTCACGGTAGAAGGAACCAAGACTGAGACATCCCGATATTGGAAATCAAACATGAAGACGAAGGGTTGGCATTAACAGGATTCTCTCGTAGCTCCTTCCAAAGCACAAGTGTGTTGCACCGACCTCACCACTACTTCCGATAAAATCCCTCCCGCCATGAGAATGATGAGAAAATGGGTTATCTTCCGGACTTGGATTGGGTAGAAGACTTCAGATCGCAATACCATCATCGATGTAAAGGAACAGACTACTGTATACGGCTTGGGGTACAAACCGAATGGCGTAAAAGCTAAAGTGGGTCCGGCTTCATCCCTACAATTTATCCCCGACCCATTACTTTACAAAAGGCGGGGACACAACATGATAAAAGTGATCACCGATCTCCTTGCGTAAAACCCTTCGGAAAATCTTGAGAAAATGAGGGAAAGCCACCAATCATGTTTCTAAGAATGTTCCTTGACTTGCCGTACATTCCCCGGGGCTACCACTACTGTTCGTAATCGAGTATGTCTTCAAAGGGAACTCGCATACATGGCCAAAGAGTCAAGCATCCAGGGTAATGGACTTCTCTCGCTTTCGAGTTAGCTCTTCCGAAGATCGCCAGATAGACAGCCGCCAATAGTAAAGACAAAGTGAGCGGGGCTTGCTACGCTTGTTTGATGAAGAAGCACGCATCCCTGATTTGATCGACTTCACTCGTATGATGAGATAGTTGCCGTAATTGGAAACGGTGGTGAAAATCCTTTGATCCCCGCACTTTGGTAACTAAGACAGAGATGTCGTTGAAGAATTGGGAGACGTTCTCAGACCGATAGCGCCCGACAAGAAATGATAGCGGAGCTTGGATTGGTACCTCGTCCTTCTCAACCTGGGGCCGTGTCAAACACCCCGTTGTCCATACGATCCCGAATCAGAATCTTTGAATTCCAGTCTTCCGAGTCATCCGAAGGCCTCACGCCCGAGGACTATCAAAATGTAATCGATGTCATCTTTTCCTTATTTTGAATGAAATGACGGATCTTTCGAGTATCCTCTTATTACCAACTTAACAAATGATAAATTAACTCAAAACTTAACAACAAGCTTAATAATGAATCATTTGAACAAGATGCGAAACACACTAAATGAACAATACATTAAAGAAATCTTTAAGCGTGTTTCTTAAAAGAGGAAAACCGGGCCCAAGCCGCCGAGGAGGTTTTGACAAGTGTGAACTTGGGTACCGTTGAGGAACCTAAAGAGACACTGAATCGGAAACTTCTTCCGTGGGGTTTCAACGGGACAGGTACCGATCGATCCGCTTCAGGGGAATATGTCGACGTGTTTGCATGGTCATACAGGATATGCGGGGCTAGACAGCTGATAGTAGAGCCTGTAATCCCTCTAGCACCGCATGCTAAGCGGTAACCGAGGAAGATCAAGCCGTAATGGTCTCTACAAAAAGTCAAAGAAAGAGATTGAGAAGCTACTTTACGGGTAGGATTCATCGTAGTCATCGAATATCCGACATGGTTATCCAATATTGTGACCGTCACCAAGGCCGATGGGAAGGTGCGCCGCCGTGTGGATTTCCGAGATCTCGAACAAGGCCAGCCCCAAGGACGATTACCCTTTGCCAAACATAGACATCCCGGTGGACTCCACCGCCAACTACGAAGTCAAATCCTTCGTTGATGGCTTTGCAGCTACAACTTTGATCAAGATGGCCGAGGAAGACCAAGAAAAGACCTTCACCACACCGTGGGGAACTTATCGTTATACAAATGATGCCATTTGGGCTTAAGAACGCCGGGGGCTACTTACCAAAGTAAGCGCCGACCGCGCTTTTTCATGACATGATCCACAAGGAGATTGAGGTCTATGTAGGCGACATGATAATCCACTCCAAAGGCGAGGACGGGCGGCACTTTGTTGACTGCGGAAGTTCTTTGAGAGGCCGAGACAACATTCCATGAGACTAAACCACCGCTAAATGCACCTTCGGAGTGACAAGGGGAAAAGTGCTTGGGTATATGGTCACGGAGCGAGGTATCGAAGTTGACCCCCAAAAGATCAAAGCCATTATGGATATGAGGCCACCTCGGACCTGCACGGAAGTCAAGAGCTTTATGGGAAAACCGCAAAGACATTAGCCAGTTGCCAATCGCTGGACCACCAGCGTGCGAGCCCATCTTCAAGCTCGCAGAAGAAGAACGTAGACGTAATGGACCGAAGAATGCCAGATGCTTTGTTGCATCAAGGCATACTTGGTACATCCTCCAAAGGCTATGCCCCCCACATAGACAAACCTCTTGCTCATCTCACCGTCACCGATACGCAATGGGGCTATGCTTGCTCAGAGAAGAAAAGACTCACCGGGTAGAGAATGCCATTTACTTTGTCGGTGGAAGCTACGGGGAGGTGAGCTCAATTACTCAAGATGGAAAAGACTGTGGAGGCCCGGTAGCCAAGTTCAAGCATTATATGCAAGCCCACTTTATGAATTTGGTCTCAAAATGGACCCCATCGCACGTCGATAAGCCTTCCCTCTCGACAAAGCAAAGTGGTCCTTCTTAGCGAGTACGACATCAACTATGTGACCGTAAAGGCCATCAAGGGTCGGCGTTGTCGACCACCCGGCAAACTTCCCGCACGGCAGAGGCCCGAACCCACCTGCATGAAGGGATCTTTAGCCGAGCCCGAAAACCGAGTGGCAATTGTTCTCACTGAGCCGCTAACAAAAGAGAAACGTATCGTCGGGATGCTACTGTCGATCCAGAAAGATGAGCATACACCCATAGCCTCAAGTCAACTTCCACCTTCGCAAACAATGTTCGAGTACGAAGCTCGCATTCTTTGGTTTCGAAGCCGCCTTAGAAAGGAATGTCGGAGCTAGAAGTTTACGAGACTCGGCCCGATCATCAACCAGTTTCCAACAATGGAAGCTGTGGACCTTAACTCCGCCGGTATCATGCCCATATGGAGGAGTTGATCGACAGCTCGTAGAAGTGACCTTCCACTTGCCCGAAGGGAAAAGAACAGATTAGCAGATGCCCTAGCTACTCTAGCCTCATTGGTAGAGATCCCCAGGAAAAGCCATAAAACCCTTCCGAGTGGTGAAGAGAAGCCCTGAAGTGAGACTGGGACCCGAGCCTATAAAGGAACCCCACAATCAAATTTACCGCTCCTCAAAGATGGAAGTCGGCTTTCAAAGACAAAGAGGGTACCAGAAAGAAGGTGTCGAGACCAAAGCTTACAAGCTTGAAAGGTTGGCCTCCCATTATGTCATTCTAGGAGGCAACCTATACAAGAAGTGGTACCAAGGACCACTCCTCTTGTGCGTCACTAGAGAAAAGGCCAAAGAGTTGATGACTGAAGTCCACAATGGTCCCTGCGGTCCTCATATGAATGCTAGAGCCCCGATGTGATCCTCGAATGGGTTACTAATGGATTTCCATGGAAATGCATCGTGTCCAAGACGTCCGAGCATGCGACAAGTGCCGGTTTGCCAACCTCAATCATCTCCGACACCGGCATGACGACTCCTTGGCCGTTTGCGACTTGGGGTATTGACGTAATAGGAGAGGAAAATAGCTACAGAAGCAATGGGCATGAATTTGTGCTAGTAGCCATCGACTACTTCACCAAGGGTAGAGGCCAAGTCCTACAAAGTCCTCACTTCCAAGAAGGTTGCCCGCCCATCAAAGAAAACATTATGTAATGGATATGGGGTTCCCGATGAGATCATTTCCGATAATGGGTCGCACTCAAGGGGCTGCGATAGGTTGCTGCACGTAATTCAGAATCACTCGCCACAAGTCGTCTCCGTCGCACTCGAGACCACGGAGCCGTGGAAGCCGCTAATAAGACGCCGAACGGATCCAGGAAATGGCCACCCGCGGTCGCGAGCCAAAAGATGCACTTGGCACTCTGGCTACTGTCACGTCACGCATTTCACAGGAGAAACTCCTTTTGCCCTAACTACGGGATGGAAGCAAAGTTACAGTGGAGTTGGAAATCCCGTCATTAATGCTCCTCCCGGAAAACAAGGTCAATGAAGTAGAATGGTTGCCCGGCATGATGAGTTGGTCCCGTGATGAGAAGGCTAAAAGCCATGGAACACACCCGAGCCTACCAGAGGCGGATGGCCGAGCATTTGATAAAAGGTCAAGGCCGAGACATCAAAGAGGGTGACTTAGTGTTGAAAGTGAAGCCCCTACCGAGACAACCGGGAAAATGGGAACCCGGCTTCGGATCGGCTCTTACGCGTAAGATACTATCGGGAGGAGCCATGAAGCTTGCGGACACTGGACGGCAATCCCTTTGTCCACCCAATCAGCGGTGATAAGCTCAAAAGATACTATGTCTAAAAGAAAAATATAAAAAAAGTGCAAAAGAGTAATACCCAGAGCTCAAAAACCCCAAAAAGGCGGTCTAGGTAAAGACAAGGTTGCAGACAAAAAAGAGAGAAAAATCTTAGTGCAAAAGAAAAATGCCCAGCCTAGGCCGAAAACTCAAAAAGGGCGGTCTAGGCAAAAACAAAGAAGGTGCATACATAAAAAAATAGAAAAAAAATATAGTTCACGAATGAACTACGAAGACTGAGCCCCTTAGTCTTTCTTGTAAAAGGAGGAACGTAGGCAGCCGTATATGGTTTGGTCTAAACAATAAAAAGGACAATCAAGCTTCCATGAAGTGCGTCCTAAATAATAAAGGGTATTTCGGTTTTCATAAAACGGGTCCCAATCAATAAGACATTTGAATTTCCATGAAATGTGTCTTGATTAATTTCTAAGATAATATTTCTTGTTCATTACAAGTTAAAAACTTCTTGATGAGTTCAAGCACGGTCTACTTTGACTCGCAACTTTACAAAGATCTAAAATACAAAAAATGCCTAAATAAACTAATGTGTTTGCAAATGGCAAATAAGGGAATCCTAAGAAAAGATCTTGTCGGTCATCATTCGCCGAGTCTTTTGGTCTTCCCTTTACCTCGACCCCCGTCGAGTTTTCTTTCTCTTTTTCTATAAGGCCAGAGGTATCCCTTATCCCGATCTCAGGTATCCTCACCGGAGCCTCTATCAAGCCCGTGTCAATAAGTGCCTTCTCTACACGAGCACGAGTCCGCACTTCCTCCCTCTCGAGCCTCTGTCAAAGGACGACCTGGACAATCTCTGTATCGAGCCTCCATATCCCCGATCGTGTCACCCGACTGGTTAGCGACTTGCCTCGCCTCTCGAGTCCTACTCGAGTCACATTCGCCTCCCAATAAAGCCCGACGTCTTTTCCCCCAAATGACCCGAGTCGCTCCATTTCCCTCTCGTATCGCCCAAGTAGACGGTGGTCAAGATGGTACTCTTCACGCTCCCGAAGATAGCCCCGCGGGAAAGCGGCATATGTCCAAGCCCTCGAGAAGAATGAGAAGCCGGCTATCTCTCATATCCAATGGCACCACCTCCATGGTCCGGATGTCCTCCCGCTCGAATGGCTCGTAATGCCCCAAATTGCCCGGATACTCGGGAATGTAGAAGGACGACCCGGCAGAACGGGAACCCTCACACCATAAGACTCCTGAAATATCCTCCCGTCCGCAACCTCCAATGAGGTATCCACCAACGAATGTCCGAAGTGGATAGCCTAGCTTATCGTCGTCCCACTGTACCACTGGTCCTGTTGTTGCTCGGTGCACCCTCTGCGAGAAATCACCCAAGGGCACCGAGTCGGCAAAGCCCCCGGCAAAGCCCCAGCCTCTCCCCGTAGCCCACAAAGTCAGCCTGGTGGACTCCCTGCACCTCGCTGAAATGGTCTCCCTAGCCGTCTATCAATGCCGAGAAGTGTCTCTCCCAAAACCAATGGGACAATGTCCTTCCGCCCCGAGCTTCCATGGCAGTCCCGCCATGTCGCTCCAAAGACCACCGCGTGATCCCGACTCAGCGGTGAAGTAAGGTGAGAATGAAAGCATCCATAGCCACTGCGTGGTCGCACCATAGCCGGAGACCTTAAAACTTGCCGGGGATATCGAGAAGGTCAATCCCGTCCGGCTATCATCCCTCACCTTCTTCCCGGGAGAAATGCTGCGGAAAAGATGCAAGCTTTACCCGCTCGGCACGTCTCCGATCGAAGATATAGCCTCACTTCAGACCCCCGATCAAGGCTCGGAAGTCTTCATGCGTTGGGACAATCTCGTTTGTAAAGCTTGCATCTTTTCATAAATTTCTCAAGAGAAAAGAGAAAAGAAGGAGGGACTACCTCGAGAGCAAAGGAGAAACAATCCATGGAGGCACTTGTTTCCGTACGCATGACCAAGGAGAAGTACAACTCCGCCAATCCGGCCTCTCCCCAAGAGACCGTCCCAATCCCATCCAAATTCCTCCAGAGAGTCGAGGAGGCAAGTCATGGCCGTGTCCTGCATCTAGCAAAATGGTGACCGATAGCATCAACCACACAAAGGCTCTAGCCACCGGGGCAGTCACATCAACGGCAAAGTCCCGTATGCGCCTCGGGATCGCCACCTCGACATTCCGTGTCTCCATCCCTAGCCCCTTGGGAATCGCCTCAAACCCGACCAAATCTCCGAACTCCTCACTGTAATGTGGTCTTCCAAGTCACGGGCCTCCCTGAATCGTAGACCAGCCGATAAGCCCAGTGGAAATCGCCGGGAGTCACCGCGCCTCCCCAACTCGGATGGAAGCTATGAGTGGTGTCCCACCAAAACTCGAGATAGGGCCCGGACCAAGCCCTGCTGCTTCAGAGGTGATGTGGATCCCCCGCCGATAGCCTCGATGAATAAATCTAGTCGGTAGCCCGCACCCGCCCGGCCTGGGATTTACCCCATTCTTCTCGAAATCTGCATCCTCTCGCCAAAGTCTCGACCGCTATCTCGGATGGTCCTCTCGGACTTGTTCTCCGTGGACAAGCACAACAAAGAAGTGTGTCAATCATTCATCATTTTCAAAAGCATGCATATATTCAAAAAGTGCACATATTTTCAAAAGAAAAGCATTCACAAAAGTTTTTCTAGCATCATTTGCATCAGAAAAGCGTCTTTCATCACTTGAAACACGTCATGTCAAGTCCCATTGCACAAAATCACAATTTTCACAAATCTTTGCACATAAGCATTATTTCAAAAATGGCATGCATGAATCCTTTTCATCTTCCAAAAATCTTGTTTCTCATTGATAATCAAAATTTTGACCTAGTTCTAGCACATGCAAGAACTCTGTCTCACTTTAAACAATTATCATTCTTACTTTATTTTCGAAAAAAAAGTGGGTCATTCCCATTATTTTTTGCCAAAATAAATTGCACATGCATGTTCTTAGCCTCATAGGTTAATCGTCAATGTCTCAAAATCATTCAAAATCCTAGGAAAATCCTAGAAAATTCCTAAAATTCGGGTCAAGCCCTAAATCAATGAAAATTCAATCAAAATCGATAATTGAGCCAAATAAGAATGCTTACCCCAACCGACGCGGGTTCGTCGATTTATGCTCTCTTCTCCCCGGTCAAAGCTCCGACGGGAGGCGTAAGAAAGTCATACTTTCTCTCCGTCCGAACGAGCTCTTTCCTCCTCCTCCGGAGAGCCAGCGGAGATGTTTCTTCTTGCTTGCCTCGATATAGGATTGCCCTCCGGATCCATTCCAATCGATAGAAGCAAAGGGAATTGAAGAATTTTGAAGAAATTCTCTCCCTCTTCTCTCTCTTCCTCGCGGCTCTGGGCGGCAATAATGCCCAACGCCCGTTCAAATCATTTTTAAATAACTGGAAAAATCAAGCTTCTAGCACGGCTTCTTTTTCTCCATCTCATGCCGGCGGCCTCATTCGCTACGAGCGTAAAATTACAATCCCGCCCTGGACCTTCCACTGGGCATGCAATTCCCGTTATCTTTTAACTAAGATAACATCTTTTCGTAAGATATCCCTTATCTCCTAAGCAATTGAGCTTTCTTCCCGCCGCTCCGATTAATTCCGTTATAACAGGATAACGCTTCCGAATTGTCAAAACTCTTAACTTAAGCTACCTCTATCCCTGATAGCGACGTATGCTAAGTTCTCTAAACTTAAGCTACCTCTATCCCGAATAGTGACGTATGCTCGAGTTCCTCTTAACTTAAGCTACCTCTATCCGAATAGTGACGTATGCCAAGTTCTTCTAAACTTAAGCTACCTCTATCCCGGATAGTGACGTACGCTAAGTTCTCTAAACTTTAGCTACTTCTATCTCCTCGATAGTGACGTACGCTCTAGTTTCCTGAGGAGTGACAAAGATGTGCTTCCATTAATTGTCAAAACCTTCAAGGATCCTAGACATCGTTCCTAACTATCTAGTGATGCTTGAACTACGGTCAAGGCTTGATTCCTCCGGATACGTAGGTAGCCTTTTATAAAAGGTCCACCATCCGACCACTTTTGGTCACCCTGTTTCTTCGTCACTCATCGCCGATGAAGTAATCCCTCATAGAGGTTCGATATCCGACCACACGGTCACTCCTAGCATATCCCCGCAGGATCAATTGCTTGACCTCCCTAGGTCATTTTCTTTTACTTCCCCAAGAAGAGACCGCTTCTCTTCTCCATTCCTCGTGATCTATTCCGAACTACGGCCCGGCTTGATTCCTCCGGATACGTAGGTAGCCTTCCAGGAGGTTCACCCACTCGACCACCTCGGTCTCTCAATCGATCTCGGCATTCGCCGTATCGGATCCTTTTCTATCGACAACCCCACTCGCCTTGCAAGTGACGCTCGAGGGCTTCGTAAGTACCCAAACTGCTCATGCCTTCGCTAAATTTTCCGGCAATTTCGGTAAGTTTTCCTAATTCCCTGACTTTTCCTAGTGTTCCGGAAATATTCCTAACTGTTCCAAATTGAATAAAAGGCTGAAATGGAGCCTTCCCAATTAAGAAACACGTTTTTCTTAATTGGGAGGAGGCTTCTAGAATTTGCCACCTCGCATGGTTCTAGAAATGCCGAGTCACAAGTGGATAATGCCGCACGGCCGCATTAGCTCGAGGTCCCTAGCCGCACGGCTTCATTGGCGATTTCCGCATCGCTCTATAAATAGAGCCCTCCTTTACCCATTTTACATACGAAAAATCACCCACAAATACTCATAATACGTGAAGAAACCTCCCAAGAACAGCTGGAAGTTCAAGAAGGTGAAGAAGAAGCTCAAGAAGTCATCTCCCTCCTCCTTGAAGGCCCAAGATCAATCATTTCCTCCTAGCTTAATCCAAAGAAGAAAAGGAAGCCATTGGTAACCTCGCACGCCCTAACCTTGCATCTTAATTGCTCTATAATTGCTCATTGCATTGCTTTT
Source organism: Adenophora triphylla var. japonica (assembly GCA_022495995.1). Taxonomy (NCBI): domain Eukaryota; kingdom Viridiplantae; phylum Streptophyta; class Magnoliopsida; order Asterales; family Campanulaceae; genus Adenophora; species Adenophora triphylla. Next base: position 124,977 of record JAFEMH010000027.1, read on the forward strand.
ATCTTGCTTGGGACTTGGTAGATTAAAGATCATATCTTTATATTCCCCCTTCCCCTTTGCATGCATTAGGCACCATTTGCCATTAAAAATGTAGTCTTTATCCATAAAGGTGCATCCTTTGCACCTAAAACCCCTATTTTCCAATAAAAATGTCATCTTTATGCATCCTTTGCATATAAAAATCAAATCTTTTCAATAAAAATGCATCCTTTGCATTCAAAATCTCTTTTCTAAGCATCATTTGCTTTAAAGATCCTATTTTTACCATAAACTAGCATCCTATGCTTTTCAAAATGCAATCTTTATGCATCATTTGCATATTGAATTCCAATTTCTTCATAAAAATGCATCATTTGCATAAAAATTGTGTCTTTATGCATCCTTTGCAATAAAGATCATTTCTTTAAATCAAATGCATCCTTTGCAACCCAAAAATGTCATCTTTTCATTAAAAATGTCATTTTTACATGCATTCCCCCATTCCCCCATTAGCAACCTCGGAACGGACCGGTGTAAAAGATCCTATCTTTACATCGTTCCTTCCATAAAGGTTTCATAATCTCTTTAGAAAGGGACACCTTTGAACCCTATATCTCCGATTATCACTTAAGATGAGTATGAAGCATCTATACGAGCTCGACCGTCTTAAAGTGTAGGATTGATGGGCTAAGGACCCTCCTTTTCTAAAGAACCTCATCTTTGACTATAAAGAGAGTCATTCTCTCGATCACGCAAGCCCCGAGGTCCAAAAATGCGATGATCACAATTCCAAGATGAGGACGGGATCATAATCCCGAATACATAAAATCCAAGAAATCCCGAGCGACAACCAACAAATGGTTTGTACGTCCGAAAGACGACTTGGGACATTCCCTCCCCTTTATTTTCAAACACATGCACACAAGAAAGCACGCAAGCAAGCACGATTAATGGGATCTTGGGAGACTTGCTCCGGCAAGGCACCTTGGGTGAACGACGATCCGTTCTTCCCAAGGGATAACTTAACCTCCGAACCCATAAAACCTTTTTTTCAAAGTTTTGAGGAAATCAAAATGGCGTGGCGACTCCGTTTTTTCAAATTAAACCGGATGTCTTCAAACTCGCGTGAATCCAACAAACAAAAAAAATTTGGGCACACATTCACACCTTCTATGATTCGCTTCGAGTTTTTGGTTCAATGTGTTATGCTCACAATCAGCATGCTAAGGGTGACAAGTTTTCTAGTAGAAGTCGCAAATGCATCTTTGTGGGTTATCCTCTTGGTAAAAAGGGGTGGAAGCTGTTTGATCTTGAGACCAAGAAATTCTTCGTCTCCCTTGATGTGAAATTCTTTGAGACCGTGTTTCCATACGGTGATTCTACCAGTTCCTCACGTTCCCATTCGATTGAAATTCTGGCCGAGGAGGCTGCGTTTAGCGGCGATTGACCTTCATGTTGAAGACTCCATGGTTCCTACGCTTGAATCTACTAGCCCGAGCCCGTTACTTTACCCGATGCACGTGAGGAGCTTGCTCCTATTGATCCTTCGCATCGACCGATACTACAGCTTCATTCCTCTTCTACGGTACCTTCAGATGAACCTGGACCTAGCACTCTAGGGAGGGGTATGAGATAGAAAACTCCCTCGGTTCGTCTTCGCGATTATGTTGCTCTTACTGCTACATCTCCGAGTCCATCCCCCGCCTCTCCTCTTCCAATCGGTTCCTCAGGTACCCCCTATCCTATAGCTCACTATATAAATTGTGATCATTTTTCTGCAAAATACCGTAACTTTCTTGCAGCTATTACTTTGGCTAAAGAGCCGAATTCCTTTCGTGAGGCCATAGCTCATGATGGTTGGAAACAGTCAATGCAAGAGGAAATTCGGGCCTTGGAAGATAATGGCACATGGTCTATGGTTTCTTTACCTCTCGGCAAACGTGCCTTGGGTAGTCAATGGGTTTATAAAATCAAATATAATTTTGAAGGGGATGTTGAATGACTCAAGTCTCGGTTAGTCGTCCGTGGCAATCATCAGAAAGAAGGTGTTGACTATACCAAAACTTTTGCTCCTGTGGCAAAAATGGTCACTGTTCGGACTTTTCTTGCTATTGCTGCTTCCAAGAGTTGGGAGTTACATAAGATGGATGTTCACAATGCCTTCCTGCATGGTGATCTTGAGGAAGAAGTTTATATGAAACTCCCTCCGGGCTTTGAAGCACCAAATCCCAACACCGTGTGTCGTCTATATAAGTCTCTTTATGGTCTAAAGCAGGCCCCCCGATGTTGGTTTTCTAAGTTACTGGCCTCTTTGAAGACATATGGGTTTCTTCAGTCTTACTCCGACTACTCTCTCTTTACATTCACGAAAGGGACGATTCAGATGAACGTGCTTGTGTATGTTGACGATCTCATTATTGCCGAGAATGATTCCGCTGCGTTATAGACCTTCAAACAGTACTTATGTAAGTGCTTCAAAATGAAAGATCTTGGCTCTCTCAAATACTTTCTTGGCATTGAGGTTGCCCGCAATCCTTCTGGGTTGTTCTTGTGCCAACGAAAGTACATATTGGATATTATTTCTGAGGCAGACTTGCTTGGTGCAAAGCCCTTTGACTTCCCTATTGAACTAAATCATAAGCTCGGTGTGGCTAGCGGTGCTCTCTTGGAGGATCCAGAACGTTATCGTCGTCTCGTGGGTCACCTCATCTACTTGGCCGTAACTCGGCCGGACCTGGCTTACTCGGTCCACATTCTATCTCAATTCATGAAAGAACCTCGTTCAGAACATTGGGAGGCTGCTTTACTGGTTGTTCGGTATCTCAAGGGCACTCCTGGTCAAGGTATTCTTCTACGTGCTGACAACGAGCTCACGCTCCAAGGATGGTGTGATTCGGACTGGGCTGCCTGTCCTATCACCCGTCGTTCCTTAACTGGGTGGCTTGTCTTTCTCGGCCACTCCCCCATCTCTTGGAAAACTAAGAAACAACCAAATGTGTCTCGATCTTCTGCTGAGGCTGAATACCGCGCCATGGCAGCTCTTACTTGTGAATTGAAATGGTTAAAGGGTTTGCTATTGAGCCTGGGTGTTCATCATCCCAAGGCTATTCCTATCTTCTGTGACAGTCAATCGGCCCTTCACATTTCCAAGACCCCTGTTTATCATGAGTGGACGAAGCACATTGAGGTTGATTGCCATTTTATTCGTGACACCATCTCTGATGGTCTTATCTCCCCCTCTTATATTCCTACCAAGACACAGTTACCTGATATCTTTACTAAAGCTCTCGGGAAGCAACCGTTTGATCTCTTACTTAGCAAGTTGGGGCTCCTCAACCCTCACGCTCCAACTTGAGGGAAGGTGTGAAGCAACAGGAAACGGGCACGACTCATTCCCACAAGCACGAGTCGTTCCAAAGACCAGCACGAGTGGTTTTTATGGCACGAGGCATACCACTAGTGGAATAAAGGGCACGACTCGTGCTCTTTGGCACGAGTCTTGCTTCCGGCGGATTTCTTAGTCTGATTAGTCGTATTTGATTATGATTTGTTTCATTATTATTTTCCTTTTCCTAATTATTTTCCTAAAGCTGGTGTAAGCATATATATATCCTCCTTGAGAGAAGAATAAACAACTTTTTACCCTAATTGAATTCCTACAATAATGGATTGGTTGTGGCTGATTTTGATGGGAGACCGGTGGGGAAGAATGTTAGGGGGGAAGGGAAAAGGGATTATGTAAATAATTTTTGCATTTTAATTTGTCCCTTCATATCATGTTAAAATACATTTAAAGATATTGAAGAGCATTTATTAATTTCATATTGGAAACTAAATTGCGAAGGTCATACAAATTTAGGTAACCAAATTGGGAATTGGCCCGAAAAATATGACACTATTTTTAGAACAGACTAAATAACACATATTCCCTCCGTCCCGCTACAAGCTGCACACTTTCTTCATTGGGCGTCCCATTACAAACTGCACACTTTCTAAAATGACAAAGAATCTTTACTATTCCACCCACTAATTCTCTCTCCTACTTTACTTTTATACTCACAACACCAATCAACTCACTATTTCCTACCCCACTTTCTCTCTCCAACCTCATTTTTCATACTAACAACACTTACTCCACTAACTTTTTTCTTAATTCGCGTACAAATAGTAACTGTGCAAGTTGTAGCGGGACGGAGGGAGTACTTATTATGCGAGAGAATGTGTTACTCCATTATTCTACCGTCTTTTATCTCGAAATCTATATATATAAATATTAAAGTTGGTGAGAATGTTTATGAATTTGACATATGAACATGTTTTGATAGAAGCTTGATTATGGAGAAGCCACCTCATCACCATCCCAAAATTCATATGACTTTTGATATTCTCCTTATTAGCTAATATATTAGTCAATAATAATAGTTATTATATAGGTTAACTATTACTATTAATAGTATTAGTTAACTATAATAGTTATAATATAAGTTAACTTATTATTTTTAATATAAGCTAATATTATTAGTTAAATTTAACAATTACTATATATGGTGACTCTTAAACTTACTATTTAAGAAGTAGATATCATTATAGTAAAATATAATTAGAAACATTAATTTTTAATATATTAGAATATCTTAGATAATGCTTCAATATTAATTACTAATATACTCCGTATTTGATAAATATTAGATATTAAACTTACTATATTAGATCAATATTCTCATATAAATTTTTATTTAAGATGATTATTACTATATTAGTTAACCATAACTAGAAAAAATATTTTTTTAAAACATAATAAAAATATTATTCTACTAATACATTAAATGTAAATAATGGTTTCTACTAATTATATTTACTAATCATAATATGTGTATGTATGTAGTATAAAATTATTAATATCAAAGATATCTAATATTATTAATTCAATCATCTATAAAATTAGAAGTTAACTAATAACAACAACAATAATTCATTGTTATTATTCAAATTTCAATTGTCAGAATAAGCAAAAACTATACTCCCTCCGTCCCAATAAGAGCTTCCCTTTTTGCCATTTTGGGTGTCCCGCTAATAGCTTCCACTTTCCTTTTTTGGCAAAGGAATCTTTACTATTTCCTCCACTCATTCTCTCTCCTCATTATTTTAATACTCACAACACTATTATAATTTACTATTCCCTCCACTCATTCTCTCTCCTATTTTCAAATTACACTCACAACATCTTTACTTCCCTCCCACTTCCTTAATTTGCGTGATTTTAAAAAAAGTGAAAGTAATTATTGGGACGGAGGGAGTATACAACAAAAGTTACAGTAAAAAAAAAATTCTGAATTTATAAATGTAAATATTTTAATTGATATAAAATAGATTTAAATCACCCAAAAAATGATATGCTACTTTATCAAATAAAAACATAAAATTATAAGCAAAATACAAAAAAAAAATGGCAAATTAATTTCCCGTGCATTCTCTTTGACTTCTCTCCTTCAAATTATGTAAACTTGAAAGCCCATGATTTTGATATTTGAGTGAGAGTAATTAAGCAGTGAGAGAAATCTATAGTATAAATGGCAACAAGGGTGAACAGTACAATGAATAGTTTTAAATAGATTTTTTCCCATTTTGTCCTCACTAAATTATCTCTTTCCTATTTTAACCTTAAAAAAAAATTAATTAAAAAAAACAAAAAAATACGTGCCCTCAAACACTAGCTTTTACTAGTAAGGTTAAAGTGGGTTCGCTCTTAGTTATCCCAACTCTAACAATAGTCCTTCAATTGTCCTTGATCAATAAATTTAATTTCAATGGATCATTATTTATAAAAAATCAATTAATTATCTACAACAATAATAGATATTAATGTTCCATTTTTTCGCGTAAAAATAATTCCGAAAAATGATTTCCCGTAAAATATTTTTCGAAAAATGAAAATATTTTTCGAAAAATGACATAAACATATTTTCATCTGTTTGTTAAGGAAAATATTTTCCGAAAAATAATTTCATATGTTTAATAAGTTAAAGGAAAATATTCTTCTATAAAAACACAACGTGAGATAAGTTGAAATAGATAGGGTGGGGTTGGGTGATGAAGGTGAGGTAGTAGGGTAGGAGGTGGGGATTAGTAGGGGTGAGGTGAGAGGGTGTTGGGGTAGGGTAGGGGTAAGTTAGGGTGGTGGGGAATGTAAAGAGTAAGATGATGGTAGACTAGGGTGTGCGAGGGGGGTAGGGTGGGTAGCCGAGAGTGTGGGGGGGTTATGGTGGGTAGCCGATAGTAGGGGGAGTGGGGTTGGGTGAGGGGAGTTGTTAAAAAATACTGCCTCCGGTCCAAAATTTTATACACTTTTTGGTTCGGCACGGAGATTAAAATAAAAAGTGATAAAGGTAATGTGTTGTGAGTGTAAAAGTAAAATAGGAGAGAGAATGAGTGGAGAGAATAGTAAATTTAAAAAGTGTTGTGAGTAGAGAGAAGTGGGTCTCATTTCCATTCTGAAAAAGTGCAGATTATTGTGGGACGCTCAAAAGGGGTCTTTTTACGAATTATTGTGGGACGGAGGGAGTAAATTAAATTTGTTATGAGAAAAAAAGTTTGACTGTGGGAGGGGGTAGGTGGGGGTGGGTGGGGTGGTGGTGTTGGTGAGGGTTGTTAAAAAATAATTTTAATATGAATAAAATAAAAATTGATTCGGTGTGGGAGAGTTGTTAAAATATAATTTTAAAATGAATAAAAATATATTTTTTGACCTTGAGTTGGTGGTTGTGGTGGGAGTGGGGAGTTGTTAAAAATAATTAATTTTTTTTTACCCGATGGGGGGGGGGGGATAATTTTAATATAAATATTTTTTTTATAAGTGGATGGGGTAGGGGGTTGATGTGGGGTGGATAACATGGGGGGGGGGGTATATGAAAAATTAGGAGTATGAAAAATTAGGAGTGTGTGGGTAACATGGGGGGGGGATAATTTTAATATAAATATTTTTTTATAAGTGGATGGGGTAGGGGGTTGATGTGGGGTGGGTAACATGGGGGGTGTATGAAAAATTAGGAGTATGTGTGAGGGTGTTATCATTTTCGAAAAATATTTTATTTAGAAAAAATTCATAAATCATTATACTTAGAAAAGTGGGAAAAATATTTTCTTCATTTTACGATGCTTATCAAACACCGAAAAATGAGTTAAGCGTTTTTCGAAAAACATTTTCCCCCAAACAAACGGATTCTAAATTAATAGTTTCTTGATATTTTCAACAATATTAATAATTTAAAGTATGATTTATTGCTTTAACTCATTATTTTTTATTAAAATAAAAGTTTTGAAAAATTATCATTTCTTTTCAAATATGAAAACTAGAAAAATGTAAAGTAAGTAAGGATAGTTACATATGCTTATAGATAGAAACTATGGAACGGGATAAAATGACAAGAGATACGGAGTATGTACAAGTATATTACGAATTATTAAGTGTCACTTTTGTAATAGTTTAATACATTCATTAATATAAAAGATTGATAAAATATAGAGAGCAAAAATATATCTAGCCAATAGGATTCATGTGTTTGCATGTCATATGAAATTAGTCTGATAGTGTATTCGCGACATGAAATATGCCCGAAAACCCGTTGATGCAGACAAACTTAAATGTGTTTAGTTGTAGCCTACTCTAAAAACGTGATTAGTGGTATTCCATTCTAAAAACGTGAATTAGTAGTAGCTCACTTTTAAAACGATGATTGAGTTTCGTTCACTATAAAAACGATTTATAGTAACATCACTTTCATGTTCTAAAAAATAAAATGTTGTTCACTGTAAAAACGATGATTAAGTATCGGTCACTATAAAATGATTGTTCTAAATAATAAAGTGTTGTTCACTGTAAAAACGATAATTAAGTGTCGTTCACTCTCTAAATGAAGATTAAGTGTCGTTTACTCTAAAAACGGAGATTGAAAAAAAAAAAAAAAGACATGTGCGCAGGTATAAGTTGTGCACGAGATTGAAGAAAAAGAAGATTTATATGAACGTCTCTTCAAATTTTTGTTCCTGCGGATATTTTTTTAATTATTATTATTATTTACCTTTTCCAATTTTTAATTTATTTTTGTCAAGTTGAAAATCTACGTTGTAGATGTTCCAACTTGAGGGAGGGTGTTAGGATATTGAGATATATTCTCAATAAAAGAAAATATTTAGTTACATAAGTTGGTATTGCGCCAACTTAGGAGAGTTAGCATTTTCAATTAGAATTATATTTACTATTAAAATAAGGAGATTTATTACAATCCTAATAGAATTAGACTTATATGATTTGCGTATAAATATGAGTTTTCTATATTATGTAAACTTTGAGACTAAAATAAAGTATTTAGTTATCTAAGTTGGTATTGAGCCAATTTAAAAAACTTATATTTAATTAAGATTATTTTCAATTATAATTATATTTAATATTAGAATAAGGAGAGATTAGTTAAAATTCTAATACAATTAGTACTCAATATCCTAACAAGATGTTATGAGCTAATCTACAAGAATTTAGCTTATTAGTGACGGATCTTTCGTCACTAAATTAGCTTTATGTCAGAAAATAATTACAAGCGAAATTGCCAAGGGACAAAAAAAAAAAAAAGGTTGTCCCTAGTTTTTGTTACAACAGTAAGTAAAATTATGAAGAGAAAACGTGACTAAAGCCGTCAAAGTTACTGACAAGTTTAACTCCCTGAGTAATTTTTTATCAGCTCAAACAACCTAATTTAAGAATTCAGTAATCACTAACATCTTCAAATTATAAACACCAAAAAATATTTATCCAATATTTTTGCTAGGATCTTCTATTGAAGATGTTGAGATGGGCTTGTGTTGGGTTTACATGGGCTTGTTCTGGGTTTGAGAGCGAGAGTAGGCGAGCAATGGGCGACAATGGCCGTATGGGCCGTGTGATAATGGACTGGAGTTTGGGTTTGGGGGGGGGGGGAAGGCATTTGACGTCTGCTTTTCTTATTGATAGGTATACTGTCACTATTCCCTGTGAAAGCTTGATATCCATTGTTAATCTCGATCTGTCGACTTAATCTTTTAGATGAGTTGGTGCGATATCGACAAGTTTTAGCTACTTAAAGGGCCCGGTGAATCGAAACCAGAGCAATGAAGATGCGGTATGATAGTAGTGAGAAGCCAATCTGCGATATTCATATAGCTAGCTTGAGTTAAGTGAGTTCCGTCCCAGCTGATCCTTTCATTCGGGTCATCACAAACCGTAGTTTCCGGACTCCCACAAATCTTACTCGGATCATAGTTATATTTGCCTCCTACACCACAACATGACTTTTGTGTCGATTCTTCATCAAATCCTACAAACGCACAGGCCACAATAATGTCAGAAAAAAATCCCGTTTACTAAATCATGGATGACAGTCATTTAGTGTTGCTCAAATTGTTAAAGGATGGGTCCCACAAACCGGGTAGTCAAATATTACATCAACATACCTAGTTCTCGAGCATTTTGAAGAAGCCAGAGGAAGGCGTTATAGTAATCCCCATATATAATTGTGACGTTGGGGAATTCTTGTTTAAGTTCTTTTATGGCTTGTTGGATGCGACGGTTGTGGTATTCTGAAAGGTCGTTCCGGTCCTTGTAGCAGTGGTTTTCATCATAAAAATTTGGATTGTCAGTTTCGTATTTTGACAAATACACTGGAAAACAACCAGCCGGGAAATCACCAGGCATAATCAACTTAACACCCCCTAGATGAATAACACTCTGCAACAAAGTTAATTGCAAGAATTTTAAATTTTTACGGAGTAATCAATTTCAGAAATGATTTCAAAAAAAAAAAAAACTCGCATTACCCTGGCAGTATTTTTTATGGCTTGAACAACCTTGGGCACTAACGATTTCACCTCCTCGATGGATTTGCCACTTTTATATGCATAATTGTAGTCATTCCCGCCTATTTCTCCAACAAAGAATAGAGTGTGCTTAAGCTTCTCAGCACAGTCTGCAATGAAAATTGTAAAAAAACAGGGGATTATAATTACGCACTTTGATCTTGTTAGTTTTTTAAATAAAAATAAAAAAATAAAAATTGACGGGCAATGAAAAAATACGTAGTATCATTACTGTTTTGGCATATTGAATTTAAATGCGTAGACATCCATTGAAGTTGTACATCAAGTGAGCTGTTCGTCTTAGAGGACGGAATGAAGTTCATAGCTTCAAGGGTATGTGAAGCTAAAGCAGTAGAGCCAGCCACAGCAAAATTCACACCATATGTGAAGTTTGCATTTGTATTTTTGTATGGATTTAGAAGCGGAAGGCCTGCTGCTGTTGCTGCAACAATACAAAACTCATAAGCGTTTCAGCAATCCATATACACCAACAACAAACATGTAAACAACAAATATGTCCATTCATTGTATTTTGTTTTCACATATTGAAGAGCTATATATTGATATACACATAAACGGTATAAACCGAGCTACGAACGTGGATTATAACCGGGCAAGGCCCAATGGATTAGGTCCAAAATATAATTCATACAAGTCTCAAACACGACAAAGGAAGTGGGCTTTCACTACCTTAACTCGTCATGCCTTCTCGTCTTTCCCACTATTTCGACATATAAATAGCAGAGCGTATAATTACTAAGGCACACAATTCTTGTATGCCGACAAGGCACATTCTCACATGCCGAGAAAGGCATCTATCAAAGCCGACTTGTACCTCACTAAAAGACGAGGAGTACCTCCTCGGTCATCAACAAGGCAAGGAAATGAGCTTCTCTATACTTGCTCACATCTCTTCCTCAGAATTCATTTAGGCCGACCAATCATAACAAGCCGAGTAGCATGCCTCCTAGGCATACGAGCAGAATACAATACTAATTATACTCAAACAAGGATTGTGGGTAGTTATAATCCAACTAGTATTATATCCTACTCTCACACAACTTTCAAATCAAAGATGGACTCTACATCCCTACACCTATAAATACAAGTCATAATTCACATATTTTGGTAATGCATCTTTTGACTCTAAACTCTTGTCAATTGAGTTCTCTCTATATCACACAAATACTTACTCTCACGCCGGAGGCCATTCGCCGGTGAAGCCCCGACTTAGTTTATGTGTTTGTTCATCTTTTACATGCTATTCAAGCATACAAGATACAACCTGCCGCTGAATTTGGGCTGATCCGAACGTTTTTGGCATCATCAGTTTGGTTTTATTGCCGAGAAAATGATTCGTATTGAATACCTTGAAAAATTATGCTTCACTTTCCTAATCCTAATGGAGGACGGACATACCGCAAGTATTACTTTTGATCCAAATAATATTCTTGTGAAAGAGACTCATGATAACACTAGAACTGCTTTTTCTCTTGCCATGGGGAATTATCACCTTCTCCACCGTTGATTGATGGGTTGCCACCCCTATGAATGAATTTGCGTTCTAGGGGACAACCAGCAATCGAGGCAGTGCTGCCAAACCCTCCTCGTCGTCGTTGCCGAGGAAGGCCTGCTGGCAGCCTGACGGGGAGGAATGCCGCCCAAGGGGGCACTAGGGCTTCCCCCCCCCAAGTTGATCGCAAAACTCTCTTACATCAACAGATGGAAACTCTGCAACGCATTTATGAAACACAAAATGCCTTACTACAATTGGATCCTGAGCACTCTCTGGCTGAATTCATGAGGCCTACAAGGACTGGAAGTTCCCTTGGAGGGAAAAGTTATGTTGACAGGCGTAATAGTCGGGAGAATAGAGAAAATCTTCCTACTGGTCAACATCCCCCTCATCATAGTGTTGCTGGTAGATCCAAGCAAAACCCCCAAGATGTCCCTCCTCTTCATAAGGCTTCTGGACATGGAAACACACGAAACAATGATGGTTTGAGAAATCATCTGAACCATCAGAGGGACCAGGAGGTTAATTATCCTGACTTCAGAGCAATACTCAATTAGGCAAGGCAAAAATATCCTCCTCGTCATACCCCCCTCCTCGGCATACGAGCCCTCCTGGGCCTAGGGGCCCTCCTTGTCAAAGGACTCCTCCCCATCTAGAAATGAAACCAAGAAGGGATAGAGCACCATCTGGACATAGGGACAATCACAAGGAACATGAGGAACACAGTAGAGTGAATGGGCACAAAAAGAAAGAAAAGACCCACCGTAGTTCTCATTTTAGCTCGGGAATCGATGCAAGAGATATTCTTCTTTTGAAAATGAGACTAGATGAAATGGAAATGGGGAGGAAGGAAGTGGATGATGATGATACCAGTGCCACTCGTCCTTTCTCCCAGCGAATTAATGATCTACCTCCCAATCCTGCCATTAAAATCCCAAGTTTTGAAAAATATACGGGAACTACATATGCACGGGAGCATGTGAAAGTTTTGAATCCACCATGGCCCTCCTCACCAAGGCAGATGATATTCTCTGCAAGGCTTTCGCGAGTATCTTCTCCGGAACAGCTTTGTCCTGGGTCCGTGAACAAAACAAGGGAAGCATCGATAGCTGAAAAATCATGAGGAGAGGATTTCTGGATCACATTGCTACAGCTGGAAATAGAAATAAAAGACTGACAGACCTTGCAAACATTGAGCAAGGGAAGAACGAAACAACTCTAAGTTATTACAATCGATTCAGAGCCATGGCTGACCAGGTAGAGGAAAGCCTAACTGACCGGGAAGTGATTGTTTGCTCTAACTCCGGACTGAGATCCGGACAATTGATATATGGACTTTCTGTCAGAGAACCTAAGTCAAAGTCCGATCTGTAAAACGTGGCTTAAGTTATAGCTATGGCAGAAGAGAAAAGTAAAAAGAGGTTGGAAAAACCAGAACCAGATGCAGCTTGTACCAACCAGGCTTCAAATGAAAGTAGATACAAGGGGAAGAATAGAACTTGGACTACTGAAAAAGCCGAGGTTTTCACCCCACTCACCAAACCTATAATGGAGATCATGCAATTGGTGAATCTGCCAAGTCCCCGACCACTCGATGAAAGAACAAAATACACTCGTGACAACTCCAAGTATTGTGCTTTCCACAAGGACCACGTACACGACACAGAGAATTGCATCTCCCTAAAGAGAAAGATACAAATATGGGTAGACGAGTGAAATCTTGATCTCTACGCTATGAGAAAGGATAACAAGCGAAAAAGAAAGGATGACGATGACAATGACAAAGATGATGAAAGGAAGGACATTCCTCATAGGGCTAAACTCCATGTTATAAAGGAGGAGATTGTCTCCAACAAGAAACTGAAAGACCAGATACACGAGCTAACTAAGGTCTACCACATCTCCGCCTGGATCTATAAGGAAGAGGAAGTTATCAGCTTCTATCCTAATGAGCTGGCTGGAAGCCGCGCAGCTCGAGAACAACCCCTAGTAATCAAAGGGAGGATTGATAACTGTGAATCCGAAAGGCTACTCATAGACTCGAGGGCCTCCAGTGACATTCTATATTATTCCACCTTCCAGAAGATGAACCTTAAAGACAGCATGCTAGAGCCATACTCTGGAATACTAGAAGGCTTCACGAACCATAAAGTCAGCGCCTTGGGAACAATTGACTTATTGTTGGAAGTGGGGGAAAATCCCTTCCAAGCCGAAGTCACGGTAACATTCATGGCCATAGACCTGGCAAGTGGCTACCATGCCATCATAGGCATTACGAGTCAAGGCAAACTTAGGTTGGTCGCCCCCTCCCTCACCAACGAGTTAAATTTCCCACTCAGGCTGGAATCGTATGAGTGAGGGCAACCCAGAGGGACTTCTTGGAGCATGTAATGAGGAGCAGAAAAACATCCAAAAAGGTCGAGGTAGACACGCCACAGGAAAATCTGAAAATTTCTAAGTCTGTAAAGACTACCAACACCAGTTATAGGTTGAATCTGATTTTTGAAGCAGAGAACGAGAAACAAATGATACTAGATATCTACGAAAACAATGACACATTTCTGTTCGTCCCGGATATAGCCCCTCATCTCGTTCGCGGCCAGAACTCGGGGGCCAACCCTGACTTGAGAAAAGGAGAGCCGCCGAACGTAGACGAACTAGTTGATATGAAAGACCTAGATATAAATGGTGAAAAAGGTAGAAGTTTTAGAGAAATAATCATTGAAACTTTGTAGTTTCGAGACAGTCCAGAAATGGAGCCCGTAGACGACTTGGAGGAAATTATACTCAATCTCGACTATCTAGAGTAGAAAATAAAAATCGGGAGCCATCTCTCCCCGGAAGAAAGGGAGGAAATCATCACCCTTGTGAAAAATAATCTGGATGTCTTTGCCTGAAAGGTCGAGTATATGAGAGGGATAAAGGAATAGGTAGCTATCCATAAGTTGGAAGTTGACCCGTCTGCTAGACCTATCAAGCATACACGGAGAATTTTTGCAAACGATAAGGAAGATGCAATCAATAAAGAAGTGTAGAAATTACTAAGTGCTGGAATTATCAGAGAAGAAATCTACCCCATTGGTTGGCCAATGTTGTGATGGTTAAGAAACATAACGGAAATGGCGAATGTGTGTAGACTTTATATATCTCAACAAAGCCTGCCCAAAAAACAGAATTGACAAGCTGGTAGACTTCATTGCTAGACACAGACCCTTCAGCTTCCTAGACGCCTACTCCGGCTATCACCAGATAAAAATGGCTGATGAAGATATTGAGAAAACAGCCTTTCAGGCAGCTGGAGGAATTTATTTTTACACTATGATGCCCTTCGGGATTAAAAATGCGGGTGCAACCTACCAACGCATTGTCAACAAAGTCTTTGTAGAGAAAATAGGTCGTAACATGGAAGCCTACATAGATGGCATGGTTATCAAGACTAGAGGTGGTAGTCATGCCCCAGACTTGGAAGAAAATTTTGACAATTTACGAGTTAACAACATGAAACTGAATCCAAGTAAATGAGTGCTCGGGGTGACGGCCGGAAAGTTCCTAGGCTTTATGGTATCACAAAAAGGAATCGAGGCAAATCCGGAGAAAATCAAAGCGTTGATTGACATGAAAGAACCTACCAGTATTAAGGAGGTTCAAAGGCTTAACGAAAGAATAGCTGCCCTTGGGAGATTTATTGCAAAGTCTGCGGAAAAATCGCTGCCTTTTTTCAAAGTATTGAAGGGGAACAAGAGCTTCTCCTGGATATCTAAATGCTCCGAATCATTCAAACAGTTGAAGGAGTAATTGAGATCCCCTCCTTTATTGAGCAGCCCAGTTATTGGATAGATGTTGTACGTCTTCCTAGCAGACACGGACCATGCTATAGCTGCGGTACTAGTCCGGAATGAAGGAACCACTCAAAAACCAATCTATTATATCTACAAGGCATTGTCAGATGTGGAGAGCATATACTTCAACGCATAGAAGATAGCTTACGCCCTAGTTGTAGCTGCAAGAAAGCTACGAGCATACTTTTCTGCACATCCCATAACTGTGTATACCAATGCGCCCCTGGAGAAAATCTTGCATAAGTTGGACTGCTCAGGACGTCTCCTTAATTAGTCTATCGAGCTCACTGAGTTTGGTATCAGATACCAACCTAGTAATACACTTCTAACACAGCCTCTGGTTGATTTCATGATTGAAACCGCCTTCATAGGTGAGCACGACCCTACCTCCCGCAAACGCAAAAACCTGTGGGGGAAGAACCAACCATCGAGCTCCCATCTAACTGCTGGGTCATATACACAGATGGTTCAGCCACTAAGGAAAGAAGTGGAGCTGGAAATGTACTAGCAAGTCCCGATGGAGAGCACACCATCCAAGACATAATCAGATTCAAGTTCCCTGCTTCCAACAATCAAGCTGAGTACGAGGCCCTGATATTTGGCATAGAGTTGGCATCCTTCTATGGAGCAACCAAAATCGCCGCCTTCTGTGACTCCCAGCTCGTAGTCAAACAAATAAATGGGGAGTACAACACTCAACACCTCATACTTACAAATTATAAAGACCTCGTCCTATACATGACAAAAAAGATGGAATTTTTTGAAATAAATCAGATAGGACGGGAGGATAATCAAGAAGCAGATGTTCTATCTAAACTGGCAATTATTGACGTGACAGATCCTGCCTCTAACCCACTCATAGTCTTTGCCGAAGAACCTGCTTAGGAAAGAATACGAGTAATGCTCCTAGATGTAAAGGAGAAGTGTTGGATAGAAGACTACCTGGACTTCATTGAAAAGAACCAACTCCCATTGGATGAAGCGCGTGCTAGACTTATCAAGAAAAAGTCAGTAAGGTTCACAGTGATGAACGAAATTCTGTACAGAAGATCATTCATAAAGCCCCTACTAAGGTGCGTCTATCCCAAGGAAATAGAAAATATCTTGGCAGAAGTCAATGAAGGCATCTGCGGTGGTCACCCGGGAGTTAAAACCCTAGCTGACAAAATCATCACGCTAGGTTACTACTGGCCAAACCTGAGAGATGACGCGCAATCCTACGTAAGAAAGTGTGACAAGTGTCATACGCTGATATTCCTATATTGCCAGTAGTGGAACAAACACTCATAATTCCTACTTGGCCATTTGACATGTGGAGAATTGACATCATCGGACCCTTCCCCCTCCCCCCCCCCCCGCCTGAGGTAATTGCAAGTATGTGATCATAGCAGTAGATTACTTCTCCAAATTGATTGAAGCAAAGGCCTTAGCCAAAATAACAGAGGAGAATGCAATCAACTACCTCTATGACTTCATTTGGTGTCGCTTTGGGGTTCCACACACCATTATTTCAGATCATGGTCTTCAATTCTTTAAGGCATTTACAGCAGAGCTAAACAGACTAGGAGTCAGACACATCAAGTCATCTGTAAGCATACCTTAATGCAACGGACAAGCGGAAGCGACCAACAAGTTGGTGCTTATAGCCCTAACCAAGAACCTAGAAGGGAGTGGTGGTAGATTGTTGGACGAACTTTCCTTAGCCTTGTGGGCAGTTCGCACAATCACTCGGGGGCCAACCGGGGAAACCCCATTCACACTAACCTTCAGTTCTAAGGCCATGACACCAGCTAATATAGCTATCCCTATGACAAGAAATTCTAACTATGATGAACAAGTCAAAAAGTTCTATAGGAAGACTATCTGCTCAAATGAGGATGGTGAACTACAAGCAAAGGACCAAAGCCTATCATGACAAAAGGAAAAGGGTCAACAAGAGAGTATTTCAAGTCGGAGACTGGGTACTTAGAAAAATAGAAGCTACTTGCAGAAAGGTAGAACAGAACAAGCTCTCCACAAACTGGGAAGGACTCTACATCACATTCTCAAGTTATTAGAAAAGGGACCTACAGAATGAAGACCCCAGATGAACAAGAGCTGAAACATCTGTGTCATTCTCATCATCTACGGAAATATTATCACTAGCTTATAATATGTTTTTTTATTAATTAATAGACTAGTCATCTTTTCAGTTATTTTCAATTAAAATAGGATTGCTATTTGATGTAATCATTTTCAGTTAATAGAAATTCAGTTTTCGTCAAGACAAATGACTAGCAAGACAATTCTGAAATACGAGGAGCTCCCTCCTCGGCATTCAAGGGATAAATTCCCACCAAATTGTCCAATACCTATGACCGAACGACTTTACTCGACATTAAAAGGTAAAACATCAAAAATTGTCTAAGACTCATGGCCGAACGACCCTCCTCGGCATGAAGAGACAAACATTCAAAAATTTATCTAAGACCCATGACCGAATGACCTTCCTCGGCATAGAGAGATTAAACCTAAAAATTACCTAATACATATGACCGAACGATCCTCCTCGGCATATAGATGTAAAACATCAAAAATTGCCTAATACCTATGACCGAACGACCTTCCTCGACATAGAGAGGCAAAACATCAAAAAATCTGACTTATAACTGAAGGAATCTGCTCGGCATAAAGATTTAAATCCTAAAAATAACCCAAGTGCTACGCCGAGCAACCTTCCTCGGCTTAATGAATAAACTTGCAAATTATCAAAGTGTTTAGATCAAACGAGCTTCCTCGGTTTAAGCAAAGTGTTTAACATTTAAATCATTCAACATACATTCAAACAATCAACATTCAAGACAAAAGCAGTTCAAAATGGATGCAACAAAGTAAAGACGACAAAGAATGAAGAAAATACATTATATTGATATAAAGTTGAAGTACAATAGGCCTATTCTACAATTACAACAAAAGCAAAACAAGAAGTCTTCAATCTTGATCATCCCCCCTAAAAAGATAATCTTGTTCAGCAGCAGAGGGGGGAATGATGACCTGGTCAGTCTAAGCTTCATCTACCTGAGCTTCCTCTGCACGAGCCACCTCGGCATCTTCTGCCTCCTCGTCCTCCGAGCTCAGGCCCTCATCCTCAATCCTCTCAATAAGTGTATGAATATTCTGTTGATCAAGAGTATAAGGAACTCAAGCAGGACGGCCAGCCTGTGAGGACCCCGACCCGGAACCTACACGTGTCCCGAGCTAGAGCGTCCTCAAACTATCCCAAATTTCCTAAACTTTTAAAACCTTTATTTAACTTTCAAAAATAAATTCAATTAATATACCCATTTCATAATAAATCTATACTTTTCCACAAAGGAGGAATAGCTATCCAACTTAGAATATAAGAAACATTTTTAGTTACATAACGACCTTGGTTATAACATAAAATAAAGATTTATAATTACAATTTCATAAATGAATTATACCAAAGTACATTTTCTATACCAACCTAATCATACCCCGACAAGTCCCACAATATAACTTCCAAACTCCTCACCGCCCTTACTTGACTGGTCCACCTGTCTCAGAATCTAAAACAGTAAAGGGGAGAGGGGTGAGAATAAATCTCAGCAAGCTATTATGGATGCAGCAAGATGCCATACAAGATGCAACACGTAGCATGGCAACACATCAAAAGACATATTCATATAACCCGAGAGGCTCCCTGCCGCCAACCGTCCCATACCGGTTGGAGACAACGACCAGCTCAGCATGAATATATCACAACACATAAGTACGATAAAGTAACACTTAGAAGGATACTGAGCCAAGGTTTCATCTCCAAAAGGATATACACATCCGAGCAGCAGCAACAATCGATGAAGCGGTTCCGGAACCATGAACAATAACAGCACTCTGGGGACTCGGACACACAGTCCTATCCCCGGTGAAAACTAGACCATCTACCTCAAAAGGAGATGCTAGCCCACAAATCCCACGCAAGGGGGACAAACTCGGCAATGTATGAATTTTAATGAACTCGGCTCGGTGCCATTATAAATCCATAACATTGCCCAACAAACAATTAAATCAATACCAGCTGGATTTACATAACTAAGCACAGTAATAACGTACTTGCTTAACCAAACATTGTATGATCCAAAGTAGGGATACATACTACAACAGCATATCATGAAGATAGCAATACTATATCAAGTATTCAACATTATCAAGCACATAATAGATACTTGAATAAATTCCACAAAAAGGGATAACAATATATCAACATGGTAAAATATACTCATGTTCAACCAATAATCAGAGTGCAGCATTTATGTAACACGCTAAGCATAATACAATCCATGAATAAATACTCCAGTAAGATAAGGAGATATCATCAACCTATCTTACTTAGTCATTGTACAATAATATATGATCTCTATAAGGATCCCAGTTAACTCTACCAAGTTGAAATCATTTCTGTTAAGTTACCAAACTAGGTTAACTAGCATTTTCCAAGTAACATTTAAAGTACTTCCCCAATTCCATTTTGATCACTTAGGATATTAATGTGTAGCCAAAGTATTCTACTTTAATCTAGGTTAAAAGGATTTCATTATGGTTCGAGTTTGATTAGGTTTGAATAGCTATAAAGTTGAGGTGAGAAAATCTGGCCAGGGGACGACTCGTCCCCCAGGGCACGACTCGTCCCCACCTTACCCCCCACTGAACCTGGCGTCCCCCCTTAGGTCACGACTTCCCTTCGTCCAAGGGACGACTCGTCCCTCAGCCCAGAATTCGTAAAAACAGCAGAAATCAACACAAAAATCCCAAGAAACCCAATGTCCAACCAAATGCATCCTAAGTTATGAACCAAAAGGGCATTTCCAACTTGGATAACTTTAATCTACTCCTTTAACTCCATGAAATCAAGTCTTAAACCTAGATCCATTCAACTTCCATAACTCACAATATTTCTACAAACCCAACAAGGTTCTAAATCAACACATTCAACTCCCAATAGTTTTCCCAAGCAAGAAATCACCAACCTAAGAACAAGAACCACAAGAAATATTCATGAGCATTCATGAGAAGAGAAGTCATAACAACTTACTTGGATTTTAGAAGGAAATGTGAATCTTTCTAGTTAGATGAGTTCCCCAAGATGATCAATCTTCAAATGTGCTCCTAGACTTGGTTTTTGGTGAAGAATATCTTGACTTCAAAGCTTGGCAAGGAGGCTTCAATGGAGGTTTTCTTTCTTGCTCTAGGATGAAGAATGTAGAGAATGAAGGAGAAGGAGGGAGAAGGGAGGGGTAGTAAGAGAGTTGAGGGAGTAAGGATGAAGGAGGGAGGAGTAATAATTAGATAAGGAGAAGGAAAGGGGGGGGGGCCGGATTTGAGGAAGAGAAGGGGAGGGTTTTAGGGGGATTTGTCCCCCACTCACAAATCCCCTACACACTTCTTTCATTAATTTAAAATATCTTCCCAACCAACAACATTTTATTTGTCCATTTTATTACCACACCAATCTATTACTTTATTTATTTTTAATTATTATTTTTCCTTTAGAACACTATTTATTTCCTTATCATTTTTATCCTAACATAAGAAATTTACAGATATAAAATAAACTCATAAGGTTGATATTAATATTAAAAGTATTTAATGCTATACTAAAATTGTGTCTAGGGTTAGGGTCGTTACACTCACTCCCCCTTAAAGAAATTCGTCCCGAATTTGACCGTCACTTACCTAACAGATCAACCCGCCTCGGTTACAGTATACCTCAGACTTCAATTCCCAACTAATCTCTTCAATGTTGTAATTCTTCAAAAATTTTCTAATTCCAATAATAATATGATATTATCACTTAATGATCCAAGCATACTATACGAATATCACTAACACAAATTTTCCGTTCTCAATGGAAATATAAATAAATAAAAGTATTACAACTTAGGTCACCAAATTCATTACAATATCACATTAAATCTCCAATTACCCTATAAGCTTCTCCAAAATCACCCCAACAAATTAGAGATCGATGTTTTCTTCCCAACTATGCCCCATACGGTTTTATCTCAATGCTAGAATGATAATTGCTATTATACGCACTTAACCACTGGTAACCATACGTCCTATTGACTACTAACCTCCATTGTACACGCTCATAGCATATCATCAACAACAAGTAATGATTCCTCAACTTTTCACAAGGTTAAACTTAATAGCATTCCTACCTTCCCAAAAGGACTTTCCCGAACGATGTCTATCCGATCCATTTAACACTATGAGTTTTATACAATCGAACTATCCCCTAACATAAGTGAGGACTTTATTAATAACATCTCGAACCCTCTCTTCAGTATAAACCTCAGTATAACCACGCCCATAGCCTTTCTCATAACTAACATCTCGTCAAGCTATATAAATAACGGGTAGAAAATATAATTCAACCTTCTATAACAAAATAACATACCCTCCTTTCCTTCCAATGCAACTTAATCACAAAATTTATAGTGATAAACTCTCAAGTTCAACCTAGAACTCTAAATATTTTAATAAATCTTCTAACATCAACATTCTATTATTACCATTCAATATTCCAATATGTTCAGGACTAGTGGCAAATCAATATTCAAATCAAATGGTTGGCCGCCCACAACGGAGCCGATCCAACTCCAATACAAAACCAAGTCTACTGCGACTTCCACATTAATAATTCCACAATTTATCAATTATTTCTCAGATCAAAACTTCTAATACAATTAATCACTATAGGGAAACTAGGTTGCTTTTCTACTTGCTTCTGTACGAACTATAACTTTAAAGTAACATGTCTTTCGAAAATTTACAACATTTTCCAAAATTTCCAATGATAATATAAGAAGAGATCCAAAGAGACCCGAATGGTTTATTTATTTAAAACCGGCCCATACCAGTTTTAATTAACTAAACCACTCGCAATTTAAAAATTTTCAAAAGGTTGATAAGCTGACAAAATAACTCAAGTGATTTAAGTATCTACAACCGTCCCATAACAGTGGCAGATAGTTAAATTACTCACAGATTTTAAATGTACACAAATACGGTTTACTGACTTTAATAAATCAAATTATCCCCGAAGAGCACAATTGCTCACACCGAAGTTCAACACACACCTTCACTTATTAAAACATAATTAAACAATTCCAACATAATACTCTTGTTCGACCTCTAATTATAGTATAGCCACCATTCATAATATTTATACTGAATTAAATTCTCTTACAAGAAAACACAATCTCGCAATATTATTACTATCTCCGATGAATAACACTAAAACAATCGTTAAGATTATAAACTAGGTAAATCATCCTCAATTCAATAATTCCTCAAGTTGAAAGTTCAACACTTTTATTCAATTTGAGTCATCTATTCACCACCTTTGATATTGGTATTGTACTTAGCAACAACATATTGTAAAACATCTAGTTCCCAATCAAATACCATAATTTCTAAATCAGAAAATATAATTGGAACTCACATAGATCAATCATTTCCGAATTTCAATTAAACATTACCGTATAATCTAACTTAACTCTCAATAACCATCAACAAACTCAAAATCCGTACAACGTCAATATCTTTCAAGCATCACACAAATCCCTTATATGATTCGCGCAACTAAGTCAACCTATACGGTGTAATCATCCTAAAGTATCCTGCCTTTCAATAAAATTTATCCTCATTTTATATTCTCAATTAATGATAATCGTTCCTCAAAACAAACCATATATACATACATTACCCATTTCCGAAGTTGATCCTATAAGTCACCAATAATCTTGCATCTATTATACTTCTTCGCATTTACTCTATTTACCTTCCCAAAACTAATACACAATCCACAAATCAAAACGGTCATGCTAGATATAAGTGCTGTCTTAAGTACATCCTCAAAGCAAAATTTCACTGTAATTGTAATACTCCGAAAAATTCAACTAATAACCATTTAGTATCCTACTAGTTTCTAAAATCAGTCATACAAATTGTCAACAAGTGCTAACGAATACTTATCCTTCATAGTTACCTATTTAAGATCTCTATAACCTTATAATTAACCACCAAGTATCATCTTTCCTCAATATAGTACTAATTCATCCCTACGAGTGTCGCTAAGCTAATTATCTTCTTTATCAAATACTTTCCCAAGATGAATCATCAAGTCCATCATCCCAATTAGTGTCCTCTATCTAGGAATCCGAATACTAAAATAGTACCTTATATCAACTCAAAGCTTCAATGTCCTGGTATGATACCTGATGAAAACCCATTTTTGAAACTCACATAGAAAACACCGCTTAGTCCACTAATAACACCTAAGGCAAGGTTATACTAGTTCTATAAGATCTTGTACTCGCGACATTCTATAACTCATATAATCTCACTTAGACTATCACTTCCAATACTAGTCTCATATACCTAGTCTCTACCACGAGACACCAATGTATAAATACTCACGCATGTTATACTACTATAAACCACTCCTAATTAGGTCATATACCTAACCTCAACTAAGAGTTCACAAATTCATTCACCACCGCACATGAGATAATTCAAGGTTCTTCTACTTAAATATAACACATAACCTCCACATTCTTTAGGTCCTACTTTCGACATTTACGCATATGTGACATACTATCAATCAATAATTTATCCGACTCAATTATACACGGAGGTAAATCAAACGTAGATAAGGAGACTCGCTTCTTGCGATAGTCCTCCTCAAACACAATAACTACTCAAATAATTCATGTTAATATGACGATGATTCACGGATTGGTAACTCGACCAAATCCACCGGCAATACATGCCCACTAAATCACAACTACCAAGATAATTTAAGGATGATTCGAGGCACGGCCCCATAGGGGTAGAACCTCCAGCACATAAAACAACTTTTAGGCCAATTATGCACATAAAGATGAAATGTAATGCCACATGAGAACGAATGCACGAGGATTTATAAAAGTATGAACCCTAATTCCTGAGACAGGTAAAATACCTCAAATGGTGGTGGGGAAATCTATCTTTCCAAAACTCACCTTTCCTTGATTCCTTGGTTGGACAACATTATTTTCTGTCTTTGAACAAATTCCTGCATAATACTCTCGACGTAAGTTACCACACACTCTCACTCAGCTAGACTCTACCCCGAGAATTCTAACCGAGCTCTGATACCAACTGTGAGGACCCCGACCCGGAACCTACACGTGTCCCGAGCTAGAGCGTCCTCAAACTATCCCAAATTTCCTAAACTTTTAAAACCTTTATTTAACTTTCAAAAATAAATTCAATTAATATACCCATTTCATAATAAATCTATACTTTTCCACAAAGGAGGAATAGCTATCCAACTTAGAATATAAGAAACATTTTTAGTTACATAACGACCTTGGTTATAACATAAAATAAAGATTTATAATTACAATTTCATAAATGAATTATACCAAAGTACATTTTCTATACCAACCTAATCATACCCCGACAAGTCCCACAATATAACTTCCAAACTCCTCACCGCCCTTACTTGATCGGTCCACCCGTCTCGAATCTAAAACAAGAAGGGGAGAGGGGTGAGAATAAATCTCAAAGAAGCTATTATGGATGCAAAGAAGATGCCATACAAAGATGCAATGACACGTAGCATGGCAACACATCAAAAGACATATTCATATAACCCGAGAGGCTCCACACGCCGCCCAACCGTCCCATACCGGTTGGAGACAACGACTACCAAAGATGAATATATCACAACACATAAGTACGATAAAGTAACACTTAGAAGGATACTGAGCCAAGGTTTCATCTCCAAAAGGATATACACATCCGAGCAAAGAAGAATAATCGATGAAGCGGTTCCGGAACCATGAACAATAACAGCACTCTGGGGACTCGGACACACAGTCCTATCCCCGGTGAAAACTAGACCATCTACCTCAAAAGGAGATCCTAGCCCACAAATCCCACGCAAGGACAAACTCGGCAATGTATGAATTTTAATGAACTCGGTTTCCTAAGGCCATTATAAATCCATAACATTGCCCAACAAACAATTAAATCAATACCACTGGATTTACATAACTAAGCACAGTAATAACGTACTTGCTTAACCAAACATTGTATGATCCAAAGTAGGGATACATACTACAACAAAGATATCATGAAGATAGCAATACTATATCAAGTATTCAACATTATCAAGCACATAATAGATACTTGAATAAATTCCACAAAAAGGATAACAATATATCAACATGGTAAAATATACTCATGTTCAACCAATAATCGAGTGCGGCATTTATGTAACACGCTAAGCATAATACAATCCATGAATAAATACTCCAAGTAAGATAAGGAGATATCATCAACCTATCTTACTTAGTCATTGTACAATAATATATGATCTCTATAAGGATCCCAGTTAACTCTACCAAGTTGAAATCATTTCTGTTAAGTTACCAAACTAGGTTAACTAGCATTTTCCAAGTAACATTTAAAGTACTTCCCCAATTCCATTTTGATCACTTAGGATATTAATGTGTAGCCAAAGTATTCTACTTTAATCTAGGTTAAAAGGATTTCATTATGGTTCGAGTTTGATTAGGTTTGAATAGCTATAAAGTTGAGGTGAGAAAATCTGGCCAGGGGACGACTCGTCCCCCAGGGCACGACTCGTCCCCACCTTACCCCCCACTGAACCTGGCGTCCCCCCTTAGGTCACGACTTCCCTTCGTCCAAGGGACGACTCGTCCCTCGGCCAGTCGTAAGAACAGCAGAAATCAACACAAAAATCCCAAGAAACCCAATGTCCAACCAAATGCATCCTAAGTTATGAACCAAAAGGGCATTTCCAACTTGGATAACTTTAATCTACTCCTTTAACTCCATGAAATCAAGTCTTAAACCTAGATCCATTCAACTTCCATAACTCACAATATTTCTACAAACCCAACAAGGTTCTAAATCAACACATTCAACTCCCAATAGTTTTCCCAAGCAAGAAATCACCAACCTAAGAACAAGAACCACAAGAAATATTCATGAGCATTCATGAGAAGAGAAGTCATAACAACTTACTTGGATTTTAGAAGGAAATGTGAATCTTTCTAGTTAGATGAGTTCCCCAAGATGATCAATCTTCAAATGTGCTCCTAGACTTGGTTTTTGGTGAAGAATATCTTGACTTCAAAGCTTGGCAAGGAGGCTTCAATGGAGGTTTTCTTTCTTGCTCTAGGATGAAGAATGTAGAGAATGAAGGAGAAGGAGGGAGAAGGGAGGGGTAGTAAGAGAGTTGAGGGAGTAAGGATGAAGGAGGGAGGAGTAATAATTAGATAAGGAGAAGGAAAGGGGGGGGGGCCGGATTTGAGGAAGAGAAGGGGAGGGTTTTAGGGGGATTTGTCCCCCACTCACAAATCCCCTACACACTTCTTTCATTAATTTAAAATATCTTCCCAACCAACAACATTTTATTTGTCCATTTTATTACCACACCAATCTATTACTTTATTTATTTTTAATTATTATTTTTCCTTTAGAACACTATTTATTTCCTTATCATTTTTATCCTAACATAAGAAATTTACAGATATAAAATAAACTCATAAGGTTGATATTAATATTAAAAGTATTTAATGCTATACTAAAATTGTGTCTAGGGTTAGGGTCGTTACACAGCCAGCGCATCAAGGGAGGTAATAACCCTAAGGGCATTATCCAAGAAGGGGACAAGATGGTGCATGGATCGGACAGCCTCATCATAAGAATCTTGCATATGAGCCGAGCAAGCCCCTTCAGGTTGATATTTAGAGAAGGATCCACCATGTCCCTTCGGGCCAAGCGCAAGTACCCGTCGTAGTACATGGTAGCCGTCTTTTCGGCCACAACCTGTCAAAAGGTCGAGCTAGCCTTGTAATGGGCTACGACCTCAGCTTCCCTGGAAGGAACACTTACCTCCAACTCAGATAGCCATGCAGCAGTCTCCTCGGCTCTCTTTTGGGCTTCAGCCCTTAGCCTCTCTCATCCTCCCTTAATCGAGCAGCTTCCTCGGCCTTGACCAGGGCCTCTTTGGCCGCCTTCTCTCCTTTCTCGGCTTTAGCCTTAGCCATTTTGAAGGCATCATCATCAGCACGAAGGTTCTTCAACAGCTCCACAACCCTCTTCAGGTCGGCTCTGTCCTTCTCGGCTTGTTTCTCAAGTTTTTGCCCTTGGACTTCAACCACCTTAGATTTAATAACCTCATATGCCGAGACCGTGTCAAGCTTAAAAAAACAAATAAAAATGAACAGAAAAACTACAAGTATAAAAACATGACGAGGAAGAAAAAATGAAAAATCGAGGAAGCTTACTTCACTCAATAGAATGCCCTTCCTACTGGCAAGAGTCTCCATGCTGGGTGGAATCCAGAAGTTGATCCAGGAGCCCATCGTCCATGGATCTGTATACAACTGTCTGGCCTACCCTTTGCTGGGCTTTGCGGGCTAGGACATCCCTTGAAAACTGGGTTTCCCGTGCCTCCTACACAAATTGCTCGGCTTCAGCATATGTCTTTATATTCCGAGCAAAGAGTGCAGTTGAGGTAGGCTCAGTAGCAGCCCTATTAGAGGAGCCCCCCACCTCGACCTGTGTCCTTGGCCGCTTTTGAGCTGGGGTCTTCCCCCAGCATTCTCCTCCTCGGCCTCAACTAGGCCGACCTTCTTCAAAGCCTCATTGGCCTGAGGAGTTATTGTTTCTTGGGAGACTTCCCCCTCAGCTCGGGCCTCTTGCCTGTCATTGCCTTATTCGGCAGATGCTCCAGCTCCCCCCACGGGTTTCAGAGGCAAGGCTCCAGCCTCCTTGGTGGCTAGAATGGCCTGAAGGGCGATGGCGTCATCCCGCCTCTTATTTTTTGCTGAGGACCGAGATGTCCTCTTTTTCAGCTTCACCAAAGATCGAGGGTCAAGTATTTCCTCCTCCATCTTCTTCTCTTGTTCCTCGGTCAAAAATGTAAAGTCAAGAAAGGCAAATCATTAGCAAAAACGAGGAGGAAAGATTGAAATATAACACAAGTAGGGAAAGACATGAAGGAAGAAAGATTACAGCCGGGAACGCCTTCCTCAGCAAGACATTTATCATTGTAAAGCTTGCAGATATCACACTCAACATGAAAAACTAGGCCGGGGTGTACCCTCCAGTCGGGGTACTTATTTCCCCTAGATACTAGGACCATGGGCATCAGGCCGTCCAAGGGCCCTGGCATTATACCGGCCTGAAGATAATATCTCTGGTCGATCTCTAAAGTTGACCAACATAGAGTGCCCACTTGGGCAAATTGCTTCAACCTCTCTATCATACGGTTGCTCCATTCCAGCCTCCAGACTTGCTCGGGTATACGAGGGAGCTCTGAGGGAGCAGCGAATTCCCAGCCTTGTCGGCTCTCCACTCTAATTATATGATTATTCCACCAGAGACCTTTCTCGACATGGGATAGATCATCTTGGGTTGGTTAGGATCACTCTTCACCACTAGGATCCTAGTGTCTTCTTTGTAGCTGACGGTGAAAAAATGGTGGAACGCAGATTGACAAGGTTCAAAACCTAGACTACGGCACAAGACGATGAAGCCGATGAGGAACCTCACGGCGTTGGCACCTAACATAGCCGGGACGGCCTCCATATCCTCTAGAAATTTACAAATAAAGGGATCGAGGGGGAGACGAAGGCCGAGCTGGAATTGTTTGTAAAAGAAGTGGACATAATTCAAACTATATAGAAAATCATCTAAGGCTCCCTCGGTTTGGGCAGGTTCACCGGGGAGGTATGTAAGGCGTTATTCCTCCCTCGACACACCATACTTAGAATGGATTTCTTCAATCATGGGCTCCTCGGCTCTAGCAGATCTAAGCCTAGGGGTGACAGACCTACCACGGTTGGACCTTCCACGTCCCCGTTCTCGATTACAAGTTTGGGCCCCCTCGATAAACGTGTTCACAATTATACCCGAGGTAGACGAACCAGTCGAAGGACGAGCAATTGTATTTCCCCTTCCCATCATAGCTGCATAAACAAAGAAGAAAATGTCACATTTGGCTAAGTCAAAAATAGAAGACGAGGAAGGGAAACCCTCCGCGTCCTATTGATTAAAGTCGAGGAGGGATTCTTACCCAACAACGGAGGGCGCTCCAGGTGATTGGACTTCAAGTAAAAAGGTTGATGTGGTCAATGATCTCTGACCAACCATTGAACAACACGATATTGGGGGAATCTACACTAAGGTGGTCTATCCTAAACCGACTTGAATAATGCACGTCGGTTCTAGGAGATTGGTATCTCGTTAATATCTCCCCAATCTCACCTAGACTTAACATCATACACGGCCCATCGATTCTCTGATAAATCCTAAGGTTTTGGGTGTGATATCAGTACAAAACATTTAGATTACTTCTCCATGTTCTTTCCATTTCTAAATACGAGGAAGGCACCAGAAATGCTCAATAAAAGCTTTAAGAAGGTACAACAATGGCAGATTCAAGAAAAACCCATCAAGAACAAGAAACCCAAAATTTTGGAAGAAAAAAAGACAAAAAGGAAGAAATTATACTTGATTCAAAGGATGATGGATGGAAGCACGTACAAATCAAGCAAAGACCCAAGAAAATCAAACAAGAAATCTGGTAGCAACTGGCGGTTTTCAAAGCTTATAGTTCTCTCTCAAATGACAATAGTGATAGAGAGTAAAAATGAAATGGGTTTTAGCTTTTATACCCAGATCTAGAGCGGGTATGGGTCACAATCCGGATTAAGGCACCGTCTCCTCAGTCATTGAAAAGGCAATGAAAAGAGAATCTCTATCCTTGCTCACATCTCTTACAAGGCATTCATTCAGGCCGACCAAAGCATAACAAGCCGAGGAGCATGCCTCTTAGGCATACGGACATAAGTCAATACTAATAATACTCAAACAAGGATTGTGGGTAGTTATAATCCAACTAGGATTATAACCTTCTCTCACACAACTCCTAATAAAAAAATGGACTCTAAATCCCTACACCTATAAATACAAGCCATAATTCACATATTTTGGTAATGCATCTTTTGATTCTAAACTTTTGTCAATTGATTTCTTTTTATATCACACAAATATTTAGGGCCTTCGCCGGTGATGCTCCGACTTAATTTACGTGTTTGTTTATCTTTTTCAGGCTATTCAAACATATAGGATACAAACTGTTGCTTGATTTGAGATGTTACGAACGTTTTTTAAATCATCAACACCTATCTATACATACTTGTGAAATACTTGTGAAAACCGCGATGGGGATAACAGGTTTTATGACTTTGAAAACAGCGACTTTTACTATTAAATCTGTGTCTGACACATCTGAGAGTTTTAATAGTAAAACAAATACTCCCTCCGTCCCGGACCTATGTGCTCGATTTGACTTTTCACGTAAATTAAGGAGAGAGTATTATATTGAAAGTGTTGTGAGTGTGAAATAAAATAGGAGAGAGAATGAGTGGAGGGAATAGTAAATTATAATGGTGTTGTGAGTATTAAAATAATGTAGGAGAGAGAATGAGTGGAGGGAATAGTAAAGATTCCTTTCCATTTTAGGAAATGTGCACGTAGGTTTGGGACGCCCAAAATGAAAAGTTTGCACGTAGGTATGGGACGGAGGGAGTAGATTGTTTACGAGTTAAAACTCATCTTTTACTATTAAAATTGTCATAAAATTATTGTAGAAAAAAAAAAGTGCATATAATGCGTACCAATGAAGTCAATGATGAGAAGGCCATTGGAACAACGACCAGTGGGGTGGTCTTGAAAATCTTGGCCATAGGGATAGCTAGCGCACCTACTAGTTGCTCCTATAGGGAATTCACGAATGAGATTTCCAGTATCGGCCATAGAATCGCCCAGCTGATAAATTTTATCGATCTTACAACTCTCGAGAAGGAGCGTTTGGTAAGGCTTACTACTAGCATTTCCCAGTTGGAGATGATGGGAAATAGTGAAGAAGATGACAAGTAAAGAGTAAACTGGTGATATGCTGATCACCATGATATAAGGCAAGCAAATACAGGGAAAACTAACTGGATATGGAATTATAACAACAGAGGAGGAGGAGGAAGAAGAATAAGAAGATTAAAATGTGGGGGGAATCCGACCCGATTAGAGATTGGAATATAATATTGTGAAAATGGAGACAGCGGTCCGATGATTTATGATTTACTATAATGGTGGAAATGATTTAGGTTGATCAGGTGTAATGCATTTCTTGACTACCAATAACGTGCCTGCATTATCCTTCTTTTCTTTTCTTTTCTTATTCTTTTTCTTTTGTTCTTATAGTTTTATATACTCTCCGTCCCCACCATAAATATAAATATATATTCCATCCGTCTCAGCTTAAGCTTCATCAATTACTTAAAAGAAAGTCCCGTTACAAGCTTCATCTTTTCTAAAATGGAAAATGTTTATTAATATTCTATTATACCCACTAACTTTTCTCTCTCACACATTTAAATTATGTGTCCCACTTGTCATATCCACTCACTTCTTCCCTCTCACAACCCTTCTCCCACTCCCATTATTTTTTAATATATATATATTGATTTCTTAATTTGCATGCTTCACTAAAATGGTGAAGCATAACCCGAGACGGAGAGAGTATTTTTTTTCATCTCAAAATAAGTTTAACTTTTTTAAATAAAAAAAAAAATCAATATACAAAAAGCAAATTATATATGCCCCTTCGTTCAAAAACGTTTTTCCCTTTTCTTTTTCTTTTTAACAATAATATGATACTCCCTCCGCCCCACTTCAATTGAGTCATGACATTTTTGCACGCTTTTTAAGATTTTTTTTAAAAAATGAGTAAAGAATTGAAAGTGTGATCCTCTGCAGGAATTAAAGGAATTCCTAAGAACTCAAGAACGAATTCTTTCGATAAAACACGAAGTTTTATTACTAATTCGAAAACCAAAGAAAATAATAATATCAAGACTACTTAAAACTAAAACTAGAGGGGAGTATTTATAGCTCATACTCTCCTAAATCCCTAAGGAAACATAAAAAGAAAATATAGAAACTCTCCTAAATCCCTAAGGAAACATAAAAAGAAAATATAGAAACTCTCCTAAATCCCTAAGGAAACATAAAAACAAATAAAGAAAATCCTAACAGAAAAAGGAAAACAAAATAAAGAAAATCCTAAACCTTCTAAAATTAATCCTAACCTATATAGTAATCAAATAGAAGTCAAAAACTAATAAAACTTACCTAAATCTACTCTTAAACCTCTTCTAATCATCCTACTAATATCAATTCCGAAAATACAATTAAAATAATAAAAGATACGCAAATAATTAATATCTCGTTCTACATCATTCACCCTCTCTTCAAAGGAACTCGTCCCCGAGTTCTCCTCCGAGGTTTGGAAAGTTCCGTCCCACTTAAATAAATATTTGGAGTAGATCTGTTCCTTAAGCACAATTTGAGGTAGAACGAATTTATCAAAAAAACTAATCAAACCTTAATATTTGACTCTAAAATTGTTTCTTTTGAAACTGGATCTTCAATCATGGACTGAAAATTATGACTAATATTCTCTCCTTTGAAATCTTCATTCATTATTTGTAGATCCTGATTTGTGGATTTGACTACAATCAAATCTTCTCCGTTTAAATCTGAATCTTTCCTTTCAACCGGCTCGACGCGGTGGAGATTTTCCCCGTGAAGACTTGCCCGATTTTCTGATTTGACATTATTTTTGTTATTCTGCAATAATTGCGAACTCACCTGGATCTGATCACGAAACTCTTCATCATTACGTTGAGAGGCAAGTCGACGTTCTTCATCAAGACGATCATATTCCGCAGATTTTTGTGCTTCCAATCTCGGAATTAATACGTCTATCAAATAATCAAGTTTGTCGGCATTAACGTCAATTTTCATCCTATACTCCTGCTTAATTGTTTGTTCCGCCTCTGCATTTTTCCAATCTCCTACTGATTTGTAATATCGTAAACGTTGATCGGCACATTCCTCCAAATCAAGGAGTTCATATGCCAAAGGGAGAAGATAATTTTTCTTTCGTCGAGCACGATCCAATTGAAGATTGATTGCATGAATAACATCATAATTGTCATAGTTGTTTCTCCCATCTATTGCCATCACCTCGTCGGAGAACCCTAGGATCGTCCGATTTCTGATACCAACTGATGTAAACGCAATGAATGATATAGGAATTTAATCAATAATGATTAAAACCTCTGCAGGAATTAAAGGAATTCCTAAGAACTCAAGAACGAATTCTTTCGATAAAACACGAAGTTTTATTACTAATTCGAAAACCAAAGAAAATAATAATATCAAGACTACTTAAAACTAAAACTAGAGGGGAGTATTTATAGCTCATACTCTCCTAAATCCCTAAGGAAACATAAAAAGAAAATATAGAAACTCTCCTAAATCCCTAAGGAAACATAAAAAGAAAATATAGAAACTCTCCTAAATCCCTAAGGAAACATAAAAACAAATAAAGAAAATCCTAACAGAAAAAGGAAAACAAAATAAAGAAAATCCTAAACCTTCTAAAATTAATCCTAACCTATATAGTAATCAAATAGAAGTCAAAAACTAATAAAACTTACCTAAATCTACTCTTAAACCTCTTCTAATCATCCTACTAATATCAATTCCGAAAATACAATTAAAATAATAAAAGATACGCAAATAATTAATATCTCGTTCTACATCAAAGTGGGTAGAAGATTAGAGGAGAAAGAATGTAAAAGTTAAAAATATTTAATAGGAGAGAGAATGAGTGAGAGAAATAGTAAGTTAATGATTGGTTTTTTTGTAAATATGTTAAAATTATAAGGGTATAATAAATGATTTTTTTGTAAATATATAAACATTATGAGGGTATAAATGTCTGAAACACTGTTCACTTCTTTCCATTTATGGAATGGCTCATTTGAAGTGGGACGTCCCAAAAAGGAAAGTGGCTCAATTGAAGTGGGACGGAGGAAGTATATGCTAAAACTCATATCATTTTCAATCACCGTTATCCACATTTGATTTGCTTGGGTCTTTCCCTGCCCTGGCTCTCGCCATTAAATCACTTCTCCACTCTTTAAGCCTCATAATCGGTGTATCACTCGGTCTCCGTCTCAGATGACTAAACCACCTTAGACGTTCTCCCTCATTTTATCTTTAATCTGCGCAACTCTTACTTTTCCCCTGATCACTTCATTTTTCAATCCATCCTTTATTTTTTGCACAAACACCCATCGTATCATACTCATCCCAGCCACATTAATCTTGTGAAAGCGACACTGTTTCACGGTACAACACTCAGTGTCATATGACAGTTCCGACCTAATTATCGTGCAATAGAATTTTTCCTTTTCAATATTTTTAATGTATGGGCATATTGAATCACATAAAAATAGAGATTAAAAGATTAAAAGTATTACTCCCAGCCTCTCAAAATGATAATCATTTTCCATTTTACTTGTCCCAAAAAAAATAGTTATCAGAATAGTTAGGTTAAAGTCAATTGAATTTTCAAAATTGGCAAGAAAAGAAAGAGAAGGAATGAAATACAACAAAATGGAAGAGGAAGTAATGGGGTAAATACTAAACATTATTAAGAATAGTGATGAAAATAAAAATTATTAATTGAATGGAATAAAAGTGACGGGCTAGGCCCAGCGTACGAAGCTCAATTATTCAGGCGTTATCACAACAGTGTAATCAAGCATGCCGACCAGTTATTACCAAGCCCATGGTCCAGCAACAAAGATCAGTTGACCTAGCTCACTGTACGACCATCATTGATCCCGACCTAGCTTAGTCCGACATACGATCATCTCCTTGTACAAATCTTATCTGGCTATAATACAATGCCAGGTCGACCTTGACCTACTCAGGCGACCACGACCTACAGAGACGTACGTCGAACAAAGACTTTTCATAACCGTCTCCTACAATTTCGGAGTCAGTTACGCCCATGACTCTCTCCTTGATTTTAGGGATTCCACACAATCCCACTACAATTCTACTTCTTGTCAAAGGCTATAATTACTTCACAACATACGCCGTTTAGAGGTAATGCTTATTTTGCTGTTCAATTGATCTCAATACAGTTTGTAAGGCATATACGTGATACTTATTCTCACGCCGGAGGGTCTTAGTCGGAGACCACCCCGGCTAGTCGTGTGTTCAATATTTCAGGTCAAATAAAGCTGGTGGATCAACTTAATTGTTGGACGTAGGCTGATCAATACGTTCCTTGCAGCATCAGTTTTGTTCCATTGCCGGGAACAAAGCTTATTTGACCTCGAAATCCTAACCAAACAGTAACAATGGTATCTGATGGGCACACCGCTACCCCCTCCACCGAAAACGAGCAAGAAAACGACGATAGAAACATGGACACCGGTGCCGAAAATCGTAACGCTAATTTGCCTCCTCCCCCACCACGCCAAGTTAGAAGAGCGACCCGCTCCAATAGCGTCGCTGATGGCACGGGCTTGCAGGATAATAGAGGGCAAAAGAGGCCTATGCCCGAGTAAGGAGAAGGTCAGAAGCCAAAACGACTCCTAGTAGGTCGAACAGTTGCAGGCGACAACCCAGGTCCCTTAACTACTCACCTCAACAGGAGGGACATACAGATGGAGTGGGCTAGGTTGCTCCAAAGTTTGTTAGAAGTTCAAGAGGATTTGCTCGACATTCCGGAATCTCCTAAACGTGATAGAAGATCACATCGACCGACTCCTTCCATTACCTCCCATAGACGAGCTAATGGAGGGGCTAGACAGAATGGAGGCCCCAGGTCATCTGCTGAACAGCCAAGGATCGAGATGCCTCCTCCCTCTCACATCTCCATAGATCCCAGCGTCGACCTAAGAGATAGGCTTGACCAGCGAAGAGAGCAAGAGGCTGAGTCAGCCTCGAGGAGACGGCAAGAGGATGAAAGGGATAGGCGAAGGTCGCCAGTAAGGTCTGTAAGGCCGCAGTCCCACAGAGAAAGAAGAGGTAGAGAAGCAACTCCAACTAGGAGTGAAAGGCAGAGGGCCCACTCAAGAAGGGAACCTCACCAGGATGAAAGGCAAAGATCCAACTACGTCTCCTATCAAAGAAACGACCAAGATGCTAGGGAGTTGTTGAACTAGAAAAGGAGATTGGAAAAAATGGAGGCCGACATAAAGGAGGATGAAGGAAAGGGCGAACGAAACTATAACACTCTTCGACCCTTGTCCAGAGATTTGCTCGAACCAAGGCCTCCCGTGGGTTTCAAGCTGGCTTCATTAGACAAGTATTCAGGTACCACCAACGCTTTGAACCACATGCAACATTTTGAGGCCACCATGTGTTTGGTCTCCTTCGAGGATGACGTGCTGTGCAAGGGACTAACCAGCACCTTCACAGGTACAACACTGACTTGGTTTCGTGGTTTAGCATCGGGCTGCATTACCTCATGGAAGTACATGAGGAAGAAATTTCTAGATCGATTCTCTACGGCTGGGGCCCGTAAGAAGACGGTCACCGACTTAAATATCCCGACTCAAGGTAAAACGGAGAGCACCATGAGTTATTTTACAAGGTTTAAAGAGTTGGTCGACCAGATAGAGGAGGACCTGACAGATAAGGAGGTCATCAATTGCTTCCGGAATGGGGTGTCCTCTCCTGACCTGGACTACGAGCTCCAAGTTAGGAGGGCCACTACGAGGCAGTAGTTGTTTGAAAGTGCCTACGATGTGGCCGTAGCTGAGGAAAGTTAAGAAAAGAAGAAAGACAAAGGCTCGAAGCATACAGAAGCTGGAGAGTCTAATAAATGGGGTTAGGAAAAACACAATGACAACAACAACAAGGGGAAGAATAGAACGAGGGCGACTGAGAGAGTCCCTGAGAGTTTCACCCCTTTGACTGTAAGTCGGACCGAAATTATGAATACAGTCGACCTAGGCCCACCAGCTCCAATAAACCCTCAAAACAAGTTCAGAAGGTATAATGGCAAGTACTGTGAGTTCCATAAGGACACCGGTCATACCACTAAAGAATGCATGAGCCTAAAACGGATCATCCAGAAGTGGGTCGACAGTGGAAGGCTGAACAAGTTTGTGAAAGGAGCTCGACCTACCGGAGGCGAGCAAGCTGAGGGAGGTATACCTGAGCCTAGGCAGCCTAGGTTGACTCTGGGAGCGATTGCCGAGGAAACAAGCAATACTGCCCTTAAAAGCAAAAAAAAATCAGTTGAACAAGGCTCCCTATGTGCCTCCTAGGATTTATGTTAAAGAGGAGGTAATCAGATTTTATACCTACGAATTGGCAGCTAACATGACTGCAAGGGAATAGATTTTTGTGGTTCCGGGGTTGTTCGACAAGTGCACAACCAGTAGGATTTTGGTCGACACGGGGGCCTGCAAAGATATCCTTTACTATAAAAACCTTCATCGAGATGGGCCTAACAGATGCGAGGTTGTCACCTTATTCAGGCCGACTCGAAGGCTTCACTAATCACAGGGTTGATGCTAAGGGCCAGATCGTGCTAGAAGTGGATATCGGACAGCACCCGTTGAGGAGAGTGGCCAAGGTAACATTTATCATTATAGATGTTGTTAGTGATTATCATGCTATTCTAGGTATACCTGGATAGGCCGCCCTAGGGATGGTAGCCTCAATACCCCATCAGCGAGTCAAGTTCCCTACCTTAGCTGGAGTGGGGTGCGTCTTGGGTGCACCCGGGCATATCTGGATCATGTACTGCGATCTGGATCATGTACTGCGATCAAAAAAGAAGAGGGAACTAGAAATTGATACTCCAAAAGCGAGTTGGAAGCTCTCCAGATCGGTCACCACAACTTCAAGACTATCTACAGTCACATGTGTAGAAGAGGCGACCTATCCCTCACATGACCATGTCATGACTGAGCCGACACATCCCTCTCAAAACACTATGGTCGAAACAGATACAGTTATGGTCGACCAGGTGGTCATAGGCGATCTAAGCCTCCAGATCAACCGTAACTCGGGGGTCACCAGTGGGGAGATAGCAGCTGAAATAGATGATATGATTGTCGAGGAAGCTCCACACTTAAAAGATGAAGAGAGAAAAAGGGTGAGAGAGATCATTGTCGAAACCCTACAGTTCAGAGATGGCCCGGAGCTAGAACCAGTCGACGAGCTGGAAGAAATAGTTGTAAATCTCTCCTACCCCGAGCAACTCATCAGAATAGGGAGACAGCTGTCATCTGAAGAAAGAAAAGAAATTGTCGAGCTGCTGAAAGAAAGCACGGATGTCTTTGCTTGGCGAGTAGAAGACATGAGGGGGATAAAGGAAGAGGTCGATGTGCACCGTTTGGGGGTCAACCCCACCATCAAATTCAAAGAGCAGAAGCTGCGGATTTTTGCTCGTGACAAAGAAGAGGCCATCAAGCTAGAGGTAAACAAACTTCTTAGTGCAGGTATCATCAAGGAGGAATCCTATACTACCTGGCTAGCAAATGTGGTGATGGTGAAAAAGGCAAATGGCAAGTGGAGGATGTGTGTCGACTTCACTGACCTGAACGTAGCCTGCCATAAAGATAGCTACCCTCTACTGGTCGATTCTATAGATGGACATGCCACATTGAGTTTCCTCGACGCTTACTCCGGTTACCACCAGATCAAGATGCACGAGGACGACATAGAGAAGACTACCTTCCAAGCTGCTGGGGGTACATATTGCTACGTCATGATGCCCTTTGGGCTGAAGAATGCAGGGGAGACCTATCAGAGAATGGTCAACAAGGTCTTTGTGAGTCAGATTGGCCGAAACATGGAGGCCTACATCGACGATATGGTCATAAAAACAAAGACCGGATGTCATGTGGCCTACCTAAGGGAAACGTTCGCCAATCTGTGAGCGAACGACATGAAGCTAAACCTTAGCAAGTGCGTGTTTGGAGTGGCAACTGGAAAGTTTTTGGGTTTCATGGTGTCACAAAGAGGCATAGAAGCCAACCCTGAAAAAATCAAAGCTTTGGTTGAAATGCAGGAGCCGACCTGCATTAAGGAAGTACAGTGACTAAACGGTAGAGTGACAACTCTAGGTCGCTTTATAGCAAAGTCAGCAGAGAGGTCTCTCCCCTTCTTTAAAACATTTAGGGGCACGAAAGTTTTTGAATGGACGACCGAATTCTCATCTTCGTTCCAACAACTCAAGGAGTATTTAGCCTCTCCACCTTTGCTGAGTAGCTCGTTCATGGGAGAAAGTTTGTTTGTCTATCTATCTGCCGGGGATCGAGCTTTAGCTGCAGTGCTGGTCAGAGAAGAAGGTGGAGTTCAGAAGCTCATTTATTATGTAAGCAAGGCGTTGTCTGATGTCGAAGGAAGATATTACAATGCAGAAAAGGTGGCCATGCCTTGGTGGTAGCGGCCAGAAAATTGCGAGCTTATTTCTCAGCTCACCCTATCATCGTGCTGACAAATGCACCTCTCTGGAAGATTTTGAACAAGCCGGAGAGTTCAGGTCGATTGCTCAACTGGTCCATTGAATTGACAGAGTTCGACATTAAGTACCGACCTCAAAAGGCATTGAAAGCTCAACCTTTGGCTGACTTCTTAGTCGAGCTAACTGTGAGGACCCCGACCCGGAACCTACACGTGTCCCGAGTTGGAGCGTCCTCAAACTACTCCAAATTTCACTAACATTTAAAACTTTTAATTAAACTTCCAAATAAAAACATCATTAGCATTTCCATTTCAAAACAACTCCACTACTCTCCACACCGGAGGAAGAGTGGACCGACTTTGAAAATACTTAAACTATTTAGTTACAAAAGATATTGGTTTTAACGTAGAAATGTAAAGTTTATAATTACAAACTCCCAAAAGGAAGTATAACAAAATACTTTCTACGCCAACCTAACGTACCCCGACAATACCCAAAAGCTCACTGCCAACTCCTTTCCGTCCTTACTTGGCCGGTCCTCCTGTCTCGGGATCTAAAAACATTAAAGGGAGAGGGGTGAGAATAAATCTCAGCAAGCTATTACGAATGCAGCAATATGCCAAATAAATGCAACATATAACAAGTCGCACATAACACATTGGAAAAGCTGTAAACACATTCCATTACCTTGGTTTACCTTTTCCCGTCTCGAACGAAGAGTCGTACAACATTGGGTATAATAATACTCCAATTATACAGTGAGCTGCTTAAGCAATACTCACGTCTTATAAGACCCGTTTTTCAGGGAACCAAATAAGACAGTAGCAACTCTGTAAGGCTTTTGGCTCAATACAGATGCTATACCCCATCCTGTGGCCACAGGAGGGGACGGCCACAGATATAACATAATCCGATCACATTAGGTCACACTTCCATAATTGATCGTATTATGTTATACCCCCAGTGTCAGCTGACTCACACATAATCAAGCACATAATAGATACTTGAATAAAATCCACAAAAGGGATAACAATATATCAACATGGTAAAATATACTCATGTCCAACAAATACCATAGTGCAACAATTGATCAACACACTATGCATAATATAAACAATGTATATGAACTCAATGTAAGGCAAGGAAGTAGCATCAATCCATCCTACAAGGTCATTATACAATAATACATAGCCTCTTGAAAGGTCTAAGTTGAATCTACCAAGTTGGGATCATCAGTGTATAGTTACCAAACTAGGTTATCTAACGTTTTCCAAGCCACATTTAAAGTACTTCCACTATTCCATTTTGATCACTTAATATGTCATTGTGAAGCCAAAGTATTCTACTTTAATCTAGGTAAAAGATATTTCATTTTGGTTCGATTTTGATTAGGTTTGAATAGCCCTAAAGTTGAGGTGAACAAATCTGACCAGGGCACGACTCGTGCCCCAGGGCACGACTCGTGCCCAAATTACCCCCTCAGAACCTGGCGTCCCCTTACTGGTCACGACTTCCCTTTATCCAAGGGACGACTCGTGACCTTTACATGGCACGACTCGTGCCTGAGGTCACGACTCGTGCCCTCGGGCCAGAACGGTAAAAACAGCAGCAACAACAACAATCTCCCAAAATACCAAAATTCCAACCAAGTGTATTCTAAGTTATGAACCTAAGGGGCATTTCCAACTTTGGTAACTTCAATCTACTCAATTTAATCCATGAAACCATACCTTAAACCTAGATCAATTCAACTTCCAAAACTCATAATATTTCTATAAACCCAACAAAGTTCTCAATCAACACATTCAAGAGAACAAATACAATAACATTTATCTTCATGATCATTCAAAGAAAGGAAGGTCATAACAACTCACCTTTGGCAAAACAAGATGAAATGGAGCTTTTCTTGGCTTGATCAACTCCTTGTGGTGTTCTACTCACAAAAGGACACTTAGATTTTCAAATGGACAAGAAATGATCTTGGTAGAAGTGTAGGAGAGGGAGGCTTTCATAAGAACTCTTCCATGGAGAATGTAGAGGAAAATATGAAGAAATGATGGAGGAGGGAGAAGTGTGTGGGAGGAGTAAGAGAGGTATGGGGAGGTAAGGTGGAAGTTTGACTATAGGGGCTCTAGGTTGAGGAAGTAAGGGGAAGGGAAAATGCCCCCCCCCCTCAAATCAAGACTTTCAACAATAATTATCCCATCTCCCTATTTAGTTATTTACCCAAATTATCCTCCTCCCATTATTGATTTATTTGATAATTTTATATTTTTCTTAGAACATAAATTTATTTTATTTACATTTATCCTATCATATGAAATCAATTATATAAAAAAATGGACACATAATATTAATAATAATATTAAAAGCACACAATATAATATTAAAATTTAGTGCCTAGGGTTAGGGTCGTTACACTCACTCCCCCTTAAAGAAAATTCGTCCCGAATTTTAAAAGAAAACTTACTTGGATTTTCAAACAACCCCGGGTATTTCGCTCTCATCTCCGACTCTAGCTCCCACGTCGCTTCCTCAACGGTGTGGTTCTTCCAAAGGACCTTCACTATAGGAATACTCTTAGTTCTCAACTCCTTAACTTGAAACTCTAGGACTCTTAAGGGCTCTTCAATATACGACATGTCCGCTTGGACATCATCGGGGGGAGAACTCAAGATGTGGGAAGAATCATGACAATACTTCCTCAACATCGAAACATGGAAGACATCATGGAGTAAAGAAAGAGACGGAGGTAAAGCCAAACGATAAGCCAAATCCCCAATCTTCTCTAAAATCTCAAACGGACCAACGAACCTCGGAGCCAATTTACCCTTATTACCAAACCTCTTGATTCCCGTCCTCGGAGAGACCTTCAAGAACACAAAGTCACCAACCTGAAAAGATAAATCCCGTCTTCTAGTGTCGGCGTAGCTTTTCTGTCTACTCTGAGCCGTCTTCAATCTATCCCGAATCACCTTGATCTTCTCCGTAGAATCTCGAACCAAATCCGGGCCCCAAAGTCTCGCTTCACCAACCTCGTCCCAACACATCGGAGATCGACACTTCCTACCATACAATGCTTCATACGGAGCCATCTCAATACTAGACTGATAACTGTTGTTGTAGGCAAACTCCACTAAAGGTAGATGATCCTCCCATGACAATTTGAAATCCATCACACAAGCCCGTAACATATCCTCAAGTATTTGAATAGTTCTCTCGGACTGACCGTCGGTTTGAGGATGAAACGCAGTACTGAAACACAATTTAGAACCCAAGGCTTCATGCAATGCTCTCCAAAATCTAGATGTAAACCTCGGATCTCTGTCGGAAACAATACTAACCGGAACCCCGTGAAGTCTCACAATCTCCTTCACATACAACTGAGCTAACTTCTCTAACGAAAACTTGGTTGATACCGGAAGAAAATGAGCCGACTTCGTCAACCGATCCACAATAACCCATATAGCATCCATCTTCTTCGCGGTAAGAGGTAAACCTGAAACAAAATCCATCGAGATCCCTTCCCATTTCCATTCCGGAATATCCAATGGTTGAAGTAGTCCCGTCGGTCTCTGATGTTCTGCCTTAATCTGTTGACAAGTCAAACACTTAGAAACATAATCCACTATTTCCCTCTTCATACCATTCCACCAATACCCACGCTTCAAGTCTTGATACATTTTGGTACTCCCCGGATGAATCGCAAACTTAGACTTATGGCCATCCTCTAAAACACGCTTCTTGATTTCCGGCGATGAAGGAACGCAAATTCTCCCTTGGAAAGTTAAAATCCCATCTCTATTCAAAGCAAATTCCCCGGCTTTCCCATCTTGCACTTGATCTAAAATTTTCTTCAATTCCGGATCTCCTTGTTGAGCTTCTTTCAAATCTCCATACAATGTCGGAACGGCTCGAACATTCGCAATAATTACCTCACTCTTCAATTCCCGAGAACTCAAAGCTGTCACATACGCCTTTCGGCTAATCGCATCGGCCACCACATTGGCCTTCCCCGGATGATAGGAAATGACACAATCAAAATCCTTCAAGAACTCAAGCCATCTCCTTTGTCGGTTGTTCAACTCCTTTTGGGTAAATAGGTACTTCAAACTCTTATGATCGGTGAATATCTCAAATTTCGCCCCATAAAGATAATGCTTCCACTTATGCAACGCAAATACAATCGCCGCCAATTCCATATCATGGGTAGGATAATTCTGTTCTGCCGGTGATAACTTCCTAGAGGCATACGCAATAACTTTCCCATTTTGCATGAGGACACAACCCAAACCCGCCTTCGAGGCATCACTATAAATCACGAAATTCTCACAACCATCCGGAAGGGTAAGAACAGGAGCCGTCGTCAACCTCTTCTTCAATTCATTGAAACTTTCCTCACACTTGGAATCCCATACAAACGAAACATCTTTTCGAGTCAACCTCGTCAACGGAGTAGCAATCCGAGAAAACCCCTCAATGAACCTCCGATAATAACCCGCCAACCCAAGGAAACTACGAACCTCAGTTACAGTCGAAGGTTGCTTCCAATTAACCACGGCTTCAATCTTTGAAGGATCCACGGAAATCCCCGAACTCGACACAACATGCCCCAAGAAAGAAACCTGCTCAAGCCAAAACTCACACTTGCTGAACTTGGC
This sequence comes from Adenophora triphylla var. japonica, assembly GCA_022495995.1. NCBI lineage: Eukaryota > Viridiplantae > Streptophyta > Magnoliopsida > Asterales > Campanulaceae > Adenophora > Adenophora triphylla. The sequence continues at coordinate 169,302 of JAFEMH010000027.1, forward strand.
GTACAACTGCTTCTCACGAAGAACTGACAAAACAATCCTCAAATGATTTTCGTGCTCTTCCCGGGACTTAGAATACACAAGGATATCATCAATGAATACCACCACGAAACTATCAAGATAAGGCTTGAAAACACGGTTCATCATATCCATAAACACGGCTGGAGCATTAGTCAACCCGAAAGGCATCACAACAAACTCATAATGACCATATCTAGTCCGGAAAGCTGTCTTAGCAATATCATCCGGTCTAATCTTCAACTGATGGTATCCGCTTCTCAAATCAAGCTTTGAGTAGATAACGGAACCTTGGAGTTGGTCAAACAAATCGTCTATATGCGGAAGGGGATATTTATTCTTAATGGTGGCTTGGTTCAACAAACGATAGTTAATACACAATCGTAAGGTACCATCCTTCTTCCTAACAAACAAGACCGGTGCTCCCCACGGAGACACACTAGGACGAATAAAACCTCGGTCTAACAATTCTTGCAATTGGACCTTCAACTCTTTTAACTCGGCCGGAGCCATTCTATAGGGTGCTTTAGAGATAGGGGTGGTACCGGGCACTAAGTCAATACAAAACTCTACCTCACGATCCGGAGGCATAGAGTACTCACTAGAAAACACATCACTAAACTCATTCACAACCGAACATGAGCTAACTCGAGACTTCTTATTGGAATCTACCACATAAGCTAAGTAACCCGCACACCCCTTAGATAGCATCTTTCTAGCTTTTAAGGCGTAAATAACATGTAAACCGAACATAGATTTATCGGCATCAAATATAAAAGTAGGCACATCGTGCATAGCAAATGAGACTCGCTTCCTACGACAGCCTACCAAAGCATGGCACTGACTCAACCAATCCATCCCAAGGATCACATCAAAATCACGGATTGGTAACTCGACCAAATCCACCGGCAATACATGCCCACATATAGTCACATCACAACCACGATATATCAAAGAAGATGCAAGGCACTCTCTCATAGGAGTAGAGACCTCCAACACATAAGGCATAGATTCGGGCAAAATGTGCAATGAGAATGCAAAATGAGATGCCACAAATGAATTGGAAGACCCGGATCTATAAGAATGCGGGCCTTAACTCCCGAGACAGAACTATACCTCTAATGACGGCATTAGGATCGACCTCTCCTCGACCCAAAGCAAACACACGACCTTGGACTCTATCCTTAGGTTTCCCATCAACATCTCTCTTCACACCACTACCTTGTCCCCCAAATCCGCACCCGTGCAGCTTGCTTATTCTGTAACTTGGGAAATTCCTCCTAAAATGGCTCCGCCGACCCACACTCCAAACACTTTCCTTGTTTGCTCCAACACTTGTCCTCCGAATGCCCTAGCCTCTTGCAAAACCCACATGTTGCCCCAAACCGACCGGGAGTCGCACGATTTGCCGGAGTCGCCACATTTCCTCCTCGATTTGCTCCCGGAGTAAATGTCCTCTCCGCACCCTATTCTCGTCCCGAACCTTGACCTTGGAATCTATTCTCGTTTCCGCCTTCATTCTTACCACGATGCTCCTCTATGTCATTCTCAATCCGATACGCCATATTCACCGCCGCTTGGAAGTTGGCGAAGTTATGCGTCAATAACTGCTTCCGGAACTCAACCCTTAAACCTTTCACAAACCGGTAGACTCGCCTCTCCTCATCTGGCACCAAATGAGGACAGTATCGGGCCAATTCTGTAAACTTTGCTGAATACTGAGCTATCGTCATGGTCCCTTGCTCCAGTTTCAGAAACTCACCTTCCTTCTTGTCTCTAGTAACCATCGGTACAAAGTGATCCCGGAACTTGCGTGTGAAGTTCTCCCATGTCTGTGGTGTCAAATCCCGGTCCCAACCATCCTTCACTACCTGCCACCAGTGCTCCGCTGGTCCTTCCAACTTGAAAACGGCACATCTCACCTTCTCCGCATCCGAACTCTCCATAGCTGCGAAAATCTTATTCATAGCCTCAAGCCACCTCTCAGCCTTCACCGGATCCGGATCTCCGTTGAAGCTAGGAGGAGACATCTTCACGAACTTCTCCAAACCATGCTGCCCTTGCCTGCCTTGATTCTGATTCAAGTTACGATTCCGAGTTGCCATATGCTTTGAAGAAACCCTCGGAACATATCCATCATCTCGGCATTCGGATTACCAACACCACCCAAACCCAGATTCTGATCACCATCATTTCCCGCCATAACAACAAACTCCTGCATTAAACACTCGACGTCAGTTATCACACACTCTCACTCAGCTAGACTCTACCCGAGAATTCTAACCGAGCTCTGATACCAACTGTGAGGACCCCGACCCGGAACCTACACGTGTCCCGAGTTGGAGCGTCCTCAAACTACTCCAAATTTCACTAACATTTAAAACTTTTAATTAAACTTCCAAATAAAAACATCATTAGCATTTCCATTTCAAAACAACTCCACTACTCTCCACACCGGAGGAAGAGTGGACCGACTTTGAAAATACTTAAACTATTTAGTTACAAAAGATATTGGTTTTAACGTAGAAATGTAAAGTTTATAATTACAAACTCCCAAAAGGAAGTATAACAAAATACTTTCTACGCCAACCTAACGTACCCCGACAATACCCAAAAGCTCACTGCCAACTCCTTTCCGTCCTTACTTGGCCGGTCCTCCTGTCTCGGGATCTAAAAACATTAAAGGGAGAGGGGTGAGAATAAATCTCAGCAAGCTATTACGAATGCAGCAATATGCCAAATAAATGCAACATATAACAAGTCGCACATAACACATTGGAAAAGCTGTAAACACATTCCATTACCTTGGTTTACCTTTTCCCGTCTCGAACAAATAGTCATACAACATTGGGTATAATAATACTCCAATTATACAAATGAGCCGCTTAAGCAATACTCACGTCTTATAAGACCCGTTTTCGTGGAACCAAATAAGACAGTAGCAACTCTGTAAGGCTTTTGGCTCAATACAGATGCTATACCCCATCCTGTGGCCACAGGAGGGGACGGCCACAGATATAACATAATCCGATCACATTAGGTCACACTTCCATAATTGATCGTATTATGTTATACCCCCAGTGTCAGCTGACTCACACATAATCAAGCACATAATAGATACTTGAATAAAATCCACAAAAGGGATAACAATATATCAACATGGTAAAATATACTCATGTCCAACAAATACCATAGTGCAACAATTGATCAACACACTATGCATAATATAAACAATGTATATGAACTCAATGTAAGGCAAGGAAGTAGCATCAATCCATCCTACAAGGTCATTATACAATAATACATAGCCTCTTGAAAGGTCTAAGTTGAATCTACCAAGTTGGGATCATCAGTGTATAGTTACCAAACTAGGTTATCTAACGTTTTCCAAGCCACATTTAAAGTACTTCCACTATTCCATTTTGATCACTTAATATGTCATTATGAAGCCAAAGTATTCTACTTTAATCTAGGTAAAAGATATTTCATTTTGGTTCGATTTTGATTAGGTTTGAATAGCCCTAAAGTTGAGGTGAACAAATCTGACCAGGGCACGACTCGTGCCCCAGGGCACGACTCGTGCCCAAATTACCCCCTCGTAACACAGCGTCCCCTTGCGGTCACGACTTCCCTTTATCCATGGGACGACTCGTGACCTTTACATGGCACGACTCGTGCCCGAGGTCACGACTGTGCCCTCGGCCCGAGCGGTAAAAGCGGCCAACAACAACAATCTCCCAAAATACCAAAATTCCAACCAAGTGTATTCTAAGTTATGAACCTAAGGGGCATTTCCAACTTTGGTAACTTCAATCTACTCAATTTAATCCATGAAACCATACCTTAAACCTAGATCAATTCAACTTCCAAAACTCATAATATTTCTATAAACCCAACAAAGTTCTCAATCAACACATTCAAGAGAACAAATACAATAACATTTATCTTCATGATCATTCAAAGAAAGGAAGGTCATAACAACTCACCTTTGGCAAAACAAGATGAAATGGAGCTTTTCTTGGCTTGATCAACTCCTTGTGGTGTTCTACTCACAAAAGGACACTTAGATTTTCAAATGGACAAGAAATGATCTTGGTAGAAGTGTAGGAGAGGGAGGCTTTCATAAGAACTCTTCCATGGAGAATGTAGAGGAAAATATGAAGAAATGATGGAGGAGGGAGAAGTGTGTGGGAGGAGTAAGAGAGGTATGGGGAGGTAAGGTGGAAGTTTGACTATAGGGGCTCTAGGTTGAGGAAGTAAGGGGAAGGGAAAATGGCCCCCCCCCTCAAATCAAGGCTTTCAACAATAATTATCCCATCTCCCTATTTAGTTATCTACCCAAATTATCCTCCTCCCATTATTGATTTATTTGATAATTTTATATTTTTCTTAGAACATAAATTTATTTTATTTACATTTATCCTATCATATGAAATCAATTATATAAAAAAATGGACACATAATATTAATAATAATATTAAAAGCACACAATATAATATTAAAATTTAGTGCCTAGGGTTAGGGTCGTTACACTAACGTTCACTAAGGAAGAAAGCAAAGAGATCACCCCAAAGGAAAGTTTGAAGGGGAATGAACCGACGAGCCAACCCATAATAAGTTTGCCCGAAGATTGCTGGAAGGTCTACTCTGATGGGTCTGCGACCAAAAATATAAGCAGAGCTAGGATATTTTTCATCTAGGCTGAGACAGGTAAAATCTTTGAGGAAGCTTTGAGGTTCAAGTTCAAAGCCTCCAAGAACCAGGTAGAGTACGAGGCCCTGATCGCAGCCGTTGAATATGCAAAATGTTTTGGGGCAACCAAAGTCATTGCCTACTATGACTCTCATTTGATCGTCAACCAAGTCAGAGGGGAATATGAAGTGCTTAATCCCGTTTTGGTCAAATAATGCGACCTAGTGAAAAGGTTGGTCCGGGACTTGGAATTCTGGGAGATTCAAAGAGTAGGCCGTGAAGATAACGAGTTAACCGACCTACTATCCAAGTTGGCCACATCAGACGAATAGCATGAAGAGCCAATCTCCTACTTAGAGTATCCAGCATACGAAAGAATGTAGGTTCTATGCTCGATTGACAGCTCTAAGTGCTGGATCGATGAAATGAGGGCCTACATAGAAACAGGTGAGCTACCTACTGACGAACAGAAAGCTCGAACAATCAAGAAGAAGTCCCCAAGGTTTGTCATACATAGGGATGCATTGTTCAGAAGGTCGTTTACAAAGCCATTACTAAGGTGTGTTCACCCGGAGGAAGTCACTCAGCTTCTGCACGAAGTTCATTGTGGGGTATGTGGTGGACACCCGGGGGCCAGAACTTTGACCGACAAGCTGCTTACTTTGGGTTACTATTGGCCTCACCTAAAAGTGGATGCTCGTGAGTTTTTTTAACAATGTGATAAGTACCAGAGATTTGTCGACCTACCTAGACTTCCTACTACCGAACAAACTCCTGTGGTCGCTACCTGGCCGTTCGACATGTGGGGTGTAGATTTGATTGGACCCTTCCCACCCGCCCTTGGAAATTGCAAGTATGTGATCGTAGCCATTGAGTATATCACTAAGTGGATCGAAGCTAAACCTCTAGCCAAGATTACCGAGGAAAATGCCTTCAATGTCATTCACGACTACATCTGGTGTTGTTTTGGGGTGCCTCGTGCAATTGTATCGGACAATGGGTTTCAGTTTTCAACATCATTTGAAAATAAAATGAACAGATTGGGAGTCCATCATTGGAATTCATCAGTCACCTATCCTCAAGGAAACGGGCAAGTGAAAGCAGCGAACAAACTAGTTTTGTCGGCACTAAATACGGGCTTAGTGGGTCAAGCTGGCAGATGGTTGGACGAACTACCTATTGCTCTTTGGGTAGTCCGCACAACCACTCGGGGGCCTACAGGAGAAACCCCATTCGCCCTTACTTTTAGGTCGGAGGCCATGGCTCTTGTCGAGTTGCAAGTTCCTACAGCTAAAGTGGTCTTTTTTTATTATGATCAGAACGACACCAACAGATTGCTCGACCTGGACTTATTGGAAGAGAAACAGACTAAAGCTCAACTCAGAATGGTGAAATATAAACAAAAAACCAAGGGCAACCATGACAAGAAAGTCAAGAAAAGGTCGTTCAGTGTGGGGGACTACGTGCTGAGAAAGATAGAGGTAACTGGAAGGAAGGTCGAGCAGAACAAGTTATCTCCTAATTTGGAAGGTCCTTACGTCATCACTCGAGTCATCAAAGAAGGAACCTACATGATCGGTCATCCAGTGGGTGACGAGCTAAAACATCTATGGCATGCTAACCATCTGATTAAGTATTATTTTTGAGCAATTTATTGATGTAATCTTTCTACCTATTCAATAAAATGGAATGTTCTCTATCATCAAGTTGTATTACTTCTATGCTTTATTCAATTCAGGTCCAACTTTTAGTCAACCTCGATGTTATTATTAAACAGACAAGACTAATGTCCTATGTCGATCTCATTCTTAAATAGGTCTGACTGAAGACTCAGGTCAGTCTCATTCCTTAACAGACTAGACTAATGTCCTAAGTCGACCTCGTTCTTAAAAAGGTCCGATTGAAGACTTAGGTCAGTCTTGTTTCTTAACAGACTCGACTAATGTCCTAAGTCAACCTAGTCCTTAAACAGGTCCGACTGAAGACTCAGGTCAGTCTCGTTCCTTAACAGACTCGACTAATGTCCTAAGTCGACCTAGTTCTTAAACACAGTCCGGCCCAGAAGACTCTAGGTCGCCTCGTTCCTTAACAGACTCGACTAATGTGTTAAGTCAACCTCGTTCTTAAACAGGTCCGACTGAAGACTTAGGTCAGTCTCATTCCTTAACAAACTCGACTAATGTCCTAAGTCGACCTCATTCTTAAACAGGTCCGACTGAAGACTTAGGTCAGTCTCGTTCCTTAACAGACTCGATTAATGTCCTAAGTCGACCTCTTTCTTAAACAGGTCCGACTGAAGACTCAGGTCAGTCTCGTTCCTTAACAGACTCGACTAATGTCCTAAGTCGACCTCGTTCTTAAACAGATCCAACTGAAGACTTAGGTCAGTCTCGTTCCTTAACATACTCTACTAATGTCCTAAGTCGACCTAGTTCTTAAATAGATCCAATTGAAGACTTAGGTTAGTCTCGTTCCTTAAAAGACTCGACTAATGTCCTAAGTCGACCTATTTCTTAAACAGGTCCGACTGAAGACTTAGGTCAGTCTCGTTCCTTAACAGACTCGACTAATGTCCTAAGTCGACCTCGTTTTTAAACAGGTCTGACTGAAGACTCAGGTCAGTCTCGTTCCTTAACAGACTCGAATAATGTCCTAAGTCGACCTCGTTCTTAAACAGGTCCGACTGAAGACTTAGGTCAGTCTCGTTCCTTAACAGACTCGACTAATGTCCTAAGTCGACCTAGTTCTTAAACAGGTCCGACTGAAGACTTAGGTCAGTCTCGTTCCTTAACAGACTCGACTAATGTCCTAAGTCGACCTAGTTCTAAACAGGTCCGACTGAAGACTTAGGTCAGTCTCTTTCCTTTAACAGATTTGACTGAAGTCCTAGGTCGATCTCATTCCTAAACAGGTTTGACCTAAGACTTAGGTCAATTTCGTTCATAAACAAGTTCGACCCAAGCCTTGGTCAGCTTCTTTGATAAACCAACTATTCTAACCAAGACTTTTGAAGATCTCCTACTTAATCTGGTTCAACATACAAACAGGCATACGAATCAAAACCAAACGATTCAAGGAAATTTGACTAGCATTAATAAGCAAGTCCCCCAAAGTGGGCTAGAACTTGTGCGAGCAAAAATATGTTATACTACCTCCTGAAATGGGCCAAGGCAGTGATTACAAAAACAAAAGAATATTTGGAGCTTGTTCATTACAAAGATGAGAACAAAAATGAAAAATCAAACATCCTGATCATCATTGGCTGGGACCTTCTGTTGTTGTTCTTGTTCAGAGTGGAGCTGCTCTTGTTGGTCGACCTTATCAAAAATATGGTCTTGGGTGACCTCCTCATCCTTGACCTCCTCCATCTTGTAAGCCTCCTCAAGGTCCTGAAGTATGGTATTAAAGTTCACCTGCTCAACAGGAGGTGCAACCCAGAGCTCAGCTCCAACCTCCTCTTCTTCTTGGGCGATGGCAGCCAGATTGTTTGCATTGTATGGCACCAAGGGATGACCATTGCGGGCTAACATGTCATATTGGTCCTCGAGGCCCATTTGGCCAATTGTTCAAGAGAGAGGTCGATAGAGGGATCCACGATAATCCGACGGGCCATATGACGTCGTCCAACATCATAAAAAGTCTGAGCTCAACTTAGTATGACGTTGAAGCACTCGTCACTATTCTTATAAGCTTCCATCGCTGCCCTACCTGCAGCCTCCTCTGCAGCTTCCACAGCGGCCTTGACCCTAACCTGGGACTCTTCTTCCCACTTTGCTCGAGCTTCTCTGTGGTCGTCACTCATCTTGATCAGAAGCTTGTTGCGATCGTGGAACATTTTGGTGATCGTCTCCAGCTCAGTCTTCATCTTCTCTTTCTCCAGACTAGCAGCAGTGGTCTCTTCCTTGACATGCTCAGCTCCTCCCTGGCAACCCCGAGGTCGAACAACGCCTCATCTATAGCCTTTGCCGCATCATCCTTGACAAGCTTGAGCACCTCATATGCAGAATCCAGGTCTACCAGCTTTTCTCTCAGATTTGTAACCTTGCTGGACTTCTGAGCATACTGAGCAGTGGCAACCCTCTCTTGCTCTATAATAGCCCTCCAGTTGTTCTTAGCCTGCTCGTTAAGGGTGAGAGACTGCACAAACACAAAATAGAAAGGATTAGCTCGACAAGCGATTAAAATTAAAAGAGACCAAAAAAATGAGGTGATCAAACAGAAGGTAAAAGGGAAAGAAGAATTACCTCGCTATGAAGAAGGACGGACCTCTCTATGTACTCCTTAGGGGTGAGCCCATCTCAGTAAGACGAGCCAGCATATTGGGATCTACAGCCCGCCTCACGATGACCTGGCCATATCCCAGTTCGGGATATTGGCGGCTTGAGCTATCAATCTAAGTAAGGGGAGGCACCTCACTGAGCCTGGCCACTTCAGCCTGCACAAATTCTGTGCAAGTAGTAGGAGGAGTTCGAAGGGGAGGTTGATCGGAACTTGATGCCTTGTGAGTATCAGCTCCCTCAGGTCCTAGGTCAAACCTCGATCTCTTTCTTAGCTTTATGAGGGGAAGGGTGTCATCCTCTTCATCTTTGAGGTCAACATAATCGATATCAGCAGTAGATTGGGGAGCCGCCCCAATAGGGTCAGTTACTGGACCAGAGTTCGAGCTCGGTTTGGCCGAAGTGTCGACCTCATCACCTTCTGCCCCAGCTGCTTGAACTTGGGGGGCATCACTATCCATGGAGTCAGCCGACCCAGATTCCTCAATGGGGACCATCCCCATGCCTTCCTTAGGCAGCAACTTATTCCTCGCCTCGGCCTCTTTCTGCCTGTTGGCCCGGGCATTGGCAGCACCGTGAGCTTTGATGCTTTTATTTCTTAGATTGGCTCTCACAATCCGCTCCATGTTGGCTGCTTGTTCCGGGGTAAGAACTGCACAAGATAAGAAGCAAACAGTTAGCAAGATATATGCAAGCCAAAGAAGTGACGAGTAAAACAGCTATGAGCTAAAATAGAAGTGAGGAAACACTTTACCACCAAGGTTTTCTCTTTGGGTTCTACAATAGCCGACCTCCTTCCTACAAAAGTGGCATTGGACCTCAAATCTCTCATTTTCATGGATCACCCAGTCCGGGTACCTCAAGCTCCTAACTATCAAGTGTTGGCGTAATGCCCTAGGCGTTTAGTTATGTTTGACTTATAACTTAAACCGCTATGTAATCGTCTTTATCATTTATTATAGAGAATGTTTATTTGGCTTATTATATGTTTACATGTTTATTATAATAACCTGCGTCCCTAGTTATTGTGAAAGACTAGTATAAGTTGGTGATGGATAATCATGGAGATGATTATATGCATGTGATGCACATTACACTTATGGGTACTTGCTAGAGAACAAGTACCGGACATGACCTACTAATGAGATTTATGACATGATCTATAGTCATATATGTCATGATTAAATCTCATGATAGTCGTGTCATTGAATCCTTTGTACATGAGATTATCATCGTCTTCCACATGATGAACATCGTATTTGATGTAGTCTAACACTATCTTTAATAGGATAGCAATAAGGGCTATATTGGCACGATTGGATTCTTGTAGGGAAGAATGATAAGTCAAGATGGGATTTTTCCCTCTCGTTGAGAGAGATGTTTGCTTGGGCTCCTCAATGAATAGTGTTGATGAAATGTGTGGACACACTCAAGAGATTTGATAGAGATCAAATGCACTTGGATTATCAACATATTCGGAATCGAAAAAGAATTGAACAAGATGAGTTGACATGGAGCATGACTCATGTTCAATATGACATCGTGGACAAAGAGATTGTGACAGTGATCTATCAAGGAATCAAGTTTTTATGTTATATTTAATTGGGTGGACATAATGACTTGCTAGAGGTCACTTATGTCTTGTGAGGTTGATGTTTCAACTCACTACCAACATAAAATATAATTCCTAAAGGGTCACACACAAAGAACGAATTTGACATTGGCTGAAAATTGGAAACTGGATTTCTGGATGCTTGGATTGAATCATAGGGTTGTATCGCGCGATACATCTTGTCTAGCGCGGGACAAGGCCTCTATTCATTTCCAGGTTTTTGACCGTAGCTTTGTATCGCACGGGAGAGCTAGTCTCGCGCGGAACAAGTTTCTTTTCAAACTCCAGAGTTTAGACCGTAGCTGTTTTGGTAGAAAAAACAATAGTACAGAATCTTAACTTTGACAAGTGTGTGGATTTAAATACTAAGGAGGGGACTGTGGAATTCGAATAAATGGAACAAAGACATGAAAAGAACGAATGACACCACGATTTGTTAACGAGGAAAACCTTAGAGGTGATAACTTCTTTGGAAAAAACCCCGGGAGTTAGGTCTCCAGCCTTAAAAGTTTCACTATGATGATTATGAATACAACTTTGGAAGAGAATGGAGAGGATTACAAGTAGCTTGTGCGTAGAGTGTGTGCGTATGGGAATGTGTGTGTGTTTTCCGTCTCCATCTCCCCTTAAATATAAGTAAGTATGAATGAGTCAAAATCTGTTCCTACAATCTCGGGATATAAGCTTATCCTCTTCAACGTCCGTAAGACCAAGTCATCCTCGCCGTTGAAGATGTGTTGAACGTGCTAGAAAATATTCCGTATTCTTCTCTCTTATTCACTGGAATATAATAATAAAGATATTAGGAAAAATCAAATAAGTAAATATTAAAATAATACTTACAGTGGAATAACATCTTGACATGCAAGAGCAACTGAAGATGTCCCCATGCTGAAAAATACCCACAACAATTTGTCCCCAAAAACATTTGGCTATTTTGGCAACTAAAGAGGCAAATGTTTTTCTCCCAATAAATGCTCAACTGCCAGCTTGCGTGATGGGAAGGTTAAGGATACGTGGCGGCTAGAAAGGAAAAGAGTCTCGATAGGAACTAGTAACCGTAATTCTTGATAACCATCGTTATCATCAAATCTTCTTCAAATTCTTATCCAAATCAGACGTCTCCTACTATATTATGGTGAGAGTAGCCTTAAAGGGTGCAATTTTTATCCTTCTTTCTCGAATACATAGTCACGACGTTCTCCAAAAAAGTGAGTCAGAATCAACGTGTCATTGCATTGGCGACTCTATTAAATCCGTGCTAACATATATCCTTATATGCAGTGACTCGATCCGGCTTTACGACGAATGATATTGTGGCCAAATACAAAGGTAAGATGAAAGCGGAAGAGACCATACCTGAGATGGATAATAAGCTTACCTCGAAAAGAAAAAGGGTGGACCAGATCTCCGGCGTGGAGAAGCAAATTTGGAATGAAGAAGTGTTGGAGAATCAGGTAAGAGTTAATTTGGATCTTTGGTACATTGATTTTTATTTTGGTAAAATGTATTTTTTGTTCGTTGATGACAGATTGTCTCGATGGCTAAGTTAATGTCCAAAGAGATCAGGATATGGAGGGATAAATGTGATACCTTTGATATGAGTAGGGTCGAATACGAGAAGGATTTGAAAGAAGCTGCAAGGATAATGAGGGAAAAGGGATTGGAAATCAGGGACAAAAATGAAGAGATTTTTTAAAATGGCGGTCCAGGCTTGCAAGTGTTGATATCAGGCATGAAAGGGAGATGGAAGCACTTCGGGATGACTTGGTGCATGAAACTGTGAAAGCAGTTTTTGAAACTAGAATCCAAATGATTGAGGAATATCGTGCGAGGAGAGCATGTGAACTGGAACCTGGATGATGAAAAAGCAGCTTTGCAGCGGATCCATGATGAAAAGATGAATGAGGGCTCCAAGGATCTTGAACAGGTTGATGATGCTCATGACAGCGACATGGAATGACTTTCAGGAGGAAAACACAAAAAGTAGGATGCTTAAGAAGGAAGAGCAGAGGTTGGAGAAGTTACTTCAAAGCAACACCTGAGGCAGACGCCATCTGAAAAGGTAAAATAAGTCTGTTATGGTTTTTTGATGGTATTACTGGGGTGGAATCCCTAAAGACAATTTTTAATTTTTGTTTGGTTGTGTAATAGGTCCATAAGGACCAAAGACAATTTCTTTAACGTGTTGGGTTGGTCCAACACTTTTGCACTTTAACTTTGGTAGTTTGGATGTTTTTATGGTAACTTTAGTTTAGTTATGGTTTAGTAGTTTTCAAGCATGTCAAGGCTTGTTTCCTTTTGGATGAAATTTTTCCTTGGATGATCATTTGTTATGCTCATAAGGTGACATGATAGTATGTCAAAACGGTAGGTACTTAAGATGACATGTATATGTCATAACCATAAGAATAATACGTAAGATCAATCATCTAACTGAGTGGGAATGGGTAAGCTTTATGAGTTTACCCATATAGGCCCACCCCACACCTCAATTAAAGAGATAACGTGCGCTCCAGGCGAAGGTGTGGTAACCTAACATCTTAAGAAAGAGGTAATTAACTCTTTAAACTTTAGAAGGGATTGTGTACCTTTACTTAAGAAGAGATGGCCAGTCTCTGATGGAGGAGAATTTGTTGTTCTTTGCGTACTTTTGACATGTCCCCATGTATGTATGTCAACACCTCATAAGATAGAAACATGCTAAAAACGGACGTCAACTAATGTTGATGCCTCTCCACAAGGTGTGTTAGTGACATCTTGATTTGAAATGAAGTAATAAAAGAGTACATAGAAAAATAAAAGGTTACAAATAAATAAAAGATTATCCATACCTGGGAAGAGATGAGTTTAAGGGGGGTTTCGTTCAGATGTAATACCTTTTAAGGTGAATGGCGTTCCAACTCCGTGGTATCATTTGGCCATCCAAGGTTGCCAGGCGATATGCTCCTTTCCCGGCCTGTGCATCTATCAGGTAGGGTCCTTCCCATTTTGGGGCGAGCTTGCCTGCATTGAGCTCCTTTGTATTTTGGAATGCCTTGCGTAGGACTAAGTCTCCTACTTGAAACCTTCTAATTCTTACGTTTTTGTTGTAAGATCTGGCTACCCTTTGTTGATATGCTGCCATGCGAACTTTGGCCATGTCCCTCAGTTCGTCTACGGTATCTAAGTCATGTATCAAGATGTCTTTGTTATGTTCAGATGTCAACAAACTGTATCTGGCCGTAGGTACAAGTACTTACTCACTGGAATAAGCGATTACATTCCAAATACAAGTGAATAGGGGTTTGACCGGTGGCGTTCTTAGATGTCGTTACGTCGGCCCATAGAACCATTGGTAACTCTTACGCCCATCGTCCTTTCTTGGTTCGGTCTCTTTTTTAAGTTGCTTATGATTATTTTATTGCTAGATTACCTTTGTCCATTGGCTTGAGGGTGAACAGGTGAAGATGTCACCATCTTGACTCCCCAAGATGTCAAGAAATCTTGGGTTTTCTTACTAATGAATTGGGAGCCGTTGTCACAAATTATCTCTGAAGGTATCCCAAATCGGCTGAATATATTTCTTTTGATAAAAGAAATAACTTCTCTGTCACGAACTTGTACGTACGCCTCAGCTTCTACCCATTTAGAAAAGTAGTCTGTCATAGCCAGTAGAAATACTCTTCCACCTGGTGCCCTGGGTAATTTTCCTACGATGTCCATTCCCCAAACCATAAACGGCCATGGCGACAGGATAGGATGTAATAGTTCAGCTGGTTGGTGCAGGATGTCCCCATGTCGTTGACAGGAATCACATTTCTTTGCGTAGTCAGCAGCGTCTCTTCTCATTGTGGGCCAAAAATAGCCCATTCTAAGAGCCTTGGTATGCAGACTTCTGCCCCCGGTATGATTTCCACATTGTCCTTCATGCAGCTCCTTGAGAACCTGATGGGCTCTATCTGCTTCTAGACATCTTAAGTAGTGACCTGCAGCAGATTTTCTAAACAAAAGGTTATCAATAAGTAAATACTTAGATACTCTTACCCTGAAGGCTCTAGCATTTTTCTCCTCGGCTGGGATCGTATCATCTAAGAGATACTTGATAATAGGAGCTGTCCAAGAGATTGCTGCTGGAGAGGAAGGTACGTCGACATCCAGAGCGAACAGCTCAAGATGGTCAATTGCTGGGATGTCAATATGCACAATCGGGATACTTGTCTGTGAAATGCTTTTGAAGGCTGAACCCAAGTTTGCCAGAGCATCTGCTTGAGAATTTTCTTCTCGTGGGATTTGTTCCAAGGAAAATGATTTGAATTTGGCCGAAAGAATTTTTACAATTTCCAAATATGTCGTCATCTTTGCATTTTTCGCTATGTAGGATCCGTTGTAATGGTTAACAATTAGCAAAGAATCCATAAACACCCGGATATGCTTGACATCTAGGTCCTGGGCTGCTGTTAAACCTGCGATTAATGCCTCATATTCTGCTTCATTATTAGTGGCCTTGAAACTGCAACTGATGGATTGTGGTATTATGTCCCCTTGTGGCGATTTTAGTACAACTCCAAGACCTGTACCCCTCATGTTAGAAGCACCATCTGTGTAGAGAGTCTAGATTTTCAGGATGTCATCATCTTGAAGTTGTTGTACTTCCAATTCCACCTCTTGTTGCATGGTTGGACTAAAATTAGCCACAAAATCAGCTAGGACTTGAGATTTTATTGCAGTTCTGGGCTCATATTTAATGTCATACTGTGATGTACCCAAATTTTGAAATCAAACGGAGTCGCCACGCCATTTTTGTTTTAAGGGCCAAAACTTTGAAAAATGCCCGAGATTAGAAATTTGGGTTCGGAGGTCACGTTACACGCCGGGAAGGACGTTAGTGTGCACCCGGAATGCCTCGTAAAACGAGTCTTCCAAGCTAAAAACCATTTGTTTGTGTGTGTGTGTGTGTATGTGTTACTTTGGCCAAAATAAGTTGAAACTGAGGAAAGTAAAAATTGTGAATTCTCTATTAGACTTTGTACAGATCCCATGATTTTTGGTGTGATTTTTGGGTTGAGATTTGGTACTCAAAAGATTTTTGGAAGTTGAAAACCATTTCTGCCAGAATGAAAAAGGCAGTAGACACTTGATTTTGAAATGGACTTTAGGGCTTGAAAACTCCAGAATCTTGGAAAAGTACGAGAATGAAAAGTGTTCAAAACACCTTAAATAAGTTTTATGTAAAATAACTTCCCATTTTGGAGATGATTTGAGGGACCAAAACCTTCTGGAAATCTCAGATGTGAAATCTGGATTTCCAGAGACTGATGAACTGACCTTTAAAGGAAAATTTGAAATATGGTGTTTTACTCACGAAAAAAATAAAGTAAAAATATGTATGGAAAGCTATGGATGTTGGCTACAAAAAGTGTTTTGTAGTCAACATCAAATTCCAAGTTTATCTGTGTCCAAAAAATTAGACCATGGACTGGTGTCTTAGAAAATTGCTACTGGACAGCAACTTCTCAAGAAGGAAAAACATGATTTTAAAGGGGTTTTTGCATCCATGTGTTGGGATAGAGGACCAACCGGTCTAGACATCGGAGCAAAAGGGGAAAATCACGTCTGGAGTTGCTGGAGCTGAGGGCGGCCGCGCTGGTGGTGAGCGCGACCGCGCACTTGGACTGCAGGTGATGCTCGGAGGAATCCTTTCGATCGCGGCCGCGCTTAAGGGGTAGGGCGACCGCGCTGGATTGGTCAATCGAGGTACTGGAGCCTCGGCATGGGAGGGCGCCCGCGCTGGCAAGGACCGCGGCCGCGCTGGTGCCGCTACAGGAATTCCGGGCTCGGATTACAGACGGGTTTTTTGGGCCTTTTTTGTTTCCATCTAGGTTTTGGTTTATTCTAGGGCATATAATAAATATAGTTCCGCCCCCTTCTCATTGTAACACATATTTTACATACATAGCGCAAGATCCTGGCTTGGTAGTGCCCCCAGACGTAGCCAATCAAATTGGTGAACTGGGTTAACAATTTCTTGTGTTCTTTTCTGTTTTCTTTGATTTCTTGTGCTTGGTTTGTGTGCGATTATTATTCTTGTAGGTTTGCTTGGGTGTGGAGGGCCATATTCACAACAACTGGTATCAGAGCCTGGTTTAGGATCAAGGGAGTTGTATCAAGCAATCAAGAATGGGCAAGGACAAACAGGCGGTGGAGAAATTCGATGGGTCTGACTACGGATATTGGAGGATGCAGATTGAGGATCTCTTGTACAACAAGGATCTCTACAAGCCTCTGAAGGGT
The DNA here is from genome assembly GCA_022495995.1 of Adenophora triphylla var. japonica. NCBI lineage: Eukaryota > Viridiplantae > Streptophyta > Magnoliopsida > Asterales > Campanulaceae > Adenophora > Adenophora triphylla. The sequence continues at coordinate 186,171 of JAFEMH010000027.1, forward strand.
GTCAAACCGGAAGATGTAAGTCAGGAGGAATGGGAACTCATGGATCGGAAAGCCCTAGGGGTGGTTAGATTTACTTTGTCAAAGTGGATCGCGAAGACTACCAGGAAGGCGACAACCACCAAGGAGCTATTGGATTATCTTACTGAGAGATTTGAAACTCCGTCTGCTGCAAATAAGGTTGATTTGATACGTAAGATGGGTAGTCTCAAGATGCAAGAGGGAGGATCCTTGGCTAAGCACATCGATGAATTTATGGATGTCATAGATTCATTGACAGCGGTGGAGATCAAGTTCGATGATGAGGTTCATGCATGCTTGTTGCTAGCTTCTTTACCGGCAAGTTGGAGCGGAACGGTGGATCGCAATCAACGCTTCAGCAGGTAAGAAAAAATTGAAATATGATGATGTTAAAGACTTTCTTTTAGGTGAGGAAAATCGCATGAAGAAGTTGGGGACATCAAGTACTTCGGGAGCGGCTTTAGCTACTACTAGTAGGGGGAAGCCGGGTACTAGCAAACAAGGGAGAACCGAATCTAGGGAGAACGGAGTGAGTGGAAAGGGCAAAGCTGATGAGACCAAGGATAAACCGAAGGTTGCGAAGGGATCTGTTCAGTGCTATTATTGTAAGGAATTGGGACACTTCAAGAGGGATTGTCCAAATCGTAAGGGCAATCAGGCGAATGTGGCAGTTGAAGGTGATGATGTACTGGTTCTGAGTGTTAGTAGTGCACTAGAATCATGGGTGCTGGATTCGGGGGCATCATTCCACTCTTGCGGGCATAAGGAAGAGATGGATAATTACACTTCCGGTGATTTCGGGAAGGTCTATCTAGCTGATGGCGAGCCTTTGGAAATCAAGGGGAAGGGGGATGTCAGAATAGGAGCATCGGACGGGAAGGTTCTACATCTGAACGGGGTCAGACACATTCCGGGTTTGAAAAAGAACCTACTCTCAGTTGGGCAGTTGGATGAAGAGGGTTACAAGGTGACTTTCGGCTGCAGGAACTGGGTTATTACCAAGGAGGATTGTGAGATCGCTCGGGGTAATAAGGAGGGTACTTTGTATTTGGCAAACAACACCAAGGATAGTATTGCGGTGGCAGCAGCCAAGGGTGATACTGATTTGTGGCACTGTCGATTGGGTCACATGAGTGAGACAGGGATGAAGGTACTTTGTTCCAAGGGACTACTACCGGGTTTGAAGACAGTCAACGTGGGGATCTGCGAAGATTGTATGTTTGGCAAACAAGGGAGGAATAATTTCTCGAGGACAGGTAGAGGATTGAGGGAAGCAAAGTTGGAATTGGTTCACACGGACTTGTGGGGGCCATCTCCGGTTACATCTCTGGGTGGTGCGTCATATTACATGACTTTCATTGATGATTCTACAAGGAAGGTTTGGGTCTATTTCTTGAAGGGGAAAGATGAGGCTTTCGAGGTGTTCAAGAAGTGGAGGGCCTTGGTGGAGAATCAAACGGGACTTAAGCTTAAGTGCTTGAGATCAGACAATGGTGGGGAGTATGAGCTCGGGGAGTTTAGGGAATATTGTGCTGCGAATGGTATTCGTATGGAGAAGACTCCAAAGAAGACTCCACAACTCAACGGGATAGCAGAAAGGATGAACAGAACATTGAACGAGTGGGCTAGAAGTATGAGATTGAAGTGTGGACTTCCGAAGACGTTCTGGGCATATGCAGTTGACACGGCAGCTTTCTTGTTCAATCGGGGACCATCGGTTCCATTGGGGAACGGAATTTTAGAGGAAGCTTGGAGTGGCAAGCAGGTAAATCTGTCCTTTCTTCGCGTATTTGGCTGCGTTTCTTATGTTCATGTTGATTCTGCTGAGAGAACTAAATTAGATGCTAAATCTGTTAAGTGTACATTTATTGGGTATGGCGGGGATGACTTCGGGTATAAATTTTGGGATGATCAAAACCATAAGGTTATTCGTAGTCGAGATGTGGTATTCAATGAACAGGTTTTGTATAAGGATAGAAAGGGGGCATCTGATGGTACTAGTTCGGAACCAGAGGTTGTAGAGGTGGATATTCCAGACTCGGGTGGGAGCAGATGCTCATGTTGATCATGGTCGAGGTCACCGAAGATGAACCACGTACTCCGTAACCGGATATTCTGCCGCGTAGATCCGGCAGATTGCGTGGATCACCTGACAGGTATACTCCTTCGAATTATTATTTGTTGTTGACAGATAATGGGGAACCGGAATGTTATGCGGAGGCAGTTCGTAGTGTGCTTTGTAACAAGTGGAAAGCTGCGATGGAAGATGAGATGGACTCATTGAAGGCCAACAAAACTTGGGAGTTGACTAAACTACCTAAGGGGAAGAAGGCACTGCATAATAAGTGGGTTTACAGGATCAAGGAGGAAGCAGACGGTAGCAAGCGTTACAAGGCAAGACTGGTTGTTAAAGGGTTTCAAAGCAGTATGGTATTGACTACACCGAAGTATTCACTCCGGTTGTGAAGATGACCACTATCAGAATGGTTCTGGGGATAGTAGTGGCGGATGACTTGCTGCTAGAACAGATGGATGTGAAGACAGCCTTTCTTCATGGGGACTTGGAGGAGGAAATTTACATGGTACAGCCAGAGGGTTTCTTGTCTAAGGGTAGCGAGGAGCTAGTTTGCAGATTGACTAAGAGCTTGTATGGCCTTAAACAATCTCCTAGGTAGTGGTACAGGAAGTTTGATGGATTCATGCACGACATTGATTTTATCAGATGCGAGGCGGATCATTGTTGCTACTTCAAGAACACGGACAATGGGTACATTATCTTGCTGTTATATGTGGACGACATGTTAATAGCGGGCTCTAGCAAGAGAGAGGTAAACAGTTGAAGACTCGGTTGTCGAACGGTTTGAGATGAAGGATTTGGGAGAGGCAAGGAAAATCTTGGGCATGCGGATTGACCGGAATAGGAGTCGGGCAAGTTGGTTCTTTCACAAGCGTAATATGTTGAGAAAGTCTTGGCAAGGTTTTCAGATGGAAGAGGCAAAGCCAACAGGGACGCCATTGGGTTTGCATTTCAAGCTATCCGAGAGGGACTCGCCTAGGAACAAGGAAGAGCGTGACAAGATGGAGAGAACTCCATATGCTTCAGCTGTGGGGAGTCTCATGTATGCAATGGTGTGTACAAGGTCGGACATTGTACATGCGGTGGGAGTAGTCACCTGTTCATGGGCAATCCAGAAAGCAACATTGGGAAGCGGTTAAGTGGATCCTACGTTACTTGAAGGGTACCGCCGGTAAGGCTCGTGTTTTTCAAGCAAGGAAGTGGCGTTAGCGGGTTATGTTGATGCGGACTTGGCATCAAGTGATCTTGATAAGAGGAGAAGTACTACGGGTTATGTGTTTACATTGGGTGGTACAAAGAATCTCCCGGGCTTCTAAGTTACAAAAGATCGTGGCTCGCCGACCGCAGGCGTAATATGTGGCAAAGTGATAGAAGCAAGTAAAGAGATGGTTTGGCTGCGTAACTTCTTGGGTGAACTTGGGAAGACGCGAAGTGGTAATATTCTCTACAAAGGATGTCGAGTGCAATTCACTGCAAAGAATCCGGCATTTCATTCGAGGACGAAGCACATTGAACTGAGGTTTCACTACATCAGGCATCTCTTGGAGGAGAAGACTTTGTGGCTTGAGAAGATATTGGGATCGGAGAATCCGGCTGACATGTTGACGAAGGTTGTGAACCTTGAGAAATTGAAGCTGTGCAAAGCTTCAATTGGGCTTGAAGAATGAGAGAGGAGGATGGCACTACCATGATCGAGGTGAGCACTAGGAGGACACCAAGGATGAGTTGAAGACGGATACGGGGATTATATGTGTGGTTGATCTCTAGGTGGGAGATTGTTGGGATAGAGGACCAACCGGTCTAGACATCGGAGCAAAAGGGGAAAATCACGTCTGGAGTTGCTGGAGCTGAGGGCGGCCGCGCTGGTGGTGAGCGCGACCGCGCACTTGGACCGCAGGTGATGCTCGGAGGAATCCTTTCGACCGCGGCCGCGCTTAAGGGGTAGGGCGACCGCGCTGGATTGGTCAATCGAGGTACTGGAGCCTCGGCATGGGAGGGCGCCCGCGCTGGCAAGGACCGCGGCCGCGCTGGTGCCGCTACAGGAATTCCGGGCTCGGATTACAGACGGGTTTTTTGGGCCTTTTTTGTTTCCATCTAGGTTTTGGTTTATTCTAGGGCATATAATAAATATAGTTCCGCCCCCCTTCTCATTGTAACACATATTTTACATACATAGTGCAAGATCCTGGCTTGGTAGTGCCCCCAGACGTAGCCAATCAAATTGGTGAACTGGGTTAACAATTTCTTGTGTTCTTTTCTGTTTTCTTTGATTTCTTGTGCTTGGTTTGTGTGCGATTATTATTCTTGTAGGTTTGCTTGGGTGTGGAGGGCCATATTCACAACAACATGCTTGTCCCCATTTCCCTAGGTTTTGATTAGTGATTACTTGACATTTTAGTGGTGAATCAACTATATCAAACCATCCTTGGGGTACATTAGGACTAAGCACTTCATTTGCTTGGAAAGGGGAATTTTATCCTTTGAAAATGAGATTTGATGTATGAAAATGATTTTTAGGGTTTTGAAAATGTGTTTTCTTTGCAAGAAAGTAAGAATACTTTGAAAATAATGTTGATCCTTGTAGAAGATCATCCATGGAGATGAACTTCCATGGTGATCTTCTTGGATCTAAGAAAAGAAGATGAACAAACTACATTTTGGAGTTTGAAAATGCATGCATGGATGAATTTTAGGGTAAGGAGAGGGAGGTTATACCTATCTTCCTTGTGTTTTGTGTTTGAATGGATTCAAAGGCTTGAATGTGTTTAGGACTTGAAAGTGTTTAGGGTTGATGATTTGAGTTGGTTAAAGAGAAAACAAGTAGATAACAATGAAGTCCTCTATGTTTTCTCTCTAATCCTCCTCCTAAGGGGTGATTTGAGCTTGGATTGGTGTATGTATGAGAGTATGTATGAGAGTGTTTTGAAGTGTTTGTGAGTGAGTGAGATTTGGGAAAGATTGGAGAGAAAATGGTGGCAATTCAAGTGAATTCCCACTGTTTTCTCTCTATTTTTCGCCAGTGTGCTGTTGCTGTGAGTGATTTGTGTTGTGTAAACTGAGAGAGGAGGGTTCAATTTATAGCCCTCTGAAATTGACAAACATGTCCGCGCGGATGGGATTGTAAACGTGCACTGTTCATTAAATGCAGCTCCAGGCTTTGGACAGGAAGAATAAAATTCAAAAATTCCAGCAGTTTATGTTTTTCAACTTGCCCAATTCGGATTTTTCCAATTTCTTTTGCTTTTTTGATTCTTTCTTTGGTTTATCTTTTTTTGGCAATCCCTAATCTACCCTTACATGGTTAGAAATGTTAGGAATGTTTGGAATTGTTAGAAATGTTATAACTTTCGTTAATTTTCTAACGAAAATACTAACAAGCTCAAATTGGAGCACTTACAGTAGCCCCTCGGCGACGGCGCTTTCGAAGGAAGCGGGGTCGTCGATAAGAGTAAGGCTCCATATTTGGCAGGATGATCAAGTGATCGAGTGGCTGGACCTATTCAATAGGCTACCTACGTATCCTTAAGAGGAATCAAGCCGGCCGTAGTTCGGGTCTTTGACCCTGGAGATGATGGCGTTTTAGGTGCCTCGAACCTGATGAGCGAGTTCTGCAGTCGGTTGCTGAGAGAAACTCAGCTGGGGATAAGAGATGACCATTTTCGGTCTGATGGCTGAAGTTGTATATCCGCTCTGCTGGGGATAGGAATGACCATTTTTGGTCTGATGGATGGAGTTGTATATCCGCTCTGCTGAATGACCATTTTTGGTCTGATGGCTGAACCTAACGATAGGCTACCTACGTATCCTTAAGAGGAATCAAGCCAGTCGTAGTTCGGGTTTTTTGACCATCTTCAGTCGTCGACCCTAAGATTTGACTATTTTTGGGAAGTCGCCCTATGGTTTGACTATTTTTGAGAAGTCGCCCTATGGTTTGACTATTTTTGGGAAGTCGCCCTATGATTTGACTATTTTTGGGAAGTCGCCCTATGGTTTGACTATTTTTGGGAAGTCGCCCTATGGTTTGACTATTTTTGGGAAGTCGCCCTATGATCTGACTATTTTTGGGAAGTCGCCCTAAGGTTTGACTATTTTTGGGAGGTCACCCTAAGATCTGACTATTTTTGGGAAGTCACCCTATGGTTTGACTATTTTTGGGAAGTCGCCCTATGGTTTGACTATTTTTGGGAAGTCACCCTATGGTTTGACTATTTTTGGGAAGTCACCCTAAGATTTGACTATTTTTGGGAAGTCACCCTATGACTTGACTATTTTTGAGAAGTCACCCTATGGTTTGACTATTTTTGTGAAGTCACCCTATGGTTTGACTATTTTTGGGAAGTCGCCCTATGATTTGACTATTTTTGGGAAGTCACGCTGGTAATGATTTCGGTTTGTCAAATTAGGGGATGATTGCGATTTATTGCTTTCCTAGCGTTGTGTGTGATAGCGTTTTAGGTGCCTCAAACCTGGGTGATGGCGTCTTAGGTGCCTCAAACCTTGATGATGGCATCTTAGGTGCCTCGAACCTCGGTGATGGCGTCTTAGGTGCCTCGGACCTTGATGATGGGTGATCTGGAGGTATCAACTTGTTTTGAAATGATTTCCTTCAATGTTCGTATCCTTTCGTTGGGGACAGGCTTCGAGGGGATAGACAGTCTTTTGGTGGACTTCGTTTGAAGGGATCGGTCTTACGTTTGCTGCCGGGGAAATGAAGGATAATGGGAAAAGAAACGGGATTCCGTTAACTTCGCTGGGAATTTTCTTAGCCTTTGTTGGAGTTTAGTTCAGGAGTATGAACCTAAATTGGGACTTAGTTCAGGAGTATGACCCTAAGTTGAGGTTTAGTTCAGGAGTATGAACCTAAGTGGGGGCTTAGTTCAGGAGTATGAACCTAAGTCGAGGTTTAGTTCAGGAGTATGAACCTAAATGGGGACTTAGTTCAGGAGTATGATTCTAAGTCGAGGTTTCAGTTCAGGAGTATGAACCTAAATGGGAACTTAGTTCAGGGGTATGATTCTAAGTCGAGGTTTAGTTCAGGAGTATGAACCTAAATGGGGACCTAGTTCAGGAGTATGATCCTAAGTCGGGGTTTTATACCTGAGGGAGACTGTTTGAGGGCGTTCTCGCTGGGGGAGATTTGAGCTTACGAGGATTACCGGGGAAAAGGGTGACCGTGTTGGTCAAGTGGCTGGACCTATGGTAGGCTACCCACGTATCTCGAGTGGGAGTCAAGTCTGGACGTAGTTCGACAACTACTAGGGATGGTCTTTGATGGTTTGACGGTATTCGGGAGTCACCCGAGGTTTGACTGTTTTTGGGAAGTCGCCCTAAGATTTGACTATTTTTGGGAAGTCACCCTAAGATTTGGTGATAATGTTCTTTTAGAAAAGTAGTTGACTAAGATATGCTTTCATACCTGTGCTGTGCTTACCTGTAGCTGCCGGAAGGACTGAGACTACGGCTGATGTTGATGAAGAGTTGTTGGGTTGCCGTTCGTGGGACGGTTTCTGCTGACGATTTGCTGTCTTTGGAGGCATTTTGACCTGAAGGAGGAGTTTGGTTGAGTCTGCATCTTGCTGGTGATCGTCAACTTTGTAGAAGTTGTTGAGTTTGTCTTCACATTGGGACTTCTTTCTTTTGAGAACTTGGTGTCTCTGACCGATTTGCATTTGAGAACTTGGTGTCTGTAACCGAATTGTATCTGAGAACTTGGCGTCCCTGACCGATTTGTATTTGAGAACTTGGCGTCTCTGACCGAATTGAGAACTTGGCGTCTCTTGACCGAACTGTATTTGAGAACTTGGCGTCTCTGACCGATTTGTGTTTGAGAACTTGGCGTCTCTGACCGATTTGTATTTTGAGAACTTGGCGTCTCTGACCGAATTGTATTTGAGAACTTGGCGTCTCTGACCGAACGGTAGACACTGGAGGTGGTCTTCATTGGGGGCTGTTTTCATCCATTTGTGGATATTGGAGGTCGTCTTTAGCAAGTTGCAGACGCCGGAGCTTGTCTTTGCCAAACTGTGGATGCTGGAGGCTGTCTTCATCCATTTGTGGACATTGGAGGTCGTCTTTGGTGAAGATCATCCTTGCCGAAAAGGGGGATTTGATTTCACGTTTGAATTCCTGCATTCGTTAGTGAAGAGGAAGATGCATATATGACATTCATGATGACAGATGCATGCATAGAGCCAAAAATGATTGTGAGAGTATCACTGCATATGTGTGCGAGATGATGCATTTACTTGCTTTCGAAGATGCACTTAGCCTAAGCTTTTGGCAGGGAATTTATGATCTTCAATCACTTAGGATTGTTCCTATTGATTCAAGTTTTGTGCATGCTACATGAGCCCTGGGGAGATTTTCGTGGGGATGCATGGTGATGAGAGGGGATGCATTGGGATGTATGTGTCTGGAGACTGTTTGGAACAGATTTTGAGCAAGTGGGGGAGGTGAGAGCCTTCGATTACGATTTAAACAGTGGTTGTTGATGAGGTTTTGTTAACAGTATCACATGGACCTCAATCTTGATGAGATTGGATTCGGATCTCGGGTCTTGTTTGGAATTTTCCCTCTCAATTTTGGTCATTTGAAGCCGATGCCGAGTGCTCTAGGGCACGTTGATATGAGTGAAACTTCTTTCATTTGGGTGAGCCGTGACTTGGCCGAAACCTTGTTCGGAGAATGATTTGATGAAATTGCTAATGCCGGGTGAAACCCAGATCTTAGATTCCGACGCTACAGGAAGCTGCTATGTACCAAGTTCTGAAGCTGAAAATCTAGCTGTTGATGTGACTAGACCTTTCTTGTGACTTGATAAAATTCAGGTCCAGAGGACCAGCTTGGTAAAGTTCAGATTTCGAAGCAGTGACTTGGCGAGGCCCTAATCTTATAACCTCGTTGTGATTCTCGACATAATTAGCGAGTCCCAATCTGATTGGTAATGCAAAGCGATCCCGAGAATAATCGATGAAGATCGAATCTATCTTGTAGTGAAGAACCCAATGTGGACCCAAAGATGACTATAGAAGCCCCGGCAAAGAGCCGATACAGAGAACTGGGAGAACCGCTTAGCAAGCCCCGGCGTGAAGAAATTCGGAGCAGCCTTATTGCAGAGTCATTATGTGGCCGAGGGGGTACCCATCTTTTCAAATCTTAGTCAACCAGCCACCGGACAAGACTCGAAACGTTTACGTGCGTGGGCACATCTTTCGAAAAGTGGGAATGAATCCCGATTTTGTGTATACACACTCGCTTTAGGTTTGATTCTTTTGAGAGAGTATAAGCATCACAAGGTGTGGAAAAGTGTATGGAAGCCCCCGCCGACGTAAAGACGTTGTTTGGCTCTATTTCCCTATGATGGAGAGAGAGAAGACTTGTCGAGACACTTGAAAACTTGTCTTATTCATGATGATCACAAGGCTGCTTAAAACCCTTTGTTAATGTTCGGGTTATTCAACTCCTAAATCTGATATGAACAAATATTTTGATTAATCACAAGGAGAAAACCAACTGATATCGAGAATCAAGCTCGGAAGGGCGGAAAGTGTATAGGGACGATCTTTGATGAGACCGGTTTTTTTTTTTTGAGATTTGTTTGTGATTTCGACCGGACCAGTGATGGTTGCCTACGTTCCCCTCATTAAGAGGAGCTCAGGTCGCCGTAGTTCGGGCTTATCCCGAATGAAAAGAGAATGAATGTGAAAATTCAAGACTTAGAGGTCCTTTTGGGAATTTGAGGATTGGAGATTCGAATAACATATCCCCTTAGAGTGTCCATGAAAGACACGGATGCGAAGCCCCAGTGGGACATCCACGGCAAGTGTTTGTGGAGGAGAAATGAAATATGCTCACATGAAATGTCGAATGAATCAGACTTGAATTTGCACAATCTTTGATCATTTGAGCCGAGATGGATTTGGCTCCAATTTAAGCAAGCAATGAAGCATTAATTTGATTTAGCTCCTGAAGATACTGGAATGAAATTACTATCCCAGAAGGACCGTAGCCGGGTTTCCGGGCTTCGATCGCCATCGGGTGATTTGGAAAGTTGTGACCTCTTAAGATGAGAGGTCGGCCGGGCCTTTTGTTGATCGAACCTCTAAAGATAAGAGGTTGGCTTTTAGGGATGTGTTTGGGAAATCTACGGCGGGGAAGATTGATTGCCTCTAAGAATGAGAGGTCAGATTTTGACTTTTGCCAAAGGCGAGGGTAATGGCAATGGGAATATCCTCTAAAAGCGAGAGGATGGCTTAGGGTTGATTTAAGGTAATGGTGAGAGGAAGTCCAAGCCGTCGAGAACTTTTGCGAACTTGCGAGGATTCGGGCTCCTTTTTGATCATTGGAGAGCTTCTTGAGAAGTCGGGGACTTTTGCTGAATTGTGAGGATCGACGGTCCCCCTTTTTTTTGAAGTTCTTGCTTGAGCTTTTCTATTTTCTTTCTTCTTTTTTTTTTTTGAAGAGCCTCCTGAGACGTTGAGGATTTTTGCTGAATTGTGAGGATTTAAAATCCTTCTTTTGATAATTTGGAAGGCCTCTTTGAGGAATTGGGGATTATCTTTCCTTGCATCGTCGACTCTCGAAGCTAACTTCTTTGGCGTTGCTTGGACTTCTCTTGGCAAGGAGCAAAGGTGATGGCTGAATGGGGTTTCAAAACACGTCGATCTTGAAATGAAAGGGTATTGTTTAGCGGGGTGAGGTAATATTTTTCCTATGGGTGAAAGGCTTCAACCGCAATTCCTATCGGATGACCTAAACGAGATTAAGTCTTCATTGCTTGCTTAAGCTTTAAATGAGAAAAGATCCATGCAAATTCATTTAGCAACGAGATGATGATGATGAAAGGGATGTGAGCATATGAGATGCAAGATGAGGAGTTGGTAAGTCCCAATTTGAAAAGGATATCAATTGATTTTCTCACTTCGATTAATTTAAATATTAATCATTTCAAAGAATTAGTGGTTGAGCAGCACAAGTGATCATTTTGGATAAAACCATTTCAATTAAGTATAACGTGGGTGCGCAAGTGATGTCTCGAGTCTAGCAAGAAAAGAAAGAAGACATATATATAAAAGTAAGACATTTAACTATTATGTCCAAAATGGACTACAACGACAAATGTCCAGGAAGGACTTAGGTGAAAGAGAGGTACTAGAACCTACGAAGGTTGACTAAAAGACTATTTTAGAGATAGGTAGCCCCTAGTCTAGCCGCTCTTTGCTGTTGGACCATGCATTTACTCTTCGACGCTGGAGATGGGAACTATCGCAGATCTTTCCACCAGGATTTCTTTGGCAATCCCTTGCCCAATCCAGCCATTTTCATTGCCTGCGATGACTGGTTCATCGATCACAAAAGGGCGAGTCAAATTCCATTATGCCCACGAGTCTTGAATCACCAAACTTGACCATGTTGACGCTCATGTTGTTATTTCTAGGGAACGGGTTACTGACAGTATTGGGCCCTTCAGGCACCTCTAACTTCCCTTGGATTGCCTTTTTCAGGGGGGCGCAATCGTCTGTCAAGTGCCCATGGTACTGATGAAAGGCACAATGCTTGGAGGTATCCAAAGGAGCATTGGGGTTTCTGGGCTGATAGTTTCTCATGGGTTCGAGGAGACCCTGCTTTAGCAAGCTATTGAAAACTTTGCTTAAGGGAACACCCAAATCCTTGGGATGTGATTTTTCCTTTGGGGGAGAATAAACTCTTAACGCTCTTTGATTCGAGAATTGGTCACCATTCTGAACAGGGTTGGCCGGTTTTGGTCCCTTGGGGCGCTCAAGCTTGCCCGCTTCGATTAACCCTTGAACCGCTCTCTTCAAGACTGTGCAGTTGTCGGTCGTGTGGCCAAAATGATCATGGAAGGCGCAGTGCTTACTCATGTTGAGGGGTTCATTTGAGCTCCTTGGATGGTAGTCCCTGAGGGGCTCCAAAAGGCCTTCCTTTACTAAACCCTTGAAAATTATGCCCATGGGCATCCCAAAATCATCAAAATGTTCTCGTTGCCTTAGAGGACCACCATTTCTTGGTTGCTTTTGGATGCCGTCATTTGTACACAATGCCTTCTTTCCTTTGATGGATGTTGCAGCCGTGTTGGAAGGGTAAGGTTTATAGCGGTGAGACATGTTCAGACTCGTAGTGTTTCCCCGTGCACGAACCCTTTTGATGTAATCATCGATGTGATCGTCGAGATTCGACCTTTTGTAAACCTCGTTCGTGTCAGATACACAAGATTGGTATGGTGAGATGGCCCGAGTCGAGCGATCGTCGATACTCTCGTTGCTAGGATTTTCTTGTACCTCCTTAATTGGTTCCACCAATAATCCATTGGACGAGTCAATAGGAATACTAGGACTGCACGACACCGCCACAAGATTGGCATCAGTAAATGAAACCGCAGTAGGAAGTACTCTAGTGGGAGGGATGACAGTCTGAGCATTAAAAGCGCGACCGTAACCGCCCCTCATAAGGCCCGGCAGCTGCCGAGGATGAGGATATATGACTCGTAATGGGTGGATACCAGGAGCAAAGGAGCGCGGATCCAAAAGGCCGCCGAAAACATGAGATTTGAGGCATCGTAACAAAGAGGATCGAACGTGTCTTGACCACACCGAGGAATGTGTCTACAAGGGTAATGTGCATACCGTACTTGATGAACAGGAGCAGCCATGCGTAATGTACCGGGTGGAGAATTTGATGAGGAGCATTTGACCTTGTCGTACTTTCCAACCGGAGCGGCGAGGTAGAGCTTGGAGGATGTTGTGAATACGGTAATCCCGATGAAGTGGTGATAAGAGCCTCGGTGGCCCATGTGATCTTGCAAGATCATAGGGACAAGTGTGCCTCGAGAATTGGAGGAAGCAAGCCGGCCCTCTCGAACCATGGAGCCCGAGAAGCGAACCTGTCCCAAAATGGCTCTGGAGCCATGTCAAACTGGGCTTGAGAAGTCGTGAACCGACCCATTCCGAGATGATGACCCGAACCGCATCGATGTTGTGAAGTAGTAAACTGACCCCTTCCAAGTTGTGGGGCGAAAGTCAACTGATTCAATCCTGGTGGTGAGATCTGAGAGGCACCGGGGGCAGGTTCACCAAGATCGGACTGTTGAGGAGTATCGATACGATGAGGCCGAGAGGCAGGCTGAGTGATAGGCTGGGGGATGCTTGGCCCATTAGTAGTTCCACACGAAAGGGAACAGGGCATTTGATGGTAGTCGGCATGCCCCGGAGGGTAATTAGTTCCACCTTCGCATCAACCGTAAAGGTTCCATTAGGGTTGCGAACAATTGTTAGCCCCCGGGTTTCGATATTTTCCAATAACCGATCGATCCGAGCCTCTTGATGTTGTCTTACCTGTTCCAACATCCGATTCCACCGCTCGGGATTTTGCGGATTTTCTGGGGGTGCGGAGCCGTACGTCCTCACCGTTCTCCTCCGAGTTGGCCATTCTGAAACTTTGAGCTGAAGCGAGGGAGGAAACCGATGAAGTATCTGACTCCGGAATGACTGAGCTGAACAAACGATGACTCGAGGGCTTGATCCAAACATTGCTTACTGTGGAAGGCACGAAAGGGTGTGGTTCAGACTCGGGAAAGCGGAACAGGTTGGTGTTTGGGCTTAGGGCTCATGCAACATGCGATTATTTGTTTAAATTTACTTAAAACATGTTTTATTAAACCTAATCGGTTGGAAAAGATTGCTCTTCTTTTTCACAAACTACTCTGGATCCTGGATCAGTGGGCCCCGTCACTACGTCTATAAGCCCCTCGTATTCCACCTGTATTTCGATCTCCCAGGTGGATGCCCCGGCGAGGGTCCTATAGGGCAAGCGGGTCCCACCGACCGAAAGAAAAACGATCCTAAAAGTCTGGCGGGTAATCGAGTCTTAACGAGCATTCGATGTAAATTACGGACAAAGCTGACGTCAAAGGTCAAGATCATGTCCGAGAGCTCGACAAAAAGTCGGCATGATTTGGACAGATAAATGTCCACAATTGACCTTGACTTGTCGTCAATTAGGCCGTAATTAGGCATGGAATAATCATTAATCCTTGATGACTCAAATCATGCCGGGAGTCGTGTATAATTTGTGCCGCCGAGCCGAAGTCAAGGCGCCTGGCCAATATCTTGGCCAAAGCCCGCGGCGAAAACCGGCGTAACTTCGACCGATTTAGGGTCCCCGAAAGATATTGAGTCGGTATGCCGACAAAGGCTTGAAAGGAAAGGTCTATACACGCATGTGGCATGACACAGACAAGACTAAAAACCAACCGGGTCTCGAACAAAGTGTGTCACGGACAAGTGCATGGTCGACACGAGGCTCCATGGGATGTTTGGGTAGTCCTGTGCTTGCACCAAGAGGCGTAATAAGACCAAACGGGCCGCGACAAGGATTTCCCTGGGTTAGGGACGTAGTGTGCAGTGTAAGGTCACGTGCGCGTAGTGTGCAAGCAGTCTATCTTCTTTTTCTGAGTAAAATAGAAATTTTTCATGTGTCTTAAAAAGAATGATGCATGATTTTTTTTTGAAAATTTTCTTTTTTTTGAAATTTTTTTTTGATTTTTTTTTTTTGAAATGAGCACATAAGCACAAAAATTCCAACAGTTAGGGACATGGTTCCGACAGTCAAAATTTTGACTTTTTCCGAGGCGGCCAAAACAACACGAAAATGTGCAAAAATCAACACACACAACAAATAATTTTTTAAATGCCGGGACGAAAGCTTGACCCTCAAAAGCTTTTTTTTTTTTTAAAACAATGATACCGGTACGTGGGATTGTTAAACCAGAATTTATCCCCGACTCATGTTAGGAGGCGATAACGGGAAGTTTAATGATTTCCACCAATATACCAAATATCATTTTTTTTTTTAGAAAAAGCTTACATTCCCCAGCGGAGTCGCCACTGTGATGTACCCGATTTTTGAAATCAAACGGAGTCGCCACGCCATTTTTGTTTTAAGGGCCAAAACTTTGAAAAATGCCCGAGATTAGAAATTTGGGTTCGGAGGTCACGTTACACGCCGGGAAGGACATTAGTGTGCACCCGGAATGCCTCGTAAAACGAGTCTTTCAAGCTAAAAACCATTTGTTTGTGTGTGTGTGTGTGTGTGTTACTTTGGCCAAAATAAGTTGAAACTGAGGAAAGTAAAAATTGGGAATTCTCTATTAGACTTTGGACAGATCCCATGATTTTTGGTGTGATTTTTGGGTTGAGATTTGGTACTCAAAAGATTTTTGGAAGTTGAAAACCATTTCTGCTAGAATGAAAAAGGCAGTAGACACTAGATTTTGAAATGGACTTTAGGGCTTGAAAACTCCAGAATCTGGGAAAAGTCCGAGAATGAAAAGTGTTTAAAACACCTTAAATAAGTTTTCTGTAAAAGAACTTCCCACTTTGGAGATGATTTGAGGGACCAAAACCTTCTGGAAATCTCAGATGTGAATTATGGATTTCCAGAGACTGATGAACTGACCTTTAAAGGAAAATTTGAAATATGGAGTTTTACTCACGAAAAAAATAAAGTAAAAATATTTCTGGAAATCTAAGGATGTTGGCTACAAAAAGTGTTTTGTAGTCAACACCAAATTCCAAGTTTATCTGTGTCCAAAAAATTAGACCATGGACTGGGGTCTTAGAAAATTGCTACTGGACAGCAACTTCTCAAGAAGGAAAAACATGATTTTAAAGGGGGTTTTGCATCCATGCTTGTCCCCATTTCCCTAGGTTTTGATTAGTTATTACTTGAAATTTTAGTGGTGAATCAACTATATCAAACCATCCTTGGGGTACATTAGGACTAAGCACTTCATTTGCTTGGGAAGGGGAATTTTATCCTTTGAAAATGAGATTTGATGTATGAAAATGATTTTTAGGATTTTGAAAATGTGTTTTCTTTGCAAGAAAGTAAGAATACTTTGAAAATAATGTTGATCCTTGTAGAAGATCATCCATGGAGATGAACTTCCATGGTGATCTTCTTGGATCTAAGAAAAGAAGATGAACAAACTACATTTTGGAGTTTGAAAATGCATGCATGGATGAATTTTAGGGTAAGGAGAAGGAGGTTATACCTATCTTCCTTGTGTTTTGTGTTTGAATGGATTCAAAGGCTTGAATGTGTTTAGGACTTGAAAGTGTTTAGGGTTGATGATTTGAGTTGGTTAAAGAGAAAACAAGTAGATAACAATGAAGTCCTCTATGTTTTCTCTCTAATCCTCCTCCTAAGGGGTGATTTGAGCTTGGATTGGTGTATGTATGAGAGTATGTATGAGAGTGTTTTGAAGTGTTTGTGAGTGAGTGAGATTTGGGAAAGATTGGAGAGAAAATGGTGGCAATTCAAGTGAATTCCCACTGTTTTCTCTCTATTTTTCGCCAAGTGTCATTCTGTGAGTGATTTGTGTTGTGTAAACTGAGAGAGGAGGGTTCAATTTATAGCCCTCTGAAATTGACAAACATGTCCGCGCGGATGGGATTGTAAATGTGCACTGTTCATTAAATGCAGCTCCAGGCTTTGGACAGGAAGAATAAAATTCAAAAATTCCAGCAGTTTATGTTTTTCAACTTGCCCAATTCGGATTTTTCCAATTTCTTTTGCTTTTTTGATTCTTTCTTTGGTTTATCTTTTTTTGGCAATCCCTAATCTACCCTTACTTGGTTAGAAATGTTAGGAATGTTAGGAATTGTTAGAAATGTTATAACTTTCGTTAATTTTCTAACGAAAATACTAACAAGCTCAAATTGGAGCACTTACACATACGTGCTTAATTGTACGGACCATTTCGCCATTCGACCTGACATCTCTGGTTTTCTCATAACATTCTTAATAGGATAGTTAGTACGTACAATTATAGTATGTGTTTCAAAATAGTGCCTTAATTTAATAGAAGCAGTTATCAAAGCTAAAATTAACTTCTGTGAATGGGAATACCTGGTCTCCGCGTCTAAGAGTGTCTTACTTATATAGTAGATGGGTTGCTGATTACCATCTCGTTCTGTCACCAAGACCGCGCTTACAGCGCCTTCTGATACTGCTAGGTAGATGTAAAGATGTTCCTCCTCCTGAGGTTTGGCCAATAATGGAGGTGTCGACAGATAAGTTTTGAGCTCCTGAAAGGCTTCTTCATGTTGGTCCTCCCACTGGAACTTCTTGTTCTTCCTCAAGATATCATAGAAAGGTTTGCATCGATCCAAGGATTTTGAAATGAACCTTGTGAGTGCAGCAATCTTTCCCGTCAATCTTTGGACGTCCTTGACAGATTGAGGTGATGACAGGTTGATAATAGCACGTATCTGTTCTGGGGCAGCTTCAATGCCTCTTTTAGTAACCATATAACCCAAAAACTTCCCTGCCTTCATTCCAAAGTTGCATTTAGCTGGATTAAGTTTCATATTGAAACAATCCAAGATGTCGAAGGCCTGAGATAGGTTGCTTATGTGGTCTTCGGCTTTCTTGGATTTTACTACCATGTCGTCAATACATACTTCCATTGTGTCCCCAATCTGATCTTTGAACATTTTGTTGACGAGCCTTTGAAATGTTGCACCTGCATTTTTTAGTCCAAAAGGCATAGCAATATAACAATAGGTACCTGTGGGTGTTATGAAGGCGATGTCCTCTTGGTCAGATGGTTCCATCTGGATTTGTTGAAATCCCGAGGATGCGTCCATGAATGTGAGGAGCTCATGTCCAGAGGTGGCATCAACTAACGAATCTATGTGTGGCAAAGGGAAAGGATCTTTTGGACAGGCTTTATTCAAGTCGGTTAAGTCAACACAGACCCGCCATTTCCCATTCTTCTTCTCAACCACAATCACGTTTGCTAACCATCTTGGATAATCTACCTCTCGTATCATGTTGGCTTTGAGTAAGCGCTCTACTTCTTCCTTGATGATCTGGTTTCTTGTTTCTGCAATCTTCCTACGTTTCTGGTGCACTGGTTTAAAACTAGGATCTATGTTAAGTTTGTGAGTGATGACATCTTTGCGGATACCTGTCATGTCATCATGTCTCCAAGCAAAACTTTTTATTCTGCTTCTTAATAGGTCCACAAGCTTTTCTTCTATGTCTGATGGGATGTCATTGCCGATGAGTACCTTGATGTCCGGGTTGGAAGGGTCTAGCAATACTTCTTTCACATCATTCTCCCTAGCTTCCAGGACTTCACGTACTTTCCTCTGTAATTGCTATGCTTGTTTTGGAGATGTTGACGCCTTCATTGAAGTTTTATAACATTCCTTGGCCACCTGTTGATCACTGTATATCTTAGCGACACCCCAAGGTGTGGGAAACTTCACACACTGATGGTATGTGGAGGGTACAGCCTTCATTCCATGAATCCACGGTCTTCCAAGAATGACATTGTAGGATGTTGCACAATCAATTACGCAGAACCGTTCCATGGTGTTGAGGCCCTTTGAGTATATTGGAAGCTTTATCTCCCCCACCATTTCTTTGACTTCACCACTGAAGCCTACCAACACTGAGGATTTCTTGATGATCTCCGATTCTGGGATGTTCATTTCCTTAAGGGTGGCCAACATAATAAGATTGACAGAGCTACCCCCATCAACCAGGATGCGCCGGATTGTACAGTTAGCGATCTGCAAGGAAATAACTAGACCGTCGTGATGGGGTTCCAGCAAGTTATCTCGATCACTCTCATCAAAGGTGATTGGATCATGACAGGACGTCGACATCCTGGGCTGTCTTTCTGGCTTCTCCTCTTTTGACTCCTTAGCATGTCGTTTGCCGAGTAATAGGATGTGCCACATATTTCGAACCTCCACTAATGAAATTGATCACCTTTGTTGATCTTTGGGGAGAAACTGGTCTTTCGGCTTCATGAGGAGCTTCCGCACTTTCGGCCTTCTTCTTTACGGATCCCGGAACTCCTTAAGATGTCCCTTCGAGAGCAGTAACTGATCTCCTTTCTTAGTGCGAAGCAATCTTGATAACATGCCCAAAGTCTTCATGGTAAGCGCACCATTTTGATTTGTCACGCCATCCCGTGGACTTATCCGTCTTCTTTGGCCATCGGCTTTGTCCCCTAGGTTGCCCATTGCACGAGTACACCCGAAATGTCAACAGAAAAACAATAATCAGAAATGTTAGGCACATTATCACTATCTTCATCCTCACCATCTATTGAATTAATTTTGCTAGTATCAATTCTCGGATAAGGATTGGAACGGTTGTTCCTGCGATGGGACGATTCGATCTTTTGTCGGGGTTGTCATATGTCGACAACTTGGATGAGGTCTTCGATCTTCGCGGCTCATCTTCCTCCAGTCTTATGAATCTCACCGCCCCCGCTCCCGACTTCTTCCAACCACTTACAAGGAGTCATCACCAAATCTTGATAATACGTGAATCTTTCTTCATCCCATTTTGAATGCTTCGTGGCTGTCGACATGTCAAGATTGGGAATTTCTAGCACTTCCTTATTGAACCGGTGGACATAATCCTTCGTAGTTTCATTAGGCTGCTGAGTCACATTGTAGAGGTCACTTGTCAATTTCTCAAATTGTCGACTGCATGAGAATTGGTTATAGAACATGTTGATAAGCTGGGCGTATGAACCAATTGAACCTAGGGGCTGCCTAATCAGCCATTTGAGAGTTGGTCCAACCAAGGTCGATCCAAATCCTCTGCATAAGCAAGCCTCTCGGAATTGAAGCGGAATATGGATTATGTCCATCTTTTCTTGATAGTGAGCAACATGCTCTTCTGGGTCTGTGGTACCGTTATACAGCTTCATAGATGGTACACTGAAACGCTTCGGGATGTCAACATTTGCAATTCTTTGGGACAAAGCGGGATTGATTGTAGCAGCTTCGAGTCACTGGTTGGATTGGAGGAGTTATGCCCGGCACGTTCATTATCAGCTCTCTGAGATCCTGCATCTGTTTTGCTAGTAGATTTCCTGCAAAAGGGTCAGCCATAGGAATACGATTGAAATTATTATTATTGAAAAGATTATTTAGTAAACCAGAGTTGTCCGTAGTCGTTGTGACAGTGGTGTTGTTGATGAATGGGATGAACTGGGTGAATCCTGCGGAAGGTGGCGTCATTGGGGTGTCCCCGGGCAAAGATGTTGACATCATTAAGGATGTCGGCTGATGAGTTTGAGGTGGACTACCCATTAGTATAAATTCACTCTGAAGCGTAGATCCTTCGGTGTTGTCGAATTTGAGGTTCCTCGCGCTCAATGGTGATATGTTGTCAAGTCGAGATGCGATGAACTGTTGATCTTTCTGCAACTTAATCATGGAATTGGCCAGCACCTTCGAATTCTTTGTCTTGATCCAACCTCTGATTCAACTTGGTTAGGATAGTCCGGATGTCATCATCTACATTGGATGAGGTTGCTCCCTTTTGCGGAGTCTTTGTAGGTTGAGTTTGCTGAGGTTCAGTTTGAGGAGGTGGTGGCAACAAACTGGTTCTACCTACTGATGTTGGAGTGACGGCGGGAGCTTTGCCGGCGGCAGACACATTGGGGGGTGCAGACATAATGAATTTGATTAGGAAATGATCCAAATAACCGATAAACCACGAGGCCCCTCGGTGGGCGCCAAATTGTTTTGGTAGAAAAAACAATAGTACAGAATCTTAACTTTGACAAGTGTGTGGATTTAAATACTAAGGAAGGGACTGTGGAATTCGAATAAATGGAACAAAGACATGAAAAGAACGAATGACACCACGATTTGTTAACGAGGAAAACCTTAGAGATGATAATCTCTTTGGAAAAAACCCCGGGAGTTAGGTCTCCAACCTTAAAAGTTTCACTATGATGATTATGAATACAACTTTGGAAGAGAATGGAGAGGATTACAAGTAGCTTGTGCGTAGAGTGTGTGCGTATGGGAATGTGTGTGTGTTTTCCGTCTCCATCTCCCCTTAAATATAAGTAAGTATGAATGAGTCAAAAGTTGTTCCTACAATCTCGGGATATAAGCTTATCCTCTTCAACGTCCGTAAGACCAAGTCATCCTCGCCGTTGAAGATGTGTTGAACGTGCTAGAAAATATCCCGTATTCTTCTCTCTTATTCACTGGAATATAATAATAAAGATATTAGGAAAAATCAAATAAGTAAATATTAAAACAATACTTACAGTGGAATAACATCTTGACATGCAAGAGCAACTGAAGATGTCCCCATGCTGAAAAATACCTACAACAGTAGTGTTGTACCGCGTGGGACACGCCAGTCTCGCGCGGGACAAGCCTTCTGTTGGGCTCCGGTTTTGGCTAGGAAAATGACTCTTTTTCCTAAGGGTTAGGGATATTTATAATGTATAAATAGAACTCTTTTGCCTCAGCCAACTTTGTCGATTTTTGAGTTTTAGAAACACAAAAATATTGATTTTCATTGAGAATCAAAGATCAAATCAACCCCAAATCAATTCCAAATCAGCCATTGATTGTTGAATATCGATTCAACAATCGGAGGATCATCTAGCAATTCTACAAGAATTGTTCTTGGTTCGTTCGCGTGTGGATTACCGATAGAGGGTGATTACTTTATCACCCAAAGCTTGAAGACTTGCAATCGTTGATTCATCACAAGGCCTAGAACAAGGAAGAAGCTTGAAGGTTCGTCATCGATTCAAAAAGTTTGAATCTAAGATCTATTTTGAGCAACTTAATCACATTCAAGGTATGAAATTCTATTTCATATTTTCATCTCTTCATGCTAGACGGATTCAAGATTTCCGCTGCATTTGTAACCCCAAAACCCAACAGTGGTATCATAGCCTTGTCTTGCCATGATTAGGATTGAAATTGGCATGCTAGATTTAATTTGATTAATTGCTATCCATGTTATATGAAATAGATTATGTGTGTTATTTTGTGAAAATAATCATATGTGATATGTCATGGTCAAGATTAATAATTGATTAATTTGTTTAGTCTTTTACATAGGATTATTGGTTTGTTTAATATGATTAAAGTAGATTGATAAATTCTCAAAATTGAATCAAAAGTGTTTGTTTGTAATTTTGTGAAGCCCTATATTCATGATTATGTACACATAAGTTTCATGTTACAACCATGCGATGTTTGTTACCATGTGAAAACCTTCTTAAATGTTTAAGTTTTATGCCACCCCTTGATTAGAACACTTGTGATATTTTAGGGTATTTTGATGTAGTTTCGACTCAGTTGGATGCATCATTATATCTTAATTTGTGATCAAGATGAGATAATGGTTGATGTAGCTTTGACTCAGTTAGGTGCATCGTTCCATGTCTCATACGTTTGAAAAAGGTTTTGACTTAATTGGTGCTTTCAAATGAGATTTGACCCAAGACATAGATGAGATTTAAAACATGTTTTGACATATGATGTCTAAGGAAATATTATGAAAGATCTAAGAGTCATATATGATATGATTGATGTTATCTACCTAAATAGCTTGATTTCGGGCATTGACTCAGTTAAACCAACATCAAGTGAAATATGGATCTTAGCCTACTATGATTATATGATACATGTTTGTATTTGAAGGTGTATAATTTAGTGGGAGTATTTATGAAATACATTATTTGCTCTTAGATGATAAGTGTGTTGATACTTATGTGTTTCATTGTTTGCATATTTTATTGAAGTAATGGCAACTCACAATAATCAACCCATGTCGCTGCGATCAGTCCTTGAAAAGGACAAGCTCGAAGAGAACGGCACAAACTATTCTGATTGGATCAGAAGCCTAAGAATTGTTCTTAGGCAAGAGAAGAAAATGTACGTTCTTGACGAACTCGTTCCACCTCCACCTGCTGCCAATGCTTCAAGGGCAGATAAGGATGCTCACAAGAAACATGTTGATGATTCTAATGATGTGACATGCCTTATTCTTGCCACCATGTGTAAGGCTCTTCAGAAGGACCTTGAACATATGGAAGCTGCTTTTGATCTAGCCGAGCGCTTAAAGGAAATGTTCCAAGTGCATGCTAGACAAGAGAGGTATGATGTGGTTAAAGCCCTAAATGAATGCAAGATGCAAGAGGGGCATTCGGTTGATGCTCATGTCCTTAAGATGAAGGGTCACACTGAGCGGCTCAAAAGGCTTGGAAATTCAATGAGTTTGGATCTCGCCACGGATACGATATTGAATTCATTGCCTGAAAGTTATGGTCATTTTATAATGCACTATCACATGAGTGGCATGGATAAGATTCTCTCGGAATTGCATACTATGCTCAAAACCGCAGAGAAGAATATCAAGAAGCCCGGAACAACAAACATGTTAATGGTTAACAAAGGTAAAGGGTTCAAGAAAGATGGCAAAGGTAAAGCAAGTGTTGCTAAACATAAGGCAAAAGTTGCCATTGCCGGAGAGGCTCCCAAAGTGTCTCAAAAGGATGCGGTTCGCTACCATTGCCAAGAGGTTGGTCATTGGAAGTGTAACTGTAAGACTTACAAGGAAGGCCTAAAGGCGAAGAAGGGCAATACGATTGCTTCTGATTCAGGTATCTATATGATAGATATTTTCCTTTCTATTTCTAGTTCATGGGTATTCGATACCGGATGTGGATCTCACATTTGTTTAAATGTGCAGGGACTAAGGAATATGAAGCTACTCAAACAAGGTGAAGTTGACCTACGTGTGGGGAATGGAGCAAGAGTTGTTGCATTAGCGGTAGGGACATATGATGTAACTTTATCTAGTGGCTTAGTACTTGTTTTGAACAATTGTTACTATGTTCCGAATTTGAGTAGAAATATTATTTCAGTTTCTTGTTTGGGTAATGAAGGGTATAATTTTCTTATTAAGAATAAGAAGTTTTATATTTATTTAAATGATATGATTTATGGTATTGCAAATTCATTTAATGACCTTTATGTTCTTGATGTTGATGAGAAACAAAATAATGTTGAAAATGTTTATCATGTGGACAAGAAGTCTATACCGAATGACGTGAACAACTCGTTCATGTGGCATTGTCGGCTTGGTCATATAAACGAGAAACGCATCTCTAAACACCATAAGGATGGTATGTTAGACTCACATGATTATGAATCGTATGAGATATTTGAATCTTGTTTATTGGGAAAAATGACCAAACCATCCTACACTAAGAGTAGTGAAAGGGCTAGTGACTTATTGGACCTAATACATAATGATGTATGTGGACCAATGAGCAGCATTGCTAGGGGAGGATTTCGGTATTTCATCACATTCACCGATGACTTATCTAGATATGGCTATGTCTATCTGATGAAGACCAAAAGTGAATCATTTGAGATGTTTAGAACATTTCAAAATGAAGTACAAAATCAACTTGGCAAAACTATTAAAGCACTTCGATCCGATCGTGGTGGTGAATATTTGAGCCAAGAATTTGACAATCATCTCAAAAACTGTGGAATTGTTTCAGAGTTGACTCCACCCTGAACACCACAATGGAATGGTGTTTCCGAGATGAGGAATAGAACCTTATTAGATATGGTTCGTTAGATAATGAGTCAAGTTGACCTTCCTATTTCCTTTTGGGGACATGTATTAGAGACTGCTGCATTCACACTGAACAGAGTCCCTACTAAATCGGCTCCTAAGATCCCACATGAGATGTGGCATGAAAGAAAACCTAGTTTGTCTTTCAT
The DNA here is from genome assembly GCA_022495995.1 of Adenophora triphylla var. japonica. Classification (NCBI taxonomy): domain Eukaryota; kingdom Viridiplantae; phylum Streptophyta; class Magnoliopsida; order Asterales; family Campanulaceae; genus Adenophora; species Adenophora triphylla. The sequence continues at coordinate 210,876 of JAFEMH010000027.1, forward strand.
GAAGATTTGGGGTTGCGAAGCTTATGTGAAGAGACTTGTCTTCGATAAGTTAGCACCTAAATCTTATAAGGTTATTTTCGTTGGTTACCCTAAGGAAACCAAAGGGTATTACTTTTACAACCGCAATGAGAACAATGTGTTTGTTACTCAATATGGTACTTTTCTTGAGAAACAGTTTCTCAATAAAGGAACTAGTGGGAGTAAAGTTGATCTTGAAGAAATTCAAGAACCCGAAAATAGCATAGAATCGATAGTAGAGACGGAACCAAATCCACAAGGAGTTGTGGAATCGGTTCAAGATCCACAAGTCCATAGTAGATCGAATAGGTTACGATCCGCACCCGAGAGATATGGATTTCTCGTATCGGAAAGTAATGAAGTGGAAGTCATTGAGAATGACGAACCTACTTCCTATCAAGAGGCGATGTCCACTCCTGATTCGAATAAATGGTTGGAGGCCATGGAATCCGAATTGCAATCCATGTCGGATAATCAAGTTTGGAACTTGATTGAGCCACCCGAAGGAGTAAAAACCATAGGGTGCAAGTGGGTCTTCAAGAAGAAGACTGACATGGATGGAAAGGTGCATACTTATAAGGTTAGGCTTGTAGCAAAGGGATATAGGCAGATTCATGGTGTAGACTATGATGAAACATTTTTGCCTGTTGCAATGCTTAAGACTGTTAGAATTGTAATTGTCATAGCCGCGTATTATGACTACGAGATATGGCAAATGGATGTCAAAATGTCTTTCCTAAATGGAAAGTTACTAGAGGATGTGTATATGACATAACCCAAAGGTTTTGTCGATCCAAGAAATTCTAACAAAATGTGCAAGTTGCAAAGGTCCATATATGGATTGAAGCAAGCTTCTAGGAGTTGGAATCTTCGTTTTGACGAAAAGATCAAAGAGTTTGGTTTTGTTAAGAACGAAGATGAACCTTATGTATATATGAAATTCAGTGGAGCGTAGTACTATTTCTTTTATTGTATATCGATGATATCTTACTCATTGGAAACGATATTCCTACACTTCAGACTGTCAAGTCTTGGTTAGGAAATGTTTCTCAATGAAAAATATGGGTGAAGCCACTTACATCCTTGGCATCAAGATCTATAGAGATAGATCTAAAAGAATAATTGGTTTGAGTCAAAGTACTTACATTGATAAAGTTCTTAGAAGATTCAAGATGGAAAATTCTAAGAGAGGCAACTTGCCAATGGGTCATGGTGTTACTCTTAGAAAGACTCAGTATCCTAAGACAACTGATGAGCGAAAGAGGATGAATGGGTTCCATACACTTCGGCTATTGGATCTATCATGTACGCCATGATTTGTACCAGACCCGACGTCTCGTATGCTCTAAGCATGACGAGTCGATACCAATCTGATCCTTGTGAAAACCATTGGATGGAAGTCAAGACGATCCTTAAGTACTTAAGAAGGACTAAGGATGAATTCTTGGTCTTTGGAGGGATGGAAGATGATCTTGTTGTAAGAGGTTATACAGATGCAAGCTTCCAAACCGACAAGGATGATTTCCGATCGCAGTCGGGATTTGTGTTTATGCTTAACGGATGTGCGATATGTTGGAAGAGTTCCAAGCAGAGTACTATTGCCGATTTAACAACTGAGGACGAATATATAGCGACATCTGATGCAGCTAAGGAGGCAGTTTGGATCAAAAAGTTTATTAGTGATCTGGAAGTTGTTCCAAGTATCACTAATCCGGTGGAGCTTTATTGTGACAATAATGGTGCCATTGGGCAAGCAAAGGAACCAAGGTCACATCAATGATCCAAACACATACTTAGACATTTCCATCTCATTTGAGAGTTCATTGATAGGGGAGACGTTAAGATATGCAAAGTATCAACCGATGATAACATTGGGGATCAGCTTACAAATCCCCTTGCACAAGCAAAGCATGATGGTCATGTTAGGTCCATGGGTATACGATACATAGATGGAGCCTAGTGCAAGTGGGAGATTGTTGGTGTAATGCCCTAGGCGTTTGGTTATGTTTGACTTATAACTTAAACCGCTATGTAATCGTCTTTATCATTTATTATAGAGAATGTTTATTTGGCTTATTATATGTTTACATGTTTATTATAATAACCTGCGTCCCTAGTTATTGTGAATGACTAGTATAAGTTGGTGATGGATAATCAAAGATACGCTGTCATAATGTGATGCACATTACACTTATGGGTACTTGCTAGAGAACAAGTACTGGACATGACTTACTGATGAGATTTATGACATGGTCTATATTCATATATGTCATTGTTTCACCCTAAAATTTCCACTCAACATGTTCTACATCTTGGACATCCATCTTGAGGTAACGTCTTGACTTACATCTCGGACTAACGCCTTGAAACTGTTTGTTGTATTTTCCTATTTTCAGGAACAAAATTATAAATAAAAATAACTCATTCGTACGACTGCTTGGACTTGGTCAAACAACAACACAACGGTTCCATCCATCAACCACGGGATAACGGCTGATCTTCATCAACAAATGGCGAGATTCTAGGCACAATATCAGCATGTCATTCAAGTTGTTATTTTTCAGTTACAATCATGTCTATATATTACTCTTAGAACGCACCTGTATACACGTGACACACTCTTGCTTACTCTCATACTGCACTTGTACTCAAGAACTACGATATTCAATAATACTTTTTTGGTTTAGGTAGGCTTTCCAAAATCCTCCCGAGGTTTTTTCCCTCGAACGATTGTTCTAAGGGTTTCCTCGTTACATCCTTGCGTTCATCTTGTTTTGTGAATCATATTCCATTTATGCTCAAACATCCTTGATAAGATAAATTTACTTGTTGAAATTTGTCCAAAACAATTTGGCACCGTCTGTGGGAACTTTGGTTTTTTAGATTCCAATCAAGATGAGCAATCCGACTTCTGATATGTCTACCCCCATCATCGCAACTGTGGCAAGAACCAACACTTCAAGCTTGCTTGTGACGACTAGCATGCATTCACCTGTGGGCTCTGGCGCTGTCACATCTCAAAACCAAGGGCTCAGCCTGGGTGGATCTTCATCTATGAAGCAGCCTGGAATCTCGTTAGAAGTTATAACTGCCATGACAAGTATGATGTAGCAGCTGAAAGACCAGCTCGATGGATAGCAACAGACCAATCAGACAATCTTCACTCACCTCGATAAACTACGGCGTGATTTTTCGGCTTCAGGGCGCAGCATTCCAGTTGTCAGCGCACCAGAGGTTTCCCCCTTGCAGCCTAGGACTCTTTTCTCGGATGCTGGGACGAGTGCAAGTGGTGGTCAAGGCAGCACATCCATGTTCAGCACTGTTCAGACTGAAAGCACCACCGTTACATCCAACCCGATGCCGCTGTCATCATGTTTTACTTTCGTAACCTCACCTCCTGGGGCAAACAGGGAGTTTTAACGTGTTCAATACTCCTTTCAATCCCTTAGTTACCACTAACCCTGTTGCAGATACCGCCCTTGCAAGAGAAGTGCAGCAGCTCAAGGATATCCTCATGAAGGTTCCAGGAGTCACCTTGCCCTTCAATCAAACATCTCTAACCAGCCATCATGATTCGCATTTTGTTCCAGCTATAGCTGGAGTGGAGATCCCTAAGAGATTCCAAGTACCTCCCATGAAGCAATATGATGGCACAACAGATCCTGCAGAGCATATAGCCCTGTACCAAGAGAAGATGGACATCATCAGCATTCCCCCGCATCTTAAAGAAGTTTGCTTGTGCAGGGGTTTTGGATCCACCTTATCTGGCCCCGCTTTGATGTGGCTGAATAATCATCCTATGAACTCCATCTCATCTTACTCATAATTAATTAACATGTTTCTTAACCAATTTTCTTGTAATCGTGTGTTTAAAAAATTAACAAGTGACCTTTACAGGATTGTGCAACAACATGACGAAACCTTAAAAGACTACATTTTCAGGTTCAACAAGGAAGCCGTAAACATTCCTCATATTGACGTGTCGACTACAATGGAAGCTTTCAGGATGGGCCTGAAGAGAGAATCACCATTCTACCAATATCTTGTCATGTTCCCATCTAGAAGCATAGAAGAAGTCAGGACGAGATCCGTTCATTTCATCAGGCTGGAGGAAGACGAGATGATTCATGGCAAGGTGTCAAAGAAGACATCAACATATGAAAATCCTGACAGAAAAGCAGAATCCTCTCACTATCGATCTAACAGCGGAAAACCCTATTCTAAAACTGACTCTTCTAAAATTAATGTTGTAGAAGATGATGGTGTTGAGGACAAAACAATTTATCCTAAAATTAGTGATTATTGTTTTTCTATTGACATTTCAGGACTCCTATATGCAATGGACAACTTAGGAAGCAAGGCGAGATGGCCGAAGGCAGCTGACAGAACATCACATTGGAAGGACAAATCTAAATGGTGCACTTACCATGAAGATTTTGGCCACACTACCGAAAATTGCATTTCCTTGAGGAAGGAGATCAGCCGCTAACTCTCGAAGGGCCTCCTCAAAGATCTGCTCGGGAAAAGAAAAGGACAGGCTGAAACAAAAAAAGCCATCGCTGATGCTCCATCTCCACCTCCTCCTGCAACTAAGGTGATCAACTTTATTACAGGTGGATCCGACATTTGTGGCACCACGTATTCTGCAACAAAGTGTCATGCTAAGGATTCCAAGGAAGATAAGATGGAATTACCAGCACGGCGTCTCGATGCTTCCCTGGACCAACAGATCATTTTTAACCAAGATGATAAAGAAAATATCTTGGATCCTCATCATGACAGGTTATTCATCACCTTGCAGATTGCCAATTGTAAGGTCAAGCATATCTTGGTTGATAGCGGGAGCTCAGTAAACTTGGTCATGAAAAGCACATTAGAAGAAATGTCAATTCCCTTAACTGAAGTTGTGAAGAATTCCTCTATTCTAGTGGGATTCAGTGGGGAGACCAAGCAAACAATTGGGGAAATCAAATTGCCGGTCTATGTTGAAGGGGTAAATTCCATGGAAAGGTTTTGTGTGATTGACTGTCCGTCAGCCTATAATTTCATCTTAGGGAGACCATGGATCCATAGCATGAGAGCAGTTCCATACCTCAAGATGCCAACACCTTGGGGTGTAATCAAGGTAAAAGGAGACCAACAAGCAGCAAAGGAGTGCTATTAAACAGATATTAAAGCGTGTTCTACTTCCCGTCCAGCATAGCAATTACAGAAAGGCGTCAAGGACATCTTGGAGACTGCTGAGTATGATGTAGGAAAAGTGCCCGTAGACACCTCTAACCTTGATGCCCATGTGCTTGTTGGGGCTGACTTACCTCCTGAACTTGAGGAAGAGTTGATCAACTTTTTGAAGAGTAGAAGGTTGTGTTTCGCTTGGAAACATGAAGATATGACTGGGATAGATAAAAGCATCATAACTCACAAGTTGAATATCGACCCTACCATCAAGCCGGTCCATCAGAAGAGGAGGAAATTTGCCCAAGAGCGGAATCAAATTATCAAGGAGGAAGTAGAAAGACTGCTAAAATCCAAGATGATCAGGGAAGTACAGTACCCTAGATGGCTCGCCAATGTGGTGGTCGTTGAGAAGAAGAAGAATGGGAAATGGCTTGTATGAGTAGACTTCACTGATCTGAACAGAGCATGTCCCAAGGATCCGTTCCCGCTGCCCCATATTGACTCTCTGGTAGACGAAACAGCTGGTCACGACGTGTTGACCTTCATGGATGCTTCTTCAGGTTATCAGCAAATCCAAATGGAGCCTTCTGATCAAGAGGACACCGCGTTCATCACCCCTGAAGGTATATACTGTTATATTGCCATGCCATTTGGATTGAAAAATGTAGGGGCAACCTATCAAAGACTGGTAAACAAGATGTTCAAGGATCATCTCGGCAAAACGATGGAAGTATACATAGAAGACATGGTGGTAAAGTCCAAAAATATGGAAGATCACGTACAACACTTGGCAGAAGCCTTTGACATCTTAGAAGCCTTCAATATGAAGCAGAACCCTTCTAAATGCAACTTTGGAGTCAGAGGAAGGAAGTTTTTGGGATACATGGTGACTAAGAGGGGAATCAAGGCCAGCCCAGAACAGATCAAAGCTATCCTCAACCTACAATCCCCTAAAAACATCAAAGATGTACAAAAATTGACAGGGCGAGTAGCGGCTTTAAATCGATTTATCTCTAAGTCCTCCGAAAAGTGCAAATTGTTCTATGACGTCTTGAGGAAGAACAAGTTGTTCCAATGGACTGAGCAGCATGAAGAAGCCTTCTTGAACCTCAAAAAGTATCTCACATCCTCACCTCTTCTCGCTAAACCAGAACCTAGGGAATCCCTCTACTTATACTTAGCCATATCAGAGAGTGCAGTAAGTGTTGTCCTGGTAAAGGAAGATCAAGGCGGTCAACATCCCGTTTACTATGTAAGTAAATCTCTTCTAGATGCGGAAACTATCTAGAAAAACTTATTCTCACTTTAATCCCTGCATCCACTAAACGTCATTACTTTGAAACGCATCCTATTATTGTGAAAACTAACTATCCTATCAGGACTGTTATGAGAACTCCTGAGATGTCAAGGAGAATAGCCAAATGGTCAGTGTCGTGACCCTAAACCTAGGCACATTTTGGTCACACGTGAAGCACGTGGGGTTGGGTTTGCATTGCATCATCCTTTACTTGTTGGCATTTGGTTGATTACGAGTTCATTTTGACATTTTTGATGAACTATGTGATGTTAGATGTTATTACATTGATTGAAGCTTATAATGTCTAAAGAAAGGAAATGGGAGATTTGTGTAGTAAAATTTATAATACTTGGAATTTTGATTTGAAAGTGTTATGAAAGTGTCAAGGTGCTTAGGTGTAAGTATAACCTTGAGGAAGTTATTTGTTGATTTCCAATCTTGGAGGAGCTTGGCTGTAATTTGTTTTATATAAATCTCCTTATGGCTTCTCCAAGAAGCCTTATTCACCTCCTCAGTTTCTCTCTTTCTCCCTACGTTCTAGAAAAACCATAAACCCTAGTTATCTTCTAAAAATCCCAGAAATTCATAAGTTGCTTGGTTGTTGATTCTGTCTTTGAATTATTGCTAAGGAAGGTGTTTAGAGCGCGTAGAGCCGATTATATCTTTCTTTTATTTTGAAAACTTGTGGTAAGTTGTTATGGTTCCTTTCAATACCTGTTCATAACATGTTTAATGATGTTATTATGATGTTGTGAATCAGTTTGGTAATGGTTGGATCATTCACTTGGGGTTTGGAATGAAAAGAAACTAAGTTGGTTGAAGAACATGTTAAAGGGTGATATAATATGGGCTGAATTGGATTGGGAACTTGTTATATACATGTTATGGGGTATGAAAAGTTGGTATTTATGTGCTATAATACTGTTAGGGTGAAGTTAGAATCACTTTACCATAACTGGGCTGAGAACGGGTAGTGTTGTTGCTGTTGCTGATGTTGTTCAGCACAGAATTGAGGTTTCTGGGCTTGGGCACGACTCGTGCCCTGAAGCACGAGTCGTGACTTGGCTTTATGGAGTCGTGCGACATAGTGTGTCTGGTGAGAACAGTTGTGATCAATCTCAGGACGACTGTTTCTGGTGGGGTGTAACAGGGCACGAGTCGTGCCCTAGGGCACGAGTCGTGCCCTACTGAAATTACCCGGGATTCACGGCGGGGCGAAGCGCGGTTGTCTTTCGCGGGATTGTTGGTGTTTGAGACCTCGCTTTCGGGAAGGGGAGGAGTCGCCACGCGGTTTTGTATTTTGAGCCCAAACGTTGAAAAACGGTTTTAGTGAAAATGGTGTCGTTTTTATTGGTAGCAAAAACTTTGGAAAAGGCTTTGAAAAGGGGGTGTCATTTTTATTGGTAGCAAAAACGAGGAAAAGGCTTTTTGAGTACCAGAGATTGTTAGGTTCGGAGGTCACGTTACTTTTCGGGAAGAGTATTTTGAGATCACCCGAAATGCCTCGTATGACGAGTCTTTCTACCTTTCTCGAAAATGTGTGCGTGTGTGTGTGTGTGTGTGTGTGTGTTTGCATTTTGAAAATGGGGGCTTGAATGGCAAGCTTAATCTTCGTTTGAATGTCAAACGTTGATTTTGTGATCCCTTTTGGAAAAAGCAAGAGTTTGAATGACAAACGTCGGTTTTGGAGTTTTTTAGGAAAAGTGATACGAGTGATGATTTTGAACTTTTAACTTAGGTGTCAAATGTTGACTTTTAAGAAAAGAGCGTTTGAATGTCAAACGTCAGATTTTGAGTTTGAAGATGATCGTTTGGATGCCAAACGTCATTTCGCCCATTTTTGAAAGAGAGTTCGAATGTCGAACTCCGATTTTGAACCGGGCATTACATTGTTAGCAATTTTACGGGAAAAAAGCATTAAATGAATATGCGATCAACGAATCGTTTTTGCGACTTGGACTTTGATAAGTAAATACTATCATGAACCAAACGGCTCGGACTTGTAAATGACAGTATTTAAAGTGCGGTATTGACGGAATCAAACGACCCGGATTTTAAAGGTGCGTTAAGTAAATAGCATTCAACGGATCAAACGATCTGGACCGTTAAATGACTATCATGAACCAAACGGTTCGGACTATAATGTTGCGTAAAGTAAATGACATTCAACGGATCAAACGATCCGGAATTGTAAATGACATTAAAAGTAAAGGAACGGGGCCGGAACGCCGTTTTAACCCGAGATTACTTCTCTTACGGGAAGAGAAGAGGATCAGGGACTAAAACGTATCGGACCCCGTTGACGGTGACGTCTACATTTCAACAACATTCGACCGAAACGGTTGTAGCGACTGGCGCATAAACCGAGATGGAACAAGTGGGGGAGAGAGAGTGTTACCTAAGGCTAGGAGTTGACTATTTTGGCTCGGGAGGCATATACGGGATACGATTTAGTGTTTGGAACGGTGTTTCAAGGTGGTTTGGCTTGTATTTGGTTGAAATACAAAGTTTTCATGTGAATCGAGGCAAAATGGGGCTCGGGAGAGGGTGAAATTGGTTTATGTTGTGGCTATGGTGGAAAATGTGTTATGTTTTCTTTTTTTTTTTGAATGTTGACAGCCCTCTGTATTTATAGGGTAAAATTGCAAAAGAGTCCGGACGAACTTAACCTGAATTTCAGGGGGTTTTGTGATATTTTTGAAATTGGAGGGACTTGCTGGCAACTCTGTTTTGCCTGAAAAAGAGTCCGGACGGACTGTGACAGCATCCCAGGGGTATTTTGGTCTTTTCACTCTGAAATCTGATTGATGTTGACCGGAGGGCTGTGGCATGCGTGCCACGTGCCCCTGTGACTCACCAGGGCATGGTTTTTCGTGCCATTATTCCCGATTTTGTCCCTTTTTTAAATAACTGTTCGGAAAATGTCCGAAACGCCCCCGGAAAGTGCCGGAAAGTGCGTTTTTCAGGAGAAGATGTACTTTTACGTGTGACAACGTGTGTTGAGTACGCTTTGACGTTGGGATGCACGGGACAGTTCTGGGACGTCTTGTTGGCTTGAGAACGGGGAGCTTAACGGGTTCCGATTAACCTGGAGCGGGCCAGTTAACGAATTCCGGTTAACTTCTAACGGATTTTGACGATCCGGATTTGGGTACTTACACCTACCCTGCAGACCTTGAATAGTTTTTGAAGCCTTGAAAACCTAGTCTAATGGGCATGTAATGGTACACTCATTAACTACGCATCTAGTAAAAGTTTAGTACTACATACTGGAACTTGAAATGGCTCAAAATAATATTGGGAAGAGCTTTAAATATTGTCTTAAAAAGAGTTGAGAGGCAATTCTACAACTTGAACCAAAGTTCGTAAAACTTGGTATTTGAGCTTGGAACCTTAAGAGAAGGTGTTTAATGTTGTATTGTGAACGCGTAGGGTTACTTATATGATAGTGTATCCTTACGTGGTGACATGTATAGGGTTATTTGTTCTTATAGTGCATAAAATGTATAGGGTACTACTTCATTGGTTTGGACAGGAGTGATAATACCCTGTTACTGGTTTCCATATTGTGTAACGAATATGTAGGACTTATGTGATATACTTTGTGCCATAAATGTTTACATGTTCATAGTTGGTTGTGCACATAGTGTTTAAATACGTGTTGCACTGTTTCATTTGTTGAGCATGAGTATTAATACCATTGTAAGTGCTCCAATTTGAGCTTGTTAGAATTTTCGTTAGAAAATTAACGAAAGTTATAACATTTCTAACAATTCCTAACAATCCTAACTTTTCTAACAAAGTGAGGGTAAAATGGGCATTGTTATTTAAGGTTAAACCTCAAAAAGAATCTCAAAAAGTAAAACAAAAGGAATAAAACCACAAATAGAAATGGCTGGGAACAATAAACTGGCTGTTAATTTGAATTTTCAAAAGAAATATTCTTCCTGTCCAAAGCTGGAGCTGCATTTAATGAACAGTGCACGCCAAGCAACCCTATCCGCGCGGATAAGTATGTCATTTCCAGAGGGCTATAAATTGAGCCCTCCAGTCACAAAAATAGGAAGCCACAACACCAATTGCACCGAACCTCTGGCGAAATATAGAGAGAAAACAGTGAGAATTCTTCAAGAATTGTCACCTTTTTCTCTCCAATCTTTCCCAACTCACACTCATCCACTCACTCTCATATTCAAGCCTTAAACACTCATACACTCAAGCAAAAAACTCAAGAACACAAGGAAGATTGGTAAACCCTCCTTCTCCTTACCCTAAACTCCAACCATGCATGCATTTGCAAACTACAAAATGTAGTTCTTTCATCTTCTTGCTTTAGATCTAAGAAGATCACCATGGAAGACCATCTCCATGGATGATCTTCTACAAAGATCAAAATTATTTTCAAGTTCTCTTACTTTCTTGCAAAGAAAACTCATTTTCAAAACCCTAAAAACCATTTTCAAGCATCAAATCTCATTTTCAAAGGATAAAAATCCCCTCCCCAAGCAAATGAAATGCTTAGTCCTAATGTACCCCAAGGATGGTTTGGTATAGTTGATTCACCACTAAAATGTCTAGTGATCACTAACCAAAACCTAGGGAAATGGGGACAAGCATGGATGCAAAACCCCCCTTAAAATCATATTTTCTCTCTTAGGAAGTTGCTGTCCAGTAGCAATTTTCCCAGACCTCAGTCCATTATCTTAATTTTTGGACACAGATAAATGTGGAATTTGGTGTTGACTACAAAACACTTTTTATAGCCAACATCCAGATCTTTCCATACATATTTTTACTTTATTTTTTGGGTGAGTAAAACTCCTATTTTCAAATTTTCTTTCAGAGGCTAGTTCATCAGCTTCTGGGAATCCAGATCTCATATCTGAGGTTTCCAGAAGGTTTTGACCCCTCAAATCTTCTCAAAAATGGAAAATTCCTTCGCACAAATCTTATTTAAGGTGTCTGGAACAACTTTCATTCTCTGAGTTTATCCAGATTATGAATTTTTAAGACCCTTGAATCCATTTCAAAATCAAAGGTCCGCTGCCTTTTTCATTCTGGCAGAAATGGCTCTCAACTTCAAAAGGTCTTTTGAGTACCAAATCTCAATCCAAAAATCTTCCAAAAAATCATGGGATCAGTTTAAAGTCTTAAAAAGATATCTCAATTTTTACTTTTCTGAGTTTCAAATTATTTTGGCCAAAACATACACACACACACACACACAAATGATTTTCAGCTTGGAAGACTCGTTTTACGAGGCATTCCGGGTGCACACTAACGTCCTTCCCGGCGTGTAACATGACCTCCGAACCTAAATCTCTGATCTCGGGCTTTTTTCAAAGTTTTGGCCTTCAAAATTAAAATGGCGTGGCGACTCCGTTTCGTTGATTTTTTCAAATAAAAATGGGAAAATTTTCGGATACACATCATCACAGTGGCGACTCCGCTGGGGAGTTAAGCTTTTTCTAAAAAAAAATGATAGTTGGTATATTGGTGGAAACCATTAAACTTCCCGTTATCGCCTCCTAACACGAGTCGGGGATAAATTGTGGTCTAACAATCCCACGTACCGGTATCACCGTTTTCAAAAAAAAAAAGCTTTTGAGGGTCAAGCTTCCGTCCCGGCTTTGAAAATCATTTTTGTGTGTGTGTTGATTTTTGCACAGTTTTCGTGTTGTTTTGGCCGCCTCGGAGAAAGTCAAAATTTTGGATTTGTCGGAATAATGTCCCTAACTGTCGGAATTTTCGTGCTTACGTGCTTATGTGCTCATTAAAAATTTCAAAAAAAAAGGGATTTTCAAAAAAAAAAAGAAAATTTTCAAAAAAAAAATCATGCATCATATTTTTAAGACACATAAAAAAATCTCTATTTTACTCAGAAAAAGAATATAGACTGCTTGCACACTACGCGCACGTGACCGCCAACACTTTGTACACTACGTCCCTAATCCACGGAAATCCTTGTCGCGGTCCGTTTGGTCTTATTACGCCTCTCGGATGAGCACGGGACTACCCAAACATCCCATGGAGCCTCGTGTCGACCATGCACTTGTCCGTGACACACTTTGTCCGAGACCCGGTTGGTTTTAGTGCAGTGCTGTGTCATGCCCTGTCTGTGTATAGACCTTTCCTTTCAAGCCTTTGTCGGCATACCGACTCAATATCTTCGGGGACCCTAATCGGTCGAAGTTACGCCGGTTTTCCGCCGTAGACTTTGACAAGATATTGACCGGCGCCTTGACTTCGGCTCGGCGGCACAAATTATACACTGACTCCCAGCATTGACACTGAGTCATCAAGGATTAATGATTATTCCATGCCTAATTACGGCTTAACTGACGACAAGTCAAGATCAATCGTGGACATTTATCAGTCCAAATCATGCCGACTTTTCGTCGAGCCCCCGGACATGATCTTGACTTTTGACGTCAGCTTTGTCCGTAATTTACATCGAATGCTCGTTAAGACTCGATTACCCGCCAGACTTTTAGGATCGTTTTTTTTTTTTCGGTCGGTGGGACCCGCTTGCCCTATAGGACCCTCGCCCGGGGCTGTCCACCCTGGGAGGTCGAAATACAGGTGGAATACGAGGGGCTTATAGACGTAGTGACGGGGCCCACTGATCCAGGATCCAGAGTAGTTTGCGAAAAAGAAGAGCAATCTTTTCCAACCGATTAGGTTAATAAAACATGTTTTAAGTAAACGTGAACAAATAACTGCATGTTGCATGAGCCCAATGCCCAAACACCTACCTTCCATTCCCAGACATCTGAACCTTCGTGTCCTTTCCCCCGCAGCTCCTCACAAAGCTTGGTTTCGGGCACCGGGTCACCGTTTGATCGAGTTAGGAAGAGTCAAGCGCATCGTCGGCTTCACCGTTTGTTCCGACTCGGGTTTGAGAATGTCTGCATCGGCCGGTAATGATGGGGATAACGTCACTCCGCCTCCAGGACCCCTCGGACGTGCAGCAGTGGAATCGGTTAGCGAACGGATGAGGTTACGGCAGGAAGCACGGCTAAACGGCCTTATGGAGGCTATTAAGAGTCACGGTTTGGCCGCCGGCCTCAATCCGATGGCACCTTCACCGTGGAAGAAGACGAGGATGCCGACCCCAGCTCTCGGTCGCCCGATTACATCGGGATGCCGCCACCCACCTCCTCTATGGTGCCACTACCCGAGAACCCGTGCTCCTCGATTTTCGGGTCACCGGCTCCCAACCACGAGACCACCGGATCCATGCGGCCCCGACGGCACAAATCGGTGGGGGCAAAATCGTGCGGAATGTCTTCTCAGTGGTTGGAGCTATCTCGGAATGCCCACGGCTAATCGGGATCCGCCTCGGTTCGGAACCGATCAATCCGGACCTTCACGGCAACGGCCACGGTTCGGAATGCCGCCACAACTTGGTTGCAGGCCGCGGTCAGGAGCCCCTCCTCGGAAACGTACTAGTTCGAGCTCCTCACACAAATCCATTCCTCGCTCGGACTTTTATGGGTTACCAAGCCTCCATCCTCGGTGTCATCCGAATCACCAGACCGCGAGTGCTCCCCCGGGTTACACACCTTCACCACAGCGGCCATGCAATTCAACAATCAGGACAGCGGCCCGCACTCAAGCCTACTTACGGGCCCCACTCTGGAAATCCAAGTTATCCAGCTACATCGGGGCTGCCTCCACCTACTTTGCAGGTTGAAAATCAACAGCAAGCCGCAAGGTTCTATCCTTTTGCTCGAGGCTCCTACTCATGCTCCCCAAGGTAACTCGGCCCAGGACAGGTTTTCCCCTACGTCCCCGGATCGGCCGTTCCCTCCACCGGTCTGCCTCCGGTGGTAGCTCCTCTCTCTAGCTCGGCCACTAGCTTGAATGCCATGGTTCCGCCACAAGACCCTCATCCGGCCTGGTTCATGGAACAACACAAGGAAATGAAAGCGCGAATCGCTGAAGCTGACCGCCAAGAAGTCTGCCTTCCGGCCTGAACCCGGACTCCATTGTTCCTCTGCCGCACAAATTCGTGATGCCTGATCTGGATCTCTTTGATGGGACTGCATGCCCGAAAACCCATTTGGACACATATACCTTGGCGATGAAAGCCAAAGGATGTACCAATCAGCAGTTGGCTGACTATTTCAGTCTATCCTTGAAGTCCAAAGGCCTTAAAATGGTTCTTCCGTTTGAAACCTGAAGCCAGGGCTACATGGGACCAGATTACCAATGCCTTCACAGAGAAATATAAGGCCAACTTGGAATGGGAAACAAATAGGGTTGACCTACAAACAACAGTGCAGCGTCCTGATGAGAATGTTGGGGACTTTTACAAGCGGTGGAATCTGAAACTCAGTGAAATGGCCATCCCTCCTTCCGAAGAGGAACAACTGGACATCTTCCAGTCATGCTTGAAACCACATCTGAGAGCCTCCCTCAGTCACTTCCCATACTCAGACTTACGGGCCATGGTTAACTCTGCAGCTAAGTTTGAAAAGGCCTACTCAATGACAACCGGCTGCTGCACCTGCCTACAGATATCGGGCTCCTCCTGCAAACACTGCCCCTGCTCCTGCCAAAGGCAAAGAAATGATTAACTATGCGGGACAGGAATGTAATAACACAACTCCTTTTGCTCCCAGAAAAACAGCCGAGCCCAGACCACGGGTCATGAATCTCGAAAACTTTGGAATGCCTCTGAATGACATCTTTAGGGGACTGGTGAAAGAAGGCTTGCTGCGGCCTTTGGAGAATTTCCAACCCAGAAATCCGAATGCTCCCGTGGATACTACAAAGTATTGTGCTTTTCATCAAGCTCACGGACATCTGACTGACAACTGCTTTACTCTGAAAAAGGCAATCCAGGGGCTAATAGAGCAAGGAAAGTTGGAAGGCCCCGAAGGGCCTAACACAGTCAAAAATCCGCTGCCAAGGAACCATAATCAGGTGAATATGATTGAATGCGGAGAATCTTCGCATGCCCAGGAAGATGCTGATGAAGGTCCCCAAATACCCGTGGCCAACCTCGTCGAGGATCCTGAATTTGGATTCCCCCTCAGCCTTGAGGATATCGAACGAATCAACCCATCTTGGTCTCATGTCAGAGACTCCTTGCAAGAATACGAGGCCCGCTATTTTTCGGATGAAAGGAAGGCCGATCTTGAAGAAATGGGGTACATTCCGCAAAACACGAAAGAACCATTTACGCAAGATGGTTAGAACAATCGAGAAGAATCGAACAAGAAAGCTTCCGGCGAGCGCACATCTTGGGGCTTATCGGCAAAGAGGCTGAAGAGCATGCGGAGCTAGTACACTTCTGCAAATTGGCTTTGGGAGAGCCGAATATGATCCGAGAACGGCGAAGAATCGAGAGGAGGAAGGAACCCTTCTACATTCTACAGGTGTTAAATACGTGCCACCCCTCTCACTCTTCCCCCGCAATTTACGGGAGGAGAAGGCGAGTCACAATTGCCACTTCCGGGAATGGGAACATATGACAATTTTTGTGGTAACTCACCGCACCCATATTCCCCCAACGGGTTTGATCGGCGTTCCCTCTCGGTAGAAATCCCGGTGTGTATGGGAAGAAGATTCCGATGACGGCGATGATGATGATGATGGCGAGAGTGAAGAGTCAGCTGAGGCCCCGATCAGGAAACAATTTGGAACAATCATGCCGAAATGAGCCCGTAGGAGCCGAGCACAAT
Source organism: Adenophora triphylla var. japonica (assembly GCA_022495995.1). Classification (NCBI taxonomy): domain Eukaryota; kingdom Viridiplantae; phylum Streptophyta; class Magnoliopsida; order Asterales; family Campanulaceae; genus Adenophora; species Adenophora triphylla. Next base: position 227,061 of record JAFEMH010000027.1, read on the forward strand.
GGCGGTTATCGGCAAGCGACGACGAAGAAACCGGAAGACGAATATGAGACCGAGGACATGAAGGCCATGAAGTTTCATGGATGCGAGCACGTGGATGTCTTAGAATTCAACACTTGCCTACCATGCTTTGGGGAAAGGGTTTTCGGTGTCCGATCCAGGCGATAGTCGAAGATGCGATCGAAAGAGGAAAATTAACTCCCATCCGCCCAAATGAGAAAATAACCATGGTTAGATCAAATCCACCCAGAACAAAGTAACACTCCTTGTCGGGGTTACCCCGAAGAGGTCACCTTCCCCGAATGTATGTCGGCTTTCGGAGAAGTCCTAGAAAGCTGGCATGATACAGGATGCGCCTCCCACACGAGAATGCTATAATCATCTCCAACTCTGAGTATTACGAAGCGAATCGAGAATGGCTGCACTATACCGGGATGAGATCGAAAAGCCGCGAGTCCCGACAACGGCGACTCTTGTTGCATGATAACTATGAGCAAGGCCGGCCATGAGAGTGAATCGGAGGACGCCCTAGCTCTGTGGGCCATCGAGGGCAACAACACAACCCCGAACCCAGCTTGTGACACAGGGAAGCGGTTATAAGGGCCGCCCGGGAAGGAGCCGGTGCGGCTCGGCCCTCACTGTCACTAGACTCAGTGGGAACCGGTGGCCAATAGCGAAAAGGGCTCCCCAGATTGACCTTAGCGGCATTGAAGAAATCCGGTCGAGAGACGGCGGATGAGGAAATTAATCTGTTGACCCGATAGAGCGAGATCTTCCAAGGAAATCCCAAGGCGAGATAAGAAGGCCACGAGATCAAACACCGAAAAGAAGATCGCCGCCCCTATGCTAAGGCATTTGAAACTCCGGATCCCGAAAAAGAGGATCCCGTGCTCACCGAGGTTGAAGCAAACACGAGGCCAACATTTCCCTCTGGTCTCTACTCACTTCGTCCTATCCCATGGTGAAGCTGGAAGAAAGCACGGCTCGCACTCTCGTGCCTATTGATGCTACTCCCGATGATGTGGTACGGCTAATTGGAAACATCCATTACGGGAATATAATCACTTTCACAGATCTCGACCTCCCTCAATTTGGGGCGATCATAACGAGCCTCTCTTCATCACAGATCCAGTTTGGATGAACGACGCCTCCCTCGGGTCCTGGTTGATAATGGGTCAGGAATGAACATTCTTCCGGCAAAGATCATGAGCTTGCTTGATATCAAGACTACGAGACTTGAAGCCTTCCTCCCTCACAGTCAAAGCTTACGACTCAACATCTCGAGCGAGTCCTTGGAGTCGCCACTTTAGACCTCTGGTTCGGACGAAATTGATACTGTGGAATTCCGGGTTATCGACATCCCGATTACTTTCAATGCCTTATTGGGAAGACCTTGGCTCCATCAAGTCAAAGGGGTCGCCTCAAGCCTCCACCGGTGTGTGAAATTCGTCTCGAATGGGGATCGACAACCATTTACGGGGATTTAGTCACTTTGGAGGGCACGGATACGGGCGGAATACCTATTACTGGAAATCAAACATGACGAGGAAGGTCACATGCTAACGGGCTTCACGGTCGAGCCTCCCAAGGCCCAAGTGTGCAACATAGATCGCGTTCACTCGGGGATAAAATCCCACCGGTCTTGAAAATGATGAAAAAAATGAGCTATCTACTTTGGCCTCGGTGCAGGAAGCACCAACAAGGAACTCACAAACTCATCGAGGTGAAAGGACGGAATACTCGCCACGGCACAGGATATGAGGCCTCCTCGGTGGACACTGCAAAAGGAAAAAGATTTGAAGGCTGCCACGGGAAAGGTCCCGGTCGACAACCACTAAATCTCTCCCCTTCGGTCCTAATTTGGTGACTACTTTGTAAAGGGTCCCACACAACCGAAACATCACAGAGCCCACTCCTACGGCGGGATGGCTAAAGCTACGGGATAGCCTCAACAAGTTTAGAGGAACCAAGGCTAACCCGGTCAGTAGAATGTTCCTGGACCTACCCAAGATACACAGGGCTACCACTACCATGAAGAGTGAGTATACCTTCGGGCGTGCGACACAGTGGAACGGTTCGAGAAGCTCACAACCACTATTCCTACGCCCGGGAAGATCCGAAACCGGAATTCGAATTGACGAGTGCCAAAAGCTAAGGCCACGGAATTTCCCTCGAGATGATTGGGATGGTGCAGTTATGCGGCAATTGTTCGAAGAAGAAGTCAGTGCCGGACAGATTGATCTCGGCTCGGTCAAGAGATGATAGCAGCAATTGAGAAAGGAAAACAAAAACGGCCACGGTTCCCGAGTCATGAGGCCACCAATAGCAAAGCCGCTAAAAATTGGGAAAACCTCTCGGGCCCGTCCGCGACCAAGGAGGAAATGATCACCAAGCTTGGATTGGTCCCCGTCCCTTTGTGTCAATCTAGGACAAGTCCTCCCGAGTCTCTCTTTGTTAAGATCGAGGCTCTAGGGTCGTCCGATGGCCTTACGCCTGAAGACTACGAGTCATTAGCAAGCGTTGTATTCCTTTTCGTTTTCAATGAAATGACGAACCTTTCTGAGTATCCCTTGATTGCCACTTTAACTAATGATGAATTAATTAAAAAAAAAATTTAATAATAATTCATTAGATAAAGAAGCAGACACATTAAACGAAAAAAAATCAAACAATAAAAAAAAATCTTTAAAGCGAGGTTGTCAGGAAAGAGGAAAATCGAGCCCAAGCTGCCGAAGAGATTTTGACGAGTGTGAATTTGGGAGCTGCGGAAGAGCCTAAAGAGACGCCTTGATTGGTGATTTCTTCGAAGGAATCGGAAAGGATGCTCTGCAAAGTCCTACAAAATCCTCAACTCAAGGAAAGTAGCCCTCTTCATCAAAGAGAACATCATATGCGGATACGGGTTGCCGGTAGAAATCATTTCGAGATAATGGATCCCACTTCGAAGGGGAATGCGAAAAGCTGGCGAGAATTCGAATAACCCGTCACAAGTCATCTCCTTACGGGCCCCAAACCAACGGAGTCGTCGAAGCGGCAAACAAGACTCTGGAAAATATCATCGGAAAATGGGCTGTCCAAGGCGAGAGATTGGCCCGAGAAGTTACACTGGCACTCTGGGGCTACAGAACATCGGTCAGAACGGCAAGCGAGGAAACACCGTTTGCCCTCACATACGGAATGGAAGCCGTACTCCCAATCGGGCTGGAAATCCCCTAGCTCCGTATACTTCTTTGGAAAGCCGGATCAACGAGGTCGAATGGCTCCGAGTCGCCATGACGAATTGGCCCTGCTAGATGAACGTCGATTGAAGGCCATGGAACACATCCGAGCCTACCGAGGAAGAATGGCGAGCCTTCGACAAGAAAGTAAAGCATCGGGAGATCCGACAAGGTGATCTCGTTTTGAAAGAAAAGCCCCGGTCCGTATCAACCCCCTCGACAAATGGGAGCCTATATGGGTCGGGCCATATGTCGTCCGGAAGATCTTCTCGGAGGAGCCATGCAACTTGCGGACCTCGACGGGAATCCCTTTGTACACCCGGTGAATGGTGACAAGGCTGCGCGAGATACTACGCGTAAAAAAAAGAGTGCTAAAAGAGTAATACCCAACTAGGTTGAAAACCCGAAAAGGGCGGCCTAGGTAAAAAACGGGGTTGCACCAAAAAAAAAAAAAAAAAAAAAAAAACAAAAAAAAAAAAAAAAAAAACAAAAAAAAAAAAAAAAAAACAAAAAAAAAAAAAAAAACAAAAAAAAAAAACAAAAAAACAACAAAAAAATCGGGTTGAACTACGAAGACCTGAGCTCCTCAAAATGAGGAACGTAGGCGGCGGAAACGGTTCGGTCTAAAGCACAAATAAAAGCCATACTTTGGCATCAATACAATTGATCGAGACCATGAAAGCGTCTCGAAAAACTCTAAAGCAATTCAAATATTCATTACAAATTAAAAGCTCTTTGATGAGTCTAAGCCCGATTCATTCCTACAAGCGGCAACTGCTAAAAGAAACTAAGATACATAATCAAACTAATGTATGCCGCCATGACAAGAAAGGGATACTCGGAAACCTCGGAGTCACTCCAAGCCACTCGTCTTGGCCTCTCCCCTCTTCTTCCCCCTTCGAGTCTTCTTTTACGAGCCGGAAAAATGTCGGTCTTCCTCCTACCAAGCTACGGTATAGGAACGGGATCTATCAAACCGGCCTCTGTCGGGGCCTTAGTAGCCCTAGCGTCATCTCTCATCTCCTGTAGCCTAGGCGGTAGCATAGGAGCCCTCCTCTCCTGTCTCTTGACGTAAGCCTCATAGTCGGTCACGGCGTCTCCGCTCCTGTCATGAGGGTTGGCCCTCGCCTCGGCCCTCCTCCTCTCGAAGCTTGATCGGGTCCTCCGCACCCACAATGGCCTCACGCCGTCTCAAAATAGCCACCTGAGTCTCTCCCGGATGCCTCTCATACCAATCCAGTGTACCAAGTGGTCGGGAACACCGGTCTTGGACGCGAGAATAACCCGAGGAGGAAAGGCATCATACCTCCATGCTCGGGAAAGAAATGGAAACAACGAGGGATCATCCATAGAAAGCAGGAGCCACCACCCTGGTGGCTATATCATCAAATCCCCCAAAGGAACTGCTCCAGGCCAAAGCTGTCTCGGAACTAAAGCCGGAATATAGAAGGCTGGGTGAGAAAGCCCGGAAGCATGACCACATGAGACCCGTCTGAAGCACTCTGCGAGTCTCCACCCGCCAACAAGGCACCGACCATCGATATCTTCGCGGAGACCGGCCATCCAACGTTCCCATGAGCCACGATCATCGAAATCCACAACCCCCTCTGGCAAATGTCCAAGGCTTGATCATGTCGGGAGTTTCCCGAAGAATCCCCAAGCGCTCCATCAGCCACGGGGTCAAGAGAAACGGGCTGCCCCGTGCATATACCGTCTTCCGTAGCCGGCTATCGAGAGCATGAAAAGTCTCCCCCAGAATCAAAGGAACGACATCTACGCCGGGCGACGGTGAACGACAACATCCGGCCAGACCGATGGCAAATCCCAAAGGAATAGACCATGAACAGGGTGCCAAACATACAAAGTGCAAAGGCATCCCAATAAGCATCATCCACCAAGCCTAGGCCCCTAAATCTGTCGGGAAGACCGGAAATATCGAAATGATCGGGACCGCGGATCATACCTTGCGCTTCCTCCGGGGAAAGATGAAGGAGGACGCACAATCTGTCAACAAAAGAAGCCCCTCCGGGCAAAGGAACCGCTATCTCTTCCACCTCCGGACCTCCAAGCAAGGCCCGAAATTCTTCGACAGTCGGAACGATTTCGTTAAAGGAAAGGCAAAAGACATGCCTTCTAGTATCCCAAAATGAGGAAGAAGCCCTCAAAAGCTCATAATCCGGAATTAATTCCTTGAGAGACCATAAGCACTTCACCTTGTACCTTTCTTCAAAGAAGGACCTCCTCTCATGCATAATCTCCCGGGACCAATCCTTGAACTTGTTGAAGAATGACATTTGGGATTCTTGGGACAATTTTGATGGAGCTTTTCTAAGGTTTTCCATGGTTTTTCTCTCTTTCTCCCCGAAAATGGCTGTTTGGATTGGAGGTTGAAGAGGATATTTGAATTTGAAATAAAGTGAGACCAGATCTGAAGCAAAATTTAAGGACAATGTCAGATGCAGGACCCCATCCGCGCGGACATGATTGCTTTCCACGGAAAAATGCACCAGATCCAAGCTGCTACACCAAAAGAGGAATATTCCGTCCCGGTTGCTCGAAACCTGTGCAAAAAAAACCTCCCCAAACCAGTCCATATACCAAACACCCTTGCAAAAAAAAAAAACCAAGGCTCATGCAACACTGCATTCATACTGCATTGCATTCATAAAATAAAATCCTAAATTATTACATTCCAAAAAAAAAGTGTGCATAAAAAAAAAAACAAACAAACATCAATAAAATCCTAAATTATTACATCCCAAAGAAAAAAAAAAAAAAAAAAATGTGCATAAAATTTGTACAAATCTCAATCTCAATCTCAAATCTCAAAAAAAAAAAATCAATCGGTGTCTCTAGCGCCCGATGGCTGCCCCCGGCCCCTCTTGCGACTCGAGCCCGCCTCCTCAGGGGCCCTGAAAATCTCGGGCTCGAGAATCGTCCTCGTCTCCGGAAAGAGGCTCATCGGGACCAACCGGCACGCTACGATAGGGCAAGCCGAGATCTGCGAAAAAATCGTATCCGAAGGTGAAGGCGTCGGACTCACTGGACGTACGAAGACGACCCACCATGCTTTGCCAGACGTGTCCACTGCCGTGTGGATCCCGAGAATGACGTGATCCAGAAGGCGGCACCGCGCGGGGATCAAGGAGAGGAGACGAGAGGAGTCTCGAAGAAGTCTACGAGCGAATAGGGAAGCCTCCCGTCGACGGCGCGCCGGTGGTCGCCTCGCTCTAGCTGAGGAGCCGCGGGCGACCATCCTCCTGATGAATCTCTTGGCTCCGATCACTTGCTTCGTCGGCTTCTCGACGACCACCTCCGAAACCGCACAAAAGCAAAAGCGTCAAAAAAGGAAGTGATGCTAAAGATGATGAAACAAAAGAAGGAAAGGAAGAGGCGAAGCGTAAAGCCATACCTTCATACCGGACGAGGCCGGAAAGCTCGTGGAAGCCGCTCGAGTGAGGGATCTGCACCCTCAATCGGACCCCATCCTGGATATATGAAAAATCCGTCCGAGAGTACCGCGGGATCCCAAGCCCCTCTCTATCCAGGACCTCGAGGCATCCTCGGCCTCCTCAAGACGAATGTCGCATATGGCTCAATCGCCACGAAATCCGAGAAGTGCGCCGGCTCGGTAATCATCCCAGTCACGGACCGATCACTCGGGTGCATCATATCGGCGGGAGGCTCCACCGGTGTCCTCAAGGCGAGTTCACGCCATGCTTTGGCGCGTCACCCTCTCTCCCGGATAATATGCGTCGCAAGTCGGACCTCTCGAGAATCCTCCGTTGCACGGTCAAATCTCGGCGCCCTTGAGTACTGCGCCACCTCGAAGCGATCCCGGGGAAGAATATCATCCCCTCATCTGTCTCGGCCTCCGTCAAAGGAAGGCAATCCGCGTACTGACAGTCGTACGCCCCACTGGAGCTTATCTTCTCCCGGGCATGCTTGGACCAAGAATGCATGGCCGGATACGCCCCGACGTACTCCGCAGTGCCGCCACATCGTGACGTGGAAAAACTCCAACGCCCATACACTGCGAAAGGTAAAAATCCAATCAATCCGGTGCAAAAGAAAAGTGTGTGCTCAAAAAAAAAAAGGAGAGGGAAAGCAAAAGAGAGCTTATACCTCCGGGGCAAACTCAAAGCAAGACAAGGAGCTCACGGCCTTCATTTGTACCTATCGAGAGCAAAATAAAGCTCTGCCGGCCCGGCCTCTCCCCACGAGACATCTCCGACCGTCTCCATGTCCTCCAAGGACCTCGGCAAGGCAAAGGCTGCCGTCCCTCGGCATGTCCAAAGAGGGTGCTCGAAAAAGCAAACCACAAGAAGGCCACAGCGATGCGCTCGGCGCCTATCCTCTCCTCCCGGCCTCGTAACTCACGATGGTCTCCACAATCTTCCCGTAGACCACCGCATACTCCATCCCCATCCCCTTTTTGGGAATAGGGAAAATCCCGAAGAGCACAGAGATCCGCATCGCTATAGCCGTCCCGCCACTCAATGCTGCGTCCATTAAAGGACAAACCCGTGATCGCAGCATAGTCAGAAGGCGTAACCGTAGCCTCGCCCCAGAAGAAATGAAAGGTGTGGGTCGCGTCCCACCAATGCTGCGCCAAAGCGAACATCAGGCCCTTGCTCTTAGGGAACTTGACCAGCCCCCTCAAGCACTCAACGAACTCCCAAAGCCCCGTCTCGACAACAATCTGTCTCGGACTCGGCAAAGCTCCTCGGCCCGCATCCGGAAGCCGATCCCACAGTCAACTACGGACTCCACTGATCCTCGAGTCTTCATTTTGTTCAGTTGCTCCGTCACAAAACGGTTTCCGCCCTGCAAAAAAAAAAAGAGAGAAAATGTCAAAAAAAAAATTGCATTTGCACAAAAAAAAAAGCATACACATGCATTAAAAAAAAAAAATCGGCAGCATAACGGCATGCAATAGACATAGCCCCATTTTTCTCACAGAAAAGACAGTTTTCAACAAATCCTATTCAACAATTTTCAATAAAAAAAAAATGCATACATGCATATAAAACTCCGTCCCATTTTATAAAAAGGAAAAAAATGCATACATGCATATCATCCATCTTACATGCAACAGGAGGAAAAATCCGTCCCACTTCTCAAAAAAAAAATCCTAAACATACATACATCTCATATTGGCAAAATGCCCATTCTTTCCAAACAAAATGCATGCATTGCATCATTCATCAATATCAATATTCAAAAAAAAAATTCAAAAATCACCCAAAATTCAAATTTCAAACAAGAAATCAACAAAGGGAATGAAAAGATTCGAAGTATACCGTTCGGAGACTCGGATCAGAAGCCCAATGTTGCCAAGCATCGGGGTAGGGCTCCTCCGCAATCGATTGCGAAAGGGTGTAATGCCTCCTCATTCGGACAAGCTCCAATCGTCTCTCCGCGACCGGGCCACGTCCTTGGCCTTGAAAAGCGCCTTCCCCGTGTTCCATTGCTCGAAAATCGAAGAAATCGGAAGATTTTTGAAGCTTTTTGGATAACAATGGCTTCCTTCTCTCGGTTTCTCTCTCTCTGCTCTCGGATTTTCAGAAAACTGAATGGGGAAGAGGAAGGGCGTTGGCCCCTCATTAATACCCCCTGGTTTTCAAACCCTCTCCGCGCGGACAGGATCGTAAGGGTCAAAATGACCCTTTTGCCCTTTAAAAATCTGGAACTCTGCAATTCAGTCCCCAACTTGACAGAGTTAACCAAAGTCAGCCCCTTGTCAAGAAAATCATCCCCCGGCAGTAAATTGTAAGACCGAGTGTCCCGAGAAAGATAACGGATCCCGTATCTTTCATCAAAATCATCCTTCTCGGCAGTAAAACGTAAGACCGAGTGTCCCGAGAAAGATAACGGATCCCGTATCTTTCATCAAAATCATTCCCGGCAGTCAAACGTAAGACCGATCTCCCCGAGAAAGATAACGGATCCCGTATCTTTCATCAAAATCATTCCCCGGCAGTAAAACGTAAGACCGAGTGTCCCGAGAAAGATAACGGATCCCGTATCTTTCATCAAAATCATTCCCGGCAGTCAAACGTAAGACCGATCTCCCCGAGAAAGATAACGGATCCCGTATCTTTCATCAAAATCATTCCCGGCAGTCAAACGTAAGACCGACCTCCCCGAGAAAGATAACGGATCCCGTATCTTTCATCAAAATCATTCCCCTAGCAGAAACGTAAGACCGAGTGCCCCGAGAAAGATAACGAATCCCGTATCTTTCATCAAAATCATTCCTAAGCAAAAAACGTAAGACCGAGTGCCCCGAGAAAGATAACGGATCCCGTATCTTTCATCAAAATCATTCCCCTAGCAAGAAAACGTAAGACCGAGTGCCCCGAGAAAGATAATGCATCCCGTATCTTTCATCAAAATCATTCCCTAGTCAAACGTAAGACCGATCTCTCCCCGAGAAAGATAACGAGATCCCGTATCTTTCATCAAAATCCTCCGGCAGTAAAACGTAAGATCGAGTGCCCCGAGAAAGATAACGAGATCCTGTATCTTTCATCAAAATCCTTCCCGGCAGTAAAACGTAAGACCGAGTGCCCCGAGAAAGATAACGGATCCCGTATCTTTCATCAAAATCTTCCCCGGCAGTCAAACGTAAGACCGATCTCCCCGAGAAAGATAACGAGATCCCGTATCTTTCATCAAAATCATCAAACGGCAGTCAAACGTAAGACCGATCTCCCCGAGAAAGATAACGAGATCCCGTATCTTTCATCAAAAATTACCAACGGCAGTCAAACGTAAGACCGATCTCCCTGAGAAAGATAACGAGATCTCGTATCTTTCATCAAAATCATCAAACGGCAGTCAAACGTAAGACCGATCTCCCTGAGAAAGATAACGAGATCTCGTATCTTTCATCAAAATCATCAAACGGCAGTCAAACGTAAGACCGATCTCCCCGAGAAAGATAACGAGATCCCGTATCTTTCATCAAAATTACCAACAGCAGTCAAATGTAAGACCGACTTTCCCCGAGAAAGATAACGAGATCTCGTATCTTTCATCAAAATCATCAAACGGCAGTCAAACGTAAGACCAATTTCCTCGAGAAAGATAATGAGATCCCGTATCTTTCATCAAAATCTTCCCCGGCAGTCAAACGTAAGATCCGAGCTTCCCTGAATACGTCTCGATTTTCCCCAAAGAAAGGCTAACAAAATCCCCAGAAAGGTTAACGGAATCCCAAAAGCCAACGGAATCTCGAGTAGTACTCGAACTACGAAAGGGCTTGATTCCCACTAGGGATACGTAGGTAGCCTATCATTAGATCCAGCCCCTCGACCAAAACGGTCACCCTCTCCTTCGGCAGCAGACGAAGTCCACCGAAAAGCCATTTCAAATTAAGGTCCGAGGCGCCTAAAAGGCCATCATCATCAAGGTTCGAGGCACCTAAAATGCCATCTCCAAGGTCCGAGGCGCCTAAAAGGCCATCATCTCCAAGGTTCGAGGCACCTAAAACGCCATCTCCAAGGTCCGAGGCGCCTAAAAGGCCATCATCATCAAGGTTCGAGGCACCTAAAACGCCATCTCCAAGGTCCGAGGCACCTAAAAAGCCATCATCATCAAGGTTCGAGGCACCTAAAACGCCATCTCCAAGGTTCGAGGCACCTAAAACGCCATCTCCAAGGTTCGAGGCACCTAAAACGCCATCTCCAAGGTTTGAGGCACCTAAGACGCTATCACTAGGAAAGCGATAAATCGCAATCATCCCCAGCAGAGACCGAAAATGGTCATTCCTATCCCCAGCCGAGCGGATAACCATCAGACCGAAAATGGTCATCTCTTATCCCCAGCAGAGTTTCTTTCCAGCAACCGACTGCAGAACTCGTTCATCAGGTTCGAGGCACCTAAAACGCCATCATCTCCAGGGGTCAAAGACTCGAACTACGAAAGGGCTTGATTCCCACCAGGGATACGTAGGTAGCCTATCATTAGGTCCAGCCCTTCGACCAAAACGGTCACCCTCTCCTTCGACAGCAAACGAAGTCCACCGAAAGGCCATTTCAAATTAAGGTCTGAGGCGCCTAAAAAGCCATCATCATCAAGGTTCGAGGCACCTAAAACGCCATCTCCAAGGTTCGAGGCACCTAAAACGCCATCTCCAAGGTCCGAGGCACCTAAAAAGCCATCATCATCAAGGTTCGAGGCACCTGAAACGCCATCTCCAAGGTCCGAGGCACCTAAAGCGCCATCTCCAAGGTTCGAGGCACCTAAAACGCCATCTCCAAGGTTCGAGGCACCTAAAACGCCATCTCCAAGGTTTGAGGCACCTAAGACGCTATCACTAGGAAAGCGATCAATCGCAATCATCCCCAGCAGAGACCGAAAATGGTCATTCCTATCCCCAGCAGAGCGGATAACCATCAGACCGAAAATGGTCATCTCTTATTCCCAGCAGAGTTTCTTTCCAAAGAACCGATCACGTAACTCGCTCATCAGGTTCGAGGCACCTAAAACGCCATCATCTCCAGGGTCAAAGACCCAAACTACGGCCGGCTTGATTCCCATTCGGGATACGTAGGTAGCCTATCGCTAGGCTCAGCCACCCGATCACTCGATCATCCCGCCAAATATGGAGCCTTACTCTTATCGACGACCCCGCTTCCTTCGAAAGCGCCGTCGCCGAGGGGCTACTGTAAGTGCTCCAATTTGAGCTTGTTAGAATTTTCGTTAGAAAATTAACGAAAGTTATAACATTTCTAACAATTCCTAACAATCCTAACTTTTCTAACAAAGTGAGGGTAAAATGGGCATTGTTATTTAAGGTTAAACCTCAAAAAGAATCTCAAAAAGTAAAACAAAAGGAATAAAACCACAAATAGAAATGGCTGGGAACAATAAACTGGCTGTTAATTTGAATTTTCAAAAGAAATATTCTTCCTGTCCAAAGCTGGAGTTGCATTTAATGAACAGTGCACGCCAAGCAACCCTATCCGCGCGGATAAGTATGTCATTTCCAGAGGGCTATAAATTGAGCCCTCCAGTCACAAAAATAGGAAGCCACAACACCAATTGCACCGAACCTCTGGCGAAATATAGAGAGAAAACAGTGAGAATTCTTCAAGAATTGTCACCTTTTTCTCTCCAATCTTTCCCAACTCACACTCATCCACTCACTCTCATATTCAAGCCTTAAACACTCATACACTCAAGCCAAAAACTCAAGAACACAAGGAAGATTGGTAAACCCTCCTTCTCCTTACCCTAAACTCCAACCATGCATGCATTTGCAAACTACAAAATGTAGTTCTTTCATCTTCTTGCTTTAGATCTAAGAAGATCACCATGGAAGACCATCTCCATGGATGATCTTCTACAAAGATCAAAATTATTTTCAAGTTCTCTTACTTTCTTGCAAAGAAAACTCATTTTCAAAACCCTAAATACCATTTTCAAGCATCAAATCTCATTTTCAAAGGATAAAAATCCCCTCCCCAAGCAAATGAAATGCTTAGTCCTAATGTACCCCAAGGATGGTTTGGTATAGTTGATTCACCACTAAAATGTCTAGTGATCACTAACCAAAACCTAGGGAAATGGGGACAAGTATGGATGCAAAACCCCCCTTAAAATCATATTTTCTCTCTTAGGAAGTTGCTGTCCAGTAGCAATTTTCCCAGACCTCAGTCCATTATCTTAATTTTTGGACACAGATAAATGTGGAATTTGGTGTTGACTACAAAACACTTTTTGTAGCCAACATCCAGATCTTTCCATACATATTTTTACTTTATTTTTTGGGTGAGTAAAACTCCTCTTTTCAAATTTTCTTTCAGAGGCTAGTTCATCAGCTTCTGGGAATCCAGATCTCATATCTGAGGTTTCCAGAAGGTTTTGACCCCTCAAATCTTCTCCAAAATGGAAAATTCCTTCGCACAAATCTTATTTATGGTGTCTGGAACAACTTTCATTCTCTGAGTTTATCCAGATTATGAATTTTTAAGACCCTTGAATCCATTTCAAAATCAAAGGTCCACTGCCTTTTTCATTCTGGCAGAAATGGCTCTCAACTTCAAAAGGTCTTTTGAGTACCAAATCTCAATCCAAAAATCTTCCAAAAAATAATGGGATCAGTTTAAAGTCTTAAAAAGATATCTCAATTTTTACTTTTCTGAGTTTCAAATTATTTTGGCCAAAACACACACACACTCACATACACAAATGATTTTCAGCTTGGAAGACTCGTTTTACGAGGCATTCCGGGTGCACACTAACGTCCTTCCCGGCGTGTAACATGACCTCCGAACCTAAATCTCTGATCTCGGGCTTTTTTCAAAGTTTTGGCCTTCAAAATTAAAATGGCGTGGCGACTCCGTTTCGTTGATTTTTTCAAATAAAAATGGGAAAATTTTCGGATACACATCATCACAACCATGTCATTAGATTGTTGTTATTCAATAGTGTTCAAATATATGTGCACTATTGTGATTGGTTTAACATGAGTTGCAGTACCATGTTATATATATATATATATATGTTGATGTCCCAGGGGGTGGACTTAATTTCAAGTATCTGTTATGTGCTTGAATATGTTGTATCAACTGATCTTCGGGGGTATAGGGATTACGAGCACTTATGAGAAAATATTTCATAAGGTGTTTGGATTGCCTTGTACTTGTAGCCATTCACTCCCTTATGTGGCCATGGAGAGGGGGTTTAGCTTCTGTGGATAGGCACGACCGTTCACAAGATAGCAAGGTAGCTTATATGGATCTCTGTAAGGGGTCGTATAAGATGTGGATATGCACTAGCAGTTCACAAAAAGAGAGGAGTATAACTCCCACTGTAGTACTACATATGACTCAGATGGGAAAGGTAAAGGGAAAGGTAACGTAAAGTGTTTACTGTTTTCCCAATGTGATTGAGCAACTTGTTTGGTGTTGCATATTTGTATTGAGAAACCTGTTTATGTGTTGCATATGGTATGGCATATTGTTGCATACATAATAGCTTGCTGAGATTTTATCTCACCCCTTCTCCCTTTATTGTTTTAGATCCCGCTGAGACAGGAAGACCGGACCAGTGAGGCCGGGGAAGGAGTTTGGACATCTTTTGGTTGTCGGGGTATGTGTTGACGTGGGGAGTTAGGATTGTCATGGTTATTCTTTTAGGGAAAGGTTTTGTATATAAAACTTTCATAAACATGTTTCAGTTGAGTTATGTTGTAATTCAGTTTGGGATTGGTTTGTTTTATGGTTGGATTGTGTAAGCCTTACTAGTTGTATAGTTTGTAAAAACAGGTTGTGTTTGGTTTCAAACAGGTTTATATATCGCCTCCGTGTAGAGAGGTTATTTTGAAATTGTTTTGAAAATGAGTTGTATACTTTTCAAGTTAAAGTAAAGAAAAGTTAAAGTAAAGAAAAGTTAAAGTAAAGAAAAGTTTTTTTTTGAAATGGTACTTTGGGACTCTCCATCCTGGGACACGAGTTTATAGTTCTCGGGAGTTGGGAGGAGCCCACAGTTGGTATCAGAGCTTTGGCTAGAAGTCAAGGGTAGATGTCTAGTATAAGGGGGAGTGTAATCTGACGCCGAGTGTTTAATGTAGGGATCATTGAAATGGATGGGACTGGTGATGGCCAGGAGAGGCAACAGGGGAACATTGGTGATCAGGGTGCAGGGGGAGACCAGAATGCCGAGATGATGGCTATGTTTTGGGTATTCCTCCAGAATATGACAGCTCAGGGTAGAACACAGTAGCAACCTGAGGCAAGGCCAACACAGGGATTAGAAAAGTTTATCAAATTGTCTCCTCCAAGTTTCAACGGAGATCCAGATCCATTGATAGCTGAGAGGTGGCTGGAAGCCATGACTAAAATCTTTGTTGCAATGGAGAGCACCGATGAAGAAAAGGTCAGATGTGCAGTGTTCAAATTAGAGGGTCCTGCTGAACGTTGGTGGAAAATCCTTAAGGAAAGCTGGGAGCGGGATCATACGCCCCAGGATTGGGACAACTTTGTTGGGAAATTCAAGGAGCATTTCATTCCCGTGATCACTAAAGATAAGAAAGAGGTAGATCTCTTGAAGTTTGAGCAGGGGGTAATGACAGTGGCCTAATATTCTGCAAAATTTACAGAGTTAGCCAGGTATTGTCCGCATCTTGTACCAGATGAAAGTAGGAGGGTTTACAGGTTTGTCAAGGGACTCTGGTTGGAGTTCAGAAAACAGTTGTTGACTCACGATTTTCCTAACTACCATGTGGCAGTTAATATGGCATACAGAATTGAGAATGACATCGAGGAACATAGAGGTAAATCTGAAGGTAGTAGAAACAAGGCTAAGTTCTCAGGCCAGATTTCAAGTCAGAGCAAGAGTCAGCCTAAATCTTCAACTTCTGGAGTGGCTAAGGGAGGAACAGTCACAGTTTCTACTCGCCCTGTTTCCAGAAAATTTGGTACTGTTTGTAATTGGTGTAAGAAAGTGGGACAATCAGAAGACAGTTGTTGGAGTAAGCAGGGAAAGTGTATGAGTTGTGAAGAGATGGGGTACTTCAGAAAAGATTGTCCTAAGTTCAAAAAGGGTCAAGCTACGGGTGGTAGACCACAAGGTGATTAGCCCAAAGGTGGTGTGAAAAGAGATGTTGAGGGGAAACCCAAAGAGAGAGTCCAAGGTAGAGTGTTTGCCTTGGATCGAGGCGCGGTAGATCCTACCGCGGTTATTAGAGGTATTGTCCCTGTCTCAGGGGTCAGGGCTCGTATTCTTATCGACCCTAGATCGTCTCATTCTTATGTGGCATCTCATTTTGCATTTACATTGCATAAGTTGCCTAAGTTGTTACCTTATATGTTAGAGGTTTTTACTCCTGTGGAGAGCACCTCGAATCCTCTTTGATCTATCATGACTGTGAGGTGATTATATGTGGGCATGTATTGCCAGTGGATTTGGTAGAGTTACCAATCCAAGATTTTGATGTTATTTTAGGCATGGACTGGTTGAGTTCTTGTCATGCCTTGGTGGACTGTCGCAGAAAGCGAGTCACCTTTTCTATGCCTGATGTGCCTGTGTTTATATTTAATGATGATAAATCTTTATTTGGCATTCATGTTATATCTGCTATAAAGGCTAGAAAGTTGTTATCAAAAGGGTGTGAGGGTTACTTGGCATATGTGGTAGACTCTAGTAAGAAGTCTCCTGAATTATCTTGTGTTCCGGTTGTTAATGAGTTTAGTGACGTATTCTCAACTGAGTATTTCATGCCTCCTGATAGAGAAGTGGAATTTTGTATTGACTTATTGCCGGGTACTTCACCAATTTCTAAAGCACCCTACAGAATGGCTCCAGCTGATTTAAAAGAGTTGAAAATTCAGTTGCAGGAGTTGTTAGACAGAGGTTTTATTCGTCCCAGTGTATCACCCTGGGGAGCACCAGTGTTGTTTGTTAGGAAGAAGGATGGTACTTTGCGGTTGTGTATTGATTACAGACAACTGAATCAAGCTACTATTAAGAACAAATATCCTCTTCCCCACATTGATGATTTATTTGATCATCTCCAAGGTTCCGTTGTATATTCCAAGTTGGATTTACGTAGCGGATACCATCAGTTGAAAATCAAGCCAGATGATGTTTCTAAAACACCTTTCAGAACAAGGTACGGGCAATATGAATTTCTTGTTATGCCATTTGGGTTGATTAATGCACCAGCGGTCTTTATGGACATGATGAACAGGATCTTCAAGCCGTATCTTGACAGTTTTGTGGTAGTTTTTATTGATGATATCCTGGTATACTCAAAATCCAGGGAAGATCACGAGAGGCACTTGAGAATTGTGTTATCCATGATTCGTGAGAAACAGTTGTTTGCAAAGTTCAGCAAATGTGAGTTTTGGCTGGAACAGATTTCTTTCTTGGGTCACGTGGTATCCAGTACTGGTATTGCAGTAGATCCTACAAAGATTGATGTCGTAGTCAACTGGAAACAACCTTCTACAGTGACAGAGGTTCGTAGTTTCCTTGGTTTAGCGGGGTATTATCGGAGATTTATTGAAGGATTTTCGAGGATTGCAACTCCGTTGACCAGATTGACTCGGAAAGATGTACCATTTATATGGGATGCTAAGTGTGAAGCTAGCTTTACTGAACTGAAGAAGAGATTGACTTTAGCTCCTATTCTTACACTTCCAGAGGGTTGTGAGAATTTTGTTATATTCAGTGATGCTTATAAAGAGGGATTGGGTTGTATACTTATGCAAAATGGGAAGGTAATTGCGTATGCTTCAAGGAAGTTATCACCAGCGGAGTAGAATTATCCTACCCACGATATGGAGTTAGCAGCCATTATTTTTGCGTTGCATAAGTGGAAACATTACTTGTATGGAGCAAAATTTGAGATATTTACAGATCATAAGAGCTTGAAGTACTTGTTTACTCAGAAGGAACTGAACAACAGACAAAGGCGTTGGTTAGAGCTTCTGAAGGATTATGATTGTGTCATTTCTTATCATCCCGGGAAAGCTAATGTGGTGGCTGATGCTATTAGCTGTAAGGCTCATTTATCATCCATGGTATCTCGGGAATTGAGAAGTGATATGTTGTTTGCCAATGTCAGAGCGGTTCCTACTTTGTATGGAGATTTTATGGAGGCTCAGTTGAATGATGATGAGTTGAAGAAAATTAGGGAGAAATTGCAAGATGGTGAGTCTAGGGAGTTTTCATTGAACAAAGATGGAATTCTAACCTTCAAAGGCAGGATTTGTGTACCTTCTTCCCCAGAAATCAAAAGGCAGGTATTAGAGGATGGACATAAGTCCCGATTTGCTATTCATGCTGGAAGCACCAAAATGTATCAGGATCTGAAGAGGGGTTACTGGTGGAATGGCATGAAAAGGTAAATTGCAGAATTTGTATCCAAGTGTTTAACTTGCCAACAGATCAAAGCTGAACATCAGAGGCTAGCTGGATTGCTTCAACCACTGGATATTCTTGAGTGGAAGTGGGAGGGCATTTCTATGGATTTTGTGACAGTATTACCTCCTACTCCGAGGAAGATGGATGCTATATGGGTGATTGTGGATAGATTGACCAAATCAGCTCATTTTCTACCAGTTTCAACCAAGTATTCATTGGAGAGATTGGCTCAGTTGTATATCTGTGAGATTGTGAGATTGCATGGGGTACCTGTCAACATTGTTTCTGATAGGGATCCGAGATTTACCTCGCGGTTTTGGAGGGCTTTGCATGAAGCCTTGGGATCTAAGTTGAGTTTCAGTACAACATTTCATCCTCAGACTGATGGGCAGACAGAGAGGACCATTCAGATTCTCGAGGACATGCTACGGGCTTGTGTGATGGACTTCCAGTTATCTTGGGAGGACCATTTGCCTTTAGTGGAATTTGCCTATAACAATAGCTACCAATCCATTATTGAGATGGCACCATATGAGGCACTGTATGGGAGGAAATGTAGGTCCCCAATGTGTTGGGACGAGGTTGGTGAGGCTAGACTTTGGGGTCCAGATTTGGTTAGAGACTCAATTGAGAAGATCAAGGTGATTCGTGTCAGATTGAGGACAGCCTAGAGTCGCCAGAAGAGCTATGCCGACACTAGAAGAAGGGAGTTATCCTTTCAGGTTGGTGATTTGGTATTCTTGAAGATCTCACCAAGAACGGGGATCAAAAGGTTTGGCAACAAAGGGAAATTGGCTCCTAGTTTTGTTGGTCCTTTTGAGATTTTGGAGAAGGTAGGTGAGTTAGCCTATCGATTGTCTCTACCTCCATCTCTTTCTTCTCTCCATGATGTGTTCCATGTGTCCATGTTGAGGAAGTACTGCTATGATTCCTCTCATGTTTTGAGTTCTCCTCCTGAGGATGTCCAGGCGGATATGACTTATGTGGAGGCACCATTGCGGATTCTAGAGTGGCAGGTACGGGAATTGCGTACCAAGAGTATTCCCGTGGTGAAAGTTCTTTGAAAGAATCACACCATTGAGGAAGCTACTTGGAAATTGGAATCTGAGATGAGACAGAAATATCCAGATTTGTTTGATCATTCAGGTAAGTGAAGTCCAAATTCGGGATGAATTTTATTTAAGGGGGAGTGAGTGTCACGACCCTAAACCTAGGCACATTTTGGTCACACGTGAAGCACGTGGGGTTGGGTTTGCATTGTATCATCCTTTGCTTGTTGGAATTTGGTTGATTACGTGTTCATTTTGACATTTTTGATGAACTATGTGATGTTAGATGTTATTACATTGATTGAAGCTTATAATGTCTAAAGAAAGGAAATGGGAGATTTGTGTAGTAAAATTTATAATACTTGGAATTTTGATTTGAAAGTGTTATGAAAGTGTCAAGGTGCTTAGGTGTAAGTATAACCTTGAGGAAGTTGTTTGTTGATTTCCAATCTTGGAGGAGCTTGGTTGTAATTTGTTTTAGATAAATCTCCTTATGGCTTCTCCAAGAAGCCTTATTCACCTCCTTAGTTTCTCTCTTTCTCCCTACGTTCTAGAAAAACCATAAACCCTAGCTATCTTCTAAAAATCCCAGAAATTCATAAGTTGCTTGGTTATTGATTCCGTCTTTGAATTATTGCTAAGGAAGGTGCTTAGAGTGTGTAGAGCCGATTATATCTTTCTTTTATTTTGATAACTTGTGGTAAGTTTTTATGGTTCCTTTCAATACCTGTTCATAACATGTTTAATGATGTTATTATGATGTTATTATGATGTTGTGAATCAGTTTGGTAAAGGTTGGATCATTCACTTGGGGTTTGGAATTAAAAGAAACTAAGTTGGTTGAAGAACATGTTAAAGGGTGATATAATATGGGCTGAATTGGATTGGGAACTTGTTATATACATGTTATGGGGTATGAAAAGTTGGTATTTATGTGCTATAATACTGTTAGGGTGAAGTTAGAATCACTTTACCATAGCTGGGCTGAGAACTGGTAGTGTTGTTGCTGTTGCTGATGTTGTTCAGCACAGAATTGAGGTTTCTGGGCTTGGGCACGACTCGTGCCCTGAAGCACGAGTCGTGACCTGGCTTTATGGAGTCGTGCGACATAGTGTGTCTGGTGAGAACAGTCGTGATCAATCCCAGGAGGACTGTTTCTGGTGGGGTGTAATAGGGCACGAGTCGTGCCCTACCCTGTAGACCTTGAACAGTTTTTGAAGCCTTGAAAACCTAGTCTAATGGGCATGTAATGGTATACTCTTTAACTACGCATCTAGTACAAGTTTAATACTATATACTGGAACTTGAAATGGCTCAAAATAATATTGGGAAGAGCTTTAAATATTGTCTTAAAAAGGGTTGAGAGGCAATTGTACAACTTGAACCAAAGTTCGTAAAACTTGGTATTTGAGCTTGGAAACTTAAGAGAAGGTGTTTAATGTTGTATTGTGAACGCGTAGGGTTACTTATATGATAGTGTACCCTTACGTTGTGACCTGTATATGGTTATTTGTTCTTATAGTGCATAAAATGTATAGGGTACTACTTCATTGGTTTGGACAGGAGTGATAATACCCTGTTACCGGTTTCCATATTGTGTAACGAATATGTAGGACTTATGTGATATACTTTGTGCCATAAGTGTTTACATGTTCATAGTTGGTTGTGCACATAGTGTTTAAATACATGTTGCACTATTTCATTTGTTGAGTATTAATACCATGTCATTAGATTGTTGTTATTCAATAGTGTTGAAATATATGTGCACTATTGTGATTGGTTTAACATGAGTTGCGGTACCATGTTATATATATATATATATATATATATATATATATATATATATATATGTTGATGTCCCAGGGGGTGGACTTAATTTCAAGTATCTGTTATGTGCTTGAATATGTTATATCAGCTGATCTTCGGGGGTATAGGGAATACGAGCACTTATGAGAAAATATTTCATAAGGTGTTTGGATTTCCTTGTACTTGTAACCGTTCACTCCCCTCTGTGGCCACGGAGAGGGGGTTCAGCTTCTGTGGATAGGCACGACCGTTCACAAGATAGCGAGGTATCTTATATGGATCTCTGTAAGGGGTCGTATAAGATGTGGATATGCACTAGCAGTTCACAAAAAGAGAGGAGTACAACTCCCACTGTAGTACTACATATGACTCAGATGGGAAAGGTAAAGGGAAAGGTAACGTAAAGTGTTTACTGTTTTCCCAATGTGATTGAGCAACCTGTTTGGTGTTGCATATTTGCATTGAGCAACCTGTTTATGTGTTGCATATGGTATGGCATATTGTTGCATACATAATAGCTTGCTGAGATTTTATCTCACCCATTCTCCCTTTATTGTTTTAGATCCCGCTGAGACAGGAAGACCAGACCAGTGAGGCCGGGGATGGAGTTTGGACATCTTTTGGTTGTCGGGGTATGTGTTGACGTGGGGAGTTGGGATTGTCATGGTTGTTATTCTTTTGGGGAAAGTTTTTGTATATAAAACTTTCATAAACATGTTTCAGTTGAGTTATGTTGTAATTCAGTTTGGGATTGGTTTGTTTTATGGTTGGATTGTGTAAGCCTTACCAGTTGTATAGTTTGTAAAAACAGGTTGTGTTTGGTTTCAAACAGGTTTATATATCGCCTCCGTGTAGAGAGGTTATTTTGAAATTGTTTTGAAAATGAGTTGTATACTTTTCAAGTTAAAATAAAGAAAAGTTTTTTTTTTGAAATGGTATTTTGGGACTCTCCATCCTGGGACACGAGTTTATAGGTCTCGGGAGTTGGGAGGAGCCCACAGTCAATCAAGCTCAGCACGTATGAAATCTCTTATGAACCCAGGAATGCCATTAAGTCACATGCCCTTGCGAATTTTGTAGCTGATTTCAGTGCTACCTTGCAACCTGAGGTGGAGCTAGAAGTCCAACACCTCGAAGGTAATAATTCCCCCAGATATTGGACATTGTTCATAGATGGAGCATCCAACTCAAGGGGCGCAGGACTGGGCATCTTGTTAAAATCGCCTCAAGGCGAATTAATCCCCAGGTGGTTTCTTGTGAATTCCAGGCAACAAATAACGAAGCCGAATATGAAGCCTTGATCATGGGTTTATCTACTGCTCTTAGTTTAGATGTTACTCACCTTAACGTCTTTATCGATTCTTTGTTATTAGTTAATCACTTTAACGGATCTTATGCAGCTAAGAATGCCAATATGTCACTTTACCTCCAGCATGTTAAAGCGCTAGTGTAGCGATGCATGAATTTTTTTAACATCTAGAGTCACCACTTATTATTTATTGATGGAAAACAATAAGAAAAACCTTTTTAATATTTTCAAGAGATTTAAGAGTTCGGGGGTTAAGTTATGGAATGGGTAGGTCAAGGAGCATCCATTCCACCCAATCCGAAGATTGGTCTTGCTAATTGGGTGTTATTAATCTAATCAATCTATGAACAATAAAAAGAAATAAATAAACCCTAATTAATTTATTAATTAGAAATGTTGGATTGTATGCTTCGAGATCGCCTACATGAATTGAAGGGACTCTAGGCTAATCCTTTTGATGGGATTACACTACTCTAAAATCAATAGAGGGATGAGAAGAGAAATGAAAGTTAAAGGATGATTACCTTTTTTAGAAGAGATTCGGACAGAGTTTCGACTCAAGTTTAGAGTCGAACCTTGATGCGGACAGAGCTTCGCCTCAATCCTTGATTTGGATCTTGATGCGGACAGAGCTTTGCCTCAGTCCTTGATTCTTTCTTCGATGTTTGTTGATCAACAGGGTTGATAAACAAACTTTAAGTGATTTAGGGATGATTTTGTAGGAATCTTTCAGGGAGAGAAACCTACAAAATGTGTGTGTTATCTGTTTTCGATCGGGGATTGGGGACCTCTGAAATACTGAAAGCCATCAGGTATTTATAGGGGTTTAAGAGGTGGATGGATGACTTGGTCACCAAGATTAGGAGACTCAAGGAAGGTTTCAGAACTCAACTGTGATTGGATGACCGGATTGATAAGGTTTTATCCAGAAAAGAGGTTGAAACGGAGAAGGAGAGTGATTCTGCATATCCTGCAGAGTGCTTGTCTCGCGCGAGACACGTATATCCCGTGCGAGACAACTAGTCGGTTGACTATTTTGTCCTCTTCAGTTATTCCGTTAGTCAGTTAAGTCCAAAACTAAGGAGGTTAGTTAGAAACTTAATGAAACATGACGGAACTGATATGCTTTCATCAAAACATAAAAGAGAGACAAAGAGTAGTATAATCATGAATTATTGGTTCATAATGGGGTGTCTACAGAGCCCCTCGGCGACAAGACTTGTGGAAGAAGTCATGTCGTCGATAGAAAAGACATCATTCTGAACATTGGGATGGTTGTGCCGCACGGCTGCCTACGTATCTCTAAGAGAGAATCAGACCAAACGTAGTTCGACTCCAAAACATGAAAAGGTTGCTTTAGGTATTTTGAAAATTATTTTTGAAAATCGAGGAGATTTTATTTTTGAAAAGGCAAATCAATACTGAGGAATCAAATCATGACCCAATTTTGAATATACCTGTCTGTCTGAAGATTCGCCTGTTTGGGCTCCGAACCTGCGGGGAAAGATGTTAGAAAATAAAGGTTTACCTATCCGGCCCTTTGCATTCGAATGATTTGTCTTTTGAGACTGAAGTGAGGTGACGATCCTGGCGATTCGGGACCGAGCTTTTGTTGAGGTGATGATCCTGGCGATTCAAGACCGAGCTTTTGTTGAGGTGATGATCCTGGTGATTCGGGACCGAGCTTTTGTTGAGGTGACGATCCTGGCGATTCAAGATCGAGCTTTTGTTGAGGTGACGATCCTGGCGATTCAAGAACGAGCTTTTGTTGAGGTGACGATCCGGGCAATTCAAGACCAAGCTTTTTTTTAGGTGACGATCCTAGCGATTCAAGACCGAGATTTTTTTTTTGTTGGTGAGTACTCGACATACTACCTGTAGATGCTTGACACATCTAATTGGCGACGATTCTGGCGATTCAAGACCGGGCTTTTTTTTGTTGGTGAGTGCTCGACATACTACCTGTAGATGCTTGACACACCTAATTGGTGATGATCCTGGCGATTCAAGATCGGGCCTTTTTGTTGGTGACGATCCTGGCGATTCAAGACCGGGCTTTTTGTTGGTGAGTACTCGACATACTACCTGTAGATGCTTGACACACCTAATTGGTGACGATCCTGGCGATTCAAGACCGGGATTTTTTGTTGGAATCTACTTGATACATGGCACTTGACGTGGTGGATGCTTGACGCGATGGATGCTTGACGCGATGGATGCTTGACGCTTTAAGAGATGCTCGACCCACTTAATTGGATGCATTGATATATGGAAAGGTAGATGGTAGGAAAAATCCAAACATTCAACATGTTTGATATAATTCTTGAAAGTAGGCACTTGACGTGCTTTACGCACTTTAATTCCTACAAGAGGGTTAGTGAAAGCATTTGCATAACAACATACATTCACTTAAGCATTTGTTTGTTCAAGACGATCAATGTGCACTCGACTCCAAGAATCAGCGGGGAGAATGAGTTCTATTATGTGAAAGTTGAAAATTGTTTGTGAGATTTATATTTTGGTTTAGAAGACCAACTCGTGAGGTCCATCTAAAGATCGAATGAGACAATCGTCTAATAGGATTCCGTTGAGATAACCCAAGTTCAACGCTAAGGTTCAGGATACTTTTAGGAATTTTTTGTTGTCGTAGGAATTTTTCGTCGTCAAGCTCCAAGTTTCTCATGTGATGATCATTGACTGAACATGGTCTAAACCACTCCAATGGCTTTTGCTATGTATAACTTATGATGCCTAATCCAAAGCACGCATTTTCCAAGGCTTTTCTTGACACTAAGCCCCAAGACCTCTTGTATGTTGTAGATGACTTCGTGAGCAGGCTTGTGAGGCTGCGTGAATTGAAGAAGGATCACCTCCTTTTTCCCTTTGATTTTTTTTCTTTAGTGAGGCACCCTGGTTTTTGCCTAGACCGCCCTTTCGGGTTTTCAATCTAGCGGGCATCTCTTTTGCGTCTTTTGTTTTTTGTTCTCTAACTTTTGCCTAGGCCGCTCTTTACGAGTTTTCAACCTAGCGAGCCTTTTTTTTTTGAAAAGTATGTTTACTCGAAGGGGACTCAGTTGGAAGAATCTCATTAAGGAGAAGGATGAGATTCCAAGTTTAGTTGAGGAGAGACGGACTCTATTTTTTGGAAGGTGATCCAAGCATTGACTCTTTTGGGGGAGTGTATTCTCTAATGATGAGAGTGAGAAGCAAAAAGGAGAAAGCTCCTAATGCAGATTTGATTACTCTTGAGAGTTTAAGTAGGGATTGACTGGGGGAGGAAAGGTTAGGAAGCCCCAGTTTTGATGCTTGGATTTCAAGAGTGTGTGTGAGAATGGCTAAGAGGAAGCCCCTAGAATCAACAAAGAACGCTACATGGCTCAAAGGTCTAGAAAAGTTGTTCTATATTTAATGGACCTTGCATCATCTAGAAATTTTTTAACGAATTTGAAAAAAAAGGCAATCATTAGTACGACTTAAGGCTAAACATTTTTCTTTATGGATTAATGTTGAAAGTCTTCTTCATTTGCGCTTCCATTCAGGCTTCATTGTAAGAGGATGTTGAGGGATCCTTTTTTCTTCATTGGTATCACTTGACTCTTCTTCTTTGCCTTTGTTGAAATTCCATCCTTATTGTAGGGCGATGAAGGCTTGAGAGTTTTTCTTCTTTTTTTTTTTTTTGATGCTCTATTTTTGCCTAGGACGATTTGAGGAGTGTCGACCTAGCGAGCTTTTTATTTATTTTTGTACTCTCAAAGCCTTGAATTAGTAGCCCCACTTTTCTTGGGATGAATGTTGATAGCAGCGCCTTTGGCTTTCTTCGTTTGTTGACCTTCGACTTTCAACAGGAGTAATGCGTAGCCTTAAGCCTTCTAAGGATAGTTTTCATTTCAAACTTGTTTAGAAGTTTCTATTTTCGTGACGATTTAAGGAATCAGGGTTCACTATTCGGCATGGATCAAATGATACTCATAAAGAAAAACAACTCTTGGGAAAGTGTTTAGGATAAAGAGATAACTTTTATTGATAAGAAAATTTGAAACAGACTCGATAGTTCACTTGACACAAACTAGAGAGGATAGAGATGGACTAGAACGACAGAACGACTCTTCGAGAACATACTAGAAAGTTGACCTAATCTATATATTTTTTTTCAAAGGGAAAAGGGAGAGGACAATCGGAGCCCCAAGGAGGTGATGCTTCAGTTGATCTTGCCGGCTTCATACAAGTATTGGATGGCATCCCTCAAATTATAGCAATTGTTGGTGTCATGACCACTAAACTGATGATAATCGCAAAATTTATCGTGGTCCCAATCTTCTCTCATTTTCTTAGGATGATAGTCTTCCATTGGCTTCAATTTTCCTTGGCCTACTAGATCATCGAACATTTCCTTAAGAGTAGATCCACCAAAATCATGATAGGTACGACCGGTGCTCCCCTTTGTTGGACAATTCTCCTTTTCTGAATTCTTTCTAAGACGGATCAATTCATCAATTCTAAGGCCCGATTTATGGAGTTTGAGGAAACTAAGGAAGTAATTGCCGGCAAACTTCTCTTGGTACTCTTCGCGGAGACATTGAAGTAGGATATGAATTTGTTCGTCTAGGCTTGGCCTATCAACGATTTCAGTCAGTTTGGTCCTCCATCTTTTGACGAAGTTTGCGAATGATTCATTTTGTTGTTGCTTAGTTTGCTCAAGTTCTCTCCTAGTAGTGCGGTAGGTAGTGTTGTCCTCAAATTGTTCTTGGAAGGCACGACTGGCGAGTGGCCAATCAAGCCTTGTTGAGAGTGGGAGGGTCATGTACCAATCTCTAGCGGCACCATCAAGGGTTTGAGGGAAGCATTGAACTAGTAAGTTGTCATCGACACCCATAGGTAGCATGGCCCAGGAGTAGGTTTCCAAATGGGATTTTGGACAAGTAGTACCATTGAATTTTGCAATGTCGGGTGTCTTGTACTTTCTAGGAAGCTTTGACATGGATTGACAAAGGGTGTCATAGTCAATAGAGAGCAAGGCTCCCTTACTCACATCGAGGGATGCGAGTTTCTTTTCTATCATTGCCATGGTAATTGGTAAGGGGTTCGTTCTTGCTTTCCCCCTTGCTTTCTTTCTTGGAAGCATAACTCTCATTGTCAGAGGAGGAGGATGATGAGCTAGGCTCATACACCTTTTTCTTGTGCTTGCGATGGCTTTTAGCCTTTTTAATGTATGATTCTTCATCATCGGAAGAGGTCCCATTCTCTTTCTTCTTTGAGCTTAATTCGGCCAATTTTAGTTTCATGGCTCGGAGTTCGTCAAACATGGCTTTCATTTCCCCGGCTTGGATTCTCCTTTCAAGTTCTAATTGGGCCTTCATTTCATCGGATTGGGCTTGTAGCATTTCTTCATATAGAGCCCTTTGATCCTCAATTTCCTTCTTGAGTACTTCGGGATTCATCGTGTCGGAAGGAAATTGAATTGTTACCGTTTGAGAGGTAAGGGAGCTTGACGACCTTAGAGATGAACTAGAGATATCCCAATGAGACACCTTTTAGAATATTAGCCCCAAACTATCCTAGATGGAGAAAAGGATGATGGTTAAAATTACCTCACGAGCGATTTTTTTTCAAAGTTTTATTTTTATTAGAGACGGAGTTTTGACTCAAGGAGGGAGCGCATATCGATTATCAATCACAGACACGCATTCTGTAAATAATGTCTCGCGCGAGACAAGGTAGTCTCGCACGAGACAACCATTCGGAGAGATGGATTTTTTCTCTTTTTATTTTCTAAATTCATGGTCGGACGGACAAAGATCCGTTTTCTATCTAGCATCCTAGGTAAAACTTGCAGGCATACGTAATTCGAACCAAACTTAGGGACTCAGTAATTGACCATTCTTTGTAAAATAAAGCCATGTAAAATCAATTTTCAAGAAGGATTTTTTTTTTCTTTAAAGGAACTTCCGAAGGGGTCATTCCGAAGGGACATTTTCGAAGAGACTTTTTGTTTTTCCGAAGGGTCTTTTCCGAATCCTTTCTCGATAGTCAATTTTACATTAGCTTTATTTTGGTCAAAGACAAGAAAGATTAACAAGTCAAAACCGATCGGTCACGGAGTGTTCTTAAAAATACAATCTACATTATATGTGGCAATGCAGGGCTGGAAGGCTAGGCTCCCCGCGATATGACAATCTAGGTGGATTGAATTCACGGAGTGGGATGATCCAACTTCGGAGAGACCGGCAACTAGGTGGTTACCGTCATCCGTCCTTAGTGTGGATTCCGGGTTTATCAAGGGTTATGTAGTACAATGACAGATATAATATGAGTGCGTGCGTGTGAGAGTCCATCTAGGTAATAGAGAAAATAGAGAGTTTTTTTTTTTGAAAACTAAAAGAAAAACAAATAGTGGCCACACCAAGTGGTTGCCTACGTTTCTCCCAAATTAGGAAGACTCAGGCCGTCGTAGTTTCACTTAAAGAAGAGAGAGAGAAAGAATTAAATTAATTAATTACAAAGCTCGAGTCAACCGATGATCGGTAAAAAATTAAAATAATCCAATCTCACGCAAGTATACAGTTCAAATATAAATTAATTATTCTACCCTGCAAAATAAAGTTAATACAAAAAATAGAAATAATAATTTATTTTGATTTTTCTGGAATTTTTTTTTTTTTGAAGTCTTTCTGAAACTGTTTGTTTTTGTGTTTTTTGTTTTTTTTTTCTTTTGAAATGGTCAACCATAGAAGAAAGTCAACTTGAGGCTTTCAATTTTAAAATGCCTTTGGGCGGTCAAACGTTGATATAAAGGTCAACTGACCTAATTTTTCCTTTTTTTTTTTAATGTTACTGCCGCCGCCAGAGTGAAATCTTTTGTTTTTAGAATTGTAAGTTAGTATTGTGCGGGACAACCTTGTCCCGCGCTGGACAAATATTCTGACAGTAAATTTTTTCTTGACGAAAACAGTGCAGAAAAATTTCAAAAAATCCAGAAAAATCAAATTTTAAACAGAAAATTGAAAAGATTAATAAGAAAAATCAGATTTTGAACAAAAATTTTTAATATCTAGAGTCGCCACTTATTATTTATTGATGGAAAACAATAAGAAAAACCTTTTTAATATTTTCAATAGATTCAAGGGTTCGGGGGTTAAGTTATGGAATGGGTAGGTCAAGGAGAATCCATTCCACCCAATTCGAAGATTGGTCTTCCAACTTGGAGGTCATGGGTTCGATCCCCCCCTAGAAGTTAGAGGGAAGACTTTCTCTCCCTAGAATTTCTTAGGCACTTCTGTGTGTGTGTGTGTGTGTGAGTGTGTGTGTGAGTAGTGAAAAAATAATAATAATAAAAAAAAGAAATAAATAAACCCTAATTAATTTATTAATTAGGAATGTCGGATTGTATGCTTTGAGATCGCCTTCATGAATTGAAGGGACTCTAGGCTAATCCTTTTGATGGGATTACACTACTCTAAAATCAATAGAGGGATTGAGAAGAGAAACGAAAGTTAAAGAATGATTACCTTTTTTAGAAGAGATTTGAACAGAGTTTTGACTCAAGTTTAGAGTCGAACCTTGATGCGGACAGAGCTTCGCCTCAATCCTTGATTCGGATATTGATGCGGACAGAGCTTAGTCTAAGTCCTTGATTCTTTCTTCGATGTTTGTTGATCAACATGGTTGATAAACAAACTTTAAGTGATTTAGCGGTGATTTTGTAGGAATCTTTCAGGGAGAGAAACCTACAAAATGTGTGTGTTATGTGCTTTCGATCGGGGATCGGGAACCTCTGAAATACTGAAAGCCATCAGGTATTTATAGGGATTTAAGAGGTGGATGGATGACTTGGTCACCAAGATTAGGAGACTCAAGGAAGGTTCCAGAACTCAACTGTGATTGGATGACCGGATTGATAAGGTTTTATCCAGTAACGAGGTTGAAACGGAGAAGGAGAGTGATTCTGCATATCCTGTAGAGGGCTTGTCTCGCACAAGACACGTATGTCCCATGCGAGACAACTAGTCGGTTGGCTATTTTGTCCTCTTCAGTTATTCTATTAGTCAGTTAAGTCCAAAACTAACGAGGTTAGTTAGAAACTTAACGAACATGACGAAACTGATATGCTTTCATCAAAACATAAAAGAGAGACGAAGAGTAGTGTAATCATGAATTATTGATTCAGAATGGGGTGTCTACAGCTAGCCGCGCATTTTGTTAGTTTTTCCTTGGAACAGGTACCACGCGAAGAAAATGCCGAAGCCGATGCTTTGGCCAACCTAGGGTCAACATGTGGGGCGATGATAAATACCAACATCCCGATCATCTACGTCCAGTATCCAGCCATTGATCAAACTGAAGAATGCGTTACCCTAGATCATTCGGAAGCATCATCTCCGGGCCAGGGTGCAGTGTCAACATGGATCCAACCTATTGTGCGATATTTGCAAGACGGAAACATTCCACCAGACGTTAAGAATCAAAGGTCGTTTAGGATGAAGATATCCAGGTTCACCTTAATTAATAATAAATTGTTCCGGAGGACTGCAACAGGTCTATACATGAGGTGTTTAGAACCTAGAGAAGTTGAAGAGGTCCTACATGATCTACATGCTGGTGAATGTGGGAATCACTCTGGGGGTAAGTCGTTATCCTCCAAAGCCCTTAAAACAGGATACTATTGGCCCACTATGAGACAAGACGCAATGGATTTTGCCTTAATTTGAGATGCATGTCAGCGGCAAAGAAACATCTTGCATCAACCCGCCGAACCTCTACACCCCGTACTTTCATCTTGTCCTTTCATGCAATGGGGCATGGATATAGTCGGCAAGTTACCAAAAGCTCCAGGGGGAAGAGTATTCATGTTAGCCATGACAGACTATTTCTCTAAATGGATTGAAGCAGAGGCGTATGTACAAGTACGAGATAGGGAGGTCATATCGTTCTTAAAGAAGAACATCTTAAGTAGATTTGGCGTTCCTTCGGAAATAATTTGTGACAATGGTTCTCAATTTATCAGTAAAAAGACTCGGGATTTCTGTTCAAGGTGGGGAATCAAACTGATAACGTCAACCCCTGTGCATCCTCAAGCCAACGGACAAGCTGAGTCAAGCAACAAGTTGATCATCAACAATCTGAAAAGTGTTTGGATCAGAAAATGGGAAGATGGGCCGATGAATTACCACTCGTATTATGGGCTGACAGGACAACATCCAAAAATGCTACAGGACATATGCCATATTCTTTAGTATTTGGCACTGAAGCCGTACTCCCCATAGAAGCAACAATCCCAACCGCAAGATATGGACTGCTGACTCCTGGGGACAATAACTACCTTCTGGCTTAGGATTTAGATACCGTAGACGAACTCAGGGATATAGCTAAGATAAGGATGGCCATTTACCAACAAAGAATTTCCAGGTCGTACAACAAGAACGTGAGAATAAGACGCTTTCAGGCTGGAGACATGGTGCTAAGAAAGGTATTCCAAAATACTAGAGAATTGCACGCAGGAAAATTAGCTCCGACGTGGGAGGGTCCCTACCTCGTTGACGCTGAAGCATGAAAGGGTGCATATTGGTTGTCTACCCCAGATGGCATCCGAATACCTAGAAGCTGGAACGCCCTACACCTGAAGATATTATTACATGTAAGTTGAAATTTGCCAAAATTTTCACATCCAGGTACGAGCCTTATCTCAAACTAGCTTCTTTTAATTTTATTTCCTTCTTACTTAAATCAAAATCCCTACTGACTTAAGCATCGGAGGGGTGTTAGCCAAGCTAACACCCAGCCCTAACGTATCGCTGTTTTGCAAGATGTCATTATACAATGTGATATTCTAAGATGCATGATTGTACGGTCAACATGAGCAACCGTGCAAACTGTCAACGTCTCTAAGTTGTAAGGTAAACATCTCTTACGGCTTAAAAGAGTATACACTTTTTCTAAAGTTTATTGATTATCATGACCTCGCCTTGGCGCATGATTAAGGTTTTCACCTTCTACGATTTAAAAGATTTTACATCTTTTCTAAGACTATTGGTTATCATAACCCCGCCCGTGCGCACGTTTTCTCATTATCTGAGAACTAAGATTCTAGTGGTTACAACATTGTTACATGTTGTCTTTTCAACTTGGTTACAACATTGTTACATGTTGTCTTTTCAACTTAGTTATAACATTGACATGTTATCCCCGTCAAGTGGTTGTAACATTTACATGTTACCGATGAACAACAAATAGTCCATAATCAAAGAAGCGATCCCAATGTAAAAATATCAAAGAGAGAAGGCAAAACGCCCAACAAGACTAAGATGTTGAACCAACCCAACATCTCCAAAAAATCTAATGAAAAAGAAAGAACATCCTATGGTCATTCGGTATTACTGCCTTGAGCACCATCAGCCTGCTCAATCTTCTTGGAGGTAACTTCACTCGCTTTTTCATCAATAATCCTCTACAGAGCTGTATTCTCGTCATCTAAGTCCCAATTCACGTGCTCTCCTTCTCGGTATTCTTTGATCATTTGGATTCTTGTTTCAAAAATTGTCTTTGCAGTCTCGTTCATTATGTAATCATGGAGTATCTCCATCTCCCTCTCATGTCTCATGTCAACACTGGTAAGTCTGGATCTACATTTTAAAATTTCTTCATCCTTAGCCCTAACTTCTAACTTCTTCTCTCTTAGTACCTTAAAAGCATCCTTCAGATCCTTCTCATATTCAGCTCTATCCATGTCTAAGTTGTCGCATTTTACCTTCCACATTCTGATTTCTTTAGACATCAACTTGGCAATCGAAACGGCATGTTATCAACAAAAAATGATATTGACCAGCATACAAAAAAGATCTCCATACAAAAATTTAAATAACCAATTACCTGACTCTCTAGCACCTCCTCACTCCGAGTCTGCTTCTCCGCGTTGGTATCTTGATCCTCTATTTTCCTCTTCAAAGTAACCTTATCAACCGCCTCAGGTAGATTCTCTTCCACTTTCTTTTTTCCCTTATACTTAGCTAAAATATCATTCGTCGTAAAGCCGGATCGAGTCACTTCAAATAACAACATATGTTAGTATGGACTTTTCGAGAAAACCGATCTGATGGTACGATGAATCTAACTCACTTTTTGGGAAAATGTTGTACTTTGGACTTGTGAATACGGATGAAGATTGCACCTTCTAGGATGATCTTGCCATAATATAGGGAAAGACACCAATATGAAAGGGATTTGAAGAGATTTGTTGATATTAGGGCCATTCGAGAATGACGGTTATTGATTCCTATCATGACTCTGCAACTTCCTTTCAACCGTCACATGAAGATATTCTTGTCAAAATATTAAGACTTTCCGTATTCAGCTTGGAAAAGCCTTAATATTTTAGGGGCAATTGTTTCACCCTAAAATTTCCACTCAACATGTTCTACATCTTGGACATCCATTTTGAGGTAACGTCTTGACTTACATCTCGGACTAACGCCTTGAAACTGTTTATTGTATTTTCCTATTTTTCAGGAACAAAATTATAAATAAAAATAACTCATTAAATATTTGCTTGGACTTGGTCAAACAACAACACAACGGTTCCATCCATCAACCACGGGATAACGTCTGATCTTCATCAACAAATGGCGAGATTCTAGGCGCAATATCAGCATGTCATTCAAGTTGTTATTTTTCAGTTACAATCATGTCTATATATTACTCTTAGAACGCACCTGTATACACGTGACACATTCTTGCTTACTCTCATACTGCACTTGTACTCAAGAACTACGATATTCAATAATACTTTTTTGGTTTAGGTAGGCTTTCCAAAAGCCTCCCGAGGTTTTTTCCCTCGAACGATTTTTCTAAGGATTTCCTCGTTACATCCTTGGGTTCATCTTGTTTTGTGAATTAAATTCCATTTGTGCCCAAACATCCCTGATAAGATAAATTTACTTGTTGAAATTTGTCCAAAATAGTCATGATTAAATCTCATGATAGTCGTGTCATTGAATCCTTTGTACCTGAGATTATCATCGTTTTCCACATGATGAACAACGTGTTTGATGTAGTCTAACACTATCTTTAATAGGATAGCAATAAGGGCTATGTTGGCACGATTGGATTCTTTTAGGGAAGAATGATAAGTCAAGATGGGATTTGTCCCTATCTTTGAGAGAGATGTTTGCTTGGGCCCCTCGATGAATAGTGATGGTGAAATGTGTGGCCACACACAAGAGATTTGATAGAGATCAAATGCACTTGGATTATCAACATATTCAGAATCGAGAAAGAATCGAACAAGATGAGTTGACATGGACCATGACTCATGTTCAATATGACATCGTGGACAAAGGGATTGTGACAGTGATCTATCAAGGAATCAAGCTTTGATGTTATATTTAATTGGGTGGACATAATGACTTGCTAGAGGTCACTTATGTCTTGTGAGGTTGATGTTTCAACTCACTACCAACATAAAATATAATTCCTAAAGGGTCACACACAAAGAACGAATTTGACATTGGCTGAAATTGGAAATTGGATTTCAGGATGCTTGGATTGAATCGTAGGGTTGTACCGCGTGGTACATCTTGTCTCGCACGGGACAAGGCCTCTATTCAGTTCTAGTTTTTTGACCGTAGATTTGTATCGCACGGGAGAGCTAGTCTCACGCAGAACAAGTTTCTATTCAAACTCCAGAGTTTAGACCGTAGCGTTGTATTGCGCGGGACACGCCAGTCTCGCGCGGGACAAGCCTTCTGTTGGGCTCCGGTTTTGGCTAGGAAAAGGACTCTTTTCCCTAAGGGTTAGGGATATTTATAATGTATAAATAGAACTCTTTTGCCTCAGCCAACTTTGACAATTTTTGAGTTTTAGAAACACAAAAATATTGATTTTGATTGAGAATCAAAGATCAAATCAACCCCAAATCAATTCCAAATCGGCCATTGATTGTTGAATATCGATTCAACAATCGGAGGATCAACTAGCAATCCTACAAGAATTGTTCTTGGTTCATTCGCGTGTGGATTACCGATAGAGGGTGATTACTTTATCACCAAAAGCTTGAAGACTTGCAATCGTTGATTCATCATAAAGCCTAGAACAAGGAAGAAGATTGAAGGTTCGTCATCGATTCAAAAAGTCTGAATCTAAGATCTATTTTAAGCAACTTAATCGCATTCAAGGTATGTAATTATATTTCATATTTTCATCTCTTCATGCTAGACGGATTCAAGGGCTTAGGGTTTTGTGTTGTTTTATAAAGATTTCCGCTGCATTTGTAACCCCAAAACCCAATATCAAGGACAAAGGGGCTACATCCCTATTTCCACCTAGCATCATGCCAGCCTGGATGAAGTTATTCTTATTCGACCCCAGCAGGTCCCAACTAATAGGTCCCCTACTGTTTTGGTCAAATTTCGACAAGTGATTCTAAATAACCAAATATTTCAAGGAAAGAATTGGGTGAATTGGAATATAGATTTGTGTGTAATCAAAATGAAAATGACAAAGGATTTTGACGAGGAAAGCCCTTGAACAAATTGTTCGCCGGCATAAAACCTCGGGAGGTTTTGGAAGACCTACCTTGACCAAAGTTTTACTATGATCAGTGGGTTACAAGCTCGGAAGTATGGAGAGAGATTACAAGAGTGTGAGTGTGTGAAAAATACATGTGTTTTTTCCTAATTTCCATACCCCTATTTATAATAAAGGTAAAATAAAAAGATAATAACCAAAAATCCCTAAAAACTAGGCATAATGGAGTTACTTGAGGAGAAAATTCTGGGCATAACTGCTGATGGTGGAAAAATCATGGTTGAATTGGTCTTCTATGAGTGCACAAGTATCTCCTAGAAAATAGGAACCGTAAAAGCTTGCTCCCAAGTTGTTCCGGCTTCGGGATGTTGATGAAGACGTTGAGCCAAGATGTCGGTCCAAGTTGTGGACCAAGTTGTGGAGGTCAAGTTGTAGAGGTCAAGTTGTAGAGATCAGGATACTGAGGCGTCTTGACATGTTGACCTGCTTAAGATGCCAACCATATACATATAGTGAAAAATCCGTCCCCAACAATTTCCCCCAAAATTTCTTGAATCGGAGAAAACTTGGAGATTCAAGGAATTTTAAAACTGCTACTCTCCCCATCGACATTAAGAAAGCGGTTGACTACGCGAAAAGAGTTGTCGAACGCCTTGAATGATGCTTCTAAGTCCTTGATAGAAACCAAGATAAAGCTTTAAGAAACATTAGTTAAGGTGTTTGAAATTTGGAATGTTAGATGAGGGTTGGTCCTCAAAATTTTTATATTTGATTTGGCATGTCTTTGAGAGACACTTTGTTTGTTCTTTAGATAACATGTAAATGTTATAAACCGTAGGTAACATGAAAATGTTACAACCAATAGTTCACAACTTGAATAAGTGTGAAAACGTGCGCCCAGGCGAAGGTGTCGGAACCTTAATTCGTTTGGTAACATGTTAATGTTACAACCAATAGTTCACAACTTGAATAAGTGTGAAAACGTGCGCCCAGGCGAAGGTGTCGGAACCTTAATTCGTTTGGTAACATGTTAATGTTACAACCAATAGTTCACAACTTGAATAAGTGTGAAAACGTGCGCCCAGGCGAAGGTGTCGAAACCTTAATTCGTTTGAAGAAATAGAACAAGTATCAGCCGTCCTGGCGTGTCAACATGTGCTATCCCTCTCCAGCTAAAGTTTCAACATGTATCAGCCGTACTGGCGTGTCAACATGTTGAAATTCTTCTTCTGGTCCAAACATGTATCAGCCGTCCTGGCGTGTCAACATGTTTGACCTGCTCCAGCTTAGGTCTCAAAATGTATCAGCCGTACTGGCGTGTCAACATGTTGAGCCTCTCTCCAGCTTAGGTCTCAACATGTATCAGCCGTACTGGCGTGTCAACATGTTGAGCCTTTCTTCCCCAGGTTCAAACATGTATCAGCCGTACTGGCGTGTCAACATGTTTGACCTGCTCCGGCTGGTCTCAACATGTATCGGCCGTGCGGCGTGTCAACATGTTGAGCCTACTCCGGCAGGTCTCAACATGTATCGGCCCTTACTGGCGTGTCAACATGTTGAGCTGCTCCGGCTTAGGTCTCAACATGTATCGGCCCGTGCGGCGTGTCAACATGTTGAGCCTAAGCTGTTTGTTCAAGTTGTATACCTTGCAAAACAAATTCATGTTAGGATTGGGTGTTAGCTTTACCCTTAGATGCTTAAGTCGGTAGAATTTTTAGCATAACATAAGAATTGACAAACATAAATAAATGACTTGACAAAATTTAAATCATACCTGTTTTCGGAGTTTGCTTTTATGAAAAAATGACAACTTACATGGAATACAACTTGAGGTACTGTTTTGCTAACATTTTGACATGTTGAAGATAGGTGGTCATCTTTTCCTTTTTTGTCAGTCTCATTGTGGTCATTTTAGGACTATGAGCTTATCTTCTTCCAGTCTGATGAATTTAACAGCTCTCGTCCTGACATCTTCAAGTCTCTTGCATGGAGTCATGACCAATTCGTCATAATAAGGTGACCCCTTCTTCAAGCCCAATCTGAATGCCTCGGTGGCTGTGAACATGTTCAAGTTGGGGATAGTCACTGCCTCTTTGTTGAACCTGTTCAAATAGTCTTTCAAGCTTTCGTCAGGTTGTTGCACCACCCTGTAGAGGTCACTAGTTAGTTTCTCAAAAGCTCTATTACATGAAAATTGATTCATAAACATATTGACTAATTGAGAATAAGATGATATAGAGTTTAGGGATAGGCCGGTTAGCCATTTCAAAGCTGGTCCAGTCAAGGTGGAACCAAAGCCCCTACAAAGACAGGCCTCTTTGAAGATTGAAGGAATGCTGATAATGTCCATTAATTCTTGGTATAGCAACACATGCTCCACTGGATCTGTGCTCCCGTCGTACTTCCTCATGTGGGGCACTGCAAATCTCTTCGGGATCTCCATGTTGGCTATCGGCTGAACAAAGCGAGACTCATTATAACAAGCTGGAGAAGCTGGATGATAAGGCAAGGTAACTCCAGGCACATTCCTAATCATCTCTTTGATCTGTTGCAACTCTTTAGCAACTTGACTTTCTGCAAAAGTGTTAGCATAAAATTGAGAAGAAGAGTGATCAAATGCATTATAAAAACTCCCTGTTTGTCCCAAAGACGGAGTGGCATAAGTATAGCAAGATATTGGCACGGAGTTGGGTGAATGCGAAGGTGTGACCATGTTGGGCAACTTGACTAGTTGTCACGGTTGTACTATCGATGCATCTTGCACTCGCCATGGGGATGTCTCCAAGATTGCCCCCAGTACCTGCACCAAAAAGAGTTCTAGGAAATAAAGGCGATAATGGAGTTACAACTTGAGGCTCAACTTGATTCCCTTTTCGCAGACTCTCAATTGCATTGAAAATCCTAGTATTGGTATCCTGCTGAGCATCCATTCGCTTATTCAGTTCATTCAACATGGTTGCCATATTAGTCACGAAACCAAGATTGATTTCAGACGCGGTCATCTCTCGAGGTGCATCTTGCTGCCCCCCAGTCGCCCTGCCCCCAGCCGCGGAGGTTACTGAGGTTACCTGACCGGAAGTTGGATTGACCATTTTGATGTTCTAAACAAATCTAAAAAACCAAAGTTCCCACAGACGGCGCCAAATTGTTTTGGTCAAATTTCGACAAGTGATTCTAAATAACCAAATATTTCAAGGAAAGAATTGGGTGAATTGGAATATAGATTTGTGTGTAATCAAAATGAAAATGACAAAGGATTTTGACGAGGAAAGCCCTTGAACAAATCGTTCGCCGGCATAAAACCTCGGGAGGTTTTGGAAGACCTACCTTGACCAAAGTTTTACTATGATCAGTGGGTTACAAGCTCGGAAGTATGGAGAGAGATTACAAGAGTGTGAGTGTGTGAAAAATACATGTGTTTTTTCCTAATTTCCATACCCCTATTTATAATAAAGGTAAAATAAAAAGATAATAACCAAAAATCCCTAAAAACTAGGCATAATGGAGTTACTTGAGGAGAAAATTCTGGGCATAACTGCTGATGGTGGAAAAATCATGGTTGAATTGGTCTTCTATGAGTGCACAAGTATCTCCTAGAAAATAGGAACCGTAAAACTGCTCCCAAGTTGTTCCAGCTTCAGGATGTTGATGAAGACGTTGAGCCAAGATGTCGGTCCAAGTTGTGGACCAAGTTGTGGAGGTCAAGTTGTAGAGGTCAAGTTGTAGAGATCAGGATACTGAGGCGTCTTGACATATTGACCTGCTTAAGATGCCAACCATATACATATAGTGAAAAATCCGTCCCCAACACCTACCAGCTATCAATGTCAACCTACGGGTTAGCTCGATACTCTAATCAGGGACCCAGTAATCCTCTTCAGCCATGGGTTGTGAAGTGGCATCAGGCAGAGGGAATTCCCAGCCTCTCATACTCTCAACCACGATCAAGTGGGAGTTCCACCAGGAAACCTTGTCAAGCAAATTTACAAACAGTTTGGGGGCATTCTGTCGGGCTGGAGTACTAATGCCTAGCGACCTCTTGTCTACAACAATCTTAAAGAAATTCCAAAAGACATGAACATAAGGCTCGTACCCAAGGAATCTATAAACCATGGAAAAGCATACAAGGACCCTAACTGTGTTGGCTCCTAGCTGCATAGGTACAATCGCCATACACTCCAGAAATTCAATAAGGAATGGGTCAAGGGGAAGGCGTAGCCTGGCCTCAAATTGACCTTAGAAAAAGCTACTCTAAAGGGGTTGTGAGCCCAGTGCGCCCACGATTGAACCTTCATTTGCTTCTCTGTATAGTAGGTCAACCTAAACTCCTCTCTATTAATGTCAAAAAAGTTGTGGAGTATGCTGATCCTCGACTCCGAGCTCTTCTTCCCAATGGCCGGCTTGGGGGCCACATAGCCTCTTTCGTTCCGACCTGGAACAACCTTCGAGCATAACGCATCCACTATGTTTCCAGAGTCAGTGCCCGCTGAACTTTGAGTTGACATATCTACAGAAGAAGAAGAAACAGGGGAATCAGAACTAGATAGAGTTTGATCATCACTATCTATGGGCGACCTAGATTCCCCTGGGAATTCTATCCTAATTTTGGGAAAAGGTGGCTTGTTGGTCCTAATATAAAACATGATGAAGTGATCTATCAATTTATTAAAGAGACGAAAGCGGACAACTCTTTGGTCATCCATCTCCAAGTCTCCTATGCTTTCTCTACCCGGGACCTCGACAATACCACAGCACAAACCCCATGCTTTTAAGATGGTACAAGCTTCATCCCTACTCATCTCTTTCCATGGGCCCTCTTTATGAGTGTAAACCCTATAGTTTTGGGTGCAATACCCATACCTAACCCCTCTCTCACAGTCGAAGGTCCTAGCCATGGCATAATCAACAGAAAAGCTCGAAAATAAGCCTAAGAGCAGAGGAATTGAACGGTACCTTAATCAGTTTGAAGACGAAAGGAATCTAGAATGAAGCAGAAGCTCAAGTGCATCAGAAATCAGAAATCGCCTTACTTTTGTTCTTGCTGGGTAATATCAGATTTGGGGGTTTGTAAAAATTGGAAAAGGAAAAGGATTTTCTTTTATACTTACTCCTTTTCCTTACCTGAATTGGAAATGTTTGGGATACAACGGTTCAATCCTCCCATAAATGTCGGCGCCGTTTCCCTAGGCAGTTGTCCAAGCGCCGTACTTTCTAATCATTGTGGAGCTTTAGCATACTGGCCGTCAAAACAGTCAATGGTTGAGATTAAGCCACGTCATCTCGGTCGACCATCCAGTAGTTCGAGCATCTAGCTCCGACCTACCTAAGTCTTCATCAAAATTCTTATAACTTCCTGGTCGACAAAGTCAACTCAGAAAGTTGAGGGCTACTGAACGGAATAAAAGTGACGGGCTAGGCCCAGCGTACAAAATCCAATTATTCAGGTGTTATCACAGCAGCGTAATCAAGCAGGCCAGCCCAGTTATTACCAAGCCCATGGTCCAGCAACAAAGATCGGTCGACCTAGCTCATTGTCCGATCATCATTGGTCCCGACCTAGCTTAGTTCGACATACGATCATCTTCTTGTACAAATCTTATCTGACTATAATACAATGTCAGGTCGACCTTGACCTACTCAGGCGATCTCGACCTACAGAGACGTACGTCGACCAATGACTTTTCATAACCGTCTCCTACAATTTCGGAGTCAGTTACGCCAACGACTCTCTTCTTGATTTTAGGGATTTCACACAATCCCACTACAATTCTACTGCTTGTCAAAGGCTATAAATACTTCACAACATACGCCGTTTAGAGGTAATGCTTATTTTGCTGTTCAATTGATCTCAATACAGTTTGTAAGCCATATACGTGATACTTATTCTTATGCAGGAGGGTCTTAGCTGGAGATTACCGTGGCTAGTCGTGTGTTCACTGTTTCAAGTCAAATAAAGCCAGTGAATCAACCTAATTGCTGGACGTATGCTGATCAACACGTTACTTGCGGCATCATTAAGAATAGTGATGAAAATAAAAATAAGTTATTAAAATGTTTAAATAATTAATCGAGACTATTATTATAGGTTGGAGGAAGTGTTTTCCTTTTTTTTTTTTTTTAGTACTTCCTTTGTCCCTAATAAATGTCAGATTTTTTTTTTTCAAAATTTGTTATTCATTAAAAGCAGAATTCTTTTTCCGACATTCATAATTGATGATAAGTACTTATAGTAACCCCACCACCACCAACCCCCACCAACACCACCAACCCTATTCAGTGTCTATTTGTAACTACTGAGAGCTATTGCGTATGATAATAGGAAGACCGGAAAAAGAAGTCTGAGACGACTGCTTACCAATAAAAGCTACGGCTTTGAAAAAGTAGCAGGTAAGATCCTGGTGAATATAGTGATGTTTCTTGTTTGGACACAACCCATTTGTATTGCATTGGTCTTATCTTCACTCACATTAGTGGGTATAAAAAAAATTCGCTTTACTTAAATTATTGACAAAACTAACTTAAATATGATTTTTTTTTTTTTATCCAGGGTTAGAACGTAGAATTAATTACGGGCACCAAGTTTGAGAGGCCATCACTATTACATCACCATTGGGTACTCATTCTTTCCCGCAA
Source organism: Adenophora triphylla var. japonica (assembly GCA_022495995.1). Classification (NCBI taxonomy): domain Eukaryota; kingdom Viridiplantae; phylum Streptophyta; class Magnoliopsida; order Asterales; family Campanulaceae; genus Adenophora; species Adenophora triphylla. The sequence goes on from JAFEMH010000027.1 coordinate 269,468, forward strand.
AGGCGTTTCTTGCATTACTCTTACAACACCAATTGGCTAGGAATTAAATCCCCAAAAAATCTCCTTGGGGAGACTCGAACCGGTGACCTCCCCTTCGAAAACAACACCAATTGGCTAGGAATTAAATCCCCAAAAAATCTCCTTGGGGAGACTCGAACCGGTGACCTCCCCTTCGAAAAGCCACCATGATACCACAAGGCCAAGACTCATTAGGTGTTAACTTTTTAAACATACGTTATGTTTAAATAGCCACTAATTTTTAACCCATTATTTTCTTTTTAACGCAGTAGTTTACTTGAAAATAGTAACGAGTCATTGAAAAAAAAAACTAATATATACTCCCTCCGTCCCACGTGAATGTAAATTTATTTTTATTTTGATCCGTCCCACGTAAATGCAAACTTCCCAAAATGGCAAAGAATATTCACTATTCCACCCACTCATTCTCTTTCCTACTTTACTTTTACACTCACAACATTCTCTCTCCCCACAATTCCTCCCACTCATTCTCTCTCCTATTTAATTTTTCATACTCACAATATTTAAATTTTTCTCTTTCTTACATCACTTTTCCTTAATTTTCACACCCAAAAAGTTAGTTTGCAATCACGTGGGACGGAGGGAGTATATATATATATATATATATATATATATATATATATATATATATATATATATATATATATATATATATACTCCTAAATCCCAATAAAAGCTTCACTAATTACCCAAAAGGGCGTCCCGTTAAAAGCTTCACCTTTCCTTTTTTGGCAAAGAATCTTTACTATTTTCTCCACTCATTCTCTCTCCTACATTATTTTTAATACTCACAACACCATTATAATTTACTATTCCCTCCACTAATTCTCTCTCTTATTTTCAAATTACACTCACAACATTTTTTTTCCCTCCCATTTTCATAATTTGCGTGTCCACCCAAAAGGGTGAAGCACTTATTGGGACGAGAGGGAGAATATATATATATATATATATATATATATATATATATATATATATATATATATATATATATAATTGATGTTTTAATGATGACATTATTTTTTAGGGAGGGGCTATTGCCACTATAACAATTGCTTATCCGCTACAATTTTTTTTTTAAATAGACATAAATATCCTTCCATAATTTGAAAAGTAAATTAATGAAATATTTATGATTATTTACACTACAAGATTTTACTTATTCACAACATTTGCTAAAAATAAATTTTATTAGTTATAATATATTACCATTTGCTTCAAAAAAATTACATTATTAATAAGAAATAAAATTTCTAGAGCAGAATATATATACTCCCTCCGTCCCATTAGAAATCATACAGTTACTGTACACGCGTGGATTAAGGAAAAAAATAATGATATACTCCCTCCGTCCCGGACGACTTAGGATTTTTTGAAATGGCACGGGGATTAAGAAAAAGGTAAATGTTGTGAGTGTAATTTAAAAATAGGAGAGAGAATGAGTGGAGGGAATAGTAAATTATAATAGTGTTGTGAGTATTAAAATACTGTAGGAGAGAGAATGAGTGGAGAGAATAGTGATTTAAGGTTTCCATTTTGGGCCGTCCTAAGTCGGGTGGGACGCCCAAAATGGCAAAAAGTCCTAAGTCGGCCGGGACGGAGGGAGTAAATGTTGTGAGTGTAAAAGTAAAATAGAAGAGAAAATGAGTGGAGGGAATAGTAAATTATAATGGTGTTGTGAGTATTAAAATAACGTAAAATCTGGGGAGAAACGCTTTTCTCCATAATTTATGGAGAAACGGGGCCCGACTTGTCGCGCGACAATGCAGGCCAGAACATGTTTCTCCATAAGTATGGCACGACTCTTCTTTCTGGATATCCGTCCCAAGGCTTCTGGATATCCAGAACCTTATGAAAGTGATATCCAGAATCAGAAATTTGGCATTGGCCTTGGCCTTTGCCCCAAATCTTTTTTTCTGGATATCCGTTCCAAAGCTTCTGAATATCACTATTCAATGTTTTGGATATCCAGAAACTTATGAAAGTGATATCCAGAATCAGAAATTTGGCCTTGGCCTTGGCCTTTGCCCCAAATCTTTTTTTCTGGATATCCGTTCCAAAGCTTCTGGATATAACTATTCAATGTTCTGGATATCCAGAACCTTATGAAAGTGATATCCAGAATCATAAATTTGGTCTTGGCCTTGGATTTGGCTTCAAATCTTTTTTTTCTGGATATCCGTCCCAAGGCTTCTCGATATCAATATTCAATGTTCTGGAAATCCAGAACCTTATGAAAGTGATATCCAGAAATTTAAAATTTGGCCTTGGCCCCAAATCTTTTTTTCTGGATATCCATCCCAAAGCTTCTGGATATTCAGAACACGTTTCTCCATAAGTTATGGAGAAACGTGTTTCTCCATAAGTTATGGAGAAACGTGTTTCTCCAGAGACCAACTCTTAAAATAATGTAGGAGAGAGAATGAGTGGAGGAAATAGTAAAGATTCTTTACCATTTTAGAAAGTGTGTGATTTGTAGCAGGACGCTCAAAAAGGAAAGTGTGTGATTTGTAGCGGGAGGAGGGAGTGTATATATATATATATATATATATATATATATATATATATATATATATATATATATATATATATATATATATATATATATATATATATATATATATATATTGTTGTGCAATCGCAGCGGAAGCAAGAGAACAAAACTCAAGAACACACACAAGCAATTAATCGGGAAATCGAAGAATAAAGAGAAGAGATTAATTTGGGGTTTTGAAGCCTCCGTTTCTGTATTTTATTTGCTCAAAATCTGTACAAGACTATTAGGTTACAAGGCGTGTGTTTTTATATGCCTACAAACCTAACCCTACTTAAATTCGGATAGCCCAGAAACTCAAAGCCCAAAACCCCCCAGCCAGCTTGAGGCGTGCGCCTCAAGCAAACCATGCGCCCGCCTGGAGATGTGCAATTCCAAGCTGCAACTACGGCGTTTGATGCGCCCTTTGAAGACCCTCCATGCGGCCGCCTCAAACCAACTACGCTAAGGCTCCATCCTCTGCAAACCAGGCGCTCGCCTCACACATTATGGGGCGCCCGCCTCAAACCAAGAAGGATCCAGCCAATACAACGAGCCACATCCAACAATCTCCACCTTGGCGAGTGTTCACCCAAACCAACAGAAGATACAAGGAACCGGCTCGAACCTCCCCATCTCTAGCAGCTCGAGATGTGCAACAAGTCCAAACAATGCTTGAACTTGTCAGTAGTAACTGGCTTCGTCAACATATCCGCAGCATTCTCCGTAGTGTGAACCTTCTCTAGCACCACCTCACCCATATCGATCAACTCCCGAATCTTGTGAAATCGAACATCAATGTGCTTCGACCGTTGATGATAAATGTGATTCTTCGCTAGAAATATCGCGCTTTGACTGTCACAAAGCAACTTCACTCCACCTTGATCGATGCCCAACTCGTTGACCAAACCCCGAAGCCATAAGGCCTCCTTTGCAGCTTCAACCGCTGCCATATACTCCGCTTCCGTTGTAGACAAAGCAATGATAGATTGGATCATAGATCTCCAACATATGGGTCCACCACCAAGAGTAAACGCATAACCCGTAGTCGACCTTCTCCGATCCAAATCACCCGCATGTCGAATCAACATACCCATGACGAAAGCTCCTCACTCTTACCTCCAAACATGATGCCATAATCCATAGTGCCCTTCAAATATCGAGAATCCACTTAACCGCTTCCCAATCTTTGTTTGCCCGGATTCGCCATATACTTGCTAACCACACTAATGGCTTGCGCCAAATCTGGCCTCGTGCAAACCATAGCATACATGAGACATCCCAGCTGCGCTTGCATAGGGAATCTTTGACATCCTCTGAGATCTCTTCGGTCGAACTCGGGAATCGAGGCGGATAAACTAAAATGATTCGCCAATGGTGTCTTCACGGGTTTTGCATCCGCATATTGAACCTCTCCAACACCTTCTCCACATATCCAGGCTTGAGACGGCCCACAATCTCCTAGATTTTACGTCTCGCGAATCTCCATCCCAAGAATCTTCTTGGCTTCCCCCAAATCCTTCATGTCAAACTCTCTGCTCAACAAGGCCTTCAGGCGGATTGACCTCGTTCTTACTCCTACCCGCGATAAGCATATCATCCACATACGATGAGAAAAATACAAGAACCATCATCAAGGCTCTTCACATAAACGCGGCCAATCATACTCGCAGCAGCTTGTAGCCAATACGTACCATGTAGGAGTCAAATCTCGTATACCAGCTGCCTCGGAGGCTGCCGGCCCATAAAGTGACTTCTTCAATCTACAAACCAAACGCTCCTGCCCGGAGCTCCGTGAATCCATGTGGTTGCTCCATGAAAATCTGCTCATCCAGACTCACCGTGTAGAAACGCCGGTTTTCACATCCATCTGCTCCAACACCAAATCATAGTGCGCTACAAGACCCAACACAATCCGAGATGGAAGTATGTCTCACAACAGCGAAAAAATCTCATTATAATCCACCCCCTCTCGCTGCGAATACCCTTTTGCTACCAAACGAGCCTTGAACTTTTCACCCTCTTTTACGATCTTTGCCTCCTTTGCGCTTGAAGATCCACTTGCAACCAATAGCACGCTTCCCTTTAGGAAGCTCCACCAAATCCCATGTATCATTCTTGTACGGTGACTCCATCTCCTCCGCCATGCGAGTTACCCACTTGTCCTTTTCCTGGATTGTTTATAGCCTCCTTAAAAGTACTCGGGTCTCCACTACTAAGAACAAGAACATATGAAGCCATGTCTTCAAATCCATACTGACCGGTGGCTTGATTACTCTCTTAGGTCTCCCAATGAAGTACTAGCCACTTCTTGTGTAGGTTCCTCGACTCAGGAAGAGTGAGATCCGCATCGATATTATCCTCACGTAGCTCCACCTCAATAACTTGCTTCTCGCCCTCCTTGCTTTACGGCACCTTCTCCTCATCATCATGAGTACACTTCAACATAGCCTTTTCATCAAAGACTACATCCCTACTAATCACCACCTTGCTTGACTTGGGACCCCAAAGCTTGTATCCTTTCACACTGTTTCATACCCGAGAAAGACACATGTTTTGACTTTGGGTCAAGCTTCGACCGCTCTTCACCGGGAACATGCACATAGGATGGACACCCAAACACCCGGATATCGGTGAAGTCTACCTCATTACCCGTCCATACCTCCTCCATAAACCTGTTATCCAAAGAGACTCTAGGTGATACTGTTAATCAAGAAACATGCCATACTACCGCATCGGCCCAAAAGTTCTTTGCGATCCCGCATTGAATCGTAGACACCTAGCCACTTTCCATGATAGTTACATTTCATCCTCTCGGCCACACCATTTCTTGTGGTGTCTTGCGTCTCGTGTAGTGCCTCTTGATTCCATGCTCTTTGAGAACTTCTTGAACTCGCCATCTGTGTACTCTGTCCCATTATCGGTCCTCAAACACTTGATTTTCCGCCCTGTTTGGTTTTCCACTTGACTTTCCACACCTTGAACTTCTCAAAAGTCTCTGACTTGTGCCTCATGAAGTAAACCCAAACCTTCTTCGAAAAATCATCAATGAAAGTCACGAAGTAATAATGTCCTCCTCTAGATTCTGTTCTGACCGGCCCCCACACATCTGAATGAACATAATCGAGAATGCCCTTTGTTGTATGCTTACCCGTCTTGAACTGCACCTTGTTCTGCTTTCCAAGAACACAATACTTGCAAAACTCCAGTTTACAAGTCTTCACACCCTTCAACAACTTACGTTTATGAAGTTCCCGCATTCCCCTTTCACCCATGTGACCAAGCCTCATATGCCATAGAAGGGCATCAGTATCGACCTCCGACTCAACAGATGTGACTCCACCTACAACCGTGCTTCCGAGCAACCTGTAAATGTTCTTGGAGCCTTTCTCACCCTTCATCACAACCATAGCACCCTTAACAACTTTCAGTACTCCACCTTGAGCCTTATAGTTCATACCATTAGCATCCAAGGTACCCAATGAAATCAGATTTTTAGAGACCTCCGGAACATGTCTAACATCACATAACGTTCTAACTACACCATCATACATCTTAATTCTTATAGTTCCTATGCCAGCAACTTTACATGTAGCACCATTACCCATAGTAACTATACCGAATTAATCGACTGTAGGTATCGAACCAATCACGATTCGCCGTCACATGAAATGAACATGCTGAATCCAGGAATCCAACCATCATCGGGTGCTCCACAGGCGATGAAGTCGTGAGCATATCTCCGTCCACATCCTCGAGCAATCTTGACCACATTGGTGACTTTGAAGATCCTTCCTTGCCTTTACCGTTCCCCTTACTGCGGACAATTTTGCCTCTTGTGCCCCTTCTCCCCACACTTGAAACAATTTCCCTTGTACTTCTTCCTTGATGCGAGCGAGAATTACGCCTCTGCTGCGAGTTATCCGGGCCAGGTTCTCCCACGTTCTGATTTTCCTTCACAAATAACCCTCACCCGCGGAGTTCATCAACGGACTTCTTCCGTTTATGAAAAGCTAGAAGAGCTTACGTGACCGGTTGCAACTCCACGGTATCCTTCCCCCAAGTCAAAGTAGTAACAAGATTTTCGTATGTCGAAGAGGTCGGCAACGAATTCGGCGGCATCAACGCCTTGTCCTCTTCCTCGAGCGTCACCTCCACCTAACCAAATCATTGAGTATTTGGTTAAACGTGTGGATATGAGCCTCAAGATCCGAACCCTCTGCCATCTTAAGCCCATCTGACCTTTGCTTGAGATGCAACTTGTTCGGCAACGATTTTGACATATACCGGCCCTCCAAAATCTCCCAAACTTTCGTCGGTGATTCCTCATCGATCACGTGATACACCACCTCATCCATGAGAGCCTTTGCCGTATTGAAGAAACGGCCCGCTCTTGCAACTCCTTCCATGGACCTTCTTCGATATCATCGGGTTTAGTCGAATGTCGAAGAACCTTTCCCAAGCCTGCTTGAACCAAGAAATCCTTCACCCTCCGTTGCCACAACGCAAAGTTTCCATGACCATCAAACTTTTGAACGTCGGACTTCACGGTGATAGAATTCCCCCCAGACATCGCAACCGTGCTCTGATACCAGTTGTTGTGCAATCGCAGCGGAAGCAAGAACACACACAAGCAATTAATCGGGAAATCGAAGAATAAAGAGAAGAGATTAATTTGGGGTTTTGAAGCCTCCGTTTCTGTATTTTATTTGCTCAAAATCTGTACAAGACTATTAGGTTACAAGGCGTGTGTTTTTATATGCCTACAAACCTAACCCTACTTAAATTCGGATAGCCCAGAAACTCAAAGCCCAAAACCCCGGCCCGGCAGGCGTGCGCCTCAAGCAAACCATGCGCCCGCCTGGAGATGTGCAATTCCAAGCTGCAACTACGGCGTTTGATGCGCCCGCCTGAAGACCCTCCATGCGGCCGCCTCAAACCAACTACGCTAAGGCTCCATCCTCTGCAAACCAGGCGCTCGCCTCACACATTATGGGGCGCCCGCCTCAAACCAAGAAGGATCCAGCCAATACAACGAGCCACATCCAACATATATATATATATATATATATATATATATATATATATATATATATATACTCCCTCCGTCCCGGCCGACTTAGGATTTTTTGAAATGGCACGGGGATTAAGGAAAAGGTAAATGTTGTGAGTGTAATTTAAAAATAGGAGAGAGAATGAGTGGAGGGAATAGTAAATTATAATGGTGTTGTGAGTATTAAAATAATGTAGGAGAGAGAATGAGTGGAGAGAATAGTGATTTAAGGTTTCCATTTTGGGTCGTCCTAAGTCGGGTGGGACGCCCAAAATGGCAAAAGTCCTAAGTCGGCGGGACGGAGGGAGATATATATATATATATATATATATATATATATATATATATATATATATATATACATACTCCCTCCGTCCAATTACTTGCTTCACAGTTACTGTTTACACAGTTATTAAGGAGGGAGTATTATATTGAAAGTGTTGTGAGTGTGAAAGTAAAATAGGAGAGAGAATGAGTGGAGGGAATAGTAAATTATAATGGTGTTGTGAGTATTAAAATAATGTAGGAGAGAGAATGAGTGGGGTAGGGTTAATATTTTAATAATATAAAGTTTCAATTTTAGGTTAAAAAAAAGTGTGAAGTATGTATTTGAACGCCCAAAATAAAAAGTGTGAAGTAAATATGTGAACGGAGGGGGTATATATAGTATTATTTTTTTGTCCATATCAAAATAATCATATCATAAAAAAACGGTCATGATTCATTATGTTTTAACACGGAAGATGAAACTCATAAGTATTTAATGCATATTAAAATTCCTTATAATAAGTAGAAATTTGCCAATATATTATTTTATATTTTAATCTACTATAAGAAAACAAATTTCTTAATGAATTTTTCTCCATAACTATGGAGAAACGCGTTTTTAATAGCCAGAAACTATACGTTTGATAACCAGAAGAAAATTTCTGGATATCAGTCTCAAAGGGTTCTGGATATCCAGAAGCTTTGGAACGGATATCCAGAAGCCTTTGGGCGGATATCCAGAAACATATTTGAAGCCAAATCCAAGGCCAAGACCACAAATTGCTTATTGAAGGTTTCTGGATATCCAGAAACCTTCAAATGTATATCCAGAAACCATCAAATGAATATCCAGAAACATATTTGAAGTCAAATCCAATACCAAGACCAGAAAATGCTTATTGAAGGTTTCTGGATATCCAGAAACCTTCAAATGTATATCCAGAAACCATCAAATGAATATCCAGAAACATTTTGAAAGTTTCTGGATATCATTTTGAAAGTTTCTGGATATCACTTTCATAAGCTTCTGGATATCCTTTCAAAGGGCTTACGGATATCCGTAACCTTTGAGGCTGATATCCGTAAGTAACCACGGACAAGGTCATGGCCAATACAAAAAGTTTCTGGATATCCTTTCAATAGCTTCTGGATACCCGTAACCCGTTTCTCCATAACTTATGGAGAAACGCGTTTCTCCCTAGATTTTACGATAATTTTATATTTCTAACGTATAAATATTTGATGTTGTCAATTAAAAAAATATTCATTAATAAATTCACAACACAAGTTTTATACTTTAATTTTTATTATAGTGTGAGATAATAAATATTATAAATCACCAACACAATAGCAGTACAATAGCATTAGGGACATTGTTTTTTTCTTTCTTTCTAAATAAAAACATTCATTTTCAACAAATTTTTGTTTTGAAAAAAAAAATTGACATTTATTTTGCATTTTTTAAATATATGTAAATCTAGTAATCAATAAATTCTCCTCTCAAATTTAATATTTTAACAGCAAAATTCATTGTCTAAAAGTCGATAACTATTTCACTTCTTTGTCTTAATTTTTCTCTATTTCTTAAACTATTTAATTGAAAAAAAAAAGAGGAAGAAAATAGACATAAACAAGTTGAATAATGACATCTAATATCTCGCATTTAAAGCAATATTATTAAAAATATTAATTTATTTTAGTCAACAATTTATTATCCACGTTATAATTTATTATAATATTTTATTTATCTTAGCAAAATAAAAAAAATCTTAAAAAAACTATTTTGGAGATTGAGAAAAAAAAGCAATGAAATGTATAACTTTAGTGAATCTATAGTATAAATGAGGGAAGTGGAATGAATAGTTGTATGAATAGTGTCAAAAGTTTTTTTTCCATATTACCCTCACTAAGTTGTCCCTTTCCCATTTAGTCCTCACTTTTAATTAAAAAAATACCACGTGTCCTCGAACACGGGCTTTTACTAGTATCTATAGTATAAATGAGGGATTGTCCTTGCTACAGTTGTTTGAACAATAGCAAGTGCCGAAATTTTCATTTTGCCTTCATACATTTGTCCCTTTCCCATTTTGCTCTTAAAATTTATTTTTTTTTTTAAAAAAATTAAAGAAAAAAAAAGTGTCCTAGGACAAGGCTTAATTAAAAAAAATAATAATAAATAAAAAAATAACGTGTTCTCGAACACGGGCTTATTATAATATATATATATATATGTAGTGGATAAGAAGTTTTGTAGTATAAATGGTCTATTTATAAGGGCAATAATGTCAAGAATGATCAATTTACCAAAAATAAATGTGATTTAGTGGATAAGTATTTATTGTAGTGGTAATAGTCTTTCCCTATATTTTATTTTCAAAAATGATAACATTATTTTAGTGAGCATTTTACAAAAAATATACGATTTGAACTTATTTTTTTCAAACAATAAATGATAAAACAAATATAATGAACAAAAGGTTTGGTTTGGTGACCAAATAGAATTGAACTCTAATCATTTAATGAGTTATTGTACGCCTTTACCAAGCTACCTAAAATTATATCAGCTTGACGGACAGTTAAATACTCCCTCCGTCCCACGTCAATGTGAACCAACTTTATGAGTATGAGTGTGAGAATTAAGAAAAAGTGATGTAAGAAAGAGAAAAAGTTAAATATTGTGAGTATGAAAAATTAAATAAGAGAGAGAATGAGTGGGAGGAATAATGAGGAGAGAGAATGTTGTGAGTATAAAATTGAAATATTTATTTCCATTTTAGAAAGTTTGCATTTACGTGGGACGGACCAAAATAGAAATAAGTTTGCATTCACGTGGGACGGAGGGAGTATATAAATTTAAACTAAAGGTTAAAAAAATTTAATAAAAAATTATTTTTAAAATTCAGTGGGTGCCGTCGGACCCACTCGTAACACGGTGGGTCCGTCCCTGGGCGGAGAAGTATGATCAAAGCGGAAAAGTACGGTCGAATTGTATAGCAGTACAATGTGTCCCAATCTCAATCCTCCATTCTCATATCGATTGTCCATATTTAAAGATTTCATTAAAAGTGTTATCGACATTCACTCGATTCAGCTAGTGCATATTCCATTTAACCCGCATGCGGTCTCGGTCTGGGTGCAAGTGCCACCCCCCTTCTGTTCAATCGGATTACATGGCCCCAAATTCCCAAATTCAATATTCCCTCCGTCCCCTTAAAAGCTTCACCCTTTGTCAAAACGGGTGTTCCGTTAAAAGCTTCATCTTTTCTAAAATGACAAATAATCTTTACTATTCCACCCACTAATTCTCTCTCCTACTTTAATTTTATACTCACAACACCAATCAACTTTACTATTCCATCCACTCATTCTCTCTCCTATTTTACTTTTTATACTCGCAACACTTTCTCCACTAAACTTTTTTCTTAATTTGCGTGTCATGCTCAAAATGGTGAACCTATAAATGGGACGAAGGGAGTATACTGCAACCATAATAAATGTCGCATTTAACTTATCAACATTGTTACTTATTTGTACATTGCTTGTATAATGATAAAATTGCATTAATTCTATTTTCATATATAAAAAAAAAAAAGCGACAGTAGTTTCATTTGGAGCAACTTAAGATCTGAAATCTCAAATTTCTTTCACCAATAAGAGAGAGCATACTCTTGAATCATGTAATCCAGAAACTTTTTTCAATTTATAATCCATTTATCTGTCTCAAAATCTCTCAGTTGTTCAATGGCAACAACCTTCTACAGGAGTATGTTGTTTAACCAAGATGAGAGAATCTTCAACCTCATCAAACAGCAGAAGCTCGTGAGCGTAAATGATAAGCTGTCAGCTCTGACATCCTGCCTAGTCGCTTCATCGTTATACTTGAACCCTTCTTTAAAGCAGCTTCAAGCTCCTGATGACGATGTTCTCTCTGGAATAAATATAATAATGTCAACTTATCAATATGTTACATTTGATCTGAATCTGAATATCTATTGAACTCCCAAGATTGTCCCAAATATACACCTCAAAGTGCTTTCAAACTAGTATTTGATTGAACGACAAAAACGGTGACCAACAGCAACCAGCAGGATGCAACAATTGACTAGCAGTAACCAGAGAGATGCATGCAAGTGAAGATAAATAGAAATCAAATTTGCAATTTATCTGTCATTGTTTATTGACTAAGTAGTACCCAACTGACATGCTAATTCCCTTATGACATTGACATGAAATCCTTACTAAATCATTAGTAGGACAAAGCAAGGACACATCAAAATTATTAGAAATGCCCAAAAATTATCATGCAATGCGAGTCATCATCTGGATTCACATTAAGGGTGTGTTTGTTATCAAGACTTAATGCTTGTTGAATGGCTTACTAAAAGGTGACTTATACCGCTCGGTGTACAAAAGCTCGCCAAAATGATCTATGCCTGCCTGGCAATAACCATCCCATATTCCTCTGACCGAAAAAGTATCAATATTCTCACTTGCCGAGTAAGAACAACTGAACATGAAGATTGACAATGACTTGTTGGCAAAGACTCGAGTTTACTAAGACTGTCATTCAGTAACAAGCATTAAGTCTTGATGCTACCAAACACACCCTAAGGAGGATTCAAATTAATCCAAATAATGGACATATATTTCTTTTAAATATCATGACACTGAGAGTATTTGACAAGTGATAGAGAGTGTCATGAGAGAGCAAGTCTCTAACACGAGCTGGTACGGGTACAAGAAGCTTGTGGGAGTGCCAATTCTTCACAGGTTGCTGAACCCAAAATTTGGGTTTCAATTCAATGCTTCAAGAGTTGATTATCTAAATTTCAAAAGTTAATCAGGGGAGGTGAACACATAACACTAATAATAGAAAATGTTTGAGATAAAATTATACGGAGTCTGCAGACCCCCTGACACATGTCTGGACTCTGGATCTGAATTAGAAACCTACCAGATGTCGGGACCCTCAAAAATCAAAATGTAGTGTATTTAATCTGTCAAACGGCATTTATACATTTATTACAAAGCCCATAATTAAGAAAGAATTCTTCTCGCAGATGAGAGATTTCCTGATATTACTACGTATTATCAAAAGCTAGCAGTCATATTTGGCTCTTGAGTTGGACATGGCCAGTGCTTGTAACAGCTTCTCATGGATGTCTAAAGCATAGGTTTCACAGCAGTGGCGGAACCATGATTTTTTTTTAAAGGGGGGACAACATTATTTTTATCAAGTGTAAGGGGGCAAAAACAAAATAGTGCATTTTTTCTTCACACTAAGGGGTTGCACTAGAACCCCCAAATTCTTAAAATAGTTACACTAGTAAAAAGGAAAATTTTAAAATTAAAGGGGGGCACTTGCCCCCAATTCTTAAGCTGTACTGCTGTAGATGAAAAGCCCTTGCCAATATGTGTGCCTTCGTCAAATCACAGCCCTCAGACTGGGCCTTGGCATGCTTTATGCCTTGCACCTAAACACAGCCTTTAACAACTGTGCTATGATCTCATGCTCTGGTCATATCCTAATCTAACTCAACCCACTGTATGGTAAGCTAGCAATAGATTTTTTGCGCTAAATTAAACCTTTGCTGATTAGTCACAGTAATAATGCAATACTCTCGCATCTTGCCCATTGCAGAAGTGCCATCTGTCATTGGCTTGTGGTATGGAACAGATAAATAACCATATCCCAACTAGTATTGTCAGCCTTAGCATCATAAGCAAAACATGTGATGCCCAGGCCCTTCAATTTTCTCTAAGTACCTGTCAACGGGACATTGGTGTTGGTGTTGGTGTTGGTGTGGGTATGGGTGTGGCTATTTACACTACATCACATTTTGGAGGATCCGACACTCAGATCCGTACCCGTGTCAGACACTCATACTACAGAACTTTTCTAGAAATCATACGAATCAGATTCAAATAAAAAATACCAGGTTAAGAAAATAACAACAACAAAATGTTTCTAAAATCAATACCATATAATCAACGGATTTTCATTTCTTAAGAGACCACATAAAGCTAAAAGAGCATTTCCAACTATACAATAAACTTGAAAACAGGTCGAAAACCATTTAATGAAGTGGTTAAAAAATACGAGGCATACCCTTTGCTCCCAATACGGAAGAAAACAGACGAAGTCATAGACTGGAGTAATTGTTGACAATAAAACTGCATTCAGTCCTGTAAACAGCAAAATTGCAGCCATCGGCCTTGCCCTATGAGGCATTGTTTCCTACTTTTTAGCTTCTAACCCTGCATGAATAAGTTGATGTTTTGAGATATGATTGTAACGCTGGAAAGCCATAACTTTAGTACCATTCTAAATTCATAAAAAGAGGAGAAATATAAGAAGGATTAAGGTCCCTGCACATTAACTGTAATTGATGCAGGTCAAATCAGTCCAACAAAGTTGGTTTATTTCATGATTTTATATTCAAGGTATATTAATGTTTTTTGGTTTCTTAAGAGTCATCTTAGTTGGACAGATTTAGTCTAAGATGTCTAGGTCATAGTTACCAGGAACGTGGGACACTTTGGAACGCGGGACGGGAACGAGTAACGTGACTTTTAAAAATTTGGGTACGTTAGGGGTAGGATTAGCCGGTAAGCCAGTTGGGAACGTGGTACGCTTTTATCGGGAACACACACACACACACACACACACACACACACACACACACACACACACACACACACACATATATATATATATATATATATATATATATATATATACTCCTTCCGTCCATTTACATGGTTCCCAGTTACTGTTCTCACGTAAATTAAGGAGGAAATATTATATTGAAAGTGTTGTGAGTGTGAAAATAAAATAGGAGAGAGAATGAGTGGAGGGAATAGTAAATTATAATGGTGTTGTGAGTATTAAAATAATGTAGGAGAGAGAATGAGTGGAGGGAATAGTAAAGATTCTTTTCCATTTTAGGTAAAAAAACAAAGTGTGAACCATGTAAATGGACGCCCAAAATAGAAAGTGTGAACCATGTAAATGGACGGAGGGAGTATATTATTATTATTATTAAAAAAAAAATTGTTGCTTACACTCTTAAAATCTTTAAACATACCCACCTTTAAAAGCGTCGTACAATTAATGGGTTTGTGTAAATATATTGAGGATGAAAATAATTGCCCTGTAGGTTTGATTTTGTATGTAAAGTCCCATTCAATTACACTTTGTATCGTTCGCTCTCCCCGATCCATGGAAACCCTTCTTCATCTATATCCACGACTTTTTCTCCAAAATTCAAATTCTCCTCACTTCTCCTCTCCTTAGCAATTTCAATTCTTTCCCTATTTATGTAGTGTCCTCTCATCCCAATTCCGACCAAGATTTAAAAGCTTTCCACTTCAAGTCAAAGGACAACCTGGTTTTTGATTAATAATCTTATTGAAATTTTGGGTTTTCCCCCTTCTCCCATCCTTCTTAGGCTTTGTTGTTGTTATAGCAATATATATATATATATATATATATATATATATATATATATATATATATATATATATATATATATATATATATATATATATATATCATTTTGCCGAGTTTTTCACTACATCAGTTGGTATCAAACGGTAGATCCTGCTGAGATCCTCGGTGTAAAGTAGTATGTGTTGGAAATTAAATTAATAAGCACCACAGATTAAACAAAGATTTAATCAACAGTAGGGGATTTTATTGATCAAGTCAAGAACATACCAATTAAGATGCCAATAGCAAAACCGAAAGCCAAGGAACAGGATCAGGAAAACAAACAGAAACAAGAAATCAAACGGTTAGAAAACTTATCGTGATTTGATCGAGTCGCCTTAGGAAGACTGTCCTAAGAGAAAATATTGCCCCCAATTGGTGCAACTCGGTACGAGCAAATTTCTCCGAGGATAAAACGATCACTCTGAACTACGTACCACAAAGCAAAGACATTGTGTAGGTAGTCGCGGCGGTCCTATCTCAATCGCCTTGAATCTCACGAACAAATCTCTAGGAACGGGAGTGTTTTTTCTTAGAATCAAAGCAAGAGAATTGTGTTTCTCTTCAATATTCAAGTACCAAAAACGGCTGGGAGGAAGAGAGTATTTATACATGTGGAATAAATTAGTTTTAGGGCTTAATTTAGACCTAAAAACTGATTTAATTCGGCCCAGATTTCACTTACCCGTAACAAGCGCGGCCGCCCTCGGGGCTTGCGCGACCGCGCTCGAAGACGAGGAAATTGGGGTGAAGGCTGCGGAAGAGAAGCGCGGCCGCTCGGGGGGCGCGCGGCCGCTCTCGGCGGCAACCCGGACGTGAAAATCCTCCTTGCCTCGTTCATTCCAAGCCAATTACCCACCAAGGCAATATGACTATGAACTTCAACACCACATATGCAAATATTCCAACAATCCCCACAAGTTCATAGAAATATGACGTGTACAGATTGTCCGTTGCCGTGCTTTCAATAATGGTACCTTAGGCCAACCACTACCTATGTTATCCAGCGCTTGAGCCTCCACGGGACCCGGATTGAGCGGGTGTCTTGAATCGATGCCTTTGGATGTAGAGGCCTTTCTTTGGTAACAAACACAACAAAAGCTATGATAGGCCCTCTATCGAACACTTCGACGCTTATAAGCCATACGTCCCGATCCTCTATCACGAGTGCTTTCGGAATAACCCAAATTCCTCTAGTTGCGGCCAACAACAACACTCACTTTGGGCATCTCGGAAGATGTCTTGCTAACATCTTGTCTAAAAGACTTGATCCCATTCAAAGTTCCAAACTTTTACTAAATTAGCAAAGAATGAGCACCTCTAGGCTATTCGGGGATAGACTCGGACATGTAACATGTCAATCTATTATTTGGTGCTCAGGCTCACCCCATGGCTTGTTATTACCACATTGAATCTCCTTTGTGGGATCTCCACTCAGGGTTGATTGGGTTGCTCTGCGTTTGAGTCGAGACGGGGTTCGATCCATCCCCAACCTAGATTTACGAACAAGAGCAAATTCTAGCCCTTTGGTTAAAGGATCGGTGTGTTATCCTTGGTACCAACATAATCAGCACTATCACCTTCCGAGACACAAGATCCCTTATAGATTTTAATCTAATTTGGATGTGCCTCCTAGTTTTCTGATTGTACTTGACACTTTTCGGTTTCTCAATTGTGGCGGTGTTGTCACAATGTACGAGATAACGAGGCGTAGGCTTGCGACCGTAGGCGGCTCGTACATAAGTCCTCGAAGCCATTCGGCTTCCAATCCAAAAGAGTATCAAGAGCAACTAATTCGGCCTCAAATGTAGACCTAGACAACGAGTTTGTTTGGTCGACCTCCAAGCGGCTAACGACTCCGCCTAAGGTGAAAACATACCCCGTACAACCATAACTCCCGGAGTTATAGGCAATCCAGCTTGCATCACTATATCCTTCAAGAACAGAAGGATATCTACCGTAATGCAGCCCAAGGGAAACCGTTCCCTTCAAGTACTTGAGAACTCTATCAAGAGCTTCCCAATGTGCTTTATTCGGACATTGAGTATATCTAGCCAACCTAGTAACCGAGTAGGATATATCCGGTCTAGTACAATTGGCAAGATACATCAAACTTCCAATTATTTGAGAATATCTCAACTGAGCCATCGGTACTCCACTTTCATTCTTAGTAAGAGCAGATGAAGGGTCATATGGAGTCCTAGCTACTTTGCAATTCTTATAATCAAATTTCTCAATTACACTTTCAGTATAATGAGACTGCGATATGGTTATGCCACTAGTTGAACGAGTCAACTTAAGGCCAAGAATCACACTTGCTACTCCCATATCTTTCATCTCAAACTTACTTTTCAAGAATGCCTTAGTAGTATCAATTATCCTCATATCCGTTCCAAACAACAGAATATCATCGACATACAGACATAAGACAATACTACTATCACCAATACTCTTGCTATAAACACACTTATCAAACTCATTATTAACAAAGCCAAACGATGAAATAATTTTATCAAATTTTTCATGCCATTGCTTAGGGGCTTGTTTAAGTTCATACAAGGACTTAACAAGTTTACAAACCTTTCTCTCATTGCCAGGGGCCTCAAAACCTTCAGGTTGATCCATATAGATTTCTTCCTCAAGATCGCCATGCAAGAAAGCGGTCTTAACATCCATCTGATGGATAGGAAGATCATATACGAGGCCAATGCGATAAGCATTCGGATTGTAGTCATTCTAGCAACGGTGAATAGGTATCGAAATAGTCTATTCCTTCCATTTGCTTGAATCCCTTAGCCACTAACCTAGCCTTAAACTTGTCAACGGTTCCATCCGGTTTCGGTTTCCTTTTAAAGACCCACTTACATCCTATCGTGCTTACAACCGGGAGGGAGATCGACCCAATTCCCATGTCCCATTAGAGACGATAGAATCCATCTCACTCTTAACGGCATCCTTCCAGCTTGGCATCGAAGTAGCCATAGCGGCTTTGAAGGTTAGAGGATCACCCTCGACATTGTAAGTGATAAAATCATTTCCAAAGTCCTTGGTGGTCCTTGCCCGTTTGCTCCTTCTTGGTTCAATCTCATCGTCGGAATGAGTTGCTTGGAATCAACCCCACATTTGTCATCTCCTCTACTTGAGCGGGAATGGAATTATGGTTGGGTTAGATTCCTTAGGAAGTCCGATCCTTCATAGGAAACACATCCTCAAAAATGTTGCATCACGTAACTCAACTATAGAGTTCACATCTATGCCGAAATTTCAGATTTTATAATAAGAAATCTCAATGCATAACTTGTTTCGTAATAACCTATAAAGATAGCATCAACAGTTTTAGGTCCAAGCTTTTTCCTTTTATGTGCGGAGTACAAGTACCTTTGCAAGGCACCCCCACACTTTTAAGTGTTTCAAGCTAGCCTGTCGACCTCTCCAAAGTTCAAACGGGCTTTCCTTTCTATGTTTAGGAGGGACTCTATTCGAATATGGCAAGCCGTATTCAAAGCCTCTCCCCACATATATTTGGGCGAGTCCGAACTTATGAGCAAAGCTGTTAATCATATCGGTAAGGGTTCTATTCTTACGTTACGCAACACCATTTGATTGAGGGTGTAGGGAGGAGTCTCTTCATGTACAATTCCGTTTTCTTGGCAATAATACATGAAGGGGTTAGACTCATATTCACCTCCTCTATCGGACCTTAACCGTTTAAGTTTCTTGCCGGTTTGTGTTTACGCCGTTCTTAAATATAATGAATTTATCTAATGCTTCATCCTTAGAATTAAGCAAGAACACATAACGGTATCTACTAGCATCATCAATAAAGGTGAGAAAGTATTTCTTTTTGTCTTTGAGTCAACACACCATTAAATTCACAAATATCGGTATGAACTAAATCTAAAATTTCAGAATTTCTCACAACCGAGCTTAAACGGACCTTTTGTAGATTTAGCTTCAACACATACATGACATTTAGAATTCTTATCAATAGCATGTTTAGGAATAATATCTAAGTTCATCATTCTTTTCACGGAATCATAGTTAATATGTCCTAAACGACCATGCCAAACATTTGAAGATTCAATGGAATACGAAACGGGATAATCAATAGAACTAAAATTATTGTTGTGCGAACAAACATCGGTTTCAACTCTAATTTTAAATAAACCATTCGAGGAATAACCTTTCCCCACAAAACTACCGGAATCCAAAATTATAACCTTATTACATTTAAATGAAATCTCAAATCCTTCCCTAACTAGACTAGAACCACTAATAATGTTGCGACGAATATCGGGAACGTGATACGCTCGATGCAAGGTAAGAATGCGCCCGTTGGGAAACCTCGGGTCCACGCGTCCGGTCCCAAGCACCTTTGCGGCACTAGAGTTTCCCATCGTCACCGATCTACCACGGACAGTGGTAAGACACAAATAGCAATTTATCGGCACAAACGTGCACATTTGCCCCGGTGTCGGCTAGCCGCTCGTTGGGTTCATGAGACGATAAAGAGTTCGGGACAAGAAGTTACATACTTTGTAACATTGCGGAGTCGAATCGTCAACTCCGGGTGCGTCGAGTCGGGATCATCATAATCCTTCGGACCCAACACCATGTTGACGGCGGGATGGTCATCGAGAGGCTTGTGGTCCTTTTCCTTTCTTGGACGGGCGAGTCCCTAGAAAGTGTCCACCTTCTCCACAATTCCAGCCGGTCTGTTTTGCTCTTGGCTTCCTAAAGTTATTTTTCTTAACTTTAAGCTTATCGTAGTTTTCTTTATCCTTAGAAGTTTTCACACCTTTTCCTTTAAACTTGCTTTTACGGGTAACCGTATTGGCGACTGACCTCACAGTGCAGCTAGGTTGATTACCATTATGCACCTCTGAATCGCATTGCATTCATCAACTCATTGAGTGACAAGTTTCCGATGCGATGCTTGAGGGTCATACCGAATTCCCCCAAGATCGAGGAAACTTCTCAATGATAGCCATGACAACGAACTTATCGGGAAGTCCCGTATCGGCATCCTTGAGTGGCTGCAAAACGATTTGGAGTTCGTGCGCTTGGTCGGTAACCGACTTTCCTCGCTCACGTGATAATTCGGGAACTTTCCCACTTGGTACTTTTCCACACACCGGATTCATCGGTGCTTTGTACTTCTTGGAAAGAGAATCCCACAAATGACGCAAAGAAATGAGAGGAGCAGAGCAATAAACATCAAAGAGTGCATTCGACAAAGGCGACATAATGCATCCTCGAACAACATCGTCCTGCTCCTTCCACGGTTTAACGACGGCCACATTAACCGGATCATCACCATTCGGGCGGGACATTTAGATGTCGCATACCGAGACATACCCTTAATTGACAGACGGATCTTCATGCGTTCGGACCAACGCTTGAAGTTCTTACCACCAAACTTCTCCGAAGATCGGAGGTGTCAACTAGGGACTTAAAGGGAGAGCTAGAGGAACCACCGGACATGATCAAATAAAACTACTATTTTCTCTTAGACTGTTGGAAATTAAATTAATAAGCACCACAGATTAAACAAAGATTTAATCAACAGTAGGGGATTTTATTGATCAAGTCAAGAACATACCAATTAAGATGCCAATAGCAAAATCGAAAGCCAAGGAACAGGATCAGGAAAACAAACAGAAACAAGAAATCAAACGGTTAGAAAACTTATCGTGATTTGATCGAGTCGCCTTAGGAAGACTGTCCTAAGAGAAAATATTGCCCCCAATTGGTGCAACTCAGTGCAGTGCAAATTTCTCCGAGGATAAAACGATCACGGACTACGTACCACAAAGCAAAGACACTGTAGGTAGTCACCGGCGGTCTATCTCAATCGCCTTGAATCTCACGAACAAATCTCTATGAACGGGAGTGTTTTTTCTTTGAATCAAAGCAAGAGAATTGTGTTTCTCTTCAATATTCAAGTACCAAAAACGGCTGGGAGGAAGAGAGTATTTATACATGTGGAATAAATTAGGTTTAGGGCTTAATTTAGACCTAAAACTCGATTTAATTCGGCCCAGATTTCACTTACCCGTAACAAGCGCGGCCGCCTCGTGGCTTGCGCGACCGCGCTCGAGACAGAAATTGGGGTGAAGGCCGCGGAAGAGAAGCGCGGCCGCTCACAGGCCGAGCGCGGCCGCTCTCGGGCAAGAACCTCCGACGTGAAAATCCTCCTTGCCTCGTTCATTCCAAGCCAATTACCCACCAAGGCAATATGACTATGAACTTCAACACCACATATGCAAATATTCCAACAGTATGTTGCACTTGGACGGAAGACCGAGGAACAACCACGGCAATGAGCATGTTGCTGATTTGACGGTTGAAAACGGGTAAATTTTCTATGGTACTTCGATGAACCTCGAAGACGAATTTCTTTTTTCTGGATTTTCTTCTCAAGGGAAAGAAGTAGATTGGAAAATACCTCCAATCTGATGAGTATGATGAAGATGGTTATCTAATTATGGATAAGCGAGAAGGTGAAATAGTGGAAATTACAAAGGTTTGTACCCTTAGTAAATTCAATTCTTATTTATCCTTAAGATACGAAGATGCACTACTGGTGTATACAGGAAAGTCTACCCAAGATCAATTTGATCCATTTCTCTTGAGAAAATTAGCACAAAATTGTGCACCAAATTCCAAATGCTTGAGAAAGTACCTTCTACTATAATGTATTATGTAATTAGAAGTCAATCGATTTGGGAAGTAGTAGGGGGGGGGGAATCAAACAAGGTATGATTTTGAACTACTTTGAAATATCACTTTTTCTATAGAAGGGTCCAAATAGAGTTTTGGAAATGGTGGACGACTCGATTACCAAAGTCCAAGAACCGAAAATGAGAACTCGAGGACGAGTTCGTTGCAACCAAGGGAGAATGATGCAGGTCAAATCAGTCCAACAAAGTTGGTTTATTTCATGATTTTATATTCAAGGTATATTAATTAATCTTTTTAGGTTTTCTTAGAGTCATCTTAGTTGGAAAGATTTAGTCAAAGATGTCTAGGTATTATTCATCATCTTTGGTACATGAACTGAGGACTCTAGAGATATTTATTTAGGTTCATAAATTTGGACTCTTGGTTAGCTTTATGCAGTCTATAAATACTCTTAATGTATTCAGCAAAGGACAACCTGGTTTTTGATTGATAATATTATTGAAATTGTGGGTTTTCCCACTCTCCCAGCCTTCTTAGGCTTTGTTTCTGTTATAGCAATATATCTATAGTATAAATGAGGGAGGGGTTTGCTACAGTGGTGGTATGAACAGTTTCAAGCGGCAAAATTCCCATTTTGCCCTCATACATTTGTCTCTTTTCCATTTTGCCCTTAAAAAAAATTAATTTAAAAAAAAATTAAAAAAAAAAAAAAAATCACGTGGCCTTGGACACGGGCATGTACTAGTATGCATATATATCATTTTGCTGCAGTTTTTCAGTGCATCAGTAATTAAGAACACCAAATCTAATACTCTCTCCGGTCCAAAATACTTGTGAAAACCCACAAGTAATTTGGACAGTAGGGAGTACAATAGTAATAATTAACCCTGTTCAAAACCTAGGTTTCTACTATCTCATTTCTTGACAATACAGCCCTGCCAAATGTGAAGCCTAAAACCATGAATATGGAATTGAAAACAACAAAGAGAATTGTTATATAAACCCGTAAAATTGTTGAGTAAACCCGTAAAGCTAAAAACACCCCAAAAAATTAAAACAAACCCCTCACTTTTCCCTTTATACCCCCACTCACTCACACACCCACACCCACACCCACACCCATTAACCCTTTCATTTACTCTCTCTCACCCACACCACCCACCACCATTTTTAGAGAGAGAAAGAGAGAGAATCAGTTTGAGAGAAAGAAAAAAAGAATAAATCAACTAATTTTTGGAGAAAGAGTGTGAGAAATTTCGATTTTCGGTTCGATTGCATTTAAAATTCTGGATTTGGGTGGTTCGGCCGCTACCAACCGAACTTTTTAAAAATTTCGGCAAACCAGAGCCGAACTTTTTAAAAATTTCGGCCGGGTGTGGCCGAACTTTTCAATATTTTTCGGCCGGGGGTATGAATTAGGGGTGGAAAAGTAATTTCATTTGATGGCATAATTGTAATTTATGCATTACGGATTTACTCAACAATTTTACGGGTTTATATAACAATTCTCAACAACAAATCCTATATACAAGACAATTAAACTACAAAATGCGAGAATTATAATAATATTATATGCAGCATAGTTTAAACAAAAATTGAAGATGGAAAAATGGGGGAGGGTAAAGGAAAATGAAGGGAGATTACCTTTACCAATTGAGATGGAGACTGGATTCCAGCAACTGAAATGGGCTAGAACGGCCATTAGTAGCCAACCGGTGAGGTTCGGGGCTGTTAATTTTGTTAATTTCAAGGGTATTATTGTCTTCTAACTTTCCCACCAATAGAAACCTAAGTAGGTTTTCTCCGTGGGTGTGAAACCGATATTTTGGTCATTTAACTCTACCTGTGTTTGCAATGTCCTAATTGATGTAGTATACACTTTTTTTTGCAATATACTCACTCCATTAAAGGAGTCGTCAATTATTTCACGAAATTTGCTCATGTTTAACCCCCATTAAATATTGTTTCCACTAAAAAAAATAACCAAAATCTAACCAAATGGTTTGAAATAGAAGATAACAAATGTACGTCTCTCTTCAACCTTTGACTACTGGCATGAAAATAGAAACACTTTATCATTTAGAAAATCAATTTCAGAAATTAAACATTTTAGTTATATGACCTCTTTTATAGCCTCGATTATAGCCACATATTCAGATTCTGTCGTAGAAAGAGCCACAATTGGCTGTAACTGAGATTTCCAACTAATATAAGAGACACATAAGGTAAACACATAAGAAATGATACATTTTCTATTGTCCCTATCATTAACATAATTAAAATCAACATAACCAACCAATTTTATACCTTCATCACACTTAGTGAACTTCAAACCATAACTTACCGAATACTTTAAGTACCTCAACAACCATTTGAGAGCTTGCCAATGGGGCAAACCTGAAATTAGACATGTAACGGCTTAAACACGAAATAACATAAGCAATATCAGGACGGGTACTAACCATTAAGTACATCACAGAACCAATAGCATTTGAGGAAGGTAATTTTTTCATTTGGTCTAGCTCCAAATCATTTTGGGGACACTGCTCTTTACTAAGAACAAAATGTGAAGCAAGAGGGGTATTAATAGACTTAGCATCTTTCATAGAGAATTTACTTAAAATATTTTGAGCATATGAAATTTGATTCAAGTAAATAATGGATAAATCACGGTCTCTGATTATATTCATGCCAAGTATCTTACTAGCATCACCGAGGTATTTCATGTCAAATTTAGCACTAAAGCAATTTTTAACATTATCTACGAATTTAGAACAAGGGCTAATAAGAAGCATGTCATCAACATATATAAGCAAGAAAACATGCACACTCGTATCATTCTTGAAATACAAATAATGATCATAAGCACTCCGCTGAAATTTTAAATCTAGCATGCATTTATCAAATTTCAAGTTCCCTATATATGAGGAGACTATTTTAACTCATATAAAGACTATTTTAACTCATTCTTGTTAGCAGAATTTAAAGCTTCATTATAGGTTTTAGACTCAGTATTATCAATAGATTCAAACACACTAAACACAAATGAAGTCATATCAAAATCATGAAAATGGGATTGTTACCTAGATATGCGTCTAGGTCTATCACGACTAAGTTGATAGTTATTTAAAGCAGGCAACTCATTATGATCATTTTCAATATCAATATTTTGCTCATTCACATCAATATGATTATCAACATGAGGAGTCTCATTTTCACTTTGTGCAACAGGCTCATTCACAATAGCAGGAATAGGCACATAAGAGTGCTCCACCATATTAGGAGTAGGGAGAGGGGGAGGCACATTATTCAAGTAAGGAAATTCAGTTTCATTAAACACAACATCATGACTAATGATAACTTTGAAACTCGGTTCCTCCCTTAGCCATAATCTATACCTCTTGACATCCTCTGGGTATTTCAAGAAAATGCACCTCACAGTCCGAGGTTCAAATTTATCATTTTTTTCTATGGGCATACGTGGCACAACCAAAAATCCTCAAATTAGCATAATCAATAAGTTTTTCAGAAAAAACAGCTTCAGGATACCTACCATTTAAGGAAACAGATGACGACCTATTTATAAGATAGGCGACAGTCATTACTGCCTCACTCCAAAAACGTTTGGACAAACCAAAAGTAGCAAGCATGGTTCTAACTCTTTCTAAAAGAGTTCTATTCATACGTTTAACAACACCATTTTGTTGCGGTGTAAAAGGCACAGTCTTATGCCTTTTAATCCCATTATCAAGACAAAAGTTATCAAACTCATGATTGCAAAATTCAAGTCCATTATCAGTCCTAAGCACTTTAATTTTTCTACCAGTTTGATTTCCAATCACGACTTTCCAATTTTTGAAATTATCAAAAATATCAGATTTATTTTTCAACAAAAACACCCATGTTTTTCTGAAAAAGTCTTCAATTATAGATAAAAAAAAATATATATTACTACCTTGAGTGGCCTCACTAGCAGGACCCCACACATCAGCATGTATATACTCAAGTATTTCTTTAGTCGAACAATGATTAGGATTAGGGAGATTGAGAAAAGATTCTCTATGTTGCTTACCCATCACACATGAGTCACAAAAATGCATACAAGTAATTTTATCTTTAACAAAAATACCATTTTTATTCAAAATGTCCAAACATTTATTATTCATGTGTCCAAGTCTTTTATGTCACAAATCATTTTTATCAACTTTAACAACATTAGCATAATCATACATAGGTTCAGCAGTGCAAACATACAAGTTTCTAATCTTTTCAGCTTTGAAAATCACAAGAGACACCTTCAAGATTTTCATGCATCCACTACCCCATTTCCCTTCTAACCCATCATTTTCTAAAGATGTACAAGATATGAGATTGTTAGCTAAATCAGGCACATGTCGCACATCTTTCAACGTTAAGCAAGAACCAGACTCAAACTTGACACAAACGTCTCCAATACCAGCAATTTAACACTTTTTTATTATCAGCTAAAGAAACAGAGCCAATTTTCATATCACTATATGTACGAAACATGTTTTATCATGTGTCATGTGAAACGTGCATGCAGAATCTAACAACCATTCATTTTTCACATAATGAATACTCCCTCCGTCCCACACCAATTGATACTTATTTTCTTTTTGCTCCGTCCCACACCAATTGATACTGCCCAAAATGGAAGGAAATCTTTACTATTTTTCCCACTCATTTTCTCTCCTAATTTACTTTTACACTCACAACATTCTCTCTCCTAACTATTCCTCCCACTCATTCTCTCTCCTATTTAATTTTTCATACTCACAACATTTTCTTTCATTTTTTATCTCTCTTACTTTTCCTTAATATGTGTGCCCAAAATTTTGGTATCAGTTGGTGTGGGACGGAGGGAGTATATTTCACCACAGTTTCAGTAACCATAAAAACAGAAGGCTCATTTTCACCAGAAGCAAAATTACAGTCAATTTGCGAGTCTTGATTCTTCTTTTTAGGATTAGGACACTTTTTTACGATAATGTCCCGTCTCACCACAGTTGTAACATTTTCTGTTATTTTTATCAGATCTAGACTTACTTCTTTTTCTCTCATTATTCTTACTAGATTCAGTCTTATCTGTTGCTTATTCTGATTATTTTTCCTTTGAGTCGATCGTTCTCTCACCATATTAACCTCACTAGCAGTTGATTTACTCTTATTAACTCTTAATTTCAACTATTTGCTTTTAAGCCCGTTAATCACAGTATCAAGCACAATGTCTTTCCTACCATACTTAATAGCAGATCTAACATTAACATAAAAATCAGGTATAACATTCAAGAGCACAATAGGAGTATATTAATTAATGTTCTTATCACCGGTTTGCTTAATATCTTGCACAAGTTTAGTAAATCGATCAATGTTATTATCCATGTCTTTGTTCAAGTCCAATTTAAACTGAAAGAATTTCTCAAGCAAATACATCTTACTATGTAACGATATTTCAACATATACAGTTTATCCCAAAGAGCTTTAGCACTATCATGTTTATCAACTTTTCTAAGAATATCGGCAGATAAGTTCAAAATAATCGAAGAATAAGCATATTCATCCATTTCAAACCTTAATTCTTGATTATCAGACTCATCATATTGTTCAGTTACAGCTTTGAAAACTTTTTCATAAATTAAAATGTCTTTCATTTTTTTGCCAAATTGGAAAATCACCTTTGCCATTGAATGGCTCCATCATATAAGCATTCATATTAGCAGCATACAAAACAATGAATTTTAATTCCCCAAAAACAGACAGAATATCTAAACGAAACAAGAGACAAAGCACCAGAAACAAAACCGAATAACTAAAAAAAAATGCTATTTTATTTTCCTTACCAAAGAAACCACTGTTGTGCGGACTTACCACTCCGTAGCCAAAGATCCGCGAACAATGCAAAAGAAAATTGAACGACAATTAGTAATAATTAAGAAGAAAACTGAGTAAACAGAAACTGAAAATAAAGAGTTGAATTTAAGTATTTCGACTCAGACCCAAGTATCCGTTTTATCCGAAATTTAGCCACAATCCAAGGTCAGTGATCCAAGTTGTTACTATGAAACAAAGGCAGCACAACAGTCCCAAGAAAACCCAGTACAGACCCCAAAAATCCCAGCCTAACTTTCGGACAGCCAATGATGAAAAACCAACAACCCACACTCTATTTGCCTCGCCAAGCAACACACGCACACACTGCTCAAATCCACCTTAACTTTAATGGAGAGAGACAACCTAAGAACTCAGAATAGGGAAGCAATAATTCACCAAGAAAGCAACCCACGAAAACGAATTCACTGCCAAACTCTCTCGCTCTCTCTATTTACCCGAAAGAGAAAAACCCCAAAATGTGTATGAAACTGTGTGTTGTTGTGATTGCAAGGGAGAGGGTGTAAGGGTTTAAATAGGGCTGAACACAAGAAGAGATAAGAAGAAACATACCCGATTAGACCAAATCAACCTTGGCGAAATTGCCAGAGAAGGAATCGAAAAGAAATCATAAGCAACGACTTGAGGAAGAGACCAAGTCAAGGTCTTGAATTTTTTTTTTCAAAATATTGCATTTTAAAAATTTATTTACCAAAATAACATTGATGAAAAAGTATATACCAAACTAACACTTTTAAGTTGATTCCGAAATTACCAATTCTGGAATATGTGTAATCCGGTATTGGTAATTCCGGATTTTTTTTTTTACAAAACTGAATTAATAAACTAATAATTTCTGTAAAAAGAGAGCTAGAGATCGCGCGATATAGGTGGGGGCGATTGCGCCGAATTCATTTAAATCAAATCCGGAACTGCTAATTCCGAATTTGCTTTACACATAATTTTCATCCCTTCTCCATAACAACAACTGTCTCTGTAAACAAACATTTACAAACATAAGAAAACCAGTCCAAGAAGAAGAAAAAAGAAGGAAGAAGAAGAGAAGGAAGGTGGATCTTTATCAAAAAACTATGTAAAATTCAGAAAATTGAGCATAAGAAGAACCAAAACAATAAGGTACATTTTAATCCCTCTTAATTTGTGTTTGAAATTTAAAATTATTGTTTATTAGGTTTTTTTTTATAAATGTAGTGATATTGTTAATTTAGATTTTTGATAATTATTTTCATTTCATTTTTTAGGAATAAATATGGCTGGAGTTCCACTTGTTTTCATGTGTTATTGGGGAGGAGATGATGAACACCCGTTTGAAGGTGAACATTTTGAAAGGGGACCAAAATGTGCACTTAGGGCTAAAACTCAGTGGAGTTACAAGAAGTTGATTAGGAAGTTAGCTAAGAAAATTGGGGTAGATCGAGCTAATGTTCATTTGCAAGTTACTTGTAGATATCCTCATATTGTCGCTCCCGGTGTTACAAATTACATTCCATTTGTAATCGACAATGATATGGGTATGGAAGTCATGTTTGATGTTTCTGCTCAGTTTGATGGGTAAGTAGCTTACAATTGTATATTAAGGTGAATTCAGTTGATAATGTGAATGTTGAGGAGTTTGAAACCCATGAGGAGCCATTACAAAATGAGTATGTTAATGACATGGATACCTTCCAGATGGGTTCTTTAAGCTGCTATAGTGAGAGGGATGCTGGAACAAGTACACAAATATATGTGGAAGAGGGAGAGGTAGAGGGAGAGGGAGAGGAAGAGGGAGAGGAAGAGGGAGAGGAGGAGGGAGGGGGTGAGGGTGAGGAATTGTATAATGATGATGATAATGATTCAAATTATGAAGAAAATATTGGGTCGCTTCTAAATGAGGATCGTGACGATGGATATGATGATTGTAGTAGTCCTACTGATGATAGCGAGAATGAGGGTGATGCTGGGGCGAGGGAAGATTTGGGGTTAAATTTGGTTGCTTACGAAGAACCACAACATCATGTGTATGAGAGAGCCGAGTATCAATTTTATCGTGATATTGGAGAAGGATCAGAGATTTATTATGATAACCAATATAACTTTGTTGATTGGGATGCAGAACATGATGAAATTGCCAAAGGTATTCACTTTTCAAAGAAGACAGAGGTGCAGCATAAAATGAAGTTGTTTCATATTAAGAAAAATCTGCTCTTCAAGGTAAAACGAAGCACAACCCGAAAGTGGACTATTGAGTGTTTGGTGAAAGATTTTTCGTGCAATTTTTATGTGAATGTGAGTTTGAAGAATGTCGGGTATTGGGAAGTTACCAAATACAAGGGTCCTCATTCTTGCTTGGGAACAGAAATTAGCCAAGATCATCAAAACCTAGATGCTATGTTCATAGGGCAAGAAGTTTTGGAACTGATTAAGGCTGATCCCGAGTTGAAGATTGCAGTTGTGAAGGCGACAATAAAAACTGACCATGGGAAGGATGTTTCATATAGGAAGGCATGGTGTGGCAAACAAAAAGATATTGCAGAGGCATATGGAGACTGTGAAGAATCTTACATAAGATTGCCACGTTTGTTAGCAGCCATCCAAAAGTGGAACCCTGGAACCATTGTGGAGCATTCTGATCCTCCTCCTCCCGGTGCTTTAGGTATGTTTGATCTTGTGTTTTGGGCATTTGACACTTGTGTGGAAGCATTCTCTCATTGTCGTCCTATTATTTCTGTTGATGGCACATTCCTGCAGGGAAGATATAGAGGGGTTATTCTTATTGCCATGGGTGTTGACGCAAATGATAGTCTACTTCCTCTCGCATTCGCTATTGTTGAAAAAGAGGACTACCAAAACTGGTGTTGGTTTCTACATCTTCTTTGCAAACATATTATTAGGGGTCGTGAAGTTTGCTTTATATCTGATCGGCATAATGACATCCTTTTCACGATTGGAGACAATGACTACTGGCCACGAAATGTTGTCCACAGATGGTGCATATTGCACTTGTGAGCTAATTTTCTTAAAGCTCACAAGGGCATTGGATTGAAAGATCTTTTTTGGCATGCTGTTAGCACCACCCAAGATAGAAAGCTTAAATGCTATCTAAGGAAAATTTATATCATCAACCCTGAGGCATCTAAATGATGGGAGTACTTGGATGCTAGAAAGTGGACAATGTCTCATGATGGTGGATATAGGTACGACATTAAAACTACTAATTTGTCTAAAGTTTTTAATGGCGTTATGAAAGGAACCCGGGGGATGCCCATATCCTCTTGACCATACTCTCCATCAACGACATTAATCGCTCGTTCATTCCACATTTCTATGTGCGGACCATGTTCTTGCATCCAGTTAACGGCTGCCCGACCTCGTCGACTAATCTGATGCAGGTCCAAACTAGTGCCACAATCATCAGGCACACCTTGAACCATCCCAAACTGCCGCTTTACACGATCTGGAAAGTGCCATTCAACCCTCTCAAAGCAGATGAGGGGCACCCTCGCCCTCTATATAGCTTGCCCCTGAAGACAATAATTCGGAGCTATCACACCTAAGTATGGCTGCCACACAACCTGATCCTCGTTCATATACGAAAATTGTTCTCGATAGCCTTGCAGGTTATGGGCGGTCACAGAAGTATACGACAAGGGACCCTTCCACCTACATATGAAACAATTGACATAAAAAATAATGAGTAAAAAAGTGATAAAATACAAAACAGATCATTTACAAAATGAAGTAATTGAAATGTACCTGCAACCCTATGGTAATGTTCCATTAAGTGTGTCACCTCCATGTCTCCTAGGTTGTGTACACAACAACCTCTCCCATGCCCAAAGCTATAAAAAAAATTATCATTACGTACAAAACAGATTAACTCCACTACCATAATGTAATCAAATATAATTGACATACGTGGACAATAGTCAAGAATCCACCACACCCTTTCGAATCGTGCTTAGTTGCTACACACATCTCCCTATACAAGAAGGCTAACGCTGCACTACCCCAACTGTACTCACCAATATTATTAATTTCCCTAAGAAGTAAAAGGTACATCAACTTCACTAGGTTATCAGATGAGTCAGGCATAATGTATGACCCCAATAACAGAAAAATATAGGCTCGAGTATAAGTCTCAATCATATACTCGGATGCATTATTGGGAAGCTGCTCCAAAAGAGGAAAGTGATCTAGAATCCATCTCATAGACACCATTCCACCTTTTTTTATGTCTGCAGGAGATATTGCAACCCCAAATAATTCCTCAACAATCTCAGCCCATTCCTCCTTTTTCCTACTAGTTTCTAAACTAGTCACAGCCAATCCGTCTACAGGAAGACCACACAACATACCAATATCCTCTAAAGTGATCGTCATCTCCCCTACAGGTAAGTGAAAAGTGTGGGTCTCTGAATGCCATCTCTCAATCAAAGCCTCTATCAAGTGCATTTCATATTGTAAATAACTCAATAAATACACTCCGTAAAATTCAACATTTATAAGTTTATTCTCTATTCTCCAATCAACTCTCGCTGGAAGCTCTGTACCACGCTTAGGTCTTAAATTGGACAACTGTTGTCCAGCCCAAATATAGTTAGATCTATGTGTCTCTTGTGAAGTCAATACATGTGGATCAATTGGCCCAGGAACAATAAAGAATTGTTGTTCATGTTGATTCATCTGAAACACATAAATTCAATAGTAAAATTTTAAATAAATGGGACTTAAGGTGCAATATTTAAGCTCAAATTTTAAATTTACTTAAAAATTAACAATTAAGCAGAAAAATTGCAACAAGTTTATGAAACTAATTTTAACAAGCACTTGATTTTAAACCTAACTTAAGAAAATCCTAACTAGGCTAAAATTGCATTACAATTGTTTAATTCATTGACAATCAACAATTAGGTACATAAATCATAATAGTTTTAACAACAAATTATATAAAAATGCACAAATAAACTCTTAGAAAAATTTATATGGCTAAAATTAAGAACTCAAAACAAAAAAAAAAAAAAGACGAAAGAAGACTAACCTTGCAATTTTGATAAAATTTTTCTCTCTTCTTCTTCCTCTCAAATTTTTTTTTCCTTGAATCCTTCTCTTTCTTTCTTGGATAAATCATTCTTCCCCTCAAGCTCTTTCTCTTTCTCTTTCTTTCTTCCTTTTCCCTCTTTCTTTCTCTTTCTTTCTTCCTTCTCTGAAAACAGCTCAACAACTTTTTCTCTCTCTCTTCAAATACGTAAACAACAACTCTTTCTCCCTCTTCAAATGAATTCAGAAATGTCAATTCTGGAATTTAATTTTAAATGAATCCGGAATTAGCAGTTTCGAATTTGATTTAAATACCTATATCGCGTGATCGCTCGCTCTCTTTTTACATAAATTATTATTTTGTTAATTCAGTTTTGTAAAAAAAAATAAAAACAATTCCGGAATTACCAATACCGGATTACACATATTCCGGAATTGGTAATTCCGGAATCAACTTAAAAGTATTAGTTTGGTATATACTTTTTCATCAATGTTATTTTGATAAATAAATTTTTAAAAAACAATATTTTGGAAAAAAAATATCTCAAGGTCTTCCTCTCTGTTGTAACTATCACTGATTACGACAAGGCTGGAAAGAGGGGAGGGCTTTTGGGTTAAATATATGGGTCACAAAAATTTGGGCTGCTCACAAAAATTTGGGCTGCTCACTTGGGCCAAAGTCCATATAAATAACTACATTATTTTATTTTTGATCTCAAATGTAACCGACACTTACGACACACTTACTCTACTAAAAGCGCTATCAACAATAATTTTTAGATTTCATTAAATAAATATATTAATATAAAATTATTGAGCAAATATTCACTATATCACAACTCGAGAAGAAGCTAGCTAATCATATAAGATGATTCTACTACTCTCATCCACTTGTCATCGTCTATTTGACTCTACCTTCATGCCCAGAAATCTATCCCACCAAGAAAGTAAAACAAAAAAGTCACTTGACTTTAAAAAAAAAAAAAAAAAAAAAAAAAAAAAGATTGTAATCATAACCTGGTCAACCTCAACTGGAAACGTGCATACAGCATATGCCATATTGAATTATAATTTTGTAAATTATCAGATTAATTATTCCAAGATCTGAGTTATTGTTAAACATAAAGAAATACTCCCTCCGTCCCTAGTCCCTAAATGTTTGTCCCTTTGACTTTTCAAACATTTTAATTTAGTGATTTTGAAGCTTTAATTTTGGTTATTTTTACGAACGCTTTGAAAATTATTGATAATATACACCGCCGTTATGTAATACTCTGTCCCTAAATGTTACAAGTTTTGAAAATTTAGTGATTTTGAAGCTTTAATTTTGGAAATGAGACTAACTTTTTGGGACAAAGGAAAAGAAGAAATGAGACAAACATTTAGGAACGGAGGGAGTATATTTGTAATTACTTAATTTTTTTGGTTGATAATAAATAAATGGGCTTCCCACACCAGCAAAGTGAAATGGCTAATGGAGAAACAAAAGAGCCTACCAGATTGTTAAGTGTAACTTGCTTACTCCGACACACGTTTTGCTCCCAAAGATCAAACTCTTTGACAAAAAAAAAAAAAGAACATTAGCTTTTTCTTGATTGAATTGACTATAAATACTCGAATAGAATCAATATGAATATGCACTCACTTGTAAACAGAGCTCAAGCTTCTGCACATACACAACACACACCATGACAATGTCAAACAGCCTCAATTCCCATGTTGCTGCATTCTTCACTTGCCTCATATTATCCCTTTCGTTGTCAGCATTTGCCTATTCAACGCCCAGGGTCGGTTTTTACGACTATACTTGTCCTTCTGCTCAGGATATTGTCCAAAAATATGTAAACAAAGCTGTCTCTAAAAATCCAGGCATTGCTGCTGGCCTTATTCGGATGCATTTCCACGACTGCTTTGTCAGGGTAAGTAAATACGTTAATTAACCTTTCTTAATTATTTTTTTATTTTCTAAAAATTTACTAACTATAGCTTATTATTTGATATATACAGGGATGTGATGCTTCGGTTCTTTTAGACTCTACACCAGGAAAGCCAGCAGAAAAAGATCATCCAGCCAATAAAGGCAGCTTAAGAGGCTTTGAGGTTATTGATGCTGCAAAAGCTGAACTAGAGATTGCATGCCCAAGAACTGTCTCATGTGCAGACATCCTCGCCTTTGCAGCTCGCGACAGTTCCAAGAAAGTCGGAAACATTTACTACCAAGTGCCAGCTGGACGTCGTGATGGACGTGTTTCAGTCATTAATGAAGTCACCCAAAATCTACCTCCTCCATCTTTCAATGCCCAACAACTTCAAACCAACTTTGCTAGAAAAAACTTGACCCTTGATGAGATGGTCACTCTCTCTGGTGCTCATTCAATTGGTGTTTCCCATTGTTCTTCGTTTTCAAACAGACTTAGTACTCCTACTGATCCTACTTTGGACCCAATTTACGCAGTTTACTTGAAAGCTAAATGTGCCTCACCTCTAGTTGGTAATGCTAACGGATCGAACCCTACTGTTGATTTAGATGCTAAAACGCCTAACAGGTTGGATAACAAATATTATGTGAATTTGAAGGAACGTCGTGGACTGTTGACCTCAGATCAAACATTGTTCAGCAGCCCTTCTACTACTAAGATTGTTGAATTTAATGCTAGGTATGGTTCGGTTTGGGCTGCTAAGTTTGGAGCTGCAATGGTGCGTATGGGTAACATTGATGTGATCAAAGCTCCACAGGGTGAAATTAGAAGGAAGTGCAACATCATTAACTGATGAGCTTTCTTTCAGTCATTGCTGCTCAATGATGCATTATTTCTTTTTCTTGTTTGGATATTAATCTCTTCCATTTTTTATTTTATTTTTTTGTGGATTTAAATTTTCCTGACAACGTTTCCTTATGGCCCCTGAAGTGATATATTATTGTCTGTAACAAGACGAGTCTGTATTTCTGTTGTTTGAGTCATTCACAAAGACATTTTGTTTTGAGTTATCTAATGCATTATCTAGTTTCCAGCTTATTGTGTTTAGTCTTTCTAACTTCTCTTATTATTCAATCTAAGATTTTTTCTACTTAAGTTGGTTAGATCGACTTTAAGTTGGCTAGATCAACTGAGTCGCGCAAGAACCCACTAAGTCGACAAGGCTTGCTCCAAGAATCCCTTACAAAAGCTAAGTTTTGTAGCTGATGATGAAACCCTTTTTACTATCACACGAGTAAGACACAAGTGAGTCGTGCCTCTGCCAACTAATAACCCTACTTCATCATATCCCTTTTAAGTCAGTCAAACTAGTGTATTCGCTTCAAAAACTATTCTTTACCATACTCTAACAACAACAACAAAGCATTAGTTTCAAAATAATTTGAGGTCGTATAACATGAATCATCGGTCATTGTGAAGAAAAAATTGTAAGAAAAAAGGGAGAGAGGGAAAAGAAATAGGTGGTGATAAAACTTGAAAGAAGCAAAGAAGAGAAATAAATAATAAGAATGATAGTAATATAAATATATATATATATATATATATATATATATATATATATACATAGGGTCACGCTCCAATGAGAACCGTTTAAAATGAGAACCGTGAGAACCACTTGTATTGAAGCAGGAGACGAGTTAGAGACAGGGCACCAGGCGGCCGCCCCATCCCCAACCTGGCGGGCGCCTCAAGCTAACTCTAAGGTGAGGCAATCTTCTGTTGGCCAGGCGTACGTATCGTCCGTGGTCAAGCGCCCGCCTCAAGATGGTGCAACCAGGGAGACCCTCTCGGCCGGCGAGGCGGCTGCCCCATGCAATTCCGTGCGCCCGCCTCAAGCGCTGTCAACAACGGAGGAAGTTCTTGTGATTCATGCGCCCGCCTGGGAATAATGGTGCGCCCGCCTGGCGTCGTCAATTGATTCCTTATTTACGTTTATTACTTCCAGTTACTGAGTACTTGTTTGTCAAACGTGGGGTATTTCAGTCATTTGCTTTATTTTTGTTGCTTAGGGTTTCGAGGGTATTTAAACAACTTTGTTAATTGTTTTCAACAGCTTTTCGATTAATAAAATTTCAGAGAATTTCTTCTCTTTTCTGGTGGATTCCAGTTCTTCGCGTTTGAGGATTCTTCGCTTGAAGAGTTCTTGTGATTAGTGCGCTAATCACGAAACTTATCGGCTTCCGTGCTGCGTCAGTTGGTATCAGAGCAGGCCATATCCTGTCTTTTCACCACTGATTTGATATGGGGGACCAAGTAACAAGGGAGGAGTTCGATCGCTTAACCACAGCCATGGCTGTGATGTCGACACAGTTGGAGGCGCTCGTGGCTGCTCAACGAGGTCCAAACGCTCGTGCTAATCGTAATCGTGGTGGCGAGAGAGACAGGGGTATTGAACAGGGCCGTCTCCCTAGGAGGGGCGAAAATATTGAGGAAGAGGATCCTAATTCTGAGTCTGAGGTTGAGGTTTACAGTGATGAATCGGAACGGGGTGGAAATTGACATCGCCAAGATTATCGGATTAAGGCGGATATTCCATTATTTTATGGAACTATGGGAATTGAAGATTTTCTAGATTGGCAGAATGATGTTGATCGTTTCTTCGAGGTTATGGAGGTACTGTAAGTGCTCCAATTTGAGCCGTTAGTACTTTCGTTAGAAAATTAACGAGAGTTTTAACATTTCTAACAATTCCTAACAATCCTAACTTTTCTAACAAAGCAAGGGTAAAGTGGGCATTGCCATTTAAAGATAAACAAGGAAAGGAATCCTAAAAAGCAAAAGAAATGGAAAAAACCCGAATTGGTAAGTTGAAAAACAAATGGGTTTGAATTTTAAAAAGATTATTCTTCTGTCCAAAGCCGGCACTGTATCGGATGAACGGTGCACGCCAACAGGACCCTCCGCGCGGATGTGATTGCATCTCCCGAGTGGCCTATAAATTGAACCCTCCTCTCTCGCTTAAAACAACACAATTTGATCACAAGAACGAAACTGCGGCGAAATATAGGGAGAAAACGGTGGGAATTCACTTGAATTGCCACCATTTTCTCTTCAATCTTTCCCAAATCTCACTCACTCACAAACACTTCAAATCACTCTCATACATACTCTTATACATACACTAACTCAAGCTCAAATCACCCTTTAGGAGGAGGAATAGAGAGAAAACATAGAGGACTTCATTGTTATCTACTTGTTTTCTCTTTAACCAACTCAAATCATCAACCCTAAACACTTTCAAATCCTAAACACATTCAAGCCTTTGAATCCATTCAAACACAAGACACAAGGAAGATAGGTATAACCTCCCTCTCCTACACTAAGTCTCTCATTCATGCATGCATCTTTAAACTACAAAATGTAGTTATTTTATCTTCTTGTCTTAGATCCAAGAAGATCACCATGGAAGTTCATCTCCATGGATGATCTTCTACAAGGATCAACATTTTCTTTAATGTGTTCTTACTT
This sequence comes from Adenophora triphylla var. japonica, assembly GCA_022495995.1. Lineage (NCBI taxonomy): Eukaryota > Viridiplantae > Streptophyta > Magnoliopsida > Asterales > Campanulaceae > Adenophora > Adenophora triphylla. The sequence goes on from JAFEMH010000027.1 coordinate 307,912, forward strand.
TCTTGCAAAGAAAACTCATTTTCAAAACCCTAAATACCATTTTCAAGCACCAAATCTCATTTTCAAAGGATAAAATTCCCCTTCCCAAGCAAATGAAGTGCTTAGTCCTAATGTACCCCAAGGATGGTTTGGTATAGTTGATTCACCACTAAAATGTCTAGTGATCACTAACCAAAACCTAGGGAAATGGGGACAAGCATGGATGCAAAAACCCCCTTTAAAATCATATTTTCTCTCTTGAGAAGTTGCTGTCCAGTAGCAATTTTCTCAGACCTCAGTCCATGGTCTAATTTTTTGGACATAGATAAACTTAGAATTTGGTGTTGACTACAAAATAGTTTTTGTAGCCAACATCCAGATCTTTCCATACATATTTTTACTTTATTTTTTTCGTGAGTAAAACCCAATCTTTCAATTTTTCTCTTAGAGGCTAGTTCATCAGTCTCTGGAAATCCAGATTTCACATCTGAGATTTCCAGAAGGTTTTGACCCCTCAAATTACTTCCAAAATGGAAAGTTCCTTTGCACAAACCCTATTTAGGGTGTTTTAAGCAACTTTCATTCTCGGACTTTCCCCAGATTCTGAGGTTTTGAAGCCTTTAAGTCCATTTCAAAGTCAAGGGTCAACTGCCTTTTTCATTCTGGCAGAATTGCTTTTCAACTCCCAAAAATCTTTTGAGTGCCAAGACTCAACCCAAAAATCATACCAAAAACCTCGGGGATTGTTCAAAGTCTTATAAAGAGTTCCCCATTTTTGATTTTCTCAGTTTCAACTCATTTTGGTCAAAACACACACACACACACACACACACACACAACAAAGGATTTCAAATGTTTGGAAGACTCGTTTTACGAGGCGCTCCGGGTGCACACTAACGTCCTTCCCGACGCGTAACATGACCTCCGAACCTAAATCTCTGATCTCGGGCTTTTTTCAAAGTTTTGGCCCTTAAAACAAAAATGGCGTGGCGACTCCGTTTCGTTGATTTTTTCAAATAAAAATGGGAAAAATTTCGGATGCACATCATCACAGTGGCGACTCTGCTGGGGAATAATAAGCTTTTTCTAAAAAAAAATGATATTTGGTATATTGGTGGAAACCATTAAACTTCCCGTTATCGCCTCCTAACATGAGTCGGGGATAAATTGTGGTTTAACAATCCCACGTACCGGTATCATTGTTTTCAAAAAAAAAGAAAAGCTTTTAAGGGTCAAGCTTCCGTCCCGGCATTAAAAATCATTTGTTGTGTGTGTTGATTTTTGCACATTTTCGTGTTGTTTTGGCCGCCTCGGAAAAAGTCAAAATTTTGACTGTCGGAATTATGTCCCTAACCGTTGGAATTTTTGTGTTTATGTGCTTATGTGTGCATTTACTTTCAAAAAAAAAAAGAAAATTTTCAAAAAAAAAAAAAAAAAAAATTCAAAAAAAAAAAGAGTTTCAAAAAAAAAATCATGCATCATGCTTTTTAAGACACATAAAAAAATTTCTATTTTACTCAGAAAAAGAAGATAGACTGCTTGCACACTACGCGCACGTGACCTTACACTGCACACTACGTCCCTAACCCGGGGAAATCCTTGTCTCTGTCCGTTTGGTCTTATTACGCCTCTCGGATGAGCACAGGACTACCCAAACATCCCATGGAGCCTCGTGTCGACCACGCACTTGTCCGTGACACACTTTGTCCGAGACCCGGTTGGTTTTTAGTCTGGTCTGTGTCATGCCCTGTCTGTGTATAGACCTTTCCTTTCAAGCCTTTGTCGGCATACCGACTCAATATCTTTCGGGTCCCTAATCAGTCGAAGTCATGCCGGTTTCCCGCCGCAGACTTTGACCAAGATATTGACCGGCGCCTTGACTTCGGCTCGATCGGCACAAATTATACACCGACTCCCAAAGATGACACCGAGTCATCAAGGATTAACGGTTATTCCATGCCTGATTACGGCTTAACCGACGACAAGTCAAGATCAACCGTGGACATTTATCACCCAAATCATGCCGACTTTTTGTCGAGCCCCTGACACGATCTTGACTTTGACGTCGCCTTTGTCCGTAATTTACATCGAATACTCGTCAAGACTCGATTACCCGCCAGACTTCTAGGATCGTTTTCTTTTCGGTCGGTGGGACCCGCTGCCCTATAGGACCTCGCCCGGCCGTCCACCCCGGGAGGTCGAAATACAGTGGAATACGAGGGGCTTATAGACGTAGTGACGGGGCCCACCGATCCAGAATCGAGTAGTTCGCGAAAAGAAGAGCAATCTTTTCCAACCGATTAGGTTAATAAAACATGTTTTAAGTAAACAAGAACAAATAACCGCATGTTGCATGAGCCCTAAGCCCAAACACCAACTCCGTTTCGCTTTCCCGAGTCCGAACCACACCCTTTGTGCCTTCCACGGTAATCAAAGTTTGGATCGAGACCCCGGGTCATCGTTTGTTCAGCTCGGTCATTCCGAAGTCGATACTTCATCGGTTTCCTCCTTCGCTTCAGCTCAAAGTTTCGTAATGACCAACTCGGAGGAGAACGGTGGGGGACGTACAACTCCACACCCCGAAAATCCGCAAAATGCCGAACAGTGGAATCGTATGTTGGAACAGATAAGACAAAATCAAGAGGCTCGCATCGCCGCGGTTATTGGAAAGTATCGTAACCTGTGGGCTAGCAATTGTTCACCACCCTAATGGAACCTTTACGGTTGATGCGAAGATTGGAGCTAATTACCCTCCCGGGCATGCCAACTACCATCAAATGCCCCGTCCCCTTTCGTGTGGAACTACTAATGGGCCAAGCATCCCCAAGCCTATCACTCGCCTGCCTCTCGGCCTCATCGTATCGATCTTGGTCAACTTCCCCCGGCACCTCCCAGGTTTTCACCTTTGGGTTTCAATCGGCTTGGAATGGGTCGGTTCGCTACTCCAAAACCTCGCCCGGCCCGGCCATCAATCCGGAATTGGCCGCCAAGTACATCTCGGCCCATCGCTCGATACTCCTCGACAGTCCGATCTAGGGTCAACCTACCCCTGTGCCTCTCAGTCTCACCACCAGGATTGAGTCAGTTGGCTTTTGCCCCGCAGCTTGGAAGGGGTCGCTTACTACTTCACAACATCGCCTGCAGTTCGGGTCATCGCTTGGAAGGGGCCGGTTACTACTTCACCGCATCGGTCCGGCTCGGGTCACCATCTCGGAATGGGACAGCTTCGTTTCTCGAGCTCCATGGTTCGAGGGGGCCGCTTGCTTCCTCCAATTCTCAAAGCACACTGGCCCCTATGATACCGCAAGATCACGTGGGCCACCAGGCTTTTATCACCACTTCATCGCTCTACCCCGCCCTCCGGTTGGGAAGTCCGACAAGGTCAAATGCTCCTCATCAAATTCTCCACCCGGCCGTTACGCAAGCTGCTCCGCTCATCAAGTACAGTATACACATTTCCCTTGCGGTCATGTTCCTCGGTGCGGTCAAGACACATTCAATCCTACTGTTACGATGCCTCAAACCTCATGTTTTCGGCAGCCTTCCGGATCCGCACTCACCGCTCCCTGGTATCCACCCATTACGAGCCATATATCTTCATCTTCGGCAACCGCCAGGCCTTATGAGGAAGATTACGGTCACGCTTTTAATGCTCGACTGTCATTCCTCCCACCAGAGTACTTCCTACTGTGGTTTCGTTTGCTAATGCCAATCTTGTGGCGGGGTCATGCAATCCTAATGTTCCTATTGACTCGTCCAATGGATTATTGGTAGAACCAATTAAGAAGGTACAAGAAAAGCCTAGCAACGAGAGTATCGACGATCGCTCGACTCGGGCCATCTCACCATATCAATCTTGTGTATCTGACACGAATGAAGTTTACAAAAGGTCGAATCTCGACGATTACATTGATGATTACATCAAAAGGGTTCGTGTACGGGAAAAGACTACGAGTCTGAACATGTCTCGCCGCTATAAACCTTACCCTTCCAACACGGCTCCGACATCCGGTAAAGGAAAGAAGGCATTGTGTACAATTGACGGCCCCCAAAAGCAACCAAGAAATGGTGGTCCTTTAAGGCAACGAGAACGTTTTGATGATCTTGGGATGCCCATGGGCTTAATTTTCAAGGGCTTAGTAAGGGTAGGCCTTTTGGAGCCTCTCAAGGACTACCATCCAAGGAGCTCAAATGCACCTCTCGACATGAGTAAGCACTGCGCCTTCCATGATCATTATGGCCACACGACCGACAACTGTATAGTCTTGAAGAGAGCGGTTCAAAGGTTAATCGAAACGGGCAAGCTTGAGCGCCCCAATGGACCAAAACCGGCAAACCATGTTCGAATGGTGACCAAGTCAATGACCAAATCTCGAATCCCGAGGATTTGGGTGTTCCCTTAAGCAAAGTTTTAAATAGCTTGCTAGAGCGGGGTCTCCTCGAACCCATGAGAAACTATCAGCCCAAGGATCCCAAAATCCCTTTTGACACCACTAAGCATTGTGCTTTCCACCGCACTCACGGTCATACGACCGACAACCGTACATGCTTTGAGAAAGGCGATTCGGGGATTAATTAAGAAGGGAAAACTCGAGCGCCTCGGTGATCTCAACCCCGCCAATGATCATTTCCCAAACAACGCGAATGTAAACATGATTGAATTTTATGATTCAAACTCGTGAATTCAATAGACTCGACAAGCCGAGATGATTTAGTCGCAACAAATGTTGAGAATGGATGGTTTGACCGCAACAAGCATGTGGCCATGGCAAAGCCGGATTTGGTGAAATGCTTTGAACTCTCGCCCTCCGATAAGTTCACGATCGACGCCAAGGTTAAATGGGATGATAATGATCGATGGCGATTTGGCGAAAGCAGTAAGGATACAAGAAATCCGATGATTAGGAAGGAAGAGTTAGTCCTGGCTTTGGAAAACGCCCATAAGATTCATGAAGAACAGCTGACCCGCTCATCAATGCTCTCCGCCGCCATGGAGTTCAGTGTAACAGCTGAGGCGAATGGTTCCCTGGTCATAGTCGAAGATGAGACTTCAGAAACAGTGATTTCGGTCCTTCATCCTATAACTCTCCATCCCACGGCCAACACCTCCCTCCATCCACATATGATCCCTTGCCAAGGACAATTCCTCTTCAGCCCTTTCCAGACCTCAGGCCATTAGGGCTCCATCGCCCTCGGCTCCTCGAACGAGTTGGGCTCCATCACACCTGTTCCTCAATTTCAAGAATACTGCCAGTTTATGCTCCAGCTTCACATAATCGGTTTGAGCTATGTGGCTATGTTCAAGCCTCTACACCCACCTGAATGTGATCATGAGTTGCTAAAAGAAAATCCGGATGCCACAAGTTTTCCGTTGTCGTCTACCGGACTTAGTGAATTCACCCGTCGGTTTCACCAGCCCGCGGCCGTGTTTCCCTCTGGCGATAAGAGTCTTGTTGCGAGTTCCAAGAACTCGAATGTTCCCGTTGATCCCCATGTGGCAATATTGATAGAGCAAGTGAAACAAATGCAGGAGAAGCTTGATCTTATGATAAGTTCTAGCACTCCTTTGACCCAAGATGTCGAACCAGGCAAAGAAATGATTCTGTCGCGCAAAATTCAAGTGCCCGAAGTGAGAGAATCCGATAGGACAATCTGCCCCAGAGCACACTTGTCTAATGCCGGTTCCAAGCTTGAGAAAGGCCCGAAGACACAATCGCCTAGTATCACCCCTTTCACTCAAAACAACCAACATCGCCGAATCCTCCCAAACAGAGCCCAATACCCCTCAAGGTCCTCTCAGTTCACTTCCTTCCATCAATATGCTCAGCCGACAAAGTTCGTCCCCGTGACTTTTCCGACCCGTTTCTTTGGACAACTTGTGCTCGCCCAGTGCTCCATGGCCTCAAACTCCTCCACTCCCACCAAGTATCATGGGCACGTAATCGATCACCGCCTCGGTCCGCAGTAATGGAATCGAAGTTAACAGAAAGATGGAAAGCTCAAGCGTCTTGGCACCCAACAACAAAGAGTAGCTAGACTAGGGCTACCCATCCTTTAATATTAAAACAGTCTTTTAGTCAACCTTCGTAGGTTCTAGTACTTTCTTCGTTCAATCAAGTCCTCCTTGGACACCGTAGTTAATCTCAAATTTTCTATAAAAAGAGTCTTTTTCTTTTCTCGCTAGACTTGAGACATTATTTGCACACCTACATTACATTTAATGAAATGGTTTTATTTTAAATGATCACTCGCATCGCTCAACAAATAATCTCTGGAAATGATTAAGATTTTAATTAATTGGTGCAAGAAAGTCAACTAATGCCCTCCCTATACACTTTCCTCACCTCACAAAGGCCTCCATAAAGCCATACACTTTCCAAAACATATCCCCATCATCACCTTGATCAAGTCAACGAAGGCGGCAACATCAAGGGACAACAAAAGGTCACTCAAAGCATCGGAGATCGACCCCATATCGAAAACAACAGGGGCTTGCCTCCGCCCCCATGCATCAAGAAAGTTCAAGTAGAAGCTTGCCTTCGTCCTCAGGTGCTCAAAAAAAAAAAAAAAGCTTCAAAAAAAAAAAACAAAAACCTCAAAAAAAAAAAAAAAAACAAAAGCTTCAAAAAAAAAAACAAAAGCTTCAAAAAAAAAAAGCTTCAAAAAAAAAAAACAAAAGCTTCAAAAAAAAAGCTTCAAAAAAAAAAAAAACAAAAGCTTCAAAAAAAAAATGAGGCCAAGGACCTAGCACCGCCAATCAGAAGGTTTGACATATGGGCAAAATTAAAGCCCGAAGAACGGAAGTTGTCGACAACAAGGGAGCAGTTAAAGCAACGGCAAAAACATATCATAAGCCCTTAAGCTACATCCAAAATCTTTCTCCCCCGATGAAGGACGACGATCAAGAAGCAACGGAATCGCTCAAAATGACTTGTCAAGGAATCACCTCAAGGCCCGCACCTTATCATCCAAACTTCATATCCGAGCATTTTCCCCAAAAGTACCACAAATGTTCATACCCCTTTTCTAAAGCCAAACACAGCTCGGACCCGAACTACGGCGACCTGAGCTCCTCACAATGAGGGGAACGTAGGCAACCATAAATGGTCCGGTCATTAACACATTCAAATCCCAGAAAATCCGGCCTCACCAATAGCCTCTCCTATACACGATCCCTCTTCACCATTCGCCAACTTCGACTCTTGGTATCGCTGACTTTCTCCTCATGATTAATCAAAATGTTTGTTCATATCGAGATTAGGGTTTGAATAACCCGAACATTAATAAAGGGGTTGAAGCAATCTTGTGATCATTTTGAATAAAACATATTTTCAGATGTCTCGACAAGTCTTCTTTTTCTACATTATAGGAAAAATAGAGCTAAACACTAATTTTCCGTCGCCAGGGCTTCCATACACTTTTACAAACCTTTCTAAACTTATGCTCTCTCAAAAGAGTCAAACCCAAAGCGAGTTCTTTTGTGCCTTCGTCAAATGAGGCCATCAAATAATACAAATCGGGGATTCATCCCCGCTTTCGAAAAAAAATATATGCCCGCAGTATACATTCCTAAAATTGTCTTGCTTTTACATTTTCTTCCTGACTAATTGAATAAAGAAAATAATAAAGTAAATATGGAAGGATGGGTTGCCTCTTTTGCTACATGATAATTCAAGAACGTTGGTTCTTCACTCTGCTACAAGATGGGTTGGGTCTCTCGTTTCGGTCTCACAGTGCCTACCGGGTTGAAGCCTCTCTAATTGTGTCGATTCACAGTCATGAGACCGAGGCTTTGCCAAGTTACTTCTTCCAAATCAAGACTTCGCAAATACATCTCTTCGGCAAGGCTCCACCAAGCAAGATGAGATTTGATCGCCATGTTGGTCATGGGCTAGTCAAGTGCAGCTTCTTTGATGTCCAAGGACGAGGACGGAATTTTAACCAAGACCAGAAATTCATCATATTTCTATGGCTAATATTGGAACCCGAGTCCATAAAACTCCTTGTGCCAATCGAATGAGGTTTCGATGTTCATCCTTGGAAGATGTCAGGAATTTTGGTTTGACGATTGCTCTCAACCCCGATGGAACTTTCACGGTAGAAGAGGAAAAGGATCCCCATCCCTATCTTGGCCGGACATTGCACTACCACCTCTTTCCTCACACTCTTCTCAACTTGCGAATCAGCCATCCTTTCACCTCGGTCGATATACATTCACAGCTTCAGCCTGGGGCTGTTTGGGGAAACAAATTGACTTCAGTCCGATTTGGGCCGCATGGTATGCCTCAAAGCAGTCGGGGTCAGCTCGGTATGTCACATCGCTTTGGTATGCCTCGGCGGTTCGGTACAGATCAGGAGCTTCTCGGTTACATCGCTTGAAATGCCTTTACAAAGAACCCAGTTCAAGATGTCCAATCCCCTGCACCGCACAAGCCTCACAAGATTCCTTCATGACCGTCTCAACAGACATCAAACCCCAAATACGGACTCACTGGACCCATGCAGCCTAACGTAACCGATCGGTTCACGGCTCCTCGGCGGGGCAAAATCGGTACGGAATGTCTCCTCATGGTTGGGGATACCTCGGAATGCCACAACAGATTGGAATCCCACCTCGGTTTAGAACCAATCTATCGGGGCCTTCGCAAAGAACAATTTGGAATGCTTCCACGCCTGGTCCAGTGGCAACAATGAAGCCCTTCCTCAGATGATGCTAGCTCGCCCGCTCCTCACACAGCTTTCACAAATCCATTCCTCACTCGGGCTTCGATGGGTTACCAAGCCTCCATCCCAGCCATCGTAATCACCAGGACCGCAGCACCCCTGGTCATGCATCTTCGCCTATGCAATTCAACAATCAAGGACAAGCACCGCACTTAAGCCTACTTACGGGCCCCACTCGGAAATCCAAGTTATCCAGCCTACATCGGGCTGCCTCCACCTACTTTGCCGCTGAAAATCAACAACAAGCCGCAAGGTTCTATCCCTTTGCCCAGGGTCCTACTCAAGCTCCCGGGGTGATTAGGGCCAAGGACAGGATTTCACCTATGTCCCAGATCGGCCGTTCCCTCCACCGTATGCCGCCGGTGGTAGCTCCTCTCTCTAGCCTCGCCGCTGGTTTGAATGCCATGGTTCCACCACAAGACCCTCATTTGGCTTGATTCGTGGAACGACACAAGGAAATGAAAGCACGTATTGCCGAATTGATCGCTAAGAAGTCTCGCTTTCCGGCCAACGAACCCGACTCCTTTGTTCCCCACAAATTCGTGATGCCTAATTTGGATCTCTTTGATGGCACCGCATGCCCGAAAACCCATCTGGACACGTATACATTGGCAATGAAGGTCAAAAGGGGCGCCAATCAGCATTGGCCGACTATTTCAGCTCTCTTTGAAGTCCAATGCTCTAAAATGGTTCTTTCGCTTAAAATCCGAGGCCAGGGCTACATGGGACCAGACTACTAGCCAACTTGGAGTGGGAAGCAAATAGATTTGACCTCGCAGACAACAATGCGCCCCGACGAGAACATCGGGGACTTTTACAAGCAAGATGGCAACTCCTCCTTTTGAAGAGGAACAACTAGACATCTTTCGCTCACGCCCGAAACCACATCTCGAGGATCTCACTTAGCAATTTCCCTATCCGGATCTACGGCAATGATCAATTCCGGGGCTAAATTTGAGAGGGCTTACAATCGCCAGCCGAGTCGTCGCACTGCCATTTGATATCGGGGTTTCTTCCACCTCCAACACGACTCCCGAAAAGGGCAAACAGGAGAACCGATCGAAAAGGGGACCCCAAGGACCCAATACAATCAACAATCCATTCCCTAAAAAAGTAGTGTGAATATGATTGAAGCCACGAACAAGCCAAGTGCCACTATGGCTAACAGCTCCCATATGGAAGACACTCTTCGAAGAGAGGATTCTAGTTTCATAGTCGGTATCAAATATGGGTTTCTCCCTTCATGACAACTTCACCTTGAAGGCTCTCACGTTGATCGATTGGCTCGGTACTTCATCGCATGTCATTCAAACCTTTAACCGGACCTCTGTAGTGACGCTTTGTCAAACCTGGGGCGTCATCAAATCATGCAGAGAAAGATTCCGTGGTTTTCGCCATGTCTTTTCCATGGAATGGGACTTTATCACGTCACACCTATCTTCGTAAGAAAGGTCTCGGTCACCTCAACAACCGTCTTGGAGTTTCAGCTTTAGAACTTGGCATATGACAACTCCCTGCATCATCAAAAGTTTAGAATTGGGAATCTCCTCATATCAGCATTTCGTCAAATCACAACTAACCCAAACAAAAGAGGGTTCATTCATGTCAACATACTTTTATTCTAGAGCCCGTCGCCGTCGCCTTCAAATGTCCGAGACTCGAAAAGAAATTTCAATCGAGACCCGGGTTCAAATCCAGCTTCATCCCAAGATCAAAATTGACCTCATCAATAACATGCAATTCAGTCCGCGACTAAAGGATATCACCCCACCAGCTCAAAGCTTGTCCCAAACAGTCAACAACACGTATATCCCCTCTCATCACCATGCATCCCCACAAAAATCTCCCCAGGGCTCATGTAGCATGCACAAAACTTGAATCAATAGGAAAAATCCTAAGTGATTGAAAATCATAAATCGTAATTTCCCTGCCAAAAGCTTAGGCCAAGTGCATCTTCGAAAGCAAATAAACGCATCATCTCATAATCATTTTTGGTTCTATGCATGCATCCGCCATCATGAATGCCATATATGCATCTTCCTCTTCACTAACAAATGCAGGAATTCAAACGTAATCCCCCTTTTCGACAAGGATGATCTTCACCAAAGACGACCTCAAATGGATGAAAACAGTCCCCAACATCCACAAACATATGAAGACCGCCTCCAGTGTCTACAAATCGGTCAGGGACGCCAAGCTCTTCAATACAATTCGGTCAGGGACGCCAAGTTCTCCAATACAATTCGGTCAGAGACGCCAAGTTCTCCAATACAATCCGGTCAGAGACGCCAAGCTCTCCAATACAATCAGGTCAAGGACGCCAAGTTCTCCAATACAATTCGGTCAGGGACGCCAAGTTCTCCAATACAATTCGGTCAGAGACGCCAAGTTCTCCAATACAATCCGGTCAGAGACGCCAAGCTCTCCAATACAATCAGGTCAAGGACGCCAAGTTCTCCAATACAAATCGGTCAAGGACGCCAAGCTCTCCAATACAAATCGGTCAAGGACGCCAAGCTCTCCAATACAAATCGGTCAAGGACGCCAAGCTCTCCAATACAAATCGGTCAAGGACGCCAAGCTCTCCAATACAAATCGGTCAAGGACGCCAAGTTCTCAAAATGCAAATCGGTCAAAGATACCAAGGTCTCAAATACAGTACGGTCAGAGACGCCAAGTTCTCCAATACAAATCGGTCAGGGACGCCAAGTTCTCAAATACAAATCGGTCAGGGACGCCAAGTTCTCAAATACAATGCGATTAGAGACACCAAGTTCTCAAAAGCAAGAAGTCCCAATGTGAAGACAAGCTCAAAAACCTCTACAAGTTTGACGATCACCAGCAAGATGCAGACTCAACCAAACTCCTCCTTCAGGTCAAAATGCCTCCAAAGACAGCAAATCGTCAGCAGAAACCGTCCCACGAACGGCAACCTAACAACTCTTCATCAACATCGCCCGTAGCCTCGGCTACAGGTAAGCACAAACAGTATGAAAGCATATCTTAATCAACTACTTTTCTAAAAGAACATTATCATCAAATCTTAGGGCGACTTCCCAAAAAAATAGTCAAACCTCAAATACTGTCAAACCATCAAAGACCATCCCCAGCTATTTTCGAACTACGATCGTCTTGATTCCCTCTTAAGGATACGTAGGTAGCCTATCATTAGGTCCAGCCACCCGACCAGCACGGTCATCCTTTCCTTCGGCAGCAGACGTAAAACCGATCCCTTCAAATGAAGTCCACTAGAGGACCATCTATCCTAAACCATCAAAGGAAATCATTTCAAAACGCCATCATCAAGGTTCGAGGCACCTAAAACGCCATCATCAAGGTTCGAGGCACCTGAGACGCCATCATCAAGGTTCGAGGCACCTAAAACGCCATCATCAAGGTTCGAGGCACCTAAGACGCCATCATCAAGGTTCGAGGCACCTAAGACGCCATCATCAAGGTTCGAGGCACCTAAAACGCCATCATCAAGGTTCGAGGCACCTAAGACGCCATCATCAAGGTTCGAGGCACCTAAGACGCCATCATCAAGGTTCGAGGCACCTAAAACGCCATCATCAAGGTTCGAGGCACCTAAGACGCCATCATCAAGGTTCGAGGCACCTAAGATGCCATCATCAAGGTTCGAGGCACCTAAGACGCCATCATCAAGGTTCGAGGCACCTAAGATGCCATCGTCGAGGTTCGAGGCACCTAAGACGCCATCATCAAGGTTCGAGGCACCTAAGACGCCATCATCGAGGTTCGAGGCACCTAAGACGCCATCATCAAGGTTTGAGGCACCTAAAACGCTATCACACACAACACGAGGAAAGCGATAAATCGCAATCATCCCTTAGGGTGACTTCCCAAAAATAGTCAAACCATAGGGTGACTTCCCCAAAACAGTCAAAACCTTAGGGCGACTTCCCAAAAATAGTCAAATCTTAGGGTGACTTCCCCAAAACAGTCAAAACCTTAGGGTGACTTCCCCAAAATAGTCAGATCATAGGGTGACTTCCCAAAAAATAGTCAAACCATAGGGCGACTTCCCAAAAATAGTCAAAACCGTAGGGTGACTTCCCAAAAATAGTCAAGTAATAGGGCGACTTCCCAAAAATAGTCAAACCATAGGGCGACTTCCCAAAAATAGTCAGACCTTAGGGTGACTTCCCAAAAACAGTCAGATCATAGGGCGACTTCCCAAAAATAGTCAAGTAATAGGGCGACTTCCCAAAAATAGTCAAACCATAGGGCGACTTCCCAAAAATAGTCAGACCTTAGGGTGACTTCCCAAAACAATGATCATAGGGCGACTTCCCCAAACAAGTCAAAACCTTAGGGTGACTTCCCAAAAACAATGATCATAGGGCGACTTTCCAAAAATAGTCGACCATAGGGTGACTTCCCAAAATAGTCAAATCTTAGGATGACTTTCCTAAAACAGTAGGGTCGACGACTAAAGATAGTCGAAAGACCCGAACTACGATCAGGCTTGATTCCTCTTAAGGATACGTAGGTAGCCTATCATTAGGTTCAGCCCACTGCACCAAAATGGTCATTCCTATCCCCAGCAGAGCGGATATACAACCCTAGCCATCGACCGAAGAGGGTCATTTCTTATCCCCAGAGTTTCTTTCAAAGAATCGATCGTAGAACTCGCTCGCCAAAGTTGACATCCTAAAACAGTCACTCCAGGGTCGACAACTAAAGATAGTCGAAAGACCCGAACTACGGCCGGCTTGATTCTCACTAGGGATACGTAGGTAGCCTATCATTAGGTCCAGCCACTCGATCACCTGATCATCCCGCCAAATATGGAGCCTTACTCTTATCGACGACCCTGCTTCCTTCGAAAGCACCGTCGCCGAGGGGCTACTGTAAGTGCTCCAATTTGAGCCGTTAGTACTTTCGTTAGAAAATTAACGAGAGTTTTAACATTTCTAACAATTCCTAACAATCCTAACTTTTCTAACAAAGCAAGGGTAAAGTGGGCATTGCCATTTAAAGATAAACAAGGAAAGGAATCCTAAAAAGCAAAAGAAATGGAAAAAACCCGAATTGGTAAGTTGAAAAAAACAGCTTGATTTGAATTTTAAAAGATTATTCTTCCTGTCCAAAAGCCAAGACTGTAGCGATGAACAAAGGCACGCCAACAGACCCTCCGCGCGGATGTGATTGCATCTCCCAGTGGCCTATAAATTGAACCCTCCTCTCTCAGTTAAAACAACACAATTTGATCACAGCAACGAAACTCTGGCGAAATATAGGGAGAAAACAGTGGGAATTCACTTGAATTGCCACCATTTTCTCTTCAATCTTTCCCAAATCTCACTCACTCACAAACACTTCAAATCACTCTCATACATACTCTTATACATACACTAACTCAAGCTCAAATCACCCTTTAGGAGGAGGAATAGAGAGAAAACATAGAGGACTTCATTGTTATCTACTTGTTTTCTCTTTAACCAACTCAAATCATCAACCCTAAACATTTTCAAATCCTAAACACATTCAAGCCTTTGAATCCATTCAAACACAAGACACAAGGAAGATAGGTATAACCTCCCTCTCCCTACACTAAGTCTCTCATTCATGCATGCATCTTTAAACTACAAAATGTAGTTATTTTATCTTCTTGTCTTAGATCCAAGAAGATCACCATGGAAGTTCATCTCCATGGATGATCTTCTACAAGGATCAACATTTTCTTTAATGTGTTCTTACTTTCTTGCAAAGAAAACTCATTTTCAAAACCCTAAATACCATTTTCAAGCACCAAATCTCATTTTCAAAGGATAAAATTCCCCTTCCCAAGCAAATGAAGTGCTTAGTCCTAATGTACCCCAAGGATGGTTTGGTATAGTTGATTCACCACTAAAATGTCTAGTGATCACTAACCAAAACCTAGGGAAATGGGGACAAGCATGGATGCAAAAACCCCCTTTAAAATCATATTTTCTCTCTTGAGAAGTTGCTGTCCAGTAGCAATTTTCTCAGACCTCAGTCCATGGTCTAATTTTTTGGACATAGATAAACTTGGAATTTGGTGTTGACTACAAAATACTTTTTGTAGCCAACATCCAGATCTTTCCATAAATATTTTTACTTTATTTTTTTCGTGAGTAAAACCCAATATTTCAATTTTTCTCTTAGAGGCTAGTTCATCAGTCTCTGGAAATCCAGATTTCACATCTGAGATTTCCAGAAGGTTTTGACCCCTCAAATTACTTTCAAAATGGAAAGTTCCTTTGTAAAAACCCTATTTAGGGTGTTTTAAGCAACTTTCATTCTCGGACTTTCCCCAGATTCTGAGGTTTTGAAGCCTTTAAGTCCATTTCAAAGTCAAGGGTCAATTGCCTTTTTCATTCTGGCAGAATTGCTTTTCAACTCCCAAAAATCTTTTGAGTGCCAAGACTCAATCCAAAAATCATACCAAAAACCTCAGGGATTGTTCAAAGTCTTATAAAGAGTTCCCCATTTTTGTTTTTCTCAGTTTCAACTCATTTTGGTCAAAAACACACACACACACACACACACACAACAAAGGATTTCAAATGTTTGGAAGACTCGTTTTACGAGGCGCTCCGGGTGCACACTAACGTCCTTCCCGACGCATAACATGACCTCCGAACCTAAATCTCTGATCTCGGGCTTTTTTCAAAGTTTTGGCCCTTAAAACAAAAATGGCGTGGCGACTCCGTTTCGTTGATTTTTTCAAATAAAAATGGGAAAATTTTCGGATGCACATCATCACAGGTACCTACGAACAAACAGGTCAAGATGGTGGCGATCAGATTGAAGAGCACTGCTGCGGTTTGGTGGGAGAAGCTTGTTGCGCAGAGGCGACGACAAGGGAAGGGGCCAATCAGAACCTGGATGCGCATGAAGCAGTTAATTTCGGAGCGATTTTTACCTGCAGATTATGAGCAGACCTTATACAGATTATACCTCAATTGTGTGCAGGGTAAGAGAACAGTTGATGAGTACACGATGGAATTTCAGAGGTATACTGCGCGGGTTAGGATTGAGGAGACCGAGGATCAGAGGATTGCTCGTTACATCAATGGATTGAAGGGTTCGATCCAAGAGAAGATGGGTTTGCATCATGCGTGGACTCTGACAGATGCTACCACTCTAGCGTTGAAGGCTGAGCTCATAGAGAAATCGAGCGCGAAAAACTTTACCCCTTTTCGCAGATTTCCACAAAGAAGGTAGTTCGGAGGCGATAGTTGATAAAGACCCGGTCCGCGAGGCCAAGAGTACAACCAATGCTAGCGGTAGCGCGGTAAGCAAGGCTCCGGTGCAAAAGCGGCAAATCCTTACGCCAAGCCAACAGGGACAAGTGCTATCGTTGTCGGGGATATGGCCACGAGGTCGAATGTTTGCCCCACTCGGAGGACTGCTGCCGGTGTGCATGAGTATGAAGATGATGAGCCCGAGGACAATGAGTATGACGATGCTGAGTTTGCGGAAGAGGAGTCCGGTGAGAGAGTTGGATGCGTGCTCCAACAGATGTTACTTTCTTCCAAGGATGAGGGTCAACGGAAGAATCTGATGCGTGCACACTGTTCTGTGAAGAACAAGGTATGTAATATGATTATTGATAATGGGTGCACTGAAAATCTTGTTTCGCAGAAGTTGGTCGAATTTCTAGGCTTAGCAACTGAACCTCATGATAGTCCTTATAGTTTGGGGTGGGTGAATAAAGGTTCAGAACTCCGAGTAACCCGAACTTGTAGGGTCCCTATTTCCATTGGCAAACATTATAGGGAAGAGGTCGTTTGTGATGTTCTGAGTATGGATGTGTGTCATATACTGCTTGGTCGCCCTTGGCAGTTTGACCATGATATTACTTATCGGGGTAGGGATAATGTATTGTTGTTCACTTGGAATAATCATAAAATTGCTATAGCTCCTGTATCACGTTTTGAGAAGCAGGTGGAGAAAGAGAAGCCAGTCGTGATGCTCCTACAGAATGAAAAGGAGCTAACAGCTGCTATTGCAGAGGCCGAGTACTTTTGCCCGATAGTGGTTAAAGGGCTGTTGGGTTCTGTTAGTGTGGAGATTGGGATGCCACGGGATATTGCAGAGCTTTTATCAGGATTTCAGGAGTTACTTGGTGACGAGTTGCCCAACGGGCTCCCTCCTATGAGGGACATTCAGCATCAGATTGATTTGATTCCGGGAGCTAGTCTGCCAAACCTCCCACATTACCGCATGAGCCCTAAGGAGAACGAGATACTGAGGGAGCAGATTGAAGACTTGTTGCAGAAGGGTTTTATCAGAGAGAGTATGAGCCCGTGTGCAGTGCCTGTCCTTCTTGTGCCAAAGAAAGGGAATCAGTGGCGTATGTGTGTTGATAGCCGGGCCATCAACAAGATCACCATCAAGTACAGATTTCCTATTCCTCGTCTGGAGGACATGCTTGATGAATTATCCGGGTCTAAATTCTTTACAAAGTTGGATTTGCGCAGTGGGTATCATCGTATTCGGATCGAGGCCCAGGGATGAGTGGAAGGCGCTTTCAAAAGCAAGGATGGTCTTTACGAGTGGTGGTCATGCCATTCGGGTTGTCTAATGCCCCTAGCACATTCATGAGGTTGATGAATCAGGTATTCCGACCTTTTATTGGATCTTTTGTAGTAGTTTACTTTGATGATATTCTGATTTATAGTAGAGATAGAGCTGCGCATTTGGAACACCTTAATCAAGTGTTGCAGGTGTTGAGAGATAATCGCTGTATATCAACCTTAAGAAGTGTATCTTCTGCACCAACAAGTTACTTTTCCTGGGTTTTGTTGTTGGTGAGGATGGGATTCATGTTGATGAGGAAAAGGTGAAGGCAATAAGGGATTGGCCGGTTCCACGATCGATCGCGTAGGTGCGCGGTTTCCATGGCTTGGCTACATTTTACGGGAGGTTTGTGCGCGATTTCGGCACTATTACTTGCACCTATTACCGAGTGTCGAAGAAGGGAAATTTCGGTGGGGCTTGGAACAAGATCAGAGTTTTGCCATCATCAAGGAGAAGTTATGCACCGCACCAGTTCTTGCCCTTCCAGATTTTGACAAGATCTTTCAGGTGGAGTGTGATGCTAGTGGCGTGGGAATTGGGGCTGTTCTCTCACAAGAAAAGCGTCCGGTGGCTTTCTTCAGTGAGAAGTTGAGTGAGGCTCGTCAGAAGTGGAGCACGTATGATCAGGAGTTCTATGCAGTCTATCGAGCTTTACGACAGTGGGAGCATTATCTAGTTCAGAGGGAGTTTGTTCTATTTTCCGATCATCTTGCCTTGAAGTTCCTGCATAGTCAGAAGGTGATAAATAAGATGCATGCACGCTGGGTTAGTTACTTGCAGAAGTTCCCGTTCATTATTCAACACAAGTCGGGAGTTCAGAACAAGGTCGCAGATGCTTTGAGCAGGAGGGCTTCTTTGTTGATCACTTTATCGCAGGAGATTGTTGGCTTTGACGTATTGAAGGACTTGTACGAGAAGGATGCAGATTTTATGGAGATATGGTCGAAGTGTGTGGGCAAGCACCCTAGTGCAGATTTTCATGTCCGAGATGGTTTTCTGTTCAAGGGAGATCGGTTGTGCATTCCTATTTCTTCCCTGCGGGAGAAGCTGATTCGTGACTTGCATGGCGGAGGCCTTAGTGGACATCTGGGACGAGACAAGACTATTGCGAGTTTGGAGGAGCGTTATTTCGGCCTCATCTCGAGGAAGGACGCGAGTTCTATTGTTCGGAGGTGTTATGTGTGCCGGGTTTCTAAAGGTCGATCTCAAAATATGCGGTCTTTACTTACCTCTACCTGTTCCTGATGATATTTGGCTAGACTTGTCCATGGATTTTGTCTTGGGCTTGCCTCGGACACAGCGGGGTGTGGATTCAGTATTTGTTGTGGTTGATCGGTTCTCCAAGATGTCCCACTTTATTGCTTGCAAGAAGACGGCGGATGCCTCCAACATTGCGAAGTTATTTTTCAGGGAGGTTGTGAGACTACATGGGGTTCCTAAGTCCATTACTTCGGACAGGGACACCAAGTTTCTGAGCCACTTCTGGCTTACCTTGTGGCGCCTGTTTGGCACTTCACTGAATAGAAGCTCTACAGCACATCCACAGACGGATGGACAGACGGAGGTCACAAACCGTACTTTGGGGAACATGATTAGGAGTGTTTGTGGGGACAAGCCGAAACAGTGGGATCTTGCGTTACCACAGGTGGAGTTTGCTTATAACAGTGCAATACATTCGGCGACGGGGAAGTCACCTTTTTCCTTGGTTTATACCTCTGTCCCTAGACACGTGGTGGATTTGGTGCCATTACCTAGTGGTCGTGGGGTGAATCAAGCTACTGAGAATATGGCTAAGGATGTGCAAGCTGTCAAGGAAGCGGTCAAGGCTAAGTTAGAGGCTACGGGGTTGAAGAATAAGACGACTGCGGATAAAAAGAAGCGAGTCAAGGTTTTTCTTTGTGGGGGGACGAAGTTATGGTGTTCTTGCGGAAGGAGCGTTTTCCCGTGGGTACGTACAAGAAGTTGCAGCCCCGCAAATATGGACCTTTCAAGGTGACTCGGAAGATCAATGACAATGCGTATGTGGTAGCTCTTCCCAATGATTTGAACATCTCCAACACGTTTAACGTTGCGGATATCTATGAGTACCATGCGGATGGAGTTCTTTATCCAGATGTGAACTCGGGGTCGAGTTCTTTGGAGGTGGGAGAGACTGATGCAGGAGACGAGTTAGAGACAGGGCACCAGGCGGCCGCCCCATCCCCAACCTGGCAGGCGCCTCAAGCTAACTCTAAGGTGAGGCAATCTTCTGTTGGCCAGGCGTACGCATCGTCCGTGGTCAAGCGCCCGCCTCAAGATGGTGCAACCAGGGAGACCCTCTCGGCCGGCGAGGCGGCCGCCCCATGCAATTCCGTGCGCCCGCCTCAAGCGCTGTCAACAACGGAGGAAGTTCCTGTGATTCATGCGCCCGCCTGGGAATAATGGTGCGCCCGCCTGGCGTCGTCAATTGATTCCTTATTTACGTTTCTTACTTCCAATTACTGAGTACTTGTTTGTCAAACGTGGGGTATTTCAGTCATTTGCTTTATTTTTGTTGCTTAGGGTTTCGAGGGTATTTAAACAACTTTGTTAATTGTTTTCAACAGTTTTTGGATTAATTAAATTTCAGAGAATTTCTTCTCTTTTCTGGTGGATTCCAGTTCTTCGCGTTTGAGGATTCTTCGCTTGAAGAGTTCTTGTGATTAGTGCGCTAATCACGAAACTTATCGGCTTCCGTGCTGCGTCATGTATACAGTAGATATTTAGCTACTGTATACATATACAATAGACTGTATACATATACAGTAGATACTTAGCTACTGTATACAAGTGTATACGTGTGGTTATACACTTGTATACAGTAGATACTTAACTCATCGTATACATATACGATGGGCGTATATGTATACGGTAGCTAAGTATCTACCGTAAACAAGTGTATACAAGTGGTTCTCACGGTTCTCATTTTGTTATGGTTCTCATTTGAGCACCTACCTATATATATATATAAATATATATATATATATATATATATATATATATATATATATATATATATATATATATATATATATATAATCAACCCCACCCACATGAAAATGAATTTTTGCCCTGAAAACCCAAAGTGGACATTGAATCATCTACCGTACTGTTTTGGACAAATTCTAACAATTTATATTTGTACTATTGAACTTTGAGCACAAACGGAATATGATCTCTCTATCAAGATGAACACGTTTATATAACGAGGAAAGCCCTTGAACAATCGTTCTCCGGCACAAAACTTCGGGAGGTTTTAGGAAAAACCTACCTTAACCAAAGTATAATTTTATTGATCTGGAGTTCTTTGGGTACAAAGCAAATGCATATGAAAAAATAGTAGCTAAGTGTGCATGTGTGTTACAATGGTATGTCTAACTTTATATACTTGTTAATACCTTCCTTGAATCTCGGACATTTGTTGAAGAACATGGTTGTTTGTGCATTTAACGATTTGGACCGAGTCTTCAGGTGATTGTGGTTGAATGGAGTTACCATTTGACTAGGACTTTTATGCATAAGTTTATCCCTGAATAATAGGAAGAACAAATAATAAACATTTTTGCAAGGTATTAGTTCAAGGCGTAATATTAAGATGTAAACCCAAGACGTATTACCAGGACGCTGAATATGCTGACTTGATTTTTCTACCTCAAACAATTGCCCCCAAAATATTTGAATCTCCTACTAGAATACGGAGAGCAAAATATTTTGCTAACTGTCACCCACTTCTAAAGTTACCGAGGCGGTTGCGACACGTGGTTAATAGGAGTAGTAAGGTGATAGGGGTCTATAACTACCATTTACTCCCTTAAATATCCTCTTCGCCGGTTTAAAAAAGTTTAATCTCTTTAAAACCCTCTGAAGTCCGATGCCAAGTCTTCACATTTTTTGGTGAGTTCTTCTTTTCTTTCTCTTTAACTTCTTCCCCAATTCTAGGCGTAGTTGTAAGTACCCCAATCCGGACCGCTCACCATCCGAGCATACAGAAAAAACCAAGGGCGAACTTCCGAAGGTCATAACTCCTTCATACGAACTCCGATCGAGACGTGCCATATATGGTTGGAAAGCTCTCGACGAGAACTAGCCTGCAAACATGTCCGCGGGGACCACTTTGCAATACAAGATGGTCCGTACGGACCATTTTGTCAAACATACATCATAATTGCAAAATCTTCTTAAAGTCCACGATATTCCCTTAAATCCGAGAAAACCAAAAATTTGGTTTTCCCATAATGGTCCGTACGGATCATTTTGCAGTTTTTCTACCCCTATAAATAGAGGGCTCCCCCTCTCATTTTCTTGACTCCTCCCTTCTTTCCTCTCTTCCCCCCAGCCTTCAGGCTCCCCTCTAAGTCCTCTCGAGGCACTCCCGGTCCCTTTCGGTTCCCTCCGGGGCATTTCGAGCCCCCTCGAGCTGCTCCGAAGCACTGCCGAGGGATCCCGAGACGCTCCCGAGCTGCCCCGAGTCATCCCAAAGCCTTGCCGGTCCATCCTGAGGCATTCCGGTCCATCCCGAGGCGTCCCGGTCCATCCTGGAGCCCTGCCGGACAATCCCGGTCCATCCCGAAGCAAGTCGTAGCTCTTTCTGAGTACAACCAACACTCCCAAGGCACGCCGAACCTCTGCCCGAGTACAACCAACACTCCTGAGGCACGCCGAACCTCTGTCCTAGTATAACCAACACTCTCGAAGCACGCCGAACGTCTGCCCGAGTACAACCAACACTCCCGAGGCACGCCGAACCTCTGCCCGAGTACAACCAACACTCCCGAGGCACGCCGAAACTCTGCTCGAGGACACACCTAGTACTCGCGGGGCACGACGAAGCTCTGTCTGCAGACACCGGTACATTCCGAAGCAATCCCGGTCCGTCCCAAAACACTATTCACACTCAAACACTATTCCCAAGCGGAAGACAGACACGAACTAACATTGGTAAGGCTTCCTTCCCAAACTATTTCAATTCATTTCAATACATAGCATACAATGTAGACATCATATTCATCATGCATTTTTAAAAGCACATACACACACAACTTTTAAAGAAAGAATGGGTATCGAAAGACTCGTGTATATGAGGCGACTCGGGTGAGCTCTACTATTCTCTTCCCGAGGCGTAACTTGGCCTCCGAACTCAAAATCTCATCACAAAACAACAGTTTTTTAAACAAGCTATTTTTCAATGTTTTGGGCTAAATCAAAACGGCGTGGCGACTCCTCCAAACAAAGGCAGCGATGTTGGGTTTTGGGGTTACAAACGCAGCGAAAAAATATTTCTACAACAGCAAAACCCTAGCCCTTAGATCTGTCTAGCATGAAGAGATGAAAAAACATGAAATAGAATTACATACCTTGAATGCGATTATGTTTGCTTGAAATCGAATCTGAAATCGAATCTCAAAAACGAGTCTCAAAACAAATCTCAAAACCGTTGAAGAAAGTTTTGATCTTCTCCTTGTTCTAGGCCTTGTGATGAATCAACGATTGAAGTCTTCAAGCTTTTGATGATAACTTAATCACCCTCTATCGGTAATCCACATGGGAACAGACCAAGAACGCTTCTTGTTTGATTGCTAGATGATCTCCGATTATTGAAACGCTTTTCAATAATCAATGGCTATTTGTGTTTTTGATCTTTGATTCTTAATCTAGATCTCTATTTTAGTGTTTCATAAACCCTAAAATAATATGTGTTTTTGGCTGACCAAAGGATTGTATTTATATCAAATATAAATCCCTAACTATTAGGAAAAGAATTCTTGTCAAAACCAAAACCAATCCAGCAAAGGAAAACGTGTACGGACAGAATTTGACCGCTGGCACGAGTCGTGCCCGTGAGCACGAGTCGTGCCCTAATGTCAAACACTGTCGCACCACGCATCGTGCCAGAAAATCAATTGTGCAGATCAAATGGCACGAGTCGTTCCTGAGGGCACGATTCGTGAGCACGACTCGTCCCATAGGGCACGAGTCGTTCCTTAATGAACACACTCTGATACAGTCGTCCCTTCACAAGGCACGACTTGGGCCAGAGTGGGACGAGTCGTCCCCTGAGCCCAGATTTCACCCTTTTAGCCATTTTCAATCCGTTCTTTTGTGTGTGACCCTTTAGGAATTATATTTTATGTTGGTAGTGAGTTGAAACATCAACCTCACAAGACGTAAGTGACTTCTAGCAAATCATTATGTCCACCCAATTAAATATAACATTAAAGCTTGATTCCTTGATAATCAAATGTCACAATCCCTTTGTCCACGATGTCTAATTGAACATGAGTCATGGTCCATGTCAACTCATACCGTTCAATGCTTTCTCGATTCCGAATATGTTGATAATCCAAATACATTTGATCTTTATCAAATCAATTTAGTGTGGCCACACATTTCAACAACATCATTCATTGAGGGGCCCAAGCAAACATCTCTCTCAACGAGAGGGACAAATCCCATCTTGACTTATCATTCTTCCCTACAAGAATTCAATCGTGCTAACATAGACCTTATTGCTATCCGATTAAAGATAGTGTTAGACTATATCAAACATGACATTCATCAAGTGGAAGACGATGATAATCTTAGGTACAAAGGAATTAATAACACGACTATCATGAGATTTAATCATGACACATATGACTATTTGACCATGTCATAAATCTCATCGGTAGGTCATGTCCAATACTTGTTCTCTAGCAAGTATCCACAAGTGTAATGTGCATCACCATGCATATAATCATCTCTATGATTATCCATTACCAACTTATACTAGTTATTCACAATAACTAGGGACGCAGTTCAATATAATAAACATGTAAACATATAATGAACCAAATAAACTTTTCTCTATAATAAATGATAAAGACGATTACATAACAGTTTAAGTTATAAGCCAAACATAACTAAATGCCTAGGGCATTACACCAACAAGCGACACCTCCCGACTCGAAAGCGCGCGAGATGCCAGGGCACGCGCTGCCGAATCCAGGTAATTTCAGTTGGCGACTCCGCTGGGGAAATTTTATTTTAAAAACTTTTAAACAAAAAAAGAGATTTTTAAAACAATGATGAGGGTCAAACTTTCATTTTACCCCTTCTTTAACTGTTGTGTGTGTATGTGCATGTGCTTTACTTTTTATTTACAAAAAAAATAAAAATACAAAAAAAATGCATCATAATACATCTGTGTACATACATATAAAAATTCTGCAAAACTTTCTGTTTTCCTCAGAAAAAGAATTTTAGTGACCGCACACTACGCGCACTCTTATCCTGTACACTGCACACTACAACCCTCAACCCGGGGTGGTCTTAGTTGCAACTTGATTGGTGTTCCTATGCCTTTTGAGTGGGCACGGGATCATCCCAAACATCCCATCCTAGCCAGTGTCAACCCTGCACGCTTGCGTCACACTCTGTCCAGACTCGGTTGGTTTTTACCCAGTCCGTGTCATAAAGCCTGGATACATATCCCATGCCGGCCATTTTCTGAGTCGAAGCTCGAAACTCAAGATCCCTTTCACAAGCAAGACGATGAAAGGTCATGCTAAAATCTTGACCCGATCTTGATTTCCAAAGCTACACCCGGACAATGTTCCGTCCCGGATATACATCCATGCCACATGACACCATGTCATCAAGCCTTTAATATGTCAGTCATGACCATATGACCTAGACAACACCTAACGTCACAGATCCCTTGCGCAAGCAAGGTAAAGAGAGGTTATGCCGAACTCTTGACCCGATCTTGACTCAGGTGTCGGCTCTGTTCACTATTCACATGGCCGACGCGTTAAAACGAACATGACAGGCTCGATCCTTAGGTTTGGTTTTTCTTTTGGCCGGTGGAAATCGTTTTCCCTATAGGACCCTCGCCCGGGGCTATCCACCCCGGGATGTCGAAATACAGGTGCAAAACAAGGGGCTTATAGCCGCACTGATGGTCTCCACTGACCCAGGATCTAGAATAGTTGCGAAAAAGAAGAGCAATCTTTTCCAACCTACCTAGGATTCTGAGAAAACACGTTTTAAGTAAATTAAAACGACAAAAAAAACAATAAACAATAAAAAAAAAAGAAACCGCATGTCACATGAGCTTTCCCCCTTTATCCAAAAAAGGCCTTCCCATGTCTAAACCTTACCCGTCACCCCCTCCAGCGAACCGAGAGTGGTTGAGGGTACTCGGGAGCCGTCTTTTCAGTATCGAAGTTACAAGTTCCGACAGTCCTTCCGGTTCAGCGGTTCGAATAGTCCACTATTCCCCCATGGCAGGATCAACAGATAACATTGAGGGAAATGGAACCCCGCCACTGAGAAACCTCCAGACAATGGAGGAGGTGCTGCAAGCCTTCAAAACTCTCAAGAAGCGCCAAGAAGAACAGCAAGCCTTGATCGTAGACACCATGCGCCGTTGCGGAACCATCGTCGTTCCCCAACCTGATGGGACCTTCGTCCTCATAGAAGATGAAGAAATGCCTGCTCCTCCGATTTCCCAAAGCTATCAGCAGGTCCCTCCTCCACCAAGCTACGAAAATCTGGCAATGCAAAGTAGCTCCCGCTCAAAGCTTCACTCGGGCCTCAGTCAAGCAGCTCCGATCTGCCAACCGCAGCACAATCAATCTCCCGGCTCTGCGCCACAAGCTCAATATCACCAGCACACATATGGGCCCGCTCCCCCAGATCCCAATGTATCTCGCTATCCCTGGGGATTCAATCCTTTGCCTCTATACGAGCCTCGCATCCATAACCTGAAATCCCAATGTTTACCAGGGACAGACATCCCAAGCGGATATCTCGACATTTCAAACCTACCACCCACTGGTCTGCCACTTGGGGCTAACGAAACATTTCTCCAACTCCCAAACATCACCCTTGGCGGTCCGGGCAATCACGCCCTCAACTCCAATTTCAACAACCAAGGGTACGGGATGGTATACACTCAACTACCTCCCCAAGACTCCCAAATGGCGATCCCATCAGCCAATCCACCTCCGTCTTCAGTTTCTATCCCAAAATACGGCAGCCTGCCCCTGCCTACCAACCCTCACATGGCTTGGTTGGTCGAACAAATGAAGGACATGCAAGGCAAACTGGCAAACTCCAGGAAGGATGCCCTTATGCCCACAGATCCGAGCAAGGTGGTTCCTCTCCCTCCAAAATTCAGGATGCCGGAAATGGAAAAGTTTGATGGGACAGAATTCCCAAAGACCCACATCGACACCTACGTCTTGGGAATGAGAGCCAAAGGTGGCACCCCACAACAAATGGCGGATCACTTCCAGCATTCCCTCAAATCCACGGCATTAAGGTGGTTCCTCAACGTAAAGGCGGAAAATCGCTCCACCTGGGATCAAATCAGCGAGATCTTCCTGGAGAAGTACCGCGCCAACCTCGAATGGGAAACCAACTGCCACAACCTGCAAGCCACCGAACAAAAGGATGACGAGCCTGTAGGGGAATTTTACAAAAGGTGGAACTGGAAACTAAGCGAGATAATGGATCCACTTTCCAAAGAAGAGCAAATGGATATCTTCCATTCCTGCCTCAAACCATCTCTTAGGGCCTTGATTATCCACCACTTCTATCCTGACCTTCGTGCCATGGTCAATACCGGGACCAAGTTCGAAAAGACGCTGAGCCTACAAAAGACAGCAGCTACTCCTGCTTCTTCCTACCGCTACCAGGCAGCGTCGTCAAATCTGACGCATGTCCCAAACAAAGGAAAAGTGGCCACCGGAGTAGTCCACTACATCCAGAACGGAGTCCAAGGAAGCCGCGATCAAGCGCCCCCGAGAAATAACAATCCTCCCCGGCCGCAGCGTTTTCAGCACTTCGACAACTTCGGAATGCCTCTAAGCCAAGTCTTCGAGGCATTGGTGAACCAGAACATGCTCAAGCCCCTTGAGAATTATCAGCCAAGGAATCCTAACCCGAACATGGATATGAGCAAGCGGTGCGCTTTTCACAACAACCCCGGCCACACCACCGACAATTGCATCATACTAAAGCAAGCGATCCAAGGGATAATTGAAGAAGGAAAGTTGGAACGCCCCTGCGGTCCAAACACAGTCGGAAATCCATTCCCCAGGAACGATAGGGTGAACATGGTAGCGTTCGACATGGACAAGTCCTTTGTACTCTCTCAAGCCCATCAAAAACGCCATTGAAGAGCTGGTTACCCTTTTCCAGACCTACAGCCAGCAAGGAGGAAATAATTGAGAAGCTTGGTCTAACCCCTCGTCTCATAGAGTCTAGCTTCGTAAAGGACCCCGAGTCTGTTTTATTTAAGTTTGAGTCTCTCGAGTCGTCTGACGGCCTTATGCCTAAAGATTATGCGTTCGTAGCAAACACTGTATTCCCTTATGCTTTGAATAAAAAACTCGATCTTTCTGAGTATCCCCTCATTGCCACTTTAACAAATGATAAATTAACTAATCAAAAACAGTTAATAATGATTCACTTGATAAAGACGCAGACACATTAATGAACAATACCTTAAACAAATCTTTAAGCATGTTGTCAAATGAGAGGAAAATCGGGTCCAAGCTGCCGAGAATGTTCTAAACAAAGAGAATTTGGAAACTGCTGAAGAGCCTACAGAGACGCAAATCGGAGAATTCTTCGTCGATACTTCGCCTAAAGAATATCGAGTCTTCTTCGCCCCCCTACACTCTAAAAAAAACACAAAAAAAATCATACAGTCAAACCTCGTAGGTTCTAGTACTTTTTTCATTCAATCAAGTCCTCCTCAAACATTGTAATTAAGCCTTCAATTTTTCATATACAAGTTTTCTCTCTTTTCTTGCTAGACTTGAGACATTATTTTGCACAGCCCACATTACATTTAAGGAAATGGTTTTCTTCTATATCATCACTTGCATTGCTCAACAAATAATTTTCCAAATGATTAATGCTTTGATTAATTGGTGCGAGAAAGTCAATCGATAACTCTCCATACACCTTACCATACCCCACACAAAGGCCTCCATCAATCCATACACTTTCCAAAACATGTCCCCACCATCGCCTTGACCAAGTCAACGACGGCGGCAACAACAAAGGACAACAAAAGGTCACTCAGCATTAAAAGATTGATCCCATGTCAACAACAACCTAGGGGCTCGCCTTCGCCCTCGTGTACATCAAGAAATTTCAAGCAGGGGCTTGCCTTTGCCCTCATATGCTTCAAAAAAAAAGAAAAAAAGCTCAAGAAGAAGCTTCAAAAAAAAAAACTCAAGCAGGAGCTTCAAAAAAAATGAGGCCAAGGACCTAGCACCGCCAATCAGAAGCTTGACAGATAGGCAAAAATTAAAGCTCGATGAATGGAAGTTGTCGATAACAATGAAGCAGTTAAAGCAAAGGCAGAATCATGTCATAAGCCCTTAAGCTGTGTTCAAACTCTTTCTCCGTCGATGAAAGACGACGATCAAGAAGCAATTGATTCATTGAAACTGCCGTCAAATATGACTTGTCAAGGAATCACCTCAAGGCCCGTGCCTCATCATTCAACCTTCCATCCGAGCCTTTTCGCCAAAGGTCGCACAAATATTCATTACCCTTGCCCCAAAGCCAAACACGGTTCGGCCCCGAACTACGTCGACCTGAGCTCCTTGTCATAAGGGAAACATAGGCAACCAGAAGTGGTCCGGTCATAAACACATACAAATCGACAAACCCGGTCTCATCAATGACCTCTTCTATACACAAACCTTCTTTCACACCAGACCAAATTCGATCCTTGATACCGGTTGACTTTCTCCTCATGATTAATCAAGCATATCAAGTTTTATTGTTGAATAACCCGAACATCAACAAAGGATTTTAAGCAAACATGTGATGATTGTGAACAAATCATGTTTTCAGATGTCTCGACAAGTCTTCTTTTTCTACAAAATAGGAAAAATAGAGCTAAACACTAATTTTCTGTCAGCAAGGGCTTTCATACACTTTTACAAGCTTTTCAGGGATCAGACTCTCTCAAAAGAGTCAAGCCCAAAAGCATTTCTTTTGTGCCTACATCAAATAAGGCATTCACACAAAAAGGGACCCGTTTCCACCTTTTCAAAAATAATATATACGCCCTTGCGAGTGTACATTACAAGTCATTCGTTTCACATTTTTGGTTGACTGACTGATTCAAAAAAAAAATACAAAGGTGTTGAAAAACATACCCAGCCAGATTGAAAACCCCAAACAGGGCAGTCTAGGCAAAAATCAGGGTTGCACCATTCTACCCCTTTTTCGTCTCCCCTTCTCTCACAAAAGAAGGTCGAACTACACAGGCCTGAGCCCCTCAGTCCGAGGGGAAAGTAGGCAGCCTTCATTGGTTCGGTCTAAAGCATACACAAAAATCCAAAAATTGGACGCCATCAAGGCTCAGACAAGAAGCAAGCAAGAGATTTTGCGTCTCAACAAAGAGAAGGAGTTCTTGGTTCGTTCGCGTGTAGATCACCATTAGAGGGAGGTTGTTTTATCTTCTAAGGCTTGAAGCTCCATTGTTGATTTCATCACCAAGTTCGAAGAATGATATTAGAAGATTCGACATCAAAGTTCAAAACTTGAATTTTGAGATCTGTTTTGACAAACTAAATCGAGTTCAAGGTATATAATTCTATTTCATAATTTTTCTAATCTTTTCATGCTAGACAGATTTAAGGGCTAGAGTTTTGATGTTCTTTGCAACTTTGACTATCGAGGTCATTAAAAAGGTACATAAACACCATATAAAGAATGGATAAACTTGAAAAATAAAAAAAGTTAAGAACTCAAAGGCGGACTAATGGACATGTTTTTTACTATCAGAATTACTCCATATTAGCATCATTACTGAGTTATGTATTCAAATCCGAGCAAACCCTGGTTCAATTTTAAGCCATTGATTTTCAAACTTAATGGATTGGTTATATTGCTCTCTTGAATTGAGTAATTCTCCATTTTTGCATGATTTACCCAAAAAATATACTCCCTCCGTCCACTTACTTACTTCACACTTTCTATTTTGGGCGTTCAAATACATACTCCCTCCGTCCCGTAATAAGTGACACAATTACTGTTCCGCACGGGAATTAAGAAAAAAGTGAAAAGGTTAATGTGTTGTGAGTGTAGATAGTTGAGTAGGAGAGAGAATGAGTGGAGAGAATAGTAAATTATAATGGTGTTGTGAGTATTAAAATAATGTAGGAGAGAGAATGAGTGGAGGGAATAGTAAAGATTCTTTGCCATTTTAGAAAGTGTGACTTATCAGTGGGACGCCCAAAATAGCAAAGTGTGTCACTTGTTGTGGGACGGAGGGAGTACTTCACACTTTGTTTTTTTACCTAAAATGGAAAGTTTTTATTATTAAAATATTAACCCTACCTCACTCATTCTCTCCTACATTATTTTAATACTCACAACACCATTATAATTTACTATTCCCTCCACTCATTCTCTCTCCTATTTTACTTTTACACTCACAACATTTATATCATTATTTTTTTCCTTAATCCACGTATGAACAGTAACTGTGAAATATGTAAGTGGACGAAGGGAGTATTTAGGATTATAAGTGGGACTCAGAAGCGGGGTAATTCTCAGAATCAATAATAGCAAATAGAAAACTCTTCCTCGATGTAAAGAAAATCAATTCATTTTGAACTACTATTATTCGAATCACAACCCAGTAAAAGATAAAATTTTAATTTGCATATTTTAGTTTCCACCAATATTGCATAAATTAGTAAAATTAAAGTTGCATGTTTAATACATACTCCTATGTTTTTCCCAAGTAAACAATCTTCCGCATACATCCATCTATTAAGAGCTGAAATTCATCATTTCATTGTGATACATTAAAATGTGAGAAAGTACGATCCCAATAACTCATGCAAAACGTATTCACCGGAGTGGGAACGATCACTGTGCCTATAGGCATTCCAACCACTATACGGATGGAGAGCTGATATTATGTGAGCTTGAACGACTAAGTCTAGACTTCTCGGGCCTCTCTAGCTAGCCTTAGTTCAAACATATAGCTCGACAACACCTCAACAAAGAAAATTGTGGCGCTCAATATGTTCTATGTTGGAACAAACTTGCATAAGTAATTTGGGTAACTACCTGATGACGCCACAGCTTTTGGGGTCAGGAGCGGTTCAGGATATCTGGCTAGGATATATTTGGTGGTTTAATGTACCTAGATCACAACACAAACAAGCACCGTTAAGGTCAAAGTTGGATGTTACTCCAACTCAGGCCCTCGGGTGTGAGAGTAAGAATACTGAGTAATAAGGCTTTGAATACCTTTGGAGTGAGTGTGTGTTTAGGTTTAGAGAGTATTAATAGAGCTTACTCAATTGTATATGGAACTTATCTTTCCCAAGGGGGTAAAGGCCTTCTATTTATAGGCAATGAGACGGTGCTTAGTTGATGTAAGCAATGAGATCAGCCCTAGGGGGCACTTTGGTATTTGACCAGCTACACGTGTCCGCAGCTAATTGGTCCTGCCAGGGAGGAAACATTGGTGTCCGGGGGACATGGGCTGAAAGTGACATGAGCCGTGTAGCCGGCTTAGTGCATTAAATGGAATAGTAGGCGCCGGGCGAGGCCGCATTGAATGCGTTATGGGGGAGCCGGCAAGTGGCCTGTCAGAGCCAGTGAGCTGACTTGCTCAGTAAGGCTTGACATTAACCGGAAAGCAGATATGTGCCCGCGGTCAACGTTGTGCCCGCGGTCAAAGATATATGACGCGAGCACGGTTGATGCGGTCATGACTCATACGGGCACGGATCCAGCGAGCAGGGTCCCAACGGTCCTCGATGGGGACGATGCGAGGAGGGACGCGGTCTTGACCGCAAAGGCCTATTTGTCCGCGGTCTTCCCTCCAGCGATCTAGGAACTGCCACGTCACTGGTTCCTTGGACTAGACCGAGCGCGGGCCCGGTCCAGTAGATCCGGGCTCATCAATGGCCCCTAGCTCCAAGTGTGATTATTTATGGTCTGAGTGAGGAGCTACTAGAAACTCGGCTTGCTCCAATTGTTCCTCGAGCGAGCACCAGTGTTGGTGTTTTTGTTGGGCCTCATGGGCTTATTGCACCGTTCGGAAAGCACCAGTGAGAGGCACGTGGCCCCTTGCATGGCGTCCCTCCCGGTTAACAGGGGGGCCCCTTGGCAGATGAAAAGACAGGTTAAGGGTACGTACAGGGGTACGTGTCAGCCATCCAAGGGGGGTAATAAATGCAAAAGGTATTTAATTTTCGAATTTTCAAACGTTGGAGACGGTTCAGGGTCCGAGGTTGGATTTGTGGGCTAATTAATACGGGTTAACGGGTTAACCCGTATAGGTAGGCCTTATAAATACCAAACCCTTAAACCTCATACACTTTTACCGTTTCCAAACATCCGAAGAGCTTTAGAGAGAGAAATTTCCTGCTGCGAATTCTGTGCAACCGTTCTTCGAATCTACCCTCAAGCTTTCTTTTCGTAAGTAACGTTGGGTGTTTTTCTTCTTCATCTCCTTCTATTTTTTCTTTTCTGGGTTTTGAACGAAATGACCACTCGTGAATTTGGACCCCGCCGTCCCATAGAACTAGGAGATGGGTCCACCCACGATATCTTTGTCGTACGTAAACGGGTGGTGGTATCTTTAGGAAGGTAGGATTGGGGTGGATAAGGCTATCCCTTAGGTGTTTCCTGTTTTTCTGTGAGAGAGATGATTGGGGGCCTTTTGTCCCACCCCGATTGTGGGAGGCCAAGAGAAAGTACATCTACAATCGTAATGTACTGGTGCTGGGGGATCACCGCAGGCTAAGAAATTTTGTAATGGGGGTTTTGTGCGGGTTTCTCCGCGAGAGAGATCGGGCTTTGAACGCCTTAGAACTTGTGAGGAGAGAGCGATCCGTGTCCCCGAACAAATAAGCGGCGGGAGAAGTGTGAACTAATGGACCCCGATCAAACTAATGAGGTGCGAGCACCGAGCACCGAGGACTGAGCACCTAGGGACTCCGAATAACCCTCTAAATTTTCTGCCCTTAAGGACGGTTTTTCCCAATGTTGTGCCCGCGGCCACAGGCTGCTAACCCAATTGATCGAGCGGTAGCGAGGAGTTGGAGCCTCTGAATTTCCAAGTGACCGGAGGTGGGGGAATGAACTGAGGTAACCTCTGTCCGGGTTGATGACACCGGTCTCTTTGGCTCGACGAGCTCGGAGACCGAGGAGGATGACCGCGAGGTTGAGGACGGGGAGGGCTGCGGGGACCTCTAAGAAGGCTGCTTTGAGACCACGATCGTGGATGCCTTTTCGACCACGACTCAGGAGGAGGAGGTAGGCGAGGCCCCACGCCGCAATAAAGGCAAACGGCCATTTGTTGAGGCGAACCACAGTCATGGCCGCGATAAGAAAACCAAGGAAGTGGCTATCCTCAAGCGGGAGGAGGATATTTATGAAGTGTACTATGTTGACCGCAAGGCCTATCGTGTCCGCACCCTTGGGCACGTTAGATAAAGGGAAGGATAAGGCGAGGCGGGAGACGATGGCGATGTCCACGAGGATAATAGGGCCTTAGTTTTTATGGTGCTCAATTTGAGAATGGCACGAGGTTGCCCCTGGATCCTTTCTACTATGAATTCACGGAGTTCAACAGTTGCCTCCCCATGAACGACTCCCAATGCCATCGGGGCTATTGTTTCTTTCATAGGCTGTTTGCGAGATTCTTGGGCTATGAACCCACCACTGGCCGGGCTTTATGCCTACTACCAAAACCAAATCAGTAGGAGTATTACGGGTTTGAAGGCTAGGAATTTCTCTGCAGACCTTCTCTCCCCCACAAACAAGTTTGACCAATGGAACCGAGAAGGATATCTTGGTCATTGAGTCTAGGTTTGGATGGCCCTTTTCCAAGCCTCGAGTCCGATCCCGATGAAGGTGTCCTCTAGCGGTTATCCGGACCCGTCCTCTGCCGATGCTATGCGCCTTTGCCATAGAGAGGCATACGGCCCTTTATTTGGATAGCGGGGAGGAGCCCGTTTATGACGTGGGCACAATAGTTGTAGATGAGCCTCTTTTGATCTACTCGGGGTGGCTCCTCGCGAGAGGGCGCCTCACATGCCCCCAGTAGAAATAGAGTCGTTGCCCCGTGACCACGATTGGAGGGTGCACGAGCACTACCAATTTGAGGCGGATTGTAAGACACCGCATCTTTGGGCGGCGAGTGCGATCCTCCCGAACTTATCGGTCTCTAACTTTTTTCATATAGCTTGTTTGCCAATTTATTTTTGTCTTTGATTTTTGAGCGCATTCTAACCTTTTCTCTTTCCCTCGAGTAGATCCGAGAAGAATACAATTTCGATGGCCCCTTTGAATCTTTGCTCGGTTGAAGGCCAAGAACAAACAAGCTATCGGGGATCTTTGCTTTGCGAAGAGAGCGGCGAGATGGAGTGGGGTCCCCACCAAGGATAAGACGGTGCCCATTGTCGGCGAAAGACGGGGGATCCTGCGAGCCTTCCCAAGTCTATCCCTACTACGGGAATGCGCCTCCGCCCCCAGGGGTCCTCCTCCATCCAGCACTAGAGGCTCCCGCTCTCCCCACAGCCGCACCATTCCTTAGGCCATCAAATGGATTCTCGGAATAGAAATGAGAGGGATGGAGAGCTGGGACGAGGGACAAAGGAAGGCTGCGAAGGTCGGGGATGTTCCTCCTCGGACTATGGCCCCTGCTTGTGGCCTCGGCTTCTTCTCCCCCTGTTGAGGGGCACACTCTGCTCGGTTGCTTATCCAGTGGCCTCCTTGACTACTCGCGAGGAGACTCTGGCGGTTAGGAAGAGGTTGTCCGAGGTGACTCCCATCACCGGGGTGGATATCTATGCCTGGAACTCTGCCAATGCCTCTGTGGGGATCGGGCTGGCGAACCGCCTATACTCTCCAGGACTTCTATAAAGGCATAGTTGTCGAGGAGAATGCCTGCCCACAGTGGGGGATATAGGCCTCGCTACGACCGAGGTAGCCGCTCGCTTGATCTAATCTTTTGGCTTCACAATTTCTTTCATTGTATAACTTTTGATCTCTCGCCCGCAGTGAGTAATAAGGTCTTTGCGAGGAGTGCTTGGGAAAAGCTGTGACACTCGACCGTGAGGTGGAGAACAAAACTGCCATTTTGGCGGCCAAACTTCGGGAGCTGGATGAGGCTCAAACAAGAATTGGGACCTTGAACTCCATGCTGGAGGACAAGGAAAAGGCCTTCACTCAGAAGGAGACCGATTTGCAGGGCTTCCAGGAGAGGGTGACCCAGTGGAGAAGGACCTTGAGAGGATAAGGGGTCGGCGGGATGAGCTCCGCGGGCACAAGAAGCAGTGGGAGCCCGGGAATAAAGAGCTCACGGCCGAGTGGATCTTGCCGAGGGCGATCTGGAGGCTTTGGGGAAGAAGGTGGACGAGGCATCCGATGGCTGCTCCCTACAAAAGGATGGAGGCGAGAGGGAAGTTCGCCCTCGACGATGTCCGCAAGGAAGCTGTGGAGGAATACAAGAACTCCCAAGCTTTCAAGGGCGGCTCGTTCTTTGAAAACACGGCTCGGTATGAGGCTGGGGTCCGGACACAAATAAGGAATTTTGCGGCCACGGGCAAGTTCACCGTGCAGGAGTTGGCCTTGATTGGCTCGCTTGTTGCTACGGATGATGAATGCTTGCCCGGGCATGCATTAGTTCCCTTGTCCGAGGATGAGGTCCAAGGTTTGGAGCTGTCCGCCGCGGCCTCTTTGCCTCCTGTGGCAGAAGTGACGGCTCTTAGCCTGATCGCCGATTTGGATGAACTGCGATTCGGGGAGAACCCTATATCATTGGGGGATGCCTTGGCTCAGGTTCTTCCAAATGGGCCTGCTATAGGAGATCTTTTTCCTTCGCGGGCGGCTCTGCTTCGACCTCTGCGAGCCCATCTCTGAACCTATAACAGAGATTCGGATGACCAGTCTTCCTTCCCCAACTCCAAACTCAGAAGCGGGCACAGAAGGTGCGGCCAGAGAGACTGTAGATACGGCCAAGGACCAAGCTCCCATAGTTTAGGATTTTTTGCTTTTTTCTTTCTGTAATAGCTCGTAGGATCCTTGTAATTATTTCTCAGTAATAGAACCATTTTTCAAACTGTAACTATTCTTTTTAATTACTTGTCTTGTAGGCTGCTTTGAGTGCTCGCAATTTTGAAGTACCTTAATACTTGTCTTCTTGCTCTTTCTCTAGCTTTTTTGACTTGTAATTAAACTTTATACTCTCCTTACTGCGGTCAAAAGCTTAATAGGCCCTTTGCGCATTTTTTGAGTTTTCCTAACTCTTTATTCAAAATCACTTGGATTTTTCGTGAGAGTCGACCTTATTCATCTGCGGCCGTATTTGTTTTAGCCTTGTGGCAAAGTTAGGGGTCTTGACCCCGGTTGTCTATTTGGCTTTGTTAAAACGCGTTTGATCAGCGTCATCCATTTACACTTATTCCCGGCCTTGCGAGCCGTGGTGTAAGTCAAAGGCAACGAGGCAAGCTACCTTCGAGAGGGCATGCGAGTGTGGCGGGTGAAGCTATAGTCCGCGCAACATGAGGGTAGGAGCATATTTAGCATAGCGGCCCTTTAACCTGCGGCATGCGTATCCACTAACGGTGGTTCACGCTTTGACCCTTTATTCAAAATCACTTGGATTTTTGTGTGAGGGTCTCCTTCGCGATACAGTAACGGGCTTATATGTAGGCCTTTGTTACATACGAGGCATACGAGTAACGACCACCTAAGGCCTTCGCGCATTTAGTCGGGGACGAGGGCCTTGGCCTTTGTCCTCGCTTGCATCCATATCCACTTATTCTGGTGGCGTCACGCGGGCGGGACGGTGTATCCTCCCGCGATGCGAGCACGGATCGTAACGGATCTTTGTACTCATATAGGCGTGCGGACCCTACAAGATCGTTGCGCATCGGTAGGTACGGATCGTAATGGATCTTTGTACGCATGCTTGGCATCCGCTTGCGGGCATCCACTTTAGCTCTCGAAATTTGGTGGGAATAGGTTTTTGCATCAAACTATGATGAAACATGATGATAACTTCCTTTATATACAGTCTACTCCTTCCAAAAAATTACAAAGATTTTTAAAAGAAGTATCTCTTAAGGTGGTCATTTGTTCCAAGCGTGTTTAAGCTCTTCTCCCTCTTTTGGTCGCAATATGTAGGTGCCACTCTTTGACTATCTTTGTGACCTCATATGGACCTTCCCATTTCGGGGACGGCTTGTTGAAACCGGGTTGGGTCCCTTGGACCTCTACGCTTACGAGTACCCGAGTCTCCAAGCGAAAAACTCCTCTTATTTACTCTCTTGTCATGGTGCTTCTTCGCTTTACGCTTGTAGTTCACCATTTTTTCATTTGCCCGTATTCTCCTTTCCTCGAGATCGTCCGGGTCACACCTTGTTTGTCTCATTTTGAGACTCATCGAAGTAGGTGACTGCATGTACGAGGGTAGGGCTACCTCAATGGAGCCATTGCCTCGACCCATACGTGAGCGAGAAGGGAGTTTCTCTGTTGAATTTCTTATTGTGGTGCGGACAACCCATAATGCAATGCGGAGCTCGTCCAACCAACGTCCTCCTCGTCCCTCCAAGTTTTTCTTTAGGGCGGTGAGGACTAGCTTGTTCGCGGCCTCGGCTTGGCCATTTCCACGAGGATAGGCAAGCTGCGGACTTACGGTGTTGCACCTTCATTCTCACACATTCGGCGGTGAATTTCGCGGGCGGGTGCCATTATACGAAATTATTGCTCGGGAACCCCAAATCGGCAATAGATGTGGTCGTGGACAAAGCGATGGTGTTATCCTCGGAAATAGTGGCTAAGCCCTTTGCTTCCGTCCACTTGGTAAAGTAATCCACGGCCACCACGGCATACTTAATGTTCCCTCGGCGGTTGGAAATGGTCCAATGAGATCAATCCCCACGTATCAAACGGCCACGATGGTACAACCAAAGTACTTTCTGTTGATGGTAGTGCAGGGATGTCTGCAAATCTACGGCACTTATCACACTTTCTCACATACTCTTGTGCATCTCTTCTCATCGTGGGCCAAAAGAATCCTTGAAACTTGATCTTGTCGAGAGGGTGCGAGCACACGGATGTCCGCCATAAACTCCTTCATGGACCTCGTAGAGTAAGTTGGTGACCATGTGAGTTTTGACGCATACGAGTAAAGGCTTGGTGAATGATCGCCGAAAGAGTACCCCATCGAGGACGAGGTATTTCGCGGACACCGCTATGATGGCTCTAGCCTTTCTTGGATCCTCGGGAGGGCACGCTTCTCGATGTAATCCTTCATTTCATCTACCCGAGTCCACTTACTTGATCCTCAATATTGTTTATGCGAATCCGATCTATAGCGAGTCTCTCTGTGAATTCAATGCAGCGATCTGCCTCTAATTCATCAATTTCTTGATACATTATTACGGAGAGGAGGTGCAGCTTCCACATTGTCCTCTCTCATGACTTGGTTTAGCTCATAGTAGGTAAACTTTTTGATGAGGGTTTTTGCAAGCTCAGCGATGCGAGTTAGCCTTTGGGTTGATAGTATCATACTCCCCCTTAATTTGATTAACTATGAGTGAGAATCACTGTTGATCTCTATGTTTTGCACTCCCAAGTCTCTTGCTAATTCCATGCTGCTATGATCGCTTCATACTCGGCTGATTGTTTGATGCTTCGAATTTGAACCTCAAGGCCCTCTTAAATGTCTCCCCGCAGGGTGCGATCAGAAGTATGCCCGCTCCACTTATTAACTTGCTCGCTGAGCCGTCCACGAATAAAGTCCATATTTCTTCCGGGTGCTCCTTTGGTTGCATAGTTTCAGTGCTCGAGCTTTACGGGTTATCTTCGATTACGCTCGCTTTCTTTTTCCGAGGTCATTTGTCCGCCAATTTGAATGATGATTCTACTACAAAATCAACTAAGGCTTGCGCTTTGATTGTCTTTCTCGGGGAGTAGGTGATCTGGAACTCAGTGAGCTCTATAGACCAAGCTAGCATTCTCCCCGAAGACTCTGGTTTGTGTAAAACCTTTCTAAGCGGAGCCTCGAGTTGAAATACGGTTATAGGATGTGCGAGAAAAGTAGGCTCTTAATTTTCGAGCGGTCTGAAGCAAGGCGTAAGCTAACTTCTCTATATTAAGATAACGCCCTTCTACGGCGGACGGTGCCTTACTTACATAATAAAGCTGGTTTTGGGAGTTATTCTCCTCCCTTAAAGAACGGCGGCTCTTGCCCGGATCGATGCTTGCTAGAAACAGAAAAAGCTCTTCCCAGGCACCGGCTTTGAAATAGAGGGCTGCCCGAGGTATGTTTTGACTTCTTCAAAAGCCTAATGGCACTCGGTGCTCCATGTAAATTCATCGGCTCTCTTCCCCCTTTGAGAGTTTTGAAGAAGGGGAGGCATCTCTCTGCTGGCCGCGAGATGAAGCGACGAAGTCTTTGTGATGCGGCCATTGAGCTTTTGAACATCTTTAACGCAAGCGGAGGTTTCATGTCCAATAGGGCTTGGATTTTCGGGTTAGCCTCTATCCCCCTTTGATTGACCATGAATCAGGAACTTGCCCGCTTTTACCCCAAAGGCACATTTGAGGGGATTTAGCTTCATATTGTTACGGCGCAAGTTCAGGAAGGTTTCCTCCACGTCGAGCTCGTGGGAGTTTTCCTTGGTTTTTATCACCATATCATCTATATAGGCCTCGAGATTTACGCCCGGTGGTTTTTGAAGACCAGATTGACCATCCTTTGATATGTGGCTCCTGCATTTTTCGGCCCGAAGAGGGCATCATTTGTGTAGCAGTAGGTTTTGCCGCGACGATGAAAGCTACAAAGCGGACATCCTCGGGAGCCATTTGGATCGATGGTAGCCGAAGTATGCATCAATGAAGCTTAACACTCTGTGCCCGGCTATAGAGTCCACCAATTTATCTATGCGAGGAAGAGGGAAACAGTCTTTGGGGCATGCCTTGTTGAGGTCCGTGAAGTCAACACACATTCTCCATTTATCATTGGATTTCTTGACCATCACGACATTGGCTAGCCATTTGCGGTAGGTAATTTCCTTGATTATCCCCGCTTTTAGCAATTTTTCCACCTCTTCCTTGATGGCAATCTCTTTCTCAGGGAGAAGTATGCGGATTTACGGTGGATGTTCTTGAAGGATGGGTCATCATTGATTTTATGGAGGATCACGTCCTCGGCGATTCCCAGCATATCTTCCACCCTCCAAGCGAACACATCGCAATTTGCTCTAAGGAACTCGATGAGTATCCTTCTCTCCTCGCTGTGAATTTCCAGGCCTACCTTAACAGTTTGCTCGGGGAAGTGGGGGTTGATTACCACCTCCTCGAGCTCGTCGTTAGGTTTTAGGTCAACGATTTCTCGGTTGTGCAAGGAGTCAATAACAATGGTAGGGGTTGACTTGAGCTTCGGTCGGTGTTGCCCGAAAGAGTATATGATATCACGGTCAATTTCCCCCTCTATTCCTCGATCAATATACCCTCCCTCAACGGGCGACCAAGCTGCTTCGATTTTACGCTCATCTTGAGCTCCACCTTCGTGGAATGGAAAGAAAGCATGCCAATTGGTACGGGTGGCGGCGGGAGTGCAAGAGTTTTCCCCTTTTTTGATTTGTCCTCGCCTTTTCCTTCTATCAATTTGTCCTCGCCCTGTATTGGCGGGCGGGATGCAGCCTTCTGTTCTTTCCTTTTTCCTCCGGTGCTCGGAGGAATCTCCCCTGGTTTTTGATGGTAGCAACCCCGCCCGGGTGTTAAATTTCACCCTGCGGTGGGAGACGGACGCAACTATTCCCAATTCGGCTGGCGATTCTGTAGAGAATGGCATTGTGCGGGAAGGAAGATCGACCACTATGAAAGTTATCTTGGCCGTCTTACGCATGGGTTTTTCCCCAATAGTTACGTCAAACACAATCGTCCCCTTTACTCTTACGGCGTGATTTGTGAAGCCCTCAAGCATGCCCGCGTATGGAAAAAGATGTGCTTCAGTCATTCTCATTCCTACCAACGTGTGGTAGTAAAGTATATCGCGGGCAGCTCCTGTATCTATTAACACTCGGCCTATGTTTGCCCGGTTGATTCTCATTCTGAGGGTAAGAGGCTGAGTGGAATGAAAAAGGGTGGAGGCAAGTTCACTCCTTTTGAACCCAATTTCCTGCTCTTCCTCCGGAGCCATTGCGGGGATGGAGAAAACCTTTTCCAATGTCCGGATTTGGAGGGAGAGCTGTTTGTTGGAGGGAGGTTCTTCTCCAATGAAGTTTATGTTGTAGTCTCCATCGTCATCCTCAAAATTGTCTCTTTCCACCCTCTCGGGACCACGAGGGTTTCGTGCCCGCTGCTGGTTATTATTGGGGGCTTGGTTGTTTCCCTTGACCCATCGAGTGAGCTCCCCATTATTGATTTTCTGCTGGATTATTTTTCTCAGTTGAAAACAGTCCTCAGTTCCGTGCCCGTGATCATTGTGGTACTCACAGAACTTTGCCCTACTCCTCTCATTTGGTTTTCTGAGCATGGGAGGAGGAGCAGGAAAGTCTGATGCCCGCATGATCACCGCTCTTGGCTCGGTGAGCTCAGTGTAGGCTATTTCTTCCATCTTCTTTCGGAGCTTATCCGACCCACGACCTTTGTTTTTGCCACGATTGTTAACGCGGGCGGGTTACAGGGTGGTCTCCTGGACTTGGCTTATTCTTTCCTTAGGCTGAAACTCGGGGACCGGCGTCTTTGCTCTCTTCGGCGGAAGCAATGGCGGAAGCCCTTTCATACATCTCCTCCACCGTTTTAGGTTGGTGGAGGCAAAGTTCAATTTCGGGAAGGAGGAAGTGAGGCCTCCTCAAAGCAAAGTCTAATATCCCCCTCTTCCCGGATCTACTATCTCCTCGTGACCTTTACGAAGCGAGCAATGTAATCTTTTTGTGGATTCGGTGGCGGCACCTTGACATGGACAAGATCTGTCTTTGGTGCAGCGGGCACACTGCTCCGGCAAAGGCATTGAGAAAAATGTTCTGAAGTGATTGAAAGAGTTGATGGAGCGGGGTTTAAGTGCCGGCATCCGAGGATAGGGCCTTGCCCGTGAATGTGGCGGCTAGAGCTTTGCACATCACGAACTCGTCCTCGGAGAACAATGCCATCGGCCCTCAAATCTACCCATGTGGCTCCTCGCATTCTTGGATCCATCGTATGTATCCATGCAGGGGGCTTCCCCTTCGAATAGGTGCCGGGCGATCTTGTCGGCGAAGGCATCCATAGTGCGACCACATTTACGAGTGGCCTTCGATGGGTTTCCCACATCTTACGCATGAAATCAACGAACTCGGGGTTACATTTGTCAACCTTACGCTTCTTAGCTCGTGGAGCCACGGCCTTCCCTTTGGCCGGAGCCAAGGGTAATGCTTGGGGCCTCGCACGTTGGTTTGACTGTGCCTCCTCTCCAATCTCCTCGCTGTCCTCGACATGCACCACGCTGCGCTTAGCCGGTTGTCCGCGTTCGAGGTTGGTTCGGCCCTCTTTGCCCCGCACTTGACTAGCAAGTGAATGAGCGGGAGCTCGTTGGGAGAACCTTATGGACCCTTGTGGGAGCTGTAGCCCTCCATTGGCCTCTATTTCGAACATCTCCAGTTGTTGGTCAGCAATTGCCATGGCCTCAGCGACCAGCTTGGATTTGGAATCCAGAATTTCTTGCCTCCTTGTTATTTGCTCTGGGGAGAGAGGAGTGTTCATGGTGGTGTTTCTTGGGGGAGGTTGAGGAGTTTTTGGGCTCTTGTTTAGGAGGGCCTGTGCTTTTTCAGCACGTATTTGGTCTGTGAGTTGGTGTATGGCCCTTTGACCAGGAGAGAGGGTGTTTGGTGGCTGGGAACGTGCCCCCATTCTATTGAAAACTGAGTTTGGAGCCTTGCCTTTATTAATGACGGAGGGTGAGGCTTGATCATCCTCCTCTAGGGTCAAGTGACCCGCATTTTCCAATATTCTAGCCATATTCTGGAAAGAAGATGATGGAAAAAAGAAGAGCCTTTCGGCACTGAATTTGTTTAGGACACGTGAGGTGCCTTGAAAACAAAAGATTTTTAACGAGAAAACGAAAGAAAGTCGGTTCCCGGCAATGGAACCACTGATGACGCCACAGCTTTTGGGGTCAGGAGCGGTTCAGGATATCTGGCTAGGATATATTTGGTGGTTTAATGTACCTAGATCACAACACAAACAAGCACCGTTAAGGTCAAAGTTGGATGTTACTCCAACTCAGGCCCTCGGGTGTGAGAGTAAGAATACTGAGTAATAAGGCTTTGAATACCTTTGGAGTGAGTGTGTGTTTAGGTTTAGAGAGTAATAGAGCTTACTCAATTGTATATGGAACTTACCTTGCCCAAGGGGGTAAAGGCCTTCTATTTATAGGCAATGAGACGGTGCTTAGTTGATGTAAGAAATGAGATCAGCCCTAGGGGGCACTTTGGTATTTGACCAGCTACACGTGTCCATGACTAATTGGTCTGCCGGGAGGGAACATTGGCGTCCAAGGGACATGGCTGAAAGTGACATGAGCCGTGTAGCCGGCTTAGTGCATTAAATGGAATAGTAGGCGCCGGGCGAGCCGCATTGAATGCGTTATGGGGAGCCGGCAAGTGGCTGTCGAGCCGGTGAGCCGACTTGCTCAGTAAGGCTTGACATTAACCGGGAAGCAGATATGTGCCCGCGGTCAACGTTGTGCCCGCGGTCAAAGAAATATGACGCGAGCACGGTTGATGCGGTCATGACTCATACGGGCACGGATCCAGCGAGCAGGGTCCCAATGGTCCTCGATGGGGACGATGCGAGGAGGGACGCGGTCTTGACCGCAAAGGCCTATTTGTCCGCGGTCTTCCCTCCAGCGGTCTAGGAACTGCCACGTCACTGGTTCCTTGGACTAGACCAAGCGCGGGCCCGGTCCAGTAGATCCGGGCTCATCACTACCTAACAAACTAAATGAGCCTACACATATAGGAATAATAAGGAACAATATAAGTTAACTACCTAACAGATGCTTAAAGTTGAGAATCACTTGTCAAAATGGTTGCGCAACCAATTAAGATCGTTAGGGAAACATGGGCTCAGTACCTGTTGATGTTCATTAGGCAGCGTTTTGACTAGTGACAGTACGTGCTAGGAACAAAACGTTAGAAGGATACTCTGGTCATAATCCGATCATGGAAGGCTTAACTTAGTAGGTGGTTTCCGGCAGTTCATGCCAAGAGAAATAACAATGTCAGAAAGACCATAAGGTGTAAAGGACAAATATTAGTAAATGTCAACTCTCCTGATCTTATCTTATGCTAATTATAATTAAATATAAGTGATTTTCGTCGTCAAAGATGGTTATCGTTATCCCGACTGATGATGCCAAAATCGTCAAATCAGCCCAAATCCAAGCGTTCGGATGCTCCGGAGATTGCTAGGCCTGAAAATAAGAAAAAACACGTAAACTAAGCCGGGGCGAGTCCGGCTAAAGGCCCTCCGGCGTGAGAGTAAGTTCACGGTTTGTGTATGAGAAACTAAATTGACTGAGTTTCTGT
The DNA here is from genome assembly GCA_022495995.1 of Adenophora triphylla var. japonica. Lineage (NCBI taxonomy): Eukaryota > Viridiplantae > Streptophyta > Magnoliopsida > Asterales > Campanulaceae > Adenophora > Adenophora triphylla. The sequence goes on from JAFEMH010000027.1 coordinate 352,770, forward strand.
ATCGTAAAAAGTAATGTACCAAATAATAGGCCATATGACTTGTATTTATAGGGATGGATTGATAGAATACATGTAGAATTGAACTTGTAAAGAGATAAGATATAATCCTAAGAGAATTATATCTATTAAGGAGTCATTGTTTGACTTGAATTGGTGTAGGTAGTTACAATCTTGATTGGATCATAACTGTTGAATCCTTGTTTGAATAGGATTGTACGATCTGCTGGCCGGAAAGCCGAGGAGAATGAATTCCTTATCTCGGCATTGGCAAGTAAGCCGAGATGCGTGATTCTTTTTCCTCGTCATTTGATGATTGGCCGACATGTGGATATGCCGGGGTGAATGATTCTGTCTCCTCGTCATGTAATGATATGCCGAGGTAAGAACTTTTCTCTCCTCGTCACTTGTGACGTCTCAGAGCATGATGAGCCAAGTATGAAGAGCCCGTCGTCGATGTAAGGCCGAGGAGATACTCCTCGGCATATGAGGAGGGTACCTCGGTCCTTGTAATTTGAGCATTGATACTTGTGTATTGGATTATGTTTATGGCCCGGTCCATTTGGGCCCAATTCGGGCAAGCCCATGTTCGTTTCTCGGTTTATACTGTTCAGTGGCCCCCGACTTTCTAGCTCGGCCTAGGACGAGGAGAAAGTCATCTCGTCCTCGGCTTATGGGATACGAACAGGTTTTGACACGTGTCCTTGGCGTCGCTTCATATAACTGACGGTTAATACCATGATGATTACGCGTGGGCCCCCCCAGTCACGTCATGCCTCGGAAGTTGTTATAAGCATTTAATGTTGGTGGCGCCATACCCGGTGACCCGTATTGTTCTCGGGTTTGACCCGGTTTTGGTGAGTATATAAACTAAAACCCTTCTCATTTAAACATTTACTCACCCAAATTGTTTAAGAGCAAATAGCAAGGTTCAGGCGACAAGTCTTAGGCATTCACATACCCAGTTTCCGGTGAGGCTTAAGTTTTCCGGTGACGCTGCTTCCGTTGTGATTCCGACCGTTTCTTCAAAATCAGGTATGAATTTTCTTCCTTTTTATGCATTCCGTTCATGATTTTCCCTTTCTAGGGTTTTAGAAGGGGTTTTGGCATGTCAAGAAAAAGAACCGCCATTGTTGAATGTTGTTGAAGCTTTTCTTCATGAATATTTACTTTTAGCTCTCAAAAACTTTGAATCTTTGATTTTTTTCGAATTTTGTATGAACTCCTTTGAATATTGAATAAACTCCCCCATTGATCTTTGATTCCCCTTAGAAATGGCTCGTTCTTGGGACCATTCCCCCCGATTCCGTTATGGGTATCACACCGGCAATCTGAGGGTTTACCGGAGAGAGAGGGGACCCTGGTTGATGCTGACCCTGGATGACATAGGAAAGAGGTTAAGAAGTTATGGCCGTACCCGGATGTTCCTTCAATACCCAGATACCACAAGGATAGATAGGATTGTGTCTGATTCCCCCAATATTATTGTGTTTGAGGATAGGGCAGAGATGATGGAGCACATTGAAATGTTCTACCCGTCTTCAGATCTTATAGTTCGTGAGCGTCTGAGTGGTAAGGCTTCCTCCTCGGCCTTATGTAATGACGAGGAGGGGTATCTCCCTTCCCCGTCCTAAGATCAGCCATTGACGAGGTAACTAACTATGACCCCTCATCTTTTTGTAGATATGACGGGAAGAGAAGGAGAGACCTCCTCGTCCGCCCGAATAGTTGATGCCTTTATGGAAGGTGCCCAAGTTGAAGGCAGTAAAGGCCGAGGAAGAGGAGGCCGAGGTGGAGGGCAATGACGAGAGAGGCCTCCAAAGGCCGGGGATCCCATGCTGGAGAAGATGTATTCCAAGTACGGGGTAGACAAAGCTGAGTATAGGTTAACTTATATCGGCAAACCCAATTTTAAGACAGACAAGGAAGAGAGGAGCTTCTATTATAATGACAACCACGTCCATTTCTACTTCAAGCAATTTCAACAGGGTCTCCGTCTTCCCTTGGACCCCTTCATCAATGAATTTTTGGACGACGTGAGGGCTGTGCTGGCCATGCTGGGGGCTAATGTTACCCGGGTCCTCGTTAGCTTTATAGTGCTTTGTCGTAGCTTAGGTTACGAGCCGATCATGGGAGCCTTCCGTCATTTCTATCAAGTCAGCTACGTCAAGGACAGTTGGCTCCTCGTCATCCGGAGTGCCCCCAAGAAACCAAAACTTCTTCTCCCAATGTCTAGCAAGGTTGCAGGTTGGGACAATCATGTGATTAGGGTTGAGAGCCGCCAAGGCTGGGAGTTCCAATCCCCTTACCATGATCCAACTTCATCAGGTCCCGTTCAACAATATGAATGGACCAAGGACTTGATAAAGCGCCTTGAGGAGTTTGCCAAGGTGGGGTTCCTCGACTGGTCTGCCTTGGAGGCTTATGATCATTATTACGTCCAGGCAGGACTGATGCCAGGGCCGAAGGACGGGGTTGTTCCCCTCGTCACTGTTAGGAGGGGGAGACTCTTTAATGACTGGAGAACGTACCCCGGCCTTATTTTCCACGAGGATTGTCCGAGGTGTAAAGTCCCTCCAATTGACCAATGACTTAAAGAAGAAAATGTGGCTGGATGTAAATGCTTTACCCTGTCTTTAATACTTGTTAATATCAACTCTCATTATGCTCGTACTTAATTATCTCTCCCTTGTCTTCGCAGATTTGACCCCCGAACAAGAGGCAGAGTTAGCCATGAAGAGATTGAACCCCATGGAGTTGATCAAACAGAAACGCCATTTGGCCAAGAAATCGGGCTTGACGGAGAGGAAGGAGGACGCCAACACCCGCAATCTCTTACTGAGTGCTCAGAGTGACCATCCCCTTCCCCTCAAATTGCATGAGGAGGTTAATGCCGAGGAGGCGGCGTCCGAGGAACGGGCTAACCAATCAACTGTAGAGGGGCATAGCCTCCATGTTGATGCCGAGGAGGTGGAGGATCAGCGGACCGAGGAGACCGACCTCGTCCAAAGACGCTCCGGCTCTAAGAGGCCCCAAGCTGCCAGCACCGAGGAGCCTGCAGCTAAGCGTACTGCCGGGGAGCCTTCCAACCCCAACGCTCCTCCTCCCCTCACCATACAAAGCATCAAGACCCAAGAAGAGGACGAGGAGCTTGCTCGGCGCCTGGCGGCCAATGTCCCCCGTCTGAAGGGCCTTCATTTGCAAGCCAGGAAGGGCCCCCTTTTGAGGTTGGGCCGAGCTCCTGTCCAAAGGGCCATGGACGAGGAGGCTTATGATGCTCTGGTGAAGGAGAAACCGAGCAGGGAGAACTTGCTCTGCCGCAAGGGTCTCATGTTAGCTGAGGTATCTATCTCGTACGCTAAGCCTTTCTGATTTCATTGTTACTTGATTATGTTTTTAACGTAAATTCATATTGCAGTTGGCTTCTGTGACGGCATATGAAAATGTCTTGGCGAAGGCTCAGGACAAGCAGGTGCAAGACGCCAAGGCTGCCCAGAAGAAGGGTGAGACCGAGAAGGCTGCCCTGGCTGAGCTTTTGAAGTCCAAGGAGGCCGAGCTGGAGGCGGCCAAGGCCAAGGTAGAGGCCGAGGTGCTAAGGGCCAATGATGAGAGGGCTAAGGCCGAGGAGCTCAGTAAGAAGGCCGAGGAACATCTCCGGCAGAAGGATGACGAGCTGGCCAGGGAGAGGAGCCTTAAGGTCGAGGTCATGGTGAGGGCCGAGGAAGCCGAGGCCAAATGTCGGGGTTACGAGGCTACCCTTGTTTCCAGGGAAGCGACGGCCGTGACCCGTTTTAAGGAGAGCCAAGCCTTCCAGGACGCGGTGGATGAGAAGACAACCACCATGTTCGAGGATGGCTATCTCCATCTTGCTCGTCGTCTCGTGGCCGACCCCACCACTGGCTTGGATATTAATAAAATTGCTCTGCTGATTAGCCAGGATCAGTATGACCAGGAAGCTAGGGCTCTCCACCATTTGATCCCCTTCTCTCAGTATAACCTGGATATAATGGCTGGGGAAGATGCCCAAGCCGGCCGTGAAGTGTGGATGCCCCCGGCTGTTTTTCCCGGCAACCTTCAAGCCTTGGTGGAGGCCATCCAAGATGAGGGGGAAGCCAAGGCCGAGGGGGGAAACGCCGAGGGAGCGGGGGCACAAGCTGATCAGACCATCCTTCCCCCTCCTGGCACTATCACGGAGGAGTGGCTAGATAAGCCCTTTGATGACGCCCAGCAAACTTAGGATAGGATTTTTCTTTCTCTTTTGTTGTAATAGTTGATAGGACTTGTACTTTTCTTTTGAATATTAATGAAAAGGTCCTTTTGTTTTAATTCATATTGTTTCAATGAATTGCTTGAGTGTTTGTTTGTATGCTATGCATAGGCACAAAACTTGTGAAGGTGGAAGCCGAGGAGGGTCCCTCGTTCCCGGTTATAAAGCAAGTGGTTAGGCCGAGGTGATGTCCTTCGGCATTGACTGTACTTTTAAGTCGTATAAGCCGAGGAGGGGTTCCTCGGCTTTGACTGTTGAATGATTTCTTCTTTTTCGTCTCCTTATGCCGAGGAAGATGACTCGTGCACAGGTTTCAGATGTGATGCCTTTTAGTCGTAGTGACAAGGTGTTTCCTTGTCTTGACGTGAGGCAAGTCATTAGGCCGAGGAGAGATCCTCGGTCTTGACTGTTTGAACCTTGTAATCCTTGAATCAAGGCGGACCCTTGTCAGGATGTAAGGTAAGCCAGTATGTCGAGGGAGAGTCCTCGTGTTGGCTGTCAGGAACCTATAGTCATTGAGTCAAGGCGGACCCTTGTCAAGACGTAAGGCGTATGTTTTGAAGAGTTGGGGATACGCTCCTCGTCTTCTGGTGTTTGTGTGAGGAGTTGATAGTTGCTTTGCACGTGGGAAGAAACTGCTTTCGTAAAACTGAAACGTGATTACATCGAACTGCAATCCTATCAAACTAAAAAGTAAAAGACTGAAAACGAGAAACTAATCTAATACAAAATAAACTAGACTAGTGATAATATTTTCGGAGATTGTCGGAATGCCATGGATGCTTGAGATCCTTCCCCTCCTTAGTCTTCAATCTGTAGGTCCCTTCTCGAATGATTTGAGTGATGATATAGGGACCTTCCCAGTTCGGGGAGAGCTTGTTTTGTTCTGCCTTCCGACCAGTTGCTTCAATTTTTCTAAGTACCCAATCACCTACTTAAAATACTCTTCTGATGACCCTCTTGTCATGATATGCCTTGGTCCTTTGCTTGTAGTTCACCATCCTCATCTGTGCAGCTAGTCGTTTTTCATCTATCATGTCTAGGTCTATGAGCCTATTAACCTCGTTGACTTTCTCATCATAATGGGAGTTTCTCACGGTAGGGATGGCCATTTCAGCTGGTGCCATAGCCTCAGAACCGAAGGTTAGTGCAAATGGGGTTTCCCCGGTTGGCCCCCGGGTGGTTGTGCGAACGGCTCATAAGGCTAGGGGAAGTTCGTCCAACCATCTACCCTCGCGTCCTTCAAGATTCTTGATAAGGGTTGTTAGGACCAGTTTGTTGGCAGCCTCTGCTTGACCATTGCCTTGTGGTCTGCTGACTGATGACTTTGCATGGCGGACTTTGACTCTTCCCAATTCTGTTGAAAATGCCATAGAGAACTGGAGTCCATGATCAGAGACAATTGTATGAGGGAGGCCAAATCGACACCAGATGTAGTCATGGACGAAGTTGATTGCATTCTCTTCCGTTATCTTGGCTAGTGCCTTCGCTTCTATCCACTTGGAGAAGTAATCCACTGCTACTATCACGTACTTGCAATTACCACGGGCGGGAGGGAAGGGTCCGATGATATCGATTCCCCACATATCAAATGGCCACGTAGGTATTACAAGTGTTTGCTCAACTGCTGGTAGTCTAGGAATGTCGGAGAATCTTTGGCACTTGTCACATTTTCTAACATAGGTGTGCGCGTCCTCCCTCAGGTTTGGCCAATAGTAACCTAGCAAAATGATCTTGTCAGCTAAGGTTCTGGCCCCCGGGTGTCCGCCGCAAACACCTTCATGTACTTACACAAGAGGTTCTCAATTTCCTTGGGGTAGACACACCTTAACAGGGGCTTCGTGAAAGATCTTCGATAGAGGACTCCGCTCATCACAACGAAACTTGGGGACCTCTTCTTGATAAGTTTAGCTTGCGCCTCATCTTCCGGGAGTTCGCTCTTCTCGATGTAGTCAATGTAGTCATTGATCCAGTATCTCTCCTCTCCATCTAGGAGCATGACTTGTAGTCTTTCATACGCAGGTTCCTCAGCATAAACTACGTATGGATTGGTCTTAGACACATCCATGGTTGCTAGTTTAGATAGAACGTCTGCGATTTGGTTGTCTTCTCTGCCTATTTGCTTGAGTTCAAAAAATTCCATCTTCTTCGTCATGCCCAGGACGAGGTCTCTATATTTGGCAAGGGTGGGGTCTTGGGTGTTATACTCTCCCTTTACTTATTTGACAACAAGTTGGGAATCACAGAAACCTGCCACCTTAGTTGCTCCGTAGAAGGAGGCCAACTCAAAGCCAAATATTAGAGCTTCGTATTCAGCTTGATTGTTGTAGGCAGGAAACTTGAAACGGATGATGTCTTGCATGGTGTATTCTCCTTCCGGGCTTGCTAGTACAACTCCAGCTCCGCTTCTTTCCTTTATAGCTGATCCGTCCATATACAAGATCCAACAGTTGGATGGGAGTTCGATGGGAGACTCTTCTCCCTCCAGTATGTTTTTCTTACGGGAGGTGGCGACATGTTCACCCATGAAAGCAGTCTCAACCATGAAGTCAACCAAAGGCTGTGCCAGGAGGGTCTTCCTTAGTTGGTACGTGATATCAAACTCCGTAAGAGCGATGGACCAATTAAGGAGACGTCCGGAGACGTCCAACTTATGCAATATCTTCTTCAGTGGTTCATTGGTATAAACCGTGATAGGATGCGCAGAAAAATAGGCATGTAGTTTCCTTGATGCAATAACTAGGGTGTACGCTATTTTCTCCACGTTGAAGTATCTGCTTACTACGTCTGACAGTGCCTTAGAGACATAGCAGACGGGCTTCTGAATTCCTTCTTCATTCCAAACTAGAACGGCTGCGACTGCATGATCGGTGGCAGCTAGGAACACGTACATCATCTCACCGGTAATCGGACTGCTGAGCAAGGGAGGGGAACCCAAGTACTCCTTCAACCGGAGGAACGCTTCGGAGCATTCGGGAGTCCAGGAGAAGCTCTTGGTACCCTTCAATACCTTGAAGAAGGGCAGTGATTTTTCGGCGGATTTGGCTATGAACCTTCCGAGTGACGCTATCCTTCCATTTAGCCTTTGAACCTCCTTGATGGTGGTAGGTTCCTTCATGTCAATCAGTGCCTTGATTTTCTCGGGGTTCGCCTCAATTCCCCTCTGCGATACCATGAAGCCCAAGAACTTTCCAGCTCTCACCCCAAATACACACTTACTTGGGTTCAGCTTCATGTTATTAACTCGGAGGTTGTTTATTGTCTCTTTCAGGTCAGGAGCGTGACTGCCCTCCTTGGTCTTAATGACCATATCATTAATGTAGGCCTCCATGTTTCGGCCTATTTGCGCGCCAAATACTTGATTCACCATTCGTTGGTACGTGGCACCCGCGTTCTTGAGCCCAAAAGGCATCATAACATAACAATAATTTCCCCCAGGTGTTTGGAAGGCCGTCTTCTCGATGTCCTCTTCCGCCATTTTTATCTGATGATAGCCTGAATAGGCATCTAGGAAACTGAGTGTACGGTGTCCAGCAATGGAGTCAACCAGCTTGTCAATTTTGGGAAGAGGATAGCTGTCTTTAGGGCAGGCTTTGTTGAGATCGGTGAAATCGATGCACATTCGCCACTTCCTATTTTGTTTCTTCACCATTACTACATTGGCCAACCAAACGGGATATTTGACTTCACGTATAATTCCGGCGCTCAATAACTTTTGCACCTCTTCCTTAATAGCCTCCTCCTTGTCCCTTGCAAAGTTTCTCCTTGTCTGGGAGATTTTTTTTGTCAATGGGTCAACTTCCAAGCGATGGAGTGCTACTTCTTCATTGATCCCTCTCATGTCTTTGACTGCAAAGACGTCAGCATTTTTAAGAGGGAGACGATTCTTTCCTTCTCTTACGGAGATAATTGGCCCCCGAGTTTGATTTTTTGTTCAGGATAGTCAGGGTTAATGACCACCTCTTCCAGTTCGTCTACAGGCTCCATTTCAGGACCATCACGAAATTCCAGGGACTCGATGATAATTTCTCTAATTCTCCTACCTTCATTGTTATGTACGTTGAGGCCCTCTTCCTCCATTAGTTCATCAACGTTGAGCGGATCGACCTTCCTCAAGTCATGGTTGGCCCCCGAGTTCTGGCCGTTGACGAGAATGGGATCTTACTCAGAGACGGGTGGAACTATGCCTTTGTCAGCTGCAATTTCTAGGACCATAGGCTCTTCTTCTAGGACCTCACGGATGTAGCTCATCCTAGAGCTAGTTTCGGTAGTTTTTTGAGATTTAGAGACCTTGATGTTTTCTTCGGGGGTATCTATCTCCACGGTCTTGGATTTCTTCCTGCTTCTGACGACATGTTCCAAGAAGTCTTTGGGGGTCGCCCTCACACATCCAATTCCGGCACGAGTGGGAAATTTAACTCGTTGGTGAGGAAGGGAGGCAACTAGCCCAAGTTTAGCTTGACTTGGAATGCCTATGATAGCATGATAATCACTTGTCAGATCCATGACTACGAAACTGACAGTAGCCTTGGATCTGAAGGGATGTTCGCCAATTTCAAGCTCTAGCCCCACAGTTCCCTTAGCTCCAACCTTATGGTTGGTGAATCCTTCCAGCCTTCCATGATACGGTTCCAACATGGTGTTTTTCAATCCCATCTGTTGGAAAGCGGAATAGTACAGAATGTCACGGGAGGCCCCCGTGTCAACAAGTAATCTTTCCGATTCCACATTATCAATCCGACCCTTTATCACCAAGGGTTGTTCACGGGCAGCGCGGCTCCCTACCAATTCGTTGGGAGAAAAACTGATGACCTCTTCCGCCTTATGAATCCAAGCAGGCATGTGGTACACTTTGCTTAGTTCATGTATCTGGTCCCTTAGTTTTCTGGTGGAAGTCATCTCTTCACGGATCACGTGTAATTTAGCCCTAGGAGGCCTACGTTCTCCGTCCTCACTTTTATCATCGTCTTCACTTTCCTCTTCCTTCTGCTTCCGCTTGCCATCCTTTTTCATGACATAGCAGTCTAGCTTTCCCTCGTCAACCCACCGTTGTATCATTTTCTTGAGGGCCCAACAGCCATCAGTATTGTGACCATGGTCTTTGTGGAAATCGCAGAATTTAGATGTATCACGGGGGTACTTTGTTTTATCACTCAGTGGACTGGGAGGGGGAAGGTTTACTAGCTGCATGATCTCCGAGATGGGTTTGGTAAGTGGGGTGAATACTTCAGGTTTTTCAGTACTTCTCGTTCTATTCTTCCCCTTGGAACCTTTACCATTGCCCTTGTCATCGTGGCGAGCACCGGCCGCTTCTGGTTCCGCCTTATCAGATCCCCTTTTCTTGTTTTTTCCTCTGCCATGGCAATGGCATAGTGAAATTACCCGGATCCGAGAGGCAGCGCAATCGCGCCCCGGCATCTGGCATCTTTCGCGTTGGAGCGGTGTCTCGCCGTTTTTGTTTTGTAGAGTCGCCACGCCGTTTTTATTAAGCCCAAAACATTGAAAAAGGGCATCAGTTTAAAGATAATTTTAAACTGTTTTTGTGTGATGAGATTTTGAGTTCGGAGAGTCGAGATGACTCCCAAGGGAAGAGAATATTAGAATATTAGAGCTCACCCGAGTAGCCTCGTAAAACGAGTCTTTCGGATACCCCTAATATCCTTTAAATGTTGTGTGTGTGTGTGTGTGCTTTTAAAAATGCATGCTGTATCGGATGTCTACATTGTATGCTATGTATGGAAATGTATTGAAATAGTGTAGGAAGGAAGCCTTACCAATGTTGGTTCGTGTCCGTCTTCCGCTGGGGAATAGTGTTTGAGGTCGGAGTAGCGTTAGGTATGGATCGGGATTGCTTCGGGAGGGACCGGTTGTCTGCGGACGAGTTTCGGCGTGAGTTGAGGTTGTCGGCTGCGTTCGGGCGCAGGTTTGGCGTGCGTGGGGATCGTCGGGATCACTCGGGCGAAGGTTCGGCGTGCGTTGTGGTGGCAGGAGTCACTCGGGCAGGTTCGGCGTGCGTTGTGGTGGCGGAGTCACTCGGACGAGTTTCGGCGTGGTTTGGGATCGCCGGTTTGACTCGGAAAGAGCCGGGACATCGTGGAAAGACCGAGCAAGGCCTCGGAGTACCACGAGGGGCCTCGGAGTACCTCGAGAGTGCCTCGGGGCGGCGCGGGAGCGTCTCGGGAGGCGCTCGGGGAGGCTTCGGAGCACCACGAGGGGCTCGGAAGGCCTCGGAAGGATCCGAAAGGGCGGGAATGCCTCGAAAGGACTTAGAGGGGAAGCCGAAGGCCTAGGGAGGAAGAGAGAAGTGGGAGGTGTGTGGAAATGAGGAGGGGAGCCCTCTATTTATAGTGCCGGATTAGGTGCAAAGAGGTCCGTACGGACCTCCCCGGTAATCCGATTTTGGTTTTCCTCGATTTGAGGGAATCTGTGATGATGGAGGAATATTTGCAATTATGGTGTCCCCTGAGCAATAAGGTCCGTACGGACCATCTTGCATGCAAAGAGGTCCGTACGGACCAACTCTGCAGGGGAGTAATCATTTTCCCCGGGATTTGAGGGAATATTGTGGACTTTAAGGAGATTCAGTAATTATGACAACAAAGAGGTCCGTACGGACCAATATTGCTTTCCCAATTTCCTGAAAATTCCCGAAAGGTCCTTTTATCCCTTTTTATCCCAGAAAGGCTCCTCCCTTGGTTTGGTTGGGGGTTTAGAGAGGGTTTTGAGTGAGAGGGGTCGTCGAGACTGTGTTGATGAGTCTGCGGTGTTTCCCGTGTGTTTGAAAGGGTGTGATCCAGATTGGGGTACTTACAGAAGCCCCTCGACGACGTCACTTATGAAAGAAGTGGGGTCGCCGATAAGATAAGGGTCCTAATCTGGATCGCGTGCTGGGAGAGGAAGTGACCGTGAGGGTCAATGTGAGGACGTGGTGGTGTCCTTTTGTGTGACCGTTTAGGTCAATAGGCTGGACCCTGTGATAGGATTCCTACGTATCCCTGGCGGGAATCAAGCCTGGTCATAGTTCGGGTGTGGGGTGAGTGTTTTGTGAATGCGGGCGTGGTGGTGCCCTGAAGTGTCGTGTGACCGCCGAGGTCAGTGGTAAGGACGTGGTGGTGTCCTGGGTGACCGCATAGGTCGATGGCTGGACCCTGTGATAGGATTCCTACGTATCCCTGGCGGGAATCAAGCACAGTCGTAGTTCGGAGGTCGTGAAATCTGTGAGTGCGGGCGTGGTGGTGCCCTGAAGTGTGGTGTGACCGCCGAGGTCAGTGATAAGGACGTGGTGGTGTCCTAAGATGTGGTGACCGCCGAGGTCAATTGTGAGGACGTGGTGGTGTCCTGGGTGACCGCATAGGTCGATGGCTGGACCCTGTGATAGGATTCCTACGTATCCCTAGCGGGAATCAAGCACAGTCGTAGTTCGAGAGGTCGTGAAATGCGCTGAGTGCGGGCGTGGTGGTGCCACTGAAGTGTGGTGACCGCCAGGAGTCGGTGATAAGGACGGGGTGGTGTCCTAAGATGTGGTGACCGCCGAGGTCAATTGTGAGGACGTGGTGGTGTCCTGGGTGACCGCATAGGTCGATGGCTGGACCCTGTGATAGGATTCCTACGTATCCCTGGCGGGCATCAAGCACAGTCGTAGTTGAAGGTCGTGAATTTGTGAGTGTATGTGGGCGTGGTGGTGCCACGAGTGTCGTGTGACCGCCGAGGTCGGTGATAAGGACGTGGTGGTGTCCTAAGATGTGGTGACCGCCGAGGTCAATTGTGAGGACGTGGTGGTGCCCTAGGATGGAAATTTTACGATTTTCCTAATCGGGTGGTTTAAGGCCTTCCGGGCCGGGGATAGCTGTGAGGACTTGAATCGTCTTCTGGCGGCGGTTGGTGCCACGCTGGAGGACTTTGAATCGTCTTCTGGCGGCGGTTGGTGCCACGCTGGAGGACTTTGAATCGTCTTCTGGCGGCGGTTGGTGCCACGCTGGAGGACTTTGAATCGTCTTCTGGCGGCGGTTGATGTAATGCGCGAGGACTTTGAATCGTCTTCTAGCCGCAGTTGATGTAATGCGCGAGGACTTTGAATCGTCTTCTAGCCGCATTTGTGGAGGCGTGGCTGCCTTGTGCTTCGAGAGACGTAGATGCCTTTGTGTTTTTGCATGTTGAGTAGAAGGTTGGACTTACGATGACTGCCGGTGCTTGCGTTGCCGTTGAAGTGGGCAAGGATGACGGCCGGTGATTGCTTCCCCATTTGGCATTTTGGAGGCGCTTCGTGCCTTGGGACTTGTACTCGGAGGTGTTGGCTCCTTCTTGTGCTTGTTTTGCCGTTGAGTGGGCAAGGATGATGGTCGGTGCTGGGGATATGCAGTCTTGTATGACTTCCCTTTCGACTTGTTGGGGAGGAGCTCGGGCTTACTTTGATGGCCGGTGCTTGCGTTGCCGTTGAAGTGGGCGAGGTTCGGGCTTACACTGACTGCCGGTGCTTGAATTGCTGGGGATGCATGACCTTGTAGGGGCCCTTTCTGCTGAGAAGATGACTCCGGACCTCCTTTGAGGGCCAGTGGTTGAGTTGTCGTTGAGCGTTTGGAGGCGTCTTGTGCCTTGATATTCGTGCTGGGAGGTGTTGGCTCCTTCTTGAATTGCCGTTGAAGTGGGCGAGGACCGGTCTTACGTTGACGGCCGGGGATTGAATTGCCGTTGAAGTGGGCGAGGACCGGTCTTACGTTGACGGCCGGTGGTTGAATTGAAGGGTTAGGGACCATTCTGCACTTGGATTTGCTGGAAAAGGCCTTAGGACAGCCAGGGGCAAAGATTATAAGGGCAGGAAAGTAATTTGGCCACCCCTTGCAAAGAGGTCCGTACGGACCAACCTGGCTGCAAAGAGGTCCGTACGGACCAAGTTGGTTTTTTGCAGTTCCCAGATTTTGATCGGGTTAAAAAACCGAGGCATCCCCTTCATTTCCCATTTCCAGTTCGTGAACCAGGCGAGAGAGAGAGAGAAAAAATCCTCCATTTTTACCAAAATCTTCCATTTTTTCGCTTGAATCGCTTGCAATGGCGGAAGGATCTCGAAGGAGTCGTCGTCAACGCAGTCAAGAAGTGGTCGAGCAACGGATGGAGCTCCAAAGGAATTGGATTTCGTTCGTTCCATCTTCGAAGAACCCGGATGTCTTGTATCCGAATCCGGAGGTGCACAATCGTCGCTCTATGAACGTCGGGGAGGTAAGAAATCTGTTCCGTTTTGATTCCACCTTTCGAAATTTTGAATGCTAGAACTAGGTTTTAGTTTTTTGCATTTTTGAATTTTTTGTTATTTTTTATGCCTTTTTGTGAAATTCTTGATGAATTGTTGAAAATGGACATGTAAAAATTGTGGGTATGTGTATTTTGTGCAGAAATGTGTAGATTAGCTCTTATTTGTGAAAATAAAGTGCCTTTCTAATGAAATGCATGCTTTGGTGTTTTGTACCGTATGCTATTTATGTATGTACATTATGAGAAAAGTTTGTCGTGTAGTGACAATTTTTGTGAAAAAATGTGACATGTGCCGTGTTTTGTGACGGGTTTTGTCTGAAAGTGTGTGCCGTGTAGGGACGGATTTTTTTTTTTTGAAAATGTGTTATGCATATGTGTCGTGCCGTGTGTGCCATGTTTTTGGGTGACGGACTTTGTGGGGAAAATATGTGCAATATGTGCCGTGTTTTTGTGACGGGTTATATGTGAAAAATATGTGCAATGTGTGCCGTGTTTTGTGACGGGATATATGTGAAAAATATGTGCAATGTGTGCCGTGTTTTGTGACGGGTTATATGTGAAAAATATGTGCAATGTGTGCCGTGTTTTGTGACGGGTTATATGTGCCTTTGTTTTATATTAAGTACTGTGATTGACGTACCTTTCTTTGTGTTTACCTGCAGGATGCGGGGCTTATGGCCGGGAAGGCCAAGAGGATGAAGACTCGGGGGTCGCTCGAGGCATTGTTGGCTAATGGCGGCGGATGCCCGATATTTACGTGGACGGTAGGCCGAGTCCCAGGAGGCTGGTCTATGCTTCGGCACAGGGGTGTTCGTCGAGAACACAGGCCGGAGTTTCGATACGAGGAAGAACAAGAGCGTCTTCCTTGGCCTTTCGAGTGCGGTGGGATACCACCCACACCTTCCATCGAGTGGGGAGAGGTGACGGTGACGCCGACCGATTTTGCTTTGCGATTGCAGGGCTTTCCTTCAAAGGAGGGCCGGTGCGGTGGAGGGATATGATCTCCGATGTGGTCTTGGAGGCTGTTGGGCTTTGAGCCTCGTCCTCGCGAGGGCACAGGCATGCTTTGTATAGCGATGTGGAGCTGAGGATCACGTCCAGCATTGGGGCCTACATCCGGGGTACCGGCCAGGTGACAGCGGAGCAGTTGGCGCGCTCCTTTTTGTGGTATGCACTGTTGTGAATGTGTGCCCAAAATTTGGATTCACGCGAGTTTGAAGACATCCGAGTTATTTGAAAAACGGAGTCGCCACGCCATTTTGATTACCTCAAAACTTTGAAAAAAAGGTTGTTTTATGGGTTCGGAGGTTAAGTTACCCCTTGGGAAGAACGTTTGGCATTCACCCAAAGTGCCTTGCCGAAGCAAGTCTCCCGAGATTTCATTAATCGTGCTTGCTTGCGTGCTTTCTTGTGTGCATGTGTTTGAAAATAAGGAGGGAATGTCCCAAGTTATCTTCCGGACGTACAAACCATTTATTGGTTGTCGCTCGGGATTTCTTGGATTTTATGTATTCGGGATTATGATCCCGTCCTCATCTTGGACTTGTGATCATCGTTTTTTTTTAACCTCGGGACTTGCATGATCGAGAGAATGACTCCCTTTTATAGTTCAAAATGAGGTTCTTTAGGAAGGAAATGTCCTTAACCCATCAATCCTACACCTTAAGACGATTGAGCTCATATAGATGCTTCATGCTCGTCTTAAGTGATAATCGGAGATATCGGGTTCAAGGTTATCCCTTTCTAAAGAGATCATGAACCTTTAATGGAAGGAACGATGTAAAGATAGGATCTTTTACACCGGTCCGCTCCAAGGTTATTAATGGGGACATGGGGGAATGTATGATAAAAATGTGAAAAGATGACATTTTTGGGTTGCAAAGGATGCTTTTTGATTTAAAGAAGTGATCTTTATTGCAAAGGATGCATTTTGAATGTAAAGACATGATTTTTATGCAAAGGATGCATTTTTATTGAAAAAGATTGTATTTTTATATGCAAAGGATGCATAAAGATGACATTTTTATTAGAAAATGGGGGTTTTAGGTGCAAAGGATGCACCTTTATGGATAAAGACTACATTTTTAATGACAAAGGATGTCTAATGCATGCAAAGGGGAAGGGGGGTATAAAGATATGATCTTTAATCTACCAAGTCCCAAGCAAGATAATATGCAATATATGAAATGCAATGAGTAATTAGAATCACATAGAGCAATTAGGATGCAATGTTAGGGTGTGCGAGGTTACCAATGGCTTCCTCTTCTTCTTTGGATGGAGCTAGGAGGAGGAGTTGATCTTGGGATCTTCAAGGAGGAGGGAGGTGGCTTCTTGGCCTTCTTCTTCACCTTTTTGGACTTCCAGCAGCTCTTGGGAGTGTATTTTACGTATTATGTGTGATGGTGGATGATTTTTGTGTGTGTAAAATGGGTAGAGGAGGCCTCTATTTATAGGCAGCTGGGAAAAGGCGAAAGAGGCCACGTGGCTTCATTTGCGGCAAAAGAGGCCGTGTGGCTACATTCTTTGCCGTCGACCAGATTTTCCGAAACATGCAAGGTGGCATTCTAGAAGGTCAGCGAAAGAGGCCGCATGGCTTCATTTGCGGCAAAAGTGGCCGCGTGGCTACATTTGCTGCCGACCCAGAATTTTCTAGAAACATGCAAGGTGGCCTTCTAGAAGGTCAGCGAAAGAGGCCGCATGGCTTCATTTGCGGCAAAAGAGGCCGCGTGGCTACATTTGCTGCCGACCCAGATTTTTCTAGAAACATGCAAGGTGACATTCTAGAAGGCCCTTTTCAGCTAGATTCTGCTCAAATTCAATATTCTTGGCAGGTCCTTCCTCCCTTGGAAAGTTTGGAAAAGTTCCCGAATCGCCCTCGAACTTTATGAAAGTTTGGGAATTGCTTAGGAAAAACTTAGCCGGAAGGCATGAGCCAGATTTGGGTACTTACAAGCCCCTCGGCAACGTCACTTGCAAGGCAAGTGGGGTTGTCGATAGAAAAGGATCCGATCTGGCGAATGCCGAGACGGATTAGATGACCGAGACGGTCGAGTGGCTGAACCTTTTGGAAGGCTACCTACGTATTCCGAAGGAATCAAGCCAGGCCGTAGTTCGGAATAAGATCCGCTGAGGCAGGGAGAAGAGAAAGCGGTCTCTTCTTTGGGGAAAATAGAAAATGACCTAGGAGGTCAAGCAATTGATCCTACCTTGGGACATGCTAGAAATGACCAAGGTGGTCTCTATGAGGGATTACTTCATCACTGAGGAGTGACGAAGGAACAGGGTGACCAAAGTGGTCGGATGGCTGGACCTTTTATAAAAGGCTACCTACGTATCCCGGAGGAATCAAGCCTTGATCGTAGTTCAAGCAATCACTAGATAGTTAGGAACGATGTCTAGGATTCTTGAGATTTTGACAATTAATGGAAATTTGTCACACGATTGACAATTACGGAGGATGTCACCGATTGACAATTCTTGGAGGATGTCACCCGATTGACAATTACTTGGAGGATGTCACACGATTGACAATTACCGGAGGATGTCACACGATTGACAATTCTTGGAGGATGTCACCCGATTGACAATTACTGGAGGATGTCACCTGACATTATTTCATTCTAACGGAAGCTAAAGCTTAGGGTACTATCTTTTTTATGACGGAGATAGAGGAAGTTAAAGCTTGGAAAAACTTGCTTGGAAAAACTTGAGTGTATTTCTCAATCTCTTTCGAATTAGAGATATGGGTATCTTAAGTTTGAAAAACTTGAGTATACTTCTCAATCTCTTTCGAATCAGAGATATGGGTACCTTAAGTTTGGAAAACTTGAGTATACTTCTCAATCTCTTTCGAATCAGAGATATGGGTATCTGAAGTTTGAAAAACTTGAGCATACGTCTCAATCTCTTTCGAATCAGAGATATGGGTAGCTAAAAATAGAAAAACTTGAGCATACGTCTCAATCTCTTTCGAATCAGAGATATGGGTAGCTAAAGCTAGAAAAACTTGAGCATACGTCTCAATCTCTTTCGAATCAGAGATATGGGTAGCTAAAGATAGAAAAACTTGAGCATACGTCTCAATCTCTTTCGAATCAGAGATATGGGTAGCTAAAGCTAGAAAAACTTGAGCATACGTCTCAATCTCTTTCGAATCAGAGATATGGGTAGCTAAAGATAGAAAAACTTGAGCATACGTCTCAATCTCTTTCGAATCAGAGATATGGGTAGCTAAAGCTAGATGACATTATTTCTTTATGACGGAAATAACAGAGACTAAAGAAGTAAGAAGGACTCGATGATTTTTGTAAAGAAAGTAGGACGTATCCTGATAATTAATTTTTTATTTTTTTATTTTTTTGTAAAAGAAGTGAATTAAAAATGCCAAAGGCAAATAAAATGAGCCACAGGGGGTACATTTGTAAAATAAGCCTCGGGGGGCACTGGAGGAAAAATTTGATCGAAAAAAGATTGGAAATGCCAGGGGCACAAGAGGTAAAACAGACCTATGAGGGATAAAATCGTAAAATTGAGCCTTCAGGGGCAAAATTGTAAAAACAAGCCACAGAGGCTTATTATGTCGCACGACATAAGAGGCCAGGTGAACAGATTTCTTTAAAATTCGCACAGTCGCCATTTGAAATTTAATTGGACTTGAAATTGAGAGGGAGGCGACAGTGAGAAGAGAGAGGGCGAACATCAGAGAGGGAGATTCGAAGGAAATCAAGAGAAATCCAACACTTCTCGGTCCGATTCAATTGAAGAATGTCTCCTAGGCTCTATCCGACCAAGAGGGCTTCTCAACATGCCAACTTAGCTACTCGAAGAAAAGGGGTGCAAAGGAATCAACGGCCGTTTCTTCCGGAAGCACCAAGAGGAGGTTTCTACCCACAGCTCGATGAGCATACTTCGGATGTTCGGAAGAAGGAAGAGGTAAGAAACCTAGGGTTTCTTGAAAATTTCTTTCAATTTGGGCGAAATTGATTTGAACTGAATGCCTTCAGACTGGGCTTATGAATTAAATCATGAACTGGCATGAAATCATAGATTGATCTGGGAAGTGTAATGCATGCCATTCATTGATCTGTTTTGACCCATTTTTGCTTGAGATGATTTTCAGAAATAGCACGAAATATTAATACTTGTGCCATGTTTTCTTGCAGAAATTACGCACCCGTGGCTCTCCAGAGGCGATTGGCAGGCTATGGCAGAGTTTGCCGGGTCGCGAGGACCAGATAGATTCGCCTAAGGGCATGATTTATGCTGTTGGGCTAGGGCGATTCTTCGAGATGGCGAAGGCCATTGGAGACACTCAGAGGAGTGTGGATTTGGTGAGGGCTTTCAGAGAATATTGGTGGGAGACCACACATTCGTTTCACTTCTCTTGGGGTGAGACGACGGTCACTCCGCTGGATTTTGCGATCATCACAGATCGCCCTTTGCGGATGAGCCGCTATACCTAGAGGAGCCTGCACAGGGAGCTGAGCCCCAGCCGATTGCTGATGCTGATTTTATGGGCTTACTTGGCTTCGTTCCCCATAACAAGAAGGGGAATGGATATGAGTTAGGCGAGCTGCATGGCCTGATTGAGGGGCAGAGCAGGGACTACACTGTGGTAGATGATCCCGTTGAGAGCCGGCTGAGAGCCGAGAGATTGGCTAGAGCTTTTGTATGGGTGGGCTTTTCTGACATGCTGTTCATCAACAGCGCATCTACTGCTTTGATTTCACTGTTGGAGCTACTGAGAGCCTGGGATACTGTCGGGAATCTGTCCTGGGGGGAGGCAGGCTTAGCTGAGATGTATTTGGCCCTAGATGACGTCAGCCGAGGGAAGGCGAAGTACTTCACCTGCTTTCATCTGGCTTTCGAGGTATTCTCTCACCTTGATCTCTTTTCTTTTGCGCATTTCAATATATCCCTTGTTTTCCCTGTTTTGACTTCTTCTTCTCCTTTTCAGGCTTGGGCCTTCGAGTACTTTGGCTGTTATGAGTGGCAGATACAGATGAGTTTCCTGCCACCACTTTTCCCGCTCTTCGTCGGTGGACAAAGAATGCCAGAAACAGACCGGACACCGAGGGTTCGAGGTGCAGATCACGGCCTCGTACCATGATACGCCGACATGCCCGAGAGGGATTCCACGGAGGCCGAGCTTGTTCCCCGGACCGGCCGTTACGATGACCTGGATTTGGATCATGCTGCGCACTTGACAGAGTGTCGCAAGCTGCTAGTGGGCTTGTCCGGAGACGCCTTGTATCTAGGAGAGAGGGTGTATAGACAGCATGGGCCGAATAGGCACGCTCGGATCCCTGATGATCCTCCAGCTAGGATGTGGCTGCCTCGCCGCCTGGCGAATGTAGATGCTCGATTGTAGGCTTGGCGGCACATCTTTACACACGGGAAGGGACTATACTTTGTACGTGGCCGTGCATCTTCACCCCCACGCACTGTGGTTGGTTATGGCGCTCATAGCGCGGGGCCTTCGATCGCTACGTGGCTAGACCTCCTTTGCCCCGACTTTCATTGATTATCGTGGTGGCGGTCGCATGAGGCGAGCTCACATTGATATGTCACAGACTCATCCTCATCTGGTGCTCCCGCGAGGTTCTAGATCTGTAAGTACTGTTTCTTACGTCTTTTGGATTGATTGCATCTCTTTCTGTTATCAAGAACTGTATTCTGACACTTATTATGTCTGCTTGTAATGTATCGGCTCAGGCTTACAGGCACTTGACCAGGGCTTATACCGGCGCTGTGGGCATGATTGGCAAGCTCCAGAAAGGAATGAGCTTTTGGAAGAATCAGTGCCGATCACAGGGTTCAATCGATATCTCTCCACCTGGTCAGCCGAGAAGGAAGAAGAGCCGTTCTGATGACGCGGGCACCAGCGGAGGCATTAGCGGGGGTATTAGTGGACCGAGGCCTCGGACAAAGAGGCCAAATGTGCCTCTTCACAGACCTATTGAGATTGATGATGATGATGATGATGAGGATGAGGATGAGGATGGTGGAGCTGAGACGGCCACAGATTACGAGCTTGACTCTGTCGTCATCACGGAGCTTGACGACTACTATCGCACGGGGACCATAGCTTACGAGGCACCTTCGGACGATCCTGACGATGAGCCAGAGGAGGCTGAGGATGACGACGAGGATGGAGATGGGGGAGAGGATGATGGAGAGGGTGATGGAGAGGATTCAGAGTAGCCCCCTTCCCCCTTAGACATTTATGGCTTTTTGGTTATTGTACCCTTTTAGGGAAAACATGTCATTTATTTTTGCTATGCACATCTTTTGGACTTGGCCTATTTCATTTTGTACGTACATTGTTAGCCTTTTGTTGCACGCACTTATGAAATGACAATGGTATGGTATTTGGCTTGAATATGAATGATTTGAATGGATTTTTGGCTTGAATATGAATGCAATGGGTGTACATGGGGTAAATGAACCCTCCCCTATGCATCTGAGAAGTGGATGGGTGGTATTTGCAGCTATTGACAAGTCGGGATTGCCCTGGGAGAACAGGAAGTTGCGATGTCGATGTCCGATGTGGCTTGTTATGTCGCACGACATGGCTTGTTATGTCGCGCGACTTAATAAGCTCCGAACCGTGCTTTTCATTGCCTTTGGAACTGGAATGGAACTGCAGTCACAGGTTGGAATTGGGGGATCAAAGAGATCACCTACCTGGCCTCCTTGGGACAATGGCAAAGAGATATTTGGTCCCTTCCTATAAGGATGGAAACGGGATGACCTAGGAGGTCAAACAACCAATCCTTCATAGGAATGTTCCAAATCAAAAGGGGTGACCAATATGGTCATAAAATTGGACTTTTATGAAAAGCTTACACACCATTGGAGAATGGAGAAGGGAAAAGGTGACCAATGTGGTCGGATGGCTGAACCTTTATGAAAGGCTACCTACGTATCCCAGAGGAATCAAGCCTTGATCGTAGTTCAAGCTTTACCTAGACAGTTAGGAACGATGTCTAGGATTTTCGACGTTTTGACAATTAGGAAACTGTCGCCTGGCGTTATCTCGTTATAACGGAAGTAACGAAGGCGCTTTTGGGAGAAAACGTTATCATTAGCGATTGGCACGTTACTTGAGCCTAGGGATGATTTTTCTCTTGGAAACATGGTAGGGACTGGGTATGGATGTACATATGGAATGTATTTGGGAATTGTTTAAGACGAGTTTCAAACAGGTGGGGTTGTATCCCTTGGGCGCGGACTGAACTGTTGTTGTTGCTGAGATGTTGTCAACGTGGACTGGAATTCCCTCTTGGGCTGAGACTGGGTTTAAACCTCGAGTCTCGATGAATGTTCCTTTCTCACACTCTGGCATTTGAAGCTGATGCTGACAGGCTTTTACAATCAAAGCAGATGTTGAAGTGACCAAACTTCTCTTCTAGGGATGGATGTGACTTATCGGAGCCCCGGTCTGAGGAAAAACTTTCTGCAAAGCCCCATGTCTTACTAAAGCAAGGAAAGATCCTTTCATTTGGCAAAGCCCCGGTTGAATGAACTGAGTAGGCGAAGTGACTTGGCGAAGCCCCAGTCTGGTGACCTAGCAAAAATCCCAATATGATTGATACATGCGAAAGTGATCCTGAGGTTGATCTGACCAAAATCGAATTTATCTTGGGACCTAGTGAAGAACCTGATGCGAACCCCAAAAATGGCTAAAGAAGCCCCAGTTTAAAGGAACGCTTTTGACAAAGTCCCAACCTTGGAGAGTTTCGAGGCAGCCCTAATGCGAATTGTAGCAGAAGAGGGAAAACCTATCCTTTTTTCTTTTTTCTTTTTTATTTTATTTAGTCAATCAGTCAACCTTAAGAAGATGTGGACGAAGAGAATTTCAGAAATTTATACATGCAGGGGCATATTTTTTTCGAAAAGTGGGAATAGATCCCGATTTTTGTGTTATTTTGACGGCCTTATTCAATGTAGGCGCAAAAACTCGCTTTGGGTTTGACTCTTTTGAGAGAGTATAAGCGTAGAAGGGTTTGTAAAAGTGTATGGAAGCCCCTGCTGACAGAAAATCAGTGTTTAGCACTATTTTTCCTAAGATGTAGAAAGAGAAGACTTGTCAAGACATCTGAAAACTTGTTTTATTTACAATGATCACAAGATTGCTTAAAACCCTTTATTGATGTTCGGGTTATTCAACCACTAATCTCGATATGAAAAAACATTCTTATTAGTCATGAGGAGAAAGTCAACCAATGCCGCGGATCAAGATTGGTGTGAAAGAAAGGTTTGTGTATAGGGAGGTCATTGATGAGACCGGGTTTTCTGGGTTTTGACTGTGTCTATGGGAGAGAGGTCATTGATGAGACCGAATTTTCTGGAATTTGAATATGCTTATGACCGGACCATTGCTGGTTGCCTACGTTCCCCTCATTGTGAGGAGCTCAGGTCGCCGTAGTTCGGCCTTGGCCGGACTGTTTTGGGAAATGGGATTTGTGGTTCCTTTAGTGAAAAGGCTAGGATGAGATGATGAGGCGTGGGCCTCGGGATGATTCCTTGACCAAGTCATTCTTGGACGGCTGCTTCTGATTGCTTCCTCTTTCGTTGGGGGAGAAAGGATTTGCACGTGCCTAAATGCTTCTGTCTTTGCTTCGACCGCCCGATCGACAACTTTCATTCTCTGAGCTTTGATCTTGCCTTTCCGTCAAGCTTTTTAATGGGCGGTGCTGGGTCCTTGGCCTCTTTTTTTTTTATGTGCAACCCTGTTTTTTGCCTAGACTGTCCTTTTTTGGGATTTTCAGCCTAGCTGGGTATTACTCTTTTTGCACTAAGATTTTTTTTATATATGTGCAACCCTGTTTTTTTTTTTTGCCTAGACTGCCCTTTTCTGGGATTTTCAGCCTAGCTGGGTATTACTCTTTTTGCACTACACATTTTTTTTATTTTCTAAAGCACCCGAGGACCAAGGCGAGCCCCTGCTTGAACATTCTTGGTACCCTTGAGGTTGTTTCCGACACGGGGTCAATCTTTTGAAGCTGAGTGGCCTTTTGCTGTCCCTTGATGATGCCGCCGTCGTTGACTTGGTCAAGGTGATGGGGAGAACATGGTTTGGGAAAGTGTATGGCTTTGATGAAGGCCTTTTTGCGGGGTGAGGAAAGTGTATGGCTTAATGACATTAGTTGACTTTCTTACACTGATTAATCAAAATGTTAATTATTTTGAGAGATTATTTGCTGAGCAATGCAAGTGATCATATAAAATAAAACCATTTCATTAAATGTAATGTAGGTGTGCAAATAATGTCTTAAGTCTAGCAAGAAAAGAAGAAGACTTTTTTATAGAAAATTGAAGATTCAATACAATGTCCGTAGAGGACTTAATTGAAAGAGAAAAGTACTAGAACCTACGAAGGTTGACTGAGAGACTATTTTTCTTTTTCTCTCTTTTTATTTTATACTTAAGGATAGGTAGACCCTAGTCTAGCTACTCTTCGCGGGTTGGACTGCCAGGTAACTTGAGCTTTCCTTCGTAGATCAGCCACTGAATTTCCTTCTTCAGATCCACACACTTGTCTGTCGCATGACCATAATGCTTGTGGTACTCACAGAACTTGGTCCTGTCAACTCTACTTGGATTTCTTGGCTTATAATTCTCGAGAGGTGTGAGAAGGCTTCGTTTCACCAAATCATCGAAAACTTTGCTCATAGGCATCCCAAAATCATCAGGCTGACGTTTCTGACCTTGCTCTTCTTGAACTGACCTCTTACCGTAACTTTCTGTTTTTGGCCCATGGAGGTTTTCAAACTTCCCATCTTCTATCAACTTCTGGATCTCATACTTCAAAGAGGTGCAATTGTCAGTGTTGTGCCCATGGTATTGATGGAAAAGACAATACTTGGACTCATCCAACCGAATACTGGGGTTCCTGGGCTTCCAATTTTCCAGTGGCTTTATGAGTTTTTCTTTCATTAGCTCTTCCAGAATCTTGCTTAAAGGCATCTCTGCATCGTCAAAGTGAAAGGAGCGAGGTTTTTGGGAAACCTTGTTGTTCTCAAGACTTTGATCTTCACTGTCCAATTGGTTCCACTGTTGAATTTGGTGAAGGAAGCTACGACACCCTTTTCTTTGTGAGGGACCGGTGCCTTGAGCCAGTACGGTTCTTTGCTTGGTGCTGGTGGCATTGGGTTACACTTGGTGGAATCATTTTCGTACTTGGCTCAACATCTTGGGTCAAGGGAGTATTGATACTCATCATGAGGTCAAGCTTCTCTTGCATCTGTTGTACTTGTTCCATCAATATTACCACATGGGGGTCAACGGGGACTCTCGGGTTACCGGAACTGGCAACAGGACTTGTAGTAGCAACCGACGGCTGAATTCATTAATTCCGGTAGGTGACGGAAAACTCGGATCATCCTTTGGCAACTCATGATCGCATTCGGGGCGAGTATAGGGGCTTGAACATAGCCACATATCTCAAACTGATTATGTGAGGTTGGAGCATAAGCTGGCGGTATTGTGAAAGTGAGAGACAGGGTGGGGGTGAAGCCCAATCCGTTCGAGGCCCCGAGGGCAATGGGGCCCTGATGAGTAGGATGTTGGAAAGGACCGAGGAGGAGTGGTCCTTGGCAAGGGATCATATGTGGATGGAGGAAGGTATTGGTTATAGGCCGGGGAGCTGAGATGGCTACTTCGGAGTCTCATCTTCGACCACTACCAGAGAACCGTTGGACTCAAGTTACTTGAACTCCATTGCGGCGAAGAGCACCGATGAGCAATGACAGCTGCTCTTCATGAACCTTGGGCATTTTCCAAAGCCAGGACTAACTCTTCCTTCCTAAATATCTCGATTTCTGCACCCTCACTGTTTTCTGTCAAATACGCCATTCGACTCTACGAGCCGATGAGCTATGCGAACCTAAGGTTTTACTGAAAAGCCGCTGACCCAGTATTCTAGCCCACTTCTTTCTCGCTGCGGGAAAGGGACAGGCAAGGTTTAGGCTCGGGGATAGGTAAGGTAGGTAAGATTTAGACTTGGAGGTAAGTGTTTAGGCTATAGGCTCAAGTAACATGCACTTATTGCTTAAGTTTTTACTCAAAACACATTTTCTCCTAATCCTAATTGATCGGAAAAGATGAGACCTTGAAAGGTCAAGATTGAAATTTGGAGATCGAACCGAGGAGGTCTCGATTAAGGATTTGACCATGAAAGGTCGAGATGGGAAATCGAAAATCGGACCGAGGAGGTCTCAATTAGGAATATGACCATGAAAGGCCGAAATAGAAAATCGGAAATCGGATCGAGGAGGTCTCGATTAGGGTTTGACCATGAAAGGTCGGAATGGAAAATCAGAAATCGGACCGAGGAGGTCTCGATTAGGGATTTGACCATGAAAGGTCGGAATAGAAAATCGGAGATCGGACCGAGGAGGTCTCGATTAGAGATTTGACCGTGAAAGGTCGAGATAGAAAATCGGAGATCGGACCGAGGAGGTCTCGATTAGGGTTTTGACCGCGAAAGGTCGAGATGGGAAAATAGGAAGTCGGACCGAGGAGGTCTCGATTAGGGTTTGATCGTGAAAGGTCGGAATAGAAAACTCGGAAATCGGACCGAGGAGGTCTCGATTAGGGTTTGACTGTGAAAGGTCGGGATAGAAAATCGGAGATCGGACCGAGGAGGTCGCGATTAGGGATTTGACCGCGGAAGGGTCGAGATGGAAAATCAAGGATCGGACCAAGGAGGTCACGATTAGGGACTTGACCATGAAAGGTCGGGAGATGGAAGATCGGAAATCGGACCGAGGAGGTCTCGATTAGGGATATCAGAGATAGGAAAATGCAATTATGATTACATTAATTGTTCAAGTTTACTTAAAATCATGTCTTTTATTAATTCCTATTTGGTTGGAAAAGGGGGGTTTGCCCTTCTTTTTTTCGCAACTACTCTAAATCCTGGATCAGTGGGTTCCGTCACTACGTCTATAAGCCCCTCGTATTCCACCTGTATTTCGACCTCCCAGGGTGGGCGGCCCGGGCGAGGTCACATAGGGCACGCGGATCCCACCGGCAAGAGTATAGAACGCTCCTAACGGGTCTAGCGGGTCATAGGAACTTTCAACGCACGAGCGATGCGGATTATAGTCAAGGCAATACTGGGAAAGTCTCGTCTCTCTGCCTTGACGGATCTTTGGCAGAATTTCGCTTGAGCGAATGACGGTTTCTGACTTTCGGTAATGTCCGAGAGAATAATAGGCATGGGTCGGGCGGTAAAAAGCCGGATGACACGGTGTCACATTGAACTTCGTTGCATACGCCGGGCGTGAGTTAGAATCGAAGTCAATGCCGGGTCAAGATCTTGCCAATTTTTCCTTGTCGGAATTTTAGCAGAGCTTCGCTTGAGCGAAAGATCTTTTGATTTGTTGGCAAAGACTCGGTCTTGACTCTTACGCATTCCGTGCGGGGTCAAGGTCAATAGTCAATGTCGGAGTTGAGATCTCGCCAATTTTTCCTTGTTGGAATTTTGGCGAGTTCTTCTTCAGATTATGAACAAAGGCTTGACCTTTACGAGGTATGCAAGCTGGGCTATATGACACGGACTAGACCAAAAACCAACCAAAAGTCACGGTTTTGAAACGTGTGACACGGGCTTGTGCATTGGTCGACCTTTGTTGCCGTGGGGAGGTTGGGATGATTCCGTGCGCGCCGGGAGCATCGTAAGGCTGTCCGTGGCTAGCTGGAACCACCCTCGGGTTTGAAGGACGTGCGTGCAAAGTGTACAGGATATATCAGGTGCGCGTAGTGTGCGGTCTCCTAAAAATGTTCCTTTTTGAGTTAAAACAGAGATTTTCATAATGTGTTTTAAAGGAATGATTTTCGGGACGGGGAAAATGCAACACGTAAGCACGTAAATTTTTTGGGAGCCCCAGTCAGTCATGGAGCTGAGTAGCCCCAAGCTGCTAGGACTGCAATATTAACCATGATTTTTCCTGGTGGAATTGCCACTGAGGTCGCCCGGTTAGAATCCAAGGAGGATTGAGCCGTACGACTGCATGGATCAATTTTCCAGGTTCCACTCCTTTTGCTATTTTTCGGGTTGTTTCCCGTTCAAAGTATGCACAGATTCCAAGATGCAAATGATGCAATGCATGGTAAAGAAAGCAAGCATGATTAATGAAATCGGCGACGGGAGTCTAACCCGCTCAAAGGGAAAAGCTTTCTTTTATTTTTTTTTTCAAAATTGTTTTTTTTTTAAAAGGGATACTGGTACGTGGATTGTTAAACCACCGGTTATCCCAACTCCCACGTCAGGGAGTGTACAGGAAGGGTAAGTGGTTTCCACCTATATACCGAGTATCGATTTTAGTTTTGAAAATAGAAGCTTTTCTCCTTTGGGTTATCCCCAGCGGAGTCGCCAAACTGTGAATGTGTGCCCAAAATTTGGATTCACGCGAGTTTGAAGACATCCGAGTTATTTGAAAAACGAAGTCGCCACGCCATTTTGATTACCTCAAAACTTTGAAAAAAAGGTTGTTTTATGGGTTCGGAGGTTAAGTTACCCCTTGGGAAGAACGTTTGGCATTCACCCAAAGTGCCTTGCCGAGGCAAGTCTCCCGAGATTTCATTAATCGTGCTTGCTTGCGTGCTTTCTTGTGTGCATGTGTTTGAAAATAAGGAGGGAATGTCCCAAGTTATCTTCCGGATGTACAAACCATTTATTGGTTGTCGCTCGGGATTTCTTGGATTTTATGTATTCGGGATTATGATCCCGTCCTCATCTTGGACTTGTGATCATCGTTTTTTTTTAACCTCGGGACTTGCATGATCGAGAGAATGACTCCCTTTTATAGTTCAAAATGAGGTTCTTTAGGAAGGAAATGTCCTTAACCCATCAATCCTACACCTTAAGACGATTGAGCTCATATAGATGCTTCATGCTCGTCTTAAGTGATAATCGGAGATATCGGGTTCAAGGTTATCCCTTTCTAAAGAGATCATGAACCTTTAATGGAAGGAACGATGTAAAGATAGGATCTTTTACACCGGTCCGCTCCAAGGTTATTAATGGGGACATGGGGGAATGTATGATAAAAATGTGAAAAGATGACATTTTTGGGTTGCAAAGGATGCTTTTTGATTTAAAGAAGTGATCTTTATTGCAAAGGATGCATTTTGAATGTAAAGACATGATTTTTATGCAAAGGATGCATTTTTATTGAAAAAGATTGTATTTTTATATGCAAAGGATGCATAAAGATGACATTTTTATTAGAAAATGGGGGTTTTAGGTGCAAAGGATGCACCTTTATGGATAAAGACTACATTTTTAATGACAAAGGATGTCTAATGCATGCAAAGGGGAAGGGGGTATAAAGATATGATCTTTAATCTACCAAGTCCCAAGCAAGATAATATGCAATATATGAAATGCAATGAGTAATTAGAATCACATAGAGCAATTAGGATGCAATGTTAGGGTGTGCGAGGTTACCAATGGCTTTCTCTTCTTCTTTGGATGGAGCTAGGAGGAGGAGTTGATCTTGGGATCTTCAAGGAGGAGGGAGGTGGCTTCTTGGCCTTCTTCTTCACCTTCTTGGACTTCCAGCAGCTCTTGGGAGTGTATTTTACGTATTATGTGTGATGGTGGATGATTTTTGTGTGTGTAAAATGGGTAGAGGAGGCCTATATTTATAGGCAGCTGGAAAAAGGCGAAAGAGGCCACGTGGCTTCATTTGCGGCAAAAGAGGCCGTGTGGCTACATTTCTTTGCCGACCCAGTTTTCCCGAGAAACATGCAAGGTGGCATTCTAGAAGGTCAGCGAAAGAGGCCGCATGGCTTCATTTGCGGCAAAAGAGGCCGCGTGGCTACATTTGCTGCTGATCCAGATTTTTCCAGAAACATGCAAGGTGGCATTCTAGAAGGTCAGCGAAAGAGGCGCGTGGCTTCATTTGCGGCAAAAGAGGCCGCGTGGCTACATTTCTTTGACCCGATTTTTCTAGAAACATGCAAGGTGGCATTCTAGAAGGCCCTTTTCGGCTAGATTACTGCTCAAATTCAATATTCTTGGCGAGTCCTTCCTCCCTTGGAAAGTTTGGAAAAGTTCCCGAATCGCCCTCGAACTTTATGAAAGTTTGGGAATTGCGGAAAACTTAGCAGGAAGGCATGAGCCAAATTTGGGTACTTACTAGCTGTCAGAGACTTTGTTCTCGAACCACGCGACCGCGGCTCCCTTTGCTTTGTTGGAGAGCTTGATTGACCTGGATAAGTGCAGTGATATTGCTTGGGGCGAGGCGAGCTTGGTGAGCTCTACTTCTCTTTGGACCGGTTTAGCCGGGTGTGGCGATTCATTGGCTTTGTTTTGACTTTCGCTTTGGAGGTATGAGTTTATTGCTGTTTTGATTTAGCAACTTGTCGTTTCTCCGTTTTCTTTTGCTTGAGCCTTCTCTGTTTTTGTCGCATGTGTGGTTTTATGAGATTTTCCGGTGCTTCCCGTGGGATAGAGATCCAGGGCATTCTTTGCGTATCTGCTATCTTTGAAATTTGGGCTCGTACGGCGAGGAAGAGGAGGACCAGCGGGGAAGCTCACCATCGCCTACGGGGATGTGCGGGAGCGCTTGGAGAGGGTAGCCGGAGGGGTTCGTTTTGTTCCCGTGGGCTCGGTATGAGGGAGATGAGTTTGAGGGGCTCAGAGTGGCTGTGGCAGGAAGGAAGATCTTGCGGGGCTTGACTGCGATGTTATGTATTTGGGAGCGGGTCTTAAGCGGCATGGCCCTGGTGTGCTTCCCGTGGCTCAGGGACCCTCCCTTTGGGATGCTTGATTCCCGAGACATGGACGTGCTCGATTTTGAGAGGTACCTTGGCGGTGTCGGCGCAGGAGTTCATTTTGTATGGAGAGGAGTACGGGGCCTTCGTGAGGAGGAAGGCGAGGACGCCGCGAGTGCAGACGCGGGAGAGAGAGGGCGCCGCGAGGCTCCCCGAGGTTCCGATGCCGGGGGCCGGATTTCACGTACGTCCGCGGGGACGGATCGAGGAGGAGGGTGTGCATGCCCGTTCGGGCTTGAGCTCTGCTGCATCTGAAGTGGACCCCAGATAGATCGGTGAGTGTCTTGACTCTTTTCCATCTTGGCATCTTTTACGTATTTTTCTCTTTTTGTTGTTGAGTATAAGCTGTATTCTTGAGCGTTTCCTTAGGCTGCTTGTTGGTGCGGAGTCAGGGAGAGCCTATGATATCTTGACTCGCCGTTACGTGGCGATGAGGTCGTTTGCGAAGAAGATGGCTTCGAAGATATCTTGCCGGTCTTCGCGACGCGTGCCGCGTGCGAGCCTATGCCTTCGAGGCATTCAGTGGACGTTCCTCCGCCTAGGCGGCGGAGCCGCAGCGGGAGGGCCTTCGAGGGCGGCATAGCATGGATGCCGGGACGTCTTCGGGGCTGCGGGGCCTTCGAGGGCGGCCCTTTTATCGATTCATGCCTCCGCATGGCGCACAGGTGAGGGTTCCTCGAGCCTTCTTTCTTTGATCCTTTCGCCGGATTTGATCCTTGAGTACTTTTCGTGGGAGCCTCACCGTGGAGGTGCTCGGTATTCGGACGACGAGGATGTGACGGGCGAGTTTCTTTGGGATGCCCGACTTCTCTCTGGAGGACCTTGGCGAGGATGATGATCTTTGAGGAGTCGATTAGTATTCATTTGCTTTCCCTCTTTTCATATCCCTCTTTTTTGTTTAGCAACGAGACATTTCGTGGGTACATGTAATAAAACACACGTATTTGGATGGCAAAAAGCATTTTATTTTAAGATGTAATGTCATTTTTGTGATTCCCAGGATTTGTCCTAGAAATGGTTGCTATTATTATTATATTTTTGTGCATGCCACGTGAGGCGAGAGTGCGTTTGTGGGTAGTGTATGTTTGCGGGAATGGCTTTGGGCGAGTGTTTGGGCGGTTTGGAGCAAGGTTTCTTGAGGACGGTGGTTGTTATGCTTGTTTCTTTGGGGAAAATGGGTTATGTTTGCAAGGAGGTCCGTACGGACATACCTAGCATGCGAAAGATCGTACGGACCAACCTTGCTTTTGGGAAGGAGATAAATGCTTTCCGGTGTCAGTTCTTCCCCATTCCCCATTTGCGGCCATTTCGAGCTTTCTTCCCCATTTTCTCTAGGAACCTCCATTTTTGCCATGGATTCTTCGTACGTCCCTAGAATTTTGCCGAGGCTTTCGCGGGAGAGGCAAGCACACTTCCTTGAGCGGTGAAAACGTGGATGCGGCGTCGTATGAGGCATCGAGACGGGCTTTCGAGGTAAGGTTTCGTCTTTGCTCGATTTGGTCTTTTAAGGAGTTGGTTCTGATTGGGATTTGTTGCGGGCTGCCGCAAAGTTGCAGGATGTTAGGAGGCATGCCCGGCTCAGACGTCGTTTAGCCGAGTGGTCATTTGCTCGGCGACCTCTTGTGTTGGATATGGATCGATCCGCACGGGAGAGATGGATGGCACGGCAGTGCGCATCGAGATCACGGCCGAGTGGGTTCCTTTGGAGGATTGAGACTAGGAGGATCTTGCGGGGAGGGTCCTACGTTGTCGAAGAATTCCGAGGTTTGTCTTGGTCCTCCTTCTATATTCCGTCGCTTGTTTCCGGCGGTTTGGGATGAAGCGAGAGCCTTTGTTGAGGCCAGGATGACCTTGCTGCTGCGGAGGTAGTTCCTCTTTGTATGGCGGCTTCGGGTGCCTTCTTGTATTTTACGAGGGTATGGAAGTATTCCGCTTTCCCTCTGTGGTACTCCTTAGGCGTCGGGAGCGTTGTATTGATGACTCGGTACCTGGCTTTGTATGAAGCGGCGTGTTAGGCGATCCCAGTGGTCTTGGAAACGGGCGTGTAGCGGTGCAGGACCCGGTTGCCGTAGTAGCTATTGCCTTAGGAGTGCGAAGCACAGTCGACCCTTTGGATGTGACGGGAGACACTTTGTTTGACTACGAGACTAGAGTTGACCGGCGACGGGGAGAAGTCCTCTTTGCGGGGCTCGCGGGGAGAGAGAGGCTGAAGCACGGGCGAATGAAGCCACGAGAGCTCTTGGATTGTTTGACTCTACGGGGAGGACCCCGGATCTCGGGCGAGGACGCGAGTTGGTTCACGTGGAGAGAAAGAAGACTCGCCAGGGGACGAGGGAAGAAAGGAAAGAATGGCGAGGGACGACAGCGAGATGGCGCGGAATGACCTCCTAGGTATCCATTCATTGCATTGCAAACACATTATTAGTAAAATGTATTAAAGTTTGTCTTTTAGCATGTTGTGAACTTGAGAGTAGACCGTGCTTGAACTCATCGAAATGTTGTAACCGTTAGTGATTTGTGATTTACTTTTAAAGCTTTGTCGAGACGCAAGATCTCTTGTTTTGCCTTTGCTTGTTGTGCACTTTGTCGGCGTCCAGTCCTTGAACTTTTACATTGCATTTGTGGGTGACGATGCAGGCCATGGCGGCAATCCCCTTTCTTGAGGCTTTGTGCTTGGGCGAGAGGTTGAATGCTCCACTTGACAAGTCGTTTTGGTTGTCTTTTCGCGGCTTCCTTGCCTCTTGTTGGCGTCGGAGCTCTTGACCTCTTTTTGCGGCTTACGCTTGAGCTTCTTTTATTTATTGTTTTTTTTTTTTTGTGTGAGCCCTTGCTCGAGCTCTCTTTTTTGTTTTTTTTGTGAGCCCTTGCTCGAGCTCTCTTTTTTTTTTTTTTTTGAAGCGCGTGAGGCGAAGACAAGCCCCCTGGCAGAAGCGAGACATGAGTCGGATCGTTTGATCTTTGAGTGACCCTCGGATGTCCTTTGATGTTGCCGCCGTCGTTTGACTTGAGTCGAGGTGGCTGTTGGGGCGTGTTCTTGAAAAGTGCGTAGCTTGATGGAGGTCTTGATTGACATTCAAACTTTTGACTTTTTGTGTATTTTTAGACCAGGACTAATTAAGGTTGCCTACGTTCCCCCGGACTAGAGGGCTCAGTGCACGTAGTTCGGCGCTACGTGGAGTGCCCGAGATGCGCAGTGTTCTTCTTAGGCGAAGTATCTGCGAAGTTTGCTTAGTTATTTGGATTCATGAAGGGATTGCCGTCTAGGTGCATCGGCTTCATGGCGCCTCTGGAGAAGATCTTTTGAACCACGAAAGGGCCGATCCATGTGGGTTCCCATTTTCCCGGATGGGTTGGTTCGAGTGGGAGGCTTTTCTTTGAGTACAAGGTCACCTTCACGATGTCTCGGGATTTGACTTTCTTGTCGAAAGCTCTAGCCATCACTGCTTTGATAGGCTCGGATGTGTTCCATGGCCTTTAGTCGTCGCTCGTCTAGCGAGCCAATTCGTCGTGTCGGCCGGAGCCATTCGACTTCGTTGATGTCATTTTCCGGCGGCACTCGGAGTAGAGGGAATTTCCGGCTCGATGGGAAGAATTTGCTTCCATCCGTATGTCGGGGCAAATGGGGTTTCTCCGTGGGCACATTACGGCCCGGATGTGCGAGTAGCCCCCAAAGTGCAAGGTGCGGCTTCTCGGGCCAATCTCGTCCTCGGGTGGTCATTTTCGGATGATCCGTTCGAGGGTTTTGTTTCTTTGCTTCCACGGCGCCGTTTGTTTGTGGCCGGTAGGGAGAAGATTTGTGGCGTGTGATCTTGAATTCAGCCCGGCGATGCAGCCGAATTCCCCTTCGAAGTGTGAGCCGTTATGCGATATGACCTCATTTGGGATGCCGTATCGGCGAGATGATGTTTTCTTTGAGGAAATGCGCGACCTTCTTGGAGGTGAGTACCTTGTAGGACTTGGCTTCGACCCGTTTGGTGAAGTAGTCGATGGCTACTAAGATGAACTTCGTGGCCAGATTCTTTTTGGCGGAGCGATTTTCCCGATGACGTCAATTCCCCAGTGGCGAAGGGCGAGGTGTAGTCATGCGGTAGAGATCGTGGGGCGGTAGATGATTGAGGTTGGAGAACCGGTGGCACTTGTCGCGGCTTCGGACAAAGTGGATGCAATCTGCCTCCATGGAGATCCGGTAGTAGCCCATCACGAGAATGATTTGCATCGGGGCTCTGGCGTTCGTGTGGGGACCGCAAGCCCCATTGTGGACTTCGTTCATGAACTTGTTTGCTTCTTCTTGGGCGATGCGGCGTAGGAGTGGCCCGTGGTAGCGTTTCTTGTATAGCATGTCCCAGGGATGACGAAGTGAGAGGCGAGGCGTTTTAGGGCCATGATGCTCTTGGTTTTGACCCCTTACGTGTGTGGGTCTTCCTTGTTCATGAAGGTGGTTTCCCGTTCTTGAGGTATTGGAAGATCTGGTTGTACCGTGGCTCGTTGACGGGCTTGGGTTACAGTTCGATCTCACAGCGGTGGCGAGGATTTCCTTTCGCCCAGAGCTTTGAAGGGTTTGATTGCTTTTCCTTGAGGGATCTCCACGAGTGAAGCTTGAGGTGGCTAAGGCGTCTGCAAACTGTTTCGGTCTCTTGGCAAGTAGTGGAAGGTGACCTCTTCGAATTGTGTGATGAGGTCCTCCGTACGAGCGTGGTATTTTTGCAAGCACAGGTCTATGGTTTTCCACTTGTTGGAGACTTGGTTGATGATCAAGGGCGAGTCCCCATAAACTTCGAGTTTACGGACATTCCTTTCGAGTGCGGCTTGTAGTCCGGCGGCGCAGGCTTCATATTCGGCGGCATTGTTGGTTACCTCGAAATTGAGCTTTATAGCAATTGGGGTGTGCTCGTCTTTGGGATCTACCAAGAGCATACCGTCTGCGTTTCCCTTTTTGTTGGCTGCTCAGTCGAAGAACGGTTGCCATCGATTTTCGCCTTCGATTGCGAAGATTCCCTCGTCTGGAAATTGTGGTTCGGGGCCTCGAGCCTCGTCGGTTGGGAAATCGGCCGGTTGTTCGGCCATGGCCCGTCCACTTGATTGACTTTTGGTTTACGTACTTGATGTCAAATTCCGCTAGGAAGAAAGACCATTTGGCGAGCCTCGTTGACGAGATGGTTTGTCGAAGAGGTACTTGGCCCAGGTCCATTTTGGAAACCAAGTGTGCAGTGTGCGGCGCATGTAGTGCCGTAGTTTCCCGGCAACCCATACCAGGCTGCGCGAGTTTTCTCGAGGCGAGTAATTGAGTTATTTGCCTTGAAACTTTCGGCGACGAAGTAGATGGCGTTTTCGACCGTGACTCCTTCTTTTCTTGATAGAGCATGGCTCCAAGCTGCGGTGTCGGTCACGATTAGGTATAGCAGCGGTGGCTTTTCCTCGTGGGGAGGACGAGAGAATCGGAGGACTCACAAGGTATGCTTTATTTTTCAAAGGCATCTTGGCATTCGAGTTCCATTCGATGTCGGCGTTCTTCTTCATCGGTTTGAAGATTGGCTCGCATATAGAGGTCAATTGGTTGTGAGCGGGCGATATATTGCGGGCGGCCCGTGAAGCTTTTCACCTCTGTGCGAGTTTGCGGTGGTCTCATTTCGATGATAGCTTTGATCTTTTGAGGATCCACCTCGATGCCTCTCTCGGTGACCATGTATCCCAAAACCTTGCCTCGGCTAACCCCGAATGTGCATTTGGCGGGGTTAAGCCTCATTGAGTGTTTTCGGAGCGATTGAAGAATTTTCTCGAGTGCAGTGAGGTGTTGTCCAGTCGATCCCTTTGAGTGAACGATCATGTCATCGACGTACGCCCGATCTCTTTGTGGATCATATCGTGGAAGAGGGCGGTTCTTTGCCGTTGGTAGGTAACCCGGCGTTCTTTAGTCCGAGCGGCATTCTTGTGTAGCGATAGGTTCCCCGGGGGTTGTGAAAACTGTCTTTTCTTGGTCTTCTTCGGCCATCTTGATTTGATTGTAGCCGGCAAAACCGTCCACGAAGGACTTGACTTGAAATTGGGTACATGTAGTGTCTACTGACATGTCGATGTTGGGTAGTGGAAAATCGTCCTTGGGGCTTGCTTTGTTGAGATCTCGGAAGTCACGCGCACGGCGTACTTTTCCATTGGCCTTGGTGGCCGTGACGATATTGGAGAGCCATGTGGGGTACTTGATCACCACGATGAAGCCGACGGAGCATTTTTCGATCTCCTCTTTGACTTGTAAAGACCATTACGGCTTGATTCGGCGTAGCTTTTGCTTGATGGGCTTAGCCTCGGGATTGAGGATCCGGTGCTCTACAATGTTAGGATCTAATCCGGGCATGTCTCGGTAAGACCAAGCGAACACGTCCACGAACTCTTTGAGCGGTGCGGTCAATGCGTCTTGCTCTGTGCCGGTGAAGAAACTTCCGATTTGCGTCTCTTTTGGCTCTTGGCGGTTCCCAAATTCACTTTGGTTAAAACCTCCTCGCGACTTGGGCCCGGTTTTCTCTCGTTTGACAACATGCTTAAAGATGTGCTTAATGTATTGTTCGTTTAATGTGTACGCTTCTTTATCAAGTGAATCGTTATTAGCTGTTTGTGTGTTAGTTAATTTATCGGTTGTTAAAGATGCAATGAGAGAGATACTCGGAAAGATCGAAGCATTCATTAAGAGCATACGGGAATACATTATTGGCAATGAGTTCGTAATCTTCGGCGTGAGGCCATCGGATGACTCGAGAGACTCAAATTCAAAGCTAATGGACTCGGGATGAGTTTTGACACTAGACTCTAGGACTCGAGGGTCGAGACCAAGTTGTTCGATCATGTCCTTTTCTTTGGCGGTGGAGTCAGGAGAAGGTGGCCCGGTTATTGAGTGGCAATGAGCTTGATAGGAGATGGGGCTTGAAGGGCTTTATGTCACCGTTCCCGATCATTGCTATCACGAGTTATCGAAACAAAATCGATTAGATCGGCATCTCGATTTCTTCTTTGAAGAAGCGAGGTGGAGCGGTGGCTCGTCCCGAAGCATCGTCTGCGGAGTCTTTTGCTTTTGTCTTGGGCATTACTAGCTCGAATGCGAGACTCGTCCCGTTTGTTGAAGGCGGGAGTGTTGACGAGAGAGTTTTCGAGTTCTTACGCCAAGAGGGGTTTTCAGAACCAAAATTCGTTGTGAATAGTGGTGGTCGTGGATCCGTAGCGAGGCGGTGTGTCGAGAAATGCTCTTCGGACGGGATTTGGCTTGAGGCCTCTGAATCTTGCCGGAGTTACTGCTGGAGCTTGTCCCGTGGTTGTCGGCCGGCTTTGTTTGGCGGCGATCGGCTCTGTTCCCTTTTACCGGATCTTCTTCCGAGTTGCCGGCCTTCTTTGTGAAGTACTTGGTCATGTCGAAGGCTGTAGGACGAAGATCGGAGATGGCGTGCGAAGCCTCTTTTGTTATACGTGGAGCGTTTTCGTGCGGCTCGCTTGTCCTCCGCAATGTGTTCGGGAGTAGGAGAGTATCCCGGGCCGTGCGGTATTGTTCTTTGATATTGATGATACGGTGAGTGCCACGATGGCGTTTTCCCAAAGCCGAGCCGGGATGTAGTTCATGTGCTTCATCATTTTCATCGGGGGAGGGATCTTGTCCCAAATCAAAGGCGAGTCTATGTGGCACACTTGGGCCTTTGGGCTTTCGATGGTGAACCTGTTAGCATCATGCCATCATCGTCGGGTTTGATTTCTAAGGCCGGGACGCCGTTTGTTTCGGTCCTTTTGTTGACTATGCTATCATAGTAGATGATGGTAAGATACATTCCTTGGACGAACTTTACGCAGCGATGAAGAGTGGATGCCACCCCATTGATGCGGGTGTAGCGAGGGCGTCCCAAAATGGCGATGAATGTGATCGGGATGTCGATGACTTGGAAATCCGTCGGGACCATTTGTTTTCCAAACCACGGAGTTCAAGGAGGCTATTCCCAAGGCTGGGCGGGATGTTGAGTCGTATGCCTTGATTGCACAGTCGAGGGCTTTAGATCGGTTGCTTTGATCCCTAGCAAATCCATCATTTTGGCGGGAAGGACGTTCGTGGATGATCCCAATCTACCCAGACTCGTAGGAGACGGCGCTCGTCCGGTTGAGCTGTTATGTAGAGAGGCTCGTTATGAGTCGGCCCAAATTTTGGAAGGTCGAGCTCTGTGAAGGTGATGATATTCTTTGTAATTGACGTTGCCAATCATACGGCTGCTTCATCGGGTGTCCTTTGTGATGGGAACCGTAGTGCAGGCCGAGCTTTCTTCAACTTGAGCTTGTGCGGGTAAGATGAAGTGAGTAAGGACCGGAGCGAGATGTTAGCTTTGAGTGCGCTTGAGGCGTGTCAAGGCGGGATCTTCGGCCTTTGGGTCCAAGGTTTCGGCTTCTTTGGCGTAGGGTCCCTTTTCGGTTCGTGGCTCGGGTATGGATGGCCTTTTGTCTGTCCGTGGAGGATTCTGGGATTTGGCCAGGAACGTGTCGAGAACATTCACCTCTGGACTTATGGTTTTGCTTGTCTCTCCTATTTACGTAGTGGGAGGAGCACGATTGGCGTAAGGCCGAGGCTGCGCATTTCAATTCGTTGGCTGTCATAGCCTTTGCTTGAAGCATCAATAGTGGCTTTGAGATCTTCCCGAGACGGGGTTGGATTATCTGGACCTTCGGGCCTTCGGTGGCGGTGCGAAGCTTCGTCCCGGTGATCATGGAAGCGAGACATTGCCATGGCC
Source organism: Adenophora triphylla var. japonica (assembly GCA_022495995.1). Lineage (NCBI taxonomy): Eukaryota > Viridiplantae > Streptophyta > Magnoliopsida > Asterales > Campanulaceae > Adenophora > Adenophora triphylla. Next base: position 391,818 of record JAFEMH010000027.1, read on the forward strand.
TTGTGCGAGCTAGGCTTCTTTGGAGTAGATGACGTAGTAGTCAAACTTTCTGAGGGTTCTCGAGGGTTCCGGCGTGGGATCACCGGATTCATACCTCTTTTCGATTTTGTTGAGAAGATAGCTTCTTCTTTCGTCGAGGACGGCCCTCGTTCATTGCATCCTGGAATTCCATTTCCGGACAAACACTTCTGTCGGAGACGTCCCACGAGATGTGTTCGTTGTTCGGCGGTGAGTACGGGACCTCGGGAGGTGGATGGGCGAGGCTTTCCTCTGGAAGGTCTTGTGGCCTTACGTCATAAGCTGCATGGCTCGTACGAGGGTAACGAGGTTGACTTACGGGAGACAATGAGAGATGTTAGAGGCTGTAGGAGCGATCATGGCTTAGGAAGCCCCGGGTAGTTGGGTGGCTAATGTTAGAAGTGGTGCATGGCACCTTCGATCGAGCTTGTTGCTCACCTTGACGTTTCTCAATAGCCGTGAGGACTGCGAACTTCTTCCAATGTTGGGAAATTTCTTGGGGGTAAGGTCCCGTTCTCATCGTTGTTATCCCGACTTGGCCGTAGGGAATTGACGGTGTCTGGTGACGAGTGGGAAGGAGGTAGGACCTTGCTTGTTTTGACACTGGGAGACGGGTTCCGGGTACTCTCGACCACTCTACGTTGTTTGGAGGGGTGATGGGCAAGGTTTAGACACGGGAATGGCCTAACGGGATAAAGGGGAAAGCTCACGTGGCATGCGGTTTCGTTTCTTTTATTTTTGATTTTTTGTTGTTTTAATTTACTTAAAACATGTTTTCTCGAGAATCCTAGGTAGGTTGGAAAAGATTGCTCTTCTTTTCGCAACTATGCTAGATCTGGGTCGATGGAGACCATACGTGCGGCTATAAGCCCCTCGTTTTGCACTGTATTTCGACATCCCGGGGTGGACGGCCCCGGGCGAGGTCACATAGTGCAAGCGGTTTCCACCGGCCTAAAGAAAAATCGAACCTAAGGACCGAGGCTTTGTCATGTTCGTTTTGATGCGTTAGCCATGTGAATAGTGAACCGAGCCGGCCACTAAGTCAAGATCGGAGTCGAAGTTCGGCATGACCTCTCTTTACCTTGCTTGCGCAAGGATACGTGACGTTAGGCGTTGGCTGGTCATATTGTCATGGGCGACGTATCAAGGCGTGATGACATGGTGTCATGCGAGCATGGATGTATATCAGGGACGGAACATCGTGCAGGTGTAGCCGGAAATCAAGATCGAGGTCAAGATTTTAGCATGACCTTTCATCGCTTTGCTTGCGAGGATCTTGAGTTCCGAGCCTTGACTCGGAAAAATGGCCGGCATGGTATATGTATCAGTTTGTATGACCTGGACTGAGTAAAAACCAATAGAGTGCAGACGAGTGTGACTCAAGACTCAAACGTGCGGGGTTGACGCTTGGCTAGGATGGGATGTTTGGAATGATCCGTGCGCGTCGAGGCCTAGGAAGACCTAACGGACTGCGCGAGACCACTCGGGTTGAGGGTTGTAGTGTGCGGTGTATCCAGGCGGCGGTGCGCGTAGCGTGCGGTGTAACCGAGGCGGCGGTGTGAGTAGTGTGCGGTGTAACCGAGCGGCGGTGCGCGTAGTGTGCGGTCTCTAAAATTCTTTTACGAGTAAAATAGAAGTTTTTGAAGAATTTTAAATGTATGCACGAGATGTATATTGATGCATTTTTTTGTATTTTTATTTTTTTGTAAAATAAAAACGAAGCACGTGCATACACACACACTTGATTAAAGGAAGGGGTAAAATGAAAGTTTGACCCTCATCATCGTTTTAAAAATCTTTTGTTTTGTTTAAAAGTTTTTAAAACAAAATAGTCCCAGCTGAGTCGCCAAGCGAAATTACCCGGATCAGAGCGGCGCGATCGCGCCCGCATCCCCGGCATCTTTCGCGTTGGAGCGGTGTCTCGCCGTTTTGTTTTCGCATTTGTAGAGTCGCCGCGTAGTTTTTATTAAGCCCAAAACATTGAAAAAGGGCATCGGTTTAAAGATAATTTTAAAGCTGTTTTTGTGTGATGAGATTTTGAGTTCGGAGGTCGAGATGACTCCTCGGGAAGAGAATATTAGAATATTAGAGCTCACCAGAGTAGCCTCGTAAAACGAGTCTTTCGGATACCCACAATATCCTTTAAATGTTGTGTGTGTGTGTGTGTGCTTTTAAAAATGCATCTTTGTATCGGATGTCTACATTGTATGCTATGTATGGAAATGTATTGAAATAGTGTAGGAAGGAAGCCTTACCAATGTTGGTTCGTGTACGTCTTCCGGCAGGGAATAGTGTTTGAGGTCGGAGTAAGCGTTCGGTATGGATCGGGATTGCTTCGGGAGGGGCCAGGTTGTCTGCGGACGGAGTTTCGGCGTGAGTTGAGGTTGTCGGCTGCGTTCGGGCGAGAGGTTCGGCGTGCGTGGGGATCGTCGGGATCACTCGGGCGAGAGGTTCGGCGTGCGTTGTGGTGGCGAGTCACTCGGGCGGAGGTTCGGCGTGCGTTGTGGTGGCGGGAGTCACTCGGACGGAGTTTCGGCGTGGTTTGGGATCGCCGGTTTGACTCGGAAAGAGCGGGACAGGTGGAAAGACCGAGGCAAGGCCTCGGAGTACCACGAGGGCCTCGAGTACCTCGAGTGCCTCGGGGCGGTGCGGGAGCGTCTCGGGAGCGCTCGGGGAGGCCGGAGCACCGCGAGGGGCTCGGAAGGCCTCGGAAGGATCCGAAAGGGGCGGGAATGCCTCGAAAAGGACTTAGAGGGGAAGCCGGAAGGCTAGGGAGGAAGAGAGAAGTGGGAGGTGTGTGGAAATGAGGAGGGGAGCCCTCTATTTATAGTGCCCGGATTAGGTGCGAGAGGTCCGTACGGACCTCACGTAATCCGGTATTTTGGTTTTCCTCGATTTGAGGGAATGCGTGATGATGGAGGAATATTTGCAATTATGGTGTCCACTGAGCAATAAGGTCGTACGGACCATCTTGCATGCAAAGAGGTCCGTACGGACCAACTCTGCGAGGAGTAATCATTTTCCCGGGATTTGAGGGAATATTGTGGACTTTAAGGAGATTCGGTAATTATGACAACAAAAGAGAGGTCCGTACGGACCAATATTGCTTTCCCGATTTCACGAAAATTCCCGAAAGGTCCTTTTATCCCTTTTTATCCCGAAGAAAGGCTCCTCCCTTGGTTTGGTTGGGGGTTTAGAGAGGGTTTTGAGTGAGAGGGGTCGTCGAGACTGTGTTGATGAGTCTGCGGTGTTTCCCGTGTGTTTGAAAGGGTGTGATCCAGATTGGGGTACTTACACATAGGCGACGTTGTACAAATCAGCCTTAGACTTAGGTTCTCTAGCGGAAAGCTCATAGATGAAGGGACCGGATCTCAATCCTGAATTAAAGCAGACAATAACCTCTCTGTCAGTGAGGCTCTCTTCCACTTGTTCCGCCATCTTACGGAATCTGTTGTAATAACTGAGGGTGGTTTCTCCCTTTCCTTGCTCGATATTGGCAAGGTCAGTCAATCTCATCTTCCTCTTACCAGCAGTGGCAAAGTGGTCTAAGAACATTCTCCTCATGCCCCTCCAGCAATCGATGCAACCTTGTTTTAGCTCACGGAACCAGGTCAAGGCTGTTCCGGAGAAGGTGCTCGCGAAAGCTTTGCAAAGCATGTCATCAGCGGTGGTGAGGAGATTCATGGTTTGCTCAAAACTTTGCACGTGGTCTTTCGCATCAGTGGTCCCGTTGTACTTTTCAAAATTCGGGACCTTAAAGTGGGGATTTGGTGGTGCTTCAGTGATCCTCCGGGAGAATGGACGGGTGGCCCAGTCATAGTCATCATCATCAACCTTCTTGCCCATCTCCATGTCATCAAGTCTTTGTTTCAATAGTTCCCATTGTTTGGTTTCCACTCCTTATGCTTCTTTGGAGTGGGTGCTTATTTGGGAGCTACGGGTCGATTTATCTTTGGGGTGACCATTCACCCTACTGTGTTCTACATCGTTTCGGTGGCTGTCACGTTTAGATGGTGCCTTATCACGTCTTGGTTCCAACTCATGGCCACCAAGTATCATTCTATATGGTTCAGGAGTTCTCGGGCGCACGAATTCACGAGGACGAGGTCGAGGTGAGTCTCTCCGAGGACGAGGGGAATCATGACGTGGTCGATAGGGTCGAGAAGACCTGGGACGACGAGGTGCCATGACAAGACGAGGAGGAGATAAACGCTTGGATAAGGCTGAGCCTCGTCCTTAGGTCCACTGGAATTCACTTCTTGTTCCTTGGAACTCGGCGGCTTCTCGGGTCAACTACCTGGTCTTTCTTCGGTTGGTATGCCGAGGACGGGGGACTCTCGGAGGGCTGCTTAGGTGGTACGGCGGGGTCGAGGGAGGACCTCGTCGCTGCCTGCTCCCTTCCACGAGGGTTGCCCGTCGATGGCGGCATGAATTCGGCCGGGTAATTGTCGGGATCCAATTGCAAAGAAGCGGCTTGTGTCTCGCATCCTTTCTTGATGTCTCCGTTTGTCTATGTAGAAAGAGTGCGTCGGTCGACGGGTTGAGTTCCACTCGGCTTGACTGGCGTCGACATTCTTTGTCATCTTCCTCCCCACTTGCTTCCCACGAGGGTGAGTAGGACGAGGAAGGTTAGCTCCCTCTCCCTCGGCATTCGCCTGACCCATGGAACGAAGAGTCACGGCGAGGGGAGGGGGTCCTTCAGGCTGAGGTGGGGGAGGAGGAAGCACCTCGGCATCCGGGTTAACCCCATTCACTTGGGTTTGTTCCTCAGCAGTTACACTTGTGAATTGTCCGTCCATTGCGAATCAAGAATTGTAACAGCGAATTTACCAAAAGCGAGGTTTTTCAACAGATCCCAATTTCAGGCAAAATTGGGGCAAATTCCAACCGCTAAGGTAGTGTTACAATTGCGATTTTACCAATACCAAAAATTTCCGGCCAAAACGCAAGTTTTAAATACGAACTTGGCGAATTCCGGCTGAAATTTGCAGATTCCGGCCGAATCAAGAACAAAACGGAATTGGAGCAGATTTTCCGTTGTAATCAAATTCGGCAAAAAACAGGCTTCAAGCGAACTTTTTCAGGCCAAACAAAGGGTGTTTGAATCGATTTCCCGGCAATGGAACCAATTGATGATGCCAAAATCGTCAAATCAGCCCAAATCCAAGCGTTCGGATGCTCCGGAGATTGCTAGGCCTGAAAATAAGAAAAAACACGTAAACTAAGCCGGGGCGAGTCCGGCTAAAGGCCCTCCGGCGTGAGAGTAAGTTCACGGTTTGTGTATGAGAAACTAAATTGACAGAGGTTTTGTATCGTAAAAAGTAACGTACCAAATAATAGGCCATATGACTTGTATTTATAGGGATGGATTGATAGAATCCATGTAGAATTGAACTTGTAAAGAGATAAGATATAATCCTAAGAGAATTATATCTGTTAAGGAGTCATTGTTTGACTTGAATTGGTGTAGGTAGTTACAATCCTGATTGGATCATAACTGTTGAATCCTTGTTTGAATAGGATTGTACGATCTGCTGGCCGGAAAGCCGAGGAGAATGAATTCCTTATCTCGGCATTGGCAAGTAAGCCGAGATGCGTGATTCTTTTTCCTCGTCATTTGATGATTGGCCGACATGTGAATATGCCGGGGTGAATGATTCTGTCTCCTCGTCATGTAATGATATGTCGAGGTAAGAACTTTTCTCTCCTCGTCACTTGTGACGTCTCTGAGCATGATTAGCCAAGTATGAAGAGCCCGTCGTCGATGTAAGGCCGAGGAGATACTCCTCGGCATACGAGGAGGATATCTCGGTCCTTGTAATTTGAGTATTGATACTTGTGTATTGGATTATGTTTATGGTCCGGTCCATTTGGGCCCAATTCGGGCAAGCCCATGTTCGTATCTCGATTTATACTGTTCACCGACCAATAAGATTGCAGTAACTGTGCAGGGAGACGTGGTTTGGTATATGTAGATTCAAGGCCAGCTGCAAGTTTTGGCTACATGGACGTGGTCATATGCCGGCCGGCTGAAAATTAAATAGCTAAGGTGTAAGGGATGATAATCACACTTCAAACAGGTTAATCCTGTTTTTTTTTTATTGTTAAATTAATCTCGGCTGACTAATCATATATATGGGTCGACTATAAGATGTGTAAATGACAAAAATGTAAAGCTCAAGTAGGAAACTGCAAGGGAATTCTCTCACACTAACCGAGTCAATGAGGCAGCTAATGGTTTGCATGCACAGTGAAATAGTCTCCTCTCCCATATATAATTATATATATACTACACACACATATATACTCTCTCTCTCTCTCTCTCTCTCTCTCCCTCCAAGTTAAACTTGACACAATGAAGAACAACGGTGAAACAATGTCTGTAATGCACATTTTGCTGATGTCATTGTTAGTCATGCTTATGATGACTTCAGAAACATCAGCTCAAACCTTAAAATCAGGATTTTATCAAAGATCCTGTCCTTCTGCAGAACGTATAGTTAGGGACGTCGTAACAAAAAAAGTTACTGCGAATCCTGGACTTGCTGCTGGCCTCATTCGTCTCTCTTTTCACGACTGCTTTGTCAGAGTAAGTGGATCATCGAATTTAATTTCCCAACATCTTTGAGTTAATTAAGGTTTTGTTTTTAATTGTACATGAGAAACTAGTTTTGCTAATTGATCTTGTTTTGTTTCCAGGGTTGCGATGCTTCACTGCTACTCACACAAACAGGTAACAACATCTCAGAACAAGAATCTCCAGCAAATATCGGGACCCTCAGAGGATTAGAAGTAATCGATGAGGCAAAAGCCAAGGTCGAAGCTGCATGCCCAAAAACCGTGTCATGTGCAGATATACTGTCATTTGCTGCTCGGGACGGGGCCAACATTGTAGGAGGAATCTCATACATTGTTCCTGCAGGGCGTCGTGATGGAGTCATTTCCTCAATAAAAGACGTTGACCTCCCTGGTCCTTCGTCTAATTTAAACACCCTAATAAACGCTTTCTCTAAGAGAGGCTTAAACACCAGAGAAATGGTCGCACTTTTCGGGGCCCACTCTATTGGGGTTGCACAATGTCAGATTTTCTCAGATAGGTTATACTCATTTAACAAATCGCACACACAAGACCCGTCTTTGGATCCAGCCTACGCAACATTCTTGAAAACAAAGTGCCCTAAGAATGGTCAAGGCGCGGGATTTGCTAACCTTGACCCTATCACTCCGAACCTCTTGGATAATAATTTCTACCTGAATGTGAATAAACACAGAGTTCTGTTCACTTCTGATCAAGTGCTGCTGAAGAGTCCATTAACATCAAGGATTGTTAGAGAATACATGAATAATTCCACCCTATGGGCTGAGGATTTTGGTGCTGCCATGGTGCACATGAACTCCATTGGTGTTTTAACTGGTAAGCAAGGAGAGATTCGAGCCAAGTGTGGGATTAAAAATAAAAACTAGAAGGTAAATTAGCCTGCACTAGAAATTTATAATTTGCTCAGGCCTTGCTTTAAGAAGATTATAAATGTGTAGCATTATGAATTAATTTGATTTTCAGCACAATTCATTTAATAGAGTGGTTTTGTTAACAGATGCATAATTCTGAGCTCATATTTCCATCCCTAAATAAGCCTACCTTTCGCCTTAGCGCCTCACCGTATCTTACATCAGTTTATTAGTAGCACACAAATGTATCGCTTCACCATTCCTTAGAAACGGTTTGCGAAATGAGCAGTGATTATTCCAAAAGCTTGTCAACTTAGACCTCTTTTCATCATAACTACATTCAAGAATAAAAAGAAGCAAACGCGAACAGATACCTACTCCTTCCGTTTCAAACTAATATTCTCACTTCTTTTATCATTACTACGAATGAAATTTGAGTAATTATATTTGGTTGATTTAATTATCTCAATGAAAATGTAAAACTTGATATTGATAATGTTGTTGACGGTATATCAATTACAAGTTTTAAATTTGAATTATTATAATTAAATTGACCTAATATACTTAATTGCTAAAAGTTCATTTGTATTAACGGCAAAAGAAGTAGAAAGATCATTTTGGATTATGGGACGGAGGGAGTATTTGTTAGGAATCATATCAATCAAGGAAAAACTATAACAACCAACCAGAAAATACAATGCAAAGAGCAAAGAGTCAAAGTAAAACCACCATAAACAAATTAATGATTACATTTATTAGTAAGTTAAGAGTTCAAATCCGACCAAAATGTTTTTACACCCGTTCAAATTTAAATCATTGGTTTTCAAATTTAATAGGAGGTTGTCTTCTTCACTCGAATTATTACTAAGTAATTTTCACTCGAATTACTACTGAGTAATTCTCCGTTGTTGCATGATTTATTCAAATATATACTTAGAACCATCAATTGTTTACTTCTTAGAATCAGAAAAAAATCAAAGAACAATCATTTCCTCACTACAACAAACCAATTCAATACGAACAACTATTCTTCGAATCACAACCTACTTGCTACTTGTTACTTGTAATTCTCAATTTTTGCATCTTTTTTCCAAAACATATACTTAGAACCATCAATTGTTTACTTCTTAGAATAGAAAAAATAAAAAAACAATCACTTTCTCAATACGCAAAAACAATTATTTTCGGACAACTATTCTACGAATCACAAGCTAGTTGAAAGCCAAATAAATTCAGTTGGATGAGATTTGTCATCCTACGAAATTCAGTTTGATAGGATTTGGCATTAATCTTACCAATAGAATTTCAATTTACACATTTTAGTTTCCTCCAATATTGCATTAAACTTGTAAAATTGCAATAATCATTTTAATACATATAATTTCTTATATTTTTCCCAAGTAAACAAGATTATGCATAGATCCATCTATTAAGAGTTAAAGTTCATCGTTTTACCGTGATACATTCATATGATTACCGTGATACATTCATGTCTAAGAAAGTATGATCCCAATCACTCATGCAAAAAATATTCACGGGAGCAGGAATGTGAACTCGAAGGATCACCGAGCGTCTAGATGTTCCAATAACTATATGGTGGGAGAAATGATATTATGTGAGCTTGAACGATCAAGTCTAGACTTCTCGGGCCTCTGGCCTAGGATCAATCATAGCTCGATAACACCTCAAGAAAGAAAATTAATTGTATATCCTATGTTGGAACAAACGCGCATATGTTATTTTGGCAAGTGACAGTGGTAAAAACAAAAAGTTTAGAAGGATGCTCCGGTCATAATCCGATGTGGGGCCTTAATCCACAACACGACAATTTTAGAACGAGCGTGTAAAGGGCATTTAATATCAACTCTGCAGACCTTATCTTTCGGTAATCAAACAATTTTCGTCTTCAAAGATGGTTATTCCGACCAATAAGATCGTAGTGATTGTGCGGGGAAACACTGTTTGGTATCTGCAGATGCACTATACCAACGATTTCCTAGGCCAGCTGCAAGTTTTAGCTAGATAGACTTGGTCATATGCCAGCTGAAAATTAAATGGCAGAGTGTAATAAGAGAACAGCACAAGGTGGGAGATTGCAAGGGAATTCTATCAGTGTTAGATTTTCTCAGATATAGATTATACTCCTTTCAACAGGACGCACACACGACCCCTTTTGGATCCGACCTAAAAGAAATAGAGTGGCTAGGAAGTGCACAGACGCCTACTGATGCTATCACACCAGCACTAGCATCAGCCATAAACAGCAGCGGAATAATAAAATTAAAATGAATTAAAACACCAAAATAACACTTATCTACAGCAACTTGCTGTAGAGAATAAAACTTCTCTTATTAAAACGATTTTTGAACCGATTACAAAAGGAACATAAAGAGAAGGCAAGATCATGTAAAAGCTAATAAAAAAAGCAATTTCAATAAGGAATTCGAACACTCCCGTAAATATCAAATGTTTAAATAATCAAAACAAAAACAAATCACACCACTATTGTTCCTAAACAATAGTAAACAAACACAAAAGAAATATAAAGAAGAAATAGCTTTTGAAAACGGAGAGTTAAAAACTTGGCTTATATTCTCCCCTTTTTTTATCGAAAAGGCTGGCTTTGGCTGCTAACAACCTGTTTCGTCTGATAGACATTTCCTTGAATTCCTTGAACTGAACCCTTACTTGAAGCATAGCCTTCTCAAGGAAATTTATCTCCTCATCATAAATACTAGCTGGATCAATCTGTGGTATTTGAGATGTGATCGCATTATCCCCAACACCAGCTATATCATCTTCTTCAACAAAGGTCTGATTCAGAACCTTCTCAACACGGAATCCATTCATTCTGAGGGACTCATATCTCTCCTTTACCACACTTGACATGAAAGATTCAACAGATGGTGAACTTACAGTGGATTCGGAGAGTTTGGATCTTTTGGAACACCTAGACATAGGCGTGGAGCTTACTGAGGCAGTAGCCTCTGTACCAACAAATAATTCCACAGCTCCGTCGTTTGAGTTTATTGGAGACGGTGGAGGAGAGACGGTGGTGCTTGGAAACGCCAAAAGTGAAGGAGACGTCATTGCTATTTTAGGACGAAAAAAGAGAGAAAAAATAGAGAGAGAAACACGGTGGAGATTTAAGGCGAGGTGACAGGGTTTTATTAAAGATGATAGAAAAAAACCTTTTAGGAGAAGGACACACAGGGAGGTAGAGTTTTAAGTTGGACTAAATACCTTGGCATCCGAAAATTTGAACTCACCTCAACCTCTTTGAAATTCCTTAGATGATAAGGAAAGAAAATGCCAAAATCCTTTTTGAAATCAAATTCCTTTCTCCTTAATGAATAATATACCTGCGGTAAAAATAAAAAAAAATCCACATACATGTACTCCCCCTAAACACATGGACATTAAAAATAAAGGATTCAAATAATTTTGTTGAGCACAAGATCTTTTAACCAAATTAATTAGGGAAAGAAAAAGATTTGAACAATACTTTCACCAAGGACCAGATTGACCTATATTATGTCTAAAAGAATGATGCATAATGTACAAATATGTGAAGGATAAATCTCAGTACATTTTTGGCATGGGATGTGATCACATCAGGGGACACATCTCCTCTAAGAAAATCAATGAATTGAAATTTTGTCTTACTTGGCCTCTAGGATGCATCCACCCATTTTTTTTATATGTGGAAAAATATTTTTGGATAGCTTTCATTACGTTCATGGATAGCCCTCTTTCGAATGATCTTGTCAATTTGACTCAAACTTTCTCTTGATGTCATTTTGATCACATTGAAATGACTTCATACCATGAGTGGAGCAGTTGTTTCCCTTTAGATTAAGCACCCAACAAGAGACATCCAATAGGATAAATTTTTGAGTCAACAATTGTTGACACCTTTTAAGAAGAATTCACAATTCAGAGAAGAGTCGAGTCAAAGATGTAATACATGTAGTAACACGATTTTATTTTATTTTATTTATTTATCTTATTAAATGATTGTTATTTAATTAATAACGGGCCACGTTATTTATTAAACAAGTGTACGTTGGGTTTTATTTTGGACGCGGGCTCGAGCTTAGATTAATGTTGAACCATTCAGGCTTGGGCTAATCCCAATTGGTTTAGGAGATTTAGACCCACACTATATATATATACTCCTCTCTTAATCCTAACCCTCTCATTATTTTACTCACGGCAAAAATAAACAACGCTAAGAAAAAAAGAGAGAGAGGGGCGGCCGCTGAAGAGAAATACCGCGAGGGAGAGTTTGGGGACCAAACTTTCTTTAAGAGAGTAAGTATGTAATATCCAGAAATAATAATAATAATAATAATAATAATAATAATAATAATAATAATAATAATAATAATAATAATAATAATAATAATAATAATAATAATAATAATAATAATAATGAATAAATAAATAAGGAGCATTAAGTAAGGGAATTAATGAAAATTTATGTGATAATAAATAATTTGTCATCATTATGTAATAACTAGGGCAATTATTATGGGGTTTTATAATAATAATTATGAGTAATAATGTAGGAATTTAAAAACGGAAATAGAAATTATGGTGTTACGTTACATTTCAAAAAGGAATGAGTATAAATAGTGGTTCTTTTCACTTGGTTTGGGGGAGTGAGTGTACTGGTTGGCAAAATAGGCGTGTTGCAGTAGAAAGAGAAGAAAGAGAAAGAAGAAAAGATTTTGGCAAAGGAGATTGAGCGTGCCTGTACTCGTTCGGACTGATTGTCGATACAACTAAGGTAAGGGATTACGTTCTTTAGACTTTTGGTTTCAATCCTTGAGTTAGGATTCCATGTTTTTAAAAGTATATATGCTACCAAGTGGCAGGTAGTGTTTTTAAAATGATCCCTCGTATGATCGTTCTTTGTTGAATCTTACCCTTGATATGTTTTGTTCAATGGGTATCTAAAGTAATTGAAATTGTTTAATGTGTTCTTGTACCTATGAACACCATATGTGGAAATTACTATACCTGATTGAAAAGGGTATAGTTGGCTATACCTGATTGAAAAGGGTATAGTTGGCTATATCTGATTGAAAAGGATATAGTAGCTTTGTCTGATTGAAATGACTTAGCAAGAATTAGTCTGATTAAAAATGACTTTATGAGAATTAATCTAATCCCTGAAAAGGACTTAGACGCTTATACACTACTTGATGAAGTAGTTGACTATCATGATATGTCGGAATAAGGAAGCGCCACGAAAGACGTGGAGTTTCTTATTCAAGGATCACCCTGAAAAGGTGTATCAAAGTCACCCTGAAAAGGTGTAGCGTTACTTTGGAATTGACGGACTTGTGTGAATACAGTCTTCCTTATATATATTTTGTGATAATGCCACAACTAGTTATTTGAAAAGTATCTTTCATTATTGTACTCGTACCTGTACTTTAATTGATATAGCTATCTTATCGTTGAATAATTCGATTGGGTTCGTTCTTTCGGTCATCTTTTCTTAGTACCTGGAGAGATTCCGTATGAACTTACTGAGCATTGTTCGCTCACCCCTTTTCTCATTTTTCCCTCCCAGGTAAGCAGTAGGAGGAGTTGATCGGTCGTATGGATGGCGGATTGATTGAGATTTAGGGTGCTTTATCAAGCATTGTGTACTTATCGAGCTAGTGGGTTGTACTAGCCGTTAAGATTGAAAGACCGTTATTTTTCGCATTTGAATTGTGGTTAGATGTACTAGCCGTTAAGATTGAAAGACCGTTATTTTCCGCATTTGAATTATGGTTAGATGTACTAGCCGTTAAGGTACCCTGATTTGGGAATTTTATTTATGAATTGAATTATGTTTAGTGATGAAAAGTTGGGGTCGTTAAAGTTGGTATCAAAGTCTTGGCTTTAGGTCACATGGGAGACTGTTAGAGCATTAAGCATATAAGAAGAAGTAGTACTTGAGTATAATTGGGCCTACCTAGAAAGTATTTGGGACGGAGGATTCTAGGATAAAATTTCTCAAGAGTCTAACTATGAAATTGTGGAAATTAAGAGATTGTAATTGGAAAGTTAGCATTTTTGAGAAGTTGCTATTTATGGAAACCTTCTATTTCAGAAAACCTTCTAAGTTGGAAACTTTCCTTATTAAGAAACTTGCCATTCTGAGGAACTTGCTATTTTTAGAAACTTTCTATTTGGAGAACTTACTATTTTGGGAAAGAAACTAGAATAAAATTCCCTTGAAAGTATAACAAGATTCTCCGAGTAATCTAGAGGACAACTCTTAAGTTTAAATGTGAATTGTTATTGATGAAAAGGCCTATAATAATCAAGTGAGAGAGCAAGCTTACCAATGGTATTATGAGCTTAAAGATTTGAAGGCTAATGTGCCAGTAGCTGAAGTGTCAAACGAAGGTAACTTAGTGAATGAGAATGCTATGGAAGAAGTAGCTGAGGAAATGATAGGGAGTGAAGCCGCTCCAATTTTGATTGATGAGTGAGAGTGAGCTGGAATCGAGCCAAGAGGTGGCAACCCCAGTTCGTAGGCCAAGAGGATCCACGAAGAAGGTGCAGATTCCGAGTGGAAGACCTAGGGGAAGACCTAAGAAGATTGTAGCTCCATGAATGAGAAGTGGAGTATTATACTATTTTACTGTTATTTCTAGAAGTGATATAGATTTAGCAAGTTTTAGTTATGATAGAAAGAACTTGAGATATTTATGATTTATGTTTTGAAATTATGAAGTGAAAACTTTATTTTAGACAAGTATGTGATTATCTTTGACTTATGTGTTTAATTATGTGAATTTTATGTTCCTTAAGTGTTAAATATATGTATTGACCTGGAATAATGGCCTAGTAACATGGCCCATGAATGAAAAGTAAAGTCTATTGAAATGACTTGTAGATATAATATGGCTTATTGAAATGGCCAAGTGTTGATTAATTGGCTTATTGAAACGGCCAATGAAGATAAAAATCGGCCTATTGAAATGGCCAAAAGTATGAAATTGTGAACATTGGTCTATTGAAACGACCTAAGGAAATGTATTGGTCTAATGAAGCGACCCATGAGTCTAGTTGAAACAACTTATGTAGAGTATTGTTGGTCTATTAAAATGACCAGTAGGTCTAGTGAATTGACCTATATTGTATATGTTTAGTCTAATGAAACGACATATGAGTATGAATTAAGGGTCCGTTGAAATGACCTATGAAATTGTGTGGTCTAATGAAATGACAAATAGTCTAGTGAAATGGATTGTGAATGTGTCGATCTATTGAAACGATCGATGGTCTAGTAAATGGACCGATGATGTAATTGAAGTCTGTTGAGACGCCCTAATTTAAGTAAATACTATAAGGTAGCAAGTATGAGTATTAGTAGCGTTGGTCTGTTGAAACGACCAATAAGTCAGTTGAAATGACCTATGAGGGTAATGTCGGTCTATTGAAAAGACCAAGGGTCTAGTGACTTGAACTATGACTTAATTAAATGTTTAGTCTGTTGCGGCAGCCTAGGTTTATAGTATAAAAGTGTTAAACATTTAGTGTTGCTAGTATAGGCATGAGTAATAGTGCCTTGTATTCGCAGTACTGATAAGTATCGTAAAGAAGATGGTGTCGTAAGTAAGTACCCAAGTGAGAACTTTAATAATCGAAGAGTTGGGATCAAAAGCGAGGTCCGTGGTCAAGGATCGTGTGCAGAAAGGGAAGCACAAGACTAATGAGTATCGGTACAAAGAGAAGGAATTGAATTTGAAACCTGAAGTGTCTAGGTATAAGAAGTGTCCTTTGACAATAAATGATAGAGCACTCAAGGTTAACCTAATAGAGTTGAAATGAATGAATTTGACATTATTCTGGGAATGGATTGGTTAGCTACCTACCATGCAAAAGTAGACTGTTTCAAGGAAGGAAGTACATTTTAAGTAATCATCTGGAGAGGAGTTCTGTTTTCAAGGATTAAAAAAAAAAAAGACCGAGAAGTCGATCGGGTCTTATATCAGTAATAAAGGCTCGAAAGATACTAAGGAAAGGATGTGAAGGGTACTTGCCCTATATAGGCGAGACGAATAAGAAAGAAGTAAGCATAGAATCTTTAGTAGTGATAAAGGATTTTAAGGATGTGTTCCCAGAGGAATTGCCTAGATTACCACCGGAAAGGGAGGTGGGATCTTCCATAGACTTAGTACCAGAGTTTGCACCGATATCGGAAGCACCATACAGAATGGCGCCGACCGAACTTAAGGAATTGAAGGAACAACTACAAGAATTCTTGGATAAGGGGTTGATAAGACCGAATGTTTCACCGTGGGATGCACCGGTGTAGTTTGTAAAGAAGAAGGACGGATCGATGAGAATGTGTAACGACTATAGGGAGTTGAATCGAGTGACGGTTAAGGATCAGTATCCGTTGCCGAGGATTGATAATTTGTTTGATCAACTTCGGGGAGCGTGTTATTTCTCGAAGATAGATTGAGATCAGAATATCATCAGTTGAGAGTAAAGAACGAAGATGTTGGGGAGACGGCCTTTATGGCAAGGTACGGTCATTATGAGTTGTTGTTGGTTATGCCGTTTGGGTTAACAAACGCGCCAGCTGCATTTATGGAATTGAGGAATATAATATTTCAGAAATTCTGGAATAAGTGAGTAGTTGTCTTTATGGATGATATCTTGGTTTATTCTAAGACTAATGAGGAACATGAAGAACAATTGAGGTTAGTTTTACATATTTTGTGGGGACAAAAGTTGTACGCTAAATTCAAGAAGTATGAAGTTTGGCGGGAGAGAGAGTGGTATTCTTAGGGCTTGTGGTATCTAAGGATGGGATTGAAGTGGATCCAACAGAAATAGAGGCTATAGTATATTGGGAGAGACCAACCACAGTTAGTGAGATAAGAAGTTTCTTGGGGTTAACAGGATACTATGGGAGATTCTTTGAAGGACTTTCGAAGTTGTCAGTACAGTTAACAAGGTTAACGCAGAAAGGAGCAAGGTTCGTTTAGTCATAAGAATGTGAAAATAAATTTCAAGGGCTGAAGAGTCGAATTGTGTCCGCACCGTTTCTTACTGTACCAAGAATCAGACGAATTTGTGATATATAGTGATACTTCATTGAAGGTATAGGTTTCATGTTGATACAGAATGATAAGGTAGCTTATGCGTCAAGATAATTGAGAACCATGAGAAAAATTACCCGACCTATGATTTGGAGTTAGCAGCTGTTTTTGCTTTGAAGATTTGGAGACATTACTTGTATGGGGTAACTTGTCAGATTTATACGGATCATAAGAGTCTTAAGTATATTTTCACTTAGAAGGAGCTTAACATGAGGCAAAGGAGATTGCTAGAATTACTTAAGGATTATGATTGTACCATTTTGTATCACCTAGGGAAGGCCAATAAGGTGGCCGATGCCTTGAGTAGGAAGAATTGAGGAACCTTAGTGGCGTTGATTTCTAAGGGGGTAAGTACATGGAATAGCATGGAGGTTTCAAGTTTAGAAGTGAGAGTTAAAGGGTATTTGGCTCAGATGGGTGTTCAGCCAATACTATTAGACCGAATCAAGGAAACACAAGGAATAGATGAAGAGCTGTGAGGATACATGAGAGTATGGCAAAGGGAAAGGTAATAGACTTTCGTATATAAAACAAGGGGATTTTAGGTATCAATCGAGAATTTGGGTACCTAGTGACAAGGATATAAGAAGAGAGATTCTGCCGAAAGTGCACTGTCAAAAGTTTTTTTGTACATTCTGAGAGTACGAAGGCGTATAAGAACTTAAGGGAATCATTTTGGTAGAAATCATATGAAGGGAGAGGTTAACTAAGTTATACGTAGATGAGATAGTGAGATTGCTTGGGATACCAATATCGATAGTATCTGATAGGAATGCGAGGGTTACATCAAAGTTTTGAAAGAGTCTACCACAGGTTTTGGGTACAGAGTTGACGATGAGTACAGCTTTTTACCCACAGACAGACGGACAGTCAGAAAGGACGATTCAGACACTTGAGGATATACTAAGGGCTACGCCACTGGACTGGCAAGGAACTTGGGATGAACACTTGGCGTTGGTATAATTCGCGTACAACAACAGTTATCACGCTAGCATCGGTATGACACCGTATGAGTCTGGTAAGGACGAAAATGTAGATCGCTTGCTTATTGGGATGAAGTTGGTGAAAGGAAACTGACAGGACCAGAAATTGTGCAAATGACCGCAGATAAAGTGCAACAGATAAGAAAATGGTTATTGACCGCTCAGAGTAGACAAAATTCGTATGCAGATCACCGACGACGAGATTTAGAGTTCCAGTTGGGAGATCGTGTGTTCTTGAAGATTTCGCCGATAAAGGGAGTAATGAGATTTGGTATTCGCGGAAAGTTAAGCCCAAGGTACGTGGGACCGTTCGAGATTTTTGGAGCAAGAAGGGTTGGTGGCTTATAAGTTGGCCTTATCACCTGTACTTGCTGGAGTGCATAATGTATTTCATGTATCTATGCTGAGAAAGTACATCTCTGACCCGAGTCATGTGATCGAGTACAAGCAGATGAGATTTCGTACCGAATTGAGTTACGACGAGCAACCGGTGAAGATTGTGGACCGGAAGGATCAAGGGTTGAGGAAAAGAATGATTCCATCTGTGGAAGTGTAATGGAGCAACCATACAGAAATAGAAGCTACATGGGAGCTCGAGAGTGAGATGCGAGAATCGTATTCCACCCTATTCTCCGATTGAGTGTGTTTGGTTTGGAGGACCAAACCCTTTTAAGGGGGTAAGAATGTAGTAACCCGATTTTATTTTATTTTATTTATTTAACTTATTAAATGATTGTTATTTAATTAATAACGGGTCACGTTATTTATTAAACAAGTGTACGTTGGGTTTTATTTTGGACGCGGGCTTGAGCTTAGATTAATGTTGAACCATTCAGGCTTGGGCTAATAAATCCCAATGGGTTTAGGAGATTTAGACCCACACTATATATATATACTCCTCTCTTAACCCTAACCCTCTCATTATTTTACTCACGGCAAAAATAAACAACGCTAAGAAAAAAAGAGAGAGAGGGGCGGCTGCTGAAGAGAAATACCGCGAGGGAGAGTTTGGGGACCAAACTTTCTTTAAGAGGGTAAGTATGTAATATCCAGAAATAATAATAATAATAATAATAATAATAATAATAATAATAATAATAATAATAATAATAATAATAATAATAATAATAATAATAATAATAATAATAATAATAATAAGTAATAATAATAATAATAATAATAATAATGAATAAATAAATAAGGAGCATTAAGTAAGGGAATTAATGAAAATTTATGTGATAATAAATAATTTGTCATCATTATGTAATAACTAGGGCAATTATTATGGGGTTTTATAATAATAATTATGAGTAATAATGTAGGAATTTAAAAACGGAAATAGAAATTATGGTGTTACGTTACATTTCAAAAAGGAATGAGTAAAAATAGTGGTTCTTTTCACTTGGTTTGGGGGAGTGAGTGTACTGGTTGGCAAAATAGGCGTGTTGCAGTAGAAAGAAAAGAAAGAGAAAGAAGAAAAGATTTTGGCAAAGGAGATTGAGCGTGCCTGTACGCTTTCGGACTAATTGTCGATACAACTAAGGTAAGGGATTACGTTCTTTAGACTTTTGGTTTCAATCCTTGAGTTAGGATTCCATGTTTTTAAAAGTATATATGCTACCAAGTGGCAGGTAGTGTTTTTAAAATGATCCCTCGTATGATCGTTCTTTGTTGAATCTTACCCTTGATATGTTTTTGTTCAATGGGTATCTAAAGTAATTGAAATTGTTTAATGTGTTCTTGTACCTATGAACACCATATGTGGAAATTACTATACCTGATTGAAAAGGGTATAGTTGGCTATACCTGATTGAAAAGGGTATAGTTGGCTATATCTGATTGAAAAGGATATAGTAGCTTTGTCTGATTAAAAATGACTTAGCAAGAATTAGTCTGATTAAAAATGACTTTATGAGAATTAGTCTAATCCCTGAAAAGGACTTAGACGCTTATACACTACTTGATGAAGTAGTTGACTATCATGATATGTCGGAATAAGGAAGCGCCCTGAAAAGACGTGGAGTTTCTTATTCAAGGATCACCCTGAAAAGGTGTATCAAAGTCACCCTGAAAAGGTGTAGCGTTACTTTGGAATTGACGGACTTGTGTGAATACAGTCTTCCTTATATATATTTTGTGATAATGCCACAACTAGTTATTTGAAAAGTATCTTTCATTATTGTACTCGTACCTGTACTTTAATTGATATAGTTATCTTATCGTTGAATAATTCGATTGGGTTCGTTCTTTCGGTCATCTTTCCTTAGTACCTGGAGAGATTCCGTATGAACTTACTGAGCATTGTTCGCTCACCCCTTTTCTCATTTTTCCCTCCTAGGTAAGCAGTAGGAGGAGTTGATCGGTCGTATGGATGGCGGCTTGATTGAGATTTAGGGTGCTTTATCAAGCATTGTGTACTTATCGAGCTAGTGGGTTGTACTAGCCGTTAAGATTGAAAGACCGTTATTTTCCGCATTTGAATTAATTATGGTTAGATGTACTAACCGTTAAGATTGAAAGACCGTTATTTTCCGCATTTGAATTATGGTTAGATGTACTAGCCATTAAGGTACCCTGATTTGGAAATTTTATTTATGAATTGAATTACGTTTAGTGATGAAAAGTTGGGGTCGTTAAAATACAAGTGACCACACTGAGATAAATCGTGTAATGCATTTTTTTTATTTTTTTTATTTTTTTTTAGAAATAAAATATACAGGTGTAAGCTCTGATGTGATCACACGAGGGATCACATCATCAGATGGCACACAAACACAGAGACTTTCTTAGAGTAGAAAATCTCTGAAAATCAAGAGCTTTAGTGAAAATATCAGCCAACTGTTTTTCAGTACTTATTGATTCCATGCTAATGATTTTCTGCTCAACAAGATCAAAAATAAAATGATGACTAATGTCAATGTGTTTAGTACATTAGTGTTGAACAGAATTTTTTGATATTTTTATGTCACTTAGATTATCACAAAAGATAGTTAAAATATCACTTTTAAGACCATAATCCTTAAACATTTGATTCATCCAAAAAAAATTGAGACACAATCCAATTTTCATCATTCATTTCCTCATTAACATTCTTAGGCTCAAGATGAGAAATGAAACAGCAAGAACTTACCTTGCTTACCTGTGAGTTTACACAACTCAATCCAGCCAGTTCTCGATAGTTGACTCGTGGCTTTTCCCTTGTGTTTACCTTCTCATTAACATCACCAATCACTTTGGTGATTGGATGATTCTTTTGAATCCTGCTAGGTATGTCTCTAATTCTGTCCAGGTTCCCTTCTATACATTCTGAACTGTTTGACAAATTTTCTGAATTTGATGTAGACTCATCTGGTCCTGATGTAAGCGGTGATGTGATCACACTAGGACATGCATCAGCTTTCTGTAACTCTGTTTGCAGTTCCTGCTCAGCTGTATTTTGAGTGACTTCCATTATTTCCACGCAACCTGAGACACCATCTTCAAGAGTTTTTAGATTCAAATCAGCAGTATCATCAAAAGTGACATTAATAGACTCCATAACAGTATTGGTTCTAAGGTTGTAAACCCTATAAGCACGGCTATTTGTGGAATACCCTAGGAATATAGCCTTATCATTCTTAGAGTCAAATTTAGACGGATAGTCTCTATCATTCAAAACATAACATATGCATCCAAAAACATGAAAGTACTTGAGAGTAGGTTTTTTACCAAGAAGTATTTCATAAAGAGTCATGGTTGACCCAACCCTCAAGTAGACTCTATTTACTATGTGACACGCCGTGTTAAGATCCTCAGTCCAAAATCGTTTAGAGATGTTCTTATAACTAAGCATGACACGAGCCATCTCTTGCAAAGTACGATTCTTTCTTTCGGCCACCCCATTCTGTTGGGGAGTTTTAGGGGCTGAAAAATCATGGGTTATTCCTTTGAAGTCGCAAAATTCAGAGAACAAAGTGTTCTCATATTCAGTTCCATGATCGGACCGAATTTTAATCACTTTCTTAACAATGTAAATTTTTGACCTTTTTATACCACACTTTAAACACTTCAAGGGCTTCAGATTTTTCTTTCAAAAGCACCCAAGTGTATCTTGAGAAATCATCTACACAAACAAAAGAGTACTTCTTTTTACCTAAGCTCTCAACCTCAATAGGTCCCATAAGGTCAGTATGGATTAATTTCAAAATTTCAGAAGTGGAACTTTTGTCAACCTTTTGATGAGAGGCTTTGGTTTGCTTACCCTTTTGACAAGGACCACATACACTTGTTTGTTTAAA
The DNA here is from genome assembly GCA_022495995.1 of Adenophora triphylla var. japonica. Lineage (NCBI taxonomy): Eukaryota > Viridiplantae > Streptophyta > Magnoliopsida > Asterales > Campanulaceae > Adenophora > Adenophora triphylla. Next base: position 413,667 of record JAFEMH010000027.1, read on the forward strand.
ATCGAGTTTGGACAAATGTTTAACAGTATTAAATCTTACTAATTCTTCCATTTTCCTAAAACTAGCATGACCTAACTTTTGAAGCCAAATTTCAAGATCATTAGTTTTGGAGCTAAGGCAAGACAAATTATCACCAAATTTGTAACATTATCTTGAGACCTTACTCCGGTGAACAAGCATTGATTAGTGTTATCAAACACTTTGCATTCATGTTTGTCAAAATTGACATGTAAATTGTCATCACATAGTTGGCTTATACTAATAAGATTAGCTTTCAAGCCTTCTACATGATAGACATTTTTCAATTTAGGCATATTATTAACACATAGAGTTCTCTTACCTACAATCTTACCTTGGGCTCCTCCCCCATAATTCACATTTCCACCTTTGATAGTGGTGTAATCTGTTAGAAATTATGCATTACCTGTCATGTGCCTTGAGCACCCGCTATCGAAATACCATGAGCTAGCAATGCTACTTTTGAGAGAGGTAAAAACAACATTGCATTCCTCGCTCTTCTTTTCAACCCACACGAACTGACCTGTTTTATGGCGATGTGAGTGGTGATGTGAGTGCATCCGTGCACTCATCTGAGGAGCATCCTTTCCCAGATCATGAATTCTTTTGTACCAAAATGGTCTTATGTGACCTAGTAAGAAGCAGTAATGGCACACAAATCTCTTTTTCTTGGGTGTTGTTTTAGGATTGTGAAAGATCTTAGGTTTTGAGGAACTCTCTCCTTATTTTGAAAAATTTGATTCAAAGCCGAGACCTGTTTTAGAAAAACGACCCATACTTAGAACCTCATCAAGAGTTGCCTTTCCAGTATTCATTTTTGCAAATGTTTTCTTGGCCTTTGTGAGTTCCGTTTTGGTTTTCTCAAGTTCAATGTCACGTTTAGTAAGCATGACCTCAAGTTTGGCTATGAAATCTTTTTGGTTGTCATTTTCAGTGGTGGCCTCTTTAAGTTCACCTTTTAAAGTTAAAATTTCAGTAGAAAGTTTCTCATTAACCTTTTCAAAAACGGCAATCTCTCCTACACATTTTTCCCAATCAGCATATAATTCAGCATAAGCATCAAGAAGTTCTTGATAACTTCCATCACATGCTTCTTCATTCTCTGTTTTTTCAGAAAGAGAAGAATTAAAGCAGTAGTCCTCAGAGTCAGAAGATGTGATGACCGGTGTGACTACATCTGAAGCTACATCAGCTTGATGTTCATGACTAGGAGGCTAGATTTCAATGACAGCTAAGTTTAGCGTTTCATCATTGTCCTCACTATCACTAAGGGTCGCACAAAAGCTCATTCCATTTTTCTTCAAAGTGTAGGCACACTCATTGTTATAGTGCCCAAAGCCTTTACAGGCTCTACATTGAACAGTTTCAGATCTATTCTTAGTAAAACTAGTAGGTTTCTTGAAACTACTATCAGTATCCTCCTTTGGTTTTTCAAAAGTATCTTGATTTTTAGACGGAAATTTGTTGTCCCGTTTATTTTTTATAAAAGATGTAAATTTTTTAGTTAAAAGGGCAACATCTTCAGTTTCCAAATTTGAAGTATCAATTTCATTTGAGATTTCTTCAATCTCTTTTGGTATTGTGGATACTCTAGAGAGAGCTGAAGCAAGAGCAACACTCTTAGCTTTGTATTGTTGCTGAATGGAAGTGTTCATCTCAAACATGGTTAGTTTACCCACAAGAGTATCTAAACCCATGGTTGTAGTATCATGTGCTTCTTCAATAGCAGCAATTTTAATATTAAACTTATCAGTAACAGTTCTTAACATTTTGCTTACTAATCTAGCATTTGATATAGGCTCACCTAGGGAGAGACATTCATTTGAGATTTCTCTCAATTTAGCAGAATAGCTTTTTATGTCCTCTGTCTCATTCATCCTCAAGTTTTCAAACTTGGTCATGAGAATTCTCAACCTAGTAGCCTTAACACTATCATCACCCTCACAGTGACCTTGCAAAATATCTCAGGCAGTCTTTGCTACATTTTGATTTATAACAAGTCTAAACATGTGTTCATCCACATGACTTGATATAGCCCCAAGAGCCTTGGAATTATAGTTAACAAGGGTGACTTCATCAGTGGTCCAATCTTCCTCAGGTTTGAGTTTATAGACTTTTTCTGAGGTTTCCCCCTCTTCTTTACTCTTACTTTCAACCTTAGGAGGGGACCATGGAATAATAATACTAAGCCACGCTCGTTCATCAATTGCTTTGATGAAGAGACGCATCTTAGCTTTCCAAATAGCGTAGTTAGATCCATCTAAAACCGAAGGACGGTATTGAATCAAGTGTTCTTCCATAATGACCACTCTTTCTTGGATCTCACTCAGTGAAATCGAGTGTAGCTCTGATACCAATTGAAAGAAATGTAGCGGCTAAAAAGTGCACAGGAAGTTACAGACGCCTGATGTGAGTACTGATGTTATCACACCAGCACTAGCATTAGAGGTGGCCGGTTTGTTAAACCGCCGGTTTGCCGGTTTTCAACCGACGGTTTTCAACCTTGAAAAGTCCAACCGGAACCGAACCGCCTAACCGGCTAAACCGGTTACGGTTTAGGCGGTTCACGGTTTTAACGGTTATCCGGTTAACCTCCGGTTTGACGGTTTGGATCTGCTCGGCCGAGTCTTTGGTGTTGCTCGGTCGAGCATACCCTTTTTTAATATCTAGTGTTCTGTTCGACCGAGCAACTCATATGACTCGGCCGAGCATGAGGCAATGAGTTAAAAACACCGGAAAATGACCCCCCGCCGAGCAACTCATATGACTCGGCCGAGCATGACCATTAAATGGTAAATACTTCTTGGAAAAAATGTCTTGCTCGGCCGAGCAACCCTGTGACTCTAGAGCATAAAATCGGCGGTTCAAAACCGGCGGTTCACGGTTTTTGAAAATACAAACCGAAACCGAACCTTGTAAATATCGGTTACGGTTAAACCGGTTACGGTTAAACCGGTTGACCGGTTTTGACCGGTTTAAAACCGGCCGGTTTGCGGTTCCGGTTAACCAAATGAACACGTCTAACTAGCATCAGCGATAAACAGCAGCGGAATAATAAAATTAAAATGAATTAAAACACCAAAATAACACTTATCTACAGCAACTTGCTGTAGAGAATAAAACTTCTTTTATTAAAACGATTTTTAAACCGATTACAAAAGAAACATAAAAAGAAGACAAAATCAACAAAAAAAAAAAAAAACTCACACTAAAACGACTCTGCAAAAAAATATGCTCTCAGCAATTTGGAGTCTGTCAAAACCGTTTGGAATAAAGTGATGTGCACTTCTTTTTTTTTTTTTTTTTTGATATCCAGTGTTCAGCTTCGCCGACTAATCCTGACCACTGCACCTACTCGATACCTATGCGGCGGAGGTAAATCGCGGATGCGCTATGCAGTGGCGACTCCCTTATACTCCAGAGCCCCAAGGGAGTCCTCCTACAAGGCAATTACATATCAATATTACATCACCAAATGACTGCTCCAGCTGCTCCTGCCAAAGTGGCACTTACATCACTCTTACAACACCATTTGGCTGCTCCAGCTGCTCCTGCCAAGATTCGAACTTCCCACACCGGAGGCATGCCCAAAGAATCTTCCTTAATCGCACGGATGTCGCTTCGAGTGACTCCAAGCGCTCCCGAAACCCTGTAAGAATTAAACCACAAGATTCCCCCCAAGGGGAATCGAACTCGTGACCTCCCCGAAGGGAAGCCACTACAATACCATCAGGCCAGGAGACCTTTGGTAAGTGATGTGCACTTCTTATTTATAAGTAAGGAGGACCACAAAGTAGGAGGCGATTTGGTGTGAAGAGGTCTTCAGCAAATAGACTCCTTCCCTTTGTTAGCTAAGCATTCCTTCCTTATCTATACTTATTTTCATGTGTGAGATATCCTATAAAAATAAACAAAATATATTAAAACAAATCCAATATTTTGTTAGCAGATTAGACAAATAAATAAATCAATTTACAATATAAACAATATTTACCTAAATAATACTCCCTCCGTCCCATAGATTTATGGATTTTTGGGTTTTGCACGGGGATTAAGGAGGAAATATTATATTGAAAGTGTTGTGAGTGTGAAAATAAAATAGGAGAGAGAATGAGTGGAGAGAATAGTAAATTATAATGGTGATGTGAGTATTAAAATAATGTAGGAGAGAGAATGAGTGGAGGGAATAGTAAAGATTCCTTTCCATTTTGAGAAAGTTAGATATTATTGTGGGACGCCCAAAATAGAAAGTTTACATATTATTGTGGGACGGAGGGAGTATAAAGTAAAGAAAGTAACAAATCTAAATTAAGTCAACGTTTTACTTGACACCCACACACTTTCACGGCCTATGCAACATTGTTGAAACAAAGTGCCCTAATAAAGGTCAAGGGGCGGGATTTGTTAAACTTGACCATGTTCCTCCGAACCGCTTGGATAATAAATTATACCTGAAAGCGAACAAACACAGAGTTCTGTTCACTTCTGATCAAGTGCTGCTGAGGAGTCCGTTAGCATCAAGGATAGTTAGAAAATACATGAATAATTCTAACCCATGGGGTGAGGATTTTGGTGCAGCCGTGGTGCACATGAACTCCGTTGGCGTTATGACCGGTAAGCAGGGTGAGATTCGAGTTAAATTTGGGATTACAAACTAGAAGCTTATTCCGGTGAATTTACTGAATAAGTGTGTGTGAGAGAGGGGGCTGTAATAATCAATCAATCGACTTTATTTATCACATTCCAAGATTCAGAATTTTCTTGCCTGACATCAAGCTGTCAGCGATATTATTAACTATTTATGAAAAGTTACAACTGATGAAAATTAAATCAAATAACCAGATCACAAAATTTTGGATCCCGGAACATATATGCACTATCTCATTATGGGTCTGTTGAATATGTAGATAATGTTTGATCCTTAAGATTTGTTCAATCCTTGTGCGAGTAGTTATCCATAGGAGGAAGGAACTTTGCATAACGTTCAGCCTTCTGCCCAGATTTATGATCATAGTACTCAACCACTGCCGCTCCAGCTAATGCAGCCAAAGTAAGAGCCTGTGCGTGCAACCTAAATTATCAAGAAACCATAAAGGATTACCATAGTGATCATGGGCAGGAAAGTAGGCATGGAAAACACTTCAGAGTGCAAACAGAAGGAAAGGACAATTCACAATTTATATGTCTAATCATGTAAATAAGCCAAAGGAAAGACAAAGCTCTTTGTCATTTCACATGAAGTACATCCTGCGACAATTTTTGACATAATAGAGTAAATTGCTTGAAACATAGACTTCAGCTCGATTAGATTTAAAACTTCTGTTTATAATAACCGAGTTAATCTACTTAGACCCATCCTTTCCTTCATATCAGTTTATGAAGGTGAGGGTGCTCTCAGTATAGCTAAACCATGACGGTGCTCTATTCATTGCCTCGGTCAAAAAAAAACAAGTTCTTGGATGAGGAAGCTCATTCACCATAGTCTTGGTAAGGATGCATATAGAATCCTACTAGCATGTTGACCTCTATCTTTATCTAACTTTTTGTCTTGTCAATAGACTAGTCATTAGACCCTTGAGATTGAACAATATTGCACCATAACTTAATCAAAAAATCTAAGAAACGGTCCTTTTGACTTGGATATCATGACTTTTTAGGAGAAGAGAATAAACCATTAAATCATACAATGAATATAGGCTTCGCTATTGTAATTATAAAGATTAATATTCTGAAACACAACACATGCAAATTCACCTACAATCATAATCCAACTCTCTTGGTAAAACATTGTTAATTCTACTGCAAATACTAGAAAGGCATTATTATCACTCCAGAAATGGGACTAAAACGCAACTATATGGTATATTACTTCTGAATATCCTGTCATAACCCTCCAAAGCCTTTACAAAGTGACTCAGACTTTATAAGAAGAACTAATAAAGCAATTAAAGCTTGAACCACCAATAAGTATCCATCTAAAGATCAACTCCCAAAATATATATTGGCTTTGTCATGGATCCAAAAGATTCATGAAAACTGCCAGTAAATTTATATCACAAAAAAGAATCTGGTTAATGGTGCGCGTACGCAAACCAAGTACATGTTTACCAAGCAAATGGTAGTTCCAGGAAATTAGTCACAGTAACACGAGATAAATCCTTGTTTTACGTTTCCATTGTGACCAACTGTAAAGGCAGTGTAAAATATGGCTTGTGACTTGCAATATTTCATTGCATATCACTACCTCATTTCCTTATCTATCCCTACTTCTAAGATGCTTTTCTCGACCCACAGCAGCCAGCAATTGAACCCAGAAGATAAGTAGGCATCCCCTCTACTCCTAACAACGTCAACTGGCTTAAGAGAATTGAGTATTTCATAATGCTGTGGTATCATCTGATTGTACTTTTTTATAATCCTTTACCAGGAACTTTGGTAGAGTGGTGAAACAGCCGCACACTCTCCCAACAACGTATACAAATTATTAAATCATTAGAAAAGTCATGCAACACAAGAGTTCAATAATTTGAAACTTTTTTCAACATTCTTTTAGGGACAGAGGGATATTAAACAGCCTAAGCAAGATCTGGTAAACTAAGCAGCCCAAAAAAAAATAAGGCACTTCACATGTGCAAGGAGTTCCTAGCAATGGACTTGCATATAAGGAGAGTATGCTGCAAATTATCATGTAGAATCCTGAATTACCAAAATTCACAACTTCTCTAAAAAACTAAGTCTACATTTAGTATGATAAAATGCAAATGGTAAAATTGGAATTCGAGAGCACACATTTCATGCTTTGAACCAACAAAGATCCAACTCCAAATCAATGAGTTTCCGCAATAAGGTCTTCCTAGAGGTACCTCAAGTTGTACTTGAATTCACTTGGGGATTAGACAAACACTTTCCTAAATATAATAGGTTTCTGCATATTGTATGGAAAAATTATTACTTTCTGGACTCTTTACATGGAACAGAAAGAGAAGCTATCTAACACACCTTAGGCTTTATACATTGCCACATTTCCCAGTGCACATCAAAAAAAGAGCGAAAAGCATTACACAAACAAGACCAATATCAACAAGGAACAACATGCATAAAAGTATCTGTAAAACTTGACATCAAACAAACAAACAAATCATATCACCTACAGTTAATTTATCCACCAAATAAAACACCCGGTAAAAATCCATTAGAAATCGAAATATAAGAGCAGAGCCCTTTTTTCTTCTTCAGTTTTTGGGTGGATCTTTACCACAGTTTCATAAATCAATCAAATTTCATACAAAAGTAAAAATAATAGAAAACGGGAAAATTAGAAATCAATCACAAAGGGTTAATGGAGATTATACCTAGCGTGAATGACCTTGACGCTGGTTTTCATGTGAGGCTGGGACCAATTGTATGCAATTGAGCCCGCTATACCGCTCAACCATAGACAACCTTCGATTCAAAAAAACAAGATCCAAAATCAATCACCTATTTTTGATGATAAAATCATCACAAAACATAAAAGAAATAGTAATGATGAAGATAATAAATATTACCGACGGTACGGAGTTTGTGTTCGACGACCCATTCCCTGAGCGATTCCATTGAGGTCTTGTTATTAGAATCGGCCATGTGATTTTCGTTGTTGCAGAGAGGGAAGGAGGGAGAGAAAGGGGGATGAACAAGGTGAAATTTTGAGGTTGGGCGGAGTGTATAAATATGTGAGGAGGAGGGAGAAAGAGGGTGGCGGTGTTGGGGACGAGAGAAAGCGGAGTTGGACTTCTCTTACACAAAAACCGTGGGCGGCTTTTACGGCTTTTGGGTGGTGATTTTGTTTTTATTTTATACCGGTGGGGAGCCCACGGAAAATTAATTTATCATTTTTTATATTACTTATTTTATGTTTTTATTTGATAAAGTATTATGATACTCCCTCCGTCCCATAGAACATTACCCCTTTTGCTATTTTGGACGTCCCTCTTTAAAGTCCCACTTTCCTAAAAAGGAAACCTTAAATCACTATTCTCTCCACTCATTCTCTCTCCTACATTATTTTAATACTCACAACACCATTATAATTTACTATTCTCTCCACTCATTCTCTCTCCTCCCACTCACAATATCTACTTTAATAACATTATTCCTTATTTTCCGTTCTCAATAGTAAACGGGCAATGTTCTATGGGACGGAGGGAGTATTTTTTTGGTAATATAAATCTATTTTATATCAATCAAAATAGTTATATTTATAAATTTAGGAGATTTTTTTCTTTTAGCCTTTATTGTATATAGTTTGTACTTATTATTATGACAATTGAAAGTTGAATAATAACATTGAATTATTATTGTAATTAGTTAACTTCTAATTTTATAAATGATTGAATTAATAATATTAAATATATTTGATAATAATGATTTTATACTACATACACATATTACGATTAGTAAATATAATTAGAAAGTTATATGAGAATAGTGATCTGATATAGTAAGTTTAATACCAAATATTTATCAAATATGGAGTATAGTAACTATTAAATTAAATATTAATAGTTATCCTATGTATGTAACTAATATTGAAGCATTATTTAAGATATTCTAATATTTAAAAAATTAATGTTTCTAATTAATGTTATATTTAACTAATAATATTAGCTTATATTAAACTAAATGATAATAATTACCGTATATAATTAATATTATGATTAACTAATACTATTAATAATAATAATAGTTAACATATATTAACTATTGAGTCTTTTCCACTTCCACTTCACTCTATTAGTTATATATTTTCTTTTATAATATAAATTAATTATTACAGAAAGAGTAGATGAAAGTGTATATGATTTAAGTTACTAATCATTAACTATCATTAGTAGAATTTATTATAAATAACGTTTTACATATGTAAACATTTAGGTTAATTGTATTTAGTTAGTGACTATTTAGATTATATCTTAGTATGTGTTATTTATAACTTATAATATGTATGTATTACATATTATCTCTTTGCATAGCTATAAGTTATCTACTAAAGTTATTAGTTAATTGCAAGAATGTAAATAGTTGCATACGAATAAAAAGACATATGACTTGGAAGCTTGAGAAATTAGATAAAGTCATTCGGGTCTTATGTGTCATCACCGGATTTAGTCTACTTTAAAATAATATAGTATAGATTTAGTTTCCACCAATAATTACTTGGTGACTTTTTATATTCCTCATCAATTATCTTTATTTAATTTTTTTGTAACTCTTTTTACTAATACCGTTGATTATCTCCATTTATCACCAAATTTATATTTAGTTTTCATCGGTTATTATTTGATAAGGACATATTTGTTAATTTCACCGTGATAGTTATAGTGATTGTTATATTTAACTAATAATATTAGCTTATATTAAACTAAATGATAATAGTTACCCTATATAATTGAGTTGGTCTTATAAAAAACGCATTTTTTCTGGCACTTAGGAAAAACGTATTTTGTGTTTCCCCGTTTGTGCCAGTGCCAGTTTGACAAAGTGCCAGTGAATGTGTAACAAAGTGCCAGTGTAAAAAAGTGTCAGTACCATTTTAACAAAGTGCCAGTGTAAACAAAGTGCCAGTGCATGTGTAACAAAGTGCCAGTGTAAAAAGTGTCAGTGCCAGTTTAACAAAGTGCCAGTTACATTAACACTGGCACTTTGTTAAACTGGCACTGACGCTTTTTACACGGGCACTTTTATGTACATGAACTGGCACTCTTCATACTGGCACTCTGTTACATTAACATTGGCACTTTGTTACACCAACATTTTTTAGGGCTCTCAAAAAAACAAGCACTGGCATTAAAAAACACATGCACTAGCACTCAAAAACACATGCACTGGCACTAAAAAACACATACACTGGCACTCAAAAATACTGGTAATCATTTTTGCTGGCTCTCAAAAACACAAGCACTGGCACTCATAAACACATACACTGGCACTCCAAAACACATGCATTGGCACTCCGAAACACATGCACTGGCATCTAATTACTCAGTCCACCAATGCAGCTCCGCGATTGAGCTTAAAATACGATAATGTTCGCTGGTCAAAAAGAAATTAAAGGGGATTCCCTTACCCATTCCTGTCTCTAAAGGGAATTTTGCAAGAGACAGAAATAGAAGTGCGTTGTGTTGATAATTCTTATCTTAATCTTCTAAGTGACGAACACCTTACTTCCATGAGCTGGATTCGGATGAACTCGCAATAGAAGAACAGACGGTTTCTTAACTTAGTGTTGTTGATGTCGGTTGAACGGGCCTAGGATCTGGAACAGAGGAAGACGGCAATTGCAATTTTGGGGAGATTTGAAGTGGGAGAAACGGTTATCACCGTTGTCGGCGAGTAGGTTTAGAGCAGGGGAGATGGCGTCAACGATTTTTTGGTGTGATTGAGAGGGATTAGATCGGTGAGGAAGGGGATTGAAGAAGAATTGGGTTGCCTCGGCCGATTAGAGGGAACTGGTGCTCCGGCCGATTAGAGGGTGAGGGCTAGGTGATGACGACAATTGGAGAGGGAACTGGTGGTGAAGATGGCCTTTGCGATTAGAGAGAGAAGGGTGAGGAATCTGTTTGCGTTTGATTAAAAACACGCTTTTTTTTAAGCTCACAAAAAACGCGTTTTTTACAAAAATTTGGCTATATAATTACTATTATGATTAACTAATATTATTAATAATAATAGTTAACATATATAGCCATTATTATAATTAGCTAATAATAGTAATAGTAATAGTTAATCTATATAGTAAATATTAGTATAATTAACTAATAATAGTAATAGTGATAGTTAACATATATAGTAATTATTATGATTAAATAATATTATTAATAGTAATGTTAACCTATATAGTAACTATTATGATTAACTAATACTATTAATATTAATGTTAACCTATATAGTAACTATTATAATTTACTAATACTATTAATAGTAATTGTTATCATATATTAACTATTATGATTAACTAATACTATTAATAGTAATATTTAACATATATAATTACTATTATAGTTAACTAATACAATTAATAGTATTAGTTAACTTATATTGTAACTATTATAATTAGCTAATACTATTAATAGTAATAGTTAACATATATAGTAACTATTATAGTTAACTAATACAATTAATAGCAATAGTTAACTTATATAGTAACTATTATAGTTAACTAATACTATTAATAGTAATAGTTAACATATATAGTAACTATTATAGCTAACTAATACAATTAATAGTAATAGTTAACTTATATAGTAACTATTATAGTTAAATAATACTATTAATAGTAATAGTTAACATATATAATAACTATTATTATTAACCATTAGTATTAGCTAATAAGGAGAATATCAAGAGTTTTTAGATTTTGAAAGGGTGATGATGTGGCTTCTTCAAAAGCAATAGTTTGCCTAAACATGTCTACGTGACGAATCCTTAGGCCTTCTCATCTACTTTAATATATATATATATATATATATATATATACTCCCTCCGTCAGGAACAATCTTCACAAACACCGTTGCACGCATTTTAAGGAGGGAGTATTATATTGAAAGTGTTGTGAGTATGAAAATAAAATAGGAGAGAGAATGAGTGGAGAGAATAGTAAATTATAATGGTGTTGTGAGTATTAAAATAATGTAGGAGAGAGAATGAGTGGAGGGAATAGTAAAGATTCCTTTCCATTTTAGGTAAGTTTTAAATGTGTGAAGTAAGTTTTGGGGCCAAAAGGGAAAGTGTGAAGATTGTTCGGGACGGAGGAGTATATATATATATATATATATATATATATATATATATATATATATATATATATATATATATATATATATATATATATATAGGTAGCTATTCAAATGAGAACCAAATTTATATGAGAACCATGAGAACTAAATCCAACCATTGGATTAAAAACACATCAATGCTCCAGATTAAAAAAAAAAGATAGGGGGTGACATTTTCGTAATTATTGTGAACTAAATCCCCCTCAAATTTCAAACTAAAATATCTCAATATCTATAAGTCGAAAAAAAATTTCGAAAACACTGATTTTTTTGTCTTGACGAGACGATTCAAACTAGATCCCTGAAAATAGGATTTTGAAAAAATAATATTGAACAACGTGGTCTTGGCCAAGTCCTTGTGTACACTAGCTAATTAACTAGTGTACACTAGCTATGTATATAGTGTACACTAACCAACTATACAATTCATACCATTACCTGGTGTTTGCTTTGCTTTGTGTTGTGGCTATCAACATTAAAAAGAAAAGACCCAACAAAATATGATGCACTGCTATGGATATATGTTTACTACAAATTACAAAGTGTTGGCTACAGAGAAAATATTTATTATTAAAGACCATGCTGTGCATAAACAGTTGGGGAGTGGTGGCAGCCATTCTACAATAACTTACCGCTCATACCTAAACCCACAAGTCATCTGGCTATAGGATGAAAACAAGAGACAAAATGCAAGAGGTAATAACATTTAAGTTTCAGCTTCCTCAGATTTTAAAGGACGCCTCCCATTTTGAAGGTAGAGGCTGTTGGCCACCAGCGAGTCACTAACTAAGCCAACATCAACATTGTCGAATTTTTTCAACATCAGCATCAACATTGGCCGGAGAGAACCCATGACATCAGTGTGAGTAATCTAGTTCACCATGGCCTTGATTTTCTTGGATTCTTGTTCTTGAAAATTTGTATTTGTTTTCTTGTTTTTCTTTTTGATTTTTTTTTTTTTTGTTTATCTGCATCCAATTTGGTCATGTTAAGTAATGTACACTAGCAACGCTAGTGTACCCAAGTTTAATTTCAATGTTCATCAGCCATGGCTAAGTACAATAGCTATGTATATAGTGTACACTAGCTAGTTAACTCGTGTACACTAGCCAGATGGCTTATACTGGACATTGTCTTGGCTTAGTCTTGGCTAAGTCCTTGTGTACACTAGCTAATTAACTAGTGTACACTAGCTAGTGTACACAAGTTCTTGTGTACACTAGTTAATTAGCTAGTGTACATTACTTAACTAAATAACAGACATTACTTAACTAATGACACTAGTTAATTAATAGTGTCTGACACAAAAACTTGGTCAAGACCATGTTGTTCAATATTGTTAATTTTTAACTGCTACCTCCGTCCTTTAGAAATGGTCCCAACTCCTACTTTCCAATTTAGCTTAGTCTGTGCAAGAGAGAGTCGGAGTGAATTCCCTTTGTTCTAGTACACTTATCCTTAGTACTGAATGTATTATGAAACTATTACAAGTAGTAATAAATGTCATATGCACCTATGTAGCTTTAATACAATTTTTAAAGGTTATGTATAATACTCCCTCCGTCCCGTCCCACCAATTGCTTCACCCTTTTCCTCCGACACGGGAATTATGATAATGGAAGGGAAAAAAAAATATTGTGAGTGTAGTTTGAAAATAGAAGAGAGAATTAGTGGAGGGAATAGTGAATTTGAAAAGTGTTGTGAGTGTAATAGTGTTTTAGGAGAGAGAATGAGCGGAGAGAATAGTGAAGATTCTTTGCCAAAAAAGGAAAGGTAAAGCTTCTAACGAGACGCCCTTTTGGGTAATTAATGAAGCTTTTATTGGGACGGAGGGAGTATATTTATTTTCTTATTAAAAAAGCTTGACTTCCAAAGTATTTAGTCTTTCTTGGAAACTTTGAGAGATGATTTATTGAAGTGACATCTAATTCACTTTGTGAAACCATTGTTCGTACGTAGTCACATCCTTGTGTGTTTTAAGCATTCTTAACATCTTCCCCTCCTTCTTGCTTCCTTGCAGTCATTGCTTGTCTTATACCGGACATTGTCTTGACTTAGTTTTTGTCAAATCTTTATGTATACTAGCTAATTAATTAGTGTACACTAGCTAATGTACGCAAATCCTAGTGTACATTACTTAATTAGCTAGTGTACATTACTTAACTAGCTAGTGTACACTAGTTAATTAGCTTTATTTTGTGTACCAATCGTTTGGATGGCATCTGCAACATTTGTTTTGTTCTCTTTGCAGACTATTGGTTCTTTATTTACTTGACATTAATATGTTAATACTTTATAGGGTACCTTTGGATATGGCAGGACCCTTTCGAATTAAAAACAAAAAGTCAAAAGAAAGTGTTCTCTTTCTTCCTGAAGCAACCGGATCTCACGGTGTACACTAGTGTACATAGCTAGTGTACTTAGCGTATTTTAAAAATTAGACGTTGTTCAATATTATTTTTTCAAAATCCTATCTTCAGGGATCTAGTTTGAATCGTCTCGTCAAGACGAAAAAATCAGTGTTTTCGAAAAAAAAATTCGACTTATAGATATTAAGATATTTTATTTTGAAATTTGAGGGGGATTTTAAATGAAATAATTACGAAAATGCCACCCCTCTATTTTTTTTTAATCCTGAAAGATTGATGTGTTTTTAATCCAATAGGTCTAATTAGTGGTCTTATAGTTACCGTATAAATGTAGTTCTCATTATAATAGGACCCTAACAAGTGGCCCAATTTTTTTGGATAAAAATGTCCCTCATTTCACAAAGCAAAGAATATATATGATGGGGGTTAAATTGTAATTTCAAATAACCTTTTTTTTTTTTGCAGAGAAAGCGTCGCTCTCTCTACTTTCTCGGGCCGGCGATTCTACCTCCCCAGATTCCGGCGACCTATGCACTACCCAGATTCCGGCAACCTCTCGCCTCCCAAACCCGCCCAGTTTCGGCGACTTCACTTGCAGATCGGAGTTGGGGAAGGGTTGATAGGGGATGGAGAAGATAGATCTGGAAGAGGGAGGTCGGAGTGGGGGAGGGGTCGTCGTCGGTGGGGTGGTCGGAGTGGAAGGCGTCGCCGGAATATGGGGAGGTCTAAGGTCGCCAGCCAGACCAGTGAGAAAGGAGAGAGAGAGAACGTGAGGCAAGAGAGAGAGAGAGAGAGAAGAGGAGGACGCTCTATGTAAAAAAAAAAAAAAAGTTTATTTGAAATTACAATTTAACCCCCATCATATATATTCTTTGCTTTGTGAAATGAGGGACATTTTTATTCAAAAAAATTGGGTCACTTGTTAGGATACTCCTAATATGGGTATCCTAACAAAACCCATATATATATATATATATATATATATATATATATATATATATATATATATATATATATATATATATTTTTCATTGGTTTAACGTACTACTTGTACTCAGATTTTCCTAAAAAAAAATTGTTAATTGTTAAAAGAAATAAGCAATAATTTTAGATTAACTTAACTATTTTCTTGAAAGTTTATAATTTGTTATCGATACATCATTATAAATACTATCAATAATAATTTTTAGATGTTTATTCAAAAAAATTAAATTAATTTAAAATTATTTATCAAAATTATGACAAAAAATTATAGAAATATCACAGTATTTACCTGCATACAAGAATTTTTGTGAGTCATTATCTTTTTCTTAAGATATTTTTTTATTGCTTAAATAATGAATTTCTTTTTCATAAAAGCTTAAAAGAAATATGGTTTTATTAAGCTCAAATCTTAGGGAAAAACTAGTTTTATATAAGTGTGGTACTGAAGCTATTTAATACACTTTTTAATATTATTAATGACACTCTTTTAACACACTGAATGCACTAACGCTTTAAACTCATACAATATACCCTCAATAACATACTCCCTTCATCTTAGAGAACTTTGCACCAAGTTTTGAGACACTAACATTAAGAAAAAGTAAGGGTTTGTGAGTATAAAAAGTGACTGGTTAAGAAGTGGGGATTGATCTATGACAAATTGGACATTCTGAGACAAAGAGTAATAAATGTTGTAGCATTGGAAGTTTACACCGGGTAGGGAGTGACGATTACTGTCAATTTGCCGGTGTAATTGATAAATAGTGTCAGTGCATTTGTTATTGAGTAGACATGTGTTTTGTAATTGCTAGTGTATACTCTCTCTGTCTTATAACACTTTGTACTATTTTTTATTTTTTTTCATCCAATAAGAAATTGCACTGCCTAAAATGATAAGTTATTAATAGTTTTATTTTATTTTATTTTAATACTTATGTATTTATTGAATGAGACATACTTTTCATATTCACATCAACTATCACTATCTATTATCACAAATTTAAACCTTAATTTTTTGAAGGAAGGGAGCATAAAATTTAATGGCATTTACTAAAATTAAGATGAAATTATTTTTCCATATTGTGGTTGGATAGGGGAGTATAAAACACTTATTTAGTAGTATACAGTGAAACAAAGCAAACACTTTTTTAGATAGTTGGAGAACTTCATTTCAAGGAGATACTCAACATTACTACTACCTTGATCCCAAAATGAATAAAGAAAATAAATTTCAATGGTCGAGAGCAAATTTGACAAAAAAAAAAAAATTGTCATTCATTTTGGGACGGGGGAGTATGCTCATTTCAAATGGGGAGAGACTCATTGTCATATACTCGCATCTCAATTTAGTCCTTAAAAAACATGTTTATCTTATTTTTCCTCTTTAATATCTCCATGGGCAAAGCAGCTTAAGAGTAAAGTCAAAGTCCACACAACCAACGAAACTACACGGTCCCAGAACAGCGTTGAGCCAGCCAGCCAGCAACGGCAAAAGCTCCAACCGCCGCTTACATATAGTTTCTCAAGCATACATAACATTTATGAATTTTGAGCTGTCATAGCAACAACAAATGTTTTCATCATCAAAAGCAGAATGAATGAATAAACAAGTCTTGCCTCTATGACTGGTGGTGGTGCTGATGACTTTGATGAGTAGAAGGCATCCTCTCTAAACCATGGCGTGTTTGCCGAAAGCTGCCCGACCTATCTGACCGGTCACTGCCCGGTTGTTGAAACGGACCCCACACTTGATCTCTATCAACTTGGCTTACCTGGAAAGAAGACAAGTGTTGCCCTTCTCTTTCCCATGGATGGTGAAATGAATTATCTGCTGCTTCCTGGTAATTTCTACCACTTGATGAACCTGACGAGGGGAAAAAGTAAAAGCCACCACGATTTTGATCAGACGATGAGGCTACTAGGCCCACTTGAGCTATGCCCCCTGCTCTATGACTGCTTGATCTTCGGGTTCCAGGTACAACTGGTGTGCGCATGGGCAGTGAATTACTGGGTTGTTGGAAATAGGCTTGGAGAGCTTGGACCCTGTCACGTGCCCTTGCAACACTTCCAGGGTAAGGAGGAATCATTGATGAGCCAACCGAGCTGGGAGCTCTGGCAGCAGAGCTGCACAAGTAAATGGAGAAATAGGAAATGCTCTGAATGAGATCACTAAAACATCACCAATCATATATAATCAATCGTTTTTCTATATTAAACACATTCCTGATCACACAAGGAATAATTAAATGAACGGCTTAAATGAAATAGTAGACTCTACAAATGGTAATGATAGCAAAATTTAACGCCCATAAGATGAGTTCTTCAAATTTCATACCCAAACTTCTCTCTTAATGAATTTTCCATCATCTAATATGGTGAATTAAGAAATGAGGTTCCCAACAGAATATTGCTATGCTTGGTTTCCAAATCGGAGACATCTAAAATAGAAAATCCCAAAAAGAAAGAGGAACAACATAAGTGGATTTCCGTAATTTATTAGGTGAATTACAGTCAACTTCCTTAATCTACATCATGAAGGGTGCCCCTGATCTAAAATACCCGAAAGCAAACACTGCTCCTCTATTAGGGTGATTTCATCCAGTAACTAAAAAGTTGCAGCCAATTTTTTTAAGACCGCCAGTCGAAAATTTCGGAACAGAAGGAGCTTAATCAGGCAATTTAGATCACGTGGTAACCCATTAACCCAACATAGATTTATTTTTTTCCTTCTTTCATCTCTAACTTTTTTTTTTTTTTTTTTTTTTTTTTGTGTGTGGAGGGGGGGGGGGGGGTTGGGTTGACCAATTACTTAGAGGAGAAGTAAAAAATATCACACAACTATACTTCAAGGGTTTACCTTTGGCCAACAAGGAACGGGTGCACATAAGATCCTGATCTCGGCATATCTGAACTGGTCCTATTGACTCTTTGAGTCATAGAGGGAACAGAAGACTGCTCAGCAACACCAAGACGGCTGCTTGTGGTAGGAAAGGGAGAAGAATTGTGCTCCCAACTATGATAATGGATATCCATGGTCGGGAAAGCATTAAAAGTTGGTATCTCATTCGATGATGATTGGCTGTTCCACTGATTATTATAGCTCGGAGGACCCTCAGCAACACTTGCATTGGAATTTGACGATGAAGGGTGAACTGGTC
Source organism: Adenophora triphylla var. japonica (assembly GCA_022495995.1). Lineage (NCBI taxonomy): Eukaryota > Viridiplantae > Streptophyta > Magnoliopsida > Asterales > Campanulaceae > Adenophora > Adenophora triphylla. The sequence continues at coordinate 432,009 of JAFEMH010000027.1, forward strand.
CAATGTAGGCAATATACGGGCAAGGATGAGTAGCAGATGACACAGATGCATGCTCAGCAAATATAGCATGTTGTCCCAAAAGATCATGGTCTACAGACAAAAGAGAAATTATCACCTATAACTACTGAGAGAAAAAAAAAGGACATTTTGATGTTCGAAATTTAGGATAAATCTTACATGCAGTTGATGAGAATTCCCCATCGCTGAAAATATGGAAAATATAGCATGTCAGAAGAAGAGTATAAACTAGAATCATATATGAAGGTACATGCATAAATATGTTGATATCTGTGCAAATCATGCACCAATGATAACTGGCCAGTAGCGACTCAAGTTGCCTAAGAGATGAAGAAACATAAGTAATCGATCATCCAAGAAAAGCTGAACAAAACAATGCAGCTTATGTAGTATCTCACAGAAAACTAACCCATGCAAACAAGTAAAATCACGAAACAGAGTAAGAAACTATCAGCAAATGGGCATAAGCCTAGCTGCAGACATGCTTGTTTTATGCTCATAAGCCATCATGAAACCAAGGGACGTACAGCCAATTACAACTTCATTGCCAAAGATAAATATGGATAAACATATGGGGACACCATACAGCCCATAAAAGTATCCGAGAAAAAAAATATACTCCCTGCGTCCCTTAAAGGTGTTCCCATTTCCTATTTTTGCTTGTCCCAAAAAAATAACCCATTTCCAAAATTGTTAAAGTTAAAATCTTTGAATTTCCAAATTGCCAACCAAGGAAGAAGAGGAAAAAAAAAAAAGGAGAGGATGAGAGCCAACCAAGGAAGAAGAGGGAGTAATGGAGCAATAATTACAGTTCACTAAAGTTAATGATGGAAATGAAAATGAGTTGCTAAAATGTTTGAATAGTCAAATGAGACTATCACTATGGGACGGAGGGAGTAATACTGAAGCTCTATATTGAAGACGTGTTACAAAAGGCTGCTTAAGTTTTCATAGAGTACTACTTTGGGATAACCTCAAACATTTTGCACAAAGTAACAAAATACAAAAATATTTTGGGCAAAATATTAGTTTAAATTGAAATACAGTTAGCACAAACTGTATGGGACCAAAAAAAATTGATGAAAGAAGCACTTCCACAATCTATATAGTTCCAAGACACCTAAACAACGCTGAATCAGCTCAGACGGAGCAAAATAAATTTTAAGCATACTTACTCCAATGAAGGCACTCTTGTCAATCCACTGAATGGACACCAGTGAACTCCAAAGGACTGCACAAACATTTTTGTCAGTAAATACATGAGACTTCTGTTCCAACGTATATTTCATTATCCATGCGAAGAACAGAATCAAACTTGGAATCCATAACAAATTTAAACATCAAAATCAAAGAAGACAACACTTGTTACCAAGTCCTATCCAAAAACTCAGCAGTATGAACTTCATTTGCATACAGAGGCAGATAAATGAGGTAAGTTTGCTTTGGAATTAACAGACCAAACACAATAGGGTAACAACTCGGGAAAGATTGGATTGGAGACATTGTAGTTAAAAAAAAAATACTGTAAGCCATAATTGGTAAATCGCAACTGTAAATATTTCGCATCCAAGTGTTGTCAGCTACCGAACTTCCCTCGTAGTTTATAGAAGAAGAGTCAGCCAAGTTATTAGCCAATCCTCTTTCACTTATATCTCCTTGATCAGAGTTCAAAGCTAGCTAATAGCAAATCAAGAACGATTTGGTGGGTGTTGCAAAGCTAAGAAAAAGACGAGTTGGGAGGAAGGGGGACTGGGAGAAGGAGGGAGAGAGGGAGAGGAGCATGAGTGAGGCACATTGGGAGTGCTATTGCAACCCAAAATCAATCAGATCAGAGCAATATCCCCATTAAATACAGTGGCTTCTCCAATTAAATAGAGTTAAAAACAGTATGATGCTAAATTGCAATAAGGATTTTAAAGTCCACCTTGTTAAACACAGAGGGGAAAACAATGTCAGCAATCGTAAGTGCTATGATAGAAAGGGAACAATGTGGTCAATGCAAAAGAAAAATCTTCAGCCTTGTGTATAATTCAACAAATAGTTTACCTGAATGCCTCAAGATAACTGCAGAAGTAACTTACTAAATAAGGTATTTTACAAATGGCTGTAAGGAATTTTTTTATTATTCATTTATTTATTAATATTATTATATTTATTTTTTATTTTTTTTTATTTTTTTTGGTGGGGAGACCATGAAAATAAGATACAGAGGATTTTACAAATAAACTGATTAACATTAGTTACACATTGACAGATTAAATGGTTAAAACAGAGTTTTTAGAGTCTGACCATTTCAGAATAGCTCAAGTCATAAAGATCCTCATCATGGGTCCAGTCATCCATGTTGAACTCTGGAAATGACCTGCTACCATTTGCAAAAAGCCATTGACCTTTCTCAATTTTTCGGCAGTTGGGGCACTGCATCACTCCCTTCACATTAAAGGCAGAACCAATGCAATCTGAAGGTAATAACAAGCCATTATCACAAAAGAGAACATAGAGGAAACATAACATCTTTAGGTACTTAATGAAACGTGGAGGTAAACTCGATAGCATTATATGAAAAGAATGAAGCATTAAGAATAATCCAAACATTAGAGATAAGATGAGAGCACATTTCCAAAAATTCTTCATATATTTGTACTCCCTCCGTCCCAGACCAAGAGTCCTACTTTCCCTTTTGGTCCGTCCCAGACCAGAGTCCCCTTTCCATAAATGGCAAGTTTTTGAATATATTTATACCCTTATAATTTAATATATTTACAAAAAAAACCATTCATTATACCCTTATAAAGTTAACATATTTACAAAAAAACCAATCATGAACTTACTATTCCTCCCACTCATTCTCTCTCCTATTAAAAAACCAATCATTAACTACTATTCCCTACCCCATATTACAAAAAAAATATTCATTATACCCTTATAAAGTTAACATATTTACAAAAAAACCAATCATTAACTACTATTACCTATCTCACATTTAACTTTTATTCATTTTTTAAAAATTTCTTAAGAAACGTGAAATCCCCCCCGACGACCCTTGGTCTGGGACGGAGGGAGTATTAATTACTACTCCCCTTCTCGAAATAAGGGTCCTTCTGGAAAGAAAAAAACAAAGGAGTCCCTGAAACAATATCTCTTTGGGCCTGATGAGGATACTAAATTCACCTTCCTATTTATCCATCTATGCATTTGCAATTATATGTAGTGGGCACTTCCTATCAAAAATAATTAGATTAGTGCGCACTAGAGTATCTATGTGTATATTCTACTGAATGGCTCAAAAGTCAACTTCCTTAATTTCCTCAATAGTAACAAACTGGACACTCAAATCAGGATCGGGGGAGTATCGTAGTTGTCAAATGCGTAAACGGGAGGCAGGTGAGAGGTGACCCAGAAGCAAGGTAAATACAATCGAGAAAAACAAAAATATTGACAATAATATGTTGACAGTTTTCATTAACATAAACTTCAAAATCCAAGCATCCATTCATCACAAGAAAATCAGTCATGCAAATATTAAGTCATAGGAAAAGGAGGGCTAATAGTTAACAAAGTAATCGGGAAAAAAAAAAAGCAAAGTCTTGGGTAAGTCGCAACATGTAGCAACAAGCTATCAAGCAATCAAGCAACTTATTCCTCACCATAAAACTGCCCAACTTCGTTTCTCTCAATGGCCGGATCTTTCGTTTTAGAATTGTTCCTTTTAAAATTTGTGCATGACCTTGACAATTTTAACTATGAGTGGGTAAAAGAAGGAATGAAATTTTGGCAGAATTTCAGCATTTGGACAAAAAAAAATGAAAAAATAGAGTAGATTTACAAAATATGGGCACAGTACTCACTGAAACAGTGGAGCTCGCCACCGGCAGCAACGATCTCTACCTTTTATAGTGTCTCTCTTCACATTGGAAGATGACTCCAGGTCAAGCATCTCTCTCTCTCTCTCTCTCTCTCTCTCTCTCTCTGTCAGATCGAGTAACTCTCTCTCCCTCCATTATGCACACTTCACACTCGACAGAGATAATGACTTAGGGCTTCAGCAATAATAACCTAAATCATGCAGTTTCGGGCCAAAAAAAATCCTCAAAGTTGTCATTAAATCCCCTGGACTAGTGCAGTTACTTCTGAAAATTTCCAGGGTCGACTCTCGATTGTAACTTCTATGAAAAAGTCGCATAATTCGGCAGTTGCCTGAAACACAGAGGCAACCCTACCTACGATCCCCTCTGACCTGCCTCCGTCGCCTTTGACAATATCTTTTTGTCCAGGGAGAGAGAGAGAGAGAGAGAGAGAGAGAGAGAGAGAGAGTATAATAGGTTACAAGTAATTTGGATCAGGCCAAAAAGTTCAACAACTATAACAAACAAATCATTAAAGACTTTCTGCAAAAAACGATAAAGAGATTTTTATATCCTTAACGACCTTGAGAGCCAACAAATTCTCAGGTGTGTTCACCAATAAAATGACAAATTGGTGTTGCAAATTACACAAAATGTTACTGAAGCCAGTGTAAGAGTCCGATATTCTACCCATACCAGAGTATGCTCACAACAATCTAGGTTGAATAAAAATTAATAGTGTCTACTACGAAGCACCTAATAAGTCGTTGGTAAAAAGGCAAATGCTTGAGGGTTAACCATTCTTAGATTGATAATCATATGTGAAATCACTCCCATATAAAACTCATAAAACCCTTAGCAGGTCATCAGATGATGCATCATTGCCCTCTATGTCAAGTAAGTGCTTATTCAATCACATGTTTTCCGGTGTCTTCCACTGGCAAGTGTTGTCACCCTGATGCTATGTTACCCGGACTCTTCAAATATGTTGAAGTACCCGTGTCCAACACGTATCGTGTCCGACAAGACACCCCGACACCCGCATTTTCATTCGGATACGACAAGAAAAATTTAAAAGAAAAAAAGGAGTGAGTTGACTTCATTTATAAAAAATTTACAAGTTTTAATGTTGTTTTACTTAATTATACATTATATCTTAGCAAAAAATTAGTGAGTTGACTTCATTTATAAGTAAAGTATATAAATAGACTCAATATATTTTGTTATTAACGTATCCCCGTACCCGTATCCTAATTTTAGGACTGTGTCCCCGTATTCAATTTTTTGAGGAAAAGTGAATCCGACACTAGGATCCGTACCCGTGTCGGATACCCGATCCCGAGTCCAGGTAACATAGCCATGATGGACACACACCCAAAGGATTGTCCCAAGGCAGAATATTGGTCCCTTACTATGAGTCATGACATGCCTAGCATGGCACATCCAATCCCGCATCTCCAACAAGCTTAATGTCCTATATTCTGTCACTTCTTATCCAGAAAATTGTTGTAACAATCATGATGAAGCCCTGCCATATAAACAATGGTGCATCACCTCATGTCCATGACGATTATTAAAAAGAGTAATTTTATTGTAATATCCACCATCAAGCTCTCCAGACCTCCACATTACCTCTTACCTCACTCTAACGATGAAGCCACCACCTATGTTACCCGGACTCTTCAAATATGTTGAAGTACCCGTGTGTCCGACACGTATCGTGTCCGACAAGACACCCTGACACCCACATTTTCATTCGGATACGACAAGAAAAATTAAAAAGAAAATAAGGAGTGAGTTGACTTCATTTATAAAAAATTTACAAGTTTTAATGTTGTTTTACTTAATTATACGTTATATCTTAGCAAAAATAAGAGTGAGTTGACTTCATTTATAAGTAAAGTATATAAATAGACTCAATATATTTTGTTATTAACGTATCCCCGTACCCGTATCCTAATTTTAGGACAGTGTCCCCGTGTCCAATTTTTTGAGAAAAAGTGAATCCGACACTAGGATCCGTACCCGTGTCGGATACCCGATCCCGAGTCCAGGTAATATAGGCCACCACTGCAGATATCACCCAAAAAAAACACCTTATCAGCGAAATGCTTTTTCTGATCCCCAAATACCTTCATTCAAATGCTACACAGTACAGTGCTCTGTAAACGACTTCAACATATCGTATATTCAATGGACAGAGCATCAGAAAAATATGAAAGAACGTTTTCCAGCTATCTGTGCATTTTTGCACGTTCAAAATTTAGAGGTATTTCTACCAGGATGGTTGAAATGTTTTTAAGAAGCAAAGCACTTAACAACAGGATGTGTGAAGGAGACGCTGAAGCTTCTGTACAGATGGGCGACCGCCCAGGCCAAGTGGGCGACCGCCTAGCCTCAAGTCTTAATAACGCTGAAGAGTCTGTACAATTGGGATACCGTCCAGGCCAAGTGGGCAACCGCCCAGTCTCAAATTTCAACAATGCTAAAACGCCTGTACAAGTGGGCGACCGCCCAGGACCGTAATCTGGCGTGATTTGTTTCCTTATTTCCGTTTGTTTCCTATTGCTGTTTAGCCTAGGCCTAGTCTCAAATTTCAACAATGATAAAACGCCTGTACAAGTGGGCGACCGCCCAGGAAGTGTGGGCGACTGCCCAGGACCGTAATCTGGCGTGATTTGTTTCCTTATTTCCGTTTGTTTCCTATTACTGTTTAGCCTAGGTTTTATTTCTCCTACTTAGAACAGAACTTTTTCCCAGTTTTTCATTGTAACATATATATTCTTGATTGATTAATAAGAATTTCAAGTTTTGGGAAAATCCTAAATTGATTTCCTACATGGTATTAGAGCGGCATCATACACAAGTCTAAATCCATGGCGGAAAACGATGCTATCGTCAATAATCCCCCTAAGATCGAATATAATTCTCCTTTTTACCTTAGTCCTCAGGATAGGCCAGGAGATTTTATTACTCATACTCGTTTCAATGGTGAAAATTACGATGATTGGGCCAGCGATATGCAAACGGCTCTTGAAGCTCGCCGAAAATTTGATTTTCTAGACGGTACAATTACTTAACCTGTTCTTCCCTGCACCACCTCTGATTGGAATACTATTCATGCCATGTTGATTTCTTTAATCATGAATACTATTGAATCTAATATTAAAAGCACTCTCTCAAAATTTAGAGATGCTAAACATTTATGGGACTCTCTCAAAAATCGGTATGCTGTGGTCGATGGTCCGCGCATTCAATAATTAAAGACATCTATTGCTCGTTGTGAGCAAACTAAGGGCATGTCGGCGGCCACGTATTTTGGCAAATTAACAGGGTTGTGAGAAGAACTCCATAGCCATGAACCTTTGATTAATTGCACTTGTTGTGACAACTGCACGGCTGCTCAACAACATGCAGATCGCAGAGAGATAGGCAAGCTTCATCAATTCCTTATGGGTTTGAATTCCGAGTATCATGCCAATACTCGCACCACTGTTTTATCTATGAATCCCCTTCCTAGTCTTGAAAGAGCATATAAATTGGTGGCTCATGAGCGGATTCGTCTTGCAAAACCTGTTCTTGAAGATGTGGTTAGTTTTGCTGTTCGTGCCGGTGGAGCTCGTGATAGCGATAACCCTGATAAATCCCATCTCACATGTACTCATTGTAAGAAGACGGGTCATGATGGTACCACATGTTTTAAATTGCATGGATATCCGGATTGGTGACTTGAGCAGTGCAACAAATCAAATGCTCGCGACGGTGGTTGTCCGCAAAATGGGCGAGGTGGAGGTTCTTCTCGTGGAAGCATCGGAACTACAACAACACCGGATCGTGGCCCTGTTACTGTTGGTGCAGCCGCTGTAGGATCTCCCTCTGTGGCTTCTTCTTCATCTTTCACAGCTGAGCAATGGCAGGCTTTGGCAAGCCTTGTCGGTAATTCTCAAATCTCAAATGATCGTCTCCATGGTAAGTTTTATTCGACTTCGTAGATAATTGATACAGGTGCTTCAAATCATGTAACCGAAAACGCCTCATTTCTTCTTAATTCTCAGACTATACCGGCTTGTCCTGTCGGTTTGGGTCATCTGTTTTGGCTCATTCAGAGGGATCCGTTCGTCTGACGGACACCATTACTCTCTCTCATGTTCTCTTTATTCCAAACTTAAGCTGCAATTTAATTTCAGTTTCTCAATTATCTGACGATATTCACTGCACTGTCCAATTTAACTCATCTATGTGTGATATACAGGACATGTCGAGGAACCTGATTGGAATGGGTGTTAGGCGGGATGGACTCTACTACTTTCGCGGCACATCTTCAGCATATAATGTCTCTGTTACCGGATCGCTTTCTGTGTTGGAGTTGTGGCATAATCGCTTGGGGCACCCTTCCGAGAATGTAGTAAAGTTTTTCCCTCCGTTGGTAGTACTTCTGACAGTTTACCTAAACCTTGTGATACTTGTTTTCGGGCTAAGCAGTCTAGAGATAGTTTTCCTGTTAGTGACCATAAGTCCACTAGAATTTTTGAAAAGGTTCATTGTGATTTGTGGGGTGCATACACTCATTCTTCTTCTTGTGGTGCACGATATTTTTTAACTTTGGCGGATGATTTTTCCCGAGCTGTTTGGGTTTATTTGTTAGTTGATAAAATCGAATTTTTTCGTATGTTTATGGCTTTAATTGCAATGATAGAACTTCAGTTTTCTCAGAAAATTAAAGTTGTCCAATCTGATAATGGTACCGAATTTAATTGCACACTTGATTATTTCTTTTCCACTGGCATTACCTTCAAAACATCTTGTGTTGGTACCCCTCAACAAAATGGTCGAGTCGAGCGGAAGCATCGTCACATTCTGAATGTTGCTAGAGCGCTTAGATTTCAGGCTCATTTACCAATTTTCTTTTGGGGAGAAGCAGTTCTTACTGCTGCCCATTTGATTAACCGAACTCCCACTCCCCTCTTAGGTAATAAGACTCCTTATGAGGTTTTGTTCGGGAAATTACCTTTCTTTGACTCCGTCTGAGTTTTTGGTTTCCTGATCCTCATAATCAGAAGGCCAAGGGAGATAAGTTTGTCGGTCGTAGCCGAAAATGTATATTTGTGGGCTATCCTCTAGGCAAAAAGGGGTGGAAGTTGTTCGATCTAGAGACAAAGAAATTTTTTGTCTCCCGGGATGTGAAGTTCTTTGAGACCAATTTTCCTTACAGTGATTCATCGTCAGTGCCTCATTCCCCGAATTCAGTGGAGACTCTTAACCAAGAGGCTGATTTTGCCTTTCTTGATTATCCGGATATGGAAGATATTGTCTCTAAACCTTTGACAGTGGCTCCTGCGGACGTACCTAATCCTGTTCCTGTAGTTTCTACAGATATTACCTCTACAGAGGTCTCATCCTTCTTATGTTCCTACTAAAACGCAGCTGACGAATATTTTTACTAAAGCTCTTGGAAAACAACAATTTGATTTGCTAGTTAGCAAGCTGGGCATTCTCAATCCCATGCACAACTTGAGGGAGGATGTGAAGGAGACGTTGAAGCTTCTGTACAGATGGGCGACCGCCCGGGCCAAATGGGCGACCGCCCAGCCTCAAGTCTTAATAAAGCTGAAGAGTTGTACAATTGGGCGACCGCCCAGGCCAAGTGGGCGACCGCCCTGTCTCAAACTTCAACAATGCTAAAACGCCTGTACAAGTGGGCGACTGCCCAGGAAGTGTGAGCGACCGCCCAAGACCGTAATCTGGCGTGATTTGTTTCCTTATTTCCGTTTGTTTCCTATTGCTATTTAGCCTAGGTTTTATTTTTCCTAATTAGAACAGAACTCTTTTTTCCAGTTTTTCATTGTAACATATATATTCTTGATTGATCAATAAGAATTTCAAGTTTTGGGAAAATCCTAAATTGATTACCTACAGGATGTGATAGAGAATTTCTTAGCTCTCCAATTAACATCTTCACAGTCCAATGTACCAATGATGAAAGGAAGGTTGGGCAAAAATAGGACACACTAATACAGATCGAGCCATAAGTAGGAGCAGGGTTTCATTCTTACAGGACTGAACATGCCAAGAGCAAAACTATAGCATATCTACTACATCCTTCTCCACAACATCTCGAGTCAACCTCAGCTACATATACTCAATACCGTTTCAAATTTACCAAACAACCCCTTATATCCCCCCATAACATAGCTTCTGTTCTTCAAGCTCTCCAAAATTTTGCATGGTCAACAAAATTTAGCCTGGCCATCCTTCATATGAATCTTCCGGATCAACCCCATTTACATAAATCCAATCAATTAAACATTTCCAATTGAACAGCTATATATTTCAAGTACTTATAGCAAACCATGTCACCCTACCACGCCAATTAGCATCATAAACACAGAAGCACAACACAATTAAACTTGATTAAAACAGAACGCAGAATTACAACAACATAGCATAATCAAACAGCAAAACTGACCAGATCTAAAGCCAATTCACTTGAAAAATCAAGCCATTAACACCCCAGAAAATAAATTCTTAAAAATTGAAACTAACCCAGATGAAATTGATGTCCGCAATGAAGCTTAGACCAAGACCGATCCCCATTGTCGGTGACAACCTCGAGGCAAATCGAGCACGACACAAGAGACGATGCTTTGCCACCAACACCATCCCCATCATCCAAAAGATCCGCATCTTCCAGCCCCATAATTATAAAATCAAAACCCACAAAAATCAAATAAATCAAAGCAAAATCTCCCAACAAACAAACGTTAATTCAGCCCCAAAGGCGTTAAATAAACAAATCCCTCAAACTTGCAGAGAATCCTATAAATATCAAAACTTTTTTCAGGAGCTCAAATTGAAGCAACACAAAAAAGGGTATGGAATTGAGATAGATATAGAAATAAAATAAAATAAAAAAAAGAGTAAATTGAGAATGGTGAGGGAGACAGGGGAGAAATGGAAGAGCGCGAGGGGACCGTTTCACGATGGGGTTTGTGGAAAGAAACTGAGAGAAATGTGAGGAGAGAGAAACACCGCAGGTTTTACGGGCCGTCGGATTTGGGGGATTTTGTAATTTTTCTTTTATTTTATTTATTGTAAGAGAAGAAATTGTAATGACGGCTTCCTTGTAATAAATAAATCAAGTGTCCAAATCTGAATGAAAAAAATAAAAACTGTTTTTTATTTGTCTTATTTTGGACGGTCGTGATTTTGAGCAGGTGCTACTGTTTGTGTGTGGATATGATACGTCATTTCATGAGGAAAGATTTAAAGGGGTTCGGTGGTTTGCTTTAGGATTTATTACAAAAAACTCATTCAAAAAGATAGTATTTACAAAAATAACATGTAAAATAGAAAATTATAAAAAATTATTTTTTAAAAAAAAAAAAACTTTTTTTTAATCAGTTTTGATCAAACAATTGATAATTTCAGTTATCAGTTGCTCAAACAAGTGATAATTTCAATTATCAGTTGTTTACAACTGATAACTGAAATTATCAGTTGTTTGAAGAGTAATTTGTGCTTCAAACTACTGATAATATCAGTTATCAGTTGTAAACAAGTGATAACTGAAATTATCAGTTGTTTGAACCAGTGATAACTGAAATTATCAGTTGTTTGACCATAACTGATAAAAAAAAAAAACCTAAAAAAAAAATTTATAATTTCAAACTTATGTGTTTTTTTTTAAAATTTTCATCTTTCTAAAATAATTTTTTGTAAATGCCATTTTACTTTGAGTAGGTCTCCGGAGAAACGCGTTTCTCCATAAGTTATGGAGAAACGTGTTTTTCCAAAACTTCTGGATATCAGTCTCAAAGGTTCTGGATATCCAGAACCCTTTGATCATGATATCCAGAAGTTATGTTAGAATGGGACTAACACATACCAACTTTTTGGATATACTTTTCACTGTTTTCTGGATATACTTTTCACTGGTTTCTGGATATAGATTTGGCCAAGGTCATGATCAATACAAAATTTCTGAATATCCTTTCTCTTAATTTCTGGATATACTTTTTAGTGATTTCTGGATATATATACTTGGTCAAGGCCAAATGCCAAGGCCATGGGCCAAGGCCAAGGCCAAGAGCCAAGACCAAGGGCTAAGGCAAGGTCATGAGTAATACAAATTTTCTGGATATCAACTTAAAAAGATTCTGAATATCACTTTCAAAGAGTTTTGGATATCCAGAACATTTAATATTGATATCCAGAAGCCTTTCAAAAGGTTCTGGATATCTAATACAAAATTTATGGATATCCTTTCAAAAGGTTCTAGATATCCAGAACCTTTTGAAAGGATATCCAGAAATTTTGTATTTGAAAGGATTTGAGATCGTGAACAGAACAGGGGAAGGAGGAAATCGGTTTTGAGGATAGAGGGAGATAGAACCAGGTAGGGCGGGGATTGTTGTGCTTGGCGTTGTTGGGAGATAACGGTGAAAGGCTCAGGATCTGTAAACAGGGGGGTAGCGCCGATGGTTGAAGAGAGGGTGAGAACCGGTGCTGTAGCAATTGTTGTTGAGGAGGAAGGGGTAGGAAGCGAACGTCGGCGAACTGGTTCCTGGTAGGGAGATTGAAAGGGATTGGGGCGCCGCTTTGTTTTGAGGTCGGAGAAGAAGGGGATTAAGGTCGAGGGAAGTAGAACGGTTGTTGTTGATTGAGAGGGAAATTGGGAGAGGTTGGATCGGTGAGGAAGCTAATTGAGGTAGAGGAAGGTCGCCGGTGATAGAGGTTGAGGTTGGGTTTGTTTTCCGGTGAGGGAGAGCTTGGGTTGAAGAAGACGACGCAGGGAAAAGAGGAGCAAGGTAATTGCGTTTAGAGAGAGAGAGGAGAGGGATATCCAGCCAAGCCAAGGTCATGGAAAAAACCCGTTTCTCCACAAATTATGGAGAAACGCGTTTCTCCCTAGATTTTGGCTTTTACTTTAGGAAAAAAAAATTAAAAATAGCGAAATAATCCCTCTACTATTTTCGTTTTATGAGATTAGTTCATATATCCAAATTTTACAATAAATCATCCCTCCATCATTCAAATTAAACACAATTGGTCCCTCCATCCAATTCCATTAAATATAAGTCGATTAAATCAAGTCATGTGCAAATCAAGTATAATAAGTTAAAATTGTCATCATAGTAAAAAACAATATAAAGACGGTAAGTAAACCTAATTCTCAGGCATCAATTTATCTATGTTTATATCTTTCATCTTGTAATAATGTATTGAACATGGTTGTATTATATGTGACGCCTATAGAATTAAAGCTCTCGACAAGATCTACAAGACATAAAAGGAAAACCTTTGCCATATTCATTTCAACGATAAAAAGACTATTTATGCAGTGTCTTAAGGATCTTAAGAATATTTGGCAAGAAGTGAAACAACTCATCAACCTAATCCTGCAATATTCGACAATTCCAACAACGCCAGTCCCAATTCATGTGCGATTTCAACAACACCGGTCACCATCTCTGTAGATTGTTGATTTCATTTCAGATTTGATAGTGAATTTCTTATATCCATATAAAATTTTACAATATTTTGAGTTAGTATATTGTTGGTTTTGAGGCTAATAGTGAATTTTGCAATCACAAAAATAGTAGATGAATGAGCTAATGGGCAATGTTAAAGAGGTGGAGGAGATAGAGTGCAGGATATAGGACTTCTTCCTTTATTGATTTTGCAAATGCTTTTAACTATAGTTGATTGGTGATGGTGGTGGTGGATGCCGGAGCCGGTGATGTAAAGAGTGCTTCTCGAAGTGATTGAAATATGAAGAACGATAGTGAACTTAATAAATAGGTTAAATAATTTCATAAAAGCTTAAAAACAACTATGAACTTAACAGAAAAAAATTGTGAACTTAACTAAAAACTACTGTAAACTTAACAAATATGTCAAATAATGTGATAAAATTACAAAAATAAAGGACGTAAAAGACTAAAACAACTATAAACTTAACAAATATGTCAAATAATTTCATAAAATTGCAAAAATAGAGGTCATAAAGATTTAAAAAAAATTGTGAAGTTAATTAAAAACAACTATGAACTTAACAATCATGTCAAATAATCCCATAAAAAAATAGTGGTCATAAAAAACTAAAAACAATTGTAAACTTAGCTAAAACAAATGTAAAGTAAGTAAAATTGAAAACATATTCATGCAAAAATTATGAACTTAACTAAATCAACTTTGAAATTCTCTTAGTTGTTCTTGTAACAATTGTGAAAACAAATGTAAACTTATAAAAAAACAAGAGTTAGTGACCCATAAGTTCCTTTTTTACAAATTAGTGATTATCAAGTTTCTTTTGTTATGTCCTTTATTATTTTATCCATTATGGACAAAAATGCCCCTCTGACAACAATAAGAAATTCCCACGTCGGGTTTGGTGGGGACTAGGGTTAACTATCTTCTTTATCTTCCTCCTCCCCAAATCCCTCTTCGGCAGTCGTCGCCGTCACCTGCAAATTCCTTCCCAGCCACAATGCTGCCGAAAACGACTCACCGTCGCCACCACCACCAATCGCCCTCACGTCGGAGAAGAATTCCAGGATCAATTTGATCTCGCAAGGTCCAAATCCGGATGAGGATGGTTGGAGAACGAGAGGTGACTTGGGAGTGGAATTGTCAGATTGAATAGAAAGATCGAAGGTTTCGACGGTGACGGAAGCGTCTAGAGAGCCGCCGGAGATATTCCAGTTCGTCTCGAAACTCCATGGACGACGACTACTGCTGCTGTCGCCGGTGTTTGGTTGAGTTTGGGTTATTCCGTAGGGTTCTTGATTCATTTCAGTCAAATTTTGTGTATTTGCAAGAAAAACTGCTTCCTAATGATGAAGTTGGATCCTTGGTCTAGGAAGGTGTTGACTTGTCAATTCCTGAATCAGAAATGCTGTATTTTACTAATGTTCTTTATAATACTGCATCAGTAATAGTGCATTAGAAATATTGTATTATTTTTTAAAATAATACAATATCTTAAAATAATGCATCAATAATACTGCATCAATAATACTGCATAAAAATGTTGTATTATAATGTTCATTATAATACTGCATCAGTAATACTGCATCAAAACTGTTGTATTATATTACTGTTTTTTTAATACTGCATCTGTGAGGACCCCGACCCGGAACCTACACGTGTCCCGAGCTGGAGCGTCCCCAAACTAACTCCAAAACTTTCTAGATTTTTTTTTTGAGACTTTGATTTAACTTACAAACTTAAACATACTTAGCATAACCATTTCAAAATAACTCCACTCTTCTCCACATTGGAGTAAGAGTTGAACAACTTTGAAAGTAACAACTGTTTTAGTTACAAAAGATTTCGGTTATAACGTAGAAACTAAGTTTTATATATACAAACTCCATAAAGGAATTATACCAAAATACATCTTTCTACGCCAACCTATACATACATCGACAATCCCAAAATATCACTTCCAAACTCCTTACCGTCCTTACTTGGCCGGTCCGCCTGTCTCGGGATCTAAAAACATTAAAGGGAGAGGGGTGAGAATAAATCTCAGCAAGCTATTATGAATGCAGCAATATGCCAAGTAAGATGCAACACATAACAAGGTGCATATAACACATTGGAAAAGCTGTAAACACTTTACATTACCTCGGTTTACCTTTTCCCGTCTGAACAATAGTCGTACATCATTGGAGATAAAATCCCAATAATTAGTGAACTGCTTGAGGATTATTCACTTCTTATAAGACCCGTTTTTCAGGGAACCATATAAGATAGTAGCAACTCTGTAAGGCTTTTGGCTCAATACAGATGCTATAACCCCAACCTGTGGCCACAGGAGGGGCATCGCGGAGTATAACATAATCCGATCACATTAGGTCACACTTTCCATAATTGATCGTATTATGCTATACCCCCAATCATCAGCTGATTAACCCAAGTTCAAGCATATAATAGTTACTTGAAATAAAATCCACAAAAGGGATAAGAAATATAACCACATGGTAATTTATACTCATGTTCAACAATATCATAGTGTAACATTTATTTAATACACTATGCAAAGCACAATCAATGAATATGTATACAAGTAAGGTAACAAGGTATCATCAACCAACCCTACATAGTCAATATACAACAATACATGGCCTCTATAAAGACTGTTGGGTATGCATGTTTTAACCCTCCTATTTTGTATTAGATTTGATTGATACCATAACCTCCTGTCTATTTTAAGGACTTTAGGACCCTATGTAATGAAGCTTAGACTTCAATTTTTTAGCTAAGTCCATTTTATAGAATAGGTTAATCTTAGGCTTGAAGACTGGCACAAGATTCATTGGAAGCAAGGTTGCAGTTCCAGCAGTATTCAAAACCGCCCTATGAACCGCACTTGTAAACCGCAAGTGTAGTTCTACCTTGAATCTGCCTATTGAACCAACCACATGCAACCGCCCTTGAACCGCACCTGTGCAGTTCATATGCAACCGCATTCATGCAACCTCCTGGTGTAGCAAAACCGCATGTCCCTAACCGCATCTCACCAACCGCATCCAATGATTGGCTACTTGAAGAGAACCACTTTTTATCCGTTGGAATCCACGTCAGCAATATCAAAAGTCAATCACCAAATCTTGTCACGTGATTCAATGTCAGAGAAAATCTGCAAGGATCTTGAAAAGGTGACAGGTGTCCTAACCTCATTGCTTGCAGCTGGAGCCTGATCAGCTTTATCTGCAGCAGCTGTACCAAAGGACAAAAGTGGTTGCTGTGGACAAATAGGATTGCATCAAGTACTGTCCTTACAACAGCTGTATCCAACGGCTAGTTTCTTGATGCTTGGGTATAAATACCCCCAATCTTCTCCATTTGAAGATTGCTTGAAAAATTGAGAAGTCTTTGTGTTCATAGAAAGGCTGAAGCTACGCAGAAATTGTTCAACCCTTTGAATCTTCATCTTCATACTTCAAGAAATATTCCCCAGCCCAGATATCAAGCCCTAACACATTCAAGAATCATTGAGCTCTACATCTCACAGATTTAAAGAGCCTTAATCTTGTTCTCACACACACACCTCACTTGTTCTAATCACATAGATTAAACACTTGAGATACACTAGTTATAGTCTAGGATTTGTTCTTCATAGAAAAGATTTTATTGTACTTTGTAATCTCTCAATACTTAATATAAAATCTCTCTTAGAAATCCAAGACTAACCATCTTGGTAGTGGACGTAGATTGTTTATCGATTGAACCACTCCAAATAGCGTGTTCTTACTTTCTGCATTTATATTTCTTGTGCTTACTAATTATTTATCTTTGTCTCTGTTTGATCTTTATTTAGTTATCCATTATTGTGAAATAGTGTTTGGAGTTAACAAAGTCAAAACCACACGTGTTTGTAAAACTGCACTTCCCAAAACCGCATATCAAAACCGCATTTTACAAACCGCCTCTAAAACCGCTTTATACTCTATAATTCCGCTGTGCATTTTACACTATCACTTGCAGTCTATTATCAACTGCAAGAGGATTTTGTAAGCAAGAGGTTTAGTTTTTAAAAGAGGGCAAAAAAATTTAAACAGCTATTCACCCCCCCCCTCTAGCTGTATTTTCACCTTTGTTGCCACCTTTGGGACCAACAAGTGGTATCAGAGCTAACACATTTTAAAACCACTGTTTTTCAAGCTTAACATCTTGTGTGCCGATTCGATATGGCAAATACAAAGACAATGACTACTGTTAACTATTCACACATTCCAATCTTGGACGAAGACCATTTTGACATCTGGAAGTGCCGAATGCTTATTCATTTGGAAATTATAGATGAAATGCTGGTGGAATGCGTGATCAATGGCCCGTTAGTTCCAATGAAGGCCAACACAGATGCAACCACCAGTGCAACAATTCCAGAGGTCAAAAAGCCAAAAGAAGAGTGGTCGGATGAAGAGAAGAGATTGGTTGCCTTGGACAGCAAGGCTAGGCACATCATTTACGGAACCCTCCCCGTATCAACTCTAAAGTGATGTACCTCAAAACCGCAAAGCGGATGTGGGATGCCATTGAGAGCTACCTCGAAGGTGATGACGAATGCAAGGAAAGCAAATTATATCTTTGTTGAAAGATCATACAACAACTTCAACAGAAAATCCAACGAAACCTTGCGTCGAACCTACGGCGATATGTTGAGGTAGTTAATGCTTGTAGATCTCTTGGCAAAACTTTAACCGATAAGGAAATCAATATGACTTTCCTATCTGCTTTAGGTTCTAAATGGGTAAATAAGGCTACCTCTTTAGAAGACTCCAAAGTTTTGGGTACTTGGTCATTAAGTAACTTGTACGCAAATCTTAGAGTCTATGAATTAAAATTAAATCATATTGAAGAGATTGAAGGAAAAACCAAATCGCTTTCCATGTCCGTAGTGGAACAAGAGGAGAAACCATCTACATCCAACCAAACCGCTGATCCTTCCATATCAACCTCATCACTCATCGAGATGGATGATGATGATTTTGCCATGTTTGTGAAAAGATTCCAAAAATTTAGAAAATCCTCAAAATCTTTCACAAAATCATTTTCAAAAGGCAAACCTCCTGCAACGTTTTCTAAGGCTGGAGATACAAAGAAAAAGAGTGATTTAGTTTGCTACAATTGTAGAAAACCTGGTCACTTTGCATCTGAGTGTCCACAGCCTAAATATGAATACATGAAAAAGAAAACCTCTCCTGCGAAATTTTCTCGTCGCAAGGGAATGGTTGCTGAGGAGGAAGAGAATTCCAAGGAATTAGCAACTTGGATTGAAAGCAGTTCGATGATGGAAGTGATGATGAAACCGAAGAGGTTAATCTACGCTTAGTTGCGAGATGCTTCCGATGAATCGGATTACGAGTCAGTCGAGTTGCAAGATATGGAAGAAAAGGAGGTCTCTACAAAACTTCCAAATTTTAAATTGGATGATGATATCAAACTTACTCCTAGCATTAAGATAGGAAATTGCTCGTATTCACGTCCCATTTTTCCTCCTACAAATGCTCCACCTTCAAAAACTATTCCAAAGAAGAAAATTTTGAAAAAGGTGGTGGAAGAGGTTTCTCCCATGGAACATGAAAGGATGTTCAAGGAAGCTGAAATGGTGATCCATCAATTCTCCAATCTTAAGAAAGCCTTAAGCTTAGCTCATGATGAACTTAATCTGTACAAGACGGAGAAAACTGTGATGAGGTCTGAAATTTCAAATCTTAAGGACCAAATCAGAAGTATGTCTCCTCTTGCTGATCAGAACCGCATCCTTGAAACTAAGGTTGCTGCACTTCAACTCAGGAATGATGACTTGGTAACCCAAATCGACGATCGCCAAAAGATTATTGATTCATGGCTCAAGTCTCAATCCACCAAGGATAAAATCATGGACTTCCAAGTTCCTCCTGGAACTAAGGATGGTCTAGGGTTTGGATCTGAGGAAGAGGAGAAGTGTGCATCCTCGAGTGAAAAGGATGAGGAATTTCCAGAACTAACTCAAGAAATTCCCAAGGAGAAGCATGCTAAAGGAAAGGGTAAAGGACGACAAATAAATTATGTCTACCCTAAAGGAAAGCAATATGGAAAGAATTCTGTGTTAAAACCTAAGGATTCTGTGGAAGCAAACAAGAGGAAATGGCTTATGGAATTGGTCGCATACCTGCTCCAACCGCTCCTGGTGGTAAAGGTAGTGCTGCCAACTCCAGGTCTGACCGCGCTTCTTCTTCGACCGCTCCTCCTGCCTTCAAAAGCAGGAATAGCGTTCCCAGGAAATACGTGGTCAAACCAAAGCCTGTTCCCTTTATATCAGCCGGACTCTTAGCTGGAACTGCTCCTCCAAAACCGCTTCCTTGTCCCAAACCGCATGCAACTCCTAAGAAGAGTAAGGAGTTAGTAAAACCTCATGAAGCTTGTAGCTATTATAAATGTTCTGTGTGTGATGGTTTAGGTCACAAGGCTGCAGAATGCCTTTTGCGGTTCACATCCAATGCCAGGAAGAGTAAACCTCCTTCTGTCAAGCAGGTGTGGGTCGTAAAGGGTTGCTAACTTCAGGACCCAAGGAATAAAGGGGGACCTCGTTCTTAATGTTTACATTTCAGGTCCTCTGCTTCATGGCTGGTCACTCCAAGGATAATGAATGGTATCTTGACAGTGGCTGCTCAAGACATATGACTGGAGATAGATCTTTACTTGAAGATGTCATTGAAGCAAGTGGTCCGTCTGTAACCTTTGGTGACAACAACAAAGGCAAGACCATTGGATATGGTGTTATAAGGAGAGGAAACCTAACCATTGAGAAGGTTTCTCTTGTTGAAGGACTCAAGCACAACCTCCTTTCAATTTCTCAATTTTGCGACAAAGGAATGCTTTGCAACTTCACGTCATCAAATTGCTTTATCAAAGATAGCATTTCCGGCGTCACCCTACTCACAGGGATTCGTAAGAGTAATATTTACATTATTGATCTAAATTCTGCATGTAGTATTACTAATCTCTGTTTTGTAGCTAAGAATGTAAGCGAAAATAGTTGGCTATGGCACAAGAGGTTAAGCCACTTGAACTTCAAGTATCTTGCAAGATTGGTAGGGAAAACCTCGTTCGTGGTTTACCCAAAGTGGCTGACCACCATCCGGAGAAATGCGGTGCATGCCGGCTTGGTAGCGATCAGCGTCATCTTTCACCGGCAAGACCGCTCCATCAACTTCAAGATGCTTACAACCGCTTCACATAGATTTGTTTGGACACATGTAAACACCGCGCATTGGAGGAAATAGATATACTTTAGTGGTGGTGGATGATTACTCAAGATATACGTGGGTTGAGATGATGATTTCCAAAGATGACTGCTATAAGATTCTCACGGTACTCTTTAGACGGCTCCAAACTCAAAAAGAAGACGACATCGTTAGTGTTCGATCGTATAATGGAACAGAATTTAAGAACAGCGGTGTTGCTCAAGATTGTGATGACCATGGGATTGATCACAATTTTTCAACTGCTGGTGTTCCACAACAAAATGGGGTTGTGGAAAGGAAGAATAGGACGTTGATTGAGGCTGGAAAGACAATGATATCTGAAGCGAAGCTACCTCAGTATTTTTGGGCTGAAGCAATCAATACCGCATGCTTCACTCAAAACCGATCCCTCATCAACAAAACCTATAACAAGACTCCCTATGAGCTTTGGCGAGGAAGAACCCCCAACATTGCATTCTTCAAGATCTTTGGCTGCAAATGTTTTGTCCTCTACAACGGAAGAGAAAATAGAGGTAAATTCGGAGCCAAGGCCGACGAAGGTATTTTTGTTGGGTATGCTAAACATTCTAAAGCTTTTCGTGTTTTCAATAAAACTAGTTTAAAAATAGTTGAGTCTGTCCATGTTACTTTTGATGAGCATTCTCTCCTTGAGCCACATTTGGCTCCAAATGTTGCTGATGATTTTGTTGAGCATAATGAACCAGGTGAACCATCCCAAACCGCACCTGAACCTCAACCGCAAAATCCAACACCCTCAACTGACATTCCCTCAAAACGCAATTTTCAAACCGCACCTGAAGTTCCTACTCCAGATGCAACTGCAAGGGAAGAAGAAGTTGAAAATTCCTATCCAAACCTTATAGAACCTCTTCGTCAACTTACATTCCATGACTTCGCTGAAGGATCTAACGACGTTCCAATTGAAGATCTTCAAGAAACCTCGAGCCCAACCAGACTTACCCCGCAGGTTCGTGAAGTCGCAGCCACTCCTCACAAATGTGATTGGTGATCTGTTTTCCGGTGTTCAAACAAGGAGATCGAACTATGACGAGCATACTTCACTTTTATCTCAAGTTGAACCCAAGAAGATTGATGAAGCACTCCAAGATTCCAGTTGGGTCGTTGCTATGCAAGAAGAACTCAACCAGTTTGAAAGATGCAAGGTCTGGACTTTGGTGCCTAGACCTCAGGATCAAGGAGTGATAGGAACTAAGTGGGTATTTAGGAATAAGATGGATGAGAATGGAAGCATCACTAGGAATAAAGCAAGGTTGGTTGCACAAGGATATAGGCAAGAAGAAGGAATTGATTATGATGAAACCTTTGCTCCAGTTGCAAGATTGGAAGCTATCAGAATCTTCTTAGCCTACGCCTCTTTTAAGCGTTTCAAGTTATATCAAATGGACGTAAAGAGTGCATTCCTCAACGGCGAACTGCAAGAGACCGTGTATGTTGCCCAACCACCTGGATTTGAAGACTTCAAATTTCCCAATCATGTCTACAAACCTTAAAGCTTTGTATGGACTTAAGCAAGCTCCGAGGGCATGGTATGAGACTCTTTCTAAATTTTTACTAGAAAAAGGATTTAAACGCGGTAAAATTGATACAACTCTTTTTATTGCCAAATATAATGAGCATACTTTACTTGTTCAAATTTATGTCGATGATATTATTTTTGATTCTACTAATGAGTTGCTTTGTAAGCGTTTCGAAAAGCTAATGAAAAGCAAGTTTGAAATGAGCATGATGGGAGAATTAACTTTCTTCCTCGGGCTTCAAATCAAGCAATGCGAAGAAGGTATCTTCATCAGCCAAGCCAAGTACACCAAGGAGTTGATAAAGAAGTTTGGATTAGAAAATGCTAAAGCATATGATACTCCTATGGCCACCGGCAATAAGCTAGATAAAGATCTCAAAGGTAAGAAAGTTGATCAGACTTTATATCGAGGTATGATCGGCTCATTACTTTACTTAACTGCTAGTAGACCAGATATCATGTTTAGTGTCTGTGTATGTGCACGCTACCAAGCAGATCCTAGAGAAGCACATCTTATTGCAGTCAAGCGTATAATCCGCTATTTATCTGGAACCACTAACCTTGGACTTTGGTATTCCAAAGATTCGAACTTCGATCTTGTAGGTTATTCAGATGCAGATTATGCAGCTTGTACTATTGACAGGAAAAGCACTAGTGGTACTTGTCATTTCCTCGGGAATAGACTAGTTGCTTGGGCCAAGAAGCAAGCTTCGGTTTGGCCAACCACAGAGGCCGAGTATATTGTCTGCTGGTAGTTGTTCTGCCAAATCCTTTGGATGAAGCAAAGCTTGGTAGACTATGGAATCCATGAAGGGAATTGCCCTATCATGTGTGACAATACTTCAACAATTTCAGTCTCCAACAACCCTGTCATGCATTCCAAGACCAAGCATATTGATATCAAGTATCATTTCCTCAAAGACCATGTAGAGAAGAGGAATATCCATTTAGAGTACGTGGGGACAGACAACCAGATTGCTGATATCCTCACAAAGGCTCTTGACTCCAAGAGGTTTTCATTCCTTAGAGGAGAAATGGGTATGCTTGAACTTAAATAAATTCCATACTTTTATTAGCTAACTTGTGTGTTGAGTATAGCTTCATGTCCTTGCTGAACCGCGTGTACCAAACCGCAAGTATGTCCAACCGCACCTGCAGCCAACCGCTTCACTCAAAACCGCATGCTGCAGCTCAACCGCTTGGATCTCAACCGCATTTCAACTTGGAGTATTTTCTATCTTTACTTTTACTTATAGTTATTTAAAAAAAAAAAAACTGTTCAAATTCTTTTTATTTATTTTTCAGTCCTTATTTTTTCTTTAAGGGTTTATTTGCAAATGTTTTCCCACGAAAATTTAAATTTTAAGAGCATTCAATGCAAAGGGAACATTAGCATTAAATGGCCTTCATGTCAGCCGTCATTGGTTGATGTGTGAAGCTGAAAGGGTGCTATATTTGCAATGATTCACTGAGTTGGTGAACCAGTTTGTCCTTTCAACTGCCAAACCCTAATCCTTTCCTATAAATAGAAGACACAACTCACCTTTTCAAACTTTTCACTGTCTTTTCCTCTGTCATCGTACTATCTGTCAGAGTTCACCAAACTTATTCTTCATATCTTCATAAATTTCTAAGTTTTTCTTCATCAATGGCTCCCAAACCCATTGAAGACATGGTATGATTTCTTGAACTTAACCTTTTTATCTTCTGCAAATCATATATGTTCATTCCGTTTTTTTGCCATTGTTGAATTTTTTTAAGCTTCGAACAACATGGCCTACTTTTGTTCATATATGCTTCATTTCTTGATTATTTTTGATGATAATTGTTAGGTTATGTTCGGATTTTGTTTATTTGTTTGATTATATACTTTATTTTATGATCAATCAACATTTTGAACACTGATTTTGAATTTCAAAACTTTCTAAGTTCGAAACCCACTTTCTGTTTATTACATTTTCTGGGTGATTCTGAGCAAAGTAGATGTTTTTATTGTTATATTGTTAATCTACTGCTCAATGTGATCATTTTGAGATGTTATTTATTCATTTTGGTTAACATTTTTCAAAATCTTTGATCTTGGTGTTCTTCGTGTTCTTCATGCACTCATATGACTGTTCATCTCCATTTTCAGAAAAATTTTTATGTTTTGGCTTGAACTAATTTTCAAACTTGTTTTTCCATACTTAGAAAATTTCTGAAAATTTTACCTTGTTACATGTTTGAACCGCATGCCTTTGAACCGCTTCATTCAAAACCGCATGCTATGTTTTGAAACCGCACTTATAGTTGCTTAATTCTTGTTTCAAAACCGCATCTCTGAACCGCATATTTCTCTTTTGTCAAACCGCATGCTGAAAACCGCATATTCTTTTGAACCGCATGCTTAGAAATTACTTAAGTGTTACTAAGTATATAGGCTGGACACCATAAATTTCCTCTCTAAGCACCGCTTGCAGTGTGGGATAATTTTGGATTACAATGCCACGTGCTAAGTATATACTTTTGTATTTTTCTTATTTGTTTTCCTACCTGTGTTCACAGTTTCCTTGTGGTTGGAAATTTTCATTTCCAAAACCGCACTATTGCCAACCGCATATGTGCCCCAACCGCATGTGAACTGTGATTTTCCTAAAGTATTCTAACTTGTGTGTTTTCTTTGTAGAATACCAAGTACTTTCTACCAGGTTGGGAAATCAATGAACCTGAGTTGCGGTCTGATGCTCTTGGAAGGGAGATGATTAGGAAGATGCAAGCTTCTGGAATCCTTCCCCTCTTCAACAAACAACAAACCTTTACCATCCCTCTCTTCATTGATCAATTCTACCAGACCGCAGTCAAGGGAGTGACTGAGCTTTCAGATGGAACCAAGATACCCAGCTTAGTGGGAATTGTTGAAGGGTTTAAGGTCTCAATTGACTACTTGGACATCAGAAGCACCTTCGATTTCCATGTGTCTGGTGCTCCAGTTGAAGTGTCCCAAGAGGTTCAGGATGCTACCTGCTCAACTCTTACTGGAACCCTGGCTTCTTTATCTGGCAACTACAAGAAGATAGCTAGGAAAGAGTTTGGAGAGATGATGAGTCATTTATGTTACTTAGTAGGGAAGTCTGTGTGTGGGAAGACAGGAAACCACAACAACTTCACCTCTTCTCAGTGGCAGTATTGCTGTGCCATATACAACGGAATGAAGCTCCATTGGCCCAAAATCTTGATGAAAGAGCTGGCCAGCAGTATTGATGCCTACCAGTTGAAGACCAAGGATGTGCATACCAGGTGGAGACCGTTTGGTAGATCAAGCAACCGCCATCTTTGGCAACTATCAAGACTTGGAAGATATGAAGACAACCACTCCGATATCTGCTATCATTGGGGAGTTGAAGAATCTTTTGGGCTCAAGGCTTGCCACTCCTTCGCATTCTCTTTTGGCAATGAAGACTACAAGGCTCGTATGATGCCGATACCTTTCAACCCAAGGAACTTTATGTGGAGATGACTCCGGCCGACCGCATCAAGAGCCATTGGCAAAGCTATCAAAAAGGTCTCAAGGAAAAGAAAAGCACCTGCAGAACCCCTTCTTAAGCCAACTTCAACCGCGCCAACCCAACCGCGTGGTTCACCGGTGCAGCCCAAGCCAGAAGAAGCCAAGGAAAGGGAAAGAGAAGATGACCCTTCTGGATGAAGTGGTTGAAGAAGAAGAAGAAGAGGAGGATGCAACTATTCCTCCATTGATTGCCAAGGCCAAGAAGGCAAAAGAAACTCAGGCTGAGCTAGCCAAAATGACTGATGAGGAGTTAGCTGCTTACTATGAAGCTGAGATTGAGAGGATAAAGAAGAAGCAAGCTGAGAAGGGTGCTGCCTCAGGAAAAACCAAGGATCCTATTCCCCAACCGCCACCTTCTCAACCGCCCCAAACCAAACCGCTTGCCCAAACACCACCTCAAACTCCTATCCTCTCCCATCATTCCTCACCAGCCAAAACTCTATCACCAAAACCGCTTTCTCCTCCACAACCACAAAGAGCTGCAACCGCTCAGGGGGAGAAACCAAAGAGGGTCAAATACTTAGCCCAAAAGAAGACCCCAACCAAAGGCCCCAAGCGGTTTCTTCAAAGAGTTCGCAAACAACCTTCTCCATCTCCATCTTCATCTCATTCTTCTTCCTATTCCACTTCCCATACACCCTCCAAATCCCCTTCTAAATCTCATTCTTCATCCTACCAATCCAAATCACCAACTCACTCACCTCAAAATTACAACCACTCTAATTCCCCTCATCCTTCAAACCGAGCTCAATCCCCTCCTTATTCACATCATACCCCAGCCATCTCTATTTCAAACCTTAACCATGATAAAACCCCATCTCCTAACCGCGTCAATATACCTCCTCCTCCTCCTCCTGAAAAGTCTCCAAACCACATTCCTACACCACCTCCTCAAACCTCACCAACTATACAAAGAACCCCTCCTGTCTCTGTCCATACAGCCCATACAAGTTCCTCTTCTGACTCTAATCCTATAACTTCTGGAATTCCAACCACCAACATTCCACCCTCAACCGCACATATCTCAACCGCACCTATTCCCTCCATTCCACTTTCGACCGCACCCACTACCTTACCCATACCTCCCTCAACCGCTTCACCTTTCACAGTCCCTGCCAGCCGCCTCTTTCAAACCCTTCTAACTCCATTATCTCAAACCGCTCCTCCAACCCAATCTCAACCGCCTCCCTCATTTACCCAAATCCCTTCAACCTCAACCGCACCTCCAACCGATTACTCCCAAATTCTTTCAACCCTTAATCTTATCCAAGGCCAACTTCTCTTAAACCAAGGCCACATGATCAAGCTCACCGCTTCAAATGCCGCTCTTGAGGCCTCCAATAATTCCCTAACCGCTTCCAACCAAACCCTTCTAGCCAAGGTGGATGCTCAAGCCCTGGAATTGGCAAATCTTAAAACCCTTTTGATTGATACCATTAAGGGGGAGAGAAGTTCTTCTTTCCGCATCGCCAAGCCGTTAAAACCGCAGCTACAGAGTGCTTCCAAGGTTTCAAGGAAGACTTAGCCAAAGGAGTGCTCAATGCCATGGGAGATGCGGTTTCAAAGACTCAACTCCAAGAGATGCTCTCCCTGCTATCAAATGAGTTTGTCTCTTCAACCAACTCTGCCCTGGTATCCTTCATGAAAACCCTTGAAGATTCCCATCCTCAACCGCAGCAAGCCTCTACCTCAGCCGCCCCTTCTCAAACCGCGTTGGATGACCTGCAGCTCAAAATCTTCAATGAACTGGACTCCCTCAAAGAAAGAATCAATGTTGATCTCAACATAGTGGGAGACAGTATTAAGGAGCAGGTAAAGAATTTTGATGATGACATTTCCTTCAGATTTGAGAACCTCAAGGCAGGCTTCAACCTCAAGCTTGACAACTCAATCAAAGAATTGAAGTCCAATCTGGATGTAACAGTTGATCTGGACCCATTGAGAGATGCCCTATCTACTCAAACTGTGGCCATTCAGAATGAGATTTTCACTTTCTACAATTCTTTGAAGGCCTGCATTGAAGGATTCACTACTCAGATCAAGGAGAGTGTTGATGCAAACTCTAGATCTGTTGATGCTGTTGGAACCACTGCTGCTGAATCTGTAACCGCACTTAGATCTGTTGAGACTACTCTTGCCAGACAGGCTGAAGATCTCAGAGCCCTTAGAAGAAATATCAGAGGTGAAAGCTCAGCCTTCAGACCTTCAGAACCGCAGTTGCCCCAGCAAGAAGTCAATCAACCAAGAGAGCATCAGCGTCATCAACATCAACCGCCTCATCACCGACCGCGTCAGCATTAGGACCGCCTTTCCTTGTAATTTCTTTCCTTTGCTGAACGCCTTTTGTTTTTGTTGGACCGTACTTCATGTATTCTCTTTGTCCAACTTCTTTTTGTTTTTTTTGTAACCTTGTAATTTTCCTTCATTCCTGTACTTGTAATCATCTTGGGAATTAATGGAAATTGCATCATGGTTCCAAAACTTTGTTCAATCAAACCGCTTGTTTGTAGAACAATGAAACTGCTTATGGTCTTAAACCTCATTCAAATATTTTTCAACTTAAAAATCACTATTTTGAATTGATGTTTAAACATTCAGTTTAAACCGCACTTTGAACTTAAACTCACAATTTTTTAAGTGCACTGAATGCATTTCTATAGTTTTCAAATTGTAAGTTTTTCAACCTTTCAAAGGTATAGAAATCTATAGCTTAAGCTAAGTGTGTGCATTGACTTGGGACATGAATTACCATGTTAATTCTTATGGACATGTTCTTATCAAGTACAATGTTTGCTTTAGTTATAGTAGGTAATGGCATCAATCAAATAGGGGGAGATTGTTGGGTATGCATGTTTTAACCCTCCTATTTTGTATTAGATTTGATTGATACCATAACCTCCTGTCTATTTTAAGGACTTTAGGACCCTATGTAATGAAGCTTAGGCTTCAATTTTTTAGCTAAGTCCATTTTATAGAATAGGTTAATCTTAGGCTTGAAGACTGGCACAAGATTCATTGGAAGCAAGGTTGCAGTTCGGCAGTATTCAAAACCGCCCTATGAACCGCACTTGTAAACCGCAAGTGTAGTTCTACCTTGAATCGCCTATTGAACCAACCACATGCAACCGCCCTTGAACCGCACTTTGTGCGGTTCATATGCAACCGCATTCATGCAACCTCCTGGTGTAGCAAAACCGCATGTCCCTAACCGCATCTCACCAACCGCATCCAATGATTGGCTACTTGAAGAGAACCACTTTTTATCCGTTGGAATCCACGTCAGCAATATCAAAAGTCAACCACCAAATCTTGTCACGTGATTCAATGTCAGAGAAAATCTGCAAGGATCTTGAAAAGGTGACAGTGTCCTAACCTCATTGCTTGCGGTGAGCCCGATCGGCTTTATCTGCGCAGTTTGTACCAAAGGACAAAAGTGGTTGCTGTGGACAAATAGGATTGCATCAAGTACTGTCCTTACAACAGCTGTATCCAACGGCTAGTTTCTTGATGCTTGGGTATAAATACCCCCAATCTTCTCCATTTGAAGATTGCTTGAAAAATTGAGAAGTCTTTGTGTTCATAGAAGGCTGAAGCTCGCCGTAAATTGTTCAACCCTTTGAATCTTCATCTTCATATTTCAAGAAATATTCCCCAGCCCAGATATCAAGCCCTAACACATTCAAGAATCA
The DNA here is from genome assembly GCA_022495995.1 of Adenophora triphylla var. japonica. Taxonomy (NCBI): domain Eukaryota; kingdom Viridiplantae; phylum Streptophyta; class Magnoliopsida; order Asterales; family Campanulaceae; genus Adenophora; species Adenophora triphylla. Next base: position 461,402 of record JAFEMH010000027.1, read on the forward strand.
TTGAGCTCTACATCTCACAGATTTAAAGAGCCTTAATCTTGTTCTCACACACACACCTCACTTGTTCTAATCACATAGATTAAACACTTGAGATACACTAGTTATAGTCTAGGATTTGTTCTTCATAGAAAAGATTTTATTGTACTTTGTAATCTCTCAATACTTAATATAAAATCTCTCTTAGAAATCCAAGACTAACCATCTTGGTAGTGGACGTAGATTGTTTATCGATGGAACCACTCCAAATAGCGTGTTCTTACTTTCTGCATTTATATTTCTTGTGCTTACTAATTATTTATCTTTGTCTCTGTTTGATCTTTATTTAGTTATCCATTATTGTGAAATAGTGTTTGGAGTTAACAAAGTCAAAACCACACGTGTTTGTAAAACTGCACTTCCCAAAACCGCATATCAAAACCGCATTTTACAAACCGCCTCTAAAACCGCTTTATACTCTATAATTCCATTTGTGCATTTTACACTATCACTTGCAGTCTATTATCAACTGCAAGAGGATTTTGTAAGCAAGAGGTTTAGTTTTTAAAAGAGGGCGAAAAATTTTAAACAGCTATTCACCCCCCCTCTAGCTGTATTTTCACCTTTGTTGCCACCTTTGGGACCAACAAAGACCCAAGCTCAATTTACCAAGTTGGAGTCACATTGGTTAAGTTACCAAACAAGGCTGCCAAGCGTTTTCCGAGCAATATTTAAAGTACTTCCATAATTCCATTTTGATCAATTCAGATGTCATTGTGTAGCCAAAGTATTCTACTTTAATCTAGGTTAAAGAGGGTTCATTTATATCTTAGTTAAATTGGGTTTAAACAGCTTGGAAAATGGTCAAGAGTTACCAGGCCAGGGCACGACTCGTGCCCCAGGGCACGACTCGTGCCCATTTGACCTCCTCCAGATTCAGGCGTCCCCTAGTAGGGCACGACTTAGGAATACCATGTCGCACGACTCGTCCACTTCTCAGGTACGACTCGTGCCACAGGGCACGATGCCCTGAACCCAGAATTCAGAACAGAACTGCAATTTCCTCATTAGCTACACCAAGTTGATCCAATCAAGTTTCCTCTGTTTTGTAAAAATAAAAAGGTTTACTAATTTCACCTATCTCATACTAAATCATTCCTAATCACATAAGATAGATTTAATATATTTAATACTTAGTTGTTTTACTCATTACACTACCCATTTCATATTTAACATTTCTATTTCCATTTAAACCATACTCTTTCTTCTTTATCAACCTCCATGAACATCAATCTTATATCTAGGTCATTAAACAATTTCTCTACTCCAAGAAAGTGTCCTAACATCTCAAACAACATTTATAACAACAATATTAACATCAAATATTTCATGAACATTTAATTGAAGGAAAGTCATAATAACTCACTTTAGCAATATGAGATGGAACAAGGATTTTCTTAGCTTGATGTGCTCCCCTCGTTGCCCCGAACACGAAAGTACACCCGGATTGAAAAATGAAGAAGGATTGGATTTACTAGGATTTTTGGAAGGAGAGGTTTTAGGAAAGAGCTTCCATGGAGTTTTTTGATTGAGGAGGTGAAGGAGGATGATGGATGAAGTATGGGGGAATTTGACTAAAGGAGGGGATGGAGAAAAAGTGAGGGTATGCCCCCCCCCCATACCAATTAAATTAAATCTTTCAAGGATGTACAACTAAGCCCTCCAAGGTTTAGGAAATGCAACTACACCACAACTCCAATTATTTACACTACCCACTTTCACTACTTATAACAATTTATTTATTTCCAATTACTATACTTCAACAAAATACTTTAACTTATTTCCATTTTATCCTAAGGCTTTAGAATTATTTCACAACCATCTCAACTTAACATAAGAAATCAAAGACATAAAATGAGCACATAAAGTCAACAATAATATAAAAAGCATATAATAGGATGCTAAAATAGTGTCTAGGGTTAGGGTCGTTACAGCATCAGAAATGTTGTATTATACTACTGTTCTTTATAATACTGCATCAGTAATACTGCATCAGAAATATTGTATCATTTTTTAAAATAATACAATATCTTAAAATACTGCATCAATAATACTGCATCAAATATACTGCATAAAAATGTTGTATTATAATGTTCATTATAATACTGCATCAATAATACTGCATCATAAATGTTGTATTATAATATTGTTCTTTATAATACTGCATCAGAATGTTGTGAGATCTGTGTATTTGTTTCACAGTTGACTGTTTCGATGACCTAGGAATATATTTATTTGTTGATTACTTTGAATTTTTTTCATGATTGTTTGTTATGCAAGGATTGAGCTAATTGCGAGTATTTAATTTTGGTTTTGGTGTTTGATTTTGTGAAATCCGCTTCAGTATTTCTTATTTGCTTATGATTTTGCCTTATGAGCTTGTCTTGAGGGCAAAACTGGAAGTTTACTTGTAAAAAGAACTTCCTGGTCATTTTAATACAATGAGAAACTTAGTGGGAAGTGATTTGTTCCAAAAGGAACTTATGGGGCAAATTCCCAAAAAACAATTGTTAACTTGGAACGACTGTGAACTTCTCAAATTTGATTCAAATTATATGTTGATGCTAGTAGTTTGATTTATCTTGATGATACAAAAACAACGTGCTCTCGAATATTTTTTTTTACTTCTTTATTTTAAGATATTTCATTTAAAAGTTTTTTTGGGGGAAAAGAAAGAAAGAGAAATAGGAGAGAGAAAGCAGAAGGAGATGAAGGAAAGCGTGCCACGTCATTTAACTGAGCGACATGCATGTAATTTCAGCTAAATTTTCAAGGGCACCCGTGTTCATCTAAAAGTACAGGATCTGATGGTAAATTTTCAAAATTCGCATCCTTGGTGGTCGTTTTCATTAGCATGGGGGACGATTAGGTAGCTGCCCCTTATATTAGTTAATCATAATAGTTACTATATACATTAACTATTACTATTAATAGTATTGGTTAATTATATTCGTTATAATATATGTTAACTATTACTACCTCCGTCCCACACCAAGGCTCCTTGGTGTGGATTTCACGCTTCTTAAGAATTTTTTTTGAAAGTGGGTAGAAGATTAAAGGAGAGAGAATGTAAAAGTTAAATGTGGGGTAGGAAATAGTAGTTAATGATTGATTTTTTTGAAAGTGGGTAGAAGATTAGAGGAGAGAGAATGTAAAAGTTAAAAATATTTAATAGGAGAGAGAATGAGTGGGAGAAATAGTAAGTTAATGATTATTTTTTTTTTATATATATGTTAACTTTATAAGAGTATGATGAATGATTTTTTGTAAATATATTAAATCATAAGGGTATAAATATATTCAAAACTTGCCATTTATGAAAGGAAACCTTGAAGTGGGACGAATCAAAAAGAAAAGTAGGAACCTTGAAGTGAAACGGAGGGAGTATTATTAATAGTATTAGTTAATAATAATAGTTACTATATAAGTTAACTATTACTATTAATTGTATTAGTTAATCATAATAGTTAATATATATATATATATATATATATATATATATATATATATATATATATATATATATATATATATATATATATATATATATATATATATATATATATATATATATTAACAATTATTATTAATATTATTAGTTAATCGTAATAGTTACAATATATGTTAATTATTACTATTAATAGTATTAGTTAAGATAATGGTCATTATATTTGTTTACTATAACTAGAAAAATTATTTTTCTAATACATAGTAAAATTATTAATCCACTAACACATCTATAAATATATTAAAGCAAAGTCGTTCCTAAATTTGGCAAGTTGAAGTTCAAAAATGTCACTATCAAGGGGCTAAAAATGGAAATTGATTCAAAACATGGTTTTAGCAAATGGGTTTGAAACATAGGTGGAGAGAAAGGGGGAAAATGATCTATACTACTCAAACTCTTTGAAAACTTTTGAAAATGTGCATTTTTTTTCTTTTTCATTAATTAATCAACACTGGGTGTCTAGACTAGGTTGCAATATTTGAACGTTTTCTAATTATTTCTTTAAAAAATAATTGTTTAATGAGCTTTAAAAATTATTGTTTTTAATTCAGAAAAATTGAAAAAAATATCTCATTTTTAGTCTAATAAACTCATTAAACAGTTATAATCTAAATATATATTCTTAAATTTTAGACTAAATTTATTATTTTCTAATTATTAATTAATAACAGTTTCTTTTGTATTAACGATAATTTTTAAATTTAGATGTGGATATTTAATTTATTTTTTTCACTTTTAGTCTAAAATTTAAGAATATATATTTAGATTATAACTACTTTTCTTATGTTTTCGAGATAGATGATCATTAGTTAGACATTTTTTTATTTTACTTTTGTCAAAAAAAGAAGAAGATTTTATTTTTAAAAAAATAAAAAATTGAAGAATGTGGTGATAATATAGGTGACTATAGGTAGGGCTGTTACACGAACCGAGCCTGTTCGAGCTCGACTCGGGCTCGGCTCGAAAAAAGCTCGAGTTCGAGTGGGCTCGAGGCGAACTCGAGCTCGAGCTCGAACCGAATTTCAAGTTCGTCATTTTTTCGAGCCCGGCTCGTGTTCGGCTCGTATGTTCGACGAGCTCTGTTCGAGATCGACTCGTTTAAGCTCGACTCGGGCTCGGCTCGTTAAAAGCTCGAATGAATTATGAATTTTTTGTTAAAAATATATATATTTAGTGACAAATTAAAAGACCAAGCTCGAGCTTGGCTCGTTTAGGCTCGAGTTCGATTGCAACTCGAATTAGGGCTCGATAAAGCTCGTTCGATTTCAGATTTTTTTTGAAAAAATAAGTCGAAGCTCGAGCTCGGCTCGTTAATACTCGAGTTCGAGCAGCTCGCGAAAAGCTCGCGGCCGCGAAAGCTCGAAACTTGATTCGAGCCGAGCTCGAACATAGTGCAGGATCGAGCTCGAGAAAAGCTCGAGCTCGTTTAAAAGTTCACGAGCTCGAGCTCGAAACATCAAAAGCTCGGCTCGGCTCGGCTCGTTTACAGCCCTAACTATAGGGAGGGCCGAGGGGGGTAAGGAAATTTTTGGAGGCAAAAATTGGGTATTTTTTATTTAAAAAATAATTCATTATGTTATATAGTAATTACTATTAATGAATGTTTGTAAGCTTATAGATCCGGATTATTAGGCTTAATAGTTGAAAATCTCATTTTGGTTTAAAAAAAAATACCGCTACTACTATAAATAATAATCCTTTCTTTTTTCAAAAAAAAAAGTATATGGGTTTTTACTTGCAAAAAATAAATATAAATGATTGAAAAAATAAAAGAAAAATGTTCAGGATTTCAAATTTAAGCAAATAAGATGATTGAGATTTATTCATTTATTTATTTGTTTGAAGCAAGAAGATAATTTAATTGAGAAAAAAAGGTAAGGAGATAACTGCTCTTTTCAATAAAATTATACAACTAAAATGTTGATAAGTGCATGCCTTAACTGTTTCTAATATTATCTTTCAAGAAATAAAAAACTATTTTCTAATATTATCAAAAGATTTCCTTCACATTTTTTAATCAAAATCTTCTTACTTTGAAAATTATAAATTTCATTAAACAAACTTATTTCTGGAAATTGACGAATTTCTAGGCTTAAAATTGGAAGCTACTTTTTTATTCTTCGAACTTAGCTACTTTGTTTTGTATTTTTTAAACGATTTTTAGCTACTTTGTTTTAAAAAAATAAATTCTTTATTACTTGATCATTATTTTTTAATTTATGATGACATTTTTTTTTATAGAAATAGAGTATTTCATTTTTTTATTTTGTAACTTCATTCAATGTTTTGTTATCATAAAATTAAATAAAATTTAAATATAGAATAATAATTTTTAAAATGGTGCATTAATTTTTTTAAATGGTTACTAATATAAATAATATTTTAAAGTAAAAAGTGATCTTTTTAATGTGAAAATCGATAAACCGAGAAAACTAAATAGGGGAATGGAGTCATGACTCTATTTTTTAGTTTATAGACATAATTTAGAGGTGATGTGCTGACTATGAGGAAGAAGTTAACTTTCTCTTTGTTTTGAAAGTAAAAAGTATCATTAAATGTGAAGATAATTTATTTGAAGCTGATTTGGAATTTTTTGGTGGCAGATTGAAAGTTGTCCACAAAATCTTGCTAACGAAATTAATTGACGATATTTATGATAGCATCTGTAATGGACTCAATACACTCTAATTAAAAAAATAAATAAAATTATTACATTTACGGTTTCGTAAGCAAATTTTTGTAATTATTTTGTGTCCTTACTATTACCCAATTAGTATAGGGGAGAGAGAAAAAGGTTGGTTAAAAAGAAAGTGAAAAAATGTTTTAAAAAATTATAAAAGGTGATATGTAATTCTATGTTATAAGCTTCAATTTTTTCGAGCAAGTCTTTATTTTTACTCTCTCTATTTTAAAATAAATATAAAGAAAAATTAGATTTTCTCTTAATTAAATAGCAAAATTGAAAAATTATTGAACATATTTAAAAAGGTTTGCATGCATACTTTCGAAGAGAATAGCATACTATGTGGATTTTCTTTATTTTTTATTTAAACATATCTTGAAAAGTATTGATTCGAGTAGAAGTGAAACACTATTTGGTGAAAAAACTGTTGTCGGTGGAGATGATAGTTCTTCAAGTGCTAAATCTACTACGAATCTTTTATTTCAGAAAGTATTTCAAAATGTTTAAGTAGTATTCACACTTTGATCTTTCGATTTACTATTTCAGTACATACATGGCTATATATAATCGCCGTGCATCGCACTGGTTTGTTGCTAGTTAAATGTACATTATAGACTTTTACATTTTTAGTTAATAATCTTCACTAATTCTAATGTGTGTATATAATATAACATTATTAATTGTAAAAGACAATAACTACTATTATTAATTCAGTAATATATAAAATTAGAAGTTAACTAATAACAATAATAATTGATTGTTATTATTCAAATTTCATTTGTCATGATAAGTACAAACTATGTACAACAAAAGCTAAAAAAATTAACACAATTCTTCTAAATTTTTAAATGAAAACGCTATGATTCATATAAAGCATACTTATATTTAAAAAAAATGTTATGCTATTTTATTAAATAAAAACATAACAGAAACAAAATACAAAAAAAATGGCAAATTAATTTTTCGTGCGGAGCACTGGTTACCCACTAGTGTAAATAAAAAAATTTGAGTTTTCACATTGTTTAATGTAGCTTTTATACGACGTTTGATTTTACATCACATTTTAGTAAAAAAAATGTGTTTTTATATCTATTCAAAATATTTATTAATTGTGTATTGGAGCATTTATGTAGCCTTGTTTGATTTTGAAACCGCTAAAACGCTGTAGCGAAATATTCTTCTTAGCAGTTTCGTGACCGGGTCCTAAAATGAATTAGTCCCATTGTGGGGCAAATGTTGAGCTATTAGGGTGAGTTTGGCATTGCTTCTGATTCCCTGAAAGTGATTTTTCAAAAGTGATTTTGAAAAAATCGATTATTTGTAATAAATACTAAAATTTATAAGAATGTTTGGATAGTATATTTCAAAACTGATTATTAAAGATAAATACCAAAAATGACCTTTATGATATGTATCTTGATATAATAAATGTATAAAAGAGATAGAGGTTATTATTGTAAAAACAACACAAATAACAACTTCTAAGAATCACTTTTAGCAAAAGCTGGGTCATAGCTGCTTCTACGAAAATACAGTTTTTTGCGTTTTAACAGCTTAAAATCATAATCAGTATTGTTATTCAAACGCTATTAAAAGTGATTTTGAGTTTCAAAAGTGATTATAAGCCACAAAAAAGCACTTCCAAACTCACCCTTAGTAATAATAAAAATTGTTTTTGGCAAATTTTCAAGTTCTTTACGTTTTCCACAAGAAAACCTTATCCTGGTATAATTTTGTTGAGTTGTAAGTTATCTAAAATAACTAATCACTAATGACTTTATAACCTAATCCGTCACATGCAACTATGCACTCATGTTGATGTTATTATTATTTATTTATTTTTAAATTTATAATGCTTTTCCTGGTAGCATAAAAATTAATACTATTCAAAAAAATACAGAGATAAGAGACGGATAAAGTTTTACTGCAGTTAACAATTTACTTTCAGCAAGTTGATGGATATCATAAAAATTAATAGTATTCAAACTAGCGAAGCATTTTTCTAAATTTTTTTTGACAAATTACTGCTATATTTAATATGAAACAGAGAAAATATAATACAGTATATTGTATAAATTTATATGAAAAAAAAGGTAGTAAGAAAATAAAAATTTAAGTGGGCTTATAATCTATAACTATAAAATATATAAAGACTGAACTGTATAGAGCACTTTACTTTCTAAAGCCCTTTTCAACTGAAATTTCTTTTAGTCAGAATAGTGATTAAATACATTTCTCAATTTTTTTCTAAGATGTAATAAATGTAGAAATTATGACACCGTAACTACTCCAAAAACCATATTACCAAAAACTAAACTCAATCAATCAAATAACATTCACTCTCACTAACCATCATCACTCGCCACCACCACCCGCTACATTAACCACCATTACTCGCCACCACCACCCGCTATTCTTTCCCTCCACTTTAAATGTCTAAATTATGTCTAAATAATTATTCCTCCCATCCTGAAATGATTTTTCTACTTTTTTCGTTATTCTTTTAAATGAATTTTGAGCAATAATTTTAGATTAATTTAAATATTCTAATAAAAATCAAAAAATTGTCAATGATAAGAGTAACTCTTATATGAAACACGTTCTACGCTATTAGTAGCGTAGAACGTGTTTTTAATTAGACTGGCCAAAATTAAACCGTTTTTTTTTCCAAAATCAGCAATATAAATAATGTCGCTCAAACAAAAAACACACATCAGACACACATAAAGAAGAATCAGTCGACGATTTTCATAGAGAAGAGAAATCACGAGGCGTAATTCATCAATTCAGCTTGTTAATGATTGATCGATCATCAGGCAGGATGAATTGTGAACAAGATGAAGAACAAAGCAGAAGCTTGTTAATGATTGATCGATCATCAGACAGGATGAATTTCGAACAAGATGAAGAACAAAGCAGAAGCTTGTTAATGATTGATCTATCAGCAGGCAGGATGAATTGTGAACAAAATGAAGAATAAAGCAGAAGCTTGTTAATGATTGATCGATCATCAGACAGGATGAATTTCGAACAAGATGAAGAACAAAGCAGAAGCTTGCTAATGATTGATCGATCATCAGGAAGATGAATTGCGAACAAGATAAAGAAAAAAGCAGTAAGATGTTATTTGTCATTTACTACCTGATTCGCATTTAAATATATGCCTGCTAAAACCTATAATAGTGCCTATTTTGTTTGTAACGTATGCCTTCTATGTCTTATCCTGCCTCGTAAAGGCCACATTGTTACATATTTTTTTGTGCCTGCTCATCCATTGGATCTGCCTGTTCCTAAGTTTATATATGTCTGTCAGTTGATTAGCACTGCTTTGGCTCTAAATTTTGACGTGGCCCTGCCATCGTACTGTACTACCTGATTCGCATTAAAATATATGCCTGCTAAAATCTATAATAGTGCCTGTTTTGTTTGTAACATATGCCTTATATGTCTTGTCTTGTCTTGCCTTGTAAATGCCACATTGTTACATTTTTTTTTGTGCCTGCTCATCAATTGGATCTGCCTGTTCCTAAGTTTATATATGCCTGTCAGTTTATTAGCACTGCTTTGGCTCTAAATTTTGACGTGGCCTTGCCTTTGAATTATATGCATGCTAAATTGTATTCTATTCCCTGTTATATTTGTAACGTATGCCTTCTATGTCTTGTCCTGCCTATAAAAACAAAAATAGTTACATCTATTTTTTTGTGCCTGCTCATCCATTGTATTTTGCTTGTTTCTGATATGATATATGCATGTCAGTTGATATGCGTTGCTTTGGATTTAAAATTGATATGGCCTTGCCATCTCATTGTACTATCTTGTTTCCTGTTTAGCATCATTTCTGACATATATATATATTTCCTAGATAAACAAAATGATATGCAGCAATCTGATTTAGATATAACTAAATCTTTGGTTGGGCTAAAAGCAAAGACATAGGAAGAGTTGTATGAGTTGTACAGAAGTCATGCAAATGCACTCGATTTTGGTGTTAGACTCTCAACATTTCATATGTCAAAGATTAAATTAAAGCCACTAGATAAATACTTCAGGTGCTCATGTGAGGGACATGGTGTCATGAAAACTGATGGTACCCCACGTCCAGTAGAAGTGGATGAAATTGAGTTTCCATCACCTGTTGAACAAGCTGGAAATTCTAAAAAAGAAATAAAGAGAAAGAGAGCTCCCTCGAGAAGATGTGGTTGTAAAGCTCTTATGAGGGTAAAATTGTTGAAAAGAGAGGATTTATATGTAGTTGACAAACATGTAACAGAACATAACCATGATATGACAAGAACAGATTGGAACCACCTGAAACGAAGCGAAAGGTCTATATCAGAAGAGAAAGGTAAAATCATTGAGCAACTAGAAAAAGCTGGCATAAAGCCAACATATGGATATAATGTGTTAGTAAAAGCTTCTGGTGGTGAAGAATATGTAGGGCATACAAGGAAAGATCACATAAATTATGTACAGAGGCTCAGAATGGAAAAACTAGAAAAAGGTGATGCCCATACTCTTGTGGATAGGCTCATTGAAATTGAAAAAGAAGATCCAGGTTTCTTTTATAAAATCAAATTTGATGATGAAGGGAGAATTGCAGCAATATTTTGGAGAGATGCTATGATGATGGAAGACTTCAAATTGTATGGGGATGTTGTTGTATTTGACACAACATATACCACAAATAGATACAATCTGATTTGTGCGCCAATAGTTGGAATAAATAACCATTGGAACACTGTTATGTTTGGTTGTGCTTTCATCGCCAATGAAAAGAAAGAAACGTTTGTTTGGTTACTTAATGAATTCATAAAATCAATGGGAGGCAAAGAACCAAAAACAATGTTCACTGATCAAGATCTTGCTATGTCAAATGCAATTGAAGAGGTATGTCTGCTCCTATTTATTTTCACTGCCTGTTATCCTTAATTTTACTGCCTGTTATATTTGTAATTTATGCCTGTCTTGGTCTTTTCCTGCTATGTCAAATATTATGCCTGTCTTCTGAATGTCATTTTAGTGACTGTTATAATTTTAAGTTATGCCTGTTCAAATTTGATATGGTTTTCCAGGTATTTGAAGGAAGAACAAGGCATAGGCTTTGCCTATGGCATATTCAGCAAAATGCCATATCTCACTTTGGACAGCTGAAGACAAATGAAGAATTTAAAAAGAAATTTGACCATTGTTTGATGGAATGTAATGATGAGCATGAGTTTGAATGCTCTTGGCATTCAATGCTTACAAAATATGACATTCTTGAAAATAGTTGGTTCAATCGTTTGTACGGGCTCCGTGAGAAATGGTGCACAGCTTTGAACAAGGATTTTTTTTCAGCTGGCATCTTGTCTTCTCAGAGAAGTGAGAGCACAAACCATGCATTATGTTTCAAAGCAAACAGAAAAGCATCCCTTTGCCAGTTCTTCGACATTTTTAATGAAACCATTAAACGTTGGAGAAGTGAAGAACAGCGGAAGGAATTTGAATCTATGAGCTCATTTCCACTAATAGAGCTACATGGTGGTATCACAAGGCATGCAGCTGAAGTTTATACTGCAAAAATATACAGATTTTTTGAGACGGAGGCAAAGCGTGCTTTTGGTGCATTGTATAACATAGGTATGCAAACTGATGAGAACAACAGGTTCTACAATGTTGCACATGAGAAAAATCATGAAAAGTATGAAACTATTCTCTTCATAAGGAACAATGAATGTGTAACTGTGGATTGCACCTGTCAACAATTCAGTGTTGTTGGCTGATTGTGTTTTCATTGCATTAAGGCGCTAAACTTGTCGAATGTGGACAGAATTCCAGAAAAGTACATTATAAAAAGGTGGACAAAAGTGGCTAAGAAAGATGTATGGGATAGAGTATATAAAGGGATGCATACTACATCAACAATAGTTACAACTGAGTTTATTCCTTGGAAACAACAGATGGCAAGGAAGTACCACAACTTAATGATGGCTTGTTATGAAAACAGTAATGCAAGAAGGACTTTGGAAGATAGTTTCAATAGAGATTCACTTTTAATACAAGAATTGTTGTCTACCAAGGAACATGATGTTGTTTCTTCAACAAGTGAAAATAATAGTGTTGGTGAGACTAGAACAAGTGCACCTGTCGTCATAGACCCAATTCGTGCAATTTCTAAAGGAAGAAAAAAAAAACTAAAAACAAAGTTTGAAAGGAAAAAGCCAATCACTGATGAGTTTGGTTCTAAAACACCAAATGTACATTTGATTTAACTCTGATTTGAATTTATGCCTTCCCATTTTTATTTTGTTGCCCGCTCTATTTGTAAGGATTGCCTGGCCATGGCTTTGAATATTGCCTTTGCTTATTATTTGTTTTATACATTGCCTGTTCTCAGTTTTTTGTTGCCTGTTCCTTTTTAAAAATGACGCCTGGTCATGAATTCTAGACTGCCTGTTTGACTAGTGGCCTTGGCTACACATAAAAGCTGATTGCCTGTTCTTATCCAATAATATGTCTGGTTATGTATTTACATTTGCCTGTTCTTATCAAAAGTGGAAACACCTCTTCCTAGCCTTAACCATTAATTTATGTTTTTTTGGTTACATAAACTAAGCTGTTACATGGACACATGTCCATAAGCAGTAGTGTCAAATTCAAATGCATGCACTAGGACAGGTGTTCCAAGTTGAGTAATAAAAAAATAGACACAGATTCAATAGTTATCCCAACTAGTACTGTTCCATTTAATTTTGTCCATAAGCAGTAGTGCCAAATTTCAACTGATACCACACGGATTCAATAGTTAACTCCATTTTATCAGTATAAATAAGTTAGAACTTCACTTTTTTTTTATTTCTAAATTTCATCTAAAAAGCAATCAATTACTTGATATGAGTACGAGTAGGTCAGTCAAGTCTGAGCAAAAGGTTGAAGATTATGAAGAAGAAAGAGCTGCTAAAAAAATTTCAGATATCTTAGAAGATATTAAGAAGGGATATTATAGTTTGTGGAATAGTTCAGGTGAACTCCACTGCCCATTCTGCTACCTCAAGAACAGCATGAAGTCATCATGGACTTGGGATTCTCTTCTGGTGCATGCCAAGGATCGTGGGGCATCTAAAGCTTATGGAGAGAGAGATATGTATTTCCACCTGGCTCTGCATAAGTATATGATAGACCACTATTAGTATTCCAGTGAATGTTGTTTGAAGTGCCAGTTTGTGTTATTAGGAGTGCCAGTATTACTTATTTTAAGTACCAGTTTGTGTTATTTGGAGTGCCATTGTTATTTATTTGTAGCTTCAACCACTTTGTTGTTATTGATGTGCCAGTTAGTGTGATTTGAAGTGCCAGTTTTAATTTTTGAATGTGCCAGTATTTTTAATAATATTATCCAGTGATTGTTGTTTGGAGTGTGAGTGATACTTTGTTTGGAGTGCCAGTCTGATTTGAATTTATGCCTTTCCATTTTTATTGTGTTGCCTGTTATATATGTAAGGATTGCCTGGCCATGGCTTTGGATGTTGCCTTTGCTTATTATTTGTTTTATACATTGCCTGTTCTCAGTTTTTTGTTGTCTGTTCCTTTTTAAAAATGATGTCTGGTCATGAATTCTAGACTGCCTGCTTGACTGGTGGCCTTGGCTACACATAAAAGCTGGTTGCCTGTTCTTATCCACTGATATGCCTGTTGTATTTACTTATTTGAAGCACATTCAGATTATTCATTAAATCACCTATATTACAATACATCAAACACAACAATATTAAAAACAGAATTTACTACCTTTAAACACTACCACTACCTCTTGCACCATCATCACCAACAATGTCATTCAATTTATTTTTTGGATCATATTCATTAAAAAAAACACTCCAAATACATTTCCAATGCCTTGTGGTGAATCCTAGCAGCTTCATCAATATTGTGAGCGTTGCCAAACTCATGAGCATGATTGACTATCCCCACGTAATCCTTATCCCTACAATTGCGTCCCTTACATGGCTCCAATGGACAACGGAATGAGGGAGTTCCATTTCCAGAAAAAGGCTGCAAAACAACAAGATGACCATAGAGGAATTTTTGGTAGCACACCATGTATATGTTCCAACTTTTGTCATCATTTGAATCACCCAAAGTTGGCTCACTAGAATTTCCCATGCCTTTGTTCATCATGTAAATAATAATAATAATAAAAAGACAATATAAATTATTAAAGGTAGAATTTTTCTAGAACTTGATATATATAAACCAACAAAATTGGACATATTTATATAGGCTGAGTACTTCAAACCGGTCAAAAAAATTGGTCAATGAATTTAATGCACTTACCAACTGTACACATTTATTAATCTTGGAATTCAATGGTAAGTTTGAATGCTTTTCAAAAAAGCATTCAAACTTACCATTACAGACAAACTTATCACTATTTCACCATTAAAGACAAACTTATCAATTGTACACATTTATTACTCTTGAAGGAGGTATATTCCACGGAATATACTTCCTCAATAAATATAATATCACTATAAATAAGTACACAAACTGGTACTTATTTGAAGTACCAGTTTGTATTATTTCGAGTGCCAGTTTGTTGTTATTGAAGTGCCAGTTAGTGTGGTTTGAAGTGCCAATTTTAATTTTTGATTGTGCCAGTGTTTTTTATAATGTTTCCCAGTAAGTGTTGTTTGGATTGTCAGTTTTACTTTGTTGTTTGAAGTGCCAGTGAGTGTTATTTGGAGTGCCAGTATTACTTTTTTGATTTAACTCTGATTTGAATTTATGCCTTCCCATTTTTATTTTGTTGCCTGTTATATTTGTAAGGATTGCCTGGCCATGGCTTTGGATGTTGCCTTTGCTTATTATTTGTTTTATACATTGCCTGTTCTCAATTTTTTGTTGCATGTTCCTTTTTAAAAATGATGCATGGTCATGAATTCTAGACTGCCTGTTTGACTGGTGGCCTTGGCTACACATAAAAGCTGGTTGCCTGTTCTTATCCACTGATAAAAGTGGATAAGAACAGGCAACAAAATGTTTATAAAAGTGGCAGCATCAGTGTTTCAAAAGTGCCAGTGTTGTTTTTCAATAGTACCAACATTGCATCAATAAAAATGTTAAAAATAACACTAATTCATTTATAAAAAAAATAATAATTCAAATACGAACAATTCTAATTGAAGAAGTATTGAAACTAATTCATTGTTTTGTTGCTTTCCTAGTTGCATACTTCTTCCCAGCCTTTCTATCATCCAATTTTATCTGCTCTTTCAAGGCTTCATCTTTACCATTCCTAAAAGATCTTAAACGAAAAATAATGTCTTTTCTGACGTTATTAAAATCACTAAGAAGCAGTATCGCAAGAAATTCACCTCTTAGACGAATCCTTCCAGGAGCCTATAGAAAAAATAAATAAAAAAATATATCAAATAACTGTATCACTTGATAACTAATTAAATTAAGATAAAATTAAATTTACCTTGCATAAAACAGGACATGAGTACTTTTTGCCTTTGAAATCTTTCATCTCAGCCATAACATAAAGGCCACAGTCATTATTTCCTTCATTCTCTTTAAGAACCCAATCACAATTAATGTATTCATAAGTAAATGGTTTTTTGACAGTGGCACAGGGATGATTAATACTTTCCAAGAAACTTTTCATTGGAGCATGCTGAAAGAAAAGAAATACATATTGAAACTTAATATAAAGCAAACAAAAAAAAGTTGTAAAAAAATCACAAACTAATAATGATTCTAATACCAGGCTTTTGGCAAGTAATTTCATATTCTTAGTCTTCACATCATTCATAGGCAAATTGTCAAGGTACTGAACAGTTTTGCTCACAGTATTGTAAATAAATAGCGTATAATGACAACTTGCAGTTGTGATAAAAGGCAAAAAGAACTGGAAAAAAAACATCATAATTATGCAAAATATTACATACAAAACTAAATAACATGACTTGTATGAGGTTTCATACCAATTTAACATCTGCAAGGTTCATTGAATTGCCATCAATGTTGATTTCATTAACCCAATACTTAAATGAAGTAACCATTTCTGAAGCAGCAGCACAGGAATGATCAATTGCTGATATTTTGCATGTAATAAATCTCGCCCAGCTACTCTGTAATAGAAAGAGTAACAATCTTGAGAAAAATAACTTAGCAGGTAATGAAATACAAATGAACAGGCATAAAATTATAAAACAGGCATAAAATTATAAAACAGCAGACATAAAATCATTAATAAGATAATGCCTGCTAAGAAAATAAACCTGAAAATGAGCAAGCATAAATAATATGTAGACAAGGCCACAAGTCAAAGAGTCAAACATGCATTATTTATGATTTTATGTGTAGACAAGGCCACAAGTCAAACAAGCATTATCTTATTAATGAGCAGGCATAAATAATGTGTTGCCAAGGCAGTTCATTTTCTGTAATAGAAAGAGTAACAATCTTAGCAGGTAATGAAATACAAATGAACAGGCATAAAATTATAAAATAGCAGGCATAAAAAAGAACTATGTGGAAAAAAAAAACAGTAACAGTGAAAAAAAAACTTACACAATGACCAAAATCAAACATAAACCTCTGCATGGGTCCACTTTTATATTCCATATTGTTCAAAAGCAATGCCCAACATGACAATATTTTCGTAGTTATTTCTACATCTTGTTTCATACTCAACACATCTTCTTTTACCAAGGCAGACGTCATAGTATATAAACAATAAAACTCCCTGCAAAAATTAAATACAACAACAACAACAACAACAAAGCCTTAGTCCCAAAATGATTTGGGGTCGGCTAACATGAATCGTCAATCGTCAATTGAAACAACAACAACAACAACAAAGCCTTAGTCCCAAAATAATTTGGGATCGGCTAACATGAATCCTCATATGTTATCGTGAAAAAAAATAAAAAAATAAAAAAATTAAATTAAATTAAATTAAATTAAATTAAAAATAAAAAAATAAAAATAAAAAATAAATAAAAATAAAAAATAAAAAATAAAAATAAAAATAAAAAATAAAAAAATCAATCCCCCACATGGATTTTTGCCCTCCACTCCGGCCTCTTCAACACCATACTTTCATCCACTCCGAGTAAATTCATATCATTTTCAATTACTCTAATTCAAGTTTGTTTGGGTCTTCCCCTACCCCTCGCCATTTTCTCATTTCTCCACTGTTCCGGCCTCCTAACCGGTGCATCACTCGGTCTCCTTCTCACATGTCCAAACCACCGTAGACAATTTTTCCTCATTTTATCCTCAATGGGCGCAACTCCTACTTTACCTCTGATCACCTCATTCCCTAACCGATCCTTTCTTGTATGACCGCACATTCATCGAAGCATACGCATCTCCGCCACATTCATCTTATGCACGTGACACTGTTTCACGGCCCAACATTCGGTGCCGTAAAGCAATGCCGACCTAATTGTCGTGCGGTAGAATTTTCCCTTTAATCTATTGGGCATGCCGCGATCACATAGAAACCCTGTAGCACTCTTCCACTTCAACCAACCTGCTTTAATCCTATGAGCCACATCTCCATCTAATTCTCCATCCTTTTGGATAATGGATCCAAGATAGCGAAAAAACTCAGAAGCTTGGAAACCTCTTAATGGAACCAAAACAAACTTTTTACATTTAGCATAAAAACTTACCTTTTATCATCGTCAGAAAATGCCTTTGAGAAACAAATGTCAATAAGATCTTTCCTCATCTCCTTCATACTATGCATTAGTTTCGTGTGACTCCGCATAAACTCTGAACAATACGGAATATCAACATTAGGATTTCCACAATCCAAACTACACCCCATATTATAGCTGTATGAAACATAGTGAAGTGGCGCATCCTTGCTTTTATCAACTAAATTATCCAGTGACGCATCCTTGGAAATTATATCAACTAAATTATCCAGTGCCTTATCTTCAGTTGTATTTCCTTCATCTTTATTTGAATTTCCTTCACAATCTTCTTGTTCATCAGTTTCAGGGATTATAGAAAGTGTAGTAACAGGACCAACATTGATTTGCTGATTAGCTTACACATCTAAACGTTGATACTCAATTCTATCAATATTATGCAGAATAGGTGCTTGATGCTCAGTATATTGGCCCTCAGTTGCTTGATGTGCAACTTCTTGTTCTCTTTCATTTCCCTCAAAAAACTGATCCATTCCAGTAGCTTGATGTGCAACTTGTTGTCTTTTATTTCCCTCAATATTTGGATCATCATTTTCCTTTCCAGAAGAATAAAAATCTTGTGATGAGAAAAGCTCAAACGAAGGCAATGGTCATTTCTTATTTTTCTCCATAACATTCTTAATAAGAGTATCAACCATCATGTACTCTTGAATTCCCCACTGATCCATTTCAAAAAAGTCCTTGTCAAAAATATCATTATCAACATCAGCCTCCTCCTCCTTCTCATGCTCATTCTGATTATCCTTTGCCTTTGACTTTTGAATAGAAGTAACCTTGATATATGGTTAATTATAGCAGTTTTTATATCTTGTTCAAGAATATTCCATGATTGTCTAAGAGCCTACAAGAAAAAAATTAACAGAAAAAACAAATGAATAACCAGTATGAAATTCATGAGCAGGTATTCACAAATTCATGAGCAGGCATTCTCAAATTCATGAACAGGCATTCTCAAATTCATGAGCAGGCATAAATTTATAAAACAGCAGGCATGAAAATACTAATGAACATGCATAAATTTATAAAACAGCAGGCATGAAATTAAATAACAGGCATAATATAAAGGAAGGAGAAGGCACTTTGTCATTGTCTTCTGCAACATCTTCGCCATCAATCAAAGGTGCAGCCTCAATTTTCAAAATCTTATTATCAACACCTCCATCACCTTCTGCATCACCACTACATTTGCTAATAGGGTAAACATTTTCCAACATGATCAACTGCCCCCACCCAATTTTTGACTCATTACTAACCCTTAATTTCATAGATAATTCAATGAGATGACAAGGCCACACCAAATTTAGAGCCAAAGGAGTAAAAATCAATGGATGAGTAGTCACAAAAAAACAAAAAAGCATAATGGTGACAGGCATATATCACACTAGGAACAGGCAAATCCAATGGATGAGCAGGCACAAAAAAACAGGAGGTCGTCAATTTGGCCTTTGCAAGGCAGAGAAGGCATACCTTAAAAATAAAACAGGCAATATAGTACAATTTAGCAGGCATATATTAAAATACGAATAAGATAGTATAATGCAATGGCAAGGCCACATCAAACTCAAAAATCTCGAAACCTAGGTTTAAAAACAAGCATTTGAAATGAGCATTTGAACTGATAAATTTACCATCGTGCCGTCGTTTGCTCCGAATTTCTCCACTCATGGCTTCAAACTGATGCTAGGATTTGAAATATGATAAATTTTTAGGGAATTTGAACACGAAATGATGAAAACTGAAAATCATTGAATGAACGAAAATGGCGTTGATAATCTAGACCGGGAAATGGCGCTCACATTATTTACAAGTTTGCCACCGCCCGATCTAAAATTATTTACAAGTTTGCCACCGCCCGGTCTAAAAAACATGCTCGATCTAAAAACAGGTTCTACGCTGGACTAGCGTAGAACTTGTTCTACCCAAGATTTAGTGCAATGATAATATTGATAATGGTGCGTCAGTAACAGGTATTAGATATTCATTAAGATATTTAAATTAACCTAAAAATTGTTGTTCAATGTTTATTCAAATTAACAATAAAAAAAAAACGTAGAAAGATCATTCATTCATAGGACGGAGGGAGTATTATCATTTTTCTACCAAATATTCAATCCAATAATTGTCATATTTGATTGAGATAAAAAATTAAATTCCAATTATACCCTTTCACTGTAATTTACATTTATTTATATTACGAAAGTAATATGTGAAAGAGACAATAAATAAAATTAAACTTTTAGTGTTTGTAAGGATATTTAGAAAAAAGAAAAACTAAATAATTTAGTTTCTCTTCTTTGTAAAAAAAAAAAAAGGGGTGTTTAATGTGCATTTTAGACTAGTTACTACTATTTTTTTTTAGAGTCGGTCTCCTGTGAGAACACGGGATCCGTCTCATGCATGAGACGGGTTGACCCATGATCCATGGGGCATGACCCGCCATGTGGCAGCCTTTTATAGGCCAATTTTTTTTTTTTTTTTAATTTTTTTTTATATTATTTTTTTCGTTTGAGCAAAAGTAATAGTTACCATCTCTTAATGTAATGACTGTATACATATAAAGTAACATTGGTCATAAGTAAACGTAATACCTGTTTTAAAAAAAATAAAAGCTCGTTTTTACCCATTTTTTTCAAATGTAATACAAACTATATGTATTATTTTTGAAATGTAATAACTTATGTATATGAATGTAATAGTTTATACAAATAAATGTACCACTTTGATAGATGAAATTGTAACATAATTCTATAGATAATGTAATACTTTTACATGAAAACATATAGATACCTATACATATGTGTTACAATTATGTACAAATACTATTATATATAAATAACACGTTTGTTACATTTTAGTTATAATAAGTATTACTTTTGCCAAACGAAGAAAACATAGGAAAAAACATTATTACTTTTCTGTATATATGTATTACTTTAATGTATACAAACTATTACTTTAATGTATACAAACTATTACTTTATGTTGGCTGAAGGATTGCGGCCAAGCGAATGTGGGCGATTCTGGCAGGCGTGCCGCGTGCAGCTTGGGCGACCGCCCATATGCAAAAAGCTTGGGCGGAGGCGTGGATTGGCTTTGTTGGGCGGGTAATGGGTCAAGGATCCGACCCGTCTCATGGATGAGACGGGTCATAGTGTTCTCACCCAAGTTTTTGTCTTTTTTTTATTAATAAATGTCTTAATCTACTAAAAGAGTGACATTTTTCTTAAATGCTATAAATTGCTTTTGATTGAGTTCTAACTCTTAACCTATCATATGAAAAGAAACAATCGATTTCGTTTAATATAGAGTTGTTTGACAGCTAGCAGTAGTATAATACAAAGTAGATTCCTTTTCCGAGTTCAAGAGAGAAAACCAACCCAAATCCAACACCAAAGCGGAAACCTGAATACCGACTTCTCCCTCCACTATAAATACTCGCCTCCCCACACCTCTCCTCAACATTCTCCTTCCTTGTCTTAGCTCTGTTTTCTCGAGAATTATTCAGAAACCTAAACCTACAGATCCCCTCTCTCTCTAAAAATCAGAATTAATCATGTTGGTCTATCAAGATCTCCTCACTGGTACCTCTTTTCTTCATCATCTCTTACAATTTGTTCGTTAATTATATTCTTATTAAGTTATTTCTAGTTCAAAATATTATTGCTTATCCTGCATTGGTTGGTCTGTTCTGTTCTGAATTAATCTATTCTGATCTTCCCTGTTTCAAATACCTCTTTTTATTTTGATTTATGTTGTGTTCTTGAGGAAAAAGGACATTAAATTATTATGATTGTTGGTATATTTTGTTTATACGTTGAAATATTCGTTTAGATGAGCCTTGTAGATGCGATTAGCTTAGATTGTACTATAAATAGTTCATGGTTTTCAAAAAAAATTAAAAATTACTGAGGAGAGATGTCTATCGGATTACATGTTACTAAATGGAATTCTCTTCTTAAATTCAGGTGATGAGCTTCTCTCCGATTCCTTTCCATACAAGGAAATCGAGAATGGAATGCTATGGGAGGTAGATGGCAAGGTAAGAGCTGCTTCTTTTTTCTGGAAACGATTACTATAACTATAACTATTTATTTATTTCTTTTCCCATGTTTCAGTGGGTCGTTCAAGGGGCCCTTAGCATAAATATCGGAGCAAACCCTTCTGCAGAGGGTGGTGAAGAAGATGAAGCGGTGGATGATGAAGCTGTTAAGGTAGTTGATATTGTCGATACATTCAGACTTCAAGAGCAACCACCGTTCGACAAGAAGCAATTTGTTGCTTACGTGAAGAAGTACATAAAGTTACTTGCACCCAAGCTAGATTCAGAAAAACAACAATTGTTTAAGAAGAATATCGAGAGTGCCACTAAGTTCCTCCTTTCAAAGCTGAGTGACCTTCAATTGTAAGTACTCGTTGTTGTTTTTTTCATGAATTAAGTAGGTTTTTGATCTGGGATATATAATTAATTAACGAATGGATTTTTATTATGTTGGTGCAGTTTTGTGGGAGAGAGTCTGCATGATGATGGAACAATGGTGTTTGCTTACTACAAAGAAGGTGCGACGGATCCTACTTTTTTGTATTTTGCCTATGGGCTCAAGGAGGTCAAGTGTTAAGTAGAGAGCTCGGTTTCGCATTAGATATGTCGCAAATGGCTGCCCGTTATGGGCGTCTGATGTGATAGGCTCGTCGTTAGTTTTTGTTTAGGAGTAACTTTTTTTTTTCTTTTTTAGCAATTTTGGACCAAATGATGCTAAACAGTGAAAATAGTGAGATAATATATTGGTTATTTCTTTAACTTACTCATAATTTGTTCATCATCAATTTTCCTTTTAAACAATTGTTCATTTTATTGTTTAAGTCCCTTCTTTTATGATTAACTCCGTCCCAAATAAATGTCTATTTTATTTTGATCAAGAAGAAAAACAAAAATTAACATTCATTTATTTGAGGACAAAGGGGTAGTAATCTTCTTTTCTTTTCAATACCCATAGTCGCACTCGCATTGTTCAGGTATTAAATAGATTTATGACCTGCATATCATATAGGACAAGGATCAAGTATAAAGACCTGAAGGTAAAGTTTTAAAATGCCTACCCTTTTGGGCAAAAACTAGAATAAAAAGTATAATACTCCGTCAATTCGAAAATGAAGGTCCAAATTTACGATCAATCAACAGCAAATTAAAAAAATATCAGGACATTCATTTTGGGACGGAGGGACTCTTAATAATGAATGATCAATCAACAGGAAATTTAAAAAAAAAATAAAGACATTCATATGGAGGGAAGAGCAAATTTAAAAAAAAAAATCAGGACATTCATTTTGGGACGGAGGGAGTAGTTTACATAGTTCTTTTTTCTTTGCTCTTACCACTTCTTTTCCCTGCCGCCATTTTCTGAATCCAAAGTAATAGACACCATTAGGGCAAATTGTCCCCTTTCCACCCCTCAAAGTAAAGTCCAAGTGAATTTGAATGTCTTCAGGCTCATTTGCATAAGGCATGCATAGAAAATTTTCTTCAGTAGAGTAAGGGCGTTTGGTTGTCGGATAAGGATTAGCAGTATTATTAATGAGGGGATTATTAATACCCTCATTAATAATCCTTGGTACTAATAATCCTTAGCTTTGAAGTAATCTTGCGTTTGGTATAATCAGAATTAAAAAGCTTTAATCCCACATTAGCATAATCTAATGTTTGGTAAGCGATAAATTTATACAGTATTATTTTTTATTTTCCAAAAATACCCCTAATTTAATATGGCCATAACTTAACATAAACAATCATGTTATAAAAATAAATCATATTGAAGTTCAAAATTAAATCCAAAAATTCAAAGCTTAAAATATAAAAAATTGATAAGTATCAACAGTCATAACAGGCAACCCCAAAAGCTTAATCATTTTGTCAAGTTCCTCCCGCTTATGGATCGAATCCTTCTCATGACCCATTTTAGATACCATATCTTCTAAATGGGTTGCAACTTGACTCATTGATGAACATTGTTCCATATTCTTATTCATTCCCTTGGCAATTTCTTCATTAGCAAGAACTTGGCCTTCAAATGGGTCATAAAATCTGGCAGTTTTCATCAGCAAGAACTTGGCCTTCAAATGGTTCATTTCCTATGAACCCCAAATTCATATTTCTAAGGTAACTAAACAACCACATAAGTATACCATCATTTTAATATGTAATGATGAAAAAATCCCAAATCAGTTTTTCAATGAAATCAAACCAAAATAGAGAGAGAGAGAGAGAGAGAGAGAGAGATCATTCATTCATACCGCCCGGTCTAAAATTATTTATAAGTTTGCCACCGCCCGGTCTAAAAAACATGTTCGATCTACAGGTTCTACGCTGGACTAGCGTAGAACTTGTTCTACCCAAGATTTTGTGCAATGATAATATTAATAATGGTGCGTCAGTAACAGGTATTAGATATTCATTAGGATACTTAAATTAACCTAAAAATTATTGTTCAATGTTTATTCAAATTAACAATAAAAAAAAAAAAAAGTAGAAAGATCATTCATTCATAGGACGGAGGGAGTATTATCATTTTTCTACCAAATATTCAATCCAATAATTGTCATATTTGACTGAGATAAAAAATTAAATTCCAATTATACCCTTTCACTAATTTACATTTATTTATATTACGAAAGTAATATGTGAAAGAGACAATAAATAAAATTAAACTTTTAGTGTTTGTAAGGATATTTAGAAAAAAGAAAAACTAAATAATTTAGTTTCTCTTCTTTGTAAAAAAAAAAGAGTTAAGGACCCAAAAACCCAATTTACAAACCAATAACCCATTTAAACCCATTTGAGATGAAAATCCCAAATAAATCCATCGTTAACAGAGGTAGACGGACGTTAGTTCCTAAAATCTCTCCCTAATATCCGTGAACTACCCGTAACATTCCATAATCAAAAAATTAAATCCTTCAAAACCCTAAATTTCTCTCTTCAATGGTGACGGGAGAAGAATAGGAACCAAGCCAAATACGGGAACGCTTGTTGGGTTCTCGAATCTCGGTGACCCACTTTCCCCACTTTCGCATCCTAATACCTCTGTAGGGTTTAACGTGCCTTTGTTTTCTCTTTTCGGTGATCGCAGGTGATGATGATGAACAACACTCTCCATCCATGGATTAACTGATCGGAGAAGAAAGAGAGAGAGAGAGAGAGAGAGAGAGAGAGAGAGAGAGAGAGAAGAACACTGGGTCTTCAATGGCGTGGAAGAAGAACACTGGATCTTCAATGGCGGAAAATATAATTTTATTTTATTTTTGAATTGAATTTGTTTGTTTGAAATAGATGTTGAATTTTGTAATTATTTGTTAATGTGGTTAAGGACCTGTTCCAGGTCCTATAACTCTTGCTATAGGACCTGTTCTAGTGTGATTTTAATTTCTAGGTTACTTGCTTCATATTGTTTGTGTTTGATAATGTGGCAAATAATCTATTACATGTCCTATAACCATTGCTATAGGAGCTGAAATAGTGTTCTTTTAATTTCGAGGTCACTTGCTTTATTTTGGTTGTGAATTTGTTTGTTTGAAATAGATGTTAAATTTTGTTATTATTTGTTAATGTGGTAAAGGACCTGTTCCATGTCCTATAACTCTTATAAAATGAATATTTTTTTACTCAGAATTTTTGATTTTTTTGATGAATAATTGATGTTCGTTCCGTCTCAATTTTATTTACTTTTCATCACTTTCTTTGTTACTCATCTCGACCCGTCTTTGTAAATCAAGTTGCAGGTCCTATATCACTTGCTATATGACCATTCAAAGCTATAAGCCCTTTAATTGATCCTATAGCAATTGTTATAGGATCTGTCAATATCATATACATAGCTATAAGACCTTTGAATGGTCCTATAGCAATTGGTATAGGACCTGTCAATATCATATACAAAGCTATAAGCCCTTTAATTGGTCCTATAGCAACTGGTATAGGACCTGGCAACATCATATTCAAAGCAATAAGACATTTTAATGGTCCCATAGCAATTGGTATAGGACCTGTCAATATCATATACAAAGCTATAAGCCAGTTAATTGGTCCTATAACAATTGGTATAGGACCTAGCAACATCATATACAAATTCAATTAAATAGATAAAAAAAATATCAAGGTACGGATTATTATTATATTTATTATGAGACGGACGGAGAGAAGAAGAAGAAGAAGAGAAACAAACTGAGCTACATATACTCACCAACAATAAAATTGATGGAGTATGGTTGAATTTTGACTGTTTGTTGCATTTACTATTGTTGTCATGTCCTATACCAGTTGCTATAGGACCATTCAATGTCTTATAGCATAGGTATATGATTTTTTGAGGTCCTATATCACTTGATATAGGACCATTCAAAGGTCTTATAGCTTCGTATATGATGTTGTTAAGTCCTATACCAGTTGCTATAGGACCATTCAAAGGTCTTAATGCGTTGGTATAAGATTGTGTGAGGTCCTATAGCAACTGGTATAGGACCTGGCAACATCATATACAAAGCTATAACCCCTTTAATTGGTCCTATAGCAATTGTTATAGGATCTGTCAATATCATATACAAAGCCATAAGACATTTGAATGGTCCTATAGCAATTGGTATAGGACTTGTCAATATCGTATACAAAGCTGTAAGCTTTAATAGGTCCTATAAAGCAATCGTTATAGGACCTGGCAATATCATATACAAAGCAATAAGCGAGTCTTATTAAAAAGATGATGAATTTCAAGGATTTTTGGAAATAAATGAAGTTACAAAGTTGTTATTTAAGAATGAATAACCTCCAATCTACCCTTAAACATAAACAAGAAAGTCAATAAGTTGAAACCAATTAAACTAAGAATGATTACATACATATACTTGAGATTAGAGACAACCACTAACAACAAAATTCTCAAATCCTTTTAATCACCAAAAATAAATCCAAAATCTTTCAATAATCACTTGAAAATAAATAGAAAAAACAGAGACCAACATTTCAACCAAAAGACTGAGGATCAAGGAATCCAGGAGGCAAAACAACACCAAAATCTTCCAATAACACTTGACTATTAAGAGCCTTATGTCTATGAGCAGGGAATCCTATGCTTTGGTGAACCATATTGGCATGTTGTATCTTGAGAGCAATTTCGCTCTCACACTGAAGTTCAACATTGGATGGTTGGCCATATAATTATCCCTGAGACAAGTTATTTTTCTTCGAATACACGATAGAAGTCCAGAGGAGGAGCACATAGTAGCTTGAGAGTGGAGTGATTTTCTGGTGGCGGTGACAAAGAGCCGAGCCAACAGGTTGTGAGCTATTAAGGATAACAAGCACACCAAAATCAAGGAATCCAGCGGGCAAAACAACACCAAAATCACCATTTAATCTCTTCTTCTCCTTCTTCTTCTTCTTCTTCTTCTTCTTCTTCTTCTTCTTCTTCTTCTTCTTCTTCAAACTAAGTCTCACACTGCCACCGTTCGAAGCCCTAGACCTCTTAGGCGCCGGCGAAGAGTCATCGGAATCGGAGTCCAAATCAATTACGGAAATGGAACTCGAATCGTCATGAACCCTAGTCTTCCTCTGATGCTTGTCAACAACTTTTTGCTTCACCTTGAAATTATCCATGGCCGGAGAAGTTTTTCAATCTTGCATCCGGCGATTCTGGTGATAGATTTGAGGTGATTTCTAAGGGAAGAAGATAGGGGTGTGAATGGAACGATGGGTCACGAAAATGAGATTGATGGAAGTTAACGGTGTTAATTTCATTTTGGCCGTTTCCTGGAATAATGGGGTTTAAAGGAATTTTAATTTGGAATAACAAAGGAGTTAGTCTTTTTTAATTTGGAGTGGGTTTTAATGGGATATGATCTGGATTTTGTGGTTAAAAAGGAATTTTTCCATCTATTAAAAGAGTATTAAAAGAGTGACATTTTTTTTAAATGCTATAAATTGCTTTTGATTGAGTTCTAACTCTTAACCTATCATATGAAAAGAAACAATCGATTTCGTTTAATATAGAGTTGTTTGACAGCTAGCAGTAGTATAATACAAAGTAGATTCCTTTTCCGAGTTCAAGAGAGAAAACCAACCCAAATCCAACACCAAAGCGGAAACCTGAATACCGACTTCTCCCTCAACTATAAATACTCGCCTCCCCACACCTCTCCGCAGCATTCTCCTTCCTTGTTTTAGCTCTGTTTTCTCGAGTATTATTCAGAAACCTAAACCTACATATTCTCTCTCTCTCTCTCTAAAAATCAGAATTAATCATGTTGGTCTATCAAGATCTCCTCACTGGTACCTCTTTTCTTCATCATCTCTTACAATTTGTTCGTTAATTATATTCTTATGAAGTTATTTCTAGTTCAAAATATTATTGCTTGTCCTGCATTGGTTGGTCTGTTCTGTTCTGAATTAATCTATTCTGATCTTCCCTGTTTCAAATACCTCTTTTTATTTTGATTTATGTTGTGTTCTTGAGGAAAAAGGACATTAAATTATTATGATTGTTGGTATATTTTGTTTATACGTTGAAATATTCGTTTAGATGAGCCTTGCAGATGTGATTAGCTTAGATTGTACTATAATTAGTTCATGGTTTTCAAAAAAAATTAAAAAAATTCCTTCATTACTCAGGAGAGATGTCTATACATGTTACTAAATGGAATTCTCTTCTTAAATTCAGGTGATGAGCTTCTCTCCGATTCCTTTCCATACAAGGAAATCGAGAATGGAATGCTATGGGAGGTAGATGGCAAGGTAAGAGCTGCTTCTTTTTTCTGGAAACGATTACTATAACTATAACTATTTATTTCTTTCTTTCTTTTCCCATGTTTCAGTGGGTCGTTCAAGGGGCCCTTAGCGTAAATATCGGAGCAAACCCTTCTGCAGAGGGTGGTGAAGAAGATGAAGCGGTGGATGATCAAGCTGTTAAGGTAGTTGATATTGTTGATACATTCAGACTTCAAGAGCAACCACCGTTCGACAAGAAGCAATTTGTTGCTTACATGAAGAAGTACATAAAGTTAGTTGCACCCAAGCTAGATTCAGAAAAACAACAATTGTTTAAGAAGAATATCGAGAGTGCCACTAAGTTCCTCCTTTCAAAGCTGAGTGACCTTCAATTGTAAGTAGTCGTTGTTGTTGTTTTCATGAATTAAGTAGGTTTTTGATCTGGGATATATAATTAATTAACGAATGGATTTTTATTATGTTGGTGCAGTTTTGTGGGAGAGAGTATGCATGATGATGGAACAATGGTGTTTGCTTACTACAAAGAAGGTGCCACGGATCCTACTTTTTTGTATTTTGCCTATGGGCTCAAGGAGGTCAAGTGTTAAGTAGAGAGCTCGGTTTCGCATTAGATATGTCGCAAATGGCTGCCCGTTATGGGCGTCTGATGTGATAGGCTTATAGCAGTACCTCTCGTCGTAAGTTTTTGTTTAGGAGCAACTTTTTTTTTTTTTAAGCAAATTTTGGACCAAATGATGCTAAACAGTGAAAATAGTGAGATAATATATTGGTTATTTTTTAACTTACTCATAATTTGTTCATCATCAATTTTCCTTTTAAACAATTGTTCATTTTATTGTTTAAGTCCCTTCTTTTATGATTAACTCCGTCCCAAATAAATGTCTATTTTATTTTGATCAAGAAGAAAAACAAAAATTAACATTCATTTATTTGAGGACAAAGGGGTAGTAATCTTCTTTTCTTTTCAATACCCATAGTCGCATTGTTCAGGTATTAAATAGATTTATGACCTGCATATCATATAGGACAAGGATCAAGTATAAAGACCTGAAGGTAAAGTTTTAAAATGCCTACCCTTTTGGGCAAAAACAAGAATAGAAAGTATAATACTCCGTCAGTTCGAAAATGAAGGTCCAAATTTACTCTTAATAATGAATGATCTATCAACAGCAAATTTTAAAAAAAAATTCAAGACATTCATACGGAGGGAAGAGCAAATTTAAAAAAAATTCAGGACATTTATTTCGGGACGGAGGAGGGAGTAGTTTACATAGTTCTTTTTTCTTTGCTCTTACCACTTCTTTTCCCTGCAGCCATTAGTAATAGGGTGCACCATTAGGGCAAATTGTCCCCTTTCCACCCCTCAAAGTAAATTCCAAGTGAATTTGAATGTCTTCAGGCTCATTTGGAAGGCATGCATAGAAAATTTTCTTCAGTAAAGTAAGAGTCTTATCACTTTTGAACAGAACAGTGGATTTTAGTGCAATAAGATTAATATCATCAATTCAGCTATCTTAGACTACTTACAATGGGCATATTGAAAAATAAATTCAACAGTTGAATCTCTTCCAATGGCTTGTTGAAACATTTTTCAACAGTTTAAAAAAGTTGGTTTTGTTGAATTTATTCAACATGTTGAAGAAAAAAGTGGGGCCCGTTTTTAACACGTGTCGCGCTAGGATTGGGCAGGAAATAGCGAGTGTACTACACCTTCCTCAAAGGTGCGTCTAGGCGCTGCCTTTTTACTTTTTTTTTTCTTTTTTCCTGGTCTCGCCACTTGAGTTCACCGGAAAAGTATTAGTACCAGTCGAACCCAACTATCTCAGGAAGCAAAAAGAAATGGCTTACGATTTGATCGGGTTGAGGAATCATCCGATCAATAAAAACATAAAAAAAAAAAAATGGCAATTCAAAGAATGGCACGCTACCCGTTTGAAGGACTCGGAAGTGGATCGGGATGTGGATCTGAATGAAGTTGAAGTTGAAAACAAAAGGGATCAACCCTTCTCGTTCGAAAGTGTAATTGAACGAGTTCTTATGCTTTCATGTCGACAACTCAATTCATATGATTACTACAGGGATGAACACGATCCAGAATAGGAACTAGAAAAAAAAATACCTAGTAAAATTGGATAAAATCTAATTCTTCTTTCTTCTCTGATTTTGACTGATTCTTTTCGAAATCATATCTCAAATTTTCCCAAGTGTAAAGAAACCAAGTGCAAATGACATGCAGATCTAATAGAATAGATTTGTGATTCGGGTAAGATAAATCTATCACAACACAAGCGTTTGAATAAACAAAATAGGGCAGAGATTTCATCCTATGCTCATGGCCTTCATATTGAAGGAAGTTTGTTATTTCGAAAAATCTTAGGCTACATAAGCTTAGAATTGTCATAGAATGGTTCTCTCGATTTCCTAGTTGTCCATGTTCTTATTATTTATAAATATTTCTTCTTATAAGAAGTTATTTTCTGATTGGTCACTGTTTTTTTTTTTTTTCAAATTTCATCAAAATTTTTCAAATGCAATTATCTTACATAAAAAAAAAAAAATTAATTTTTTTTACACCAAAATTCATAAAAAAAAATTCTCTATAAATAGTCTTGTTTCATTTGATTTGGACACAGAAAAAACACACTTTTTTCAATATAAATTTCTCAATTATATTGAAAACTAAGGAATAAAAAATAAAATAAAATAAATATGAAGTATTTTTTTAATTATAAATGATAATAATAATAATAATAATAATAATTATTATTATTATCATTAATAATAATAATAATAATTTTTTAATTAATAATTATTATTATTATTTTACTAATTATAAAAATAAAAAATATAAAATAAAATAAAAGTGGTGAGATATAGGATGATGAGTTGAAAGAGTGTTGAAAAAATAAGGGTGTTGAAACCATTGTAGGAGTTAAAAATTGAATGGGGTGTTGAATGATTAGGTGGAAGAGAGAAAAGCTGATGCGTCGTATTTTAAAGGGTGTTGAAACGACCGTACGTAGATGGCCTTATAATAAGGTGTCACAATATTTTTAACTTCCATAGCACTGCAGAGTAGCCGGTTATAAACATGTAAGTTCCATTAAACAAACAATAAATACATTGTTTCAAAAAATAATAGTAAAAAAAAGGCTAAAAATAGTACAGTAAGTTCCCAAATGACTATCTAAGCATAGTAATTTAAGCTTGATTTCTTCTTTGCCTGGACTTGGATAATTCCTTCATTGAAGTCTTCATGGTTAACCTAAAAACACCAAGTCATTCATTCTCAGTTATCAAGCAACAAATGTGTCAATTACTCACAGATAATGCTTTCACAAGGTTTACACGTCCCGTAAGAGCAGGTCATCTATTGTACCCAAATCCCAAATTTGCCAAACACAAGTGAGATAGAGATATCAAAGTCTACCACTGATGTGGTCGTGTTATTGGGCATGCATGGGCAGTTATAGTTTGGCCAGTTGTAGGGGGTTTGTGTTATTTAATTTGAGTGGTTTAATAATGTTAGTTGTGTTAGTTGTGTGTGTTAGTTGAGTATGTTAGTTGCTTATGTTAGTAGGAGTAGTGGTGGTGGCAGTTTCCTCAAATGACTGGAAGTGGGGGGAAACGTGGTCTTGGTTGGTTGTGTTTGGCTTTGTGTTTATTAGAGTTGTTAGTTGACAAGAGGAATATACAGAAAATTGTCCCAACTCTTCCCTCTTTCTTCTTCTCTTCCCTTTTCCCCAATTCCTGTTCTTATCATTGGTATCAGAGCCCGGTTACGATGGATACTCGTAACAAGTCTAATGCCGAATTCCGGAATGAGGTCGGTGAAGCGTTGGCTAGGCACGAGTCCACCTTCGACCAAATCCATTCTACTTTACAAACAGTGTTAACGGAGTTGCAGAAATTGCAAGTTCCTCGCACCGACCTTAATCCTGACACCAACCCATTTGGCAAAGCTGAAGTGGCTGATACGTCGGTTGGGTGCAAGGGTAAGGAGACCAGTCACGACAATCCAAAATTGTATTTCCCAAAATTCAGTGGTGAAGACCCTAATGGGTGGATTTATAAAGCGGAGCAATACTTCGAGTTTAGAGCTATTAGTCCGGAACGGCAGGTTCAATTAGCTTCTTTCCATTTGGAAGGTACGGCCTTGCAGTGGCATCGTTGGTATATGAAGTTTCGCGGACCGCAACGGTGGAATGAATTTACCCGAGCAGTTCTAGCTCGATTCGGACCAACAGAGTATGAGAACCCGTCAGAAGCTCTCACCCGCCTCCGCCAAACAGCCTTCGGGCCGCACTACCAGAGGCCTTTCAAGCTTTATCTCAAAGGGTGGATGGCCTCCCAGACGTGTTTCTTGTTGAGGTTTTTGTTGCAGGGCTTAAGGACGAAGTTCGGTTGGATGTCAAGCTTAAGCAACCCAGGTCGCTGGCCGATGCGATAGGAGTTGCGCGTTTAGTCGAGGAACGGAATCAACTCCACAAGGGTACTGCGGTTTACCCAAGACCGCTCGCTCCCAAGAAACCGCCGCTCGCGGACCCTGTGGATCCTAGCGCACCTCCCGGACAGCCAGATTACTCCAAGCAGCCTACCTTGCCGTGTTCCGTCGTCTCTCTCCGCAGGAAGCTCGCGAGCGACGAAGCAAAGGACTATGCTATTATTGTGATGAGAAATTCATTGTTGGACACCGCTGTCTCAAGCCCCAGTTGTTTATGATTGAGGACACGGATCTATCAAGAATGGGTGGAAGACGAACAGCCGGAGGTGAGGTGGAATTAGAAGCCCAACCCGAAATCTCCTTCCATGCATAACGGGAGCCAATCATCCACGAACCCTCCGCGTGTTGGGTCGATTTGGCAGCAGTAACTGGGTCACAATTTTGGTCGATGGGGGCAGTACCCATAACTTCATTGATCAGGCCATAGTTCGGAAGTTTGGGTTGCCAATCCGCAAGGACAAGCAGTTTAACGTTACCATTGCTAATGGAGATCGAGTGGAATGTTCCGGGTTGTGCGAAGGGCTCCAAGTTGACATTCAGGGGACCGTCATCACTGCCGATTACTACGTATTGCCTGTTGCAGCTTGTCACTTAGTCCTTGGGGTGCAATGGTTGCGGACGCTTGGGCCGATTGAGACAGATTACCGTGAGTTAACAATGTCGTTTATGTTGGGAAATCGGAAATGCATTTTTCAGGGGCTAACACCGACTTCTAGCATGGAATTGGAACCCAAGGAATTCTGTGGAATGCAAGATAGGGCCTATCTCCTCCACATTAGTCTGACAGGAAGTGAGACAGTGATACCCCCAAGGCCCATCGTTGCTCTCAAATTTCTGCTAGAAGAATTCTCAGACGTATTCAAGGAGAACTCTCGCCTTCCACTCAAAGTGGTCGCGAGCATAACATTCCGCCGCAACCACAAGCCGGTCCTAAGTGTGAGGCCGTATAGGTACCCCCATTATCACAAGTTAGAGATTGAAAAATGGTGCGGGAGTTGCTGGACTCCGGGTTGATTCGACCGAGCCATAGCCCGTTTTCTTCCCCCGTGTTGTTAGTAAAAAAAGCAGATGGAAGTTGGCGGTTCTGTGTTGATTACCGGGCCTTAAACCAAATTACCGTAAAAGATAAGTATCCTATCCCGTAATTGATGAATTGTTGGATGAACCGATGGGGCGCAATTTTTTCCAAGCTTGACTTAACTACAGCTACCATCAAATAAGGGGTGGACGAGGCGGACATTCATAAGACCGCATTTCGCACGCACGATGGGCATTATGAATTTATGGTCACGCTTTCGGACTCACCAACGCGCCCGCGACATTTCAAGGTCTTATGAACGATCTCTTCAGGCCACACCTACGAAAGTTCATTTTGGTATTTTTTGATGATATCTTAATTTACTCTGTTAACTGGACTGATCACTTAGAGCACTTGCGCATTGTCTTTGATATTCTTCAAGCTAACAAATTTTATGTCAAGGAGAAGAAATGTCGATTTGGCGTTTCACGGTGGATTACTTGGGCCACATTATCTCGGGAAGGGTCGCGGTGGATCCGAGTAAAGTGCGGTCGATCGCTGAGTGGCCTACTCTACCACTCCGAAGGCGGTCCGCGGGTTTTTGGGGCTTCTTTGGCTATTATCGAAAGTTTATCCGTCACTTTGGTAGTATAGCGACCGTTGAACCAGCCTTCTCACCAAGGACTGTTCCGTTGGAATAAGGCGACACAGCGAGCCTTTGAAACGGCTTAAGAGGCGCCGACCTCCTCTCCCGTTCTCGCCCTTCCGCATTTTTCCCAACCGTTCGTGATTGAGCGTGATGCTACGGCAAGTGGAATCGGGCGCCTTAACGCAAGGCAAAAGGCCAAAATGGCGTTTTCAGTGAGGATTGAAGGGATCAGCACTAGAACTGTCCGCGTATGAGAAGGAAATGTTAGCAATCGTCAAAGCTATCCGCAAATGGCGACCGTACTTGCTGGGACGGAAATTTATTGTGCGAACTGATCAACGGAGTCTTAAGTATCTGATGGAGCAGCGAATTACGACACCGGCTCAGGCTCGGTGGCTTCCGAAGTTGATGGGGTACACATATGAGATCGAGTATAAAAAGGGGGTCGAAAACCGGCCGCGGATTCACCGTCTCGCAAGGGTGAGTTTCAACTTGCTTCACTCACCGCTCCACGCACCGAGCGTGGCCTCACCTTCAGCCGAAATGAGCACCGACCCATTCTACAGTTCGCTTAAGGGGGCACAATTCCAGCAACAGGATGGCGTATGGTTCTGTCAAGGCAAAATTTTCTTGAGTCCTTCATCCACCTTAATTCCGCAAATTATTGCTGACTGCCACTCGTCTTCAGTGGGGGGCCATTTCGGGTTCCTTAAGACCATGAGTCGAATTCGCAGCAGCTTTCAATGGCCAAGTATGAGGCGAGCTGTTAGGGAATTTTTGAGGCAGTGTTCAATCTGCCAAAGGTTTAAGAATGATTCCATGAAGCCAGCTGGGTTACTTCAGCCATTGCCCATTCCCACCAAGGTTTGGACAGATATTTTCATGGACTTCGTGGAGGGTTTACCGTCTTCTCAAGGGTTCACCGTCATCATGGTTGTGGTCGACCGTCTATCAAAATACGGTCATTTCGTCCCTTTCAAGCACCCATTCTCCGCCCTTATCGTAGCAAAGTCATTCATCGCTAACATTGTTCTGCCATACGGGTTTCCCTCGACAATTGTAAGCGATCTGGATCGGGTTTTCATCGCAATTTTTGGAAGACATTATTTGAGTTACAGTGGAACGCAACTTTGCGTGAGTTCTAGCTACCATCCCGAAACGGATGGCCAAACGGAGGTGGTTAACCGAACCTTGGAGCGCATTTGCGTTGTTTCGCCAGGGGATCAACCTCGCAAATGGGTAGAGTGGCTTCCTTGGCCGAGTATAGTTATAATACTTCTGTACATTCACCACTAAAATGACATCGTTCGAAGCAATGTATGGGGTTCCACCGCCTCGACTCCTAGATTATGCAGGGGTCTTCCAAGCTCCCAATATTGATGAGCATTTCGGGGACCAAACAACCATCCTCATGGTGCTCCGCCAAAATCTCGCCGTGGCCGGTCGACGTATGAAGGCCCAAGCTGACCAAAGTCGAAGGGAACTCTCATTTTCGGTTGGGGATTTTGTTTACTTGAAACTTCAGCCTTATCGGCAGTCTTCGGTGGCTTTCCGGTCATCCATGAAGCTGGCACCGCGGTTCTATGGACCTTATCGAATTAAGGAACGTATTGGCCTGGGCCATACCGATTGGAGCTACCCTCCTCCTCTCAAATTCATGACGTGGTCCATGTAAGTCTTTTACGCAAACATTTGGGAGCAGTTCATACATTGGTTCCTGGTCCACTTCCTACCACTTCAGTCGACAACGTGTTGCTGCCTCAACCCGAAGCCGTGCTGGACCGTCGCGTAATTCGCGAGGGCACCTACCAGCCTCATTCCGAGGTTCTCATCAAATGGAAGGGGGCATTGGACGAGGATGCAACTTGGGAGAACGAACGACGTTTCTTGAAGACTTACCCTGACTTCATCCTTGCGGCCAAGGATGGTTTAAGGGGGGAAGAATGATGTGGTCGTGTTATTGGGCATGCATGGGCAGTTATAGTTTGGCCAGTTGTAGGGGGTTTGTGTTATTTAATTTGAGTGGTTTAATAATGTTAGTTGTGTTAGTTGTGTGTGTTAGTTGAGTATGTTAGTTGCTTATGTTAGTAGGAGTAGTGGTGGTGGCAGTTTCCTCAAATGACTGGAAGTGGGGGGAAACGTGGTCTTGGTTGGTTGTGTTTGGCTTTGTGTTTATTAGAGTTGTTAGTTGACAAGAGGAATATACAGAAAATTGTCCCAACTCTTCCCTCTTTCTTCTTCTCTTCCCTTTCCCCCAATTCCTGTTCTTATCAACCACCCAAGCATTTTTTTATTCTTTTTGGTTTGAATTTTGACATTTATTACGGGACGGACAGTAATTAATCGGGCAGGCCCAAAGAAACACCCTAATTAAAGTATCAAATGGAGTTCAACCAGACCACTCCCAACACTTGGTCCTTATTGCATTCAATCATTTGCTTTTACTTTGCTCTCATGAAGAAACAGCTACCTTTCTCCAGAGCAGCTCATTAACTGTATACATTCTGCAAGGTCCAGCTAATAATATTGCACATAGGGTGGTTCTTATGATTCCAGTAATAGAAAATTGTTGGCAAAGAAAACAAACAGTGTTACATGTACTCGAGAAAGTTTCTACTCCCTCTATTCCTAAATGAATGTCCATTTTCAAGAAATTTTTTGCCCAAAATGAATGTAATTTTTGGAAAATAAACTGTCCCTAAATGTTTTTTTACAAAAAAAAATCACTAGTCACTTTATACTTGCAAACTAAATGTTTGAAAAGTGGAAAACATAATATTTATGCATCTTTTGTCATTTTAATTGTACAAAAAGTAAAACATTTCCATAATGACCTCTAAATGAAATTTGGACATATATTTAGGAACGGAGGGAGTAATACATCTGCAATTGTTCCAAAATGCATACTATTTTCATGAATAGAGCTTAAGGCTCTTAACAAGCCGCACAGTGGGACTTATTAGTATATTTCATTCCTAAATGTGACAAGAGATGTTTCATGCCAAGACGACCAGTCAGACTCAGTCACGAACCAAAGCCGAGGGAAACCTGACCTAGATGGTTGACTCCACACTTGATTTGGTTTGGTCAGTAATTGTGCTAAACCGAACTTTAGACCGAGAGGGAGGGAGGAAGAGAGAGCGAGAGAGAGAGACCAACCTCAGTAGCATCACGACGAAGAGCTAGCATACCAGCTTCCACACAAACAGCTTTCAACTGTGCCCCGTTGAAATCATCGGTTGACCGAGCAAGCTCTTCGAAGTTGACATCTGGGTGTACGTTCATCTTTCGGGAATGGATCTAACAATTAAGATTCATGTAGGTAAATAAGAGTCTCGTTTAGGTGTAATTAAGTTTCTAGTGTACAAAACCGAAAAGGAAGAACTCCTTGAGAAGCACACCTGCAGGATTCGAGCTCTGGCTTCTTCAGTAGGATGTGGAAACTCAATTTTACGATCCAATCTACCAGAACGCATAAGGGCAGGGTCCAAAATATCAGCTCGATTTGTTGCTGCTATCACCTGTAATTATACACAATAAGGATTAGCAAGAGCTGAATTAGATCTTTTAAGAAATAAGGAGTTTGTTGTGCCTGAGACAGAAAGTATGAAATGATGGCTAGGTATTTGACAGAAGAACTCAGCATCCAATCCAATCTCTATAAGAATAAGCCAGCAAAATACTACACACCGGGTGTAATGCAAGTATAATAAAAAATAAGTTTAAAAACAATTTTTGAACATCTGGAAGAAAAATTACCTTAATACGCTCATCACTACTAAATCCATCCAGCTGATTGAGTAACTCTAACATAGTCCTTTGGACCTCCCTATCACCACTAACTTCACTGCATCGAAGAAAAAAAAATCTTAAAGTGAGCATGTTCATGATAAATTTACAGTAAATACCCTTCCACGAGACATATCATCTATATATACTGAAATTAACAGGACAGATAGGAATCAAAGTCCAATTGCACATGAGAGTGTGATATGAATACCTATCAAATCGCTTTGTGCCAATAGCATCAATTTCATCAATAAAAATGATGCAGGGAGATTTTTCTTTGGCGAGTTGAAAAGCATCACGGACAAGTTTTGCTCCATCCCCAATAAACATCTGTAAGTGCAATAAAGTTCCATTAGTCACCAACATCATGTTCTTCTAATTTCCTTACGCAGGTTGACATCAAGGTAGCGGATGGACTATCAAGAACTGAATATTTCTCATGTTGAAAGTCAGCTACAGTTGAACTTAGTAATTTACTTATGAAGATTAGCTACATAATAGAGGAAGGAGTATACTATTGAACCCAATAGAAGGAGTATTAAGAATTCAAGAATCTCCGTGAAGATGGTAACTCAAAAGAGGTCCCTCCGAGTCGGAGCACAACCCTATGTTTGGAATTAAAATAACCTGGCAATTTAGTTGTCAAGTCTGCTGATCAAGGTAATAACACAAATGCCAAAGTCCACAATATGAACGAAAATAAGATAATGATTAGTGGTAAAATACGAATACCTAACAGGATTATATATATATATATATATATATATATACTCCCTCCGTCCCAGCGAAAGAGCCATTTATTTCCTTTTTGGGCGTCCCATTTAAAAAGTCACTTTCCCAAAAAGGAAACCTTAAATCACTATTCTCTCCACTCATTCTCTCTCCTACTTTACTTTTACACTCACAACATTCTCTTTCTTACATCACCTCCCACTCATTCTCTCTCCTATTTAATTTTTCATACTCACAACATTTAAACTTTTTCTCTTTCCTACATCACATTTCTTATTTTGCGTGCCCGGCTAATTTGATGGCTCTTTCGCTGGGACGGAGGGAGTATATATTATAGTTCTCTGGAGATAATTTCGAAACTATTGCCTTCTCTTTCACAGTGACATAACTACCTCTAGAATCAAAATCCAAGGGTTTTCCGTATTAAACAGATACAACAATAAACAGCAAAAAAATGAACGGGGATAATGACAATACTAATATAAGCAGCAAAAGAATCCTAATGGCTAATATTTAGCTAAACGTTTTTTGTTGGTGTTGTGTTAAGGGAAGGGGAAGCAACAACTTAAGAGACAATGGAGAGATTCAGGAGGGTCAATGCCTTGAGAACATGACCAACACAACACTAGATAATTTCATACAACCATTGAAAAATAAAAACAGATATACACCTGAACAAGCTGTGGCCCCGCTAACTTCAAGAAAGTAGCATTTGTTTGGGCTGCACATGCACGGGCCATTAAAGTTTTCCCAGTCCCAGGAGGTCCATACAAGAGAACTCCTTTTGGTGGACGGATACCTAGCTTCTGGAACCGCTCTTGATGAGTCATCGGCAAAACAATAGCCTCAACTAGTTCTTGGATCTGCCACATGCAAAATCCATTAGGAAGATTACAGATACTTAAGTGCCGTTAACAAGAATGTCTCGGTGTACAGCATTCTAAAGGTTTGCTTACCTGTTTTTCCAGCCCTCCAATGTCATTGTAGTCTTCAGTAGGTTTTTCATCAACCTCCATGGCCTTGACTCGAGAGTCATACTCAGAAGGTAATGTATCTAATATTAAGTAACTATCTTTATTCACACCGACCAAATCACCAGGCTTCAGCTTATCCGGATCAACAAGACCAACAACAGGCAGGAAGATAGTCTGCAAATCATACAAAAGTAAATACTGAGTTTAGAAAAGAAAAGAGTAAATGGGACAGCACAAGCTAACTTCTGGTCCTACTCTAAGCAAACTACAAATGTCAGTCGGCATTAGCCCTTTGCAGTATCTGGTTACATGATATTGCCAAGTAATTATCCAAATTGCTTCGAAGAGAGTTCAATAGAAACTACAGTAGGGCAATTAGATGCATGAAATATTTTGGCTTACCTGACGAGTAGATGTCTTGAGTACAACACATTTGCCCTTTCTCTGTGAGTCAAGGTCAATATTTGCACCATCTTCCTCAGCTTCATCTTCGGGATTCATTTCTAAGATCTGAAACAATAGTAAAGCGTTAAAGTTAAATAATCATTAACCACCAAGTTCCCTGAAAGAGATAAATGACAATTATTCAAACATGTTACATACTTAAGTAAGAGCAATTTCAAATAATAACAGTATTCCGAAATAGTGACTTGGATATTAAAATTCTTCTTCTGGAATGAAGGTGGTATAAAGTTTTTATTAATCAAATGTATCACTTATTATCCCAATTGCTGAAATAATCCCCATTCCAAAATCCAACTTTAACCAAATTTCCAGGCCTCCAACTCCACACCTCTGACTTTCGGAGGTTTCTGTATGGTACTTCTTCACCTTTCACATCTAGGTATAAGGGGACTGGCGAACGATCATTGGAAGTTGGTAAAAGGGAGGTATCCATAAAAGAAAAAAAGGGACCTCTTCAATTGCACAAAGTTGATAACTGGAGCTAGAATTATCTTGGTGTTTCCTTTGAATGTTTAAAAAAAAAAAAAACTTATAAAGTTGGTTATAGTAAAACACTAGTGTCAACTCAACCTGTGTCATATTAAAATTACCACGCAGATATTTCATCAGTCCAAGTGGCATATTGTGATGCTAAGTCAAGTTGTTGCATTAAAAAAGGGACGAATTTAGAAAAGAATGTTGACTAGCTCAAAATGCACATGTTAGATAAACAGATATACTGATAACGAAATAGATAGAAGTTCACCGAAAATGTTGGAAAGGAACCATATTGTGTTTGACGGGATTATTTGCTCCCTAGAATTTTAGATCAAATCCTACAACAAATTAGGTTACTTACTGAGAGATGCTTTCTCATAGAAAGCTGACATCAATATCTATTAGCGGACAGTCAGCAAACTACACATGAGTCATTTACAATGCTAAAGACTGTTGTAAAATCAGAGAAAATTTTCAAAAAATAAAATTTTAGATATGGCACAATAACCCTAATGATAATTTCAATAACCCTGATGACAGTTTCAAAAGAGTATTGACTGCTGAAAACTAGAGAAAACACCAAGCAAAAGGAGATGGTAACAAAGGACAAATTTAAAGTACCTCAACGATGTTGCCGACCAAGTAAGGAAGTTGTTTGTTGAGTTTGATCTTCTCTTGATTTTCCTTAATCTTTTCCTTAAACGAATCCAATTCTAGATTTGTCCTCTGTAACTCTTCCTATTATTCACCAAAAAGTAATATTGAGCAAGCAATTAGTATCAGAAACAAGGAGAAATTATCAGAGAGAAATACGAAGAGATCTAAGGAGACCTTTAGGATTCGAATCTCGTTATCGAGAAGGCGAGAAGCCCTAACAATATCGTCAGTGGACATAGCAGCGAGCTGGTCATCTTCAAAGCTGGTGTCTTCAACCATCGCCGTCGCCATCTCCGATAAAATTGACGAGAGGAAGAAATGGGAAGTGAGGAACGGGGAAGAAGAGTTGAATAGAGAGAGAGAGAGAGGTTGTTTAGAGTGGGGCTTCTTGAGGAGGAAGACAACTATGGTTTGTTTGGGCTTATTGGGCCCAACTGTTTAAAAGTGGATTTGAAGTTATATTTTTCGCTGGCCCATTAGATGCAAAATTTGAGTTACAAGTTTTTTCGAAGTAATTTAAACTTTTAACATAAAAAACCTTCAACATTGATTTTTGTTGCAATCTAAACATTCTTTCAGTTAGCTAGTTAAAAGTAGTTTAGAAAATGACACTTACACCCCCTATAATCTATCCAATTTCAAGTGTTACTGTAAAGGTCAATTTTTAGGAATTTTTTTAATCTTTGACCCAAAAAAAAATATATTCACATGAATACCTAAATTAAATGTATATTAACTTTAACATCAAATGCTAAAATGAATTACACATTTTATTTAAGCTAATATATATTATAAAAATACTATTATATTAATAATATTCATTATCAATTGACTCATTACCTATTAATCATTAAAATAATGATTATATGAGTATTAAGTAATTTATTGTGTATTTATATTTAACTTGTTTTTTTTAACAATGACTAACATTTGATAGATTTTAACTTGAATTTAATTAATATTATCATCTATAATACAATACAAGGTCAAAAAACTTTCTCTTATCTACCACATATGTGGTGGTTCA
Organism: Adenophora triphylla var. japonica; assembly: GCA_022495995.1. Classification (NCBI taxonomy): domain Eukaryota; kingdom Viridiplantae; phylum Streptophyta; class Magnoliopsida; order Asterales; family Campanulaceae; genus Adenophora; species Adenophora triphylla. The sequence continues at coordinate 504,403 of JAFEMH010000027.1, forward strand.
AATTTAAAGTTACAAAAGTGATCCAACGGCTGAAATTAAACACTCTCCTATTTTCTTTTTTAACCTTCCTTTTCCATTTTCTCCTTCTTATTTTCCTTTTTAACTATTATTTCTTTTTGCAGATGTCTTAAGTTTTTTTTTAAAGATTCTTTTTTAACAAAAAAATCGATTATAAATAAATGATTATTTTTTTGTTTTTTTAATTATTTAGTATATACTCCTTAAAAAAAGGTTTAGGATTTATGTATACTCTTTCTTTCAAAAAAAAAAATATTGAATTGGGTATTTTTTATTTATGTGTATTTCAATTTTATTTATTTATTTTTCTATTTTATTTTATTAGGATTATTTATTTAAGTTTTTGAACGATTTTAGAATCTTTCAAAAAAAAAGGTAAAAAAACTTCCTCTTATCTACCACATAAGTGGTGGTTCAAATTTAAAGTTACAAAAGTGATCCGACGGCTGAAATTAAACACTCTCTTATTTTTTTTTTTAACCATTCTTTTTCATTTTCTCCTTCCTATTTTCCTTTTTAACTATTATTTCATTTTGCAGATGACTTAAGTTTTTTTATCAAAATTCTTTTTTTAAACAGAAAAATCGATTATAAATAAATGATCATTTTTTTTATTTTTTTTTATTATTTAATATACTTTTTAAAAAAAGGTTTATGGTTTATATATACTCTTTCTTTCAAAAAAAAATTGAATTGGGTATTTTTTTGATTTTTTATTTATGTGTATTCCAATTTAATTTATTTATTTTTCTCTTTTATTTTATTAGGATAATTTATTTATGTTTTTGAACGATTTTAGAATCTTTAAAAAAATGATTTTAGAAAAATATTTGTACCTAAATCAATTAAAAAATCATTCATCATGATTACTTAAGTTTTTTGTTTCGAACATTGGGTAAAAATAGGATAGGAAATGGGTTATGGATTATAATTATTATTAATTATTTATATGATTAATTGGTTGGGTTGGGGTTACGAAAAAAGAATAATGGTAATGAATAATTTTCATTTAAGTTATATTTTAAATAGCTTTGTTTTATAAATATTTATAGCAAAGATTCATAAATAATTTTTCTATTCACTTTTAAAATTTTTTGTTTTGCAAATATATAATGAGTGGTAATTGATAAAAAAAATCATTTAGAATCAAAATTTGTAAAAAAAGACATTCGATTTGTGATATTTTTTTTTAAAAAAAATAGACATTTATTTTGGGACATATTGGAGTATATTATTTTTTGTTGTTTAGGGATAGTTTGTATTTTGTTTGTAACCGATTATAAATAACTAATCATTTTTTTATTCTTTTAATTATTTAGTATACTCCTTAAAATAAGGTTTAGGGTTTATATATACTCTTTCTTTCAAAAAAATTTGAATTGGGTACTTTTTTTCTTTTTTATTTATGTGTATTCCAATTTGATTTATTTATTTTTCTCTTTTATTTTATTAGAATCATTTATTTAAGGAGTGTATCTTAACATAATAATTACTATTATATATAATTTAGTTTTTGAACGATTTTAGAATCTTTAAAAAAACGTAAAATCTAGGGAGAAACGTTTCTCCATAAGTTATGGAGAAACGGGTTACGGGTATCCAGAACCTTTTGAAAGGATATCCAGAAACTTTTTGTATTGGCCATGACCTTGTCCCATTTCTTACTCGATATCGATTTCAAAGGTTCGATATCCGAAATCCTTTGAAATGATATCCGTGCTTATGAAAGTGATATCCAAACCTTCAAAATAATATCCAGAAACTTTCAAAATGTTTCGGATATTCATTTGATGGTTTCGGATATACATTGAAGGTTTCGATATCCGTAAACCTTCAATAAGCAATTTCGGTCTTGGCCTTGGATTTGGCTTCAAATCTATTTTTTCGGATATCCGCCCAAAGGCTTCGGATATCCGTTCCAAAGCTTCTGGATATCCGTAACCCTTTCGAGACTGATATCCAGAAATTTTCTTCTGGTTATCAAACGTATAGCTTCTGGCTATTAAAAACGCGTTTCTCCATAGTTATGGAGAAACGCGTTTCTCCATAGTTATGGAGAAACGCGTTTCTCCATAGTTATGGAGAAACGCGTTTCTCCATAGTTATGGAGAAACGCGTTTCTCAGCAGACCTACTCTTAAAAAAAACTGATTTTAGAAAATTGTTTGTACCTAAATCAATTAAAAAATCGTTCGTCATGATTACTTAAGTTTTTGGTTTCGAACCTTGGGTAAAAATAGGATAGGGGATGGGTTATGGATTATAATTATTATTAAATATTTATATGATTAATGGGTTGGGTTGGGGTTACGAAAAAAGAATAATAGTAAAATGGGGATTAAGAAAATATTTTTTACTAACCGTAAATGAATAACGGTCCCGGATAATCGAATTCCTCATTCGGTCGTTACACAAACAAATCACCCTCCATCAAATGTTGATTATGGAACAAAATAATCATCAGGGTATTGGGTAGATTTTTTTTTTGGATTGGAGAAAGGTGATTTCATCATTTCTTTAATTTGTCTCCGTGTGTCAGTATCACGGATAAGAGAATACTATTCAATATATAATAAAAAGGTCATTTTGTGAAAAATTTATTTTTATAATACTCTCTCTACTACTATAATTTCAATTTTTAGTGGTTAATTATCCAAATCAAAATTTAATTTGTTATTGATAATATACATTTTAAAATATGTTTTATTACTACTTTTATAGTTTCATTAGGAGATACTCCCTCCGTCCCATTAATAATTTCACTTTTTGTCAAAACGGGTGTCCCGTTTAAAGTTTCACCTTTCCTAAAATGGCAAAGAATTTTTTATTATTCCACCCACTCATTCTCTCTCCTATTTTATTATTACACTCACAACATTTTTCAAATTTATTATTTCTTCCACTCATTCTCTCTCCTATTTTACTATTACACTCACAACATTTTCTCCACTCACCAATTTTCTTAATTTGTGTGCCCACCCCAAAAGGGTGAAGTAATTATCGGGACGGAGGAAGTATATATTTTAGCCACAATTTTCATCAATTTAATCAAATTACCCACTAAAACAAAAGTAAGACTATCATTTTGGGATAGAGATTTTGGGATAGAGAGTACTCCCTCTGTCCCAATCGAGTGTATACTTATTTTTCTTTTGGTCCGTTTCAGTCGAGTGTGAGCTGTCCAAAATGAAAGGGAATCTTCACTATTTACCCAACTTATTCTTTCTCCTATTTTACTTTTACACTCACAACATTCTCTCTCCTAACTATTCATTTCACTCATTCTCTCTCCTATTTTATTTTTACACTCACAACATTCTCTTTCCACTTTTTCTCTTTCTTACTTTTCTTAATTGATGTGTTCAACATTTTGGTTCACACTAGACTGGGACGAAGGGAGTATAAGTTTATACTTATTTATAATCATTCTAAAATGATTGTAAGAAGTAAAAGCAAGTAAAAAATGATGTGTCAATAATGAACTATTTATGGGATGGAGGAAATATGTGAAAAACAATTACAAAATTTTCAATAACAATTTTCTTTTAGTTTTTTATTTTTACATACAAATAAGTCTTATATTTTTTTTTTCACATTGATGTTAGCTTAAATAAAATGTGTAACACATTTTATACTTTGATATTAGCCAAAAACTTGTAAAAACGCATTTTTTCTAAGCAATTGAAAAAATGTGTTTTTCCAATCGTATATAAGGCACGACGAGCTCTCTCTCTAATCTCTAAGGCGGATTCTCTCTTTCTCTCACTAGACGCAATCTCGGCCATCTTTCTCTCACTAGACGCAATCTCCTTTTCCGGCCAAGACCAATCTCACGTCCTGCCTCTCCCTCTCTCCAACTCAACCGACGACATCTCCCACCGTTCCCCTTCTCCGGCGACAACCTTACCCCTCAACAACAACCGTTTCCTCACCGGCTTCCTTCCTCTCTCCAACCGTTGAAGCCGCTCCCCTGTTTCTAAAAGCCCTAAGTCGTTCACCGCCATCGCCCCAAACAACGTCAACCACAATCCCCGTGGTCGATTTCCATGGAAGGATCAAAATCAGTGCCGGTGATGGGCTTGGCGGTTTGATTTTGAATGCCAGTTTGGGTAGAGAGGGAGTTGGATAAACTGGAATTTGAGGATTGTTTGATTTTGACGTTTTGGTTCTTCGATTTGTGCTTTTTCATCTTTGTAATTCACTGGCATTTTGGTTCTTCGATTTGTGGATTAGATATGTTCTTTTGTTTTTGGAATCAGTTGTTGTTTATAACGATTAATCAAGTGCCAGTTGGTGATTAATCAAGTGCCAGTTGGTGTATAATAGAGTGCCAGTTAGTGTATGATAAAGTGCCAGTAAGTGCGTAATTGAGTGTCAATGTATTTTTGAATGCCAGTCCATGTTTTTTTGAATGCCAGCAAAAATGATTACCAGTGTTTTTTGAATGCCAATTTATGTGTATTTTGAGTGCCAGTGTACGTGATTTTGAATGCCAGTCCATGTTTTTTTGAATGCCAGTGCTTGTGTTTTTGAGAGCCAGCAAAAATATTAGTGTAACAAAGTGCCAGTGTTAGTGTAACAGAGTGCCAGTGTGAAGAGTGTCAGTTCATGTATATAAAAGTGCCCGTATAAAAGTGCCAGTGCCAGTTTAACAAAGTGTCAGTGCCAGTTTACACTGGCACTTTGTTAAATTGGTACTGACACTTTTTTCACTGGCATTTTGTGACACATGCACTGGCACTTTATCACACTGGCAGTTTGTTAAACAGGCACTGGCATAAACGGGGAAACCCAAAACACGTTTTTCCTAAATGACAGGAAAAACGCGTTTTTCATAAGACCAACTCTTGATATTAAGAGTAACACAATTTTTATTTAATATTAATCATATTATTTGAAACAATAACTTTTCACACTAGTTAAATAATAATAAAATCTGCTAAAAATTGACCTTTAGAAGGAAACTTGGGATTGAATAAAATTTAGGGGTTAAATTGCTTTTCCTAAACTATTTTTAACTACCTAACTGAAAGAATGTTTAAATTGCAACAATAATTTATGTATATGCTTCTTTATGCAATTTATTTATGGTGAAATTTAAATTGTAACAAACAAAAAAAAATTTATGAAAGTTTTTTTTTTTTTTTTTGCAATTATCTCTGCAAAATTTAGAGGTTATTCGTTTGCGATCTCCGCTTCAGAATAAATTCTTTGTTTTTTTTTTTTAGAAAATGAATGATTTTTTTGTCTCAAAATATGTCTCTAAAATGATTTCTTACCATTTTTTATGTTTCATTTTATATTTGCAAAAAAAAAATTGATATCAAAAATATTAAAAGTCAACCTTCTTCTAATAATAAACATTAAATATTGAATATGAAAAGGTCAAATATTTTGAGACAAAGGAAGTATCAAATTATTGAATTGAAGAAAAAAAATAACGGACTCTTGTTTACAAAAGTACCTTCTTATATCAAATTTGTATACCGTATTTAGTTGGTAAGGAAGTAATATATTTAATGCCAAAACTAGATTTATCCATGATAATTCAGAGTTGAAATTGTTGGCCACCAAATTAAGGTTTTGTAGTGAAAGTTTATTGTAGCTAGTAAATCAACAGAAAACAGATTGGTGTATAAATTTGAGATACAATTGTACACACAACTATAATATGCAACATAATAAAAAAAAAAATACAAAGTATTTAAACGTTTATCGATTCAACTCCATCAAATAAGGCTTTAAGTCTAAAAAGATTTCATTATTAAAGATTTGAGTTACAGAATCAAATAATAATAAGTGAAACAATAAAGATAAAAATAGTAAAGCAAGTCATAACCAACTTCTAAACAATTAACAATCTTCATTATTTAAGTGAAGCCTATTCTAATAGAAGAAGAACAAAAAACTTGTAAAAAACCTAGATTTGTGTTTATATGTAAGACACAACTTAACACACAACCTAAAAGCAATCTTGAATTCGAAAAGTATAAGAAGTTTTCTCTTCCAAAGAATTCTTGAATGGATAAGTCTTCTATTTGCTGAATAATCTTCATTTATAGGCGGTCTTTAGAAGTATTTCAATCAATCTATTATTTTTTTTGTAGTAATCCTAATCGTATAAGGAAACAAAAGATTGGCACGACCAAAAACTAAAAGATCTATTAGTATAGTTAGTCATAAATTAACCAATCACAATATATTTACATAAATAAAGATATACACAAATATATACAATATCCTTACCATATATGCATCTAAATTTTTGATAGGAAATTCAAAAATCCTACTAACCAAACTTACCTTCATAGCTCGGATTTAGGAAAGAAAATATTCCTACAAATCCTCACTCTTACAATCTCTCCTTATTTTGGACTTTTTGGTCAAAACAAAGATTTTGAAATAGATTCATAAAAACCAGATCTCAGATTCAAACCCCCCCCCCCTGAATTGGATGTGTGAAAGGATGTGTAATCACATTCACACACAAAACTGCATAGAGATTAGATATACCAATTTCAACAAACACAAATAACATCCAATTTTTTTAAGAGATTACAAACCAAATATTGTTCAGAATTAAAACAAATAAAACACCAAAAAATAACCAAACTCCCCCTGAGTTGTCAGCATCAAACTTCTTGATTTTTTCAGCTTCATTTCCAGCTTCCTCTCCCCCTTTTTGACAAGAAAGTGTAGTCATCTATTTCTGGAGGTTCACCTTCAGGTTATTCAGATTGTCGATGTGGGTTTGTGACGAAATCATCTGTGCTTGGAGAGCTTTAGTGAGAGCTTCAGAAGCCATGATTTCAACATCCAATGCATCAAGTTGGGGCAGTGATGGAAACATCAGATGTATGTTCAGATGTGGCCACATCTTGACTCACATCCTCAGTTTTAGCAGGAGGATCAGTTTCATACCTCAACTAGTACATGCCTGTGTCCAAGGACACGGGTTTTTTTTTTTTTTAAATATTTTTATTTAATTTAAAAAAAATTAGGGCAAAATGGGAAAGGGACAAATATATGAGGGCAAAATGGGAATTTTGCCGCTTGGCACTGTTCAAACAACTGTAGCACCCTTCCCTCATTTATACTATAGATGAGACCCACATATCATAATCACAACAACATTTCAATATTATTTTCTACCCCACTTTCTCTCTCATATCTCACTTTTCATACTCAACACCTAATTTACTAACATTTTCCTTAATTCTCTTGGAAATAGTAAGTGTGTAACTTGTAATGGGACGGAGAAAGTATATGATAAACTAAGGCAAGACATTTACTATGAACGGAGGGAGTAGAAGAGAGCGAAAAAACAAATAGAGAAATAATAAGTATTCACCAAAAGACCTGCTAATCAAATCCCAAATTTAGTGACTTCAATCCCTTTAATACTATTTATATTCTTCCCTTCTATGTTCAAACAAGCATTTAAACAAACATCAGGAAAAAAAAAGTATTCGAAGATAATTGATGCAGTGGATGAAGAAGATAATTGATGAAAGAGAGAAAATTTCCTTACCCTTTATACGGCCAGCAAGTTGCTGAAGTTTACTCCTCCCATGAACGCCGTAGTGAGATCCTGTAAATAAGAACAAATAATTTCGTTTCATTACCATCCAGAAATTATGGTAACACGCTTCAGTTTTGAATGAAGCGAATAAGTTAAAAAATGGAACGTTAGGGGTTGGTAACTGAGAATAAAAGTATCGAGCAGAAATTTAGGATTCTAAAGCGTTCCAAAAATCACCACCTCCCTTGTCTAATTCAGAATGAAACTCAGAAGCCAAAAATAACAAAATCCTCTCAATGCAACTAACCTAAATAAATGAAACAAACCTTGACTAAAATTTGATACGTCAAGGTATGATTTGTATGCACATGCATCAAGGTATGATCTGTATACACATGCCTCGGTTAACAGGCAAACACAAATGATTCTCTCACCTCATAAACTGATTTGCAACTACTGGAGAGTGGGAGTCTGCGACTGCTGGGGGTAGAGAGTGGGAAGGCAAGAGTCGTGAAATGGGTAGCAGTTTTCATAGGCAGATAGGCTAATTTTTTGGATTAGTTTTAGGCCGTCTGATTGTTTTGCCAGATTCAATCCTGACCCCTGTTTGTCTCGGTGATTAACTTCATTCCCTATTGTAATATAGATTTGTACAAAAAAAAAACATAAAATCTCAGAAAAAAATTATTTTACACATGATTAGTGTAAAACGTGTTTTCAAAATTAGCGTTGACATTTTTGTAAATAAGTGAAACTTCGCGTGATGACATTTTTGTAACTAAACGAAACTTATAAAAAACTCACCGACACTTTTGGACTTTACAACTAACATTTTTCAATATTATGACCGGCACTTTTTAATATTAGGACTGACATTATTTTCAACCCTACTACCAACATTAATTAACACTACGACTGACAATCATTTACACTACCACCGACACTATTTAAAACTACGACTGATAATTCTTAACACTATCACCGACACTATTTAACACTACAACTGGCAATCTTTAACACTATCATTAGTTCTCTTTTAGTAAATATTATAAATGTCAGTTTGAATATTTATAAGTAACGGTTTGAATGTTTATAAGTGTAATTTTGAATATCTGATATTTTATAACGCTTTAAATATAAGAACTGACATTTACTAAAATCCTGTTTTGGTCTTTAATTGTAGGACACGTTTTTCATAAGATTGATCCAAAAAGGAAAGTATCTATAGTATAAATAAGATCGGTCCTTGCTACAGTACAATGAACAGTTTCAAGTGCCAAATTTTTCATTTTGCCCTCACTAAGTTGTCCCTTTTCCATTTTGCCCTTTTAAATTTTTTTTTTAAGTTAAAAAAAATTGTTTTTTTTTAAGTTAAAAAAAATTGTTTTTTTTTTAATTTTAAAAAAATAAATAAATAAAACACGTGTCCTTGGACACGGGCTTTTTCTAGTTATAGACTTATAGTTATGCATAAAATTGAGCCGAACAGGCAGGCCTATATTTCTTAGTGGGCCCAAACAAACCAAAACGGACCTCTTTTGGGTTGTTTTCCGGATCATAGAGTCACTATCAAATTCGAGTCCAGCTTATAAAATACTAGTACATGCCCGTGTCCAAGGACACGGGGTTTTTTTTTTTTTAATTAAAAAAAAAAAATTTAGGGCAAAATGGGAATTTCGCTGCTTAGCACTGTTCAAACAACTGTAGCACCCTTCCCTCATTTATACTATAGATGGCAAATCAACATGCCTCTGTTTCTTGTCCAGTAGAGTTTTGGTCACTTTAAGCAACTCAAATCACTCACCCCAAGCTCTCTCTTTTCAGGTTTAACTCCTTGTGCCACTAGGATCTGGGATATCAGTGAAGGATAGGGAAATGACCATTTCTAGGAAGGGGATTCACAATGCCTAGAAATCTTCTTAAAAATGAAAGCTCCAAAGTTAATGGCCTTTTTGGAACCCATTCTATACAACAGGTCAGCATGCACCCTAGTGACAGAGGTTTTGTCATTTGAGGAATAAAGGTTTGCTGTGAGTAGGAGGTGGAGAAAGCAGTAGAAAGAGGTGAGAGAACCACTACCTAAATCTTTTGGTTTGGTAGGACAAGCAGTTAGCTTCCCATGGGTTAATGTGGTGACAGTCTCACTCTCAGACACCTCACACTCTTCATCAATTACCTCTTCTATCCCTAGAAAGGTGATGATAACTTTAGGGGAGAAGGGTATAAACTTGTCCCTAACATAAATTGTATGGAAGATGGGGGATGCAGGATTGGCTAAGCCCTTGATCAGATTTGTATAGAATTCATGCACCAGCTTAGGGTAAAAGGGTTTTGGGTGATCAACAATCATCAAAATGGAACTGAATTTCTTAGAGATGAGAGCCACATCCTCATCCTCAAGGGTAGACTTATCAATCTCAGAGGAGAGGTCAACTAATTCCTTTGGAATAGCTGCAAAGCTTTGGAGAGCTAGGCTTATGGCTTTGTTCTTTTTCTAAGCCTTGAGGTTAAGCTAAAAAACAGTCAGCACACTAACAATTTTATCTAACCCTACAGTGTTTGTGTCATGAGTTTTCTCAATGACAACCACTTTGATATTAAATCTTTCTGGCAAGGTCCTTAAGATTTTGCTATCTAATCTAGCATTTGAGATTGACTCACCAAGACTGGTGCACTCATTAGATATTTCATGGATTTTAGCAGAATAACAGACAATATCTTCTGTCTCTTCCATTCTTAAAATTTCAAATATGTCCATTAATATCCTTATTCTAGTGGATTTAACACTGAGAATACCCTCACATTCCATTTGCAAGATATCGCATGCTGCTTTGGCCACACTTTCATTGGTGATTAGCTTGTACATATTTCCATAAACATATTTGGAAATAGCACCCATGGCTTTACAATTGTAGTTAGCTGAGTGATTTTATCAAAAGTCCAATTAGCCTCAAGTTTTCTTTCAAATACAGTTTCACCACTATCTGATGCAGACATTTTCTCCACATTAGGTGGTTGCCAAGAAACAAGTATACACATCCACACTTTTTCGTCAATTGATTTGATATAGTTACGTATTTTAGATTTTCAAAAAGAGTAATTGGTACCATCCAAGACTGGAGATTGTTTTGATGATTTTGACATTCTATTTTGACTACACTTTCTGTATCAACACTCAGTAATGTCGAGAGTTGGATCTGATACCAATTGAAAGTTTAGTGTAGCTAGAAAATCAAGTTTCAACAGAATAGAAAACAAATGTGTGTATAGATGTGAGACACAACTGTCCACACAACTAATATGCAGCGGAATAAAAAGAATAACACAAGGTATTCAAACGTTTACTGGTTCAACTTCAGCAAACAAGGTTTTAAGTCTAAAAATAATTTCACTATTAAAGATCTTAGTTACAGAATCAAATAATAATAAGTGAAAAAATAAAGATAAAAATAGTAAAGTAAGTCCTAACTAACTTTTAAACAATGAACAATCTTCCTTATTTAAGGGAAGCATAACAGAAGAAGAACAAAAGATTTTTAAGAAACCTAGATGTGTGTTCAGATATAAGACACAACTGTACACACGACTGCACACACAACCTAAAAAGTAATCTTGAATCTGAGAAGTATAAGGAGTTTTCGCTTGCAAAGAATTCTTGAATGCATAAGTCTTTTCCAGGGCCGCCCCTAAGATTTTGAGGCCCCGGTGCAAACAAAGAAAATGGGCCTTTTTTTAATATTAAATTTCACTTCTACAATAAAAATAAAAATACTAACCATAATTTGAAGTCCTTTCTTCACTTAAATTGTGCCATTCTTCTAACATTTTTTGAAGCAAAATCTTCAATAAGATCTTCGTAGTCAATTTTCTCTAAAAGCTCGTTCTCAATTGCGATCATAGCTAATCCATTGAGTCTCTCTTGAGTCATTGTGGAACGCATGTACGTCTTCAACAACTTCAACTTGGAAAAACTTCTTTCTGCAGATGCAACAAATCGCAGGTATAGTCAACAAAATTCTATATGCAATAATTGCATTAGGAAAACAATCTAAACGTTTTAGAAATTTCAAAATATCAATAGGTCCCATGTTTTCCTTAGGCAAGAAATTTTGAAGTAACTTTAACTCCACATATAAATCATTTCCAATAATATCAAATTGATCATCTTTTTTAAGTGCAACCTCAAGATTATCACAATAAGACCTTAAACTCATATCATCCAAAGAGTGCAACATGCTAGAATTAAATAAAAAACCAATTTTTTTTCATATGATTCATATTGTTCAAACCTTTTAGTAAGTGATATAATAGCTTGATCAACAATATATATGAAATAATTAATCCTAAATGATTCCTTTGAAGATTGGGCAATGGAAGGTACATCATTTGGATTCTCATCAAAATGTCTTTTTCTTTTAATTTCTCCGTCTTTGAGGAAATCTTGGATCAACATTCATTTCAATGGCAATTTCCTCGGCAATTTTAAGGGCTTTATCAAAACCAGATTCTCTATACTCCTTAAAATAAGAAATTAGACCCTTTACCTTTTCAATGGCAACATCAATTAGCATATCCTTGGATTGTAAATGTTTACTAATCAAATTAACTACAAGCAAGATTTCATACCAAATAACTATAGCAAGTAAAAACTCAAAATCACCAAGTTCATTATTCGCTAACGATTTAGCTTCACTTCTTATTTTTGAATCATTATCACTTTCGCTTACTTGAAGTAATGCTTCTCTTATATCGGAAACTTGATATCTAATAGCTTTAACACTTTCAACACGACTCTCCCAACGAGTAGTCGACAATGATTTAAGGGTCAATCATTTTACATTATCATTCAAAATCTCCCAATCTCTTGGTAGAATTCGCAAATATAGTGTAGATGCGTTGTATAGTTCCAAAAAAATCTTTAGCTTTACCACACGTGTTAGCCATATCACATAATGTTAAATTAAGACTATGACAACCACAAGGTGTATAAAATGCTCTAGGATTTAAGTCTAAGAGGTTTTTTTGCACGCCTTGATGTTTTCCTTTCATATTTGATCCATTATCATATCCTTGCCCTCGCACATTATCAATATCAAGATCAAGTAATTTCAATTCACTTTGTAAAACATCAAAAAGTCCTTGACCTGTTGTTTCTTTCACATCCAAATACCCCAAAAAGGATTCCTGAATATTAACAGATTTTGAATCGCACATTATCAATCTCTATCACACTTCTCTCCATTTGATAGAACTCTAGTATAAATTAAGGCCGAAAATCGCCTTGAAAATTTGTCTTTAGGTCCTTTTTGAATGGATAAATCTCTTTTTGGACCTTTTTCTACCAAAACATCAATCATTTTAGAATCAAGCGCATCCCAATATCTTGGATCAAAAATATCAAACATGTAAGTTTCATTATCATCACAAACATTATCATTAGAATTCTCACCATTAACATTAGGATCACAATTATCTAATTTCTCAACATGATCAACATTATCATCACCAACATTATCATCCTCAACAGGAATATTCTCACAAACATCACCATCAACATTAACAAAATTATCAACATTAGCATCATTATCACCAACGACATTTTGATTTTCATTAACATTAGTATCGACATCATGATTTTCATTTTCCGAAAAACTATTTGATTCTTTAAAAATAAATTTATCAAGTGCTCCTTTTTGAGATTGAGTTAACTTTTCTATTCTTTTTCTTTTTTTAAGTTTTTGATATCCAGATTCACATTTTCTAACCATAGCTAAATATATGAAAAAAACAACAAAATAAAATTAAGTACAAAGTTAAGGAGCGAATCAACCTGAATTGGTGTCGGTCTGTCGGAGAAGCGAATCAACCGGAGAATTGTTGAATACTTGAGTCTTGAATCAACCTGATTTCACGTCAAATTCCAATCAATTCTAAATAAAGAAAACTAGTAGGTTTCGTTAAAAAATCAAAACCAACTGCATTGACTTCTGCTTGCTGAGATCCCAGCAAAAACATTTGGATTTTATTTCTTCCCGAGGACAGAATAAGTTAACTTATTTAAAGGGGTGATCACATCTAATCTTCGTTTTGTCAAGAGCAAAAGAGAAAATATCTACCTCCTGAGTCTTGAATCAACCTGATTTCACGTCAAATTCCAATCAGAGATTCAGAATCACATGAAATTCACCATCAAACAATAATATCAAAGAAATGAAGAATTACCAGATCTGAACTTGTATGTGGGCAGTGGGCCTCGCCGTCGACGGAGAGAAGAGGACGCCTGGAGACGGTCTCGATTGAGAGAGAAATGGCGTCGGAGGTCTCGATTGAGATTTGAGAGAGAAGTTGATGAGATCGGAGCAGCGAGAAGCGAGAATTGAATTGGGAGTCGCCGTCGCCGTCGTCGGAGGAAGACGAGAAGGTCTCGTCTCGATTGAGAGAGAAGTTGAGGAGATCGGAGAGAACTTGGAGAACTGGAGAAGAAGGGATCCTAGTCTAACGTATAAAAAAAAAAATTGGGCCCCCTTCACAATTGGGGCCCTGTGCGGTTGTTCACGTTGGACCGGTCCAAAGGCGGGCCTGGTCTTTTCTTTGATGAATAATCTTCATTTATAGGCAATCTTGAGAAATCCTTCAATCAATCTCTTTATTTTTGTAGCAATTCCAATCCTATAAGAAAACAAAAGATTGACACCACCAAAAACAAAGAGATTTATTAGTATAGTTGATCATAAATTAACCAATCACAATATATTTAGATAAATAAATATATACACAAATATATACAATATCGTTACCATATATGCATCTAAATTTTTGAGAGGAAACTCAAAAATCATACACACCAAACTTACCTTCATGGCTCGGATTTAGGAAAGAAAATATTCCTACAAATCCTCACTCTTTCATGTAGTCTCGCAGATATAGATACAAATGAGTATTATTCCCACTATCTCTTCATATAATACAAAAAAAAAAACCTGTCTATTGTTTATCTATGAAGGGTGGGTCCATGAACTTTAAGACTGTGCAAGCACCGACATCTGAGTTATATATATAAAAAAAAATATTTATTCCCACTATCTCTGTTAAGCAAAGTATAAAGACAACTACGAAAAGGCACGTATATAAGGAACTGAGAGAGATATTTTTTTTTAATTATGTTGTAGTTGTAATGAAAATATATTGTTAAAATGTATAAATAGTCGAATGAAAGGGAGTATTTTAAAATTAAAGAAAAAAAATTTCACCGCTTCTATAACGGGTGCTTTCTTCGTGCATAAACATGATGAAAAGTAGAAGGAAAAAATGCAACAAAATTACTTCAACTATTGGTTTTTTTTATTTTGTACCTAAATACATTTTCGTGCAAACATAGTACCTCATTTGTTTTTTTATACTCGTTCAAGATATCTCAGGCTAACTCATCTATTTTTTTCTCGTTAAGTGACCATGTACAATGCATGTGACTTAGTTTTAAGGGTAAAATAGAAAATCAATGCAATTTAAAATAACAAAAAAATAAAAATTCTAAGTGTAAAATTTCAAAGTAAAAGGTAAAGTAAATTAATTTAAAAGGGGCTATAATTAAAATATCAATTTACTAATTACCCTATCCCCAACCAATGGTCTTCTTCATTCTTGATGCGCCATAACAAAATATTTTGCCCAATAAGTGTTTACCCGGCCCAAGTTAGAATATGGCCTATAGGGGGCCCTATTTTATGAGGATAGGGGGCTCTACTTTATGAGGATATCGTCAAGTTATAGTTATGGTTTGGTTCCCCCTATGTTATATGATATATGCCGCGTATTATATGTGATATGCTATATGCCGCGTATTATATGTGATATGCTATATGCCGCGTATTATGTGTGATATGCTATATGCCGCGTATTATGTGTGATATGCTATATGCCGCGTATTATGTGTTATATGCTATATGCCGCATATTATGTGTTATATGATATATGTCGCATGTCATGTTTAAGTCTCTGGTTCTAGCCAAAGTCTTGTTTATAGTTATGGCTCTGGTCCTGTTTCTCGATTATGATTTGGTTCTCGCTGATTGTATATTGTATGTCGTAGGTCGCATGTCGCATGTCTCCTGTGGTTGTCGCGTGTCTCATGTGGTTGTCGCATGCCGGATGACGGTTCCCGCACGTGGGATGTCGGTTCCCGCATGTCGAATGTTGCATGTCGCATCTTGGTTCTCTCAGCAGCATGCTGATGTCTCCAGGAGAGATCCATGCCTTGACAAGTTTAAAGGCCTTGGCCTTATCCAAATGTAATCTCATAAGAGATTTCCCTCCAATGACGGCGTGACACGTGGCAAGTGAAATTGATAAGGATAATGATGACGTCACCTTTGGCATGGAATATATATATACTCCCTCCACCCATTTTAGAGGTATGCTCAATGTTTTTTAAGAAGCTTTCTCTCTCCCCCCCTCTCTCTCTCTAGAAATATGTGATATATACTCCCTCCGTCCCATAATAATATGTAAACTTTCTATTTTGGGCGTCCCACAATAATATCTAACTTTCCCAAAATGGAAAGGAATCTTTACTATTCCCTCCACTCATTCTCTCTCCTACATTATTTTAATACTCACATCACCATTATAATTTACTATTCTCTCCACTCATTCTCTCTCCTATTTTATTTTCACACTCACAACACTTTCAATATAATATTTCCTCCTTAATCCCCGTGCAAAACCCAAAAGTCCATAAATCTATGGGACGGAGGGAGTATATGTTATGTACTGGATTGATGATTCTCACGCCGAAGGGTTTTTGGGGGGAAAAGCCCCCCACCCTAACGGTGTTTTATCTTGTAGGTCTCACATTAAATAGAACCTCGAGGAGCGCGTTCGTCAGATCCGGCCACCGTTGCTGCCCCGGTCAGTTCCTGTGCAACCATTTTGGATGACAGCATCAATTCTCCTCATCCATTTGCGGGTAAATAAACCCTCCATTACTCTCATCCCCAACACAATTTGGAACTCCATCCATCAAATACAAAAGAGAAAATGATTCTATAATGTACTTTACTCATTTGCATCAAATAATAATGAAACGTAGTTTTTAGTGTCTAAAAAATACAACGTACTTTTATAACTTTTTTTTTCATATAATGCAATTTTCAAGTTAAAACATGGATTACGTTAAATATAGTTAACACCTTGTGACGAAATTAACACAAACTAAATATTTAACAAGCGTTAATGCGTCTTTTTTTCTCCCTTGTAGAGATTGAGATGATGGAGAAGTTAGTTTTCATATCAACATTCAGTAGAATTTCAATACCTTATTTGCTACATCATCATTTCATTAAAAAAATAACACCGTTAATTAAAAAAGAATTTGATTGCATTATTTGATAACCACTTAAAAAGTATGTTGCATTTTTTAGACACTAAGAAGTACGTTGCATTATTTGATACAAATGGATAAAGTACGATGCATATGTTGATCGAATAAGGAAACCTTCACTCCAGCCTTGTTAGAGGTAAGGCACAACTTTATTGAAACCTTCATCTTCTCAGATTCTGCATATTTGAATGAGATTTCGACATTGGCGGATACACCTAAGCTATTCTAAGCTATTGGTGGTTCCCATTTCTCCCCGGAGATCGCCCACTCGTACAGCAACTTGTGATTTTTTGAGATTCCTTTGCGGGCGGTCGCCCAGCTGCTCACCGGCGGTCGCTCGCTTCTTCAGCGTTCCAAATTATCTATTAATCCTTTTATTTTTCTAAGTAAAAACGACGCCGTTTTGTAAAAAAAAAAAAATTTAAAAAAATTGGTGGTGCCGGTGCACCATCAGGCACACAGTGAGATCCGCCACTGGATTTCGAGTCACAAATTTAACTTCTTGAATTTGTCATTAATTTTGATTTTGAGATTTGAATTCATAATTAACTTTGTTCGTTGTTTTTTTGTTAATCGAATTCGGATCTCTAATGTGTGTTCGTCGGATTTGAATTTGGAATTAGAGTGGTACATCATTGTACTTGTTGATTGGATGGCATAGTTGGGCAGTGGTGTTGTTTAGATGGTGGCGATGTGTGGTGGTGTTTTAATGGCGGTGATATGCGGTGGTTGGATGATGGTGCCACGGTGGTTAAACAAAGGTTGCAGATTTAACCAAAGCAATTTTGCTTATATGGGTTTTTTATTTTCTCAATTTTGTAGTTGTTGATTCATAATTATCATACAATTTTTTTGAATGGGTATTTAAGGCTTAGCTTGTTTCTCCAAATGAATTTACTTTGATTTAATGGAGGATTGAAATAAGGTTGGGGTGGGGGCAGCAAGGGGTGAGGGTGGGGTGGGGGCAGCAGGGGGTGAGGGTGGGTAGTCGGAGATGGGGATGGTAGTGGGTGATGGAGAAGAATCAGATCTAGATTCAGGTTGGGAGGGGGGTTTATTGGTAATAATTTGCATTGTAGATTTTTTAGTTATGAAATTTATAAGAAAAACCTTTATACTCCCTCCGCCCCAGACCAAGGGTTCATCTTTCCCTTTTGGGACGTCCCAGACCAAGAGTTCATTTTCAAAAAAGGCAAATTTTTGAATATATTAATACCCTTATCATCTTCATATATTTACAAAAAAATCATTCATTATATCCTTATACATTCTCTCTCCTATTTCCTATCACACATTTAACTACTATTTCTTCCACTCATTCTCTCTTCTATTAAATATTTTTAACTTTTATATTCTCTCTCCTATTCCCTATCACACATTTAACTTTTACATTATCTCTCATATTTCCTACCACACATTTAATTACTATTCCCTATCTCACATTTAACTTTTATTCATTTTTTAAAAAATTTCTTAAGAAGTGTGAAATCCCCCCCATATACCCTTGGTCTGGGACGGAGGGAGTAGTTGTTTTTGCCTTGATTTCCTATTTTACCGGTCACATGAATTGCACATAATCACTTAACGAAAAAAAAATAAAATTGGATGAGTTAGTACGAGGTACCTTGAACAAGCATACGAGGTATTATGTTTGCAACGAAAATGATTTTATGTATGAAATGGAAACGGCCCAATAGTTATCTGATTTAGATGAATCAATGTCCAAGTTTGGACAAGATGTACTGAAGAGGTCATCATGTTATCGTATGATGTTTCTTTCTTCCTAAAAGTGATATTTAAGGTTCAGAATTAACCAACACATGGAGAAAACTACCAACAATTCTTAAAAGAGGAGATTGAAGAAACCCAATCAAGAAAAAGTTTAATTCCAGAAATATAAATATAAATACATTTGTCGTTACTTTGAACTCCGTCGCAACCATTCTCTTGACAATTTCTCCAGTCAACACAAAACCCGCCCCCTTAAGAAAGAGATGTTCCAGCATACATAAGCAGCAAGTAGGGCTTGAATTTACTTGCCTCAGCAGCTAAGCCGCCTTTTTGTATAAAAGATATCAGCCGCGGCCACGACCTCCACCTGTACCTGTACCAGTACCAGAAACTAGGTCCACTTACTACTTGTGCAAAAAATACCAACAACATTACCTAATATTAACAATTGCTCCAAAAAAAAGAAAAAACTAATACTCCCTCCGTCCACAAATGAATGTCCAAATTTCATTTTAAGGGAGACCGTAAATATGTGCTTTTTGTACATTTTAATGGTAAAGGTGCACATAAATATTCTTGTCATCCACTCTCTAAACATTTAGTTTTATGATAATAAAATGAATAGTGATTTTTTTTTTGGTAAAAAGCGTTTAGGGACAAAGTTTTTTACAACAGACTTGGGACAAATATTTCTTATTCATTTAGGGACAGAGGGAGTAATAACAAAAATACAAACATAAAGAAAGAATCCTCATTTTTTTTAAGAAAAAAAGGCACAAACCAATAATATTTTTGTTTAACATACTAAAAACTGCTGATGACAGTAGTCACAAACTCATATTGAAAATGTATCTATCTATTTTCTCAAGGAACACATAGTTGTGGTGCTTGTGATTATTAACAGTTAAACAGTGAATGAATTTATACCTCTGCCGCTGTACCCTCCCTGGCTCCTGCCTCCACCCATGCCTCTACCACCTCCATCATCTCCGCCACGCCCGCCTTTCACCGGCCTCCTACCAGCAGTATCATCTCTACCTCTTCCCCTTCCGCGCCCCACCCCAGGTGGTTTTCTATCTGAAACATTGTAATAAATCATCAGTAAAGAACCAAGACATACCACTTTCCCAAGAACAATGGGCAGAGTAAATAAATGGTTAGGAAACTTTATTAATCCAAGTACTTTGAACAAGTGTAAAAAGCATACCAGCACGGCTCTTGGCTTCTTCTTGAACTTTATCAATCACCTGGACAGCCCAAGTAACGAACATCAGCAAAATTTCAAGGGCTTTAAAAAAAACCAAGAAACACAGTTTTGGGATAGAGATAACAAGTAAGCAATACATAATATGAGATGCAGGTATCTTTGCAAAAGAACCAAATTTCACTACATGGCGTGTAATGATAAACATTGGAAGCAACATGAAACAAGAATGGGTTGAACCAGGAAGAGAAACGCTATTCTCTAATGTGAATCGTTTTATTTCTTTCCCTGACAAGTAACCTAATAACTTTACCCAGAGTGTTAACAGAATGACGCAACCCAACGTGAAAACGTTGAAGTCATAAATAAAAAGAAAAAAATCAAGCCCAATCTGAGAGAAAATCATGAGCTCACCAAAAGAGAAGTTGGGGGGAACAAGAAGAATGAATCATTTGATAATTCTGGTCAGCTATCAACCATTTCTCTGTTTTATCACCAGAGAGATGCGCTTCTACAAAAGGTGTAAGCTTGCTTGAACAGCTGCTTATGAGGAGAAATCACCAAAAGGCGCCTCTTCTTGAACATGTACAAGCTTAAAATCACACCTTAAGGAGCACAAATCATGTCTGCTTTGGCTAAGTTACATCATTCCAGAGAGAGAGAGAGAGAGAGAAGACAACAATCTCAATGCCTAACAGCTTCACTAAGATACTACTAAAATTCGTAGAAAACTAATAAATGTATGTGAATACTTTTGTTTTTTCTTGAACTAGATATGTATAAGAATATTTAAGAAACTAGAAAAAGCAATAATCATCAGCTTAAAATATAACTAAATCATGAGAAGATATTTTTACGTAACTCTTATAGGAACATATACAGAAATCATGTGAAATTCAATGCCCCAAGCAGTCAAAAGAAACACAAATTTGAAGAAAAACTCACTGGCAAATAAACAAGAATATGCTGGGTCAGCTATCAACAATTCTCTGTTTTATCATCAGAGACCTGCGCTTCTACAAAAGGTGTAAGCTTGCTTGAACAGCTGCTTAAGAGGATAAATCACCCAAAAGGTGCCTCTTCTTTAAGAGCATGTACAAGCTTAGAAACACACCTTAAGGAGCACAAATCGTGTCTGATTTGGCTAAGATACATCATTCCAGAGGGGGGGGGAAGAGAAGACAACAATCCTAATACGGTAACTGCTTCTCTAAATATTTGTACTTATATTTATAGAAAACTAAGAAATAAATGTGCAAGGATATTTTAGAAAAGCAATACCCATCAGCTTAAAATATAGCTAAATGATGAAATGATCTTTAAGTAACACTTCTAGGAGCATATACAGAAATCATGCAAACTTGAAAAGCGCCCCAAGTTATAATAAAAAAAGCACAAAACTTAAGTAAACCATTCACAAGCGCACTGGCCAGGAAACAATAAGGCAGTGTTGTTAATATGAAGGGTCAGCTATCAATCATTCTCTGTTTTATCATCGGAGAACTGCGCTTCTACCAAAGGTGTAAGTTATAGCTTAAACAACTGCAAAGGAGGAGACGTCGCCTAAGAATGTCTCTTCGACGAAAGCAGGTACAAGCATAAAACAACACCTTAAGGAGCACAAATCACGTCTGCTTTGGCTTGCATCATTTCAGAGAGGGAGAGGGAGAGGGGGGAGGGAAGCAATTCCAATATTGAAACTGGTTCTTAAAGGAACTACTAAAATTCATAACAAATGAAGAAATGAATGTATAAGAAATAAGAAACTAGAACAGCAAACATATGTTCAAATATGCTCAAGTGAAATACATACACGCATGCATGTGCACACCCAAATGTGCTCAACTTCACTAGTGAAGCTACTAAATAACCTTTACCAACTATCATGCAGTAAGTTGAACCTGCAATCATGAAAAATATTTTGTACATGTGCTACTAAAAAACTGTTTAAAAGTTGATTTCCTTAATTTCTTGAAAAACTAAAAAGGGCCACTTATTTTAGGACAGGGGGTAATAGAGAATGAAATGGTTCGCAATAAAAATGGCTCGAATCAAAGAGTGATACCTGGGACTGGAAAGGGATAGGCAAAAAATAAAATAAACCAGTCATACATGGAATGATAAGCAGAATCCAAATACCAATTATAACATACATTAACCTGCATCCATTTAAATCTTATTTACGCATAAGACCCTAGAGTCAAAAGAAAACTTGACCGGTTGACCTCTATAAAGCACTTCACAAACGGGCTTCTTTCGTTTCAAGTTCTGACAAAGACATGTAATTTAAAAACCGGTTGATGACAAGGGTGTGAAATGAGCACAGTGAATGAAAGAGGCTGGAACAATTATTTTCGAACAAAAACAGTAAAATGCTGGAGAATAAAATCTAAATAAATACAAGAAGGCCTGATGATTCACCTCATCTGGTACTCGAAGATATTTAATAGTGTTTCCACGGATGTAACATTCTGGCATCCTCCAAAACCTATCTCCATCCTGCCATTATTTTTCAGAATTAATAACAGCCGCATTAATAAAATATGATAATGTCAAGGAAAACAATTGAGTTTCTTCTAAAAAGGTACCTTAGAGGTACAGATGACTTCGCGAAGATGGATATTCATCCATGTGTCACAATTCACCAAATGCCCATTGTATGTTTCACCGTTTTTCAGCTCCACTAACTGTAACAGAAACAAAACGAAATCCTTTTGATATCTGCAAACTCGCACAAAAATACAAAAACAACAATCCACTGGCAAAAGGTTAACACAATAGGACATTCTTCAAAACCCTAAACCCTAAAACCCATTCAAAAGTAGGTAATACCCATGTTTCACAATGTACCCCTTCTCCCCAACTATTATGGAACCAATCAAAAGCATTCAAATCTACAAAGAAGAAATACGAGAAACTCACCATAGGATGCCCCTGTGAGGTCTTGAGCAGAGAAAGTGGAAGCTGAAACAGAGAAAATCGAAATCACCAAATTAAATCATTAACAAGTAAATACCCAAAAATTCAAACCCTAATAAACTGATCGAATCAAGGAAGCGAATTACATACCATCTTGATATACAGCAGAGTTGATTCAAGCTCTTCAAATCATTCCTATCGACGCTCTGAGAAGCTACGGATGAAGAAGGAAAACCTAAACTTGCTTTTCTAAATCAAATTGCGATGAAAGTTTTAGGTTTCGAAGGTGAAAGGGAGGTTTTAAAGGGTTTAATTGTGATTTGTGGAGTACTATGTGCTCCTATTTTCACATTAACGCCCTCTAAATATTTTAATTTTGTATTACTTCCTTAACTACTGAGTTACGCACATCACCTCCCTCTGGTTTGTTAAATTTGTGGTTGTACTCCCTCCGTCCCGGAACAATCTTCACACTTTTCCTTTTGGGCGTCCCAAAACTTACTTCACACATTTAAAACTTACCTAAAATGGAAAGGAATCTTTACTATTCCCTCCACTCATTCTCTCTCCTACATTATTTTAATACTCACAACATCATTATAATTTACTATTCTCTCCACTCATTCTCTCTCCTATTTTATTTTCACACTCACAACACTTTCAATATAATACTCCCTCCTTAAAACCAGTGCAAACAGTGTTTGTGAACCAAGTTCCGGGACGGAGGGAGTATATAATATTAAGTCACAAAATAAGATGTCCACATTTTTGTCTTCTTCTTATGCCCATGACTCACTCATTTGACCTAAGTATACAACTATCTTTTTTCACAACTTAATCCAACTTATTAATAAAATAATACTCCCTCCATCTCAAATTAAATTGAATATTTTATTTGTTCCGTTCTAACCAAAATTTCACATTTTACTATGACACATAAAAAGAAAACGTAATAACCTTATCCTAAAACGATACTCTCAAAACAGATAAAGTGTGTAGTTATATAAGTGACAAAACATATTGTGTTACTATGTATATCGAATTTACATAGACTAATAACTCGAGAACAATTGTTCCACTATTCAAGACATAAATGGTTGCAACTATGCTTGGTTCCTAATCCAATTGTCAATTCCAAAATTAGTTTTTCCTTTTCGTTAACAACCTCTTTCAAATGTTGTCGATAAATCTAATTTAATAAATTTGCAATATCATAATGGAAATCTATATATTAAACCTTCATAATTTTGGGATCGAGCAACCATTAATCTCTCCAATTTATAAAGAACTAGTAAAAGCCCATGTCCGAGGACACGTATTTTTTTTATATTTTTTTATTTAAAAAAAAAAAATTAAGGGCAAAATGGGAAAAAGATAACTTAGTGAGGTCAAAATGAAAAATTTGACTTATAAAACTGCTTATTGTACTGTTCATCCCCCATTGCCATTTATTTAATGGTTTGAATACTTTTATCTTGAATTTTAACTAAGATCATTTGACTTTTATTTAATGGTTGAATCTTGAATTTGTAATTTTGTATCTTTATTTTGGGCAAATACATATGTCTTGTAATTTGTTTGAGATGGTTTCTTTTGTTGTACTTGTTAGCAAACAATGAACTTTGAGCTCTTAAAACTGGATTCCCTTGTTGGATAGTAGTATTTATGTTTTTATGTTTAATATATATGATTCTTAGTTTGGTAAAAAAAATATGTAAAGAGCAACGCTTTTGAGTTAGCTGGGCACGGGTTTATAGTTCAGGATAGCGGGAATTACAAGGCTGCGGACTCGGACCACGGTTTGAGCCGTTTATGACAGCGGCAGTTTGAGGCCAACAGAACCGGCAAACCCAAGGGTGGTTTGGTTTGGTTTGGTTTGAAATTTTTACATGGTTCGGTTTGGTTTGGATTTTCCCAAATCCCCCAACAATTAGTCATGGCGGTTTGGTCTCCAAATTCCTTCCAAACCGAACCATGTCCACCCCTACCAGCTATAACATGTTTGATTTTTTCAAGGTAAAAAAATAAGCTAATCCAATGGTTGAAGGTGTTAATCAATACAAACATTGAAGTTGAGGGAGTAGTGGTGCCGCCGGCGTAAAAGATAGCAAGCCCTCCCCTTTTATACGCAGAAAGAGCAAAGAAAATCAAAAAGCAATTATAGGAGTGAGAAGAAAAGAAGCAGAAGAGGGTTGAGGTTAAAGAAAAGAAGCAACAATGGCGAGCGAAGAAGAAAGCGCAGTGAAGGAGCCTTTGGATCTCATTAGACTCAGCCTTGACGAACGCATCTATGTTAAGCTTCGATCAGACCGTGAACTCCGCGGCAAACTCCATGTCCGTCTCTCTCTCTCTCTTTCTCTCTTTCTCTACAATTTCCTATTTTTTTGGGAAACACATAAATACACTGTGTATTTGGTTCAATTGCTTTGCTGCTCAATTTTTTGGTTACTGTTATGTAGATGTTACATGGTTTTTTTTAGTGGTAACTAGGGTTTCTACTTTTGGGTTGTCACTTTGATTTAAGGCTGTTGATTTTTCGAATTTGTTGATTAGAAAGTTATCCTTTTGAAATGACTTTGTATTGTTTGTTCAATGTTCTCTGGTAGAAACCAAATTACCGTTGAGTGCTACGAAGCTAACGCTTGGTTTGTCATTAATTCTTTTGGTTCATGTCGTTAAAGTAGTTGCATTTGAAATTGAAGAAGTTTTTTTGGGTCTGATTTGAATTCATTTGATTTCAAACCCTAATGTCATAACCTAGAACTATGCTGGTGTTTGAAACTGTGTAGATGTTTTTTTTTTGTGTCTGGTTAGAATTCATTTTAGTTTCCCTATTATCGTAACCTAGAATTATGCTGGCACGTTGTGCTACATATCTTTCTGTGTAGCAGTACAAAAACCTTTACCCGCGAGCTTGGAATTCTGTTATGTATCGTTTATTGAAATTGGCGTCAGCCACTGAAATTTGTTGCTCAATTTTGAAACCCATAAATCCTATCTTGTTATCCCGGTGGAGAACACTTCTCCACCAAAGAGGTATAACTATTAATAAGTTGTGAAACCAGAATCTAGAACCACTTATTGCTATCAAGTTGGAACTAACATCCTCCAAGATGATAAGCATCAACAGAGCCACAATTGTGATCTTGTGCAAGTAGAGCTCTCCTACTTTGCCTCTGTGTACTTTTCATTCTTTTTTCAAGGTGGCTGGTTTCTTGATACCATTAGACTTCCGAGTCTCAATTTTCTCTGCCACCCTCTTTCCCGCTGGAGGCATGGGTTCATGGGGGAAGAAAAGGGTTGAATAATTTTACTCACTGTAACTGTTTTGTACAATTAGTAACATGTTTGCAGTTGCATATCAGTTTTTTTTTTTAATTATTATTATGCTTTTCATATCAGCAGACCCTAAATCATTTTGGGACTAAGGCTTTGGTGTTGTTGCAATGTGTTGCAGGCTTATGATCAACACTTGAACATGATACTTGGTGATGTTGAAGAAATTGTGACTACGGTGGAAATTGATGACGAAACATATGAAGAGATTGTTCGGGTATGTCTTGTTTTACTTTTACCCATTCCTTTGCACTCTTATATATTCCATCTTTGGTAAAGATCTAAACTTTTTAAATGGATTGGAGCTTTCACTTTCAGACATCTTTTAAGCATTCTGATTGTTCGCCTTGGACTTTACCTGCAAGATGGGAATCTTTATTGACAGATATGCATGCTTTCTACAATTAGAATCTCTATCCATCTGTCCCGCTCGCTTGCTCGCTTTCTTTTTTCTTTTTTTGGATTCCAGTTGCAGCATATGAACCATTAGTGCTTTCCTGTTCAGAAGTCCTTGGAGTAAAACATTTTAAGTGACATTATTTGTCCGTCTAGTGGTTTGTGGAATCAAATCCCATTGAGATCCTTATACATGGTTTGATGACCTCATGTTGTTTAAGACCATTATTTAAGCACACACTGTGAGCTCTTTGATACCGCTAGTGTCTTTGTATTGTAATTGTGCTAGTTTGCACTGTCTGAGGATAACCTTCACTGCATACACCTGTCCAATTTCCAAAGCATAAATTGGCGAAAATGTTTCTGTCTAGTAGTTTGATTCTTGGTATTAACTTTATAAGCATCAGTTGTACCCACTGAGGAGACATTTCTTTATTCGGTTTTCAAACTTTCAATGTATAGCACTCAAGTTTGCCCAGTTTCAGAAAGCAATGCTGGGGTCACCTGGTATGCTAGGGGATAATTGCGGTGGGTACAAAGAGCTTCGTTGTGGTTGACATAGGCTACAGATCCCAAAATTTAAAGCATACATTTATTTGGGAATCTTTGTTTCCCTTATTTCATGCAGCATTTTATGCTTGATTCAACATTGCTTCATAAACTTTACTATTGCGGTGGGTACAAAGAGCTTCTATGTGGTTGACATAGGCTACAGATCCCAAAATTTAAAGCATACATTTGTTTGGGAATCTTTGTTTTCCTTATTTCATGCAGCATTTTATGCTTGATTCAACATTGCTTCATAAACTTTACTATTGACATGTTATGACTTAGGCCCCGTTTGATATCACTTATCCGGAGGTGTTTATGACTTATGACTTTTCGTAAGTCATTTTTGTATTGTTTGATTTCCATTTTTGTAAAATAAGTCATAAGTCATGTACAAGTCAATTAAAGCACAAATCCCTTATAAGTCATAAGCAATAGGGAAAGTGCTGAGATCAAAAAAGCACTTGTGAACAGTAAAGTATTTACAGCATCATTCATTAGTCATAAGTTATCAGTCTTAAGTAATAAGTCATCAGTACATATCAATAAGCTAAATCAAACGGGCCCTATAGTTGTTAATTTGGTGAATTTCTTGTTCTTATTTCAGAGCACCAGGCGCACGGTTCCATTTCTCTTTGTTAGAGGAGATGGCGTCATATTAGTTTCTCCTCCACTTCGGACAGCTTGACCAAGAAGGCAAAATATTAGATCACATGCCAGTGGAAAAAGTACCTATTCTCTCTCATGCATTACTATAAAGAGGGATTTATTCAACTTCAGCGCTGTATGATTAAAGCTCCAACCTTTCATGTCTTTTCCATTTTGTTTCTTACCTTTTGATGTATTGAGCTGATCTATTGACAATAAGACTTCATGTTGTAGAAGCATTTTGTGATAGAGCTGGTATTAGTTTAGCCAAAAGCTATGTTGGTATTCTTATTTCAATGTTTGGTGTTCTTATTTCAATCTTCTTACAGCTTAATGTCCACTTTACACTGCAAAATCACTTTATGTTTTCTTGAAAAGTTGCACTGGCCATGTAACAAGAATCCATTGGATCTTGTCTAAAAATATAATCTGTCAAAAATAATACTTCCTCCATCACAAAATTCATTACCAACCGTAAGGACTTCCCAAGCCGGAGGTCTTGGGTTCGAATCACACGTGCTCCATAAATAGACTAGGTAGTATCATATTTTTTGTAATACTCCGTAAGGATTTGTAATAGACTAAGACAATAGTTATGTAATATGATGACAATTTCTTTTTCCATTTCTTTTTGAATGATACCAAACTTTCTAGAAAAAATAATAATAAACGATAGCAACCCTGTATAGATCTTATGCTTTTGTATGTACAGAAAAAGTTTACAAACACAAGAGATAACAGTGTCCTCTCCTAGGCATATCCAAAGAATATCAACCTAATGTCGAAAGAATGTATCAACTACTAAAATACAACAATCGCAACAAACGCGTACACACATTGCAAAAATTGTTGACGAAGAAACAAATTCAATTATTTAATCATCTGCGTCTCTGCCTGGAATAACCTGGGGAAGAAACAGCTTGGGTACCTCTAAAATTCCTGCTTGGAGACTCCATTGATCTAAAAGAGGCATATGCTGCTTTGGCTGATTCTGGAACCATGTCCAATTGTATCGACTCCACAAAGCATGCAGTGTTGAGCCTAGTCCTCTCAAGTTCTGATTGTAGTAATTCGCTGCTATATTGTTGGGCAAGTGCCTAATCAATGTTTACAAGCAGTCCATCAGTAGACTACAATAAATATGATCCGTCCCAAAAGGAATGTCCAAAAAGTTTTCATATTTGCTCTTGGTCCAAGAGCAAATATCCAAGAGCAAATATGAAAACTTTTTGGACATTCATTTTGGGACGGAGGTAGTAGAAAAGATATAGGATAAGACTCTTTGAATCGCTAGGGTAATACAACACCAGTAGGGGTGGTTTTATCATGCTTTAAGCTTATTGTACATTGTATCATGAACAAAAGATTAAAGCCTTATGTTTTTAATGGATAACACATTAAAACCCATTGGGTAACCGAAGCCACCATTTTGCCACCCCTTAACACAAGCAAGGATGATTTGGTTGCTGATAGTAAATGCTTCATCACACAAAGGGGAGGCCCAACACAAAGATCGAAAATTAAGGAAGGCTATACTAGCTCACAAATCTTCTAAGTAAATAAAATTAACATGATTCACATAATTATTTTCATCTTTTAAGTAAAAATTAAATGGTCACCTTAAGCTTAGTCTTTTAGGTTAGTAAGAGCAGTTCATATCAATATAAAATCGATGTTGAACTCGTATGGGATAAAGACAAGAACAGTTCACAGTTGTATAAATTCATGATCTTCAACCTTGGTGCAAGAAGGAAATATATAAGAAGGGAAATCTTACGATTAAGTCATCTGGGGACACAGTCATCCCTTGTTGTCTTTCATCTGCAAGCACATCATCACTCCCACGTGTTGCCCGACGGCGATGGCTTGGAGTTTCATTAGCCTCAGGTGCACTCTCAGTGGCTTTCTCTAATAGGTCCCCTTGTAAGGACTTCAAAGACTCACCCGCTTCAGGAGTTATAAATGGGTTTAATATAGTCTCAAAGTACTCAAGCTGCAGAGAAAGAAGAAGCATTTAAGTGCCTCAGGCATTTGGCCATCAACGAATTCCATAGAACAAAAAAGCAAGGAAGTCCCCTACAGATTTTTTTTTAAAAAAAAAACATTTTATCTTACTTTCTAAACATTTTCTCAGATCCTTAGTCCCCTTATACACACACATGTGTGTATTTTTTAGTATGAAACATTACGAACAACAGTTACAAAGATCTTAATGTTTGGTCTCCAGTAAAAGACTCTTTAACAAGGCATAATGAGAAATGCATCTCCTCAATGAGCAGTGTTACTAAGACTATATATATAACTTTCACAGGTATAACAGAGATAGGAGACAGGTAACAAGAATTTAAAGGAAGGAATTAAGTTCGATATTTACCTCAAGCATGAGCTGACAAAAACCATTAGGGTCCAACGACCTAAGGTCTTTTTCTTTATTTTCGTGAAAGAGGCTGAGTAATGTATCAATCAGGCCTTCAATAAGAATTCCGAGTGTCTTGTCTAAGAGGGGCTTACAACCGGCAAAAACCTGCGATAGAGAAACACCCACCTTAACAATTTCTATTAATACCAGAACTAGAGCACTTGGGGGGTCAAAATGCCAGTTAATTAGTGGCATATAATTTCCAAACCAGCAACACTATATTTACATAGTACACCCTCCTGAACAGGCGAAAAGTGCCAAAAGGCTGTTTTAAACAAGTATAAGGAAAGGCTGTTTTAAACAATTATAAGGTAAACAAATAGATCCCCAGATAAACCTTGGGCATAGAGAAGTACCTCTGCATGCACAGCTACTAGAGTGTGCAGTAACTCCACAGCTGCATCTCGGACACCCTAGATCATTTGCATTTTATGTCTTCATTAATCAAAAGATAAACTCTAATGAGGAATTATAACAATTAAAAAATAACCCAGAAGTCTTTACTTTCACTGCTGGTGCTCCTCCCCACTGTATTCCAGTATCCAACATATAATTTGTGGCAGATGTTCTGATAAAATTTGCCTGAGAGAGAAAAGCAAAAATGCTGAATTAATGTTTTTCATCAGCTGGCTTTCAGGGTTAAAATCTAAGAGAGCAATGTCAATCAAAGTGACAAAACCATCGTGAACGTTGTATAAAGGTCATGCCAGCTGCCAAGCAATAGAGACACAAAGCTATGTAGAAGAATCATATAGATCAACGGACTACACTTGGCAACTTTTAGCACCGAAATAGACACTGAGACTAAAATCTACTTTTAAGGAACATGATTTACTTGTTTGTGCATTGCTTGTACCATGATAAAATCGCACCAAGACTATTTCCTTTTTTATAAACGCGACAGTTGTTCCGGGACGGACCAAAAAGGAAAACATGACACTTAATATGGGACAAGGGGGCATTATAGAAAAAAGTAGACCCAGTAAGAAGATGCTAATAATGTCGGGAAAGAAAATCCATATAACCAATGAGGCAGCATTCATATTTCGCGCGCTACAATTTTTTAGGGCAAGTTGCATATTAGTTATCCAAGTTTTACCAACTGTTGCAATTTGACTATCAACATTGAATTTTTAGCAACCTCCTTCCCCACATTGACTTTTTGTTTCAATCCAGTGTAAATTTTGTTAAAAATGTAACTTTCGTTGTAGCCTTACCATGAGCAAGGCACATGATTTTAAATGGGTAAACTAGACATTTCCCATGACATGTGATAAAAACGCTAATATTTCTTCCCTGTTAATAATTCCAACTACCGACTGATTCTACCATTAAATGAACAAAAATTGGATGAGTAATTCTCCATATATTCACTCTCTCGTCTCCCTCCATCAATTCCGACTCTTCCCATCACCCCTTCCTTCTACCTAATACCAATTTATAAGCCTGTAACGTATTGATGCCGTCAAGCCCCCATGAGGCATAGGGTGTGTCACAGTCCACTTATTTCCATGAAGACGCGAGATCTGGAAAGAGGAAACGGGAGTTGGGTATAGCAGGGAACCGACGACGAAGTAATGGGATGGATTGGGTGATCGTGAATTGATGACGTGGGAATCTTTTGCGAAGATTAGGATTATGAACTATGGGAATATGAAAATTAGAAGTAATTTGGACAGATTGAAGAGGACATGACGATTCAAAAGTGATTCAAGAGTGAGAGAGGGAACAAAGAGCACCGAAATCTGCAGATGGGTGGCGGAAATATGCAGATCGTACCAAGCTTTGGCTTCAGATCCTATTTTGATTTCAAAATCTGCTTTATTTTATTTTACTTCTTTTTGTAATCTGATTTTGAGCCCAAAATGTTGAGTTTTTGTTGTTGTAGTTTGATTTGAAATGTTTGACATTTTTATTGTGGTGGAAAGGTTATGGATGGTGGTGGCAAAGAGGATGTGTGGTGTTTGTGTTGGTGGTAGGTGGTGGCGGCGTTAATGGTAGGCGATGGTGGATTTGAAGATGAAGGGTTGAATGGGTGGAGAGTGAATGTATCTAGATTCCAAGTGATGACGCTTTTGCCCTTGAAAAATATGTGATATGCACATGATCAAAAAATTAATGAAAGTTTTTTAATCTAATTTATATTAGATTGCTACAAAAATTCGATGTGGGAAACGGGGTTGCAAAATTTAGAATGTTGTTAGTCACATTGCAACAGTTGGTAAAGTTTGGGCAACTAATATGCAATTTGCCCCAATTTTTTTATGCATATAAACCTAGATATTCAAATAGGGCTACTTCAATAACGCATATCCAAAAACGACTCACCTTTGCAAAAGTATACTGTGCAAGGACCTTCTCCTCAAGCCCAGAGAATGACATGACCAAATCTTGCATATCACTGTCCTCATCATTTCCCCTAGAGAATAAAAAAGATTATCATATTCCATAGTAAGATTAAGCGATATAAATTCAACATTCCAACTACAAGAAGATTCAGGTAAAGGAAGCAACATGGGTGAGAAGGAGCATAAATGGCTACAATAGGTCTTAGGCTTGTTAAACAAGAAACTACTTTGTGGGTGTGCACCGCGCGTATGAGCGTCCATGAGTGTATCGATAAGAGAAGGCACAACATGAATGGTCCCCCTTTGCATGCAGAGAGGAGTATGTTTTAGGTCTAAGCCAACCAAGTCTCGTTTCTTAAATCCTAGAAAAGCAGTTTATGAAAATTTAAGCAGTTATATCGAACAATAACCGTTCAAGTCTTACTTACATAAACTATCTTAATAAAACCGATCAGTATTACAGATCCTATCAGTGTTAACAGCCCAACCATAATGAGTTTCTGAGAGTTAGCATCTATATGTTCAAAGAAGCCACATAAAGGAATTTTGTCCGTGTAAATAATAAATTTTTAAGAATAAACGAACATAAAACATAAACACTAATATTAGCATGGGTCTAATATCATGCGTAAATGAATCCAGCTTGCGGCAGAACTAATTAGCTGATTGCATTGGAAGCAATTACCATCTCTCAATCTTTCATACACTCAACCCAAAGAATGAATAAAGAGCCAACCTACCTAGACTGCAGCCATATGTGCTTGTATTTGTTGTACAACTCACGAGAAAGATCATCTTTGCAATATCCAATATTACTCAAGACCATCAGCAGCTGTTGATGTGGATCAATAATACTTCCAGGGAGAGGATCAAATGATTTTTCTTCATGATCAAGAGAATACCCATTTTGGTAATGTGATCCATCTTTAGTTGATCTATTCTGGGCAAGCTCACCACCAATCTGCTCCAAGTGACCTAATGACAGAAACATATGGACTAATTGCAAGTTAATAAAAAAACATTTAAATATATAAATGGGCTCACTTGTGCACCATACCAGCAAAATCTAGCAGACAGTTCAAAAATGCAAGTCTAACAGACTCTTGTATTTCTTGAAGCTGCACAAACGTATCTTCTGATTTTGTTGCTTCGCTCCTCAATGAGTGAATCATCCTGGAGAAGAAAAGAAAAATGAGACTACTTTCATATCCACGGTAAGAGTTCCAGAAGATAATAAAATTCTAGCTCCTCCCAAAACATTCGTTTGTTTTTATTCAAATAACAATAACTTGTTCAATTTAATAACAAGCATGTTTTAGTTGGAGACGGTGGATCAGATTTTTCCGCAGCTTGTGGAGGCCTAGACCCACTTATATCGTATTATCAAGACACGTTACAAAAGCTACAAAGTTATGATATGCACATCACTTTTTTCTCGATATTCGAGAAGTAACATCTTTAGTACTCCTGTGTCAACAATTTAACATTACACTTGGGGGCCGTTTGGTAGCCCTTCTTAGGCTGGATAGGATTATTAATCCAATAAGTTTGGTGTTTGGTACATTAAATGCAACCACTGTATTATTTCTAACAACCTGGATAGTAACCTCTTATCCCATCTTATCCCTTCTTATCCCCTTCTTATTAATCCCAAAAAAAGGGTGGTATTATTAATCCCCTGATTAATAATCCCCTCACTATTAATACAGGCTAATCCTATCGGCCTACCAAACGAGCCCTTGCATTTTTGAGATGGCAAAAGTATAAACCACACTGCATCCTTTCCACATGTGAAGGGTGCACCAAACCGCTTTGTAAACTCTTCGGGAGATACTAATTAAGCTAAAGCTAGTGATATTGCATATCATATTTGCTACCCTACCAATCAATCTGTACCGTGCAGACATCATTGCATTTGTGAACCTTTTTTTTTCAGTGCAGTGCTCCCTGTTTACGAATAGTTGAGTTGAGTAGGTGTTACATTCAATGGGGAACTTAAAACAACAAACCTCAATCGAGAATGGGCACGAAAGAGGGACAGAAGGGAGGAAAAAGAATAGTGGCTACCAGCCATTATCTATTCAAAATCACCCTGGACGTAACATAGCAGATTGTAAATGTGCTTCAAGAAGACACGGGCCTGCATTCTTTCGACAACCACAACCTTATAAGTGAATAGCCAATTTGATTGGATATATATATGGAGATAATATATGACAAGACTTATGTGAAATGGAAAGGGCGGGGGGTTAGTCTAAGTACAGCACTAGCCAAAAGCCAATGCCTCGAAATTTATAGCCTATGATATGGATGCAGTTATCATAGCTATCCTTACGACAAAAAGCAGGTTTAATTTAACACATTCCTTGAGCAATGTGGCCTCCAGATGCCATACATATGGTGCTTCAGATTCTGATGTCGGCTTAAGCAGAAAGCCTATTATCTTTTCAACCCTGCCCAGAGCAACGGAAGCCAATGTGGTTATATGTTACTCTTATAGACATGTCACTGCAGCCACCGACACCCTCAAGATCCAAATCGTATACCAACCAATTACTTCTACTGTATCCACGGTAAGATATAACGAGCCATGAGTTGGGCCCGTTAATTCACGAACACTCGGTCCTAACTGACACAATACTTCTAGTGTACTTCACGAAAAATTCATCACCTCCTAACCATCCTTTGTATTTACCTCGTTTCATGATCATCATTGTCCATGTTCTAAGGCATCCACATGTTAGAAGAAAATATTTCAAGTGTTCAGCTGAGATCACCTTGTCAAATGTTGCGGATAATACTACTACATGTCTAATCGTATACCCCCTCCGTCTCATAACAAGTGAGCCTTATGGTCAACTTGATTAACTTTGACCAATAATTTGAAAAAAAAAAATAACCTAATGAAAATCTAACAATTTTTAAATTTTCATTAGGATCATTATTATTTCTTCAAATTATTGGTCAAAGTATAATCAAGTTGACCATAAGGCTCACTTGTTATGGGATGAAGGTTAGTATGTTGCAAGCTTGAATACTTACGAATTGATTTGATCCATTGCTGAAACCATAACTGTACGGAAAGCT
Source organism: Adenophora triphylla var. japonica (assembly GCA_022495995.1). Lineage (NCBI taxonomy): Eukaryota > Viridiplantae > Streptophyta > Magnoliopsida > Asterales > Campanulaceae > Adenophora > Adenophora triphylla. The sequence goes on from JAFEMH010000027.1 coordinate 539,958, forward strand.
ATAGGCAAGGATGAAATTGTGTATAGTGATTTGTTCCTTTCAAGAACTGACACAGGGACCCATGATTCATTTTTTGATATCTCTTCAGTAGAAGCTCTCATCCACTGACAAAGCCTTAGTATGTAAATTTTTGTGATCTCCGATTGAAGTGTCCGGAGTGCTGCAACTGTTATGAAACAAAGTTTCATAGTCAGAATGATTTGAGAGGACAATTATTATCCATACAAGAGAGTGCAATACCTGCAACTGAAGGTGCCAATTCTTTTGCTTCAAAATCTTGACATGCTTTAGATATATCCTTTATGGCATCACTCATATATGGGCAGAGAATGTTTGATTCTTCAAGATCATTAAATGTGCTGTGGACCTGCAGAAGCATAAATAGTAGACTAAGTTAGCTGACAACTTCAACTGCAAAAGTCACTGACACTCAGAACGGCCAGAGAGTATATTTACCTTGGATTCATATGCAGATATGGTACTGCGAATCATTCCAGCAACTTCCTCAAGAGAATGGCTTGAGTACCTGCCCTCTACCACTTTTTCCTCGGCTTTATTTGCCAAAGAATTGACATTTGGTTCAGCAGAAACTTGGGAAGACTGCGACATGGCCATAAGAGGAATTGATGAAATTTAAGACCATAAATATGTTAAAAGAAATTATCGTATATGCATCATGGTGCCACAAGGAAAGCAGATCTAAGAATGGAGCAAATGCAACAAAAGGTAACTTTAAGCTTATTTTACAAGTACCGTTGTAAGCAGATATATGATTTCTCCTTGTATACCTAGATACATTAGCAACGATTATGATATCCTAGGTGAGGAGGGTTCTACTCCAGATCAATGGAGGCCGTGATTATGACGAGTTATGGGTGGTTGATGATGAAAAGATTGTATGACAATGCCCAGGTATTGATATTTCGTGGTCCATGGAATGAAAGGAATTCTCAGATGTTCGCATTTCGTAATTTTAGGGCAAGGACTTCTTTTTCAGATCAGCTTCAAGTTTTGAGCTTTAGAGGAGAGTACCCTCGGTAGATTTGTAGAGACTGGAGGTTTTTCTACACTAGTTTTTAGTTCTCTCTTATTCACAAGTTTGTCACCTTTTCCTGTTAAGAGTTCCACTTCATTCAGCAGATGACTTTTTTGCTGTCATTTAGTATTATTTGTACTCTGCTAAAATCTTTTTCAACTACATACGCACAATAAAAGAAGAAGCCTGGATCCATGTAGCTCACTTCAGCTATATATTCTTAAACCATAAACATGCAACCGTTTTCATCCTTGATACTTATACACGTCGTCTTTACCAAAAGTAAAGCTATCTTATTTTCTCCAAACAACTTACAGCACCATATACGCTTAGTTATTCTAGCGAACTCAAAGCTGAAAGTGAAGATTCAATTATCCTCTAGAGATGTTGATCAGATTAATCTGGATTGGAAAAAGAAAAAAAAAAGAGCGCAAGAAATGCAAAAAGATGTGTGTTTTCCCCTCATTTTTTCCAATAGAATGCTTGTGACTGATCCCATCAACCTTTAGAAAAGAAAGTATGTTAAAGTTACATCCTACATTCCATGTTTACTGATGATTGATTTATAATTGGATTACCTTTGCAAATTTTCCACTAAAAACGGAAAGGGCTACTTTCCAGAAGGCTGGTATGTGATGGACAAGTACAGCAGTTAATCTGCGGATATACCTCCCTCTAAGAGCATCAAGTTCTTCACCAGTCAAACTTATTGGTTGTGAATCTACCAGCAGCGAGTTGTTCAGAAGAGAGACACAGTCAACATCCGCCTGATTGTAGTACACAAGAAAAGTATGAAGGATTATCAAGTACTAAACCAAAAGCTTACACACAAATGGATTGAGAAAGAAAAAACAGATTATCCTTCTTTGCAGTAGCACTTACGGATTGATTTAAATCTTGCTGAATTTGCCTCCACTTTTCATCAGCCAGCACTTTTTCATGCACCTCATTTTGCAAGTTTTCCATCCTTGTATCATGATCCAAGGTGCATTTTTCAAGCAGACCTCGAATTCTTTGATTCTTCAAATTAGACAACACAAAAGAAGTAAGAAACACCTTTGGAATCGCCTAATTTCCATGAGGGATGAAAAGACAAGGAAAGACGATGAAAACCAATATGAAGTTCTCATATGTAAGAAGAAAAATAAGAAAACCTTCAAAAAGAAGGAGGGTATAAACTACATATTCATAACCACCTAAATGTTTGATGGTTCCTTGGAAGTTAGAAAAGCAGAGACTACAGTAAAACAGCAAGCAGACTAAACTGCAAAGGAGTCGATAGTACCAATACATATACACAGATAATCCACCTCATGTCCTTATCATGCTAAGATCATCTTTAGAACAAATATAACATTAATGCAAATAATATAGCATTTTCTTGACCGCTGGCAGTGATAAAATCCCTGGACAAGGATCAATATCAGATGGTTTTTATGAATGACCTCACCTGTATATTTAGATAATGCCATACAGGATCCGACTCAGGTTCCAGCTCCAATAAAAGCCTCACGATGTTTTCAAGCTACAAGAACCATTACACGTAATTCAGTTGCCACAAAATGAGAAGTAGTTCATACATACCTGAAAGCCACAGGCCCACAGTAATAATATTTTTTTAATAAGAAAAGAAATATAAAAGTTCAATAAATGCGCACGTACAAGAGAACAGATGACAAGTCTATCGATGGCAAATAATATTTTTTTAGAAAGGACGATAAACAAAGAGACCCACAAAATGAGAAGCGCAATCCAGTCAAGCAAAAATGGAACCCCTCCGAAGGCACCATTAGCTTACTTCCAAACAGAAGCAGCAAATACCACTATATCTACAAAAGCAACATGGACAAGGCCTGGTCCCTCAAGATTCAGGAATTCCTGTGTCAAAAAGCGCCAACCCACAATGATCATCATTACATGGGGACACATCCATGTAATGATGATCATTCCAGGAACAAAATCATTCTACAACCATACAATAACTAGAGCACCTATAGCACTTGTGAGCATGCTCCGTTAAGTTTTTCAAGCCTATATGATGCAGTTTGAGAGAAGTTGCAAACATGTTTTGCATATATCCAACACTACCAATTTCCGTGAACAGCGGACCTATTAAAGCACCTAAAAATAAAAGACATATCTACTACATCCCATCACATCCAAAGCCAAATTTTGGCCTGAGTAGGTGGGACAGTGCCTGGAACAAAAATGTAAAGATAAAGTGTTATGGCATACTATACCTGAAGCAAACACAATTAGGCAAAGAAGGGAACCAGACTTATCAACAATTAATACAACAACTAGAAAATACCCGCTCTTGTCAGCTCATTTCCACTGACCAATGGTCTCATAACCCACTTCAGCAATAATTTGTAGGTGAACTTTATTAACAGTTGGGCCATCACATTTCAGCAATAATTTCACTGATCAGGTTTGTGTGATTTCAACTCTAACAAAAAATCTTAGACAAGCATATACTAAACTCACATTTGTTAGATCGATATGTGGGTCTTCCATCGACCGATAAAGCATGCCTTTAAACTCGTGCATTACTTTATCCACCTCCTCGAGGACACGTTTCAATATTCCAACCTGAAAATAATAAACTAATGTAAAGAGTCTTTTAACATAAGGAAATGCGTATTACATGGGAACCCAAGTTGTTACATGAAATCTTACAATGAATGTTATAAGATTTATGACAAAGCTTTATGCAGATGTATCTCTAATGCAAATTGAAAGAATTCTAACAAGAAGAATTTGTCAAACCTATATCCAGCCTAGTACAATGCCAATATGATATTATGAGAATTTCAGCACTGTATCCATCAATACAAACTTGTAGCAGAACCATTGATCCACAGAACAAAACCAATCTTATAAGCAATACACCGATAAATAAAAACAGAACAACCTTATTTCCTACTAATAAATCTTCTTCTCTTTTAAAAATAATCAAATAAAAGCAGAACATGAGTGTAACTTGAGGCTTGGAACATAACCGGTTTCTACTTTCTATGCATGTGTTAGAATTAAACACCAATGAGATTTAACGTCCAAGCGGCACCCCTTCTGAAATTTATCACACAAGTTACACTCGTCTTCGAAATATGGAGGATATATATCCAATTGTATGCTATATTTAAGAAATGAAGTAACTAGAGCAAATTCTTTGGAGGAATGCACACAAAAAAGAAACGTGAACAGCAATGAATAAATGATACTAAAAAGTCAACAGCAGGCCTGCAAAAAAGAAATGTCGCACGTGAAGCATTTAAGTTCTTTATTAACACTTCAAAAGACAACCTCTAGAGTGACATTGAAGACAACAGCATCTTAATCTATATTGAATAAACAAGATACAAGTTTCTGAATATCTTTTTTTTTTCCTCAAAAAGACCTACATGTCATTCCTGATATCATTTTCTAATATGAGAATCTTCTAAATAAAGATATACTCCCTCTTCATCTTAGTGGACACTAACTTCTATATATTGTCATTGTTTGAATTCACTTAAAAGAGGCATTCAAATAGTTTATACTTCACCATGAAAGGGCTTGGACCTAGGATTACTCTATGTAACAGAGAATATGGAGCTTGGAAGAGAAATAAGATATAAACAGAATACAGCAGAATTGATAATATAGCTGGACGCAGTTCGAAAAAAGTAACAGCAAACTTCAAAATAGCTGAAAAGTTCAAATCCTGTACATGGGAGGGGAGAACAATGGACTTCGCTTTTCTGTACTCTCTGACTGCCAAGTCATATTCACCCTTACTAATGCTCCCACGAATGGCACTAGGCAAGTTGAATAGTGTACGGAATCTCTGAAGCATTCCCTGAACCGACCTAATCTTCTCAGCTTGAGCCTAAAATTGTTTAAGGAAATGGATTAATTTATCTCCCCCAGATTTCACAAAAACAATTGAATCCACAAACTAGCAGATGCTCAATACCCACCTGTCTCTCAAATAGAGGACCAAAAGCACGATTAGCAACAGAACTGACTCCTTGAATGCAGCTAAATAAGTGAGAGGTTCCAGATCCCTCAGGATCTTCTTCAATCCTCCTCAGTTTTGATTCAATATCTGTAATAATCAATATTGCACTCATCACATGGAAATACCAGGTTCAATAGCCAAAAGCATATAACACAAGTAATTAACTAGCATAACAAGCCGACTGAGCACGTATTCAAATACTAGAGGCGCCTTAAGGGAATTCCAGTATAAAAAATGCAGTAGTATTGAAGAGCTCCAGTTCTTGACCCCCCCCCATTTTTTTTTAACCTGTGATGCTGCTAAATAGATGGACCTCTCGTCTGTTATTGAATATTTTCCTTTCCTTTCTTTTCTATTTTCTTCTTTTATATCTAAAAAGAATCTAGTGTTCGCATTTCCAGCTTACCATCAATTGTTGTTTTGCAAGAGACAAAACAATCAAAGTTTTCTTTGACCAATTGCTTTTTCTGCTGCGTCCGTCCTTTTAGATCAGTTTTCAGAGCAAGAGCACCACCCTCTAAATCAGCTGCAGTGGTATCTTGGTGTACTCGGGATATAAATGACTTTGGATCAAATTTTTCGGAGAAGTACATCAACTTCTCTGCAATATTCACATAAAGAATGTTATGATTCATCAAAGCATCGGAATAGTCTTTAAACATTGGCATTGCTGCCCAAATTTACATCTAAATACACTGGCAGCTGATGATGCCAGAAATCAGAAAAAGATGCAACAAAACTCTTAACCAACATCAATTAACAGGAGTTGAAAACAAGTAAACTGAATTTTCTATGGATATATCACCAAATTACTGCTGGCATTATTTATCTAATCTCTCCCATAACAGTCAGTCCTTTTATCTTCTCACCATGGAGTGGGGAATAATTGTCCTATAAAAATTCAATTCTTCTCAGAAGAGTGAATTTGTCATTTTGTCACCTCCTAACTCTTCTTCGTAGCAAGATAATTAGATCTGTTTATTTCTCAAGAAGACTGATATGACCTCAGGTCGTGCTCATCTGGAGGTATAAATCGGACTGGATATTCCAGCTTAGTCTTGCATAGGTATTTCATACTGCAGATCATTAACTGTGTCATAGTCCGTAGGCTGTAGCCCTATATATTGGGCATAATAAGAAACATGGTAGTGGATAAGAGCTACTTTGGATACATGCTAAATTACCCCTTGCTTGCGCTTGCCTCCATGAAACCGTTCATGTCTCATTGGCAAAGACAATAATTCTTTGACAAATAAAATTGTGGTACTACCACTGTAAATTAGAAGTATGCAACTGAATAGTTTCATAATGGTATTCAAAATAAAACTCCTTCGGACCTAGCAAAAATGTACTTGGAATAAGCTTTTAGGATTCCGTTTTCCCTGTATATTACAACAATTCACTAAAGAATCAAGTTCCTTTCCCAACTTCGAAAAGAAAAGCACCAGCAATCCTTGAAGTCATGAGTGTTAGTGAATCATGCATAGTATTATCATCAAGGGTACGTTGAATCTAGTGCAGTTGCAGTTTTCCAACAAATTCATGAATGATGAAAATAGTTATATTGAACTTTTTCATCCAGCCTTCATTTTAACCTCTCTGATGCATCTCTCTTCCTCACTTTGTTAGAATCTCCACCAGATCCACATACCCTGTCTTCTCATTAACTCACTTTCTAACCCTGCGCCAGATCCGTAAATCCAAAGCTCTTGTGTGGAAATAGGGGTTTCCTTTGCTGCTTCTTTGTTTTCCAGTCTAACTGGCCAACCCCAGCCATACCGAAAGTAGGACACGATTATGCGCAATGTTGCATTGGGGCCGTATAACAGCTATACGAAAACCTTGTCAAAGTGACAAGGTTTACTTGGTATGCACAAGAATGCACCAGATACTTGATCACCGAAACTTGATAATCACTTTAACTAACAGTTTCCCTGTCTTCTTCAAACGTGTACTTGCCCGTAGGCTGCTCTCTTGCTTGGTCATCCGACTCATCCCCATTTACGCATAGATGGAGAATAATTGAAGTATGGAAATAATAAAGTTTTCAGAAAATTCTCCTTAACCATATAAAGGAGATAGGAAAAAAAACATGCAACTTCACATAGCTAATACACACTTCATGATGTTATAAAAGAAACCATGAGAAATAAGTACCACGAAGGTTGGGATCTAGATAATCCTTGTCCTTGGACGGAGAACTTGCTGTATATTCATTGATCAACCTCAACGTTCTGTTGTCTATTACCCTGTCAATAGAACATCAACACGAGTTAGCCAAAATGTGGCTGAGCATTATACAGACCTAGATCCATTACTGTCCGAAGTTCAGATCAAATACCAATAAAAGAAAATGAAATTGCCAGCGAGAATTAATAAGCTTGCTATACATAGTTGGGACCCTAGAACATCAACACAAGTTAGCCAAAATGTGGCTTGTGCATTCTTCGGACCAAGACGCATCACTCTCTAATGTTCAGTTCAAATACTCAATGTTTAACAAGGAAAAGAAAATGAAAGTGCAAAGAGAGTTGTTAGGCCCACTTGATATATATTGCTTTTAGATGAGTTGGTAACTTGAGATGGAACCAATGTTTTAATTTTGACAAGTTAGGGGTTCAAGTAATAACCCTTGCATTTGTTACCCATGAACTTGTGAGTGCATATGTTCACTTGAAGTTTGGTTAGTGATGCCCTCTGTGTGGCCCGTGTGGCATGTTTGTTTACCTACACGTGTCGATGAGCACATGCAAGGGAGAGTGTTAATCTTGATATCCATTGTTGGGTTTACTTTATCAGCTTATGCGTTTGGATAATTTGGTAATTTAACATGAATCAACAAAAAAAATTATGAAAGAAAGGTAGTATTTAAGCAAAGTTCAATCAACAACATAACCAGGACAAAGCAGATATTTCAAATATTCAGCAAGAAGACACCAACAGCGAAACATTAACTAGTTGAGGAGAGCTGACAAAAAGCATTGCCAACTTAAAGCAAACTTAATTCATTTGAAGGCCTCTGGTATTACCAACATATGGTCCAAGCTAAAATAGTCTTAAGAGAAACTTACCCCAGTCCAAGAGGATCGATACATTCCATTCCACGAGGGAAGGATTGTAAATTGTTTAGACCTTTTCTAACTGTTGATGGCTTCCGCTCAAACTTTTGAGCCACTGGAACTGCTCTTGTTTCCCTCATCTCACGGACCCTACGACCAAGCTGCCAATAAAGTATAAGTTGAATCAGTTGCATCATATCTCTAAAATACGAACAAAATGTGTATTTAGTTACAGTTAAAGAACCAAGAAAGGCAAGTAAGTTAAATGATGTCATGACATCAGTTTCGCACCAAAAAGGTAAAATCATAACCCCCAAGGGAGCTTACCAATGAAGCTTGAACTACAGTATCCAACTTGCGGACAATAGTTAATGACGTTTACTTTTGAACCATATTGACAGAAATAGCAGCTATGCTTTGATTATAGTACATGGAGAGTGTAAAAAGTAGAGCGTAATACTAGACTCCCACGAGTGTGTCATGAAAATGAGGTATAGTTGATTTTATATTTGCACGACCCACTTAACCTATGATTAATAAGAGCATGTTAATATGACACTTGTCAGTTGTCACACCAAGTGTGCCTCGTTTTCATGTCTAGCATTAATAAAAAGTAAATAAGGAAACGAGGCACAGTAAAGCTGCTAAATCTAGCATGAACTGCAAACGAAGATATAACTCCATCTGGTAAGACAAACGTTCGTTCGAACTTTCTAAATTGCATATTACTTTGTCAACCCTTACTAAATAGACAAAAATACATGCTAGCTTATCTGCTGATGAATGATCAGTTTCAAGAATATTTTCAGCAAGAAATTTTGTACTATCATCTTAGACCAATCCATTAATTAGCTTAGCCGAATTCCTACTGAATAGCATTAGATGATACTTCACTAATCCCTATGATTTTGCTTCAAATTGAGTATCTATCCCTATCACACTATATGTCGCCAAAAACAGGAATAATATAGCATCAAAATAATAAATGTTATTAGCTTCTCCAAATTAAGCTCATTCAAAGTCACCCGCCGATTAATATTGTCTCACATCCGCATCCAGATTATTTAAAGGCATAGCATTTCCTCAATTAACCTTAATTGAATAAGTTAAAAAAAAGGAATAATTCAGGTGATAGAATTTCCATTACCTCAGACTCGTCGACATGTTTCCAGACACCAGGCTCCTCACCATCCCATCTATCATCATCTTTACCATCACCTCTACTCCCATCAGCTCTGGACCGATTCTTAGACCCAACTTTAGGATCAGCGACGGAATCCTCATCGCCGGAGGAAATACTAAGCATCTCGACCTCAGAATCATCATCATCGTCAACAGACTTGTTCCGCTGCTGATTCCTGTGCATGATCGGGTTAGGGTTTTGCTGAGGACGGTGATTTGAAGGTGGTTGAATGAAATTGAGAACGGGTTTGGAGGATCTTGAAGAAGAATGTTGATTTGAAGAAGGGATTGTGTAATTGAGATCTCGAGTGGCTTGTTCCTTCAACGCGATCTGTAATAGCTCGTCTTCGTCAGTGTCGCTAGACATTTTTGGGGGATTTTTTGGTAATTTAAAGATAAATTATTTGTAAATTAATTTAAAATAAATTATATTTATGGAAACGGGATAAATAATATTTCTATTTATGAGAATTGAATGCAGGAAGAAGATGAGCTGACCCAGTGAACGGGAGAGTGGGATGAGGGAGGGGACAGGGGAGGGATAAGTATTTCCGGGCGTATAGCTTCAATACTTATCTTGTCCACAATAGGATAATATTCCCTTTGCGTAAAAAAAAAAATAAGCTTCACTTGTTGTATACTAAGTACTAGTAATACACCCGTGCGTGTAATGTACGACGAAATTACGACAAAATTCTTATATATGAATAGAGATATTTGAAGAAATACCACACAAACATTATAACAAAGGACATATTTACAATAAAAAGTATTTATGCATTACATTAAAATATTTAGAAAAATAAAAAGAAATATTATTATATACTTTGGAATCAATTTAAAAGTATTAGATATAAACCTTACCCAATAAAAAAATAAATAGTTCTATAATATTTCGTCCATAAACATTAGAAATATTTAATCTACCCGTAGCACTATTATAAAGTAATTCTTATTTGCTAAAATTAAGAGTTAAGACCAAATTGAATTTAACAACATTTAACCCACTCAATTGTTTTAAAGTTAATATAAATATATATAAGCAAAATACAATTAAAATATTATGAGAAAAAATAATAATCATTAATTAGACAAAAAAAGTTGGAGATAAGATAATATGAATATATGAGAAGGAATAGAACAAAAAAATCAAAGAGAACTATTGTAGCAAGTATTATAAAATGGGACACAAACAACTTCATATTCAAATATAATTGTTATTGTTTGTCCCTGTAATTATCCTCTACAAAATCTTAGAAAAATGTGACCAAATAACAATATTGTAAGTAGCTAGAATACTGTCATTTTAAAAAAATAAAAAATAAAAACTAAATAAAAGATGCAGCAAAATTCTATCAAACACTGCCGCTACAGATCCCGACCATCGTCCCCGCTTCCGCCGGTGGTCATACCCTCTCATCAGCAAACAAAAAATCCTCAATCCCTTAGTTGAACACCAACCACATTATTCTCAAGCTAGGCACTCCGTTCAACCTTCGAAAAACTCCTTAAGCGACGACGGGTTCGTATCCTCACAATTCCAAAAGAAAAAAAGTCCTTCTCTTCCTGTAACAACCAAATAAGTAATTTTATAAATAAAGAAAGCTTAAGGAATTAACAATTTTCCATAACCGCTCCCTACTTTACCGTCCCTATTGTTCAATTTCCCCAATTTAGTTCATCAACAATGCTTAATAGAATTTTATCACCTTTCAAAAACGTAGAAAACTTAAAATAATTTCCTCAATTTACTCAATCAACAATTTTTTACTGCTAAATTTCATTCCAAATAAATTTGGAATCAGAAAGAGAGAGAAAATACCTTCTCATTCGCACAAGTTATTTTGATTGTTCAAAAAGAATATAGCATATTGTTAACGCATAATATTAAAAACTAAAAGAAAAAACAATAAAAGAAACATCACTATATGTATATCATACAATTTAGAAGAGTTTAAGGACAATATTAATAATAACACACACATATAGAGGTGGCCGGTTGACCAAACCGCCGGTTAGCCGGTTGAAAATCGGCGGTTGAAACTTCCAAAATCCCCAACCGGAACCGAACCGCCTAACCGGCTAGACCGGTTACGGTTTAGGCGGTTCACGGTTTTAACGGTTATCCGGTTAACCTCCGGTTTGACGGTTTGGATATGCTCGGTCGAGTCCTTGGTGTTGCTCGGCCGAGCAACCCTTTTAGGGTTTAGGGTTTTGAGGGTTGCTCGGCCGAGTCTTTGGTGTCGCTCGACCGAGCAACCCTTTTAGGGTTTAGGGGTTGAGGGTTGCTCGGAAGTCTTTGGTGTTGCTCTAGAGCATATCATTTTTCGCTTAATTTTTTAACGGTTTTTGAAAAAGTTAACTTTTAATTTTTTTCAATTTTTTTTTGAATAAATAAGACTATTTTAGACTTAAGTTTACTACATACATTTTTTGCAAAAAGGTTTATAAAAAAAGTTATGAATTTTTAAAGAAATAAAATTTAACGGTTTTTTGAAAAAAGTTAACTTTTAATTTTTTTCAATTTTTTTTTGGATAAATAAGACTATTTTAGACTTAAGTTTACTACATACATTTTTTGAAAAAAGGTTTATAAAAAAAGTTATGAATTTTGAAAGAAATAAAACTTAACTTTTTTATAAGAAACGAAAGTATATAAATAAAAAAAACGACGGTACCCTTAAATTTTATTAATTAAAATACAATTACAACGAGGGTATTGGTAGGAGTGGTGGTGGTAGGCTGGTAGTAGTGGACCTAGTGGTATTGATAGGAGTGGTAGTGGTAGCCGGTAGGAGTGGTAGTAGTAGTGGTAGTAGCGGTAGTGGTAGTGGTGGTAGTAGTAGTAGTGGTAATAGTAGTTGTGGTGGTGGTGAATGGTGATGGTGGTGATGTAGACCGGTAGTAGTGGTAGTGGTAGGTAGCGATAGTAGTGGTGGTGGTAGTAGTAGTGGTAGTAGTAGTGGTGTTGGCGGTGATGGTGGTGGTGTAGACTAGTAGTAGTGGTATTGGTAGGAGTGGTAGAGGTGGTAGTGGTAGTGGTAGCGGTAGTAGTGGTGGTGGTAGTAGTAGTAGTGGTAGTAGTAGTGGTGGTGGTGGTGATGGTGGTGGTGTAGACTGGTAGTAGTGGTATTGGTAGGAGTGGTAGTAGTAGCGGTAGTAGTAGTGGTGATAGTAGTAGTAGTGGACCTAGTGGTAGTAGTAGTAGTGGTGGTGGTGGTAGTAGTGGTGGTGGTAGTAGTGGTGGTGGTAGTGGTGGTGGAGGTGATGGTGGTGGTGTATGTAGACTAGTAGGAGTGATAGTACTAGTAGTAGTGGTAGTAGTGGTGGTGGTGGTGGTGGTGGTGGTGGTGGTGGTGGTGTGGTAGTAGTAGTGGTGGTGGTGGTGGTGGTGGTGGTGGTGGTGGTGAGCATAACGGCTAGTTTGAAAAAGTAGCGGCTGGAATGAGTTCAGCGTTCGCTCGGCCGAGCAACTCATATGACTCGGCCGAGCATGACCGTTATTGAAAATTAACACTACTGGAAGGTTATGCTCGGCCGAGCAACTCATATGACTCGGCCGAGCAAGCCAAAACCGGCGGTTAACCGGCGGTTGGCCGGTTTTTCAAAATTTCAAACCTTAACCGAACCGGCCAATTACCGGTTTCGGTTAGCCGGTTCCGGTTAACCGCCGTTGACCGGTTTTGACCGGTTTTGGCCGGTTTTCAACCTCCCGATTGGCCGGTTCGGTTTATAAAATGGACACGTCTACACACATATATATAAGACATTCGAGTGGGACGGAGGCAGTAATAGTCATTCAAAATATTTTTCAATTTATTTTCATCATTATATAACAATATTGATTTTACAAATATAATCTCTTTGCTAATTATATAAATTAAGAAAGAATAAAAAATGAACAAATTCAGTTGAAAGTATTTTCTTGTTGAAATTGGATAGGGAAGATAAAGTTAGAGAGAAAAAGCCCCCTCCTTCATTCCTTCCCCAACTCCACATTCACCACCAGCCCTTTCTCCCTTCCCACCCTAACCTTTTGCCATTCCAAAGCCCCACCACCTCTTATTCCCTCCTCTTCACATAACCCTCATCCGATTTTCAATATACAACTCCAAGCCACCGCATCCGCCACCGCAACTCACGCCACCGGGATTTCACCGGCACCACCACCACACCTCAAATCTGCCACAACATACAAACTTTGTTAAATTAATTTTTTTTGTAAAGACTTGGTTTAAAAAAAACAAAAAAAACTTCATCCTCTCCAACCTCATTTTAATTTGTAAAATTAAAAACCCACACCCCACACCTCTCTCCCTCTCTCCGTCATCCTCTCATCTACTTACCCGACCCCCACCCCATTTTACCTTCACTCCGCCCAACCGCCACCATCACTTCCATTAAACCCGTTCAAGGCATATAATAATCATTAAGAAACAGTTCATTTTTGTAAGAAGACCGATATGAATTAGACATTAAATTAAGTGTTAGTGGATCACCTTCACTAATTTTTCGACATCAGAAGCTAAATTTTGTAGGTAAATGTCCTCAGTACTTTTTGCATCAGCCACTCTGTCATCCTCTCTTTTGGCACAATCCACAACCAAAACTGTTGCAACTTTGCCCTTGGATTTGAGTTGGTGACTCTTCTTGAGCAACTTCGGACCTCCCTGTAGCTTCTCACCACCTCCGGTGTAAAGGAAGTCTTCGGAAATCTTATAAGTGCTTCTCATTTGCTTCGGGAAATTGGCAGTTATGAACTCTGATGAATTCCAGCTGTGTTCACAGGTCAGAAAATCACCATAAATTGCCAAAACAAAAGAGAAAAGCCATTTCTACGAACTAATGGAAAATTAAAGCAGACAGTTTCATATCTACACGGTGAGATGCAGCCAAGAAAAACATACCATAACTCTTGTCATTCAAAATACTCTGATGCCTACACAACCTTGATCATTTAGTCCAAATATAAAAGTAGATCTATTCACTTGATACATTCCAGTCATGGAGTTCAGTCCAGACCAGCAATTAGATGATGAAATAGTTTTTTTCTGTTCATTTTCCTACTTTATTTATTATTTTGATAAAAGAAGAATGTTGTTAGACGGGAGAAACGATGCAATTACCAAGGGGAAAGCTTTCCTCCAAAATGAAAAAATATAGAAAACGTAAAAGAAGCAAAAGATATTGACGGTTTCTTCTTACATAGAGGTAACTGATTCAAAGTTGAAAACTTTTCAGCATTTGAACAACCACCACATTACCCAATATACTCTCCATTCTCCAAAATATCTAGATGCTCCATATTATCAAATCACGCCTAAAAGCTTTTAAGTTTTCTAAAATAAAAAAATTTAAAAGAACATTACTTGTTAGATGGTGTCTCAATTTTCTGTAATGCCAGTTGTAGCAACTTTGAATTCACGCCTACAATCTGCTGAGCGAGTAAGTTCCCTTGGGCTCTCTCTCCATGCCTAAAACCATCAAAAACATGCTTTTGTTCCATTTGAGAAAGTTTCTTTTTTGCTGCTATGAGGCGCTTCTGAAGCTTCTTCTTCTCTTTCCATTCCTGTAATCCACAACAAATATGTTTCTCTTTTAAACTAAATTTAAATAAATCAGCCTAAGATGAACAAAAACTGCCTTCTTCAATGCTGAAAAGAAGAATGTAAGTGGGACAGATGAATAATTTGGTGGACTGGCTTTATATATATATATATATACACATGCAAGTAGAAATGTTACATTGGAAGAGATCATGCTACCAACGGTTTTCATTTCAAATAACCAGTTTCTCAGAAACACCCCTGCACCTAATGCTCGATATCAACTTGGAAGAAGTGCAGAAATTTGTGAAATGCGACACTTCTTAAAATCTTTGTAATGACTACGGAAAGAGAGCTTAGACAAAATGCATGTTTATCAGTTATCCTTTCCAAATAATTGACAACTTTCCACAAGGCTCACTTGTCTATGCATGCTGACAGGCACAGCAATTGGAACTCCTAAGAATTAGCATCAAAATGGGTATATCGTTGTGGGACTGTTAAGCTTGATATTAAAAACCCACACCCCACACCTCTCTCTCTCTCTCCGTCATCCTCTCATCTACTTACCCGACCCCCACCCCATTTTACCTTCACTCCGCCCAACCGCCACCATCACTTCCATTAAACCCGTCAAGCAGATCCAAAAGCCCTTTCTTTCTCCTCACCCAAGTTAAAAGGACTCATCATTCTTGCCCACAGACCAACCATCGGCTACTTTCAAAGCCCCCTCATCCACCATTTTCGCCGGCGATCAAAAAAAATAAAATAAAAAATGAAACATGAAGCCACCACCATGGATTTAGAGAGTGAAGGTGGAGAAACCCATTACCTTACAAAAAATTCTATATCTTTCTCCTTGATCATCGCCACTACCACTCGTAGCCGCCACACCCATTACGCCAAGAAAATCTCCTCTACAAAGCCAAAACAAAATAACAAAAACAATAATCCAACTCAAATAAATTTAATAAAAATTGAGAGAATTTACCTCCGAGCTATGTGTGTGTTTGTTCATGTCGGTGTGTGTGTCTGTGGTTGTGGGGGTGTGATCGAAGAGGAGGGTTGGAGAAAGTAGTATAGACAGAAATTTGAATTTCAAATTTCTTCATCATAAAGCGTGCACCTCTTCCACTACCAATAGAATTGTACGCAAGTTTGACCCATTCAGCCTTATTTAATTATTTTTCCATTTCATTAATTATGCATTTACGAAAATACCCTTCTTACGAAAATGCCCTTGTTTTTGCAAAAATTTGCAACTATCTTCCTTTTATATATTTATAGATTATTAAAAACTAGTATTTCAGTGCGTTGCACGAAAATTTAAATTATAAGTATTTGATGAATATATGTAAATGAAAAAAATATTAAACTAATAAAAATATATATGAGCGATAACTAACTAAATAAATAAGATAATAATTAAATATTATAAGTTACGAAAAACTTTCTTATACACGACATTATCCGTCGATTGTTTATAATTATTATCACTATCGCCATCATATATTAAAATTATGGAATTGGTTACTCTAGATAAAGCTACGTACAACTTGCTATGACTGAATACTGGTTTCTTCAAAAGAAGACCCACATTAGACAAAGATTGGTCTTGACTTTTATTTATCGACATTGCATATGACACCATTATCGGAAATTGTCTTCGTTGGAACTTGAATGGTAGTCTTAGATCAGAAGGCGTAAGCGACATTCTTGGAATAAGAACATTAGGAACAAAATCTCCCTTTGACAAAACGCGTCCTTCTAAAACATGATTATCAAGTCATGTAATAATCAATCTCGTGCAATTACATAACTCAAGCGAATGATCTATATTACGAAGCAACATCACAGGAGTTCCAACCTTTAAATTTAACTCATGATTAGGAACTCGGGAGTATGAATGTCGTTCAACATACTAACATTTCGATCATATTGACTTGGAGAATCTGAGCTTAAATACATTCTTCCTTCTAATTTATTAGCCAAAACCATATAATCATTTATAGAATTAACCACTTCTAGAGTTGGTGCTAAAATAGCACTCTCTTCAAGATACGATGAATCATCATTGTCACTTCCAAATTTTGGATATGTACTCTTAACAATTGTCGATAGGGGTGTGCAAACCCGCCCATCGGTCCGCAAGGCCCGTGCCCGCAAGGCCCGCGCCCGCAAGGTTTTCAACTCTGCTGGGCTTGACTGCTTGAAAGCCCGCGGGGTTTGGGCTGAGATCGGGCTTTCATTGTTCTTCGGCCCGTTAGGCCCGGCCCGGCCCGCATCCTTCAAAAGTCTAAAACCCATTTAGGCATTTACTGATTTGTTAGAGCATGAAATTTAGATACTAGGAATCTTGTTGCCTCTCCATATACAATACATTACAGGGGATGAACTCATCTACTATGTGATTGAAAGATGAAGATAAGTTGCAGCAAATCTGGTTTAGCGAGCCCACAAGGTTATTTTTGAAGATAAAACGAGCATGTGATTCTTCTGTTTAATCCTTCAACTCCTGTAGCCACCGTTTGACAAGAGAACACAATACATACACATCTGCATATATCATTCATCAGTTCATATACAAAATGTTAAATGATAGATAGTGTATAATAATGAAACTCAATCTTGTAAGGGACAAAAGTGCTAATCAACTGAAGAGCTGCCCATAATTTTTCTGAATCATAAACATGGATTAGTTATAGTTTAAATTCATTATTAAGAGTGAAGTACATTATCTTCTATATATGGCAAATGTGTATAACCTGGAAGATAGGTTTGGAAAGAGCAGTTATCAAGATCGCAGATATGCTTTAAGAAGTTGAAGTTTGTAATTTTAAATTTGGGCCCGTCAAGCCCGAGCCCGCTAAATGCCCGCTTAAAGCCCGCAAAAGCCCGTTAATTTGAGCCCGCTAAATGCCCGCTTTGTTGGGCTCTTGAAATTGAAGCCCGCAACTAAATGGGCTCATACCTGGCTTTGAGCCCGCGCACACCCCTAATTGTCGATATTGGGTCATTGAACTCCTTGATTAAAAACTTATCAGGAATATCTATAGAAGCACATCCATCATTTGGTTCCCCAATCTTTCCATCTCCAATTTTTGCAATCCATTCAGCAAACAATTTCAAATCTTCACAGCTATAACCGAATCTAATGTTCTGTAATTTCATATTCCTTGTCAATCTTAATACGGTACAATCCCTCCTCAAATACGATGAATTAATGGTGGCATGAACAATATCTTGCCTGCTACCTTTTGGAATAACTGGTAGTATTTGTCGAAAATTCACCAAAAACCAATGTCTTACCTCCAAATGGAAGATTACCTCTAGACGAATTAACAACGCTCATGATATCTCTCATAGTTCGATCCAATGTTTCAAAACATTGTTTATGCATCATTGGAGCCTCGTCCCATATGATAAGCCTTGTCTTCATTATAAGCTTTGCAAGAGGACTTCCTTGTTTTATGTTCAAACTGAATTTTCATTGGGGTCAAATGGAATATGAAATCAAGAATGCGCAGTTCTACCACCTGGCAACAAAAAGAGATGCTATTCCACTCGAAGCCACATTTAACACAATTTCTCCTTTCGATCGCAATCCTGCAAATAGAGTTTTCCAAATATAAGTTTTTCCAGTTCCACCGTAATTATAAACGAAAAATATCTTTCCAATATCTGAATTGCATGATTCGATGATGGTCTTGTAAACATGATGTTGCTCATCATTCAAATTTAACACAAGATTGTTATGTTCTTCTGCCAATTTTTTTGGATCACAACACATTTCATATTGTATAAGCCTATTTCGTGAGAATTGGAAAAACTCATCTTTAGGGAATGACATTGAAGGGAAATCATGTAAACTCCTCCCACGAGCTGCCAATATCTTCTCAACTTCCACAAGTGCATAATTCTTTATTTGATTTTCATTTAATTGCAACCCTATGATACAAAAACTAATCAAGTGAATAAAATGTAAGGCTAAATTAATGTAAGTCAATAAACTACACGTACCTTGGTATTGTAATAAATTTCTCTGATTGAATAAAATATCATCAGATAAATAAATAAATAAGACCAACATGATTCCCAAACCACTTTAGGACGATTCATAGATCCAGATGATAGTAATGTATCGAAGAGGATTCTAAGGGATTGAGCAGATGCAAACTGGTTTGCCTCAACGATCCCATCAATGTATTCTTTATCATCATCTAATAGCCCTAATGCATAGCAAGCGTCCCCGGAAAGAAGGATATTGTACCCCCATTAATTAAACACAAATCCTTGAAACATCTTGCACCACGTACTATGTTTAAGAGGCATCTTAAGTAGTATAGATCTCCAGAACCTAGAGGAACAAAGAAAATACGTCCAATTGCAAAGCCCTTTTTTCTTGGCATCCATTCACGTGCAATCGATTTCCACACAAATTTTGTGGGAAATTCAGCATATGTCAAATTCTTTACATCAGGATATTTCTTGTTAGCTTCCATCCATGCGAAGAAAATACTCTGGTTCACTGATTTACGATTCACCAAATACTCAATATTATCTGAATCTGTGAAAACGACATTTTGTTAGGAAGATGAAAACTCAAACGCTCGACCGATGGGTCTTTGAATTGTATTTCAAATCCAAAGATTCTCCAAGCAGCTTCACAAGATGAAATGTATCGACAGTCATAATATAAACTCACCTCATCAATATTCTTCACAGAATTATCATCATTTGACGACTGATAAAAGGTTGCAGTTACACGATCATTGCCCTTGTTTACGTACTTAAATAAATACTTGATCGCACATGGTTGATTACACCACTCCACGTTTAAATGAGCCCCATACTAATCAATAAATATCGATTATAAGGAACAACGTGTCTATTATCTAACACAACTCCATTTTTAACAATTGTTCTTCCATTATTCCTTCGTCTGTATACTGCATATCCGTCTTCATCAATTGTAGTTGTTTCAACAATTTTTTTTGGGAAAATGCTTCGAACAATGACCATCAACCATGCAAGGGGAATTTTTTCTAGCATCACCACATGCACCGTGAACCATAAAATCTTGAACTGCAGCATAGTAAATTGGATCCTCATTCTCATCAGGAATCTCCGCGAAAATAATACAATCAATTCTATCTCCCGTTTGATTTTTATCTTCATGGGCAAGGAACAATAATATGTGAGCATGCGACAACCCCCTCTTTTGAAACTCCCCAGTGTAAATTACTGAAACAATTTATACATAAATTTTTTATAATGTTAGATAGTTGACAAATAACATATAATGCATTTTTTACGTCATATAAGATACATAAATAATTAAAAAAAAATACCTGCTCTTATATTCCCAAATATCTTATTTTTGCGAAGGTCCTTAATTAAACCATCAAGTTTCACTATGTACGTAGATCATTCCAATTCCGATCTTGCCTGAAATAATTATTTAGTCTTAGTATATTAAATTGAGTCATGATTTGAAAATATAAATAAATTAATAATAATAATAATAAATATTTACCTGACAGAAGCAATGCGATTAGCGATTTCATTCTCAGTATCGTATATATACAATTGAGCAAATTTTGGTGTTGAACCTTCGGATGATAGTAAACTACCAATTAAATGATAGTTTTGTCCATGCAGTTTAAATACCGAAGGGGCACTACATTGGTTTATGTGAGTGTCAATCTTTCCTCCCATTGAAGTGAAACAAAATATACTATTATAGGAGCGAATGTTTTGACGAAAATGCTTATTTTTTCGTTGATGCCAAATAACAGTAATTGTAATTCTGGAGGAGGTTCTCTTAAAAGAGGAAGTTGAATTTTCCCTTGATTACGACATAAACAATGTTTTGGATTTCGAGATTTATAATGACGATATAATCTCTCTTCGTACCAAGATAACGCAGCACAAAAATTACATTTGAAACTTTGATCGCCAATATTCCAAAAATTTGTGAAATAAAAATTAAAAATACTAATATCAGCTCAATATGTAAACAAAGAAAGTTTCTCCCGTGGTTAAGAAATGGCAAAGGGAGTATCATGTTATCATGTATAAGTAATAATAATAAAAATATTTATTTATAAATCTTAATTAGTTTAACATGTAATAATATTAGAAAGTAAATAAATAATTAAAAAAAACTTGTATTAAAATCAGTAGATTTTTATATCTTTTTTTTTATACAATTTTAATCAAGATAATATAAAACAATGAGATCATCTTTTGGAGTAAGAAAATGTTATTACTAAGTGAAAAAGTAGCATGTATAGTAATCTCATGTGTTATTTTTTATGAATAGATCATGTATAAAAACCTTTCTATCCATCCTGCATTAAAATTCTAACCTAAATTGGTCAAAAAAAAAAAACTCTAAACAAATTCTTGACATTTCATCATTTCCACTAAAATAAACTATAAACTATAAAGATGATTGAAGAAAATAAAATAAAAATAAAATAGAAGAATGGAAATTGAAAGGTAGTTTAGTGTAACTCTATTAATTAATTGGTACTCGTATTTATTTTGAGACGGGAGAGGTAGAAGTAAATAGAAATACCAAACAAATCTCATCCCATCCCATCAAAACCTCTAACCCACCCAAAATTTACATTTCGGCATTTTCATTCTCTATGTCATTCGCTTAATTTTAATATTGCAACAATAACACCAACAAACCTATCCCATCATCTCTGAACAAAATAAAAGTGATGGGTGTTGGTATAATGCCCTAGGCTTTAGTTATGTTTAACTTAAACCGTTATGTATCATCTTTATCATTTGTTATAGATAAATTTTATTTGGTTTATTATATGTTTACATGTTTATTATATTGAACTGCGTCCCTAGTTGTTGTGAACAACTAGTATAAGTTGATAATGGATAATCATGGAGATGATTATATGCATGGAGATGCACATTACACTTATAGGTACTTGCTAGAGAACGAGTACTAGACTTAACCTACTTATGAGATTTATGACATGGTCTGTTGTCATGATTAAATCTCATGATAGTCGTGTCATTGGAATCCTTTGTACCTGAGATTATCATCGTCTTTCACATGATGAACGTTGTGTTTAATGTAGTCTAACACTATCTTTAGTCGGATAGCAATAAGGGCTATGTTAGCACGATTGGATTCTTGTAGGGAAGAATGATAAGTCAAGACGGGATTTGTCCCTCTTATGAAGAGAGATGTTTGCTTGGGCCCCTCGATGAATAGTGTTGATGAAATGTATGGCCATACTCAAGAGATTTGATAGAGATCAAATGCACTTGGATTATCAACATATTCGGAATCGAGAAAGCATTGAACGAAATGAGTTGACATAGACAATGACTCATGTTCTATTGGACATCGTGGATAAAGGGATTGTGACATTTGATCTATTGGGAAAATCAAGATTTGATGTTATATTAATTGGGTGGATATAATTATTTGGTAGAAACCACTTATGTCTTGGGAGGTCGATGTTTCGACTCACTACCAACATAAATATAATTCCTATTTGGGTCACACACAAAAAGCGAATTTGATTCTGGCTGAAAATTGGAATTGGAGTGCTGGCTTGTTGTGTGGTGCGACATAGTCTGCCATTGGCTTGGTTCATCGCGCGACAAACTCTGCCAGGCACGACTCGTGACCACGAGCACGACTCGTGATCACGACTGTAATTTTGGTCACGAATCGTGGTATGACTGATTTTAGGCTTGGGCACGACTCGTGCCAGCGCCCTGAACTCGTCCGTACACGTTTTCCTTGACGGGAAAGGTTTTGGTTCAACAAGGATTCCTACCCTAATTTTTAGGGGATTTATATATGATAAATACTATCCTTTTGCAGCCATTAAAAAGTTAGTCCATGACATGTTATTTTGGGGTTTATGAAATACCAAAATAGAGATCTAGATTATGAATCAAAGATCAAAATACTCCAAGTAAATTCCATATTATTAGCCATTGATTATTGAAAGGTGTTTCAATAATCGGAAGGATCATCTAGCAATCCAACAAGAAGTGTTCTTGGTTCGTTCGCGTGTGGATCACCATTAGAGGGAGGTTGCTTTATCTCCTAAAGCTTGAAGATCTCCATTGTTGATTTCATCACCAAGGTAGAACAAGGAAGAAGAAGATCCAAGTTTCATCAACGGTTCAAACATTCGAAGGTTGTTCATCGATTCAAATAAGATTTGAATCTAAGATCCGTTTTGAAAGACCAACATAATCGCATTAAGGTATGTAAATTCTATTTCATGGTTTTGACTATTCATGTTAGACAGATCTAAGGGCTAGGGTTTTGTTGTTATTTCTAAGTCTTCCGCTACGTTTGTAACCCCAAAACCCAACAATGGTATCAGAGCCGTGTCTTATCATGATTAGGTTAAAATTGGCATGCTAGATTTAATGTGATTAAATGCTTTACATGCTATATGTGAAATAGATCTATGATTTTATGTGTGTTGTTTTGAGAAAACAAGTATATGTGATATGCCATGATAATTATTAATAATTGATTAATATGATTAGTCTTTTACATGGGATATTGATCTATTTAATGTGATTAAAGTAGATTGGTAAATTCTCACAATTGAAATCAAATTTTTTGTTTAAGGAATTGATGTTCATGTCTAATGTGATTAACATGATTATTTGAATTCATATATTTTGAGAATGGAATAATTATGTAGTTAATAATTGTTATTTATTACATGATTATTGGTATGATCCTAAAGTAGGATTTTTTGTGAAAATCCCATGTTCATGATGATGTACACATAAGTTTCATATACAACCATGCGATGTTTGTTACATATTGAAAACCTTCTAAATATTTTAGTCTTATGACATTCCTTGATTAGAACACTTGTGAAATTTTAGGATATTTTGATGTAGTTTCAGCCAAAGTTGGGTGCATCATTATATCTTAATTTGTGATCAAGTTGATATTATGGTTGATGTAGTTTTGGTCATAGTCAGGTGCATCGTTTCGTGTCTCATATGTTTGAAAAAGGTTTTGACTTAATTGGTGCTTTCAAATGAGATTTGACCCAAGGCATAGATGAGATGTAAAACATGTTTTTGACATATGATGTCTAAGGAAATCTCATAAAAAGATCTAAGAGTCATATAGAGATATGATTGATGTTTCTACCTAAATAGCTTGATTTCGGGCATTAGCTCAGTTAAACCGGAATTAAGTGAAATATGGATCTTAGCCCACTATAATTATATGATACATGTTTGTATTTGAAGGTGTATAATTTAGTGGGAGCATTTGTGAAATGCATTATTTGCTCTTAGATGATAAATGCGTTGATATTGATATGTGTCATATGGTTTGCATATTTTGTTGTAGAAATAGCATTACACAATAAATTGCGATTCGTCCTTATGAAGGACAAGTTTGAAAGGGACGGTGCAGATAATTCTGATTGGATCAGAAGCCTAAGAATTGTTCTTAGGCAAATGTGTACGTTCTTGACGAATTCATTCCTGCTGAACCCACTGCAAATGTTGCAAAGGGCAGATAAGGAGCAATATAAGAAATATAGAGATGATTCCTATGATTTTGTTTGCCTTATGCTTGCCACCATGTGTAAGGCTCTTGAGAATGACCTTGAACACATGGAAGTTACTTTTGTTCTAGCACAACGCACAAAGGAAATGTTTCAAGTGCAATCTAGACAAGAGAGGTTTGTTGTGTTAATGGTTAACACAAGAAATGGGTTTTAAAGGAAACATGAAGTAGGAAAAGCAAAGGTTGCTGAACCTAGGGCAAAAGTTGCCAAAGCCGAAGAGGCTAAACCCAAAGTGTCTCAAAAGGATGCAATTTGCTACCATTGCAATGAGATTGGTCATTGGAAGCAAAGTTGCAAGGCTTATTAGGAAGGCCTAAAAGGTGAAGAAGGGCAATATGATTGCTACTACTTCAAGTATCTATATGATAGATATTTTCCTTTCGACTTCTTATTTTTTGGGTATATGATGCCGGATAAAGATCCCACATTTGTTTAAATGTGCAAGGAACAAAGAATAGAAAGGTACTCAAAGAAGGTGAATTAAACCTACGTGTGGGATGGAGCAAGAGTTGCTGCATTAGCCATAAGAACTTATGAAGCCAATTTACCTAGTGGACTAGTACTTGTTTTGAACAAGTGTTACTACGTTCCGGATTTGAGTAAGAGTATTATTTTCGTTTCTTATATGGATGATGAAGGATATAATTTTCTTATTGAGAATAAAAAGTTTTATATTTATTTAATGATATGCCTTATTGTATTGCATATGTCATTGAATGGTCTTCATATCCTTGATGTTAAGAAACAAAATAATATTGAAGATATCTATAATATAAGTGAGAAATCTAAACCGAATGATGTGAACAATACGTTCATATGGCATTGACGATTTGGTCAGATAAATAAGAAACATATATCTAAACTCCATTAACATGGACTTTTAGACTCATATGACTATGAATCATTTGAGGAATGTGGATCTTGTTTATTGGGATTATTGACCAATCCACCCTACACTAAGAGTAGTGGGCTGGCTAGTGACTTATTGATCGTAGTACATGAGATGTATGTGGGCCATTAAGTAGCATTGCTAAGGGAAGATTTCAATATTTCATCACATTCACAGGTGACTTATCTAGATATGGTTATGTCTATCTGATGAAGTCCAAAGGTGAATCGTTTGAGATGTTTCGAACATTTCAAGATGAAGTACAAAACAAACTTGGCAAAAATATTAAGTACTTCGATTAGATCGAGGTGGTGAATATTTGAGCCAAGAGTTTGACAATTATCTCAAAACTGTGAAATTATTTCAGAGTTGACTCCACACGGAACACCACTATGAATGGTGGTCTTATAGGAGGAATTGAACCTTGTTAGACATGGTTCGTTCGATGATGTGTCAAAGTTAACCTTCCTATTTCCTTTTGAGGATATGCATTAGAAATAATGTGGTTACACTGAATTGAGTCCCTACTAAATCGGTTCCTAAGTCCCCACATGAGATGTGGCATGGAAGAAAACTTAGTTTGTCTTTCATGAAGATTTGGGGTTGCAAAACTTATATGAAGAGACTTGTCTCTGATAAGTTAGCACCAAAATCTGACAAGGTTATTTTCGGAAATTAATTTTACAACCGCAAAGAGAACATAATGTTTGTTGCTCTGTATGATTTGTTTCTTGAGAAAAGTTTCTCAATAAAGAATCTAGTGGGAGTAAAATTAATCTTGAAGAAGTTCAAGAACCTGAAAATGACATGGAACCAAGAGTAGAGATGGAACCAAATTCACAAGGAGTTGTGAAACCGGTTCAAGATGCACAAGTCCATCGTAGATCGGATAGGTTACGATCCGAACTCAAGAAATATTGATTTCTCGTATCGGAAAGTAATAAAGAGGAAGTCATTGAGAATTATGATCCTACTTCCTATCTTGAGGCGATGTCCACTCCTAATTTGGATAAATGGTTAGGAACCATGGAGTCCGAATTACAATCCATGTTTGATAATCAAGTTTGGAACTTGATTGAGCTACCTGAAGGTGTAAAAACTAAAGGGTTCAAGTAGGTCTTCAAGATCGACATGGATGGGAAGGTGTATACTTTCATGACTAAGGATTGTAGCAAAGGGATTTAGGCAAATTCATAGTATTGACTATGTTGAAACCTTTTCGCCAGTTACAATGCCAAAGTCTATTAGAATTTCAATTGCCATAATCGCATATTATGACTATGTGATATGACAAATGGATGTCAAACGGCTTTCTTAAAATAGAAAGATTCTTAAGGATGTCTATAGTACACAATCCGAAGTTTTGTCAATCCAAGAAATTCTAATAAAGTATGCATGTTGCAAAGATCCATAAGATGGATTGAAGCAAGCTTCGAGGAATTGAAATCTTCATTTTGATGAATCGGTCAAAGAGTTTGACTTCATCAAGTACGAAGATGAACCTTGTGTATGCATAAAATTCAGTGGGAGCGTAGTATTAATTCTATTGTCTTATTACAATGATATCTTACTCATTGAAAAACGAAGTTTCGACACTCAAGACTGTCAAGTCTTGGTCAAGGAAAGGTTTCTCAATGAAAGATATGGGTAAAGCCGCTTACATCCTTGGTATCAAGATCTATAGAGATAGATCTAAAAGGATAAATTGGTCTGAGTCAAAATACTCACATTGATAAGGTTCTTAGAAGATTATAAGAAAAGTAACTTGTCAATGGGTCATGGTATTACTCTTAGCAATACTCATTGTCTTATGACAACTGGTGAGCAAAAGGGAATGAATGAAGTTCCATATGCTCCGGCATTCGGATCTGTCATGTATGCCATGATTCGTACTAGACCCGATGTCTCGTATGCTTTGAGCATGACGAGTCAATACCAATTTGATCCTGTTGAGAACCATTGGATGGCAGTTGAGACGATCCTTAAGTACTTAAGAAGAACTAAGGATACGTTCTTGGTATTTGAAAGGTTGGAAGTTAATCTTGTTCATAGATGCTAGCTTCCAAACTGACAAAGTTAATTTAAAATCGCAATTAGGATTTGTGTTTATGCTTATTGGAGGTGCGGTTTTGTTGGAAGAGTTCCAAGCAAAAAATTGTAGCCAATTCTACAACTAGGCTGAATTTTAGCGACATCTGATGCAGCTAAAAGAGGCAGTTTAGATCAAAAGTTTATTTAGTGTTTTGGAAATGTTCCAAGTATCACTAATCCGGTGGAACTTTGTTGTGACAATTGTGGTGTCATTTGTGAAACCAATGAAACCAAGGTCACATCATCGATCCAAACACATACTTAGACATTTTTCAAGAATTCATTAGAATGAGAAGACGTTGAGATATGCAAAGTATCAACCGATGATGACATTAGGGATTCACTTACAAAGACCCTCGCACAAGCAGAAGCATGATGGTCATGTTAGGTCCATGGGTATAGGATACCTAGGAAGATGGAGCCTAGTGCAAGTGGGAGATTGTTGGTGTAATGCCCTAGGCTTTAGTTATGTTTAACTTAAACCGTTATGTATCATCTTTATCATTTGTTATAGAGAAAGTTTATTTGGTTCATTATATGTTTACATGTTTATTATATTGAACTGCGTCCTTAGTTGTTGTGAACAACAAGTATAAGTTGGTAATGGATAATCATGGAGATGATTATATGCATAGAGATGCGCATTACACTTATAGGTACTTGCTAGAGAACGAGTACTGGACTTGACCTACTTATGAGATTTATGACATGGTCTGTTGTCATGATTAAATCTTATGATAGTCGTGTCATTGGAATCCTTAGTACCTGAGATTATCATCATCTTCCACATGATGAACGTTGTGTTTAATGTAGTCTAACACTATCTTTAGTCGGATAGAAATAAGGGCTATGCTAGCACGATTGAATTCTTGTAGGGAAGAATGATAAGTCAAGACGGGATTTGTCCCTCTTATGAAGAGAGATGTTTGCTTGGGCTCCTCGATGAATAGTATTGATGAAATGTATGGTCATACTCAAGAGATTTGATAGATATCAAATGCACTTGGATTATCAACATATTCGAAATCCAGAAAGCATTGAACGGAATGAGTTGACATAGACCATGACTCATGTTCTATTGGACATCGTGGATAAAAGGATTGTGACATTTGATCTATCGGGAAAATCAAGCTTTGATGTTATATTAATTGGGTGGATATATTGGTTTGCTAGAAACCACTTATGTCTTATGAGGTCGATGTTTCGACTCACTACCAACATAAATATAATTCCTATTTGGGTCACACACAAAGAGCGAATTTGATTCTGGCTGAAAATTGGAATTAGAGTGTTGGCTTGTTGTGTGGTGCGACATAGTCTGCCATTGGCTTGGTTCATAGCGTGACAAACTCTGCCAGGCACGACTCGTGACCACGAGCACGACTCGTGATCACGACTCGTGAGAAAAGGCACGACTCGTGACAAATTTCAGCACGACTGTAATTTTGGTCACGAATCGTGGTACGACTAATTTTAGGCTTGGGCACAACTCGTGCTCTTGGGCACGACTCGTGCTCTTGGGCACGACTCGTGCCAGCGCCCTGAACTCATCCATACACGTTTTCCTTAACGGGAAAGGTTTTGGTTCAACAAGTATTCCTACCCTAATTTTTAGGGGATTTATATATGATATAAATACTATCCTTTTGCAGCCATTAAAAAGTTAGTCCATGACATGTTATTTTGGGGTTTATGAAACACCAAAATAGAGATCTAGATTATGAATCAAAGATCAAAATACTCCAAGTAAATTCCATATCATTAGCTATTGATTATTGAAAGGTGTTTCAATAATCAGAAGGATCATTTAGCAGTCCAACAAGAAGTGTTCTTGGTTCGTTCGCGTGTGGATCACCATTAGAGGGAGGTTGCTTTATATCCTAAAGCTTGAAGATCTCCATTGTTGATTTCATCACCAAGGTAGAACAAGGAAGAAGAAGATCCAAGTTTCATCAACGGTTCAAACATTCGAAGGTTGTTCATCGATTCAAATAAGATTTGAATCTAAGATCCGTTTTGAAAGACCAACATAATCGCATTAAGATATGCAAATTCTATTTCATGGTTTTGACTAT
The DNA here is from genome assembly GCA_022495995.1 of Adenophora triphylla var. japonica. NCBI lineage: Eukaryota > Viridiplantae > Streptophyta > Magnoliopsida > Asterales > Campanulaceae > Adenophora > Adenophora triphylla. The sequence continues at coordinate 569,444 of JAFEMH010000027.1, forward strand.
TCATGTTAGACGGATCTAAGGGTTAGGGTTTTGTTGTTATTTCTAAGTCTTCCGCTGCATTTGTAACCCAAAACCCAACAATGGGCTAGGCCCAACGTACGAAGCCCAACAATTCAGACTTCATTGAGACCTAATCCATTAATGGGCCGGCCCAATTGCTACGACACTAACGGCCCATCATAGATCAGTCGACCAAAATCATTGCCCGACCATCATTGGTCCCGACCAATCTTAGTCTGACATACGATCATTAACTTATACAAATTCTATCGGGTTATTATACTAAGTCAGGTCGCCCTTGATTGTACAAACGACCTCGGCATACAACACGTGTGCCTACCCACGTCGTTACTTATAACTGTCTCCTACTTTCTCGGAGTCAGTTACGCAATTATTATCTCCATGATTTAATCCATGATTTACTCCATGATTCTAGGGATTCAACGCGATCCTTTATCAACACTATAAATACCTCACAACATCCATCGTTTACAGGTAATGTCTTATTTTCTATCGTAATTTACTTACGTGAATACAATTTATAAGCCTAATACACAATATCTCATCATCACGCCGGAGGGTCATAGCCGGAGACCATCCCGGCAAGTCATTTGTTCACTAGTTTTAGGTCAACAAAGCTAGGAGATCAACCTAATTACTGGACGTAGGCTGATCAACACGTTCCTTGCCTCATCAGTTTGTTTCCATTGCAGGGAACGATAAGCTAGATCTCGAAACCTCACATAACCATCATCATGGTATCTATCGACGTACGTAATGCTACTTATTCCAGTGAGCCACAAGAAAACCAAGGAAGGAACGTAGATGCATGGACTGGTACACGCAACGCTGACTTACCTCCCCAGGGCCTCACGGGAGGAGAGCAACTCGTTCAAATAGCATGGTCGACAATTTAGGCTTGCAGGATAGGAGGAGAGAAAAGAGTCCTATGCCTAATCAGGGGGCCAGCCAGCATCTAAAACGGGTCCAAACGGGTCGAACAGTTGCAGGCGACATGGTAGGTCCCTCAACCACTCGCCCTACTAGGAAGGATATCTTGCTCGAACAAGCTAGATTGTTGCAAAGCCTACTCGAAGTCCAAAATGAGTTACTCAGGATGCCTGAATCCCCTGACAGAAATGACAGAAGGTCGAAGAGAGTAGCTCCATCTATTACCTCTCAAAGGCAAGCCAACGGAGGCACTATGACGAATGGCAACCAAAGGAGAATTGAGATGCCTATCCCCTCTAACATTCCCTCAGAAAGAACCGGCGATCTAAGAGATATGCTCAATCAACGAAGGTAACAAGAGGCCAACTCAGCTCAGAGAAGGCAGTACGAGGCTGACAGAGATCAGCGTAGGTCGCCATCTAGGCATAAAAGGTCGATTCCCTATTGGAAAAGAAGAGAGACACCCCCTCCAAGGAATGAGAGACAGAGAACAGTCTCTAGAAGGGAACCTTACCGTGAGGAAAGACAGAAATCTAACTCTGTCTCCCATCAAAGAAGCGACCTGGATGCTAGGAGCTTCTCAACTTGAAAAGAAGGTTGGATAGTATGGAAGCAGAAAAAGGGAGGCCAATGGGAAGGTCGAGAAGAACGACTGTAGTCTTCATCCTCTATCCAAGGACATACTCGACCAAGGACCACTTGTAGGGTTCAAGCTTCCCGAGTTAGACAAGTACTCAGGCACGACCAATGCCTTGAACCATGTGCAACATTTTGAGGCCACCATGTGCTTGGTCTCCTCCAAGGATGATGTGCTATGCAAGGCATTAACCAGCACCTTCACATGTGCAGCACTGACTTGGTTCCGTGGTCTAACAACTAGTTGTATCACCTCATGGAGTTATATAAGGAAGAAGTTTCTAGATCGATTCTCTACAGCCGGGGCACGTAAAAAGATGGTCACCGACTTGAACAACTTGACTCAAGGTAAGGCTGAGAGTACCATGAGTTACTTCACCCGTTTCAAAGAGTTGGTCAACCGAATAGAGGAGGACCTCACAGATAGGGAAGTTATCAATTGCTTCAGAAATGGAGTGTCCTCTCCCGACATGGACTACGAGCTCCAAGTTAGGAGGGCGACCACGAGGCAAGAGATGTTTGCGAGGGCCTATGATGTGGTCGTAGCTGAAGAGAGGATAGAGAGAAAGAAAGACAAGGGATCGAAGCATTCTGAAGCTGGTGAGTCAGCTAAAGGGGGACAGGCGAAGAACAATAATAACAACAACAAGGGAAAAAACAGAAAGAGGGAGACTGAGAGAGTCCCTGAAAGTTTCACTCCTCTAACTGTTAGTTGGACTGAAATAATGAACACAGTCGACCTGGGCCCACCTGCTCCAATGAACGCCCAAAACAAGTTCAGAAGGGACAACAATAGGTACTGTGCGTTCCATAAGGATACTGGGCATACCACAGAAGAATGCATGAGTCTGAAGAGGATCATCCAGAAGTGGGTGGACAATGGCAGGCTGGATAGGTTTGTGACGAAGCTCACCCTACTGGAGGGGATCGACCTGCAGGTGCTATACCAGAACCAAGGCAGACAAGGTTGAATTTGGGGGTGATTTCTGAAGAAACATGCAATACAGCCCTAAAACATAAAATTTTCCAGCTCAGCAAGGCTCCTTATGTGCCCCCAAGAAGCTATGTTCAAGACGAGGTTATCAGTTTCTACCCGTACGAGCTGGCTGCCAGTGTTACTGCTAGGGAACAAGTCTTGGTGATTTCGGGGTTGATATATGAATGCACGTCGAGTAGGGTTTTGATAGACACGGGGGACTGCAAAAACATCCTCTAATACAAAACTTTCTTGGATATGGGGCTAACAGATGTTAGATTGTCACCTTACACAGGTCGACTAGAGGGCTTCACCAATCATAGGGTGGATGCCAAGGGGCATATCGAACTGGAGGTCGACATAGGACAACACCCTTTGAGGACAGTGGCCTAGGTAACATTTATTGTAATTGACGTAGTAAGTGATTACCATGCAATCTTGGGTATCCCTGGACAGGTCGCTCTAGGAATGGTGCCCTCAATTCCACACCAAAAGGTCATGTTCCCTACCCTGTCAGGAGTAGGATGTGTTCTTAGCACAGCCAGAGCCTACCTGGATCATGTCCTACAATCCAAAAAGAAGAGAGAGCTAGAGATTGATACTCCAGAGGTAAGCTGGAAGTTCTCCAAATTTGTCACCACAACTTTTGGAGTATCCGCGATCAGGTGTGTGGAAGAGGCAACCTATCCCTCACATGACCACATCATGAATGAGCCGACACGTCCCTCTTAAAACACCCTGGTTGCAGCAGATACAGTTTTTGTCGACCAAATCATGATAGGCAACCAAGTCCTTCAGCTCAACCAAAACCCGGGGGCCTCCAACGAGGAAATAGCGGCCGAGCTCGACAACATGATTATGGATGAAGATCCACACTTGGGGGGCCAAAGAAAGGTAAAGGGTAAGAGAGATCATCATCGAGACTCTTCAGTTTAGAGATGGCCCAGAGTTGGAACCAGTCGACGAGCTGGAAGAAATAGAGACCAATCCCTCCTATCCCGATCAAAAAATCAGAGTAGGGAGACAGCTATCACCGAAAGAAAGAGGGAAGATAGTCAACCTACTGAAGGAGAGTACAGACATCTTTGCCTGGAAGGTAGAGGACATGAGAGGGATCAAAGAGGAGGTCATTGTGCATCATTTGGGGGTTAACCCCACTATCAAGTTCAAAGAGCTAAAGCTACAAATTTTTGCTCGTGATAAAGAGGAGGCTATCAAGCTAGAGGTAAACAAACTACTTAGTGCAGGTATCATAAAGGAGGCGTCCTACACCACCTGGCTAGAAAATGTGGTGATGATGAAGAAGGCTAATGGTAAGTGAAGAATGTGCGTCGACTTCACCGACCTAAATGTAGCTTGCCCAAAAGGCATCTACCCACTTCCACGAATTGACAAGCTGGTTGATTCGATAGTTGGACATGCCACTTTGATTTTCCTCGATGCTTATTCTGGATATCATCAAATTAAGATGCATGAAGATGACATTGAAAAGACTGCCTTCCAAGCTGCGAGAGGAGTATATTGCTATATTATGATGTCGTTCGGGTTGAAGAATGATGGGGCCACGTATCAGAGGATGGTGAACAAGGTCTTTGCAAGTCAGATTGGTGGAAACATGGAGGCCTACGTCGACGACATGGTCATCAAAACAAAAGTTGGTCGTCATGTGGTTGACCTAAGGGAAACGTTCGCCAATCTGGGAGCAAACGACATGAAACTTAATCCAAGCAAGTGTGTGTTTGGAGTGGCCGTGAAGGAGAAACCCCACTTGTAATAAAATCCTTGAAAGTGTACAAGTCACCGAAGTAGCAATGTACAATAGTAAGGGTCGAACCACAGAGACTTGAGAGAATACAAGTGAATCTAATTAGCGTAAAGTAACCAAGGGGGTTTTGTTTTTGAATGATTGAACTAAACTAAATTGAAAATAAATTAAACTAATAATTAAAGAACACAAAATAAGTCAAGGGTTGAATTCAAGATTTGACAACGAGATTCACGAATTGGGTTCACAATACATTCACGTTATGCTATTTTATTAATGAAGTCATCAATATTATTCTAGGGTTCTGTGAGTATGCCAATCCAATTCGCGACCCTTCATAGGTGCATTTTAATGTGATAAAATTGCACTAGGGGCATTTTGGTAAATTCCCGGTCCATTCCGAGACTTCCGGGAACTTTTTATAAGTTTCTTGCGAAGGAAGTAATTTTAAGTATTTTTCTCATGCAAAAGGACCTACAAGGAATAAATCAGTTTGGACCTATTGGGAATTAGCTTGGAATGTTCCAGAACCAGGTTTTGGCGCCAGAAACGGTTATTGGCTTGCTTGGTCGTGCGACATCTCGAGCCATGGAAAATGGAAGCAGAAGGTCGTGCGACATAACTCGCCCATCATCAGCAGCCTATAAATAAGACCCTACCCCTCTCATATCTGGATTCCTTTTCCACCTCCCTACTGTTATCCTGCCAAAATACGCCCAGAAATCCCTCTCTCTCCCAAAACACACACTATACACACCAATCCTCTCAATTCAATCCCTCTCTCTCATCCAATTCACCCATCTACCTTCATACACCATATACCATTGAAGATCTGAAGATCAGCACTCCATCTGTGCTCAAATCCACATTCCAGCAGCTGAATCGAAGGTCTCTACACCTAACTTGGTGTAGAGGTTGAGGACTACAAGGGTAACAAACTCCCTTCCTCTTTCTCTCTCATATTTGCTCTTTGCACAATTCATATTCACTCTCTATTCATCCACTTGATAATTAAGCTCCATCTGCTTCAATTATCAAGTGGCAATCGCCATCTCTCTGTTTAATTCATTTGCTTAGTTTGATTTCATGTTCATGGTTTAATCTCATTATAATTGTGTCTTGTTTGCCAAGGGAGTGTGGATCTCCCCATATCCATATCCCCTTGGTCAAACCGTTGCTGATTTGTGGTATTCTAGGTTGAGTTTGTGTTCTAATTTGTTGAGTCTGATTCCAAATTTGTAAAGTCTCTGCAGAGAGTCATGTTATGTTACGCGACACAAATGGCCACTCCAGGTCCTGTGTAGTGCGACATAACTAGCCACTCTGCAAGTCCATCATTTCAGTTGTAATTTGTTCATCTGGTTCACTTGTCACTCAAAACAGAGTGTGGATCCTCAATATCCACACTCATTTGAAGTGATTGTGTTCTATAGTTTGAGACTTGTAAAACCTCTGTAAGGTGGCTAGTAGTGCCACGCGACACAATTGGACATATTGTGTCCTGTGTCACGCGACACAAGTAGCCCTTTACAGAAGGTTCATTTCAGTTGTACGTATTGTTCAATCCTCATTGTAAGTGGGATGTGGCCTCCCTTATCAAATGGTTCACAAGTTGTAATTCCTCTGTTGAGCAATAAAACGAAGCATTAAAGTGCATTTCATTACATATTTTGTCACACACATTTTGCACACACGTTTGAATGTTTTTGAATGTTGAACATAGAAAGACTCGTTTACAAATGAGGCGTGTTGGGTGAACTCTCGGTTCTTCCCAACACGTAACTTGACCCCCGAACCCAAATTCTCTTTTCAAAAGGTTTTCAATGTTTCCTTTGAAACGGCGTGGCGACTCTCAAAATTTATTTTTTCGGCGAGCGTACATTCAGTGGCGACTCTACTGGGGACTTGAAACCTGTTTTCAAAAGTGGGTCAAAATTTCTTGCTTGTTCAACATTCATTTCATTCATTTGTGTGTGCCTTTTTGTGTGACATTTTATGTGCTTAAATGCATTTATTGCTTTGTTTTATTCCTTTTCCTCCTTGTGTCCCATTTTTGGTGTGCTGAGGCTTAGTGTTGAATGATTGCTGTGCTTGGAGGATGGGGCTGGTTCATGTTGCTTGAGATTCTGGAAATCTGCCTGATGTTGTCACGCGACACAACTAGCCTCATCAGTCCTGTGTCACGCGACAACATTAGTCACTCTGCAGGTTGTGGCTTCCAGTTCAGTGCTGATTGTGGGGCAGTCCCTATGATCAAAAAATTCATGATCATTTGATTATTGTATTCCTGTGGGGTGTGTGTGTGTGTGTTATTTTCTGTTTGTCATCCCTTTTCAAAAAAACAAATCATTTTTCGCAAATAAAGGAACATAGTCATCCTCACACTACGTCACATAGATCTAGAACCCTTGGGTGCGACTGAAGGCATCGCGGACGGTGATGTATGTCACCTACGCTTGAGCGCCTAATGTCAAACCTTTCCCCCTAGCGCATCATAGGTGGAACCACACATTTTCAGCTTACCCAACGGTTGGTTTTTGACACGCCATTTTCAAATATACTAAAATGAATTGCTTCAAAATTAGATATAGGATTTCATACCTATCCCAAAACCTAGCATGTATGGGCATGTTGCCAACGCAACATGGTTTCACGAAAGGACATGTCGCTCTCACGACATGTTCTAACGAGAGAACATGTCGTTTTGTCAACGTGCACCGACGAGAGGTCATGCCGGATTTTTCCTTGAATTTCTTCGGGAATACCCGTTATGATGCCCAAATTTCTCCAAAAATTGGGATTGCTCGTCCGTCCCATAAAGGCTTCAATTTTATTTAGGTATCATTGCCTATTATTAATTTTTAATCAATACATTTGGTGTATTTTTGGATGATGTGTCCCTAGGTTCCCCCCAGGTTTAGATTGCGAGAATAAAGGTTTTCCCCTTTTCCAACCGTTCCTAGGACTTAAAAGACACTGATTTCTACTTGAACATTAATAAGATGTTGCATGAGTCCATCTCCTTTTCCGTTCTCCCCTCTCCCATACCATCTCAAGGTACTCTATCCTCCACCTTATACACGCTCTCTCCTCTCTAGCCATGACAAGTTGGGTGTGTGCTCTTGTGCCTGGCGTTCGATTGGTCCATATCCCCAAGGCGGAAGCAGTTCGAGTGTCCGAGCGGTTGTTTATCTGATTCGATATCCGAGATGTTTGGTGCAAAGAAGATTATGGCCCACCAGTCTGGAAGTTCGTATCCCATGGGTCAGCAGAGTGCAAATGGTGTGTCCATCGAAAAGTTGCGAACTACCCTTGAAGCCGCTTTTCCTCGCGAGTGGGAGGCCCGGTTGCTTGCTCAGATTGCTCAAGTTAAGGAAGATGACTTATAAATGACAGAAAGTTTGAGAAGGGTCCTCACCCCATCAATGTCAACGATGCTCTTCCTTCCATCCGAAGTTGATGCAGTCAATCAGTCTTCGTAGGATCTAGAATGTCCCTTTCGGGCATCAAGTCTGTCAAGTCCAAGTTGGACCAGTTTTTGCTTTGCAGTAATAAAAATCTTTGTTTCTCTTCTTGCTAGACTCGAGACATCACTTGCACACCCACGTCACATTTAATTGAAATGGTTTTATTCTAAATGATCACTTGTGCTGCTCAACCAATAATTCTTTGAAATGATTAATATTTAAATTGATCGGAGTGAGAAAATCAACTGACATCCTTCTCAAATTGGGGCTTATCAACTCCCCATCTCGCATCTCATATGCTCACATCTCTTTCACCATCCTCAGCGTTCCGTTGCTCAATGAATTTGCATGAACTTTTCTCATTTAAGCTTAAGCAAGCAATGAAGACTTAATCTCGTTTAGATCATCCGGTAGGAACTGCGGTTGAAACCTTTCACCCTAAGAAAGCCATTACCTCACCCTCACTAAACAATACCCTTTCATTTCAAGATCGACATGTTTTAAAACCCCGTTTAGCCATCATCTTTGCTCCATGCTAAGAGAAGCCTAAAGCGAAGCCAAGAAGTTAGCTTCGAGAGTCGGCGATGCATAAAATACTCAAGCCATGAAGGAAGGACAAAGATAATCCTCGATTCCTCAAGAGGCCTCAAAAGAAGGATTTTAAATCCTCATAATTCATCAAGAGCCTCAACTTCCCAAGAGGCTTTTCAAAAGAAGGACTTTAGATCCTCGCAATTCAGCAAAAATCCCCGACTTCTCAAGAAGCTCTCAGAAGGAGCCTGAATTCTCACAAATTCACAAAAGTTCTTGATAGCTTGGACTTCCTCTCACCAGCATCCACAGAACAATCCCAAGACATCCTCTCAATTTTAGAGGAAATTTCCATTACCTTGATCAACCCCAAGCCATCCTCTCGATTTTAGAGGATATTCCCATTACCCTCGCCTTTGGCCAAAGTCAAAAATTAACCTCTCATTCTTAAAAGCAATCAATATCCTAGCCATAGAATCCCAAACACATTCTCGAAAGTCAACCTCTCATCTTTAGAGGTTCAGTCAGCAAAAGGCCTAGCCGACCTCTCATCTTAAGAGGTCATGATGTTACTAATCACCCGATCGCCGATCGAAGCCCTGAAATCCAGCTACAGTTCCTACCGGATAGCAATTTCATTCAAATCCCATCGAGATCTAAATCAGATTAATGATTTGTTGCTTGCTCAAGTTGGAACCTAATCCATCTCGGTTCGAAAGATCATCAATCAAAGATTGTGCAAATTCAAACCATTCATTTGGCACCTCATGTGAGCATATTTCATTTCTCCTCCGCAAACACTTGCCGTGGATGCCTCACTGGGGCTTCGCATCTTTGTCTTTCATTGACACTCCAAGGAAACATGTGCTTCAACTCTCCAATTCTCAAGAGATCTTCGAGTTTCCATTCTCTTTCAATCAGGATAAGCCCGAACTACGGCGACCTGAGCTCCTCGCCAGGAGGGGAACGTAGGCAACCATAATTGGTCCGGTCGAAATCACAAACAAATCTCGGAAAATCCGGTCTCCTCAAGGGCCGTCCCTATACACAAATCATCTTTCCAATTTTGATCTGTGATATCAGTTGGTTTTCTCCTCTTGATTAATCAAAATATTTGTTCATATCTGGATTAGTGGTTGAATAACCCGAACATCAATAAAGGGTTTTTAGCAGCCTTGTGATCACCATGAATAAGACAAGTTTTCAAATGTCTCGACGAGTTTTCTTTTTTATATCATAGGGAAATAGAGCCAAACATTGTCTTTCTGTCAGCAGGGGCTTCCATACACTTTTCCACACCTTATGATGCTTATACTCTCTCAAAAGAGTCAAACCTAAAGCGAGTGTGTATATACAAAATCGGGATTCATTCCCACCTTTTGAAAGATACGCCCCTGCACGTATACATTTCTGAGTCTTGTCCAATGACTGATTGACTAAGGTCCGAAAAGATGGATGCCTCCTTGGCCACATGATGACTCTGTTTGCAATAGGGCTGCATTGGATCTCTTCAAGCTGGGGCTTTGTTAAGCTGTTCTCTCAGGCTCTCCGTACCAGATCCCCTTTGGATTTGCTTTGCATTATCAACTGAGGCTGCGCCTAGTCATCTCTTTAAAACCAGGGCATTCTCTGTACGTTCTCTGCTGCTTGCCGTCTCGGGTGTACGATACACCTCATTTTCATCCGCAACAAATCAATCTGCTGCAATTTGTACTCTTGGGAGCATCCCTGACTTGCCTAGGCTGCACCATGTCATCCATACATTCCTCAATCATCACTCATACATTTCCCCACCTCATGGGAGAGGGTTCACTTCACCACATACACTCCTATACACAATCGCGCCATTCATCATCATACCATCATACATAAACACATTCATCCCAGACACAATCCATCATTTGCTACATACATACCTACTCGTCAAGTTGCACAAAATCCTCATCTCCATTTTCATCCCTAGCCGAAGTGGACTCGTGCAATAAAAGATTAATAATGCATAAAATCAACAATAATCAAGTGAATAAAATGCAAAGTGCCTAGAGTTTTGTGTTTTCATCCCCCACAGGGTACAATAATCAAAGTGATCATGATATGATCATGGGGATTGCTCCTCAAATCACAACCTGGACAAAGATTTCAAATCCCGCAGGTGGCATATTCTGCTTTTATCATCTTCATCAGTCCCATTATCTTCGGATTCATCAGTATTGTTTGAAAGAGCTTCAGTTACCCCAATCTCCAAGCAATAATGATCATCAGTCTCGGCGACATCAAAGCCTATTCCGCACGGCGAGTTATCAGCAAAACTCATTCTGCACGACAAATTATCTGCAAGAGCCCATTCTCATGGGCAAATCATCATCAAAAGCCTGTTCTCATGGGCGCACCTTCATCAAAGCCTAAGTCCCTTGGCAGCTACAGTTTTCCACAACTTCGCGACAACAGTGGTCTAAGTCCCTCCGGCAGCCGCGATCATCAGCAATTGTAGCCTAAGACCCTCTGGCAGCTACAACCTTCCACGATCATCAGCCGTAGCCTCAGTCCCTCCGACAGCTACAGGTAAGCACAACACAGGTATGAACGCATATCTCTTTCAAGCTCCAAATCATCATATTTTCATTGCATATCATCGGTCCGAGACACCGTATGTCTCACCTCATTATCGCTTTGGTTGGAGACACCGTATGTCTCACCTCATTATCACTTCGGTTGGAGACACCGTATGTCTCACGTCATTTTCACATCGGTCCGAGACACCGTATGTCTCACCTCATTATCACTTTGGTTGGAGACACCGTATGACTCACGTCATTTTCACATCGGTCCAAGACACCGTATGTCTCACCTCATTATCGCTTCGGTTGGAGACACCGTATGTCTCACGTCATTTTCACATCGGTCCGAGACACCGTATGTCTCACCTCATTATCGCTTCGGTTGGAGACACCGTATGTCTCACGTCATTTTCATATCGGTCTGAGACACCGTATGTCTCACCTCATTATGAGACACCGTATGTCTCACGTCATTTTCACTTCGGTCCGAGACACCGTATGTCTCATCTCATTATCACTTCGATTGGAGACACCGTATGTCTCACGTCATTTTCACTTCGGTCCGAGACACCGTATGTCTCACCTCATTATCACTTCGATCCGAGACACCGTATGTCTTACATCATTATTACTTCGGTTGGAGACACCGTATGTCTCACATCATTATCACTTCGGTTGGAGACACCGTATGTCTCACGTCATTTTCACATCGGTCCGAGACACCGTATGTCTCACATCATTATCACTTCGGTTGGAGACACCGTATGTCTCACGTCATTTTCACATCGTACCGAGATACCGTATGTCTCACCTCATTATCACTTCGGTTGGAGACACCGTATGTCTCACGTCATTTTTACTTCGGTCCTAGACACCGTATATCTCACCTCATTATTACTTCGGTCTGAGACACCGTATATCTCACCTCATTATCACTTCGGTCCGAGCCACCGTATGTCTCACCTCATTATCACTTCGGTCCGAGAAACCGTATGTCTCACCTCATTATCACTTCGGTCCGAGACACCGTATGTCTCACCTCATTATCACTTCGGTCCGAGACACCGTATGTCTCACCTCACTATCACTTCGGTTTGAGACACCGTATGTCTCACTTCTCGGTTCGAGACGCCGTACGCTCTCACTTGTTCGAACTACGACCAGCTTGATTCCCACTCGTGATACGTAGGAATCCTTTCTCAAAAGGTCCAACAATCCGATCTCATCAATCATTTTTCCACCATCTGCCATATCCCCAGCCGCTCATTGGGATTGGGTCCTTCTTGTCGACAACCTCACTTCTTCCATAAGTGACGTTGCCGAGGGGCTCTGTGAGTACGTCAATCCAATTCGCAACCCTTCATATATGCATTTTAATGTGATAAAATTGCACTAGGGGCGTTTTGGTAAATTCCTGATCCATTTCGAGACTTTCGGAAACTTTTTATAAGTTTCTTATGAAGGAAGTACTTTTAAGTATTTTTCTCATGCAAAAGGACCTACAAGGAATAAATCAGTTTGGACCTATTGGGAATTAGCTTGGAATGTTCCAGAACCAGGTTTTGGCGCCAGAAACGGTTATTGGCTTGCTTGGTCGTGCGACATCTCGAGCCATGGAAAATGGAAGCAGAAGGTCGTGCGAAATAACTCGCCCATCATCAGCAGCCTATAAATAAGACCCTACCCCTCTCATATCTGGATCCCTTTTCCACCTCCCTACTGTTACCCTGCCAAAATATGCCCAGAAATCCCTCTCTCTCCCAAAACACACACAACACACACCAATCCTCTCAATTCAATCCCTCTCTCTCATCTAATTCACCCATCTACCTTCATACACCATATACCATTGAAGATCTGAAGATCAGCACTCCATCTGTGCTCAAATTCACATTCTAGCAGCTGAATCGAAGGTCTCTACACCTAACTTGGTGTAGAGGTTGAGGACTACAAGGGTAACGATTTCCCTTCCTCTTTCTCTCTCATATTTGCTCCTTGCACAATTCATATTCACTCTCTAATCATCCACTTGATAATTAAGCTCCATCTACTTCAATTATCAAGTGGCAATCGCCATCTCTCTGTTTAATTCATTTGCTTAGTTTGATTTCATGTTCATGGTTTAATCTCATTATAATTGTGGCTTGTTTGCCAAGGGAGTGTGGATCTCCCCATATCCACACCCCTTGGTCAAACCATTGCTGATTTGTGGTATTCTGAGTTGAGTTTGCGTTCTGATTGGATCTGATTGGGTCTTTGTTGAGTCTGATTCCAAATTTGTAAAGTCTCTGCAGAGAGTCATGTTATGTCACGCAACACAAATGGCCACTCCAGGTCCTGTGTAGTGCGATATAACTAGCCACTCTGCAGAGTCCATCATTTCAGTTGTAATTTGTTCATCTGGTTCACTTGTCACTCAAAAGAGAGTGTGGATCCTCAATATCCACACTCATTTGAAATGATTGTGTTCTGTAGTTTGAGACTTGTAAAACCTCTGCAAGGTGGCTAGTAGTGCCACGCGACACAATTGGACATATGGTGTCCTGTGTCACGCGACACAAGTAGCCCTTTACAGAAGGTTCATTTCAGTTGTAAGTATTGTTCAATCCTCATTGTAAGTGGGATGTGGCCTCCCTTATCAAATGGTTCACAAGTTGTAATTCCTCTGTTGAGCAATAAAACGAAACATTAAAGTGCATTTCATTACATATTTTGTCACACACATTTTGCACACACGTTTGAATGTTTTTGAATGTTGAACATAGAAAGGCTCGTTTACGAACTAGGCGTGTTGGGTAAACTCTCGGTTCTTCCAACCACGTAACCTGACCCCCGAACCCAAATTCTCTTTTCAAAAGGTTTTCAATGTTTCCTTTAAAACGGCGTGGCGACTCTCAAAATTTATTTTTTCGGCGAGCGTACATTCAGGTTCATTCACAAAATCATGAGTCGGGACGGTTTGGTGTGCGATTTGTAACTCAAATGTTCTCTTTTTATTATACATCCTGTTATTGTTACGTATATATAATAATTGATGAATTCATGAAGATCGAAAGAATATATGAACCTAAACCCAATTGAATTCAGTTACGTTCTCAATTAGATCTAAGTAGTAAAATAGATGTCGATGTATCTATATCCAAGTTACCGTAACAATGGATACCCACAAATTCTAGGGCCAAAAGTATCTTAACATAAATCTGAAACCCTAGAATGAATTAAGAATATTTTTCTATTATAGAATGATATTGAATTAAGAGTTAAAAACTATAGCATAAAGATCATGTATTGTTACTACCAATCCGCAAATCAAATAACTTAGCCTCGAAGGGCTATTAAAATAAATAAATACAAACCTTGCATTAAATCTTCAATCCTTGTAAAAAAAAACCTAAAAATATGTAATATATGTTAAGGGAGAAGAAAAGATGGAGATTTTACAAAAACCTATTCTTGGGTCCTTTATATAGGAGGAGGGAGGAGGAAATCCTGATTTTCAGCCAAAATAAGTCAATTTCCTAGTCAAATTAAGATTCTGCCGAAATTCGTCACTAATCTGTTGCTGATTCTGTTGGAAACTGCCTTCAATTCTGTGACAGACGAATTCCGTCACAGAAATTCGTTGTTAAACTCCAGGCCAGGCCATGGCGCGGTCGTTCGGCCATGGCTACGCGGTCGCGCTGTTTCTCTGCCTAAATGGCGCCGCCGCTCCCTTTTGCACGCGGTCGCTTGCCCCTGATTGCCTGTTTCCTCGGCCATGGCCCTACTTCCTCGGCCACGCAGCTCGTGGCCCATGCCTTGGCCGGCCATGGGCTTGTTCCTTGCGGCCAAAACAAGCTTAAATCTTCCGTTTTCTGCATAATTGTACTTCAACCCCTGGACTTACAAAACACATTAAATTCTCAAGGTTTTGAGCACCAAATAAATTTGGAAACATATCTTTTGGATGGGAAAAACCACATCCATCAAATATTCCCAAACTTATCTTTTGCTCATTCTCGAGCAAAACAAAACTAAAAAAAATAAAAACTAACTAATTAAAACGAATAAAATATTTTTGGGATTTGTTCAATTCATTTAATAGGTTGTTGGCACAACAAGTCTCAGATATTACAACACACATAATCTACAAGTATTATCATGAACATAGGAATATATTTACATTGATGCATCTATCTTACAATTCTCCACCACATAATGAAATATGAATGAAAAATGAGAGATCATTGTCACCAAAGTAAGATATTTTATAGGGTCACTTGTGTCATGCTCTAAATCTATGATGATAAGATAAATTTCTACACAAGGGACACTCATATGCATGTTTAACAAAACTGTAAACCCGGCTACTCTTTAGGGATCAAATATGGCTTTATGGATTGTAATGTATCGCGAAAAACATGGGCTAGGATCACAGTTACAAAAGAAGATAAGGATATATGGAGTCAAGCAAGTGAAACTAAGAAGTCTTCATCATACATCCTCCCTTTGAAATTTATCACTCCGCTCCATGCCAACCCATTGATTCAATCCCCAAACTTATAATTTTGCACACTCACACCTGGGGTTGATCACCTTTCTTTATTTTTGATCACTTTCCACTTCAACATTAGAGAGGGCAAGGCTTTTCAGATTTTTTTTTCTTTTATTCTATTTTATTTTCTTCTTCTTTGCTTTGCACAAATATATCACAAAGAATGTGCATTCCATACGTTTGCTCAAGCCCCTCTTTTAATTACATAGCATAACCATTTTCTTTCTTTTCATTACCACTTTCCACCCTTGATTTTTCAAATATCACCCATCATTTCCTAGTTTCACTTTCTTGAAAAAGGTGAGAAAATAGTGTATAAGTTAAAAGGGTAGGATAATGAGGGTACAAAAGAAGGCAAATGGTGATCTAATATAACCTTCCACTTTGTGAGAAATTTCATTCTTTTTAAAGCTCAAAAAGGGATTCTAGCGAAAATTTTTAAGAGTAACGAGAAAGTTAAAGACTCACAAATTGGGTTAAAAGAAAATAGCTAAATATCACTTCCCGAATAGCCTAATTAATGTGTTATTGACAGCCATGCAAACATGTTCTAGGAACCCTGAGAATGCCAAAGTGATCCTATAAAGGTCTCCTAAATTGATAACAATGATCAAGAAATATAGCATGGAAGTGAAAGGTGGAGTAATCATACTTTACACATTTCAATGCAATTATATTCCCATATTGATAATAACACTCAAGATTTTTAAAATTAGAGCACTCTCAAATTATCATTGAATTTATCCAACAACCCAAAATATAAAAAAAACAAAAATTTTTTTTTTGAAGGGTGACACAATATACACTCCCCTATAAACCCACAAACTCGGAGAGATATCTGCCCCCAAACTCAAAATATGTTATGTCCTCATAGCAAAGAGAACTAAAACATGCCTCGGATTCAAAGAAAGATATGACACAACAAAATAATATAAATAAAACAAATAAAACATACCTACTTAGGTTGCCTCCCAATAAGCGCATTTGGTTAAGGTCGTTAGCCCGACCGTTGTTTACGTTTGGACTTCACTTTTTGTCCTTTGGCCACTTTGCACTTTCGCGGGTCTTTATTTTTAGATTAAGCCCCATATATATCCCCCTTTTTATCATAACATTTAGAACTAGAGGGATTTTTGACCTTTACGTACCTTGGGCTTTTCCACTTGTGGTCTCTCACCACCTTTTTCATCATAAGGAGAAGGAGGTGCAATAATGATAGTCAAGTTTTCATTGGGATTGATGAGAGGTTTAAAATCTTCATCCTCATTGAGAACATCCTTAGTATCCCTCTTCTCACCACCATATAGGGCAAACTCGATCTCATCACAAATTTGTTCATGCCATGTTTTCTCTACCTTCTCCATCGGCCAACTTAATTCATCATCAATGTTTATTCCATACATCCCTCAAAAGTATTTCACAACTTAATTTTAAACAACTAAAAAAAATAAAAAATAATAATAAACGAATTTACACTATAAAGAAAATAAGAAAAGAGAATTTTTTACAATACACTAACAAAATTGACTTGTTCGTAACACAAGTCCTCGACAACGGCGCCAAAAACTTGATGGAGAAAATCCTCTTGTAATAAAATTCTTGCAAGTGTACAAGTCACCGAAGTAGCAATGTACAATAGTAAGGGTCAAACCACAGAGACTTGAGTGAATATAAGTGAATCTAATTAGCGTAAAGTAACCAAGGGGGTTTTGTTTTTGAATGATTGAACTAAACTAAAGTGAAAATAAATTAAACTAATAATAAAAGAACACAAAATAAATCAAGGGTTGAATTCAAGATTTGACAACGAGTTTCACGAATTGGGTTTCACAATACATTCACGTTATGCTATTTTATTAATGAAGTTATCTATATTATTCTAGGGTTCATTCACAAACATGAGTTGGGACGGTTTTGTGTGCGATTCGCAACTCAAATGTTCTCCTTTTATTATACTTCCAGTTACGTATATATATTAATTGAAGAATTCATGAAGATCGAAAGAATATATGAACCTAAACCCAATTGAATTCAGTTGCGTCCTCAATTAAATCTAAGTAGTAAAATAGTGGTCGATGTATCTATGTCTGAGTTACCATAACAATGGATACCCATAAATTCTAGGGCCAAAAGTATCTTAACATAAATCTGAAACCCTAGAACGAATTAAGAATATTTTACTATTCTAGAATGATATTGAATTAGAGTTAAAAACTATAGCATAAATATCATGTATTGTTACTACCAATTCACAAATCAAATAACTTAGGCTCGAAGAGCCATTAAAATAAACAAATACAAACCTTGCATTAAATCTTCAATCCTTGTAAAAAAACCTAAAAATATGTAATATATGTTAAGGGAGAAGAAAAGATGGAGAGGTTATAAAAACCTATTCTAGGGTCCTTTATATAGGAGGAGAGAGGAGGAAATCCTGATTTTCAACCAAAATAAGTCAATTTCCTAGTCAAATTAGGATTCTGCTGAAATCTGTCACTAATCTGTTGCTGATTCTGTTGGAAACTGCCTTCAATTTTGTGACAGATGAATTTCGTCACATAATTCCTTTGTTAAACTCCAGGCCAGGCCATGGTGCGGTCGCTCGTCCATGGCTGCGCGATCGCGCCGTTTCTCCGGCTAAATGGCGCGGCTACCCCCTTTTGCGCGCGGTCGCTCGCCCCTGATTGCCTGTTTCCTTGGCCATTGGCCTACTTCCTCGGCCACTCTGCTCGTTTTCTCGGCCAGGCTGCTCGTGGCCCATGCCTTGGCCGGCCATGGGCTTGTTCCTTGCGACCAATCTCATTTTCCATCTGCAGCCCCTCATTTTCCACAGTATTGCAATTTAGCCCCTAAACTTTATAATTCCAGCTTACCCTCCTAATTTTCCATAATTACACGTTGGTCCCTATTCTTCCAAAACAGGCTTAAATCCTCCATTTTCTGCATAATTGCACTTCAACCCTGTACTTACAAAACACTACAAATTCTCAAGGTTTCGAGCACCAAATAAGCTTGAAAACATATCTTTTGGATGGGTAAAACCACAACCATCAGGCTGCTGGGAAGTTTCTGGGTTTATGATATCGCAGAGGGATATTGAAGCTAACCCAGAAAAAATAAAGGCCTTGGTAGACATGCATGAACCTACGTACGTGAAATTACCCCGATCGCGCGCGGGGGAAAGCGCGGCGAGTGGTTGTCTTTCGCGGGTTTGGGACCTCGCTTTCGGGAAGGAGAGGAGTCACCACGCGGTTTTGTATTTTGAGCCCAAACGTTGAGAATGGCTTTGAAAAATGTATCGTTTTGTATTAGAAGCCCAAACTTTGGAAATGGCTTTGAAAATGTATCGTTTTGTATTTTAAGCCCAAACTTTGGAAATATCTTTGAAAACGTGTCGTTTTGTATTTTGAGCCCAAACTTTGGAAATGGCTTTGAAAATGTGTCGTTTTGTATTTTGAGCCCAAACTTTGAAAATGGCTTTGAAAATGTGTTTTTTTGTATTTTGTGCCCAAACTTTGAAAATGGCTTTTAGGACCAGAGATTGTTAGGTTCGGAGGTCACGTTACGTTTCAGAAAGAGTATGTTGAGATCACCCGAAATGCCTCGTATGACGAGTCTTTCTACCTTTCTCAAAATTGTGTGCGTGTGTGTGTGTGTTGCATTTTTTGAAAAGGGGGGACTTGAATGACAAGCTTAATCTTGGTTTGAATGTCAAACGTCGATTTTATGATTTCTGGAAAAAGCGAGCGTTTGAATGACAAACATCGATTTTGGGTTTTTTTTAGGAAAAAGGTGCGAGTGACGAATTTGAGTCTTTAGCTTGAGTGTCAAACGTTGACTTTTAAGAAAAGAGCGTTTGAATGTCAAACGTCGGGTTTTGAGTTTAAAAATGATCGTTTGGATGCCAAACGTCACTTTTGTGCATTTTGAAAAGGAGCTCGAATGACGAACTCCGATTTTTAACCAGGCATTACATTGTTAGCGATTTTATGAAAAAAGACATTAAATGAGATGCGATCAATGAGTCGTTTTGTGACTCGAACTTTGATAAATAAATACTATCACAAGCCAAACGGCTCGGACTTGTAAATGACAATATTTAAAATGTGGTATCGACGGAATCAAGCGATCCGGACATTAAAGATGCGATCGACGAGCCAAATGGCTCGGAGTTGTAAAGGTGCATAATTTAAATGACAATATCGACGGATCAAATGATCCGGATTTTTGTAAATGACTATCACGAACCAAACGATTCGGACTGTAAAGTTGCGAATCAACAGATCAAACGATCCGGACTGTAAATAACATAAACGTAAAGAACGAGGCCGGAATGCCATTTTAACCCGAGATTACTTCTCTTACGGGAGAGAAGATGATCTTGGGGTAAAACATATTGGACCCCGTAGACGGCGTTACATCTACATTTCAATGATATTGACCGAAGCGATTATAGCATTTGACGCGTAAATCGAGGCGAAACGAGTGTTTAGAGAGAGAGTGTGTTACCTATGGCTAGGGGTTGACTCTTTGGCTCGGTTGACATATACGGGATACGATTTGATGTTTGAAAGGGTGTTTTTGAGTTTGTTTGGTTCGTGTTTGGTCGAAAAACGAGGTTTTCACGCAAATCGAGACAAAACGAGGCTCAGAAGGGTTATAACTGGTTTGGACCGTGGGGTTTTGTGAAGAGAGATTATGTTTTTCCTTTTCTGAAATGTTTGACAACCCTTGTATTTATAGGGTGAATTTGCAAAATAGTCTGGATGGACTCTTCTTCAATTTGGGGAGGTTTTTTGGTATTTTGAAAAATTGGGGGACTTGTTGGCAATTTTGGTTTTTCACGTAGAACAGTCCGGCCGGACAGTCATTCAATCTCAGGGGTATTTTGGTCTTTTCACCTTGGAATTTGATTGATGTTGATTGGAGGGCATTGGCATGCGTGTCACGTGCCCCTGTGACTCACCTAAGCTAGGGTTTTTGTCCCGTTATTCCCAGTTTTGTCCGTTTTTTAAATAACTGTTCGAAAAATATCCAAAACGCCCCCGGAAAGTCTCGGAAAGTGCATTTTTTTTGGGAAAAGCTGTACTTTTACGTGTGATAACGTGTGTTGAGTACGCTTTGACGTTGGGATGCACGGGACAGTCCCGAGACGTCTCGTTGGCTTGAGAACGGGGAGTTAACGAGTTCCGGTTAACCTGGAAAGGGCCAGTTAACGGATTTCAGTTAACTTCTAACGGATTTTGACGATCCGGATTTGGGTACTTACAGTACGCCAAAGAGGTACATCGGCTGAATGGTAGGGTGGCAGCTTCATGGTTAAATCAGCGGAGAGGTCTCTCCCCTTCTACAAAACATTGAGGGGGACGAAATTTTTTGAGTGGACGACCGAATATTCCTCGTCGTTCCAACAACTCAAGGAATACCTCGCCTCTCCCCCATTGCTGAGTAGCCCGATACGTGGAGAGAGTTTGTACATCTATTTCTCAGCTGGAGATAGAGCAGTGTCTGTCGTTCTGGTTAGAGAAGTAATGGCTTGCAAAAACCAATTTATTATGTGAGCAAGGCGTTGTCCGACGTGGAAGGAAGATACTACAATGCTGAGAAGGTGGCTTATGCCTTGGTAGTAGCAGCTAGAAAGTCACGGGCACATTTTTCAGCCCACCCTATTTTCGTGCTGACAAATGCACCTCTGAGGAAGATTTTGCATAAGCCGAAGAGTTCAGGCCGCCTACTCAACTGGTCAATAGAACTGACAGAGTTCGACATAGAGTAAAGGCCTCGAAAGGCATTAAAAGCTCAGCCTTTGGCAGACTTCTTGGTCGAGCTTACGTTCACCAAGGAAGATAGCAAAGAGAGCACCCCAAAAGAAAGTTCGAAGGGGAAAGAGAAGTCAAGCCAACCAATGACAAGTTTGCCCGACGATTGCTGGAATGTCTACTCAGATGGGTATGCGACCAAGAATGTTAGTGGGGATGGGATTGTGCTGATCGAACCAGAATTAGGTAAAATCTACTAAGAAGCTTTGAGGTTCAAGTTCCAGGCCTCCAACAACCAGGCCGAGTATGAGGCATTGATCGCGGCAGTTGAATATGCAAAGTGTTTTGGTGCGACCAAAATCGTAGCCTACTGCGACTCCCAGCTGATTGTGAATCAAGTCAAGGGAGAATACGAGGTATTGAATCCCATTCTTATCAAGTACTGCGAGCTAGTGAAAAGGCTGGTCCAAGACTTATAGTTATGGGAGATACTAAGAGTAGGCCGCGAAGATAATGAGTTGGCCGACCTACTCTCCAAACTGGCTACATCGGACGATCAGCATGGATAACCAATCTCAGCTTTAATGAAACTAGTTTAACCCCCGTGCGATGCACGGACAGTTAATAACAAATAACTAATTGAAATTCAAACGAATACAAAAGAAAATAAAGATGTTTGTACTCCCTCCGTCCCGCTAATATTAGCACAAACACTGTTTGCGCGGGAATTAAGGAATATGATATTTTAATAAAATGTTGTGAGTGTAAAAGAATGAGTGGAAAGAGAATGAGTGGAGGGTGTAATAAATTATAATGGTGTTGTGAGTATTAAAATAATGTAGGAGAGAGAATGAGTAGGGTTGGGTGAATATTTTATTAATATAAAATTTTCTTTTTGGGAGTGTGCGGATATTAGCGGGACGCCCAAAAAGGAAAGTGTGCTAATATTAGCGGGACGGAGGGAGTATACATTATAAAAAAATGCTTTGAAAAATATATTGTCAGTAAAAATATCAGCCGTGCGATGCACGGACAGTTAATAACAAATAACTAATTGAAATTCAAACGAATACAAAAGAAAATAAAGATGTTTGTATACATTATAAAAAATGCTTTGAAAAATATATTGTCAGTAAAAATATCAGATTGAAGGTCACTAAAATAAATATTGTGTTACATCCGTGCGATGCACAGGTAGTTATTGATGCTTAAAAAGACGAAAATTAAATAAAATAACTAAATGGGACAAACATTGTTATACATTGTGAAACACATCTTTAAAAGCAACTTTATCGGTAGAAATGTCGAAAGAGGAAGGAAGTGCATCATTACATATCAATATCTTCGGACTATCGGGAATGTGAAATTTCGATAATGCAAAATATAATTGAGAATACCAAAATACATAGTATCTATTTGAAAAAAAAAAGAACAACAAAAGTTAATATCTACCATGACTTTTATTAATAGGCATAACATAAAAGGAAAACAATAATACAAATATCGTGAAATGAAAAATAAATTATCATACGCTTTAAAATTTTTATTACAGACAATTATGAGACATTAAATAATGAATAAGTGATTCACCCAATAATTAAATAGAAAGCCTACTCCAAATTCATCATCCCCTATATGACCAATCCATAAATTCTCTCATCTATCAATTATTTTAATTCATCTTTATAGTTTTTTTTTTAAAATTATTAGACATACATACACATACACAAATTAAAATAATACATAATAAATTCGAAAATTTTATAGATAAAGAAAATTAACAAATAACTTTAAAAATTGATTATTATTATTATTGTGTATTAGTTTTGTAAAATTAATCTAAATTTTGAAATAAACATTTTACAAATATAAATTATATATAAATTATATATAAATTATATATATATATATATATATATATATATATATATATATATATATATATATATATATATATATATATATATATATATATATATATATATATATATATATATATGTATGAGCAGAGCCAACAACGCAAGGGAGTAAATTGACACTCCTCCGCCGTTAAACTGTACATATATCCCATAATTTTTTTATTATTATTTCAACTGATATCCAATTTTTTTAATGTTTACAACAAATAATACTTTGAGAATAAGCTTCCGAGTTACCCAAACTGCATGCTCAAAAGACGACAATTAAATTAAAACAAACAGAAAAGCAAGTTGATTTATATATTGTGAAAAATTTCTTGAATACTATATTGTTAGTACAAATATCAAAGTGGTAAGTATTATCATCATTACATATCAATATTTAAAATCATTTACCTTTTAACTCTGGATGTAGCGACATATAATTCTTCATGATAAAATTTTGATTTTTTCAAAATAAAGACTAATTATTTAAAAATATATATATAACTCATTCTGGGATGAAGGGACCTATAAAATTATTTAAATTGCAAAGTAGATAAAATATTGATTAGTATAAAGAACAACTATAGAGACAACATTTAGTACACAATATATCTTAAAATGAACAAATGAGCCATTTTAAATACTCCCTCCGTCCCAAAATGTTTGTCCCATTTGACTTTTTTTTGAACTTTGACCACAAATTTATGAGAGATTAATCATGTTAATGAAATTCTAAAAGTTGTTGTTGATAATATTATTAATGGTGAATCAATAGGAATTTTTAGAATTACATGAACATAATTAAATTGTCATATATTTATGGTCAAAGTTCAACAAAAAAGTCAAATGGGACAAACATTTTGGAACGGAGGGAGTATATAGATTGAGACTTAAAAAATTGAGACCAAGCTTTTAGTAAAATTAGTACATACACTATTTCCTACCCACATTAAAGAAATAAAAAAATAAATTAAATTGAAATTATAATTTCTTTATATAAATTTTTTTTCTTAACTAATATTTTCCTTTTTTTAAATCAAATTAATTCCTATATTATAAATACACTATTTCTTTAGACGATTAGAAAAATCAACAAATTTTTTCATACTTTATTTACTATGCTTCAAAGATTTATTTAAAAAAAAATTGTTTGATATATCAAACTAAAATAAAAAATAATAACCATATTATCCCATCCCACTTATTAAATAGAAACCAAAACCCATATTCATCACACTCCCCCATATATATATATATATATATATATATATATATATATATATATATATATATATATATATATAATATTAAATAACCCTATATACTTTATAAATATACAATGATTTTGTTTAAAAAAATTAAACACCATCCCAACTAATCGTCCTATACCCCGTCACTTTTACTTTATTATTATTATTATTATTATTATTATTATTATTATTATTATCATTTATAAGTAAAAATAAATAATTCACACTTAATAAAAATAAATTTATGTTTAAAAAAGAGGATTTTTTTCATTGTCCAATTCAAATGAAAAAGTCTCTATTTAAAGAGAAAAAAAATTATGAATTTTCGGTGTAAAAAAAAAATTAAAAAAGAGAATTTTTTTTTATCATTTATAATTAAAAAAATTTCTTCACTTTTAATTAATTTTAACCAAAAAGAAATTAAAAAATCAGTAAAGGATAATTAACAAATTTATATTTAAAAAAAGGATTTTTTTTCTTTGTCCAAATCAAATGAAAGAAGTCTCTATTTAAAGAGAAAAAAAATTTATGAATTTTGGTGTAAAAAAAAATTAAAAATTATTTTAATATATAATAATTGAGGTCAAAGAAATGGGAATTTTTTTTTAAATTCATCCAGCCAATCGTGTGCTGCCATGTATCAAAAGAAAAAAAAGGGAAAATGTTGAAAGAACGTGCGGTTGTCGGCGCGTGGGTTCCACTCGCCATGGAATTGTCCAAAATGCCCCTACCCAGCATGCCGACATGTGTCAAACCAGGTAAGAAAAAAAAATCCAACCAATAACATATTTCCACGTCGCCTTTTGTCCTTGTTAATTGCAAATTTGCCACCGTGTGAAATGACCAAAATGCCCCTCAAAGTCCCTCTATTTACAACAATCTTATTATTATATATAGATAGATACCATGAAAAATACAAAACTAAAATTATCAAATTTAAAAAAAAAAAATTCATTCACGTGCCTCTTTAGGTCCTTGTAATTTACGGCTCCCATAATTTTAACCAATAAAAAATAAGAAACAAAATAAATCATTTACTATCCACTTATATTTTATTATATATATATATATATATATATATATATATATATATATATATATATAGATAATTCAACACCATTCCAACTCATCATCCTATATCCCACCACTTTTATTTTATTTTATATTCTTGATTTTTTTACACCAAAAAAATAAGAAATAAAATAAATCATTTACTATCCACTTTATTTGGGTAATTGTTAGTAAAAGTAATTAATATTTTATTGACTATGCTTCAATTTTTTTTAAATAAAATAAATAAATTGTTTGATGTATCGAACTAAAATAAATCAATAACCATATTATCCCTTCCAATTAATTATCCTATACCCATCACTTTTATTTTATTTTATATTATTTATTTTTATAATTAGTAAAATTAATATTATTACCATTATCATTTAGAATAAAAAAAATAGTGCTCACTTAAATAATTTTGACTAAAATCATATTGAAAAATGAAAAAGAAAAAATAACAAAGGATAATTAGAAATTAATATTTTTAAAAATAGTTTTTTTTTTTGTGTCCAAATCAAATGAAAATAGTCTCTATTTAAAGAGAAAAAAAATTTATGAATTTTGGTGAAAAAAAAAAGTAAAAAAAATTAATTTAATATATAATAAGTGAGGTCAAATAAATGGGATAATTTTTTTTTTATGAAATCCGTCCAGCCAATGGGGAGGTGCCATGTGTCTCAAAAAAAAAAAAAAAAAAAAAAAAAAAAAAAAAAAAAAAAAACTGGAAATGCAGTGTGAACGCGCCCTTGTCTGCGTGTGTTCTTCACGCGCCAATGAAATTCCTTAAGTGCCCCTCCTCCTTCAGGCGACACGTGGCCAAAATGATAAAAAAAAAAAAAAATTTAACTCCGTCGAATAAGAGACTGCCACGTGAATTTTTGGCCTAGTTATTTGCCAATTTGCCATTGCATGAAATGACTAAAATGCCCCTCAAAGACCAAACAATTACCACTATCTTATTATTATATATAGATAGATTATTATTATTATTATTATTATTATTATTATTATTATTATTATTATTATCATTTATAAGTAAAAATAAATAATTCACACTTAATAAAAATAAATTTATGTTTAAAAAAGAGGATTTTTTTCATTGTCCAATTCAAATGAAAAAGTCTCTATTTAAAGAGAAAAAAAATTATGAATTTTCGGTGTAAAAAAAAAATTAAAAAAGAGAATTTTTTTTTTATCATTTATAATTAAAAAAATTTCTTCACTTTTAATTAATTTTAACCAAAAAGAAATTAAAAAATCAGTAAAGGATAATTAACAAATTTATATTTAAAAAAAGGATTTTTTTTCTTTGTCCAAATCAAATGAAAGAAGTCTCTATTTAAAGAGAAAAAAAATTATGAATTTTGGTGTAAAAAAGAAATTAAAAATTATTTTAATATATAATAATTGAGGTCAAAGAAATGGGAATTTTTTTTTAAATTCATCCAGCCAATCGTGTGCTGCCATGTATCAAAAGAAAAAAAAAAGGGAAAATGTTGAAAGAACGTGCGGTTGTCGGCGCGTGGGTTCCACTCGCCATGGAATTGTCCAAAATGCCCCTACCCAGCATGCCGACATGTGTCAAACCAGGTAAGAAAAAAAAATCCAACCAATAACATATTTTCACGTCGCCTTTTGTCCTTGTTAATTGCAAATTTGCCACCGTGTGAAATGACCAAAATGCCCCTCAAAGTCCCTCTATTTACAACAATCTTATTATTATATATAGATAGATACCATGAAAAATACAAAACTAAAATTATCAAATTTAAAAAAAAAAATTCATTCACGTGCCTCTTTAGATCCTTGTAATTTACGGCTCCCATAATTTTAACCAATAAAAAATAAGAAACAAAATAAATCATTTACTATCCACTTATATTTTATTATATATATATATATATATATATATATATATATATATATATATATATATATATATATATATATATATATATATATATAGATATATATATATATATATATAGATAATTCAACACCATTCCAACTCATCATCCTATATCCCACCACTTTTATTTTATTTTATATTCTTGATTTTTTTTACACCAAAAAAATAAGAAATAAAATAAATCATTTACTATCCACTTTATTTGGGTAATTGTTAGTAAAAGTAATTAATATTTTATTGACTATGCTTCAATTTTTTTTAAATAAAATAAATAAATTGTTTGATGTATCGAACTAAAATAAATCAATAACCATATTATCCCTTCCAATTAATTATCCTATACCCATCACTTTTATTTTATTTTATATTATTTATTTTTATAATTAGTAAAATTAATATTATTACCATTATCATTTAGAATAAAAAAAATAGTGCTCACTTAAATAATTTTGACTAAAATCATATTGAAAAATGAAAAAGAAAAAATAACAAAGGATAATTAGAAATTAATATTTTTAAAAATAGTTTTTTTTTGTGTCCAAATCAAATGAAAATAGTCTCTATTTAAAGAGAAAATTTTTTTATGAATTTTGGTGAAAAAAAAAAAAGTAAAAAAAATTAATTTAATATATAATAAGTGAGGTCAAATAAATGGGATAATTTTTTTTTTATGAAATCCGTCCAGCCAATGGGGAGGTGCCATGTGTCTAAAAAAAAAAAAAAAAAAAAAAAAAAAAAAAAACTGGAAATGCAGTGTGAACGCGCCCTTGTCTGCGTGTGTTCTTCACGCGCCAATGAAATTCCTTAAGTGCCCCTCCTCCTTCAGGTGACACGTGGCCAAAATGATAAAAAAAAAAAAAAATTTAACTCCGTCGAATAAGAGACTGCCACGTGGATTTTTGGCCTAGTTATTTGCCAATTTGCCATTGCATGAAATGACTAAAATGCCCCTCGAAGATCAAACAATACCACTATCTTATTATTATATATAGATAGACTCGCTACACGGTGTAGCGAGTTTAAGCCAGAGATTATCCCCCAGTAATTACATTCGTTTCAACATTTCTTATTTCCTTTTTTTCTTCGTTCGCGAATGTATTTTGAGTAATAAATATAGCTTAATTTATGTATCATAATAAATATCTAAAAATTGTTACTTGAAGTACATATAATGATGTAACAATAATAACTTTTAAATTTTAATTTGGACAATTAAATCAGCTTCAAATTGTTGCTCAAAATAGCTTCGTACTAACATCAAAAAAATTTTTTCCTTCGCGAAGGTATTTTGAGCAATAAATATAGGTTAATTTAGGTATCATAATGAATATCTAAAAATTGTTCATTGTAGTACATATAATGGTGTAACAATAACAACTTTTAAATTTTAATTTGGACAATTAAATCAGCTTCAAATTATTGCTCAAAATAGCTTCGTACTAACATAAAAAAAGTTTTTTTACATGTGTTCAAAAAATAATGACATGTTTTCAAAAAATAATGACATGTTGCTGAATTATTTTTTTTTAAATATTTTATTTACATGTTTTAAAACAAATGATGACATGTTGCTGAATTAAGTTTTTCTTTTAAATTTTTTTTTGGATGAGTTAAAAAAAATATGTCATGAATAATTGCAACAAAATCAATCACAAACTGTACAAAATAATTTTAAAAAAACTAAAATAACATCACAAAAAATAAATATTGTCAAGTTAGTGGTCACATCCCGGCCACATAGAAAATCTTACATTAAATTCAACAAAATTCAGTGACCACAGCCCGATCACATAGGAAAATTTTACATAAATTCCGGTACATATTAAATTCGACAGAAATCCAAATATTACATGTCCAACAAATTAACTTAACAATCCTTAGGGAAGACCTTAGAAACATTGGAAGTAACAATGTTAAGTAGTTCTTTTGAGCGTGAGGGGGCCCAAACAACAGCCTAATAGATCAACAAAACAAAACATTTAGAACAAAATATTAAGGAATATAACCTTAGGGAGTGTAATGTTAAGGAAAATATTTCATACCTGAGTAAGTATAAGAACAACACCAACACCTATGTCACTTCCGCCCTCACTTTCCTTCAGCACTTTGTCAGCAATGTAAACATCAATTGTGTCAGTAGGATCCTTCAAAATCAGATGCATAGAGCCATGACCAGATGATGTGTACTCCTTGACAACAACAACAGCCTAATAGAACAAAAATATAATAACCAATTATTTGTAAATTTCAACCTTAACTATAATTAATGTAAAATATTATACCTGTTCCACCCTCTCATATTTTTGGCATTTCTCCTTGATCATTCTCAACGGTTAATAAGTACCCTTTGCAGTGAGATAGTCCATTGCAGAAAGCCAAGCTTTGCCCTGAAAATTTTCATCCTTCACCGGCTCTTCAAGCTTTCTACGTATGGCCTCTTGGGTCGACTGAGGGGGGGGTCCCTGAGAGATATGAGCTTTTTCGGTGTGATGCCGACGCATGGCGGACTGTGCGTCACCAGCGGGACCAGGTATTATATGAGGTGGCGGTGGATCCATTTTGATAGTTATAAATCTTGGATTGAGAGAGATGAATTAGATTTGAGAGAGATTGATGAGAGACGGACTGAGAAAGAAAGAAAGAAAGAAAAGGGAGAGATGGACTGAGAAAGAAAGAGAAGGTTTTGTTTTGTTGGGACTGAAGGAGACGAAGTATAGGAAATTTTAAATTAACCTAAACTCGCTATATCGTGTAGCGAGTTTGACTAGGGTTGGTCAAACTCGCTATACGGTGTAGCGAGTTTATGTTAATTAAATGCCCTAATTAATTTCCTAACGGTCAAACTTAATTATCCTAAACTCGCTACACGGTGTAGGGAGTTTTGATCAGACCCAAGTCAAACTCTCGCTAGACGGTGTAGCGAATTTAAAAAAAATGAACATTTTGGGGCAATATTTGAGGAAAAATTCTCCCGTTTCGTCTCTCTTCCCGTTCTCTCAACAATCCGACGATAAAACAATCAACAACGACGATCAATTGACGAAGAAGTACGAACGACGACTTGCCAAACTAGGGTTTTGTTGAAGCTCCGATTCTGCCAGTTTCCAAATCATCTTCTCGTTACAGTTAGCAAGGTCAGGTCAGTTCTCCCCCCCCCCCCTCTGTAATTTTTCACTGTTTCTCTTGGGGCTGGTCTACGGGATGCTTTATTTGGTGGAGTTCTTTGAATGCCTAATTCTCTATCTGCCAGTCATATTACACACAATCGTTAATTAGATTTATTATTTTTTTGATTTATTCTATATGTTACTGTTTGATTCCAAATATTCCTTTTTGGTGAATAGAGATTTTGTGGTCTGTAGTTGTGGATGAGTTACAAATTCATTAAGAGTGTTCTTGGCCGGTTGGCCCCCTTATTCTGTTCTTTGAAAAGTCTTTAGTTTCCTAGGTCTTATACAACTGTGTCTAGCCTATGACCTTGTGTGTGCCTCAGGGTGTAAATTTAGGAAGTTGAGAGTTCTCCCCCAGAAAAAAATATTTTTCTACAGCGTTTATCTTCTAAATCTCGAAAAGGATGGTATTGAAAGAGTGGATTCTCTTGTGAGTTGAGTGGACTTTTTGTGTGATTTTTTGATTTAAGTCATTCAGTGTAGGATGAAGTTCTTTGGTTATATGGGGTGAACCACGTTGAATCTCATGTTTCTGGGTATTTTTCTTGTTTCAGCTGGCATGTTTCTCCGAATTAGTTATTTGCATAGTCATTAGCAGGGTGCCATGCTAATCTTAGAACTCAGGCATCAAAGTTCTTGGGCCTATATAAGCGACCTGCTCGAAATGTAATTGGCTAAATTGTGACCTCACATGTAAATTATGTGATGTCTAACTAATAACATGCAATGCCACGAGAATTGAATCAAAAGTCGGGATTTTTTTTTTGAGATCCCTTGCACTACTCTGCCAAGAAAGTTGAAAACTTTTGTTACATGTGTATAATCCTGACTTTTATGTGGGTATTTGTGTGCCTAATTATGTAAGATTCTGGGTTAACCTGACTGAAAGTCATTCTTCCTAATATTGATGAGCTGAAATCCTTCTGTTTTTAAGTTTTTTGGTAGTGGTGAGGTTTAATAGAGGAGTTATGAGTAGGGTGAATTACTCATCTTTTATATTATATTTTGTAATTTCGATCATGTTTCTTTCATAGTATTATAGTGGCATGTTAATTTTTACTGCTTACACAATGGAATGCACGTAATGCTTTATTTGGTGGATATAACCTAATTCTCTATCTGCCAATCATATTGTTCTCCATCTTACACCAATTGTTCAATGCTATCATCATCATGATGTCAACTCTACTATTTATGAGTCGTTGAATCACTATTGATGTAACATGTGGTATCTAAAATAGTGTGACATTTGAGTTAGTCTTGACTGTAATTTTACTAAGGACAAATGACAAATTAGGGTTCAAAGTTTAGGAGGTGTGTGTCAATCGGGGTCTGATGTTTAAATTTTGTCAATTTAGGGTAAACTCCGTCCCAAAATGAATATCTGTGTCATTGATTATGATTCCAATTTGGAATACTATACTCATAATTAGCCAAGAAAGTGATCTTAGTTTGAAATGGTCATTTTCTTTAGGCAGCTAGTACTTTTTTATATGGGATTTGAACCTTCACATGTAGATTCCGAGAGGGTGATCTCAATAGCTTTATTTTGCATTTCTTTTGTTGATGTTTTTTAATTTTGGTTTATTAGGAGTCGGAAGATGAATTTAGATCGCAGTTGGATGTATAAACGCTCTGAAAATGGTTTTTTATCACAAAATTTTGTTAATGGAGTTGAGAAGTTTGTTGAATATGCTACTAGTCAAACTGAATGGATGGATGGTGCTAAAATTAAGTGTCCATGCAAGTTGGCTAAGTGTCAGAATCAAAGATTTCTTGATGTGAAAATGGTGAAGTTCCACTTGATAAAACATGGGTTTGTTCCCAATTACTATATTTGGGCATCCCAAGGAGAAAGAAATCTAACGCATGCTGAGAACAACAATACGGAGATCGGGGGGTCATCACATGTTCGTGAAAATGTACCAGATGCGTACACCACTATGATTTTCGATGCAGCTGGCCCAAATTTTAGTGTTGATGACGACGTTGAGGAGCCACCAAATCCTGAGGCTAAAAAGTTCTATGATATGTTGGAAGTTCTAAAAAACAGTTGTGGCCCGGGTGCGAGAAGCACTCTAAATTATCTCTTGTAGCTCGACTGATGAGTTTGAAGTCTGAGAACCGAATGTCTGAAAAATGTTTTGATCAGATGACCGAGATTATGAAGGAGATTGTTCCTGAAAATAACTTTGTTCCCGCTAACTTCTATGAAAGTAAGAAGCTGATGCGCGGGATGGGGTTACAGGTCGAGAAGATTGATTGTTGCTATAATGGTTGTATGATCTATTGGGGTGAGGATTCACATTTAACAGCTTGCAAATTTTGTGATCATCCTCGGTTTAAAAAAGCTCGTGGGGGGACATGAAGCGCCAAAAGACCAATATTGCGAACAAGCAAATCTATTACTTCCCATTGACTTCTCGGCTGCAAAGGTTGTACGCATCGAAAGCTACAGTAAAAATGATGAGGTGGCATAACGAGCACATATCTAAGGAAGGAGTAATGCATCACCCTTCAGATTCACGGGCTTGGAAACATTTTAGCCAAATACATCCGGAGTTTACCGCTGAAAGCAGAAATATCAGATTGGGATTGTGCATCGATGGATTTCAGAGGGAAACAATTTTCGTCATGGCCGGTGATAATAACACCATATAATTTGCCTCCCGGTGTGTGTATGAAAGACGAATATATGTTCTTGACCGTGTTGGTTCCAGGGCCAAATAACTCAAAACATGGATTGGATGTCTACTTGCAGCCTCTTATTGCAGAGTTGAAGCAATTGTGGGAGGTAGGCGTTTGTGTTAAAGGTGAAAGCTACGATGAACATGAGAGTGATTACTATGGGCGTTTGGGAGAAGTTGTTCGTCTTGAATATCCAGGATTACCACTTAAGTAAGTCATTTTGTTCAATTGTAAATGGTTTGATCCTACGTCTTCGGGTACAAAGGTTGATCCTTGCTATAATCTTGTAGAGATAAACCACAAGCGTAAATTAAATCGATACGAACCTTTTTGCCTCGCTACCCAATCTACGCAAGTTCGTTATTGCACATTTCCATGTTTGAAACGAGACAAGGTACATTGGTGGGCTGTATGTAAGATTAAAGCCCGGTCAACCGTTAAATTCATTGAGGAATTCATGTCGACCTCCTTTCAAGAGGAAACCATTGATATACATGATTTTGTGCATGCAGATGATGATAATGTCCGTTTAAATGATGTTAATAATGCATTTGTTGAGCTTGAAGATGACACGAATGAAAATGAAAATGAAAACATTGATTTAGGAACAAGTGATTCTGTGCATGTCGATGATATGAATGATACTAGCGAGCACGAGTATGACACGGGTGAAGAAACAAGTGATGAAAGTGAAGACATTGATTTAGGAGATAGTGAAAATGATTATTTAGGTTAGTGGTAGTAAATTCATTTCCATAGGTATATTCATTTCCCTGAGCATGCTTTTGCTTCTTTCTTTTGCATAATTTTGTTTGAATATTTCTTGTGTATTCTTTTTTCTTGCTTGAATTGTGCATATGTTACGCGTGTATGAGGTCACTTTAAATGACAAACACGCCATCTCGTAAAGCATTAATCACGTAGGTATATTCTGTTTTTATAAAGTGAACATGGGTTCCATTTTCCACTTAATTAGCATAGTGATGTCTATCTAATTTTATTTGACCAAACAGTAAATATTTTACTAAAATATTCAAATTTATAAATAATTATATTATTATCACATCGATTTAATATTTAAAATTTCATCAATATCAATAAAATTTTATAATTAGTTTAACAAGTTTAACATGTTGATAAAAATCAAATCATGATACTACATTTGTGTCGAATGAAAGTCTCATTTTTCAGTGATAATTTGATTGAATTTTGATAAATGAAATTTCAAAAATATGATAAAATTCTAAAACTTGTTATCCATGGTATTTTGAATGGTGATCAATAATAAGTTATAATTTCATTATAATATTTAGGTTTTCTTTAAAAAATCGTCAATGTGCTATCAAATTAAGTCATACAGACATTTCGAACCATCATAATTTTTTTTTTCAAATTCTGATATAAAACATTTGTTTTATTTTTAACAGTTTTAACCATTTTATCTAAATACGTATTCACTTTGACAAATCTCCAAACGCCATCCAATGTTGTTAATAAAAATTAACAAATGATTTTGTTTCCTTTCGTTACAGTTTGTTTCAACCACTAGCTAAGCAACTTGGCTTGATGATGGGTGGTTGTGGTTTTTAACAAGGAAATCATTTTGGAGAGATGATAGGAGTAAGAGAGATTTAATGAGGGATTGCACTAAAGGAGTTTGTTTATTTTCTTTAAATAATGATAGGATTAAATAATAATTTGGTCCCTAAACTTGACACTTTTTATTAGTTTGGTCCCTCATGAATACTTGTTATTAGTTTGGTCCTCTAGGTTGTCTTTTTTTGCAAGTTTGCCCCTTCTATCAATGAAATATTAAAAAAAATATCAAAACTACCCCTGGATTAAATATTTGTTTGGTCCCTAAACTTGCCAGTTATTATTATTTTGGTCCCACATAAATATTTTTTTTGTTACTTCCGTTTGTCATAATGTTTTTTTTTGTTTGCCAATTTGCGTATTCTCATGTATTTTTGTCAATTTTCAAACTTTCAATGCAGATAAAAAATTTAAATGCCCCTAAGTTAATCAATTAACTCCAAAAGAGTCTTAATCTTTTTTTCTCCCTCTTTAATCAATTAATAAATTTCAGAAGGTAAAGAAGATTGAGAAATCTATACAATTCACAGCTATTAAGAATGAATGCACCCAAATGTGCATTTTGTTTAAGGATGACATTATTATGACAGAAGAGACGAGGAATGGGGTCAATATTAACCTAGAAAAGTGGAGAGAAATTTACGAAGTCAAAGAACTCAAAATAAGTACCGAGTCCAACAGAAAATATATGTAACTTAAGAAGATAGAGAAGTATGATAGGGAAAAAGTGAGTATTATAACATTCCACTACCATGTTACTCTCTGCAAGATCCTCCCTTTACATTAATTTTTGCACATTAGACAGAGACTATATTGAAAATTTAGAGGTGAAAGGTCTGCAAGGAGCTGGGAGGATAAGAAGTTCTGTGGCTTGCTGGGCTTTCATTTTAGAGATTATTAGAAACCACGCAATTTTTGATATGTGGTTGCTAGGGAAGAATTAACTGCGCAGAAATACAAACTTGCCTATGGCTATTACTCAATCCAATTAAACCGTTGTGTGGGGATATCACTTTTTTTGCTCTTTTAGGCGCCTCCATTAGATGTCAGGTGGTCATTTGTACATCAATGAAAGAGTCCTTTCTCAACCATTATGTGGACTTCCATGACCTGTATCTTATACTCCCTTTGTCCCAAATAAATGTCCGATTTTAGCTTTGAGGGAGATGTAACATAGTTGGGATTGAAGCATTTTTAGTAGCGTAAGTACATAAAACCCCTTAATGATCTCACCATATGGCATTATGGGTATAGTCAGTGGCGGATCTAGAACCTTTAACCAGCGGGTGCACAATTTACACTACATAATTTCAAACAATAAATGATGAAAATAAATAATGAATAAATAAAAATTAGTTATGTCAATTAAAGTGATGGTCAAAAGAATTTAAGTATAAGATTAATAAAAAAATAGTATATATCATAATAGAGGCAAAAAAAATATAATTTGAATAGTAAATAAAAAAAAATTTATATTCAGGGTAATAATTAAAAAGAATTCAAGAAAAACTTTGAGAAAGGTAAAAAAAAAAGAAACTCAAAAATATTGTAGCTAGCAAGAATTGAACTCGGGTTCTTTAAGGTGAGTTTTAACACCATAACCAACCAAGCTGTTGTCCTAAATGTGTCCGATATACGCACAAATAATATATATTCACACAGAAATTTTATTTTTTTTTAACACGAAATTGGATTTGACCGGGTGCACGTGCACCCGTACCTATAACACTAAATCCGCCCCTGGGTATAGTTTAGGTGTGAATTAGAACTTGATGTTTAATGATGGATAATTTAGTAACTTTTTGAAAAAAATACACTCATTTTGGAACAAATTTTTGGAAAATAGGACATTTTTATTGGGAGGGACTAGGGAGGGAGTATAATTTTATTGTGTGCCAGTTTAGATCACAATCTTCTTCTTCTAACAGCTTTAGCGGATTTATTATTATTATTATTATATTACTATTATAATCTTGTTTCCGTTCATATTTTGATAGCCTATTGTTAAGTTTTGTATTAGGTCTCCATATTCAAGTGTATAATTTCTTTTTTAGCAGAAATGGTGATTCGTCCACCGGTCAGGCCTGAAAGAATCACGAAATTTCTCAAACCATTTCTCTTGAAGATGCACTTCACGAACAGGTATGTGAGTGCCCAAGTATTTGACACACGGACAGCTACAGTAGTATGTGCTGCAAGCTCGCAAGAAAAATCCTTGAGGGAAGCCTGGAATGGAGCTAATGAAAGTACCCGAGATATTGCTGCAGCTGCAAAGATAGGTAAGATTCTGGGTGAGCGATTGCAACTTAAAGACATCCCTGCAGTTTCCGTGTTCTATAAGAGAGAACAGAAATATCATGGCAAAGTTAAAGCAGTAATTGATTCCGTCAGAGAGGCAGGCGTCAAGCTGCTTTAATCATCTAAGCTACTCATCAATTTGCTTGTGGACTTCTTCTCATGATTGGGACGGAGGGAGTATATTTTATTTTTATTTTACGTGTCAATGTCTTAAGGATTTGTCCTCTCCAATTGTTCTTGTTGGTTTATCAACTTGCTAGGGAAGCTACCATTGCACTGAGTAAGTGTGCTGAGAAAACAGTCCTGAGACAGTCAAAAATGCTTTCTGGGTTCTGATGTCAGAATCAAAGTATTGCCTTGATTTAGTAGTTTGTGTTTGGTCACTAGCAAATGGTTAGTGGTTTACTAGAGCTCAATTGCACTGGTTCTACAGCTAGCTAGTCAAACCGCTTATAATTATTACTACCTCTTCCATTTTATAAACTTTCTTTTTTGGGCGTCCCGCAATAATATATACTTTCCTAAAATAGAAAGGAATATTTACTATTCTCTCCACTCATTCTCTCTCCTACATTATTTTAATACTCACATCACCATTATAATTTACTATTCTCTCCACTCATTCTCTCTCCTATTTTATTTTCACACTCACAACACTTTCAATATAATAATTCCTCCTTAATTCCCGTGTAAAACCCAAAAGTTTATAAATTCCTGGGACGGAGGGAGTATATATATATATATATATATATATACTCACACACACACACAATATTTTAAGGAATATTTTGGAAAATTGAATTCAGAGAAAAAATAGTACCCAAAATGAATAAATTTGTTACTATCCACTTTACAAAAAATATAAAAGTTTAGCAAATAATATTGGAATGTGATATCTTTTTAAAGGTGAAAAAGCATAAATAAATAATATTTTTGCCAAAATGCACTTGACAGATAAAAGGAAGTATCACCTTGATTATATTTTTTCAACTTAATTGAACTTTGTATAAAATTTTATTATTCTTATAAAATTATATAAAGTTTTTGATAATATTTTTAATTGTAATTATACAACTTTTAATTAGTTATAAAGATAGCTTTAGTGAATTTCAAGTCAAGATCAATCCAAAAGAGATGAAATCTTATTTTATCACTTTTGTATTATAGTATTTTGTATCATTCGCGATTCTGTAGCTATATAAACTTTGGATTGGTTCGTAGAGATACACAATACTCCCTCCGTCCCGGTAGAAGCGTCGCCATTTTAGGGGTGACACGCAAATTAAGGAAAAGTGTGGGAAGAAAAAATGTTGTGAGTGTAATTTGAAAATAGGAGAGAGAATTAGTGAAGGAAATAGTGAATTTAAAAAGTGTTGTGAGTGTAGAGAAGAGAGAATTAGTGTAGGAAATAGTGGATGGGTAATAGAATATTAATAAAATATTTTCTTTTTAGGAAAGGGTGACGCTTAATGACACCCTTTCATAAAAGTGTCGCCTTGGATTGGATGAAGTATATGATACATAAAAATAAAAATGATAATATAAATAAACAATCATTTTTTCTCATAATAATTATTTATTTTTATAAAATTTTAAATTAATATATTTCTTTTATTTCTTTTTTTTTTTTTTCGTTTTTTCAAATTACATAAATATATGATGGAGAAAATCTCCCTCTTATTATAAAAACCTTGCAAGTGTACAAGTCATCGAGTAGCAATGTACAATACTAAGGGTCGAACCACAAAGACTTGAGTGAATACAAGTGAATCTAATTAGTGTAAAGTAACCAAGGGGGTTTTGTTTTTGATTGATTAAAATAACCTAAATTAAAATTGCAAATAAATTAAACTAATAATTAAAGAACACAAAATAAAGCAAAAGTTGAATTCAAAATTTGACAACGAGATTTACGGATTGAGTTTTACAATACATTCACTTTATGCTATTTTATTAATGAAGTCATCAATTTCATTTTAGGGTTCATTCACAAAATAATGAGTTGGGACGGTTTGGTGTGCGATTTGCAACTCAAATATTCTCTTTTTATTATACTCCAATTACGTATATATAATAATTGAAGAAATCATGAAGATCAAAAAATTATATAAACCTAAATTCAATTGAATTCAGTTACGTTCTCAATTGGGTCTAAGTAGTAAAATAGTGGTCAATGTATCTATATCCGAGTTATCATAACAATAGATACTCACAAATCCTAGGGTAAAACCCTAGAACAAATTAAGAATATTTTACTACTCTAGAATGAGATTGAATTAAGAATTAAAATTTTCTGTTTTACTAAAGCATAAAGATCATGTATTGTTACTACTAATCCGCAAATCAAATAACTTAGCCACACATATTCATGATAACAATCATAAATATTAAATTAAAAATAATAAAACCTGAAATCTTGATAAAAATAAAGTGCTTCAAGTCTTGCTAGAGCTTGAAACCTCCCAAAAGAAAAGTTCAAAAGTAGGAATTCTAATAATGATCAAAAATAAAGTATTTATCCTCCTCCTATAATCCTGAAACAAAAAGGAAAAGAAAATAAATCAAATAAAGTTTCCAACAACGCGGAGGTGAGGTAACGTTATCACCCAGGAGGTCAGTCGTCGTCGAGGCACGATTCGAGCTATTAATTTAAGTCGGGCTGATAACCTTGGATTCGATAAGCAGATTTGCACTTTGGTCCCTATAATTTTCAGATTTTTACTTTGGTTTCTGATCTTTCAAAACAAACTTTTCTCCTCTTTTTCTGTCCAATTTCACTTCAGGTCCTGCACTTATAAAACACTACAAAACACATTAAATTTTCAAGGTTATGAGAACTAAATAAGCTAGGAAACATATCTTTTGGATGGTAAAATCAAATCCATCAAATACCCCCAAACTTATCTTTTGCTCGTCCTCGAGTAAAACAAATACTATAAAACAAAATAAAAACTAACTAACTAAATAAAACAAATAAAATATTTTTGGGATTGCTCAATTCATATGATAGGCTGTTGGCACAACAAGTCTCAGATTCTTCATAACACACATAATCTTCAAATATTATTATGAACATGAAATTATATTTACATAAATGCATCTAACTTACAATTCTCCACCCCATAATGATAATATGAATGAAAAATGAGAGATCAATGTTACCAAAATAAGATATTTTATAGGGGCACTTGTGTCATGCTCTAAATTAATGATGATAAGATAAATTTCTGCACAAGGACACTCATATGCATGTTTAAACAAAACTGTCAAATCGGCTACTCTTTAGGGATCAAATATGACTTTAAATCTTGTAATGTATCGCAAAAAATGCAGGCTAGGATCACGGTTACAAAAGAAGGTAAGGACATAAGAAGTCAAGTAGGTGAAACTAGAAAGTCTTCATCATACATACTCACTTTAAAATTTATCACCCTGCTCCATACCAACCCATTGATTCAATCCTCAAACTTATAATTTTGTATACTTCACATTTGGGGTTGATCACCTTCATTTTTTTTTTGTCACTTTTCACTTCAATATTAGAGAGGGCAAGGCTTTTCAATCTTTTTTTTCTTTGCTTTGCACAAATAATTCACGAAGAATGTGCATTCAATACTTTGCTCAAACTCCTCTTTTCATTATATAACATGACCCTTTTCTTTCTTTTTCTTGACCACTTTTCACCCTTGATTTTTCACACATCACCCAAACATTTTCTAGTTTCACTTTCTTGAAAATGTGAGAAAAATGTGTATAACTTAAAAGGGTAAGATAATGTAGGTACCAAAAAAGGCGAATGGTGGTCTAAGATAACCTCTCACTTTGTGAGAGATTCCATTCTTTTTCAAGCTCAAAAGGGGTTCTAGCAGAAAATTTTATAAGTGACGAGAAAGTTAAAGGCTCACAAATAGGGTTCAAAGAAAATAGCCAAATATCACTTCTCGAATAGCCTAATTGAT
This sequence comes from Adenophora triphylla var. japonica, assembly GCA_022495995.1. Lineage (NCBI taxonomy): Eukaryota > Viridiplantae > Streptophyta > Magnoliopsida > Asterales > Campanulaceae > Adenophora > Adenophora triphylla. The sequence goes on from JAFEMH010000027.1 coordinate 610,451, forward strand.
GTGTTATTGACAGTCATGCAAACATGTTCTAGGGATCCCGAGAATGCCAAAGTGATCCTATAAAATCTCCTAAATTGGTAACAATGATCAAGAAATATAGCATGAAAGTGAAAGGTGGAGAAATCGTACTTTAGATGTATCAATGCAATTATATTCTCATATTGATAATAACACTCAAGATTTTTAAAATTAAAGCACTCTCAAATCATCATCGACTTTAGCCAACATCCTAAAATATGAAAAGAACAAAATTTTCAATTTTTTCTATATTTTTTTTAGGGTGACACTATATACACTCTCCTATAAACCCACAAACTCGAAGAGATATTTACCTCCAAACTCAAAACATGCTATATCCTCATAGCATAGAGAACAAAAATATGCCTTGGGTTCAAAGGAGATTTGACACAACCAAACAAAATAAATAAAACAATTAAAACGTACCTACTTGAGGTACCTCCCAATAAGCGCATTTGATTAAGGTCGTATGCCTGACCGTTGCTTCCACTTCAATGGGGATTAGAGGTAGCCACATTCTCTTTAGCCTTAGCCTTTCTTCCATTGGCCCACCTCGCAGGAACGGTTGTGTTAAACTGACATTTTTTAACAACACGGTAGGATTGAAGTTCTAACGACGGGGTTAGAAACTGAATTTGACCTCGGGAGAGAATGACACATTGCTGGGGAAAAGCGTCCAGAGTTCTAACAAAGTCGGTTAGAAACTGATGAGATTGATTGACGTTCCTTAAAAGGATGGTCTTACGATCCTGCTGGGGAGGAATGTTCGGGCTTACGATGACAGCCGAAGAGGGATTGTTGTACGGGCTTACATTGATTTCCGTTGAAGTGAGATGGTCGGCCTTACGATGACGACCGAAATTTAACCTTGGGAGAGGGGCGTTAGAGATGTCTAACTGGGATTTTAACCTCGGGAGAGGGGCGTTAGAGATGTCTAACTTGGATTTTAACCTCGGGAAAGGGGCGTTAGAGATGTCTAACTGGAATTTTAACCTTGGGAGAGGGGCGTTGGAGATGTCTAACTGGGATTTTAACCTCGGGAGAGGGGCGTTAGAGATGTCTAACTGAATTATGATAACTTTTGAGCAAAAGTATCAAATTTGAAAAGATGAGGGGCTGATTGGTCATTTGGCCCAAAATGGCCCATCCTGTAAAACAGGCCGGACAAGCACTTCTTCAATTTGGCATGGTTTTAAACAGCCGTCGGCCAGAATGGAAGAAGGAGAGAAATCTTGAGATTTTGGCCGAGAAAAAAGAGAGAAAAATCTGCCATTTTCTTCGATTCTTTGTCAAAACCTTGAGAGATTATCGCTATGGAAGCGGGATTGGGACGAAGGGGTCTCCATAGGAGGACCGACAACGAGAGGAGGAAGCTTAGGAGGACGGCGCGGACAACCGAGCTTCCTTTGGATCCGATCGAGTTTTACAAAGCTCGGGATAGCCACAAATCCAAGGAGGGGATTGCGAGGAAGGTAAGCATTCTTTGAATTCCTTCGAATTTTGAATTCTTGAATTTTTGAAATTGGTTTGAATTGATTTAGGGGCTCTTGTTGCCCGATTTGGGGCTTTTGATTGTGTTATGCCCTTTTGTTGAAATTGACTTTTGTTTGATGCAATTGAGGTTATGGGTAGACAACGTAGAAAATTTGGTAGAAAAATTCCATGTCTAGCCATGTTTTCCAAAATTAAAGTGAGTTAATTCGGGACAGAGTAATTTTGAAATGATTTGAAAGTTCTGAATTTGACGGATTTTTCTGAATGACTTGAAAGTTCCGAATTTGATGGATTTTTCGAAGTGGTTTGAAAGTTCCGGATTTGACGGATTTTTCTAAATGACTTGAAAGTTTCGGATTTGAAGGATTTTTTGAAGTGGTTTGAAAGTTTCGGATTTGACGGATTTTTCGAAATGGTTTGAAAGTTCCGGATTTGACGAATTTTTCTGAAACGATTTGAGAATTTTTGGATTATATCTTTGTGATGATAAATTTGTGTGATATTTGACATGACATGTACATTTTGCGTATGTTATTTCGTATTAACATACCTTTGCTGTGTTTACCTGCAGGGGCGAGGGCCGATTCCACTACCAAGAGTAGGGGAAATGTTGAGGCTGTAAGCGCGCTGTGGGAAATGTTCCCGAACGTGACTCGGGGTGGAGAGAGAAGTCCGCGGCGGTTGGTGATTGATTCTGGCTTGGGGGGCTTTATCAGTGCGGTGGCTGTTGTGGCTTCGACGCAGAGGGCCAAGGCTATCCACGTAGCTTTGAGCGAGTACTGGTGGGATACGGCCCACACTTTTCACTTCATATGGGGGGAGGCATCGATTAGTCCCAATGACTTCGCAGCGATCACTGGGTTGTCGTTCTGGGGCAATCCCATAAGGTGGTTCGAGGAGTTCACCAGGGAGCAGCTGACGAATCTGCTTGGATTTGATATCTCGGATGCCAGGGGTACTGGTATTCTATACGGTCTGATGGAGGCACATTTGAGGAGAGGCATGGATGCCTATCTGACTGGCTCTGAGAGGATGACAGCCCATCGATTGGCTAGGGAGTTCTTGTGGTTTGCTCTGTTAGCAACCCTCTTCCCCAATGCTGATACGAAGTGCCAGTTTGCCCTGCTTGGCTCTTTGGTTGACTTGGAGGTAGTGAGAGGATTTGCCTGGGGAGAAGCTGCTTTGGCCGAACTTTTCTTTGCCTTGGAAAAGTATTCCTGAGGGGAGGATAACTCGCTCTGCTGTTTCCAGTATGCACTGGATGTGAGTTCTATCTTTTTCTCTTCCTTGTCTCGTTTTCATTTGTCTGTGTCTGTTTTGTAGCTGACATATCTTTCCTGTTGTCTTTCAGGTGTGGTGCTTTGAGGTGTTCCATCCACATCGGTGGAGCATCAGGGAGGAGTATGCTCTCCTGTTTCCTGCTATGCTGACATGGCAGAAGGAGGCTAGGAAACTGGTGAGGTCGAGGGAAAGTACCCGGGTGACTTATGAGGAGGTGTCTGTAGCTCTGGAGCGGGACTTCTCGCCAAGGGTGAACTTGACTTGGTGGAGCCGGCTTGATCAGGCAGTTGTTGATGCTGCCAGGGAGGTGACGAGCCAGAGGAAGCTACTGGTGGGGCTTCACTGCAACATCCTGTATCTGGGCGAGAGAGTGACTTGCCAGTATGCTCCGGGATCGGGTCCCATGGTGTCCAGGGATCCTCCTGTCTTCATATTGCATCCGTTGCTTATGGACAGGGATGAGCTGCTCCGGTGTAGGCAAGGAGTGCCTTTTGCGGAGAATGTCCTTGAGGACGCTGATTATGAGATTTTCCGAAGGATGAGGCTGAGGAGCCGCAAGTGGTAGCTAGAGAGGGTGAGGACCCTGCACATCCCAGAGATCCTTCGATCCCCCGCACTCGCTTTGCGTATGAGGGCATTGGTGGTTCCCAGCGGCGGCTGATGATTCCCATTCCTGAGCAGGCGAGGCCTCGATATAGGGTCGATCCTAGTGCTTCTGTGAGTATCTCGCTGATTTCATGTACTGTTTTTTGCTTTCGGCATATGTTGCATCTGTGCTGTTCTTTCTGTCATTTGATGGCTTCCCTGATTTGCAGGTTTCTGGACGTACCCACGATCTGACTGTCAGATGTCTGGATGGGGTGGCAGGCTCTGCCCGGCGGCTTCTTGACTACTTGAGGTGAAGTTCCAGGAGGAGTACAGCTGTTCATGAGCCTATGCCCTCTAGGCCGTCTATGGCTAGGGACTCATCTGCTTCTACGGCTGGCGGGATAGATGCGGGGCAAGGTTTTAGTCAGTTTGCTGGTGAGACTTCTGGATTTGGGGCCCGCCATTCTTCGTATTCTGGATTCGAGCATGGGGAATCTTCGGGAGCACAGGCGTAGGGCCGTCATTCCTCGTATTCCAGAGTAGAGGATTTCATGAGGTACCTGTCTGCCACAGATCCTATTGCGGCGGCGCAGTATGTTGAGTGCTCGGATGATGAGCCAAATTCTGAGTAGCCCCTGTGGATATCTTTAGACAGTTGTATGTACTGCCTGTCTTAGACATTATTCTGTATTTGAGAGGCCCTTGCTCTGGGGCAAAACTTTGTACATTTGAACATTTATCATGATTGCTTTTCACTTACTCTTGGCATTTAATCGAACCAGATAAGCAAGTAGGTTGATCAAAAATAAATAATGACAGAAAATGCAATGAATAACAAATTTGAACATGCAAAATTTATAGCTATTATGCACACTGTTATTTATTACTTGCACTGTCGCACGAGCCCGGAATGGATTTGGTATTTGCAAAAGGTGAATGAGTCACGGGTGTTTGGCAAATTTGGATAAGGATGAATAGGGTGCGTCCTAGAATGGACAAGGAACATTGGTGCAACAAGGCTACAGGTTGACTAAGTCAAACTGAAAGACAGGCCGGCCAGCCAGATCTTCAGTTTCGACTTCCTTAAATTGCAGTCCAGTTTCTGCAGATTTCAGGAGTCTTAAGCTTGTTTCCATTGATTCTTGAAGCTGAAATCTGTTTTCTCTCTCAAACACTTGAAATTTCCTCATTTTCCATGGCCACGTTTCCAAGGTTGTCGACTCAGATGCAAGAGCAATTCCTGGAAAGGTTCAAGATGTGGGTACGACACCACATGAGGCATAACAAGGATTTTTTCGAAAGTTGTTATAGGATGAAGTCGGTTTGGGCTTTGAAGGAGCTTTTTCCTGACTGGGACCTTCTGAGAGCTACGGCTCACTTCTGGGATGGGAGGAGGCATGTGTATAGCTTCTCGTATAATGAGATCACGCCCACGTTTGAAGACTTTCGGGCTATCCTTAGAGGACCTAAGGTGGAGCAGGTTGCTCTTCCTTTGACGGGCGGAATGACCACCATTGAGAAGTTGATGTATGTTCTTGGCATTTCTGCTGAAGAAGCTTACGGGATGTTGATACCGCATACTGACCATATTGACATCTCAGGGCTGCTAGATAGGTTTGCTAGTACTGATGGAAGCGTTGCTGCGTGGGACGCTTTGCTTTATGCGTGATCGCCACTCTGTTCCTGTTTACGTCCTTGGGAGTGTGCCATCACAGTATTCTGGACCTGGTGGGGCAGTGCCGGGGCAGAGCAGATACGTTCCCTTGATCTAGGGCGAAACATTTCATGGCGTTGATCGCATAGCGACCGATAGCCGGTACATGTGGGGAGGAAGTCCCGATATGCTCACTTTGTGGTTGATGGAGAGGTTGCAAGCTGTGCCCAAGGTTCCAATATCGTGGGATCCTTGTTTCTTTTCTCGGCGACCTTTGGAGATAGGAGGCAGTCAGGCTAACTGGGAGCTTTGGATGGCCAAACTCCGTACACATCATTTGCGATGGTGGGTTCCACACTGGAAGTTGCAGACGTGTTGGACCGTTCAGGAAGGTCTCTTCATTGTCAGAGTTCCGGGGCTTTCACAGTCTTCTTTTTATATCCCGTCTCTGGTGCTACGGCAGTTTGGGCTGGAACAGGTTCTGTTGATGGGCTTGAGTGATGCCGCTACCTTTGAGGTGGGATCGCTTTCCATGGATGATCCTTCGACGTCCTTGCTTTTCATGCGGTTGTGGCAATATGCGTCTTTTCCTGCTAGGGTTCTCTTTCATCGGAGAGGGGGCACTGTTCTGTCTATTGGATATTTGAACTGGTATGAGGAGTGTATAGGGGTGACACAAATGGCTCTTTTGTGGAGACAAAGTGAGGTATTGGGTCTTAATCGCCGTGACAACTCGACCTTGAGGAGGGCCGAAGCAATGGCTAACCCTCAAGATAGCACCGGGGATGGTATGGCTGACTATGAGGTCAAAGCTAGTCGGTTGGCCAACCAGAGCACAGATATGGTGGCTCGAAGAGAGGAAGCTCATAGTAGAGCTAGGGAAAGGGCTGCATTGGCGGCCACAGGTTTGACAGAGGCGTCGGGAAGGGTCCCAGAGCCAGGTAGGAGGACTACAGGGATATTTCATGTGAAGACGAAGAATACCCGTCGCAGAAAAGGAAAGGGAAGGAAAGATGAAGGACCGAGCACGAGTGGCTAGATTGACCTTGCAGTTCGGAATATCCACCCACTATCATTGCAGGCACATTAGTTTTAATTAAGTGTTTTATGCTGCTTTGCAAGCGTGTAGTGAGTCAAGAGTAGACCGTGCTTGAACTCATCAAAAAGTGTTTTAACGTAATGAATTTGTGGGTTAAATTTAAGAGTTTTTCGAAACACAAGTGATTGGTGTTGAATTTGAAATTTTATTTGTTTTTGAGACCGAACCAATGATGGCTACCTACGTTCCCCTTTTACAAATGGACTAAGGGGCTCAGGTCACCGTAGTTCGACACTTTTGAGAAAATAGAAGTAGGATGAAAAGTGCGACCCTGTTTTTTACCTAGATCATTTTGAGGATGTATCTAGTTGGGTATTACTCTTTTAGCACTTTGATTTTACTAATTGGGGATGTATGGGGAGAGAGATTTGACTCGAGTTCTTCCTCAAATGAAGTATCTGCAGAGCTTGCTTCCGTTTACTGGGTTGATGAAAGGGTCCCCATCCAAATCTGCTAGCTTCATTGCTCCTCCGGAGAAGATTTTCTGTACCACGAACGGGCCTATCCAGGTAGGTTCCCACTTTTCGAGGGGATTGGTCTGTGTAGGAGGCTTTTCCTTAAGCACAAAGTCGTCTTCTCTGATGTCTCGGGTCTTAACTTTCTTATCAAATGCTCGGTCCATTCTGCTTTGGTAGGCACGAGTATATTCCGTGGCTTTCAATCTTCGCTCATCGAGTAGAGCCAGTTCATCGGGATGGCTTTGGAGCCATTCGACTTTGTTGATCTCGTTTTCTAAGAGGACTCGTAGGGAGGGAAATTCTAGTTCAACTGGTAACATTGCTTCCATCTCGTATGTCAGTGCGAAAGGAGTCTCCCCTGTGGCGGTTTTGACTAATGTTCGGTATCCCCAAAGTGCCAAGTGCAGCTTTTCTAGCCAATCCCATCCTCATACGGCCATCCTTTTTATTATTCTTGCAAGAGTCTTGTTTGCTGCCTCTACTGCACCATTAGTCTGTGGTCTGTAGGGAGCAGACTTGTGGCATGTAACTCTGAACTCGGTTAACAGCTGGTCACAATCTCTTTCGAAGTGGGTCCCATTGTCGGATATGATCTCGTTGGGCACTCTGTATCTGCACATGATGTTCTCTTTGATGAACTCGGCCACCTTCTTGGAATTCAGTACTTTGTATGATCTGGCTTCCACCCATTTGGTGAAGTAGTCGACATCGACTAATATGAACTCATGGCCGTTGCTCCCGGGTGGAGTAATTTTTCCGATGACGTCGATTCCCCATGTGGCGAAAGGCCATGTTGTAGTCATGCAGTAGAGCTCGTGAGGAGGAATATGGTTGAGGTTGGAGAACCATTGACATTTGTCGCAGCTTCTGACGAACTGGATGCAGTCTGTTTCCATTGATACCCAGTAATAGCCCATACGGAGGATGATCTGTGTCAATGCTCGGGCGTTCATGTGCGGACTGCAGGTTCCGTTATGAATTTTGTTCATCAATTTACTGGCCTTTTCTTTGCTTACACACCGAAGGAGTGGTCCTTGATGATGCTTTTTGTATAACATACCCCCAGAATGACGAAGTGGGATCCCAGACATTTTAGAGCCACCATGCTTTTGGCCTTGATACCTTCTTTGTAGTTTCCGTTTTCATTTGTGAAAGAGTTTTATCCACTTTTGAGGTACTGGTAGATTTGGTTGTACCAGGGTTCATTGATCGGTTCATGTTCAATTTCGATCTCACAACAGTAGGTTGGGGTTTCCCGTCTCCCTACTCTAATGGCTTTACTAATTTCCCTTCAGGAATTTCGACAAGAGAGGCTAGAGTGGCCAGGGCATCTGCGAAGCGGTTCCTGTCTCTCGGCAAATAGTGGAAAGAGATTTCCTTGAATTGAGCGATGAGCTCTTCCATGTATGCATGGTACTTTTGGAGGCCAGGGTCTATTGTCTTCCTTCTGTTGGAAACTTGATTGATGATCAGTGCCGAGTCTCCGTACACTTCCAATTCTTTTATGTTGCGTTCAAGAGCGGCTTCCTAGCCGGCTACGCATGCTTCATATTCTGCAGCGTTGTTGGTTGCTTCGAAATTCAGCTTTATGACTATGGGGGTGTGCTCATATTTTGGATCGACCAGGAGAATTCCAATACCATTTCCCTTCTTGTTGGTTGCCCCATCGAAGAAGAGTTGCCAGCGGTTTTCACTATTGAGCAAAAAAACTCCGTCATCTAGAAACTGTGGATCAGACCTTTGAAGTTCGTCGCTTGGGAAGTTTGCCAGTTGATCTGCCATTACTCGACCTTTTGTTGATTTTATAGTCATGTACTTGATGTCGAACTCAGCCAGGAAGAATGACCACTTGGCTAGTCTCATTGATAATGATGGCTTGTCGAAGAGATATCTGACGGGGTCCATCTTGGAGACCAGATGCACTGAATGGGACTGCATGTAGTGTTTCAGCTTCCCGACTACCCATACCAAGGCGGTACAAGCTTTCTCTAATGCTGAGTAGTTGAGTTCGCTTCCCTGAAGCTTTCGGCTCACGAAGTAGATTGTGTTCTCAACTTTTGAATCTTTCTGTTCTTGCGCCAGCATAGCCCCAATTAACGTATCAGTCACTGTCAGGTACATGAGGAGTGGCTTATCTTCATGCGGTGGGCACAAGATTGGAGGGTTAACCAAGTATGTCTTGATTTTCTCGAAAGCTTTCTGGCATTCAGTGTTCTATTCGATATCAGTATTTTTCTTCATGAGCTTGAATATTGGCTCGCAGAGAGAAGTCAGCCGGTTGACGAAGTGACTGATGTACTGAAGTCTTCCCATGTAAGTTTTTACTTCTGTCAGTGTTTGCGGTGGCATCATGTCGATGATGGCCTTGATTTCTTGGGATCTGCTTCGATGCCTCTTTCTGTGACCATGTACCCCAATAAACCTCTCTCTCTCTCCTAAACCAACCTAATCCTAATCTATTCCTAATAGATTTAGTCCCAAGAAACACTCATAAGAAGATAGAGAAGCACCAATATTGATAATCTCTCCTTCTTTCCACCTTTAATCCACTCTTATATTCTCTCATTCTCCTACTACTTGTTGATTACCTTCCATTATGCTCTAAAGTTCCAATCTTTAATCATGTAGATCCATACTTCCCACTCCCCTACACAAATGACTCATGAAGATCCTCTCCCTAGCATGAACAAGATTCCACAATTGGCTTGTTCTAGGGATGATCTACCAAATGAGGATGTGAACCCCTTGTACATTTATTACTAAAAATGCAATCTTTATATGTTAAATGTTCTCCCCTTCCCTAGATCTAGCTTCTCCTATGATTGTCCACCTATTGAGGTATTAAGGGCATATGAAAAGTCACAAAGATCCAACCTTTATGTATTTCTCTCTTAGATTAATGATCCTCCTTTTATGTTCACATTAAAAATCAAGTCTTTACATTAATATTATTTCTCCCAATGTCCCCAAGATTGGAATCTTCTCCTAGGATTGTCTAACGCCTATTAAGGTGTGAAAGACATAGGATGAATATAAAGATCCAATTTTTATATCTCATTTCTCTAGACTCATGGTTCTTGAGCATTTCTAAAGTGAAAATTGGTGTAAAGACTCAATCTTTACACTAATCTCATTACATAATGCCATAATCTTTGTCCTTTTTTAGAGATCCATGATCTCGAACCCAAGCTCTCCTATGCTAACTTGAGATAAATATACCAAAAGGCCCCAATAAATCGACAAATATCTCAAGATATAGGATGAAGGTCCAAGATCCGCACTTTTTTCCATTCTTGAGCTTAAAACGAGTTCTTTAATCACATTTGACTAAAATCCCCAAGGAAAGTTGGATTAAGATATACCAAGTCTCATATGCCTAAATTGGTTGATTAATCTAATGGGAGGGTCGAAAGATCCCATAATGATGATCACAAGCTCAAAAGTGGGTAGGGGATCAAAATCCCGAAAATATCAAAGTCCAAGGCATCTTGAACTAAAACCTTCTTAAAATGGTTCTTATGTTTGGATAAAGAATTGGCACATTCTTTCTCTTTCTTAAATCACACACACACACACACACACACAAGCACAAATTTCGGACCTTGGAAGACTTGCATTTGCAAGGCTCCTTGGGTGAATGCTAAACATTCTTCCCAAGGAGTAATTAACCTCTGGACCTAGTATCTCTTTCCTTTTTTTTCAAAGTTTTGAGGATTATCAAAATGGCATGGCGACTCCATTTTTCATAAATTTGGTGTTTTCCAATGAGGTGACTCGGCCCTCGTAATGATACGCAAACATACTCGAATGCGGTACGACATTTGCGCGATCGTGGGGTAATTCACAACTTCTTTTGACCACGTTTCTTTGAGTTGAGCCATAGTCAGTGGAGGATTCTTCTAAGCACAGGGCCCTACATCCTCTCTCAATTCGTTGACTGTTAAGATCCTTCTGGGGGCCTCAGCAGCTCTTCGGATTCTGTCCTAGGATACGGGTTTAGGTGCCTCGGCAGGGAGAGAACCTACGGTTCGACGCTGTTGTTCGAATGTCAGTGTGCAGTAGTGGTTGCCAAGACTGAGCATTGTCTCGTTCACCCTCTGTGGGAGGCTGGAGGATTCTCGATTCACGCGAACTATTTCTCTGATCTCTTCGCGGTATACTGCATTTTTCTCTTTCTTACTGAGCAGGCTCATGGAATTCTTGAGTTGAGACAAGCAGTAATCATGGTTTGCTAGCTTTCCTCCGCTCTTAGCCCAAATCTTCTCTCTTGCGGTTGAGCCTTCATTGAGAGTTAGCGATTGCATTTCTTCCCAGGTCAGAACAGCTAATGCTTCTTTGAATCGTATGCGGCAATCTAGGTAAACTTCCATCGGGGAGAGTTTTCTTTGTTGCTGCAACTAAGTAGCGGGCATGCTAGAAGGTGAGTATACGGCTTCCCGAATATCTGCCCAAGTAACTGGCTTTTGTCCCAGTTGATCGTTTCTGTAAACGAACGTTGCCGTTTGGAGAATCTCCTTTAGCATTTGTTGGAGGCTTATTTCCATCTTTCTTTTCCTTTTGAATAGACCTTCCTTCTTTAATTTGCCTTTTAACTCGGGAACGGAAATGATCCTTTCCCATCCTCCTAGGACCCTTGGGATTCCTGTTTTGTTTATGTTGTGATCGGCTTGGAAGAGTATAACTTCGTCATCTTCGTCGTCGCTCTCACAAAGGATTTGCTTATCTCAGGGAGACAAGCGCTTTTATTCTTCCAGCTGCTGGGCTAGGTATTCTTTGTGTTGTTTAATTCCATCTCCTAGGTCATCGGGACCGTTGACCGCCTTTCCTTGCCAAAGGTGGTTTGCTAAGAAGTGATGGTAATTCAGGAAATTGCCGTTCGTGAAGCCTTTGAGGTCGAACTGATCCAGAGTGGCCTCTAGTTTTCTGTCTGAAGCGGCTTGCGAAGCTTTAAGGGCTTGGTCCCTGTGAGCCTTCTGAGCTTTATCTTCATCCCAGAGGTGAGTTTCTTGCACAGCCAATTCTAGGAGGGCTTTTCTGGAGAGAGCCAAACATTCTCCGTATGTAGGCATTGTCTAGCTGTTGTCCAGAACTGTTATCACATCCAAATCTCCGAATGACAGAAACACTTGGATTATGCTTACGAAGGAAGTCATAGTCGGACATTCCATGCGACCTTCTTTGATCTCGACTACTAGGAAGTCTGCCCACATCTGATTGATCAAACTGATGGGTGTGTTAAATTCTGCGATGTTCATGGTCTCGTGATCTCGGCCAAGAGCCAAATCAATCAGTGCTAGTAGCTCGACGGTGGGCTGCCCGAATCCGTTACTGTGATGGCTGGGAATAGGATTGAATTTGAGCATGTTGATGCTTAGGTGGTCGTCCCTTTCTTCGGAAGTCTGACCTGTCTCATTAGGAGCATGTCCGTTGAGGTTCTCAGGGTTGCTGCTGGAGGTATTTCCGATGTCAATCTGACTTGTAGTTGAGTGAGGAGCTTCGTCTCCTTTGGTGATGCACTCAGCCTTGGCGGCGTTCTTGGCTATGATTCTGATTGACGGCATAGGCCGGCTGCCACAAGGGCGGATACTCTATGGTGATAATGAGCTTTGAGCTCTTTTGGCAAGGGCCTCGTTTACCATGATCAGGCAATTGTCGAGGGTAACTTTCTCACTGCAAAATCTGATGATAAGGACTGGATCCTTGGTCTCATCGGGGTATCTGGAGAAGATGATGTTGACGAAGTCATCGTCAGTTACGTGATCAGAAGGGTTCTTTGTCACGTCTACCATCTGTTTCCATCACTACAAGGAAAACCGGATTTAGAGACGGAAATTTAGAGACGGACGGAATCCGTAGCTAATTTGGAGACAGATTAGAGACGAAACCAAAAATCAGAGACGGATTCGGATTCCGTCTCTAAATTAGAGACGGGTTCAGATTCCGTCTCTAATTCAGAGACGGAATCTGAATCCGTCTCTAATTCGTAGACATCGAATCCGTCTCTAAATCGAGATCTTAATTCGAATCCGTTCTAATTTAGAGACGAAATCTGATTCCGTCTCTAATTTAGAGACGAATTCGCATTCCGTCTCTAAATTTTAGAGACGGGTTTTGTAATCTTGTTCTAAAATAGAGACAGATTCGTAATCCGTCTCTAAATTAGAGACAGATTCGTAATCCGTCTCTAAATAAGAGACAAATTCGTAATCCGTCTCTAAACTTTAGAGACAGATTTTAACCCGTCTCTAATTTAGAGACGTATTTTGAATCCGTCTCTAATTTTAGTGACAGATTCAACATCTGTCTCTAAAATTTAGAGACAGATTTAGTATCCGTCTCTAAATTTGACTTTTCTTCTATATACATTTATTTGTTTAGTTTTTTTCTATCTTTTTTTATATAACTTTTTCTAAAAAAACCACTAATTAACAAAGGCTAAAATATTATTTTCTAGTCAATAAAAATTTTTAAAAAAATTAAAAAATAAATATAGGGTAGTCCGTCCCTCTTTTGACTTTTCTTCTATATACTTTCATTTGTTTAGTTTTTTTCTATCTTTTTTCTATAACTTTTTCTAAAAACCACTGATTAACAAAGGCTAAAATATTGTTTTCTAGTCAATAATTTTTTAAAAAAGTAAAAAATAAATATAGGGTAGTCCGTCCCTCTTTTGACTTTTCTTCTATATACTTTCATTTGTTTAGTTTTTTTCTATCTTTTTTTCTATAACTTTTTCTAAAAAAAACCACTGATTAACAAAGGCTAAAATATTGTTTTCTAGTCAATAATTTTTTTAAAAAAAAATAAAAATAAATATAGGGTAGTCCGTCCCTCGTTTGACTTTTCTTCTATATGCTTTCATTTGTTTAGTTTTTTTTTTATCTTTTTTTCTATAACTTTTTCTAAAAATAATCACTGATTAACAAAGGCTAAAATATTGTTTTCTAGTCAATAAATTTTTTTAAAAAATAAAAAAATAAATATAGGGTAGTCCGTCCCTCTTTTGACTTTTCTTCTATATACTTTCATTTGTTTAGTTTTTTTCTATCTTTTTTTCTATAACTTTTTCTAAAAAAAAACCACTTATTAACAAAGGCTAAAATATTGTTTTCTAGTCAATAAAATTTTTTAAAAAAAATAAAAATTAAATATAGGGTAGTCCGTCCCTCTTTTGACTTTTCTTCTATATACTTTCATTTGTTTAGTTTTTTTCTATCTTTTTTTCTATAACTTTTTCTAAAAAAAACCACTGATTAACAAAGGCTAAAATATTGTTTTCTAGTCAATAAAATTTTTTTAAAAAAATAAAAAATAAATATAGGGTAGTCCGTCCCTCTTTTGACTTTTCTTCTATATACTTTCATTTGTTTAGTTTTTTCTATCTTTTTTTCTATAACTTTTTCTAAAAAAAACCACTGATTAACAAAGGCTAAAATATTGTTTTCTAGTCAATAAATTTTTTTTTAAAAAATAAAAAATAAATATAGGGTAGTCCGTCCCTCTTTTGACTTTTCTTCTATATACTTTCATTTGTTTAGTTTTTTTCTATCTTTTTTTCTATAACTTTTTCTAAAAAAACCACTGATTAACAAAGGCTAAAATATTGTTTTCTAGTCAATAAAATTTTTTTAAAAAAATAAAAAATAAATATAGGGTAGTCCGTCCCTCGTTTGACTTTTCTTCTATATGCTTTCATTTGTTTAGTTTTTTTTTATCTTTTTTTCTATAACTTTTTCTAAAAATAATCACTGATTAACAAAGGCTAAAATATTGTTTTCTAGTCAATAAATTTTTTTTTAAAAAATAAAAAATAAATATAGGGTAGTCCGTCCCTCTTTTGACTTTTCTTCTATATACTTTCATTTGTTTAGTTTTTTTCTATCTTTTTTTCTATAACTTTTTCTAAAAAAAACCACTGATTAACAAAGGCTAAAATATTGTTTTCTAGTCAATAAAATTTTTTAAAAAAAATAAAAAATAAATATAGGGTAGTCCGTCCCTCTTTTGACTTTTCTTCTATATACTTTCATTTGTTTAGTTTTTTTCTATCTTTTTTTCTATAACTTTTTCTAAAAAAACCACTGATTAACAAAGGCTAAAATATTGTTTTCTAGTCAATAATTTTTTTTTAAAAAAATTTAAAATAAATATAGGGTAGTCCGTCCCTCTTTTGACTTTTCTTCTATATACTTTCATTTGTTTAGTTTTTTCTATCTTTTTTCTATAACTTTTTCTAAAAAAACCACTGATTAACAAAGGCTAAAATATTGTTTTCTAGTCAATAAAATTTTTTTAAAAAATAAAAAATAAATATAGGGTAGTCCATCCCTCTTTTGACTTTTCTTCTATATACTTTCATTTGTTTAGTTTTTTTCTATCTTTTTTCTATAACTTTTTCTAAAAAAAACCACTGATTAACAAAGGCTAAAATATTGTTTTCTAGTCAATAAAATTTTTTTAAAAAATAAATAATAAATATAGGGTAGTCCGTCCCTCTTTTTACTTTTCTTCTATATACTTTCATTTGTTTAGTTTTTTTCTATCTTTTTTTTCTATAACTTTTTCTAAAAAAATCCACTGATTAACAAAGGCTAAAATATTGTTTTCTAGTCAATAAATTTTTTTATAAAAGTAAAAAATAAATATAGGGTAGTCCGTCCCTCTTTTGACTTTTCTTCTATATACTTTCATTTGTTTAGTTTTTTTCTATCTTTTTTTCTATAACTTTTTCTAAAAAACCACTGATTAACAAAGGCTAAAATATTGTTTTCTAGTCAATAAAATTTTTAAAAAAATAAAAAATAAATATAGGGTAGTCCGTCCCTCGTGTGACTTTTCTTCTATATGCTTTCATTTGTTTAGTTTTTTTTATCTTTTTTTCTATAACTTTTTCTAAAAATAATCACTGATTAACAAAGGCTAAAATATTGTTTTCTAGTCAATAAAATTTTTTCCTTGGAAAATATAAAATAAATATAGGGTAGTCCGTCCCTCTTTTGACTTTTCTTCTATATACTTTCATTTGTTTAGTTTTTTTCTATCTTTTTTTCTATAACTTTTTCTAAAAAAAACCACTGATTAACAAAGGCTAAAATATTGTTTTCTAGTCAATAAAATTTTTTTAAAAAAATAAAAAATAAATATAGGGTAGTCCGTCCCTCTTTTGACTTTTCTTCTATATACTTTCATTTGTATAGGGGTTAGGGTATAGGGTTTAGGGTTTAGGGGTTAGGGTTTAGGATATAGGGTATAGGGTTTAGGGTATAGGGTATAGGGTTTAGGGTTTAGGGTTTAGGGTATAGGTTTAGGGGTTAGGGTTTAGGGTTTAAGGTTTAGGGTATAGGGTTTAAGGGTTAGGGTTTAGGGGTTAGGGGTTAGGGTTTAGGGTTTAGGATATAGGGTTTAGGGTATAGGGTTTAGGGTATAGGGTTTAGGGTATAGGGTTTAAGGGTTAGGGTTTAGGGGTTAGGGGTTAGGGTTTAGGGTTTAGGGTTTAGGGTTTAGGGTATAGGGTATGGCTGGTTAGGTTTGTGGTTTAGGTTGTTAGGGTTAGGGTTTAGAGTTTAGGGTTTAGGGTTTAGGGTATAGGGTATAGGGTTTAGGGGTTAGGGTTTAGGGGTTAGGGGTTGGGGTTTAGGGTATAGGGTTTAGGGGTTAGGGTTCAAGGTATAGGATTTGGGGTTTAAACCCTAAATCCTATTCCCTATACCCTAAACTCTAAACCCTAAACCCTAACCCTAACCCTAACCCCTAAACCCTATACCCTAAACCCTAAACCCTAAACCCTATACCCTAACCCCTAAACCCTAAATCATATACTCTATACCCTAAACCCTAAACCCTATGCCCTATACCCTAAACCCTAAACCCTAAATCCTAAACCCTAAACACTAACCCCTAAACCCTAAACCATATACCTTAACCCCTAAACCCTATACCCTAAACCCTATACCCTAACCCCTAAACCCCAAACCCTAAACCCTAACCCCTAAATCCTATACCCTAACCCCTAAACCCTAAACCCTAACCCTAAAGTCATAGATATGAAAAACACTTTAAATGTCATTTAGAATGTAGAAAAAAAATAAAAAAAATAAACGAGGTAGCCATATACCATTTTCACAAGATCGGGACACATTCCTTAAATCCCTAAATAATGGCACATATTTGTAACTCAATTTTCATTTGGATTTTGAGCAAAGTCATAAAGATGAAAAACACTTTAAATATCATTTAGAATGTAGAAAAAAATTAAAAAAAAATAAACGAGGTAGCCGTATACCATTTTCACAAGATCGGGACACATTCCTTAAAACCCTAAATAATGACACATATTTGTAACTCAATTTCCATTTGGATTTTGAGGAAAGTCATAAAGATGAAAAACACTTTAAATGTCATTTATAATGTAGAAAAAATAAACAAAAAAAAAAACGAGGTAGCCGTATACCATTTTCACAAGATCGGGACACATAAAACCCTAAAAAACCTAAATAATGGCACATATTTGTAACTCAATTTCCATTTGAATTTTGAGGAAACTCAATTATTACTTAGGTATATTAATATTTCTTAGAAATGTAAATTATTAAATTATTATTAATAAATTTAAAATAATTAAATTAATGAATATTATTATTAATTAATAACATTATTATTTTTGATGTTATGTATTATTACTAATTATTATTAATATTATTATTAATTATATAATAACAATTATTAATATATTCAATTATATAATTGAATAATTAACAATAACATCATTATTAGTCTTATTATTAAGTATTATTACTAATTAAATGATAATGTTATTATTCTTGATATTAGGCATACTACTATAACTAAAATTTTGAATAAATCAAATAAAAGCATGTAAATATTTTAGATAACTTTTTATAAATTTAAGTAATAAAAAAAATCTAAAATATTTTTTCCTATTCAATAAAAAATAATAAAAATTATTATTAATACTATTATTAATATTATTACTGATTATATAATTAATATTAATATTAATATTAATTAATTAATAATTTATTAATAAATATTATTAATAATAAATATTATTATTCTTAATATTAGACATAAATATTTTAGTTAGTGTATAATGTAGTGTGAAATAAATATAAGTACGTGTGATGTGGCATTGTTTGATTGGGTTTTAAAATTTCACGGGGATCAAGTGCCAAAGCAAGATCTGACCCTTCAATCCATTTGATCAAACGGCCATTACTACTTTGAACAAAACCAAATACTTCTTCCTTTCCCTATTTCTCTCTCTCTCTCTCTTCATTTTAAAATTAAATCTCCCAAATCGATCTCTCTCTCTCACCGTCTCTTCGTAAGCTCGCCGTCTCCTCACCGGTCTCTTCTTCGACGTCGTCCTCCTGCGCAACACAGCCACAGTCATCTTCGCCCTCCGTCACTCTCTCTCTTTCTCCATTTCCTTCGCCCTCCGTCACTCATAATACGCCTCCCTCTCCCTCTCTATTTTCCGGCCGGCGACATTTATCAATCCCCACAGAGCATTTGAAGCAAACGGTTTCCGGCGATGGATATGGCTATGGCTGTTCATCACAATACGCCTCCCTCTCCCTCTCTATTTCCCGGCGAGCGAAAATCCGAACAGGGCATTTGAAGCAAAAGATTTCCGGCGGTGGCTATGGCTATGGTCGTTCAATTTATCAACTTTGTTGTGTTTTTCTTTTGATTTTTTGTGTTTCTCCCTCACGAGGTCCGAATCAATTGTAGATCTGTTTTTTTGAAGTTGCCGGGTTATTGTGGTGCTAGATGGTGGATTGCCGTTGTTGTTGGTGGTTAGACGGTGGTGTGTTCTTTGGTGGTTAGACGGCGGTGAGGTTGCTGGTGGTGGTGGTGGAAGTTTGTGAGGACTGTTTGAGTATAAAAGAAGTTTAGGGATCAAAGTGTAATTATGAAATATCAAGGACTTATTTGAGATTAATAAAAATTAAGGGACTGATTTGAGAATAAAAAAAATTAAGGGACTGATTTAATATATATTTAAAAATATATATTAATATATTTTAAATATATATATATATATATATATTTAAGATATATTAATATATATTTTTAAATATATATAAATTTTTTTTAAAACAATATCAATTTAGCTACAGAAATATTCGTCGCTAAAATGGTTCGAAAATAAAACGAGAATTTAAATAGATACGGAAAATCTGTCGCTAATCCGTAGACGGTCATATCTGTAGCTAATTTAGACACGGACATATCTGTCTCTAATTTAGAGACGGATATATCTGTCTCTAATTTAGAGACGGCCATATCTGTCTCTAAATTAGAGACGGATATATCCGTCTCTAAAATAGCTACAAAATAGCGACGCCCAATTTAGCGACAAACCTGCATCCACGGAATAGCTACGGAACAAATCCGTAGCTAAACACGATTTAGCTACGGAATCTTCATTTTAGCTACGGAATTTGCCGTAGCTAAAATGAATTTTCCTTGTAGTGCATTTTCCGAACAACTGTCTGTACTGGACATTAAGTTTCACTATCTCCATTGTATTCGAACCTTCATCATAGGTGACCTCATCTGAACTGGTGCCATCCTCGAATCTGAGCATGTTTATGTAGGAGTCTTCTTGCTAATCTGTTGCGTCTTCTACTCCGGAGAGTTCTGATTCGTCTCTGCATGACGGTTCAACCCAGACTAAAGGACGTCGTGTGGCCTGTTGTGAAGCTGGTGCTCCTAGAAAGACTTCATGTTCTCTGCTTGAGCAGATGGGCTCGATAGGAACTCCATGCTTAGGATTTCGTGGGCGACTGCCATGCATTCTTCATAAGTGTGCCTCTGTCTGTTGACCTTAATCGTGAATATTTATTCGTCAGGTCTGGCCAAAGGGCTTGCTCGAAGGATGCTTACGAACTTTTGATCAGAGATGAGAGGTTTATGTGCCTGTATCTTCGCGGTTTCCAATGTTTCTATCTATTTGGGATTCAAGTCTTGGAAATGGCAGTTGAATTTGATGAATTTGATTGCTCCGGGCTCCTCTTGCTCGAGGGCGTTGACATAATTGGCACCTCCGGACTCGGAGGGATTCTGATGATATTTTCCCCAATTATCCTTTTGTTGATTTGTGCGGGGGGGGAGGGGGGGTAGCACATGTGCACGGCTGCAGGCACGCTTGGTTGGTGCTTCAGCTTGTTGCTTATGAGAAAACTGTCTCCCCTGATGACCTCGAGGTCTCCATGGCGGTTTATGAACTTGACACATTGATGGAGAGTGGAAGCTATGGTTTTCATGTGGTGGAGCCATGGGCGTCCCAGCAGAGCTGTAAATTCAGACGGAATGTCTATCACCTGGAATTTCATTGGCACCATTTGAGTTTCAAACCAGAGTTCCAGAGTTACGGTCCCCGAGATGTGCTGTCGTATGCTTTAATAGTTCTGGAAGAAGGGATCATATGGCCTTCATCGATGCGTAAGGCTCGCATCATGCTGAGGGGAAGGACGTTGACTGCTGATTCATTGTCTACTAGGACTCCAGGAAGGGAGACAGTGTTGAGCCGAGCGGTGATATGCAAAGCCTCATTGTGTTCTGTAACCCCTTTCGGCAAGTCTTTTATCACAAAACGTGAGCATGCTGCCATATAGTCTGGGATCGTAGATCTGATCTCTTTCTGGAGAAGGGGAGTCATCGAGCCATCCATTTCCTGTCTTTCTCTTGAGAGGAAGAGGTTTTGGTGGTGCCTCAGGATTGCATTGAGGTTGCTTGTGGCAGTGGCCTCCCTTTATCAGTACGTTGATTGAGTGCGAGTGCCAGGTTGGCTTTGACTTTCCTTTGCCGGCCCGTGCTCTGAAGTTTGACAAGTTGAACTTTGGCTGATCCTTCTGGGGATTGTGCTTCTTGCTGGCAGTAGGGTTGCCGAGATTTGAGACTTTCTTGTGTCCTGAGGCCTGAACTTCGGTGTCAGCAGGATATTTCGGCTTTCCCATCCCTGTAGGGTCTGAAGCTGTGTTACTCGAAGACAGGGAGGACTTGCTGGAGTAGAGCACATATTAATCGAACTTTCCAGAGGGCTCTCCAAGTGTACCCACGCTGGTGTCTCTGGCTTCAAATATTTCCTTAAGCTTTTACTGAGAGGACTGTTTCTTCTTCCTTTTGGGGGAATCACCCCAGATCATGTCTTGGAACTCGTATTTAAGGCATTCTGAGCAGTCACATACATCATACCAGATGTGGCTGTCTGATGAGGGTTTGACTGGAAGAGGCGGAGGAACTGGCTCAGCGGCAATCTTCTTTGGCACCCATTCAATGGAGTTTACACTGTTGTTGTTCGGAAAAGGGTTCCCGCCTATATTAGGGCCACGGGGACGCTCCAACTTTTCTTCTTCTAACAGTTTCTGAATCTCATACCGCAGACCAAGGCAGTTATCAGTACTGTGCCCGTGGTACTGGTGGAAGGTGCAGTACTTGCTTCTGTCAGCGTTGGCTGCGGGATTATTTGGCTTGTAGTTTTCAACAGGCTTGAGTAGGCCTTCTTTGACCAGCCCCTCCAGCATCTTGCTCAGAGGCATATCTAGCTTATCGAGGCGCATGGAAGGTTGCTTCCTGGAAGAGTCGTTGCTTTGCGAGGCTGTGTTCCCGTTGATTGATTGATGTCTCTGATGGATGTAGTTGACAGCAGTGTCTCTTCCTTTGCCGGGGGCCGGTGCAGGGTTGGATGCAATTGTAGCTCTGTATCTGTAAGATGGAACTGTAGCCAACTTTTCTTTCAGGTACTTCTCAAACTGTGAGCCTGCGTTGACCTTGGCTCCGAGATCAGGGAAGAAGTGGTGGCTGATGAGCGTTCTGATGGATGGCCTCAAGCAGGACTAGAAGATCCGCATCTGTTCGTCTTTGGAGAGAGGCTCCATGATTTCAGAGAGTTTCCAGCTCCACCTTTTGTAGAACTCCCCAACACTTTCGTCTGCCTTCTGTTCGGTGGTGATTAAGTCTTCACGACTTGTTTCCCATTCCAGGTTGGACCGGTACCGTTCGAGGAAGATGCTGCTGATCTGATCCCAAGTATGGCGGTCTTCGAGCTTGACCCTTTGGAACCACCGTAGTGCTGAACTCTTGAGAGTGTGCTGGAAATGGTCGGCCATTTGTTGGAGGGTTGCCCCTTTTGCTCTCATGCTAAGAACATAAGTGTCAACATGTGTCTGAGGGCATTCAGTCCCGTCGAATCTGTCCATCTCTGGCATTCTGAACTTTGCGGGGAGAGGCGTGACCATTCCCGGATCTGTAGATTTGAGTGTCTCTTTCTTGGAGTTGCCCATGCTGGCTTTCAGATCTTTCATCTGTTCGATCATCCAGGCCAGGGTTGGATCAAATGGTGGACTTTGAGGCTCAGTGCCTGGTGCTTCTATCAGGGCAGTAATTGAAGGTGGCTGGCTCGGGATATTTGGATATGTGGGGGCCTTTTCTGGGTTATATCGGGGTTTTGTCCCGTTGTTTTGAGGTTCGTATATTGGTAATGGGTTGAACCCAGGAGGATATTGGAGGATATTGGGATCTGTTTGAGATGGTCCAGCATTGCGCTGGTTGTATTGAGTGAAAGGGGTACAACTGGCTTGGCCGTGTATGATAGGGGCGCCTTGAGAAGTGGCAATATGAAGCCTCGGTCGGCTGTTTCCTTGGATTGAAGGATTTTCGTAGTTCATCGGCGGAGGAACCTGGTTGAAGGTTTGGGGAACTGATCGGGGAGGATCGTCGTCCTCGATTAGGATGAAAGTACCATCTGGCTGGGGGATAGCTGCTATACCTCGCTCATTCAGAAGCTGTACCACAAAATTCTGCTGATCTTCTTTCTGTTTCTTGTGAACTTCACAAGCCCGGATGGCTCCTTCCAGTGTCATGTCGGTTACCGGTGGCGGGGTTCCGTTCCCGTCACGATTTCTTGGTGAATCTGACATATTTGAGAATCTGCCTGTAGGAACCGAGGAAACTGAGGAACTGTCTGACGCTTCCGTAACTGTAATTCTGCTGAGACGATGACCTGGAATTCTGAACCACTCTTTGTTCGCTGCAGGGAACGAAAGGTAGGGCTTAGGATTTGGAAGGGGTATTTGGCTCGAGGCTTTGGGCTTGTGCAACGTGCAGTTACCGCTTAAGTTTACTTAAAACGCGTTTTCTTAGAATCTTAAGTTGGTTGGAAAAGATTGCTCTTCTTTTTCGCAACTACTCTAGGTCTTAAATCAGTGGATCCCGACACTACGTCTATAGACCCCTCATTTTTCACCTGTAAATCGCCTTCTCGGGATGGACAATCCCGATCGAGGGTCCTATACGGCAAGCGGGTTCCACCGACAAAGGGAAAAGTGAACTTAGGGCTAGCCGGTCATGTAAACTTTCAACGCATATGCCATACGGGTCACAGTCAAAGTCAACATCCTTAAGTTAAGGCAGAAATCGTGCCAAAATTTCGACATGACCTCAATTGACTCGCTTTCGTGAGGGGCCTTAGCTTTTGGTGTTGGCCAAGTTGTGGTCGGTATGGTTCATACATTGAGGGTTTGATGACACTGTGTCACATTGAACTTTTGGGTATGTTTTTAACACGGTTCTGCGTCACAGTCAAAGCTAAAAGCTAAGACTTCGGGTTGAGAAACGACCTTTGATCTCAACTTTTAAGTTTGACTTGTGAGGGAGATCGGTGTAAAAGCATACAATTAGGCTTTATGACACGAACTAAGCCAAAAACCAACCAAGGTCTTGGACAAAGTGTGACACAAAGAGTGCATGGTTACACGGGCTAGGATGGGCTATTTGGGATGACCTTGTGCGCGCTCGAAAGGCATAGGAAGGCCAATCAAACTGCAGCTGAACGGTCACCCCGAGTTGAGGGTTGTAGTGTACAGTGTACCGAGACAGCAGTGCAAGTAGTGTGCGGTCACTAAATTCTTTTTCCGAGTAAAATAGAGATTTTCAGAATGAGTTTTAAAGAATTTATGAGCAGTTCAAATATTGCACGAAAACCAAATATGGACAGATATGCACAAACATGCTATGATTTTCAAAAGGGATGAAAAAGCAACACATTTTTTTAAAACAGTCCAATGTTCAAAAATCGGAGCTGTTTAGAATTTCTTTTTTTTTTCGAAAAGAAAAGAAGTAACACGGAACATAAAGAAAACACACGCGCGCGAAAACGAGGAAGGGTAAATGAAAGTTTGACCCACAGAAATGCTTTTTAAAACAACGTCAGTTTTGAAAAAAACACGCTAATCCCCAGCGAAGTCGCCAGCTGAAATTACCCGGATCGCGCGGATGCGGCGAGCGGTTTTTTGATTTCACGAAAAGAGTGTCGCCATGCTATTTTGTATTATGAGCCAAAACTTTGAAAAAGTCTAGTTGAAAAGGAGGTCGTTTTGATTAGGAGCTAAAACTTAGGAAAAGGCTGTTTGAACAAAGATTGTTAGGTTCGGAGGTTACGTTATATTTCGGGGAGAGTATCTTGAGATCACCCGAAATGCTCGTATGATGAGTCTTTCTACCTTTCTCGAAATGCGCACGCGTGTGTGTGTGTTCGTGTTACTTTTAAAAACGAGTTTGAAAAGGAAGTTTGAATGACAAACTTCGGTTTTTGAAGGGGAGTTTGAATGAAAAACTTTTGATATTTTGAAAAGGGGAGTTTGAAAGACAAACTTCGGTTTTCAAACGGGCATTATGACGTTACCCTTTTTTGATAAAAATGATGGCAAATAAGAGACGATATGTGACTCGGATGTTTGAAAGTAAATACTATCAACAAACCAAACAGTTTGGACTTGTAAATGACAGTATTGAAATTGCGGTATCAACGAACCAAACGGTTCGGACGGTAAAAGTGCGAACGACGAACCAAACGGTTCGGATGAAAAATAGCGATATGTAAATGCGATATCAACGGATCGAACGATCCGGATGGTAAATAGCGATCAACGAACCAAAGGGTTCGGACGGTAGAAATGACGATCGACGAACCAAACGATTCGAACGGTAAACGACATAAAGTAAAAACGGGTCACGATCTCCGTTTTAACCCTAAATCACTTTTCTCGAAGGAGAAAAGATGATAAAGGGAGGATCATTTCGAGACCCGTAGACAATGTTTTATCTACATTTTGGAAACTTTGATCAGATCGAAAATAGCGTATGATGCGTAAAACGAGGCTAAACGGAGATTGAGAGTGAGAGTGTTACCAATGGCTAGGTATTGACTCTTTTGCCCGGGAGATCGTGTATTGTACATGAGACAGTGTTTGAAAGGTGTTTAGGACGTGTTTGGCTTGGAAAACGTGATTTTCACGCAAATCGAGGCATTTACGGGGCTTACGGGGGTGATTTGGTTGCTGGAACCGAAGTGAAATATAGGAGGGGTAAGATTTTCTTTACCATTTACTGAATGGGAGAGGCTGTATTTATAGGAGGTGAAATGGAAGAACAGGCGGTCCGGCCAATTCCTTAGTTTGAAGGGCCTTTTGGGTATTTGGAGATTTGCAAAGACTGATGGGCGATCTTGAAGAACAGGCCGTCCGGCCAGACTTTCAATTTGAGGGCATTTTGGTCTTTTCAGCCTTGAATTTGATTGATGTTGACAAGAGGGCTTGTGTATGTTCGCCAAGTGTCCCTGCTTAGTCACTAAGAAAGCCTTTTTGTTCCGTCGAGCCGGGTTTTGACTGTTTTTTAAATAACTGTCCGAATCGGTGTCGAAACAATCCCGGAAAGTCCCGAAAATTGCGTATTTCTGGAAAAGTGGTACTTTCACGTGTGCGAACGTGGGCTGAATACACTTTGAATTTTGAATGCTCGGGGCAGTCCTGGAAAGTCTTGTTAACTTGGAAAGTGTGAGTTAAAGGATTCTCATTAACTTGGAAAGTGTGAGTTAACGGATTGTAACGATCCGAATTTGGGTACTTACAGGGATATTTTTTTTCAAGGGGAATATTTTGAGAAAAAAATCATTTAAATTCTTGCTTCTCCACTTAATACTAGTACAATTTTAGGGGTTTATATACAATTATCAACCATAAACTTAGCCGTTGTTTCTTGAAATTCCATTAACATGAGTGTATCAACCATAAACTTAGCCGTTGTTTCTTGAAATTCCATTAACATGAGTGTTCTTCCGAGTTCGAGCAATTCAGCTATGGAGATTCTAAACACTTATTACCATCGCTGTAAAGATCCAATTTGTACTTGGACCGATCCTTGTTTGATATATTTTAATTTAATCTGTTTTACTTTTGTTATGATTGATGGTAACCGTTAGTAGTCGTTTGTATTTCTGTTAATTTTGTTGTGTTTATGCGTCGTCGTTTTGTTGGTAGGATACGTTGTCGTTTTGTTTAGTAGCGGTCTGTTTGTTATAGGTCAGAGTTCGTAGTTAGCCGAGTTTGGTTTTATCTCCGATTCGTTTCCTTGGCGTTGTTAAAAGGGAGGCGAGCATGGCATGAATGGTATCAATGAAAAATTAACAAAGTTTTCTCCTAAAATTCTTTTTGTTTCTCACCCAAATTCTTCTGTTCTTAATCTCGATTCTTCTTCTGTTTCTCAACCTAATTTCTTCTTTCTCTTCTCCTTGATAATTATATTACCTTCTTGTCCGTTTTCTGTTGCAAATTGTTTCCCAATATACATATTAATTTGATTTAATTAGCAAGATCATAACAAGTGGTATCAGAGCTTGTTCGATTAAGGCGACTGCGTAGAAAATGGATGCTCGGTTTTAAGCATTGGAGAATGGTTACAAGTACGGTGATGCCCGCAACAGATCCGAGAAAGTGAAGAGAATTTTCCATCATTTTGATGTGAATCGAGATGGTGTTCTTAGTCGAGACGAACTGGCTGCTCTTGCTATTGCCGTTAACCCTCAGGTTAATTTCAGTAACGAGGAAATCAACACTATTGTCGATGAGGTATTTTATGCTTATGGCCAACTTATTGATGGTGAGAAAGGGCTAACATATGAGGGTATGCTGTGTATGTATGACGATGGTGCAGGCGACATTGATCGAGAGTTTGATACCTTAGGATTTGACCGGAAACCAAATGAAGGTAAGGATTCTGACAGTTCATCTGATGTTATGGATGAGGTAACAGTTGATCCTACCTGCTACGCTTTAAATGTCTGGGTTAATGAGGTAATCACTGATCCTATTGATAGTCCTGTTAATTTTGTTGTGAATAATTGTGCAACCGGTTTGATCTCAAATGATTTTAAGATCCAAGTTGAGAAGAATGGAGAAGATGTTGATGGGTGTCTGAATGAAAGAGGTTTGCATATTTTTTCAATGCACACCAACTGTTCGATAAAAGTGACTCAGGAATTGCTTCGATTAGCCCTTATTTTTGGTCCTGGATTTTCAATTGAGTGGTTGTGGGATCCAGGAGGATATTGGGAGTATAGTGAGCCATACTTGAGCAATTATGAACAAGTAGATCTGACGTATGCTAAGTATGTGATGAAGGTCTATGATATTTCTGAAAGTAAGTTTAAGAGTTACTGGAAAATGGAGTTTAGTCAATCCCAACGTTCAATGGGAATTATTTTACTGATAACAACACACTTGCTCCGATGTGGTGATGCAAAGCTACAAAAACAACTCAGTTGTTATACGAAACGAGAAATCCTACTTGGTGAGGCGTTTATTACTTGAGATGAAGGTGGAAGGTTCATTTCAGAGTTTTTTGCAAACTTATTTTTGGGATCCAGGTGTGGTGAGTAAATCAACATTTTCAGATTTTGGATGGACTTTGAGAGACCATAAATTCAAAACATAAATATTAATATTGTTATTGGAAGGAATTGGTGATGTTAATCGTGTAGCGTTGATATTTTTATTGAATAACAGAGTCGCCACTTATTATTTATTTAGGAAACAATAAGAAAAACCTTTTTATGTTTAAAGAGATTTGAGGGTTCGGGGGTTAAATTATGAAATGGGAAGGTCGAGGAGCACCCATTCCACCCAATCCGGAGATCGGTCTTGCCAATTGAGTATTATCAATCAAATAATATATAAATAAGAAAACCCTAATTAATTTCTTAATTAGAAATGTCGGATTGTACGCTTCAAAATCGCCTTCATGGATTGAAGGGACTCTAGGCTAATCCTTTTGATGGGATTACACTACTTTAAAAGTCAATAGAGAGATTGAGAAGAAGAATAAAAGAATAGGAGTTTACCTAGCATTTGGAAAGTATTTGATTTAGAACGTGGTTCTAAGATGTCTTCTCAGTCAAGAAGTGATTTGGGCAGAGCTTCGCCTTGATTCTAGGCTTGAGCCTTGATGTTCGTCAATCAACGTGGTTGATGAACGAATTTGAGAGTTGTTTGTGAGTGATTTGAAGGAATCTTTCGTGGAAAGAAACCAACAAATTGTGTTTGTTATGTGTTTTCGATCGAGGATCGGGGACCTCTGAAATACTGAAAGTCATCAAGTATTTATAGGGGTTTAAGAGGTAAAGGTGTAGAGGGAAACCACCCTAGGAAGGTTCCAGAACTCAAATGCTATTGGAGAACCGGATGGGATAAGATTTATCAAGAAAAGAGGTTCAAACGGAGAAGGAAATTGATTATGCACATCCTACAGAGGGGTTGTCTCACGCGAGACACGCCTGTTCCGCGCGGGACAACTAGTCAATTGACTATTCTGTCCTCTTCAGTTATTTCGTTAGTCAGTTAGGTCCAAAACTAACGAGGTTAGTTAGAAACTTAACAAAACATGACGAAACTGATATGCTTTCATCAAAACACAAAAGAGAGACGAGGAGTAGTGCAATCATGACTTATTGGTTCAGAATGGGGTGTCTACAAATCGCAATTTTGACACCTTCGTGTATGACCTGAAGCTGATTGACCTAAAACCAGATGAAAATGGTGCTCGTTCAATTTTTGGAGTTGGACCTTACAGGCTAGCTGATCTTACTTGTGAGAAATCAGAGATAGGTGTTGAGAGTGGCGTTGAATCTCTTGCAACAAGCTCAGAGGATGCAGAAATTGAGAAATGTATAAAGAGAGACGAAACAACCAAAATTCACACCAACTGTTTGATAAAATGCCCAGAAGAAACAATAAAGGGATTACTCGATTCAGGTAATGACCTCTCAAACCTTAAACAACTGAAAAGTGTCTTTGCTAGAGATGTCAAATGTAATTGGGATCCAGGAGGTTATTGGAGGATAGTGAGTTGCTTTTCCATTACAGATTGCATATTAATGCTAATTCTATCACAGTTTTATGTGGCAATTTGGGTGGTAACGGAGATGGTTTTATTGCATTTTGTAACCAATTATTTTCACGTGTTTGCTTGGGTTTGTGGACTGGTCTCATCATTGGGTTTGAAACTGAGTACTACACTAGGAATGTTTACTACCCTGTGCAAGATATGTTGTTTTTGGATGTTTTTGGACTTGAGACTGCAGGAGGTCTAACGACTATTTTAAGTCCAATGGACAATACAATTTCCAGTGATAAAGAGCACATGCTATCAACATACTCCGATAACTAAACATGGGTGTTGATCCATGTTTATGAACGGGAAATTATTAAGGAAGGTAATTCTTGTGTGGCTACTTCTGTAACATTTCTTACTGTTTTATCAGCTTATAGGCATTCGGGTGTGAGGGAGTACATACTAAATGATGAGAATGAAGTGGAACTAAAACTCTTTTTCTACTTAAACATGGGAATGTTTTCCACATTTTTGCTGATATAGCAAATTTGAAGCTCAAACAGCAAGCTCATACCCATGAGTTGAAGCAGGTATTCAGGTTCCAGTTTAGATCAGAATCTGATAGTATTTTGGGAAGTAAAATTCGCGAGGGTTCTCTTGGTAATGATAAAATGAGTTCTATGGATGCAAACGAGCATTCTAAAGCGAGGAGATTTTTTTTTTGTTTGCAGCTGTTCTCTATTTGATTTTTATTGGCAAAGAAGTGGCTGGTTGGGTTAAGGCCAAATGTCTCGCAATATTGACTGATGGAGCTCATTTATTATCAAATTTTGGAGTTTCTGCAAATTCTCTGTTTATATGGGCATCAGAATGGGAAGCTAGTCCATGTCAATCGTATGGGTTTTGTAAGGTCAAAAGACTGGGAGCATGGGTTTCTATTAAGATGATATGGCTCTTAGATGGGATCCTTATTCATGAAATAGCAAGACTCATCCATGACGATAGTGAAGTTCAGGGGTTTCTGATGTTTCATATTTCTGCACTTGGTTTAGGGGTGAACATGAGCATAGCGGACAGTGTAGTTCCTTCACTTAAGATTTATGCTGAGCGGAAGAACAAATCAGAAAAGGGAGCTAAAGAGAAGAAGCAATGTATCAAGAATGATCAGAATGGTTATATTCTTATACTGCGAGACTTGATTCAGAACTTAGACAACCTAGTTATTGAACAAGCATTTTGGTGGTTCAAACAAGTGAAATCACTCGAAATTAATCTAGGTGAGGATGTCTCTCTTGCCCTCCTCATCGTTTGCTTGCATGTTGGTAATGCGGACCAAGGACTTCAGCTATTAGACACAGTTAAACACAAAGTTTCTAAAGGGATTGGTTAAATCCTTGAGGACAAAGATTTTTTCAAGGAGTGGGGAATGTTATGATTGATGGTAACCGTTAGTAGTCGTTTGTATTTCTGTTAATTTTGTTGTGTTTATGCGTCGTCGTTTTGTTGGTAGGATACGTTGTCGTTTTGTTTAGTAGCGGTCTGTTTGTTATAGATCAGAGTTCTTAGTTAGCCGGGTTTGGTTTTATCTCCGGTTCGTTTCCTTGGCGTTGTTAAAGGGAGGCGAGCATGGCGTGAATGGTATGAATGAAAAATTAACAAAGTTTTCTCCCAAAATTCTTTCTGTTTCTCACCCAAATTCTTCTGTTCTTAATCTCGATTCTTCTTCTGTTTCTCAGCCTAATTTCTTCTTTCTCTTCTCCTTGATAATTCTATTACCTTCTTGTCCAATTTCTGTTGCAAATTGTTTCCCAATATATAGATTAATTCGATTTAATTAGCAAGATCATAACAACTTTTTATTGTAGGTTTTGTCTCATTCAATAGATTTGCCGTCAAAGAAGATGAACAAAATAAAAAAGAAGCGGTCAAATTGCTGCGGAAGGTATGAAATAAGAAAACCTAATTATTAGGCGAAATTTTAGGGATATAACAATCTCTCGAGTATTCTTGTTCTTGACAAACAAAATTAAAGCCCACCCAGTGGCATATCTAGGATTTAGAGTGAGGGTGTGCAAAATCTAATGCAATATAAAAATAATTGCAAGATAAAATAATATGCATCATTTTTATAAATACAAATAAAGATTACAAAGATTTTCGACGTGATGACATTTCCTGAAAGTACTTCATGACTTCATCAATGCTTAAATTGTCTAGTACATCTTTTTCAACATAAGACACTAAAGAATCATTTAGCATATCATCCCCCATACGATTATACAACTCGGACTTCACAAGTTTCATTGCAGAAAATATCCTTTCGATTGTTGCAGTTGCAACGGGTAAAATTAAGGACAATTTGATCAACAAATATGCCAACGGATAAGTCTTATGCTTGTTCTTTGCAACAAGTGAGAAGTCTTCATCATTTTTGACATCTCTAATGTAGTTCTCAAGTTGACTATCAAGCACACCAGATCGAAATCAACATCAAACTCATGTGGGTAAAACGCGGCCAACTTAATCAAAGCTTTTTTGTCAAATTCAACAAACGAGTTACTTGGATTAAGACAAGCTATTAGGCTTAGCAACTCCGTATTAGTGTTATCAAAACAATCATTCAACTCTGAAAGTTGAGAATCTATCACCACATAGAACAAATCAACCCGATAATGAATCAAGTTGCTCACTTGAACACCTCTCCTACAAACTCTTCCATCCCTCGAATAAATTATGAAATTATCATTCATACTTGGTACCAAAATATCGTTCTCAACACAAAATCTTGTAGTTTCTTTCACCAAGTTCTCCCAACCATGTTCTCTCAATTCTTGTAATCTCTCTTTGGCTATTTTAACAAGCTTCATGGCATTTACAAGATCTTGATCCTTCCTTTGTAATGCTAGTAACAAATCAAGAGTGATTTCCAAAATCGACTTCATCATATGCAACACAAAAGCAAACTCAAAGCAACATATATTTCTCAAAATAGTCGTAGCTTGACCACTATGAGCCGCATCTTCACCACTTACTTGTAAATGCTCTAGCACGACAACCACCGAAGAGAACAATTTAATCAAACTCACAATTGTAAAATAATAAGAGTTCCAACGTGTATCCCCGGGCCTTTTTAAAGTGGCTTCTTGATTTAAACCTTGGCCAATTTCAAGATCACCAAAAGACAACCTCTCCATAAGCTTTTCAAATTGTTTATCCCGAAATCCCAATTTTTTTATAAAAACCCTTTGACCAACACGTGAGGGGTGAAAACCCCTACTTGTACAAGGTGACTCCACGTGCTCGTCTCACGCGTGAGGGGTAAAACCCCTACTTGTACAAGGTGACTCCACGTGCATAACCCCTACTTCAAAACCCCCTCAGTCTAGCTGAAACCAATTCCCCCTCCTTCAAAACCCCCTCGGCAAAACCGAAAACCCCTCTCCACAACCCCACCATCTCCGACGTAGTCATGCACCAACCTATCACCACCTCGGATGTGAGGAACCACATCTCTTCAGAAACGACACACATGTCCAAAAACACGTCTTCAACTCATCATCAAACCCGGTTCATCTCACCACTCTCCAAGATTGGACTTATCCAAAGACCGTCAATCTTGCGGGGGCATATTAGGAATATAATATCATTATATTATATTCAAGTATATATTGTAATAAATAGATTAGGAAACATAATCCTTCTATTAGATTAGGAAACACAATCTTAAAAACCTTCTCCTTCTAGGAGATTAATCCTTGTATTAGATTAGGAAACATAATCTTAGAAACCTTCTCCTTCTAGGAGATTCCTCATTGTAATCCTATAAATATGTATCTCTAGTATCATAATCAATTGAGTCATTCAATTCAATTCTTATCTTCCATGTTTTGATTGACTTCGTCTCTCTCCCTTTATTCTAATAAACTCCAGCCTGAATAACATCACCTGGCACAATAACTTCATCAGGCTTAATAGTGACATTTGGTTCATTTATAGTCAGTTTCTTAGCAACTTCTTGGGTTAATACTCGAATCTCCGTCTCACTCCCCAACTTAAAAATAATGTACCTTGAATGTTTATAAGACATTGTGCAAATACCAAGCTGCAGCCACACTTCCTTTTTTTTACCACCCTGGTGAATAACTTTTCTAAGCTGCTAGAGGCTTATGCATATGCTTATTCCACAGTGCCTTATCCTTGACCACCCTACTTTGAATTAGTTGTTGCTTCATTAATTCCTTTTAAAGGAATTGAGTACTTGTCAAATTCCAGTAGTTGCATCTATTTAAATTTCTCAAAGTTGCACATTTTTAGCTCGAAACTCTTTCACGATCCTCCTGGATTCCACCACTCGCATGATGACTACGAACCAAATATAACATTGCAAGCGTGCATTAAATTTACTGGAGTATCCCTTTTTAGTTTCTATTCAACAACAACATCCAAAACCCTGTCAATTATTTTCTGAAAGCAAGTATTCATGTTCCAATCCATATACTCCACAAATCGATATTTCCAAGAAGCGTAAAACCCTTCTCAACTATCTGATGCACAGAGTCATCACTAATCATTATAAATTTACTCCTCCATGGTCTTGCACTAAACTCTGAAACCAATAAACCCCATTCAATAAACTTCTCCAATAAACTGAATCCAAGTGTATTTTTAAAATATATTTGGATTCAGTAGCTATTTAGCTAGGGGGAGGGCAGATTCGTCAACTTATTCGATTCGTGGAGATTAACGGAACTCGAACCCGTAACTTTTACCTTGACAGAGCAGTGCTCCGACCAATTGAACTACAATCCCAGACTAATAAGGGATCTATTGTTTTTTTTATCGCCCTGTATCTAGAGCCGTCAATTTGGAACCATTCCGTCGGGATGGCCCATCTCGCCATACAAATGGGATGGAATGGGATAGTATATTCTAATACCGTTTAAAAGCGGACCTATTCGGAACATCCCATTTGGGACGCGAGATGGGACGTCCCACATTTTTTTAAAAAAAATATTTAAATTTATTTTTCATTATTATTTTGAACCCCAGGCCCAAATGCCAATTGCCAAATCCTTTAAAAAATTGCAGGCTTTAACTTTAACCAAGAGCGCTGGAGTGCAGCATGCCGAAGACAATGAGTCAGAAATGATCAAAGTCCCAAAGCATCAAAAGTAATCACTAAATCCTAATTACATTTTTTCTTTTTCTCTTCCATAGGTGTGCTCAATCTCTCTCTTCGTAGGGAGAAGTTAGAAGAATACCCATATTGATCTTGTGTGAGATTTGGTTTAGTTCTTATTATTTATATTAGTATAATGACTTAATTAGTTGCATTAATATTCTCTCAATTCCATTGAGATCTTTTCTCGTTCTCGTTGGATTTTAATTTCTCACTTTTACTTGCACAATCGTCCCTTGTGATCGAGTCTTCTTATTCCGTATTTTCCAGTATTGACCCACTTCCCGAGGTGGATTTGGAACGAGACGGGGAATTTCAGGCCCGCAAAGAATTCGGGACATCTCGTCCCATCCCACGTAGTTGCCGGATATCATAGTTTAATCTCGTCCCGTCCCATTATCCCGAATTGACATCTAAGAAGGAGGGAGAATGAATCCCAATCCGGTGCTATTGAATGGTATAGAATCCGCTCCAACAAATCCTTCTATTCTACGATCTGATCTCGGATCTTGCAGGGTTAAGGACTTATGCTTGTTTATCTGGATGAAAGAGCGGCGGTCTCTTCAATGCCATTTTTTTCACTCAGACTTTTCAATCCAGCCATAGGGCAAGAGTCATTAAATCCATCTTGCTTTCCATATAGCTACTTGTTCAGGAAGCTTTAAGCCTGGGACTAAAGCGGTAGAACAATCACTAAGGAGTATCAGGAATTTCGCAAGAATAAGGGCTCTACCATCGTATGGTAGATTGGTGAATTTTTGGGTCGAGCTGAATTTGAACCAATGTGGACATATTGTCAACGAATTCACAATCGAATTAGTTTCTTTAATTCTATATTTCATTTTTCGTCATTCACGACAGATAGCGGGAATCCCACGCCTTCTCTTTGAAAGAGAAATTTTAACCATATCCGCAATTTTTGTTCTTGATACACAATTTATGTCCACACATATATGATATATATGCCTAAAGCATATTTGTGTAGTGTTCGACCATAGATTTTCTTCGGGGTGAGCCCAAAGTGTATTTTGAACATTGCACTTGGATTCAATAGCTAATTAACTACTGAATCCGGGAGTATTTTCAAAATATATACGTATACAATATCTAATTAGCTACTGAATTCAACTCGTGCTTAATTGTTATCGTGTTACATTTTCATCCTCGTCTATTCTATTAATTACAAAAATGTCACCGCATTTTTTAATATGAATTCAATTTGAACCCTTGATTTGCATCTTATCTAGCTGTTATAATTGGTTCCTAAGTTTCTATTTTATTTAGGTTTTCATTTTAGCACCTTCTATATTATTATAAGGAAAAAATGCAAATATAGTACCCCAACTATAGGGCTTGTTTGGTTTTCATACCTAAACTAGTTTTTGTTGCAACCACAGTACCTCATCTGTTTTGAATGCTCGTTTAAGGTACCTAGGGCTAATGACATCCATTTTTTCAGTTAAATTGACTTGTGCAATGCATGTGACTCATTTTCTGAAGGGTAAAATAGGAATACAACAAAAAAGACATTTCCCTCCATAAACTTGGCGGGTTAATTCCATCGAAAGGCGTGTATTATCTATATATTACCTTTATCCCATTTCACTCCAAAATCCCCAAATTTGAAGGTTTCACTTTCGTGTTTAGAGAATAAGAAAAATCAACGGAGATGTTCTGCGATTGTGGGAGGAAAGCTGTTATGCAGACATCATGGACCAACAAAAATCCAGGAAGGAGATTTTGGGCTTGCAAGACGTTAGTGGTAAGTGTAACCCTAATTTGAGATTTATTTCTATTTTCTTAGATTTGTGACCTTAATCATAACAATTTCCTTCTTGGTTTTTGACCGATAACCGGAGGGGAATTGTGGATTTTTTGTCTGGGTGTGTGTGGACCCCCTATGTTTGATCGGTTAACACAGATTATACCAGGTCTCATTCGGACGATTAGGGATAATGATGCACGGAGGAAAAGTCAAAAAATAAGGGAAGGGGTTCTTGGTGGGTTGGTTTTACTCACCTGGATTGTTATTGGATTGTTTTTGTTGTCTGTGCATGAAGAAAATGATTGGGATATGGAGGTCGACAGGAATGCAAAGCTGAATTGGAATTTTAATTGGATGGAACAAGAATTAACTTGTTTGTATGGTGGTGTGTTAGATTTTGAATTGTATTACAGGTAGAATTGGGGGGAAATTTGGATTGCGGATTCCCCTGTTTTGCTGTATTTGTTGGGGAAAACTTGGATTGTGGATTCCCC
Organism: Adenophora triphylla var. japonica; assembly: GCA_022495995.1. Lineage (NCBI taxonomy): Eukaryota > Viridiplantae > Streptophyta > Magnoliopsida > Asterales > Campanulaceae > Adenophora > Adenophora triphylla. Next base: position 646,672 of record JAFEMH010000027.1, read on the forward strand.
TATTTTTGATATATTAGTTGGTCCACTGTAATATATGATTCATGTGTCAATGATACTAATTCATCTATCCTTGATTTGTTGTAATGAATGGTTGGTACAATCATTTATTTTCTTTTAACCTTACACAAAGGAGTGGTTGAGTATCAACAAAGAATTGAATACATTTGACCTAACACAAAGGAGTGGTTGAGTTAGACCAAAGAATTGAATACTTATGACCATTTAGTGAACATAAAGTGAACATAAAGTGATCTTGTTTTACATTAATAACTGCCAAAATAGCTCAATCATACTTAAAACATCTGTTAACCACTATTACACAAAAATTACCGACAAAAGAGATCAATATCCACAAAAAAGATCACATCCAATCACAACTTTAATTAGTTTTCTTTCCATTAGACTTCTTTGCCTTAGGTTCAAGTGGGGATAACAATTTCCCAGTCCTCAACCTTCTACTACTTTCACCGGATGCTTAGTACTTTGTGTAGCTTGGGAATGCAATTTTGGTTGACTCTGTGTGGCATGACCTAGTTCACTTGATTGACTCTGCATATTTTGAGCATTTGATGTGCTTTCCCCTTGATTATTCTTTGGCCTTCCAACTCTTCTCTGCAAGAATTAAAAGAGTGAAGTTATCAATATACAAATATAATTTTTCCACCATAAAAAGAAAGAGATATTTTAACTTACAGTAATTGTTGGTCTCTTCTCACCACCTTGACCCTTGCAAGTTTTGCTGTTATGGCCTGTATTCGCACATAGCCTACATGTATTCGCACATAGCCTGCATGGTAATCCCTTTCTTGGAGAGTTTGTTAGGGTTGGGGTTTGTGTTAGGGTTGGGGTTGGGGTTTAGTTTAGGGTTAGGGTTGGGGTTTGCAGCTCTTGTCCTTGTACCTTCATCTTTGTCCTTTTTTCTAATTTTTCTAGGTCTACCAGGTTGCACATGATGAAATGGAGGGTAAATATCAATCAAAACCTGTGAGTGTTCCCACAAACTTGGTCCATTGATTGGACTTATGGTATGACTGTATATGGCCTTCCTTGTTTCAAGTTTGTATGCTTCATGGACCCAATCTTCTGACACTCCATTACCTCCATTTCTTCCATGCATAAAAATTGCAGAAACTGCATGCTTATAAGGAATTCCTGTCAAGTTCCATTTATTACAACTGCAGATGTCCTCCCTCAAATCATATTGACATTGCTCACCATAAGGTCCCATTAATTGATATTTGTTATCACCATTCCAAGTGCAAATATAAAGTGATGCTTCATCCTTTGTTTTCTCAAATCCTGCCTGAATCTTAGGACATAATGGTCCATGACACTTGGAAATTCTTTTCTTCACTTCCATGATTCTCTTCATCAAGCAATTCCTAATTCATTCTAGTAGTGATATCAAATTCTTGTCTCTAACTCCTACAAGCTTCCCATTCAATCACTCACACATGTTATTATAGAGAATGTCACTTTTAATGCATGACGTGAATTGTGATCTAGCCCAAAATTGAGATGGATGAGCAGATAGCCAACCATATGCTTCTTTTGCTTGGTTCTTGAAATCTGTAATAGCACAAACATATAACTCAAGACATCTTCATAATATTAAAAGCATCTGTTGGAAATGGATAACGGAAAGTTAAGTTTAACTTAACGTTGATCTAGTTTCTAACGGAAGTTCGTTATGTGTTAACGGAACTAGTTACAAATTGTGTTCTACATTTGTTGTAGATTACTAAAATCATTGAATATCTCAAAACCATTTAGGGTGAATGAGAATTAATGACAATAGTCTTTTGTAACTTAACGAGAAGTTAGTTAAAAGGTCAAATTGATCATTTGGATCAAATTGGGTTTGAACAGTGTTTTGGGTGATGAGATTTGGCTCAAAACTGATCAGAACGAGTGGGGACTCTGAGCACGAGTCGTGAGCACGAATGGACCTTAATGGACCTTGGCTCAAAACTGATCAGAACGAGTGGGATGCCCAAGAACGAGTCGTGGTCACGACTCGTGCCAAGGAGCACGAGTCGTGCCCTCTGTGCTGTTTCGAACTGTTGCACCTTTTCATGAGAAAAGGCACTAAACCTTTTGACTCCCTTTAAATACTTTCCCCTCCGAATTTCAATTCACTCATACTGTATTTCTACCCTTCCTACCCTCTAGTAAGATAGATTATCATACCCAAATCATTGCATATTGTTGCATTCAATCCGTTCAAGTCCAAAGTTCAAAACATTGTGTTGTTCGTTAGATTAGTTATATTGGAGTGCTCCTTATAACTAATAAAAAGTCGTTTTATCTTACAAGAGTTTTGTCATTCAACCGTAAGCACCTGTGCGGGACAAATAACTCTTACGGAGATTGTATCAAATACAAGACTCGACTTGATTTCTTTTGTTCTTTCAATCTCCGTTACTTTTCTCGTCAGTTTTTTTGTTAAATCTTAAAGAAGCCATACACAAGATCCAACAATCGTAAGAGTTATTTTACGCTTCTTCAAGATCTTCAAGATGGCAAATGAGAAAGACTCCACAGAATCAAGTTAAGGGAATGTGACGCCTCCTTCTCAAGGTGACGCTACGTTCAACAATGTTACACCGTCTCACCCGGTTCATGGTAAGAAACCTCCTTCACGTACAACCTCAAGGGTTGCACCTCTTAATGCTCTCCCTCCGTCTCATGTGTTCGTACATGCAGAAAGACCGGGTATTCTTACCGGGATGAACTTTAAAAGGTGGCAACAGAAAATGTTGGTCTATTTGACAACATTAAAATTGGTGCATTTTCTCTGGGAATATCCACCATTGATATCCGATGAGGATGAATCTAAAGCAAAGAATGACTTGGATACATGGAATCACGGTGATTTCTTGTGTCGCAATTACATTCTTAGTGGCTTGGATTACGCACAATACAAGGTGTGTTGTGGCATAAAGACCGCGAGAGAACTTTGGGACTTTCTCGAGATGCACAATACTATGTGTATTGTGACTAAAAGACCGCAAGTGAACTTGGTGGAAAGAAGTACCGGAAACAAGAGAAAGAAAACCTGGAAAGTGAAGAGGACCGCCAAGAAGGTCAAAGGAAGTTGTTTTAATTGTGGCAAACCCGGGCATGTGGCTAGGGAATGTCGACATCCTAGAATCAACAACCAAGATGGAAACCCTCTTCAAGCCAATGTGAACGAAGATAGAAATGTTCCATTGGACTTTGATCAACTTAGCCTAGGGGCATAAGATTGAATAGACCAAATGTGGTTATTGTGTTAGTAAAGGGTACCTTGTTGAAGGACTCCTTAACTTAAATTGTAATTGTTTATCCGCCTAAGTGCGAAGAATAAAATTTCAAATTTTATTTACTTGGTTTGAAGTGTTCCAATTGTTATGGCGTGTTCATTTAGGTCGTGTAAATTTAAATTCACTAAGTCGACGAGTTAATTTAAAATTACTACCTAAGATGAAGTTTGATTCGCAAATCAATTGTGATTTCTTTTGTAGAAATCAGTTCAAACCAGAGATAGTAAATAGATAGTTCTTTACTTCTATTTATGATTGCATTTGATAATGCAAAAGTTCGCCTTTTGGAATAGTAAAACCTTAAAGTTTTAAGTAAACAATAAGGTTTGTGATTCAACTTAATTAGCAATTAAGAATTTCGTAGTGATAGAGGTGGTTAGTATGTCGTACCGTTTGAAAAATAATTGTTGGGACGCTGACACTTATTTATCAAACGAATGCTTTTTACACACTCAAATCAACTGAATCACAGGAAAAGGAAAGATAGAACTTTTAAGGAGATGGTGAACTCCTTATTGATAAGTTCCGTCTTATGTGGGTATACCTAGCAAAGGTAGAAATATCTAAACCTAAAGAGGTTAAGATAGGACCCAAAACCATGGATTACGTTTCCATTGGATATGCAAACTAACAGTATTGCATATAGATTTGTGACGAACAAATTTGAAATAAAAAATGCAGTATTCTTCAAACGAGTTTCCTTACGTGGAAAAAATGGTTGAAGAGACCTCACTTAAACATAGATATGACTATGTCGTCGGTTCATCTCAAGGAGATGAAAGACATTGTAGATAACTTGGTTATTACAATTAAATGACTCCACATAAAAGAAAATATTAAATATGAATTAGGACATTCATAAAATATTTGATATGTGGAGGTACACCTCAAGTATGGGGGTACAAGCTAAATACATAAGTTCTATTGATATGAACTTCTAGTATTAATGTAAACCGTTAAACCTGTTAATGCTAAAAGAATGGATCATCATATATGTAGAAGTTATTTGATGATAAAAACTCCTAACGAATTTGAAGTATTCGTAAGCTGTTTTATAAATACCTAAACTGTGGGGGTATTCGGCTAAAGTAGAAATACTTAAGCAAGACATGTTATATTCTTTGAGAATATACTTCCTTGAAATGATAGGAAATGCATAAATTTTAATAAGAAAATTTATAGAAACGGTGGTGGTCTTCTTAATAAGAAGAAAAACCAAGATACAGTTGAAGGACAAATGCATCCTATTCTATTTTGGAAGATGGTTGATCTTCCTATGCGAACCGTTGGGTTGCAAAACTAGATATGCCAAGGATGAAACCTTCAAATATTAGACTACAAACGGTCCATCTCAAGTGGAAGATGAAGGACCTAGACGTAGTAAAAGGGCAAGAGTGGAAAAGTCTTTTGGTCCTGATTTTTTATCATTTATGTTGGAAAACGAATCAAAGAATCGTTAAGGAAGCGTTATCTGGTCCGGATACTTCGTTCTGGAAAGAGGCTATTAACAGTAGAGGCTATTAACAATGAGATAAAAATTCATAATGCTTAATAATACTTGGGAATTGGTAGATCTCCCTCCAAGTTGCAAACCATTAGGTTGCAATTGGATTCTTAAAAAGAAAGTATAAAGCCTATGGATCTGTTGATAAGTAGAAAGCCAGGATAGTTGTCAAAAGGACATTATGATTCATGCAAGATTATCCAAAATGACACAACAGAGCGTTCTATGTCGCACAACCGTGTTGGATCTACTTGTGTATTCATATGGACTAAACAAGCAACTAAACAGTGGCATGAGAAGTTCGATAGAACTATGTTATCAAATGGATTCAAGATTAATAAATGTGACAAATGTGTCTACATACATTAAAGGAACATCTGAATCATTTGTTAATAGTCTGTCCTTACATGGATAACAATGGTAGTCATGAATTGATCATGAATACCAAAGACATGTTAAAGAAGAACTTTGACATGAAAGATATGGGATTAGCCGATGTCCGATGTCATATTAGAAATAAAGATTTCTATAACATCAGAAGGAATAGTCCTATCACAAATTCCATTATCTTGAAAAGAAAGTACTTCGAAAGTTCAAATAGATTCTTGAGAGGTATTCTCTGTAAAGTAGATTCCTGAAAAGTAGACTCTAAGGAGGTTAAACCACTTAGAGATACTAATTTTGGGAAGTCGAAACGGTACAGAGATAATAACCACTTGAAGAAACTGACCGACAGAAGAATTTGATCACTCGAAGGGACTGATCATTCTAGATAGACTAAAGGTCTAATCAATCACCGGAATAGTATAATCATAGTGCTTGGTGTACTTAAAGATATACTTATGATTAAAGATTACAATTTCTATGTAAGTTGAATGGTCTTGGAAGATATTCCTTCGTGGAATAAGCTTGTGTCTACATGACCTAAGGCATTGTGACGACAATGAAAAAAATAGGAAAAGGTGTAGAACGTCATGGTAAGTCTAGACATAATGGTCTTAGACACACTACCATAGTACAATTGATCTCAAAATGCGACTGTCACAACTAGCCATGTGAAGTCAAATTCGGATTCGTCTACCTAAGGGTAGTAATAAAGATCAACTGTATAAACTGTTAAGGGGAATGGGTTTAAAACCCACAACAAAAGAACTTATAGCGGACACTCAACCTTGAGAAATGGAGATCCCAGGCCCTTGGTTCAATGAGACAACCAAGTTATAAGTTCTAGTAGAGTTACTTGGAAACAACTACTCGGTTTATTAACCTGGAGATGTTGAATACTCATTCCCAGAACATCCAAGTACAAGCACATGCAGCAGTGGTAAGGTTAAGTTGAGAAAACTTTTAATGATTTCTATACCTACGGGTGGAGTAGTGCATGATACTCCTTATAGTGAGAATCACCTATATAAGTGAGAGGTAATAAGGCCGCCTCTAAAGAAACGCTTATGAATGAGATACGGTCCAGGGCCAAAATGGACAAAACGTGAGAACAACAATTGTTAGAGCTGTTATTATGTGAGTATTATTGTCTTGGTATACACCCGACAGTCACTGGTTCAAAGCGATTCGCTACCAAATGGCTAGTATATCCGATAATATTTCACTAGGGAAGATTCAAGGCCACAAGCTATCTATCCCGATGTAATAATAGTTCGCCGGAACTTTGGACGAAATTGCATTCATGCATTAATTGTCATTCATGTGGGGGATTGTTGGAAATGGATAACGGAAAGTTAAGTTTAACTTAACGTTGATCTAGTTTCTAACGGAAGTTCGTTATGTGTTAACGGAACTAGTTACAAATTGTGTTCTACATTTGTTGTAGATTACTAAAATCATTGAATATCTCAAAACCATTTAGGGTGAATGAGAATTAATGACAATAGTCTTTTGTAACTTAACGAGAAGTTAGTTAAAAGGTCAAATTGATCATTTGGATCAAATTGGGTTTGAACAGTGTTTTGGGTGATGAGATTTGGCTCAAAACTGATCAGAACGAGTGGGGACTCTGAGCACGAGTCGTGAGCACGAATGGACCTTAATGGACCTTGGCTCAAAACTGATCAGAACGAGTGGGATGCCCAAGAACGAGTCGTGGTCACGACTGCGTGCCAAGGAGCACGAGTCGTGCCCTCTGTCTTTCAAGCTGAATCGTTGCACCTTTTCATGAGAAAAGGCACTAAACCTTTGACTCCCTTTAAATACTTTCCCCTCCGAATTTCAATTCACTCATACTGTATTTCTACCCTTCCTACCCTCTAGTAAGATAGATTATCATACCCAAATCATTGCATATTGTTGCATTCAATCCGTTCAAGTCCAAAGTTCAAAACATTGTGTTGTTCGTTAGATTAGTTATATTGGAGTGCTCCTTATAACTAATAAAAAGTCGTTTTATCTTACGAGAGTTTTGTCATTCAACCGTAAGCACCTGTGCGGGACAAATAACTCTTACGGAGATTGTATCAAATACAAGACTCGACTTGATTTCTTTTGTTCTTTCAATCTCCGTTACTTTTCTCGTCAGTTTTTTTGTTAAATCTTAAAGAAGCCATACACAAGATCCAACAGCATCTACATTAACACATGAAATAGATAGTCATGAAGAATATGTACCTTTCATTATATATGCAAACCTCCTTGGATTATGGCAGCTTGCAGCATTCAAGAGGAATACCTTCAAGCTCTCACCCTTAAACAATTTTTTTTAGTTTTTATACATATGGAACACACAAAATCTGTGTTCCACATTTGAAAGAAAGTACATCCTGTACTGCTGGCACCAGACCCTGCAAAACATACAATTAGTAAGATGTTTGTGTCTTTGTCAGCTAAAAGTTTACATAAATAAACTTAGATACATCACCTTTTGTTCATATGATATTATGCTCCAATTAAACTCATTCTCTATTTTAAGGTCTTTAGCTAAAAGTTCTAGAAACCATTTCCAAGATGAAAAGTTTTCAGCCTCAACAACAGCATAGACAATTGGGTAGATCCTATTATTTGAATCCATGCCAACGGTTGTGAGTAACTGTCCAGGATATGACCCTTAATGAATTCTCCATCAAGCCCAATTATCCTTCTGCAACCATCTGCAAATCCCTTCTTTAAAGGCCCTAGGCAAAAATAAACCCTTTTGAATCATCTTGCATCAGTGTCTGCTGTTGGGTCTTCAAGGTCAGTCTTGATTGTTGATCCTGGCATCTCCTTTAGCAACTCATGTCTTAACATTTTGTATTAGGCCCCAAATGAACCATGCAACATTTGTTATGCCAGCTTCTTTGCCCTAAAAGCTTTGTGCCTAGATATTTCTATTCCATGATCTACTATCACTTGTGCAACAAAGGCACCTATTTACCATTCAAGAGTATTTTTGAGTGTCTCAACATACTGCTTGGCCAACCAATTTGTGATAGCATATTTATTCACTTCTGAGGTGTTGCATCTATATACATTAACATATGTCTTAATCTGCCATGATGCTTTCTCCTTGTTCCATGAGGCATAAACTGTCCAATGGCAATCTCATTTCCCTTACAAGTTGCCCTAATCCTTCTTTTGTCATTATACACAATAATTATTTCCCTTTTATTATTTATAGCACATTCCCTCACCGAATGTTTTATGGAGTCTGTGTCAGGGAACAACTGCCCAAGAAAGAAAGCTCAATGCAAATCACTAACTCCTGCACTTTGGTTGTTTGTGGATGATTGTCCAATATATTTTCTGATAACCTCTCCCCTTTCATCACTACTGCTAATACTTCCAATTCATCCCAGTTAATGTTTTCAATTAGATCCTCATCATCATTACCATTCTTTCCCTCATCAATTTTTGTAATGCCAGCCCATTCAGCATTATAGTCAACACCTTTTTCTCAATTCATATCCACTTCAGCATTATAGTCGATACCTTTTTCCCAATCCATATCCACTTCATTTCCAGCTACATCCTTACCCTTTCTTTCCTTTTTCTCATGATCTCTCTTACGCTTTCAAATTTAGCTTCCATCTCATCATCTCCCTCTTCATTGTTTGTATGCCTATCATTCAACTATTTAAGCTCACAATCTTTATCCCAATGATACCCTGCATTTGCAAGATCTTCCAACATTTCTAACACACTTTTTTTGGCTCCTTCACCTCCCTTACTTTTAATCATCGACAACAATTGGTCAGTGTTAATGTGTAGTACATCCTCAGTATCATCCAAATTAACACCCTCAGACTCACCCAAATGAATTGGTCAGTGTTAATGTGTAGTACAACCTTAGTATCATCCAAATTAACACCCTCAGACTCATCCAAATGAACACCCTCAGACTCACCCAAATGAACTCCCTCCTCAGACTCACCCAAATGAACACCCTTAGACTCACCCAAATGAACACCCTCAGACTCACCAAAATTAACACCACTCACCCAAATGAACACCCTAGACTCACCCAAATTAACACCCCTTAAATGACCCTCTACATTGTCCCCCAAATTAGCATCCTCTAACTGACCCACATTATATTCAATTGCCAACTGACCCACATTATGAACCTCATGACTAAATCCTTTAATAACAACTGAAGTTGGTAACCTTGATGGCAAAAGTTACGTGTAACCCAAATTTGTTCCACTATGTTCCACATAAACCTCAATTAACTTTTACTTTTTGACAAATTCAAGCATAGAAAGTATGTCTTCATTATTACCTAATGATCCGACTCATTTATAGCTCAACTCAAGCAAAGGTATCTTATAATAATACAACAAAACTACACTATCATCTATGCCAACTGATTTTATCATCAAGTTCAACTCATAAATTGAAAAATAATCCCCTTCAATATAGTCCACAAAGTCCACAACCCCATCTTTATAAATTAACTTTGTGTCTTTATCAAACATGCCATCATGATACAATTTTAAACTAAACCATGGTGAATTAAGCACTGAAATAAAATAACACAAAGAAACAATTTTTTAAAACAAAGTACAACTACCCAAAGAGTTTTTAAATGCAACCATTTGTACATGTAGTCAAAAGAAATGCAATGAAGTCAATTTTTTAACACAATTGTCCCTATCAGGGACCACATTTGCAGAAAAGTAAATCCATTCACTATAAAACAAAGTGGGGAATCAAACAATGTGATTATGTTCCCCATAACCCTTTACCCAACAAACAAAGTAAACAAAACAATGTAAAACTAGTTCTAAACAAAAGAAAAATGTTTCTTACTATATACTTCATTTGGATTGAAATGCTACCCCTCTTGACGAATGTTCCAACTCATATTAGGATTCACCATTTTTCCAACTTCGACAATCAACCATACGAACCTTAACTACTTCGATTACGATTTAGCAAGTTAGATTTCATAGACTCCTCTTCGTAATTTCGTTTCTCCTCTTTGCCCTAGCTTTGATTTGGGTTTGCCATAACTTTGATTTGGGATTAACTGGAGTAGCAGCGGTTGATAATCACGCGTCAACTACTTCTCACATTTTTATATTCTTTTTTTTTTGTTGTATTCCTATTTTACCCTTCAGAAAATGATTCACATGCATTGCACATGTCAATTTAACTGAAAAAATGGATGTCGTTAGCCCTAGGTACCTTAAATGAGCATTCAAAACAGATGAGGTACTGTAGTTGCAACGAAAACTAGTTTAGGTATGAAAACCAAACAAGCCCTAAACCGTTGATTTATCTTAATCCAAGGATTCTTAAATTCCTATTTTACTTAGGTGATTATTGGACTAAGATCCATAATACTATTATTCAAATGTAACTTATTTTGATCAATTGTGATCTTAGAAAATCTGAACTACAATATGGTACCAAAATGGTACCCAAGTGGTACCCTTAACCAGAAAAAAGACGGGTGTCGGGTTGACTCACTTTTTAGTTGGGCTTACAATTATTCCCATCCAGCCCACCAATACTTCTAGGAATGGTCTTAACCATAAATCACTCTTAATCGTACTCCCCTTGAATTGAACGAAGCCTTCCCCCCTCCGTCTGAAAGTCTCCATCACTCCTGCGACTGTTGGTGTAATGCCCTAGGCTATAGTTATGTTTGACTTGAACCGTTATGTATCATCTTTATTATTTATTATAGAGCGCATTTATTCTGTTCATTATATGTTTGCATATTTATTATATTGAACTACGTCCCTAGTTGTTGTGAACAACTAGTATAAGTTGCACGCGGGGTCTTAGCCTGATGGTTAGAGTTCATGGCTTCCAACCTGGAGGTCATGGGTTCGATTCCCCCACCAGTGGTTAGAGGGAATGACATTGCCCTCCCTAGCATAGCTAGGCGCCTCTGTGAAGTGCATCAAGGGGGGAGCGGTGAAATGTGTTGATCCCTTCTTTTAAAAAGAAAAAAAAGGGAAAAAAAAAACTAGTATAAGTTGGTAATGGATAAATCATAGAGATGATTATATGCATGGAGATGCACATTACACTTATGGATACTTGCTAGAGAACAAGTATTGGACTTGACCTACTTATGAGATTTATGACATGGTCTGTTGTCATGATTAAATCTCATGATAGTCATGTTATTGAATCCTTTGTACCTGAGATTATCATTGTTTTCCACATTACGAAGATCGTGTTTGATATAGTCTAACACTATCTTTAATTGGATAGCAATAAGGGCTATGTTAGCATGTTTGGATTCATGTAGGGAAGAATGATAAGTCAAGACGGGATTTGTCCCTCTTATGAAGAGAGATGTTTGCTTGGGCCCCTCGATGAATGATGTTGATGAAATGTGTGGCCGCACTCAAGTGATTTGATAGAGATCAAATACATTTGGATAATCAACATATTCGGAATCGAGAAAGCATTGAACGGAATGAGTTGACCTAGACCATGACTCATGTTCAATTGGACATCGTGGACAAAGGGATTATGACATTGGATCTATTAAGGAATCAAGCTTTGATGTTATATTTAATTGGGTGGACATAATGATTTGCTAGAAGTCACTTATGTCTTGTGAGGTTGATGTTTCAACTCACTACCAACATAAAATATAATTCCTAAAGGGTCACACACAAAAGAACGAATTTGATTCGAGCTGAAAATTGGAATTTTGGGTTCTGGCACGACTCGTGCCCTGGGTCACGACTCGTGCCAAGGAATACGACTCGTGACCAAGGCTGAGACACGACTTGGTTTTTGTCTTGTTTTGATCAGAACGAGTTGGGGCTCAAGGAACGACTCGTGAGCACGAGTGAAGCAAAGGGCACGACTCATGCCAATTAGCACGACTCGAGCCAAAGCCAAATTTCATGTCCGTACAGTTTTCCTTGGCTAGGATGGAATTGGTGTTTTACAAGGTTTCTACCCTAATTATTAAGGGATTTATATGGGATATAAATACAACCTTGCAGCCATAATTTTCCTCTCTCTCACATCATAATCCAAGGTTTTTTGAAACTCTAGATTTTGATTTTGATTTTGAATCAAAAGTCCCAAATTGTTCCATAGTTTTGGCTTTGATTATTGAATATTGATTCAATAATCAAGAGGATCATCTAGCAATCCATCAAGAAGGTGTTCTTGGATTCGTTCGCGTGTGGATTACCGATAGAGGGTGATAGGTTAATCACCAAGAGCTTGAAGCCTCCGTTCGTTGATTCATCACAAGATTTTGAACAAGGTAGAAGAAGATCTATTTCGATATCAAAATTCCAAGGCTTCAATTTTGTGATCTACTTTGTTAAACTTCATCGCATTCAAGGTATGTAAATTCTATCTCATATAAGTTTCTAATCTCTTCATGCTAGACGGATCTTAGGGCTAGGGTTTTGATGTTATTAGAAAATCTTCCGCTGCGTTTATAACCTCAAAACCCAACAGTGGTATCAGAGCCCTGTCTTGCCATGATTAGGATTGAAATTGTATGCTAGATTTAATGTGATTATTTGCTACCATGTGATATGAAATAGATCTAGATTCCATGTGTTTTGTTTCTATGAAAAACAAATATATGTGATATGCCATGATTCATGATTAATGATAAATTAATTAGATTAGTTTATCACATAGGTTATTAATCTATTAATATGATTATTTAGATTTGTAATTTCTCAAAATTAAATCAAATTGCTTGTATGAAATTTTGTGAAGCCCTATGTTCATGATTATGTTCACATGACAACCATGCGATGTTTGTTACATGTTGAAAACCTTCTAAATATTTAAGTCTTATGTCATTCCTTTATTAGAACACTTGTGATATTTTAGGGTATTTGATGTAGTTTCGACTCAGTTGGGTGCATCTTATATCTTAATTTGTGATCAAGGTGAGATAATGGTTGATGTAGTTTTGACTCAGTTAGGTGCATCGTTCCATGTCTCACATGTTTGAAAAAGGTTTTGATTTAATTGGTGCTTTCAAATGAGATTTGACCCAAGGCATAGATGAGATTTAAAACATGATTTTGACATATGATGTCTATTGAAATCTCATAAAAGATCTAAGAGTCATATAGTGATATGATTGATGTTTCTACCTAAATAGCTTGATTACGGGCATTGACTCAGTTAAACCAAAATCAAGTGAAATATGGATCTTAGACTACTATGATTATATGATACATGTTTGTATTTGAAGGTGTATAATTTAGTGGGAGTATTTATGAAATACATTATTTGCTCTTAGATGATAAATGTGTTGATATTGATATATGTTTATATTGTTTGCATATTTTATTGTAGAATGGCTACACACAATAATCAACCCCTATCACTGTGATCAGACCTTCAGAAGGACAAGCTTGAGGAGAACGGTACAAACTATTCTGATTGGATCAGAAGCCTTAGAATTGTTCTAAAGCAAGAGAAGAAACTGTACGTTCTCAATGAACCCATTCCACCTCAACCTGCTCAAAATGCTTCTAGGACTGATAAGGATGCACATAAGGAACATAATGATGATTCTATGGATGTTGCATGCCTTATGCAAGCCACTATGTCTAAGGTTCTTCAGAAGGACCTTGAGCACATAGATGCAGCATTTGATCTTGCTGAGCGCTTAAAGGAAATGTTCCAAGTGCAAGCATGAAACGAGAGGTATGATGTGGTTAAGGCCCTAAATGCATGCAAGATGCAAGAGGGGCAATCGGTGGGAGATCATGTCCTTAAGATGAAGGGTTACATTGAGCGTCTCGATAGGCTTGGAAATCCGTTGAGTTTGGAACTCGCCACGGATTTGATATTGAATTCATTGCCTGAAAGTTATAGTCATTTTATTATGCACTATCACATGACTGGCATGGATAAGAATCTCTCAGAATTGCATGCGATGCTTATGACCGCAGAGATGAATATCAAGAAGCCTAAAACCGATACTGTGTTAATGGTTAACAAAGGCAAAGGATTCAAGAAGGATGGCAAAGGTAAGGCAAGTGTTGCTAAGCCTAAGGCAAAGGTTGCCGATGCCAAAGAGGCTCCCAAGGCATCTCAATAGGATGCAGTTTGCAACCATTGCCAAGAGGTTGGTCATTAGAAGCGCAACTGCAAGGCTTACAAGGAAGGTCTAAAGGCGAAGAAGGGCAATACGATTGCTACTACTTCAGGTATCTATATGATAGATATTTTCCTTTCTGTTTCTAGTTCATGGGTATTAGATACCGGATGTGGATCTCACATTTGTTTAAATGTGTAGGGATTGAGAAATAGGAAGCTACTCAAGCAAGGTGAAGTTGACATGCGTGTTGGGAATGGAGCAAGAGTTGCTGCATTAGCTGTAGGGATATATGATGTAAATTTACCTAGTTGCTTAGTACTTGTTTTGAACAATTGTTACTATGTTCCGGATTTGAGTAGGAATATTATTTCTGTTTCTTGTTTGGATAATGAGGGATATAATTTTCTTATTGCGAATAAGAAGTTATATATTTATTTAAATGATATGCTTTATGGTATTGCAAATTCATTTAATGGCCTTTATGTTCTTGATGTTGATGAGAAACAAAATAGTGTTGAAAATGTTTATCATGTGGACAAGAAGTCTAAACCGAATGACGTGAACAACTCGTTCATGTGGCATTGCCGGCTTGGTCATATAAACGAGAAACACATTTCTAAACTCCACAAAGATGGAATGTTAGACTCACATGATTATGAATCATATGAAATATGCGAATCTTGTTTATTGGGCAAAATGACCAAACCACCCTATACTAAGAGTAGTGAAAGGCTAGTGACTTATTGGGCCTAATACATACTGATGTATGCGGACCAATGAGCAGCATTGCTAGGGGAGGATTTTGGTATTTCATTACATTCACAGATGACTTATCTAGATATGGCTATGTCTATCTAATAAAGTCAAAGAGTGAATCGTTTGAGATGTTTAGAACATTTCAAAATGAAGTACAAAAATCAACTTGGCAAAACAATTAACGCACTTCGATCCGATCGTGGTGGTGAGTATTTGAGCCAAGAGTTTGACAATCATCTCAAAAACTGTGGAATTGTTTCAGAGTTGACTCCACCCGAAATGCCACAATGAAATGGTGTTTCCGAGAGGAGGAATAGAACCCTATTAGATATGGTTCATTCGATGATGAGTCAAGTAGACCTTCCTATATCCTTTTGGGGATATACATTAGAGACTGCTGCATTCAAACTGAACAGAGTCCCTACTAAATCGGCTCCTAAGACCCCACATGAGATGTGGCATGGAAGAAAAACTAATTTTTCTTTCATGAAGATTTGGGGTTGCGAAGCTTATATGAAGAGACTTGTCTCTGATAGGTTAGCACCTAAATCTGACAAGGTTATTTTCGTTGGTTACCCTAAGGAAACCAAAGGGTATTACTTTTACAACCGCGTTGAGAACAAAGTGTTTGTTGCTCAATATGGTACTTTTCTTGAGAAAAAATTTCTTAATAAAGCATCTAGTGGGAGTAAAATTGATCTTGAAGAAGTTCAAGAACCCGAAAATAATATGGAACCGATAGTAGTAGAGACTGAACCAACTCCACAAGAAGTTGTGGAACCGGTTCAAGATCCACAAGTCCATCGTAGATCGGATAGGTTACGATCTGCACCCGAGAGATATGGATTTCTCGTGTCGGAAAGTAATGAAGTGGAAGTCATTGAGAATGACGAACCTACTTCCTATCAAGAGGCGATAACTGATCCCGATTCAGATAAATGGTTAGAAGCCATGAAGTCCGAATTGCAATCCATGTCGAATAATCAAGTTTGGAACTTGATTGAGCTACCCGAAGGTGTAAAAACCATAGGGTGCAAGTGGGTCTTCAAGAAGAAGACTGACATGGATGGGAAGGTGCATACTTATAAGGCTAGGCTTGTAGCAAAGGGATATAGGCAAACTCATGGTGTAGACTATGATGAAACCTTCTCGCCTGTTGCCATGCTTAAGTCTATTAGAATTTTGATTGCCATAGCTGCATATTATGATTATGAGATATGTCAAATGGATGTCAAAACCGCTTTCCTTAACGGAAAACTGCTTAAGGATGTGTATATGACACAACCCGAAGGTTTTTGTAGATCCACGAAATTCTAGTAAGGTGTGCAAGTTGCAAAGATCCATTTATGGATTAAAGCAAGCTTCTAGGAGTTGGAATCTTCGGTTCGATGAGAAAATCAAAGAGTTTGGTTTTATCAAGAACGAAGATGAACCTTGTGTATACATGAAATTCAGTGGGAGTGTTGTGTTATTTCTCTTGTTGTATGTCGATGATATCTTACTCATTGGAAATTACATTCCTGCACTTGAGACTGTCAAGTCTTGGTTAGGGAAGTGTTTCTCAATGAAAGATATGGGAGAAGCCGCTTACATCCTTGGTATCAAGATCTATAGAGATAGATCTAAGAGGATCATTGGTTTGAGTCAAAGTACCTAGATTGACAAGGTTCTTAGAAGATTCAAGATGGAAAATTCTAAGAGAGGAAACTTGCCAATGGGTCATGGTGTTACTCTTAGTAAGACTCAGTGTCCTAAGACAACTGATGAGCAAAAGAGGATGAATGATATTCCATACGCTTCGGCTATTGGTTCTATCATGTACGCTATGATTTGTACTAGACCCGACGTCTCGTATGCTTTGAGCATGACAAGTCGTTACGAATCTGATCCGGGTGAGAACCATTGGATGGCAGTCAAGACGATCCTAAAGTACTTGAGAAGGACTAAGGATGCGTTCTTGGTATTTGGAGGGATGGAAGAAGATCTTGTTGTAAGAGGTTACACAGATGCTAGCTTCCAAACCGACAAGGATGATTTCCAATCACAGTCGGGATTTGTGTTTATGCTTAACGGAGGTACGATAAGTTGGAAGAGTTCCAAGCAGAGAACTATTGTCGATTCTACTACTGAGGCCGAATATATAGCGGCATCCGATGCAGCTTAGGAGGCAGTTTGGATCAAGAAGTTCATTAGTGACTTGGAAGTTGTTCCAAGTATCACTAATCCGGTAGAACTTTATTGTGACAATAATGGTGCCATTGCGCAAGCAAAGGAACCAAGGTCACACCAGAGATCCAAACATATACTTAGACGTTTCCATCTCATTCGAGAGTTCATTGATCGGGGAGACGTTAAGATATGCAAAGTATCAACCGATGATAACATTGGGGATCCGCTTACAAAGTCCCTCGCACAAGCTAAGCATGATGGTCATGTGAGGTCCATGGGTATTAGATACATAGATGGAGCATAGTGCAAGTGGGAGATTGTTGGTGTAATGCCCTAGGCTATAGTTATGTTTGACTTGAACCGTTATGTATCATCTTTATTATTTATTATAGAGCGCAATTATTCTGTTCATTATATGTTTGCATGTTTATTATATTGAACTGCGTCCCTAGTTATTTTGAACAACTAGTATAAGTTGGTAATGGATAAATCATAGAAATGATTATATGCATGGAGATGCACATTACACTTATGGATACTTGCTAGAGAACAAGTATTGGACTTGATCTACTTATGAGATTTATGACATGGTCTGTTGTCATGATTAAATCTCATGATAGTCATGCTATTGAATCCTTTGTACCTGAGATTATCATCGTCTTCCACATGACGAAGATCGTGTTTGATATAGTCTAACACTATCTTTAATCGGATAGCAATAAGGGCTATGTTAGCATGTTTGGATTCATGTAGGGAAGAATGATAAGTCAAGACGGGATTTGTCCCTCTTATGAAGAGAGATGTTTGCTTGGGCCCCTCGATGAATGATGTTGATGAAATGTGTGGCCGCACTCAAGTGATTTGATAGAGATCAAATACATTTGGATAATCAACATATTCGGAATTGAGAAAGCATTGAACGGAATGAGTTGACCTAGACCATGACTCATGTTCAATTGGACATCGTGGACAAAGGGATTATGACATTGGATCTATTAAGGAATCAAGCTTTGATGTTATATTTAATTGGGTGGACATAATGATTTGCTAGAAGTCACTTATGTCTTGTGAGGTTGATGTTTCAACTCACTACCAACATAAAATATAATTCCTAAAGGGTCACACACAAAAGAACGAATTTGATTCGAGCTGAAAATTGGAATTTTGGGTTCTGGCATGACTCGTGCCCTGGGTCACGACTCGTGCCAAGGAATACGACTCGTGACCAAGGCTGAGACACGACTTGGTTTTTGTCTCGTTTTGATCAGAATGAGTTGGGGCTCAAGGAACGACTCGTGAGCACGAGTGAAAGTAAAGGGCACGACTCGTGCCAAGGCCAAATTTCGTGTTCGTACGATTTTCCTTGGCTAGGAAGGAATTGGTGTTTTACAAGATTTCTACCCTAATTGTTAGGAGATTTATATGAGATATAAATACAACCTTGCAGCCAAAATTTCCTCTCTCTCACATCATAATCCAAGGTTTTTTGAAACTCTAGATTTTGATTTTGATTTTTAATCAAAAGTTCCAAATTGTTCCATAGTTTTGGCTTTGATTATTGAATATTGATTCAATAATCAAGAGGATCATCTAGCAATCCATCAAGAAGGTGTTCTTGGATTCGTTCGCATGTGGATTACCGATAGAGGGTGATAGGTTAATTACCAAGAGCTTGAAACCTCCGTTCGTTGATTCATCACAAGATTTTGAACAAGGTAGAAGAAGATCCGTTTCGATATCAAAATTCCAAGGCTTGAATTTTGTGATCTACTTTGTTAAACTTCATCGCATTCAAGGTATGTAAATTCTATCTCATATAAATTTCTAATCTCTTCATGCTAGAAGGATCTTAGGGCTAGGGTTTTGATGTTATTAGAAAATCTTCCGCTGCGTTTGTAACCCCAAAACCCAACAGCGACAACTCCCCACCCCCTTCTCCGTCTCCCGTATACATGCATTTCCTTCAAAAACCAGGTATTTCAACTCTTGGGATTTTCTCTATTCTTTGCTCTTGGATATTTTCTTTCATCTTAATAGTGATCTATTTCTAGCTCGGTGGGTTTGTCAAAGTATTTAAGGTGTTTGATGAAAGCCCTAACTGAAAATGTTCATCATGTGAGTGATTATTGATTATCTGTGTTATATTTCAATTTATTTGCATATATTTCTTTTGTGGATGCTCTGACGTTTGCTTGATTGGGGTGTTACTCAATCAACAATTTGTGGGTAAAATGCAAATATGGCTGGGGATTTGGCCTACTCAGCCTCAAGTTCAATCAGGCTATTATGGATGTAATGCTTTAATTTAGTACAACTGAAATGCGCAATTTGTACCCTGTGATTCTTTTGAAATGAAATGAATAAGAAAAGAATAAACAACTAGTACTACAAGGCATGTCAAATCAATATTGATTAAATGTAATAGCCCACTTTTGCCAAATTGCAATGCAATCGGTCACCACGTCTTTTCCTCTTACCAATATATTCTCTTTATCGCGTATCTTCGTAAAAAACAATCTGCTGGCATTGATTTTTGTATGGGGGTCCAAGATATTCTCTTTATCACGCGTCTTCATAAAAAACAATCTGCTGGAATTGAGTTTTGTCTTGACGTCTAGTTGGTAATTCTGACTTATCTTCTTTGGAGTCTTTAGCATGCCACTTTGCTGCAGAATACGTAGTGCCACATATGTCGGAACCTTCTGTGATGAAATTGATCACCTTGGAGCTTTAGCTACGGCTTTTTTCGTCTCAACACGTCCTTTCCTCTTACCAAGCAAGTCTTTCAGGAGTCCCTTTCAAAGTAGGTGGCTGATTTCCATCCTCAAGGCGATACAGTTATCTGTCGTGTGGCCAAAATCTTCATGATAGGCACACCACTTTGACTTTTCCTTCCAAGGTGAGGGTTTTTCAGTTGCCTTCGGCCATCTTGCCTTGCTACCCAAGTTGTCTATTGCAAATAAAAGTCCTGAAACATCAACAGAAAAGCAATAATCACTAATCTTTGGATAGTTTGTTTCATCCTCATCATCACCTTCATTTACAACATTAATCTTAGATGAGTCGGGTTTATAGTAGGGTTTACCCCTATTGGGTTTAGGATGGAAGGAATCCGCCTTTCTGTCAGGGTGTTCATATGTGGACGCCTTCTTTGATTCCTTGCCGTAAATCATTTCGACTTCCTCCAGCCTGATGAAGTGGATAGATCTGGTTCTAATATCCTCCAAAGTCTTAGATGGGTACATGACCAAGTCTTGATAGAATAGTGATTCCCGTCTTAGGCCCACTTTAAAGGCTTCCATTACAGTCGACATGCTGATGTGTGGAATGGTTACAGCCTCCTTATTGAACCTGAACACGTAATCTTTCAATGTCTCCTTAGGATGTTGTATCACTCTATAAAGATTACTCGTTAGTTTCTCGAACACACAATTACAAGAAAATTTATTCAAGAACATGTTAAGTAATTGAGAGTATAAAGAGATAGAGTTCATAGGCTGATTGGTCAGCCACATCAAGGCGGGAGGGACCAGATAAGGTTGACCCAAAGCCTCTACACAGGCAAACTTCTTTGAGATGATGCGGGATGCTAATGATGTCCATCTTTTCTTGGTATAAGGCTATGTGTTCTGCTGGATCCGTTGTGCCATCGTATTGTTTCATTAGAGGTACTTGGAATCTCTTGGGGATCTCCGCATTGGCTATGGCAGGAACAAAATGTCAATCATGATAACTGGTTGGAGATGCTTGATTGAAGGGTAAGGCGACGCCTGGAACCTTCATGAGAATCTCCTTGATCTGCTGCATTTCTCTTGCTAGAGGATTATCTGCAAAAGTGTTAGGAGCAATAAATTGATTCATGGGAGGAGTCAACATGTTGAAACTTCCTGTTTTCCCCATTGGAGGTGGGGTTGCAAAGGTGAAACATGTTGACACTAGAATTGGGCTAGATGCAACAGTGGTGCTTTAAGTCTGGACGATGCTGGTTATTGGAGTGTAGCTTTGATCGCCACTTGCACTTGGTCCTGCTCCTGAGAAAAGAGTTCTAGGTTGCAAAGGCGAAGTCTCAGGGATGCTGACTGTTGGACCACCACGCCTTGTGGCCACTATCTCATGTTGCATCCTGTCGATCAAGTTGAATATCATTAGATTGGTATGCTGTTGCACATCCATTTTATTCTTCAACTGTTGCATCATGTTTGTCATGTTGGACACAATATTCAGAGAAATTCCCGGCAGCATCATGGATGAAGAATCTCCGGCATTGGGACGCTGG
Organism: Adenophora triphylla var. japonica; assembly: GCA_022495995.1. NCBI lineage: Eukaryota > Viridiplantae > Streptophyta > Magnoliopsida > Asterales > Campanulaceae > Adenophora > Adenophora triphylla. Next base: position 668,172 of record JAFEMH010000027.1, read on the forward strand.
TTCTGGGGCATCCCTGAACTTAGCCCAACGGTGGTGTTTCACCCCAAAAAATTCACTCAACATGTTCTACATATTGTTCATCCACCTTGAGGTAACATCTTGAATTACATCTTGTACTAACGCCTTGAATTATTTGTTGTATACTTCCTATTTTTCAGGAACAAAGTTACGAATAAATAATCTACCCTCATAACCGTTTGAGACTCAGTCAAATAATGCCATAATAATCATAATATCAACCAAGGAGTAACGACTGCAAAATATCAACAGAAGGCGTGATTCTAGGCAGAAGAATAGGGAATGCGTTTAATTTGTTATTTCAGTTATCTTCTCAAGTATATAAGTCATCTCAAAATGCACATGTACACACGTTACACACTCTACTTTACGCTTATACTGCACTTTGTACTCAAAAACACTAAATTCAATAACACATTTTTGGTTAAGGTAAGCTTTTCCTAAAGCCTCTTGAGGTTTTTTCCGGCGAATGATTGTTCAAAGGTTTTCCTCGTTACATCCTCGCGTCCATCTTGATTTGAGAATTATATTCTATTTGTACCCCAAAGTTCATCAATACAAATTCACCTTGTTGAAAATTTTCCAAAACAATTTGGCGGCGTCTGTAGGAACTTTTGGTTTTTTAGATTCCAGTCAAGATGATCAATCCTACTTCTGCAATGTCTACACCCATCATCACGACTGGGGCAAGAACCAACACTTCAAGCTTGACCATGACGTCTAGCACCCATTCACCTATTGGGTCCAGCGCTGTTACATCTCAAAACCAACGGCTCAACTTGGGAGATTCTTCATCCATGACGCTTCCTGGAATATCAATGGGAATTATAACCAATATAACCACCATGATGCAACAGTTGAAGAATCAGATGGAAGTGCAACAGTACACCAATGAAATGATATTCAATTCGATAGGCCGGTTGCAAAACGAGATGTCAGCTTCAAGACACAACGATCATGTGGTCAGCATGCCTAAGGTTTCACCTTTGCAGCCTAGAACTCTCTTTCCGGGTGCTGGACCAAGCACTATAAATAAACAAGGCAATGTCACAATGTCCAGCGCTCTTTAGACTGAAAGCACCACTGTCACCTCCGGACCAATTCTGTTTTCAACCTACTTTACCTATGCAACCCCACCTCCTATGGGGCAAACAGGTATTTTTAATATGTTTGGTACTCCTTTGCATCCGTTTGTTGCCACTAACCCTGTTGCAGATAACACCCTCGCAAGGGAAGTGCAGCAGATCAAGGATATTCTCATGAAGGTTCCAGGAGTCACCTTGCCCTTCAACCAAGCATCTCCAACCAGCCATCATGATTCACGTTTTGTTCCTGCCATAACTGGGGAAAGAAATCCCTAAAAGATTTCAAGTGCCTCCCATGAAACAATATGATGGCACAACGGACCCTGCGAAATATATAGCCATGTACCAAGAGAAGATGGACATCATTGGCATTCCCCCCATCTTAAGGAAGTTTGTTTGTGCAGAGGCTTTGGGTCCACCTTATCCGGTCCCGCCTTGATGTGGCTAACTAATCAGCCTATGAATTTTATCTCTTCTTACTCTCAATTACTAAACATGTTTCTTAATCAATTCTCCTGTAATCGTGTGTTTGAAAAACTAACGAGTGAACCTTTACAGGGTGGTACAACAGCCTGATGAAACTCTAAAAGATTACGTGTTCAGGTTCAACTAGGAAGCTTTGAGCATCCCTCATATTGATGTGTCAACGACAACAGAAGCTTTCAGGATGGGCCTGAAAAGAGGACACCATTCTACCAAGATTTAGTCATATACCCGTCTAGGAGCTTGGAGGAAATTAGAACGAGATTTGTTCGTTTCATCAGGTTGGAAGAGGACGAGATGGTTCATGACAAGGCGTCAAAGAAGACACCTATATATGAAAATCCTGACAAAAAGGCGTACTTCTCTCATCATCGATCCAATAAGGGGAAACCCTGCTCTAAAGCTGACTCTTCTAAAATTAATATTATAGAAGAAGATGATGATGAAGATGATACAATTTATCCAAAGATTAGTGACTATTGTTTTTCTGTTGACGTTTAATGACTCCTATACGCAAGTGACAACTTGGGTAGCAAGGCAAGATGGCCAAAAGCAGCTGATAGACCTTCATCTTGGAAAGAAAAATCTAAGTGGTGCGCTTATCATGAAGATTTTGGTCACACTACAGACAATTGCATCGCCTTGAGAAAGGAAATTAGCTACTTACTTTCCAAAGGGTTCCTCAAAGATTTGCTTGGAAAACGGAAAGGACGTACTGAGATAAAGGAAGTCATAGCCGACGCTCCATCCTCACCTCCTCCTGCAAACAAGGTAATCAATTTCATCACTGGTGGCTCGGATATATATGGGACCACGTACTCCGCAGCAAAATGTCATGCTAAAGATTCCAAAGAAGATAAGTTGGAACTACCAACTAGGCATCCAGATCACTCCCCGGGCCAGCAAATCGTTTTCGACGATGATGATAAAGAGGACGTCTTGGACCCACATCATGACGGTCTGGTCGTCACTTTACAGATTGCCAACTGCAAGGTGAAGCGCATCCTAATTGACAACGGGAGTTCAGTCAACCTAATCATGAAGAGCACCTTATAAGAAATGATGATTCCCCTATCAGAGGTCGTGAGGAATTCTTTCGTTCTAGTAGGTTTTAGTGGAGAAACCAAACAGACAATTGGAGAAATCAAGTTACCCATCTACGTGGAAGGGATGAACTCTATGCAAAGGATTTGCGTGATCGATTGTCCATTCTCTTATAACGTCATCTTAGGCAGGCCTTGGATCCATAACATGAAAGCGATCCCGTCCACGTACCATCAATGCGTCAAGATGCCAACGCCTTGGGGTATAATCAAGGTAAAGGAGACCAGCAAGCTGCCAAGGAATGCTACAAAACGGATATGAAAGCATGTTCTACTTCTCACTAAGCGTAGCCGTTAAATAAGGTATCCTAGAATGTCCTAAAAGGCCGTAAAACACATGATGTCCAGAATCAAAGATGAATCAGAATGAAGATGTCAAAGCCTACATGTTGATCGATAAGCCGGTACTAGGGCAAGCTGTTATCCTCGTAAAACATTCAAGAAGATATATTAGTGTCCTACAAAGAAAGTACCATGGGATGCACCTTAAACACGTCTACACGTAATTTAAATTCATTCAAATTTTAACGCTAAGGTATGAATCTCCTCTTAAATATTTTTTCGATTTTTCGTTTATTACTTTTATTTAATCAAACCCCACACTGACTTAAGCATCGGAGGGGTGTTAGCTAAGCTAACACCCAACCCTAACGTATTTCTGTGTTGCGAGATAAGGATCCCTCAACACAAGAGCTAAAGGGCATCAGAAGGCCACATGACAAAATGCCTTGACGGGTTAAGATTTTCTTGATGACATCAGGTACACGATTTCTTCATACTTAGGAAGCATTATAAAGTATACCTATGAAATTATGATTATAGAGCCGCCTGGGCACACACTTTTCACACTTGATTTAAAAAGCGGACTTAATTCACCTTGTCAGATGAATTACGTCTTCTATTTTAAATTTAAGTTGTGAACTAAGGGTTGTTACATTAAACATGTTACCTAAAGGACACGAAAATGTGACATTTCTACATGTCATCAACAACTTGGTTATGACATCGTTGTATGTTATCCTAAAATACTGGTCACAACACTAGTACGTGTTGCCTTCTGTACCTAGCATAAAACTAGTCGTAAGAATAAAAAAACCAAAAGTACCATTATGATAAGGGAAGCTTAAACAGTTACCTACTAAAAACCTAAGATGTTGGACCAACCCAACACCATCAAAACAAGTGTATGGACTCTTATGAGCCACTTACAAAACCACAAATTTAAAGATGTTTTAGGGACACCCCCTATTTTAAAACCAAATCCTACATGCCAACACGGGCATGACAAATTAAAACCATTGTTCGTGAAACTTAAACATAAAACTGTTTTTAAACTTCCTGTGCAGGTACCATCTCACCTCCTTTGGCAGACGTACCTTCCTCTTCTTTATTATCCTCCTCTATTGCTCCACCCTGTTCGATCCCCTTGATTTCATGCGAGTTCACCTCTCCTACATCCACAGCTTCACACAAGAAGGCATTCAACATAGCTACTTCCTCTTCAATCCTCCATGCAACATGTTTCCCAACCTCAAATTCTTTTATCATATTGATCCAGCTTTCCATCACCGATTTAGTGGCATCCGTCGTGAATTTTTCCTTCGTTTCCTCCAATAATTTTATATGTTCTTCCTCCACTTTCAGCATCCTAGACGTGAGGTTCCCTACCTCTTTCTCAGGTTGATTAGCCCTCAGACTCTCCACCTTGGCATTTTTAGTTAAAATCTTGATCTTGTCCTCCTTTATCTCCGCCTCCTTCATTAAAACATCTATAAACTTCAATGCCTGCATAAAAGGCATGTTATCTCTGTCCACGTTTAGAAAAGACCCTTGACTCAAATATTCAGTAAAGGAAAAAGTTTACCTTCCCAAAAGAGCTTTCCACACTAGCCCTAGCAGTCTCCATCTTCAAATCATCTTCCTCCACGATCATCACATCATCAAGCTTTCTCTTCTTCCCCATCTTGCTGATTGAGCTATCCCCCTTTGGGATAGGAGGCTTACCTCCTTCCAGCTTCACTCCCACTTTGGCTCTCAAGCTTGACATTATGTCGTTTACATCAAATCCAGCTTTGGAACGGGTTACTACATGATGGAAAGAAGAAGGGTCACAAGCACAAACATAAAGTTAAGAAAACCATCTCTATTGTGAAGGAATTTTACCCGAAGACATCTTGATCGGGCTTACACTAGCAGAAGCTTTGCTATCCTTCTCTTCCTCTCTTGAATCTTCTCCAACAAATTCAACAGGTAAGGGCCGGTACTTGCGCAAAGACTCAGGGAACATGCACAAAATCCAATTTACATTGGCAGCAGTATCTTCCAATGGTGGGAACAATTCCTCCAACGTGCTAACTCTGCAAAGGGGAAGCAGAAAACAACCTGTCAAAGATGGAATCAAATGAGACAGGAAGGTGTAAGTTAAGTGCTAAACAAATCACTACCTTAACGGTTTCAGGCAGATACCAACTCCTTGCCACCCTCTAGGCTAGCCTTCTTCACATAAAAGTACTTAGAAATGAAGGCTAACTCTTCCAAACCGGCAACTACACCATGCTCGGCAACAATCTTATCCAAGGTATGCAAAATGCGCCAACCGATAGGCATCAATTGACAGTATGATAGCCGGGTGGCCTCAAAGAAGCGGGTGATTGATGGAGAAAAGGGGAATTTTAAACCTATGGTAAACGGGTATTCATAAAAGCCTAGCCAATCCTCAGAAATACAATCGGCGCTACAAGATTCATCAGGCAAAAGAAACTCTGCGTTGGGAGGGAACGCATTGTTCCTCTTTAAAGTGTCAACGTGGGACGCATTGAGATTGCACTGTTCGCTCTCTTTCTTCTTAATAAACCCTAGACACTTAAACCCCTTAGGGAGAGATACATCAACGACAATTACTCTTTTACCTTTTCCCATTATGGCATCCGAAAGAGACGAAGAAACAAGAGAAAAAAGAGAGAACTCACCGGAGAAGCAGACGAAGACCTAGCGCCGGTTGGATGGAGATTTTGAAAAGAAATTCGGTTTCCTTCTTTGAACTGTGTAAATATGAATAGACAACTACATGCGCCTACAAAAAAGCCCATAATTGCCATAATTTTTCTTAAAACCACGCTAGCTAACCACCTCATCAACTCCCTTGCAAAGACGAGGCGACACTTGTCAAAACATTAAACCTTTCCATATTCAGCTTGGAAAGACTCAATATTTTGGGGGCAATTGTTTCACCCCAAAAAATTCACTCAACATGTTCTACGTATTGTTCATCCACCTTGAGGTAACATCTTGAATTACATCTTGTACTAACGCCTTGAATTATTTGTTGTATACTTCCTATTTTTCAGGAACAAAGTTACGAATAAATAATCTACCCTCATGACCGTTTGAGACTCAGTCAAATAACGCCATAACAATCATAATATCAACCATGGAGTAACGGCTGCAAAATATCAACAGAAGGCGTGATTCTAGGTGAAAAAATAGGGATTGTATTTAATTTGTTATTTCAGTTATCTTCTCAAGTATATAATCCATCTCAAAATGCACATGTACACACGTTACACACTCTACTTTACGCTCATACTGCACTTTGTACTTAAAAAACACTATATTCAATAACACATTTTTGGTTAAGGTAGGCTTTTTTTAAAGCCTCCCGAGATTTTTTCCGGCGAACGATTGTTCAAAGGTTTTCCTCGTTACATCCTCGCGTCCATCTTGATTTGAGAATTATATTCCATTTGTACCCCAAAGTTCTTCAATACAAATTCACCTTGTTGAAAATTTTCCAAAACAGGTGGTATGCACGCCGGATGTCATGGGGGAGCTGGAGACGTTGGGCCTTGTTCCAGCTGAAACTGCAGGGGTGGACATTGCAGAAGTAGGATTTCTCATCTTGATTGAGATCTAAAAAACCAAAGTTCCCACAGACGGCGCCAAATTGTTTCAGACAATTTTCAACAAGGTGAATTTGTGTAGAAGAACTTTGGACACAAATGGAATATAATCTCCAATCAAGATGGACGCAAGGATGTAACGAGAGAAGTCCTTGAACAATTGTTTGCCGACACAAAACCTCGGGAAGCTTTTGGAAAAGCTTACCTCAACCAAAATGTATCTTATTGATCAAAGTCTTTCTCGATTACAAAGTGTAGAGTAATGGAGTAAAAAGCTATGGTGTCAAGTGTGTGTGCGTACATGTGTTTCTGTGTTGATTATATACTAGGAATGTAACGGAAACAACAACTTGAAAACTATCCCTACTATCTCGCCTTTAGTTGAATGATGGTCGTTACAATGTTCATCATTTGAAATCAGCCTCTTGTGCAGTTGTTATTGAGTAGGATTTTCGTTGGACCAAGTCTTCTTCGTGTCATCATATCCCTATAAAATAGGAGGAGCAAACAACAAATGTATCTCAAGGTGTTAGTCCAAGACATATAATCAAGACGTTACCTCAAGATGGTTTACCAAGATGTCGAACATGTTGAACTGATTTTTCCACCCATAACACACACACACACAAAATATATATATATATGTACTCACTCCGTCCCGCTCGAAAAGCCACAAATTTCCTTTTTGGGTGTTGTTTTGGTAGAAAAAACAATTGAGTAGAATCTTAACTTTGTTTAGTGTGTGGATTGGACAATAAGGAGGGGACTGTGGAATTCGACTATATGGAACAAAAGTATGAAAAAGAGATAATGACACAACGATTTGTTAACGAGAAAAACCTTGGAGGTGACAACCTCTTTGGAAAAAACCCCGGGAGTTAGGTCTCCAACCTTAAAAGTTTCACTATAATGATCACAAATACAACTTTGGAAGATAATGGAGAGGATTACAAGAGCTTGAGTGTCAAGTGTGTGCGTGTGAGCAATGATGTGTTTTTTCCGTCTCCATTTCCCCTTAAATACAAGTAGATATGAAAGAGTCAATACGGTTCCTACAATCTCGAGATTTTGGTTTATCATTTCAACCTCCGTGAGACCAAGTCGCCCGAGCTGTTGAAGATCTGTTGAACGTGCTGAAGAATATCCCGCATTCCTCTCTTAATTACTGAAAAATAAGAATAAGAATATTAGGAAATATTGAATAAGTAAATATTAGAACAATACTTACAGGGTAATGACGTCTCGGTATGCAGGATCAATTTAAGATGTCGCCATGTCAAAAAATACCCACAACAATTTGTCCCCAAAAACATTTGACTATGCTGGCAACTGAAGAGGCAAAATGTTTTTCTCCTAATTAACCGTTCATCTTCTAATTTACGACGGTTAGGGATACGAGGCGACTAGTAGAGGAGAGTCTTTATAGGAACTGATAACCGTAATTCTGGATAACCCTTGTTATCTTCAAATCTTCTCAAAATTCTTATCTCAATCTGACGTCTCTTACTATATTACGTTGAGAGTAACCGTAAAGAGTGCCGCTTTTATCCCTCTTCTTCTTAACACATAATTACGAGGTTCTCAAAAGAGTGAGTCAGAATCAATATGCTTATTGAATTGTTGACTCTATAAAATCCATGCTAACATATATTCTTACATTCGGTGACTCGATCCGGCTTTACGATAAGCGATATTGTGGCCAAATACAAAGGCAAGACGAAAGCGGAAGAAGATACACCGTAGATGGATAAGATTATTTCGAAAAGAAAAAGGGTGGAACAGATCTCCTACGTAGAGAAACAAGTTTGGAATGAAGAAGTTTTGGAAAATCAGGTAAGAGTTGATTTGATTCGTTGGCACATTGATCCTCTTTCTAAAAATGCTTCTTTTTGTTGATGACAGATTGTCTCGATGGCTAAACTAATGTCCAAAGAAATCAGGACATTGAGGGAAAAATGCGATACCTATGATATGAGTAGGGTTGAATATGAGAAGGATTTGAAAGAAGATGCAAGTATAATAAGGGAAAGGGGATTGGAAATCAGAGACAAGAATGAAGAAATACTAAAATGGCGGTCTAGGCTTGCAAGTGTTGACATCAGTCATGAAAGGGAGATAGAATTACTTAGGGATGACTTGGTACATGAGACTGCAAAAGCAGTCTTTGAAACTAGAATCCAAATGATTGAGGAATATCAGGCAGGAGAACATGTGAATTGGAACTTGAATGAAGAGAAAACAGCTTTGCAAATGATCCATGAGGAAAAAGCGATCGATGATTTCAAGGATCCGGGAACAGCCGTGAGGATACTGACATGGGATAATTTTCAAAAATTTGGAGAAGTTAGTCCCAGAGCAATACCTGCGACGGATGCCACCTGAAAAAGGTAAAATAAATTTGCTCTTGGTTTTTGATAATATTACTGGGGTGGAATCCCTTAAAACAATTTTTGTTTGGTTATGTAATGGGTCCATAAGGACCAAAGACAATTTCCTTTATGTGTTGGGTTGGTCCAACACTTTTGCACTTTAAGCTTAGTAGTTTGGATGCTTTTTATGATAACTTTATGGTTTAATGATTTTCAAGCGTGTCAAGGCTTGTTATATTTTGGATAGAATTTTTTCTTAGATGATCCTTTGTTATGCTCATAAGGTGACATGATAGTATGTCAAAATGATAGGTACTTAAGATGACACGTATATGCCATAAACCGTAGATACTTTAGATGACACGTACATGCCATAACCATAAGAATAATACGTAAGATCAATCATCCAACTGAGTGGGAATGGGTAAGCTATATGAGTTTACCCATATAGCCCACCCCACACCTCAATTAGAGAGATAACTTGCGCTCCAGCGAAGGTGTGGTAACCTAACATCTTAAGAAAGAGGTAATTAACTCTTTAAACCTTAGAAGGGATTGTGTACCTTTACTTGAGAAGAGATGGCCGCCTCTAACGGAGGAGAAATCGTTGTTCTTTACGCGCCTTCGACATGTCCCCATGTAAATGTGTCAATACCTCATAAGATAGAAACATGTTAAAATGGACGCCAACTAAGGTTGACGTCTCTCCACAAAGTACGTTAGTGACATATTAATTTGTAAAGAATTAAAGAGGTATATAGGAAAAAGAAAGGTTGCAACAAATTAAAAGACGATCCATACCGGAAAGATGAGTTCATGGGGAATTTTGTTTATACGTAATACCTTTTAAGATGAATGGCGTTCCAACTCCGCGGTATCATTTGGCCATCCAAGGTTGCAAGTCGATATGCTCCTTTCCCGGCTTGTGCATTTATTAAGTAGGTCCTTCCCATTTTGGGGCGAGCTTGCCTCGCGTTGGGTTCCTTGGTATTTTGGAATTCCTTTCGTAGGACTAAGTCTCCTACTTGAAACCTCCTAATCCTTACGTTTTTGTTGTATGATCGGGCTACCCTTTGTTGATATGCCGCCATGCGAACTTTGGCCATGTCCCTTAGTTCGTCCACGGTATCTAGGTCATGTATCAAAATATCTTTATTATTTTCGTATGTCGCAAGCCGTATCTTGCCGTAGGTACAAGGACTTCGCCGGAATAATAGATTCGGTTCCAAATACAAGTGAGTAGGGGTTTGACCCGCCGCATTCTTAGATGTCGTCCCGTCACCCCATAGAACCATTGGTAACTCTTCCGCCCATCGTCCTTTCTTTTGGTTCCGCCTCTTTTTAAGTTGCTTATTATTATTTTGTTGCTAGACTCTGCCTGTCCATTAGCTTGAGGGTGAACAGGCGAAGATGTCACCATCTTAACACCCCAAGATGTCAAGAAATCATGGGTTCTCTTGCTAATGAATTGAGAGCCGTTGTCACAAATTATCTCTGATGGCATTCCAAATCGGCTGAATATGTTTCTTTTGATAAAAGATATAACTTCTTTGTCACGAACTTGCACATATGCCTCAGCTTCTACCCATTTAGAAAAGTAGTCTGTCATAGCCAAAAGAAATACTCTTCCACCTGATGCTCTGGGCAATTTTCCTACTATGTCCATTCCCCAAACCATAAAAGGCCATGGTGAGAGGATAGGATGTAGCAGTTCAGCTGGCTGGTGCAGGATGTCCCCATGTCGTTGACAGGAATCACATTTCTTTGCGTAGTCAACGACGTCTTTTCTCATTATGGGCTAGAAATAGCCCATTCTAAGGGTTTAGTATGTAAACTTATGCCCCCGATATGATTTCCACAATCTCCTTCGTGCAGCTCCTTGAGAACCTGATGGGCTCTATCTGCTTCTAGACATCTTAAGTAGTGACCTGCAGCAGATTTTCTAAACAAGAGATTATCAATAAGTAAATATTTAGATACTCTTACCCTGAAGGCTCTTGCATTCTTCTCCTCGACTGGGATCGTATCATCCAAGAGATACTTGATAATAGAAGCTGTCCAAGAGGTTGTTGCAGGAGAGGAAGGTATGTCGACATCTAGGGCGAACATCTCAAGATGGTCAATTGCTGGGATGTCAATATGCACAATTGGGATACTGGTTTGTGAGATGCTTTTGAAGGCCGAACCCAAGTTTGCCGTAGCGTCTCGCTTGAGAATTTTCTTCTCGTGGGATTTGTTCCAAGGAAAATGTTTTGAATTTGGCCGAAATAATTTTTACAATTTCCAAATATGTCGTCATCTTGGCATTTTTCGCGACGTAGGATCCATTGTATTGGTTAACAATTAGCAAGGAATCCATGAACACCCGGATATGCTTGATATCTAAGTCCCGGGCCGCAGCTTAAACCCGCAATTAGAGCCTCATACTCGCTTCATTGTTGGTAGCCTTGAAACTGCAACTGATAGATTGTGGTATTATGTCCCCTTGTGGCAATTTTAGTACAACTCCAAGACCTGTACCTCTCATGTTGGAAGCACCGTCCGTGTAGAGAGTCCAAATTTTTAGGATGTCATCATCTTGAAGTTGCTGTACTTCCAATTCCACCTCTTGTTGCAGGGTTGGATCGAAATCGCCTACAAAATCGCCTAGGGCTTGGGATTTTATTGCAGCTTGGGCTCGTACTTGATGTCGTATGTGCTTAATTGTACGTACCATTTCGCCATTCGACCCGACATCTCCGGTTTTCTCATAACATTCTTAATAGGATAGTTAGTGCGTACAATTATAGTATGTGTTTCAAAATAATACCTTAATTTAATTGAAGCAGCTTATCAAAGCTAAAATTAATTTTTGTAAATGAGAATACCCGGTCTCTCGCATCTAAGAGTGTCTTACTTATATAGTAGATGGGTTGCCGATTACCATCTCGTTCTCGTTACCAAGATCGCGCTTACAGCGCCTTCTGACACTCGCTAGGTAGATGTAAAGATGTTCTTCCTTCTGAGGTTTGGTTAATAAGGGAGGTGTCGACAGGTAAGTTTTGAGTTCCCGAAAAGCTTCTTCATGTTGTTCCTCCCATTGGAACTTTTTGTTCTTTCTTAAGATGTCGTAGAAAGGTTTGCATCGATCTGAGGATTTTGAAATGAATCTGGTGAGTGCGGCAATTTTTCCTGTCAATCTTTGGACGTCCTTGACAGATTGAGGTGATGACAGATTGATAATAGCACGTATTTGTTCTGGGGCGGCTTCAATGCCTCTTTTAGTAACCATATAACCCAAAAACTTGCCGGCCTTCATTCCGAAGTTGCATTTAGCTGGATTAAGTTTCATATTGAAATAATCCAAGATGTCAAAAGCTTGAGAGAGGTTGCTTATGTGATCCTCGGCCTTCTTGGACTTTACTACCATGTCGTCGATGTATACCTCCATTGTGTCCCCAATCTGATCTTTAAACATTTTGTTTACGAGTCTTTGATACGTTGCACCTGCATTTTTTAGTCCAAAAGGCATGGCAATATAACAATAAATACCTGTGGGTGTTATGAAGGCAGTGTCCTCTTGGTCAGAGGGTTCCATCTGAATTTGTTGAAATCCTGAGGACGCGTCCATGAATGTGAGGAGTTCATGTCCGGAGGTGGCATCAACTAATGAATCTATGTGCGGCAAAGGGAAAGGATCTTTTGGGCAGGCTTTATTCAAGTCGGTGAAGTCGACACAAACTCGCCATTTCCCGTTTCTCTTCTCTACCACAACCACGTTTGCTAACCATCTTGGATAATCGACCTCCCGTATCATGTTGGCTTTGAGTAAGCGCTCTACCTCTTCCTTGATGATCTGATTTCGGCTTCGCAAACTTCCTACGTTTCGGTGCACCGGTTTAAAGCTAGGATCTACGTTAAGTTTGTGAGTGATGACATCTCTCGCCGATGCCCGTCATGTCATCATGTTTCCAAGCGAAACTTTTTATTCTCGCTTCTTAATAGGTTCACAAGCTCCTCTTCTATATCTCGACGGATGTCAGTGCCAATAAGTACTTTGATGTCTGGGTTGGAAGGGTCTAGCAATACTTCTTTCACATCATCCTCCCTAGCTTCCAGACTTCACGTACTTTCCTCGGTAATTGCTATGCTTGTTTTGGAGATGTCGACGCCTTCATTGAAGTTTTATAACACTCCTTGGCTACTTGTTGATCACTGTAAATCTTAGCGACACCCCAAGGTGTTGGGAATTTCACACACTGATGGTAAGTGGAGGGTACGGCCTTCATCCCATGAATCCACGGTCTTCCAAGAATGACATTGTAAGATGTTGCGCAATCAATTACGCAGAACCGCTCCATGGTGTCGAGGCCCTTTCGAGTATATTGGAAGTTTGATCTCCCCACCGCTTTCTTTGACTTCGCCACCGAAGCCTACCAAAGATCAAGACTTTTTGACGATCTCCGATTCGGGATGTTCATTTCCTTAAGGGTACCCAACATAATAAGATTGACGGAGCCGCCCCCATCTACCAGGATACGTCGTATTGTACAGCTTGGCGATCTGCAGAGAAATAACTAGACCGTCGTGGCGAGGTTCTAGCAGTTCTCTCGATCGCTTTCATCAAAGGCGATTGATCCTCGTGCAGCGTCGACATCCCGGGCCGTCTTTCCGGCTTCTCCTCTTTTGACTCCTTAGCATGTCGTTTTGCGGCGTAATAGGATGTTCCACATATTTCTGAGCCTCCACTAATGAAGTTGATCACCTTTGTTGATGCCGGGGGAGAAACCGGTCTTTCACCTTCATGAGGAGCTTCGCATTTTCAGCCTTCTTCTTCTCGGATCCCAACAACTCCTTAAGATGTCCTTTCGAGAGCAAATAACTGATCTCCTTTCTTAACGCGATGCAATCTTCGCAACGTGTCCAAAGTCTTCATGGTAAGCGCACCATTTTGATTTGTCACGCCATCCCGTGGTCTTGTCCGTTTTCTTTGGCCATCCGGCTTTGTCTCCCAGTGTTGCCCATTGCACAGAGTACACCCGAAATGTCAACGTAAAAACAATAATCAGAAATGTTAGGCACATTATCATTATCTTCATCCTCACCGTCTATTGAATTAATTTTGCTAGTGTCAATTTCTGATAAGGATTGGGACGGTTGTTCCTGCGATGGGACGATCTCAGTCTTCTGTCTGGATGGTCATATGTCGACATCTTGGACGATGACTTCGATCTTCGCAGCCTCATCTTCCTCCAATCTCGATGAATCTCAATGCCCCGCTCCCGACTTCTTCTAGCCGCTTACAAGGAGTCATCACCAAATCCCGATAATACCGTGAATCTTTCTTCAACCCCATTTTGAATGCTTCGTGGTCCGTCGACATGTCAAGATTGGGAATTTCTAGCACCTCTTTATTGAATCGGTGGACGTAATCCTTTAGAGTTTCATTAGGCCGCCGGGTCACATTGTAAAGATCACTTGTCAACCTTTCAAATTGTCGATCGCATGAGAATTGGTTGTAGAACATGTTGATGAGCCGGGCGTATGAACCAATTGAACCTAGGGGTTGTCTAATCAGCCATTTGAGAGCCGGCCTGCACAAGGTGGATCCAAATCCCCGCATAAGCAAGCCTCCCGAATTGAAGCGGAATATGGATTATGTCCATCTTTTCTTGATAGTGTGCAACATGCTCCTCTCGGGTCCGTGGTACCGTCGTACAACTTCATAGATGGTACATCGAAACGCTTCGGATGTCGACATTTGCAATTGCTGACAAACCGGGATTGATCGTACAGCTTTGGGTCACCGGTTGAATTGGAGGAGTTACTCCGCACGTTCATTATTAGCTCTCGAGATCCCGCATCTGTTTGGCTAGCGGATTTCCCGCAAAAGGGTCACCATAGGAATACGATTGAAATTATTATTATTATTGAAAAGATTATTTAGCAAACCAGAGTTGTCCGTAGTAGTCGTGATGAGTGTTGTCAATGAATGGGATGAATGGGGTGAATCCTGCGAAAGATGGCGTCAATGGGGTGTCCTGTGCAGAGATGTCGACATCATTAAAGATGTTAGCGGATGAGTTTGAGGAGGACTGCCCATTGGAATGAATTCACTCGAAATGTAGATCCTCCGGTGTTGTCAAAGTTGAGAACCCTTGCACGCAGTGGTGATATATTCTCAAGCCGAGATGCGATGAGCCGTCGGGTCTTTCTGCATCTTAATCATGGAATTGGTCAACACCTTCGAATTGTTGTCTTCGGTCCAACCTTTGATTCAACTCCGGTCAGATACTCCGGATGTCGCATCTGCATTGGAAGAGGTTGCCCTTTTGTGGAGTCTTCGTAGGCCGAGTTGGCCGAGGCCCGGTCCGAGGAGGCGGTGGTAACAAGCCGGTTCTACCTCCCGATGTGGGAACAACTACGGGACCTTTGCCGGCGGAGGACACATTGGGGGGTGCAGACATAGTGAACTTGATCAGGAAATGATCCAAATAACCGATAAACCACGAGGCCCCTCGGTGGGCGCCAAATTGTTTTGATAGAAAAAACAATTGAGTAGAATCTTAACTTTGTTTAGTGTGTGGATTGGACAATAAGGAGGGGACTGTGGAATTCGACTATATGGAACAAAAGTATGAAAAAGAGATAATGACACCACGATTTGTTAACGAGGAAAACCTTGGAGGTGACAACCTCTTTGGAAAAAACCCCGGGAGTTAGGTCTCCAACCTTAAAAGTTTCACTATAATGATCACAAATACAACTTTGGAAGATAATGGAGAGGATTACAAGAGCTTGAGTGTCAAGTGTGTGCGTGTGAGCAATGATGTGTTTTTTCCGTCTCCATTTCCCCTTAAATACAAGTAGATATGAAAGAGTCAATACGGTTCCTACAATCTCGAGATTTTGGTTTATCATTTCAACCTCCGTGAAACCAAGTCGCCCGAGCTGTTGAAGAGCTGTTGAACGTGCTGGAGAATATCCCGCATTCCTCTCTTAATTACTGAAAAATAAGAATAAGAATATTAGAAAATATTGAATAAGTAAATATTAGAACAATACTTACAGGGTAATGACGTCTCGGTATGCAGGATCAATTTAAGATGTCGTCATGTCGAAAAATACCCACAAAATGTGTCCCATTTAAAAAGGCACTTTTCCAAAAAGGAAAGTTTTTATTACTATTCCACCCACTCATTCTCTCTCCTACTTTACTTTTACACTCACAACATTTTCTCTCCTAACTATTCTTTCCACTCATTCTCTCTCCTATTTAATTTTTCATACTCACAACATTTAAACTTTTTTTCTTTCCTACATCATTTTCCTTAATTTGCGTGCGAAGTTGATTTTGTGGCTTTTTGGGCGGGACGGAGGGAGTATATAATTTAGAGCTAGCTAACATAAATATTAGTTATTCGTTTATAGATGAATATTGCAAGAGAACTACATTCAAGAAATACAGATAAACACATTTTGATCATTGATTCAGGAGGAATTTTGATGTAAAACAAGTAGAGAATGAGTTTATGACAAAGATGAAAACTTCAAGTGGGTTCAGGAAAAATGCAAGATGAAAGGGTGCAAAGTGTGAACTTTGAAACTGATCCAATAAGGAAATTCAAGTTTTTTCTTTTCGTTGCCAAACTTCAAATGGGCATAACGTTCGCGTCCGGATGAGTTACGGGATCCACAAGTAGTCAATTGATCGCGTCCGCGAAAGCTACAAAAGTCATTAGGCTTGGCCCCTTGAAGCAGGGGGTTAAAAATCTATAGAGACTAAATCTTGGTCTTCAAACAGGTGAAGTTTTTGTCATTTTTTGACTTTTCGTTTTATTATTCCTGTTTGACTATAAATACTCCCTCGAGTTATGATTCTTATCAGTTTTATCAATATATTTCTTATTTCTTTTGGGTTTACTCACGTTTGTGAAGTTTCAAAACCGTCATAGGCTTTGTTCTAGGTGTTTCTCGTGAAAAATATTTTCTTTGTTGATTTCCGGCGAGTCAAATTTCAAGGAGGTTTTCTAAAGTCAATTCTAGGATAATCAAATATTATCACTTTGGTATTCAAGATAGGTGGTGATGTAAATAGAATGAACGCAGTGGAATAATAAATTAAAATAAATAACCTGGCTGGATAGGCAAACAACCGAATAAATGTATTGTTTGACCTAGATCGAATCCACGAACTAGGGTTCGGCAAGAACAACACCAAGTTGATGAAATTCTTGAAGATCTGAAGAAATCAGCCCCAAAAGGGATTCAATCTTCAAACAAGTCTACGGAGACTAACAATTGCAAAAGCAATTATATTATAAAACAATAATATCAAAAGTATCCTAAAACAAACAATGAAAGGAGTATTTATACTCTAAACAAAACCCTAAACTACTTGGAAAAGGAAAAGGAAAAAGAGTCCTAATTTGATACGTCACAAACAAAGAAACAAAATCAAACGTAATCCCTGAAAACGCGCCTGTCACGAGTCGTGCTCTCCTGCACGACTCGTCCCTGCTTGATCAATCGTGAAACGACTCGTGATACAAAATTTACTCATGCAGCTTTCAGGCACGAGTCGTGCTTCTCAGCACGAGTCGTGCCGCATCCTGGAGGCCGTCCTTTGCTGCTCAAACGTGCTTCATCTTTGGATACATCACACACCCCCGCTTCAAAAGAATTCGTCCCTGAATTCTTGCCTTTATAATATGAACATGGTTTAGCAATTTTAGACCCTCCATTGTTGACCTTCCGCCCCGACCTCCCCTTGATCAACCCTTTAGGCTTTCGTGCACCCGAAAATAAATATGGGGGAACACAAATGAATATAATACCCTTACCCACACCATCACGAAACATTCATCCTCGTATCAAGTAATGGGGAGAGAGTAAAGCGAACACCATCCTTCACAAAACTAACAATATTCGTACGACCACAATGCAATGAACCAACATCAAAGTGCCACGGTCGTCCCAGCAACAACTGGCAAGCACTCATATCAACTATATCACAAGTAACTGCATCCCTATAAGTACCAATGGAAAAAGGTACAACACATTGATGAGTTACCTTAAGTGTGCCAGTAGCATTAATCCACCCAACAACATAGGGAGTGGGATGTTTCTTCACTTCAAGATTGAGCCGATTCACCAATCCCCTTGCCACTAAGTTTGTACTACTTCCACTATCAATAATAACATTGGCCACCACACCATAAACCATCCCCTTCGTACGAAAAATATTGTGCCTTTCAAAATCAGCCACCACATTGTCAACCACAGGAGGAGTGGACACAAGCTTGCGAACCACAAAAGAATCATGAATGTCACCCTCATCCTCATCATCACCATTAGGATCAATATGAACAATCGGACAACCATCCTCCTCATCAAACTCATCACGATCTACCAGATTAACCCCTTTCCGACCATTAGGACAGTTACTAGAATTATGCCCCGATTGTTGACACCTATAGCATTTATTACCAAAAGTTTTAGCATAGGGATTATTAGTTTGTTGCGTACCAGTATGAGTAGTCGTCTGACGAACCGGCTGAGTCTTAGCCGCAACTGGAGTTGGTGTCTTATCATCACTATTCTTAGAACCCGAAACTTGAGGTTTATCATGACCCACTACCTTATTCAAACCTGAAGTCTGGTTCGTGTTACCCGAAAATTGGTCAAGATTGCTCATAGCAGGAGACCCCCCAAATCGTGGAGATGGAGTAGAAGCAAGCTGTCGTTCCACTTTCTTGGCCCTTGAAATAACATCTGCTAGAGAATGGGAAGTAACCAACTCGACTTGATTACGAATAGCAACCCGAAGACCATTAATAAATCTCGCCACCTGCCTGTCTTCTGATTCGAACACATCAGTGCGAGCTGCTTGGGAATAGAAATCCCTAGAATACTCCTCAATTGTGCGACTCCCTTGGGAACAAGACAAAAACTTCAAATATAATTGTTGCTCGTGATCTTCAGGAAGAAATTGCTTTCGTAACTCAAACCTCATATTTTCCCATCGATCAATCGTCGACGACCATCTCTAACTCGGGCGCTCATTCAAAGTATCCCACCAAGCAGACGCACCACCACGTAATTTGTAAGCGACGTATGGGACCTTCCTGTCTTCCTCAACCCGCATCAAGGCAAAGAATTTTTCAACCTCCCGTAACCAATCTGTAAAATCTTCAATACCCAACTCACCTGAAAACGAAGGGATATCCGCACGAATTTTAGGTCGTTGGTCATTTGGCTGATCATCATCTCTCCTTCTATCATCTCTTCTTCTATCATCGTGGCGAGCGTACTGATCTTCCCGCTCTGGCCCATGCCCTCGATTTCCATCATCAACTCGCAGGCCTCGCAAAACATCTATGAGTTTCGTATGACGCTGCGCCTGGGCTGCTTCGCGATCTGCAGCTAATTGATCCTGGCGTTCCAATCTTGCAAGAATAACAGCTAACCCACTTTGAATTTCGCCGTTGTTAACTCCTTGATTTCCAGCCATGATAATCCTTGGATCGTCCTTTTCTGATACCAATTGATGTAAATAGAATGAACGCAGCGAAATAATAAATTAAAATAAATAACATGGATAGACAAACAACCGAATAAACGTATTATTTGACCTAGATCGAATCCACGAACTAGGGTTCGGCAAGAACAACACCAAGTTGATGAAATTCTTGAAGATCTGAAGAAATCAGCCCCAAAAGGGATTCAATCTTCAAACAAGTCTACGGAGACTAACAATTGCAAAAGCAATTATATTATAAAACAATAATATCAAAAGTATCCTAAAACAAACAATGAAAGGAGTATTTATACTCTAAACAAAACCCTAAACTACTTGGAAAAGGAAAAGGAAAAAGAGTCCTAATTTGATACGTCACAAATAAAGAAACAAAATCAAACGTAATCCCTGAAAACGCGCCTGTCACGAGTCGTGCTCTCCTGCACGACTCGTCCCTGCTTGATCAATCGTGAAACGACTCGTGATACAAAATTTACTCGTGCAGCTTTCAGGCACGAGTCGTGCTTCTCAGCACGAGTCGTGCCGCATCCTGGAGGCCGTCCTTTGCTGCTCAAACGTGCTTCATCTTTGGATACATCAGGTGGTCTAAAATATATGTGAAACACGTGTTGTATATGGCAATCTAGTATCTGAAGTCGGAGATCTGAATCTAGGGGTTTGTGATTGAAATCTAGTTAATCGATGTAGTCAGTTCCAGGGATCTAGAAGGATCCATGTGTGGTATTGCCTAGGGCAATAATCTGGTTAGATCTCAATTGTACATTTGCATTTGCTCCAAAATTGATTAATAAAATATGTTTTTCCTCGACCCGTGAATGTAGCTAACAGACTATAGTGAACCACGAAAATATATGTGTTCTTGAAGAAAGTCGTAGGGCCAGATGACATACACATCGAGGTTTGGAGAGGTTTTGTGAAAAGGGGAATAAATAGTTAACAATACTATTCAACAAGATATGGAGAAGTAACAAAATGCCATTGAAGTGGAGGAAAATTACTTTGATCCCTTTGTATAAGAACAAAGGCGATATCCAAGATTGTGCCAACTATGGGGAGATCAAACTAATGAGTCATACTATGAAACTTTGGAACGATTGATTGAACAAATACTAAGGAGAATTGTGAAGATTTCGTATAACTAATTTGAATTTATGCTCAGAAGATAAACTATGGAGGCAATATATCTTATAAGACAAATCATGGAGAAATATCTCGATAAAAAGAAAGATCTTCATATGATTTCCATAAGGCATACGATAAAGTACCAAGAGTGGTACTATTGTGTGCTTTAACAAAGAAAGGTGTTTCAAATAAATATATTGACATCTTCAAGGACATGTATAATGTAGCTAGTATAAGTGTACATACTAGTGTTGGAGAAGAGTTTCATATTACGATTGGAGTGCATTAAAGTTATACACTTAGTCCATTTCTCTTTGCTATAGTTATGGACGAATTGACGAGGTCCATTCAAGATGATATATCATGGTGTATGTTGTTTACCGATGACATTTTACTGATTGATGAAACAAAAGAGGGTGTTGAAAGTAAGTTGAAATTGTGAAGACAAACTTTGAAATCTCGAGGTTTTAAACCGAGCAGAAGCAAGACTGATTATTTGGAGTGTAAGTTAGGTAGAGTTGGAATCAGGGAGGCAGTGGTGATCACATTCGATGGAAAGATTGTCCAAGCTTTTGATTTTTTTTCCACTATGTTGGATCTATTATCCAAAATGATTGAGATGTGGCTTATAGGATTAATACAATTTGGTTGAAGTGGAAGAGTGCTACATGGTTTCTATGTGATCCTGACATGCCCTATAGATTAAATGAAAAATTCTACCGCACGGCATCTAGGCCGACACTTCTTTATACCACTGAATGTTGGGCTGTGAAACAGTTTCACATTTATTAGATGAATGTGGGGAAGATGTGTATGCTACGATGGATGTGTGTGCATACAAGAAAGAATCGGTTGAGAGTGAAGTGATCAAGGGTAAAGTAGGAGTTACACCAATTGAAGTAAAATGAGGGAGAATCGTCTAAGGTGATTGAGTCATGTAAGACAGAGACCGAGTGATGCACCGAATAAGAAACCTGAATAGTGGAGAATGGATAAAATAGTGAGGGGTATGGGAATGTCCAAAGTGGATGAAAATATGACGTTGAAGAGGCCAGAATAGAGGGCAAAAATTCATGTGAATAATGGGGGTCGATGGTTGCAAATACTTTCTCATGAATGATAATTTATTTATTTTATAATTATTAGAGTTGGTCTTACAAAAAACGCATTTTTTCTGGCACTTAAGAAAAACGTGTTTTATTTTTCCCGTTTGTGCCAGTGCCAGTTTAACAAAGTGCCAGTGTGACAAAGTGCCAGTGCATGTGTAACAAAGTGCCAGTGTAAAAAAAGTGCCAGTACCAGTTTAACAAAGTGCCAGTGTAAACAAAGTACCAGTGCATGTGTAACAAAGTGCCAGTGTAAAAAGTGTCAGTG
Source organism: Adenophora triphylla var. japonica (assembly GCA_022495995.1). Taxonomy (NCBI): domain Eukaryota; kingdom Viridiplantae; phylum Streptophyta; class Magnoliopsida; order Asterales; family Campanulaceae; genus Adenophora; species Adenophora triphylla. The sequence continues at coordinate 690,144 of JAFEMH010000027.1, forward strand.
CCAGTTTAACAAAGTGCCAGCACACTATCACTGGCACTGGCACTGGCAATTTTTCACGGGCACTTTTATATACATGAACTGGCACTCTTCACACTAGCACTCTGTTACACTAACACTGACACTTTGTTACACTACCAAACACTGGTACTCTTTTTTGCTGGCACTCATAAACACATGCACTGGCACTCCAAAACACATGCACTGGCACTCCAAAACACATGCACTGGCATCTAATTACACACATGCACCGGCACTTTCTATGTCCAACGCTGGCACTCTTTATCTACAACACTGGTACTCAATTATTAAACCCTTCATCTACACCATTGAATGACATTCTGTTTATCCAACGAAAAAACGAAGAGCTATGGAATCAAATCACACAGTTATCTCCAATCAATTATGTACCAATCAATAAAGTATCAATCAATTATGTAACGAAGCAAAGTTGACAATGGACATTAATGGCGGAACTAGGGCACGAATTGTAGGCTACAAAATACTCAAACTGAGTGAACACCGGAGAACGATCGGAGCTTGGGATGGCCGGAGAAGACGATCGGAGCTTGGGATGGCCGAATTTCAGATGGGAACTGGTCGGCGACTCAGCGTTGCAAGAAGAAGACGCAATCGCGCAAAGAAAGAGGCAGAACGCGATGGCTTTTACGGTAATTTTAAAACCCGTTTTTTCATAAGCTTATGAAAAAACGTGTTTTTTACAAGATTTTGGCTAATTATTAAGCTATTGAAACAATATATTTGGTATTTTTTTAAAAATAGGACTAAATATTTTAGAAAATATGAAGAAAAAAATATAAGTGAGAAAAAAATAATTCAAACATATTTTTTTGAGTGTTAGTTGAAATTTTAATTAAATTCAGATATAATATAATTAATTTGTCATTATCAAAAAAATTTGAACTCTTATAATTCAGCAATTTAATAGTTTCAGCTCTACTTTTTCGGAGCTTAATATTAAATTTTACCAAACACAAACCCTTAGTTAGTGAGTGAAAGCTGTCTGATCATCACTTACAAATGACTTTTTAAGGTGCGGGTCAACTTGTTGACCGACAACTGACATTTTGTTTTAACTCGTAAATTGAGACCCCTTTAAGAACATAGTCGTAAACTTGAGTCTCAATTTACAAGTTAAAAGGTAAGATCCTATGTTAAAACTGTCGGTGCATCACTTAAAACCCCAACCGAACTGTCTGTTTTAACAGACTTTCAAACTCAGAGAGGATCCAAGACCATAATCTGAGTACATAGGAGTATACGTTTACATTAGTTTGTTCAAACATGGCTTCCACCTCTTTCTCCACAAACCTTAACATTCACAATCACTTGAATCAATGTAAAACTCTGAAAAGCCTTAGTCCCCTTGACAAACTTCTCCTTTGGCTTGGCACATCTCTCACAAAGTAAAAGTCGAAACGGGAAAGAGGATGTAAATAATAAACTCCTCATGAAGATTAACTCAAAAATTCAATATGGGAAGGAAAATGGTCCGTCTTCAACCTTCAGCAGTGCCATTTACTCCATGTTCTATTTCTCAAGCCCAAGTTCTTTTGAGATATCTCTTGTAAGGCTAAATTGCATAGTGTTATGCCATGGAAATAGTGTGCGAGTAACTGGTAGCTTCCTTCGAAGATCCTGCATTGAAGCCATACTAGAAAATTATTATTTTTTCTAATTTCTTTTGGAAAGTAAAATGTGACAGCTGCCTTTAATCAGAACAAGAAAGCCACATTTAGGAGTTTTTTGTTATTATCTGGTAAAACTTGGCTGCTTTTAACCCATTGACATATGAGCCTCTGTGACAGCTGCCTTTAAGTGATTCATGCGACATAAAGTGCCTATGACTTTTCAGAAGTACCATCCCTCCAATCTGTCAGTGGAATGTTCTAGAACAGGACATTATTGTTTGCAGTTTTACAATTGTTTTAAGATGAGCAGACTGCAAATATGACATCATGCTTCTATACATGGCAGAGGTATTATTTTCCATTTATTTTGCAAGGGAAGGGTAAATTAAACATCTGCCTACAGGAGGCACAGCAATGTTTATGTAAACCCCCCCCCCCTCCTAGAATGATAGTTCCATTTGACTATTCAAACTATTTATGGATATATTTTTTTTTCTCACAATTGCACTTAATGACTTAAAATCTCACACTTAGAAAAGCTAATTGATTTTGTCCACCATAATGTAAGACATTACTGCAGGTGTAGGTTTAACGAAATCCAGCATACAGCAGGGTTTTTTTCCCGCAATGGGAAATCATGGATGTTTAATGGTTCCTCTCAATTTTAGAAACAATACTATCTTTGGGACAACCCAAAAGGGTAAATAGGACTATCATTCCGGGACGGAGGAAGTACTTGTGAAGTGTATAAAAACCAATAGTCTTAGCTAAAAGAGATAGTTATTCAAATATAACAAATAACTCTTTACTGTCCTCACAGGCTTCACCAACCAAAATTGAAGCATCAAAGGCCCGTCATGAAACAACTCTACATTCTAAAAAAGGAGTTCCATACTCTAATTTTGGAATGAGAAACTAGCCTAACTAATCTTCTAGAATTATAGGACACTTCGTTCAAAGGTTTTCAAATTTAGACAGATAAAGAGAGTACCTTGAAAGTGCTGTCCGGTAAATTGGAATAAGATGCCTGTCAATAAGAACATGTCAGTTAAGCACTCTTAGCTCAATCAAATGTATGACTACTAACTCAAAATAACTTCTACAACACCTGAAGGGAAGTAAGGTACTCCGTCTCATGGTGCCTAATAATGTTGGTCAAGGAAACTGCACAATCATCAGGTGACTGGAAGTATATAACAACTATTAGTCACAAGGAACAATTTTATGAAATTATGAGTTATATATAGAAATAGGCCAATCAGACTTTTAAACCCTTGTACTATTATTAAGCTGCGTTTTTAACCATCGTTGTTTTTTTTTTTTGGCAATTTTAACCACCCTTCTAATATTACGCATTCATATTAACCTTATTCCCAAACTCCGTTCAAAAAATCTAACTTTCGTTAAATAATTTAACGAAACATAACAAAAAAAAATCATTTTAAATTATTTTTAACAACTCCTCCCCCACTCCACTCACCACCCCCTGCCACCCTACCCCCCACCCCCGTTGAGTCAAAAAAAAAATCATTTTTACCAACTCCTCCCCCCTCCACTCACCACCCCTGCCACCCTACCCCCCCCCTCCTCCCCCCGTCGGGTCAAAAAAAAATTAATCATTTTAAATTTAACTGCAAAATGTTTTCCGGAAAATGATTAATTTTTTTTTGACCCAACGGTGTGGGGTGGGGGTGGCAGGGGGTGGGGAGTGGAGGGGGGGAGGAGTTGTTAAAAATAATTTTAAATGATTTTTTTTTGTTATGTTTCGTTAAATTATTTAACGAAAGTTAGATTTTTTGAACGAAGTTTGGGAATAAGGTTAATATGACTGCGTAATATTAGAAGGGTGGTTAAAATTGCCACAAAAAAAAAAAAAAACAGCTGGTTAAAAACGCAGCTTAATAATAGTACAAGGGTTTAAAAGTCATTGGCCTATAGAAATATAATAAATTAATAATACAAAATAAACATGTTACCAAGTCGATAAGTAAGTATCGTACATTACAACCAGCATTGACTTTGCAGTTAGCACATCGCGGTATATATTATATCAGTCAGAGTAGGAACAAGGTAGTTTATACCTTTAAAAAATCAGTACTTCATACTGTCCATCTAAACTGCTGCACATATAGTGACGTGCCTATTTAAATGCGAAAATGTTGCAAATTAATCTGAAACGGCCATTTCCACGTTCTCAATGATCTCTTTAACTGACTAAGTTAACAAACAAGTCTTTGCAATCATGGTATAAAGATTCTAATCACTTGATTGAGCAAGTTTTCAGTAGAGCACTGGTGCTTTGAGATTACATGAATGGTTTTCACTAGAGACTAAAATCTGGATAGCTTGGCTGCCTAAGTTTAAATGTATCTGGGAGCTATTCAGTATCTAGTTATACATGTTACTGTTAGCATATGTCCATCAGTATGTATATCCAAAGGTCTCCAATTAAGGTGCTAACTAAGCAAGGTTACCTTAGCACATAATGTCCCTCACCAAGAATTATCTTACAGCTCTATTTTTCCATAGGTTCAAGAAGGTCTCTATAAGATATTTTGATCGCAAATGAGAAGATTATTTATGGAGCAAGACTAAGACGGATAAGTTTTCACATACATGAGATTTTTCAGGTAGAAGAAGAGTCTTCAATTTTTTCTTCAAAAGAAGGGCTAGCTTTCCACGTAATTACTAGGTATGATCAAATAATTTATTAATCTAAAGTCAACAGGTAACCTACCAAACCATGTCAGGAAAATAATGAAAACTATTATCATGGTAACCTGAATTATCGTGGAATCCCCGCATTCATGGTTTGCATCTAACTGGACATTCCCCTCTTCAAAGTAATGGGCTCCCACCTGAATGAAAACAAAATGTATGAATTCATGCTGATATCGAAAAGACCATTTGAGCACATTAACTCATGAGTTACCCCATAAAATTACCTGCATTTTGCCTCTTACTTCGACAGCTTGTGTATCATCCTTGAACTCAATGTTCCATATTGAGCGCCAACTCCCATTGCTAGATGACATTACAATAAAACAAAAATGGTAAACTTAACAGCTGAATAAAAAAAAATCTCCGTAGAAAGATAAGAGTTACTGCCTCCATCCCAAAGAAAGAGGGACACTTTTGCTTTTCGAGCAATTCAAGGCAATAGTTGAAAATCCATTGAGTTACTAACACCTATGATTGAGAGACCACAATTTAAATTTCATACAGCTAGTTTGACTCATTAAATATTGTCCGCAAACTAAAGGGTATGAGAATCATCGTTCCAAATACAACTCTCTAAAGGGAAAATGTTCCTCTTCTTTTGGTTGATTAAAAAAAAGGAAGCCATCCATCTTCTTTTAGGATGACAGAGTACAAGACATGAGGTGAGACTCAGTGCTCTTTGTTAAAGATCGAATCTAGATGTAATCTTCAAAGCCTCTAGATATCCTAATCCTCCGCTATCATAGACACGTTGCCGGTTATGGCTTTTTATGTCCTGGCATTCGTGTATTACAATATGTACAAACGATAGCATAAGATCAGTATAAATAGATGACAAGAGTGTTGATTCTTTAAGCTCTCTGATTTGCCTAAAACTCTCAACAGATACTTTAAAAGAGGTTTGTTACATTCTTCATCTACTTTCACTTTGATTGTAATATGTATGGGGAAATTTTGGCAAAATTGTTGAAATATTTTCAAAATATGTTTTTAAGAGAGAAATTTGGTTTGTGACTGTTAGAGAAACAGTTAATAGGCAGTTACTAGTTTGATCTCTAATCTGAATGTTTGGAAACTGTTAACAAGTACAGTTACAAGGTTTCATTTGAAACATTGCAGTTAAGGGAAGACCGGAGCAGTGAACTTGCAGTCAGTTTTTAGAGTTTGAAGAAGGGTAAAAACAAGAATTTCATGACAAATTTTCCAACAATCTTAAGACAAAATTATGGCAAAAACTCTTCAGGCACTAACAACTGAATTTGTCAAGCTAGACAAATTTGATGGAGGAAACTTCAGGCGTTGGCAGAAGAAAGTTCGATTTCTACTTCTGTCCTTATGTGTTGATTATGTCCTAAGCACCCCGAAGCCAAGCGAGAATGACAATGAAACTCCAGCGCAGATCAGAAAGAGGATTAAATGGGTCAAGGATGATGAAATCTGCAAAGGACATATTCTGAATTCACTCTCCGATAATCTCTTTGATGTGTACCAGAATGTGGAGACCGCAAAGGAGTTGTGGGAGACTCTAAATAATCGCTACTTGACCGAGGATGCTACAAGTAAGAAATTTCTGGCCTCTCATTTTATGAGTTATAAAATGGTAGACGCTAAACCTGTTACTACCCAATTTGATGAAATACAATGCATCCTTGGCCAAATGAAATTGCTGAATATGAATATGGATGAATGTATTATTGTTTCATGCATTATTGATAAACTTCCTCCATCATGAAAAGATGTTAAGAAAACTCTTAAGCACAAAAAACAGGAGTTGTCCCTTAAAGATTTAGGGACCCATCTTCAGATTGAAGAAGGGTTGCGAGAGAAAAATGACTCGCAGGAAAGGAACTTCTAAGGTGCATATGACGGAAGAAATGAATACCCACAAATTTGGACAGTTTAATGAAAAGAAATCCGGACAAGCAAGTAACAACAAAAGAAAATGGGAGCAAGGAGAATCCTCCAAGAACCAGAATCCAAGCAAGAAAAAGAAAGGTTCCTGTTACAATTGCGGAAAACCTGGGCACTTTAAAAGGGAGTGTCGGCTTCTCAAAAAGAAGAAGGAGAACAAAGACAAGGAAAAATTTGTCGTGGTGATCTCTGAAGCAAACATGCTACAGAATGACAATGCTTGGTGGATTGACTCCGGTTCAACAAGACATGTGTGCAATGATAAAAGCATGTTCTCCAACTACGTTGAAGCTACTGCTGGAAATTGCATGTACATGGGGAACTCCTCTACTGCTGCAGTCAAAGGGAAAGGAACGGTGAATCTCGAGTTTACTTCGGGCAAGATTTTGACTCTTACCGATGTCTATCATGTTCCTGAAATTAGGAAAAACCTTGTGTCTGTAAGCTTGCTTAACAAGCATGGTTTTAAGCTTGTCTTTGATGGTGATAAATTTATTCTGTCTAAGGGTGGGGTGTTTGTTGGTAAAGGATATGTGTATGAGGGTATGTACAAACTCAGCATTAATGAAATTTCTATTAATTCTGCTTATATTGTTGACTCTCTTTCCTTATGGCATAGTAGATTAGGCCATGTAAATACTAGAAAAATGCATAAAATGATTAATTATGATATTATTCCTAAATGTGATAATAATATGGTTGACAAATGTGATATTTGTGCACACACTAAAATTACAAGAACCCCATTCCCAAAGGCCATTGAAAGAACTTCTTCAATTTCGCACTTAATTCATAGTGATGTATGTGATTTTCATAATACTCCTACTAGAGGCAGAAAGAAATACTTTTTAACTTTTATTGATGATTACTCTAGATTTTGCTATGTTTATTTGCTCCATAGTAAAGATGAAGTTCATGATAAGTTTAAGATCTATAAGGCTGAAACAGAAAACTTTTGTAATGCACACATTAAAATGCTTAGATCTGCTAGAGGAGGAGAATATTACTTCCCTGCCTATTTTGAAAATGTAGGAATTATTCATGAAACTAGTATAGCTTATACCCCTCAACAAAATGGAATTGCCGAGAGGAAAAATAGAACATTAGAAGAAATGGTTAATTCTATGCTTTATCATTCGGGCCTTAATGACAGTTTTTGGGGTGAGGCTCTCTTAACTGCTTGTCATATTTTAAATAGAGTACCTCATAAGAAACTCAATGTTACTCCCTATGAGTTATGGAAGAAAAGAAAGCCTAATCTAGGATACCTTAAGGTTTGGGGGTGTAGAGCAATCAGTAAGGCTACCAGAACCTAAAATAAAGAAACTAGGTGCCAAAGCAGTTGAGTGCATATTCTTGGGATATGCAGAGCATAGCAAGGGATATAGGTTTATGGTTATTGAGCCAAATGACTCAATTGGAATAAATACGGTCATTGAATCAAGGGATGCTATTTTCTATGAAGAAATATATATGGAACAACCTGAAGGCTTCATTTTACCTGGTCATGAAAAGAAAGTATGCAAACTTATAAAATCATTATATGACCTTAAGCAAGCTCCTAAGCAGTGGCATGAAAAATTTGATGAAATAGTTGTTTCTAATGGTTTTAGAATTCATGAATCTGGCAAATGTGTGTATAGCAAATTTTCTAATAAAAAAGGTGTGATTATTTGTTTATATGTTGATGATATGCTTATTTTCGGAACTGATGAAGAAACAGTTATAGAAACAAAATTATTTTTGTCATCCAAATTTGACATGAAAGATATGGGGTCAGCGACGTGATATTAGGAATCAGGATTACTAGAAATGATAATGGGTTGGTACTTTCTCAATCTCATTATATTGAGAAGATATTAAAGAAATTCAACCATTATGAAAGTACTCCTGTAAGTACCCCATATGATTCAAGTATTAAACTATTTAAAAACACCGGTGTGTAGCCGCACCGCCTTGAGTACGCCAGGGCAATCGGATGTCTTATGTATGCCATGACGAGTACTAGGCCCGACATCGCATTTGCAGCTGGGAAGACTTAGTAGATATACTAGTAATCCAAGTCATATACATCGAATGCTATATATCATATCTTTAAATATTTAAAGGGGACAATAAATTATGGCATATATTTTACGAGGCTTTCCTTCGATATCGGGAAGGGTTTACGATGCTAGTCGATAACCGAGAGGATGATCATACCTCCACAACTCGGATGGATATTTACACTCAGCGGGGGCGCCATCTCGCGGGGCTCTAAAAAGCAAACTTGTATAACGTACTCAACGATGGCATCGTAGCTCGTAGCATGGCTTCATGTAGTAAAGAAGCGTAATGGCTACGAAACTTGCTAATTGAGATGCCTAAATGGCCAAAGCCTACGCCACCGCATATCTATACACCGCGATAGCCAAGCAACTCTAACTAGAGCATATAGTAAAGCGTATAAAGGAAAATCCAGACATATCGATTAAGACATAGCTACGTGAGACAGTTGATCACCGATGGAGTGATAACGATAGACTTTGTGAAGTCTTGTCAAAATTTGGCAGATCCTTTGACACAAGGACTTTCAAGGGAAGTGGTCAAGAAAACCACAAAAGGGATGGGACTCAAGCCCACTAATACAAATCACCAATGATAGAAACTCAACCCAATTCTTGATAAATCAAGTCTATGGGTTCAATGAGCAAAGTATATCATATGTGGTCAAGTTCTACACTTTTAATCATCCCAAGGTATGTAGAGCTTGGTACCCGTAATAAGAAAGTGGAAGGATGAGCGAAAACTCTTAATAGACTTAATAGTGTTTAAGTTACTGGGACACTAAGGTAAGTCTACCTATACGAGCGTCGAAGGTGGCGCCGCTTCTACGAGCTCATGGCTTCGCTCTGTGAGCACTCACGAAAAGGATACAGACGCCAGGCCAATCCACGCGTCAGCTTTAATCTTTCTTTATGTAAATTCAAATCTTGTGCGTGACTATATATCCGTCTAATCATATTGGTAGTTGGTTCAAAGACACGAGTCTACCAAACACTGGTAGAGCTGTTAATCAGCTTGAGTATGCCAGGGCAATCGGATGTCTTATGTATGCCATGACGAGTACTAGGCCTGACATTGCATTTGCAGTGGGAAGACTTAGTAGATATACTAGTAATCCAAGTCATATACATTGGAATGCTATATATCATATCTTTAAATATTTAAAGGGGACAATAAATTATGGCATATATTTTACAGGCTTTCCTTCGATATTGGAAGGGTTTACAGATGCTAGTTGGATAACTGAGAGGGATGATCATACCTCCACAACTGGATGGATATTTACACTTGGTGGGGGTGCCATCTCGTGGGGCTCTAAAAAGCAAACTTGTATAACAGACTCAACGATGGCATCAGAGTTTGTAGCATTGGCTTCATGTAGTAAAGAAGCAGAATGGCTACGAAACTTGCTAATTGAGATGCCTAAATGGCCAAAGCCTATGCCACCAGTATCTATACACTGTGATAGCCAAGCAACTCTAACTAGAGCATATAGTAAAGTGTATAATGGAAAATCCAGACATATTGGATTAAGACATAGCTATGTGAGACAGTTGATCACTGATGGAGTGATAACGATAGACTTTGTGAAGTCTTGTCAAAATTTGGCAGATCCTTTGACACAAGGACTTTCAAGGGAAGTGGTCAAGAAAACCACAAAAGGGATGGGACTCAAGCCCACTAATACAAATCACCAATGATAGAAACTCAACCCAATTCTTGATAAATCAAGTCTATGGGTTCAATGAGCAAAGTATATCATATGTGTGGTTGAAGTTCTACACTTTTAATCATCCCAAGGTATGTAGAGCTTGGTACCCGTAATAAGAAAGGGAAGGATGAGTGAAAACTCTTAATAGACTTAATAGTGTTTAAGTTACGGGGACACTAAGGTAAGTCTACCTATATGAGTGTCGAAGGTGGTGCCGCCTTCTATGAGCTCAAGGGCTTCGCTCTAGAGCACTCACGAAAAGGATACAGACGCAAGGCCAATCCACGCGTCAGCTTTAATCTTTCTTTATGTAAATTCAAATCTTGTGCGTGACTATATATCCGTCTAATCATATTGGTAGTTGGTTCAAAGACACGAGTCTACCATTCTACTAGGTTAGCCTTGATATGTTTTCACAGGATAATGGTTCAAGTCGAGAGACACCATCATCTATGCATAAGGTTGCCAAGCCTTGTTAAGATCATTTTATTTTGAAAATGGTGGGGGATTGTTGAAATATTTTCAAAATATGTTTTTAAGAGAGAAATTTGGTTTGTGACTGTTAGAGAAACAGTTAATAGGCAGTTACTAGTTTGATCTCTAATCTGAATGTTTGGAAACTGTTAACAAGTACAGTTACAAGGTTTCATTTGAAACATTGCAGTTAGAGGGTTTAATTTGTAACATTTCAGTTACATGGTTTAATTTGAATTATGCCTTTTCAGTAACTATCATGCCTTCTCTGTACAGACACAAACACTCTATAAATTGAGTTCATTCGGACCTCTAAAAACATACAAAAACATTCTCTCAGCAACAACTCCTTCTGTTTACTAAAATAAATTCTCTTTACTTCTATACTGAAGATTGTACAAGGCCAAGTATAATCTTCAGTTCACTTCAAGGCTTGTTCATATACATAAGGAATAGAGGTGTCTTCAGTTGTGCAATCTGCAGACATCTATCTGTGGAAACAGAGGCTCCATTGTATCCTAGAGGCTAATTCGCAGCAACCTATTTGCACCAATAGAGGGCGAATTTTGTCTTAAGGAAAGCGTACTAAGTACGTGCCTTTGGAGTGTGTTTGAATGTTCAGAACTCAACATTTTGATGCTCAGAAAATCAGTAATCTGCACAGCAATTTGAAGTTCCAAACATCAACGAGCAGCATCAAGAAAATCAGTAATCTGCACAGCAATTTGAAGTTCCAAACATCAACGAGCAGCATCAAGTGTAGTGTTGTTTCCGTCCCAGTTTCGACGTTCTGAAGTGAGGAATTGAGTGCAGAATATTGACTGCAGCAGTGATTTAGTTCAGCGGTGATTTATTGCAGAAACCTCGGTGTTGAATCCAGTCCAGAAATTCAGTCCAAAAATTAATTGCAGAATTTAAGGGAAGACCGGAGCAGTGAACTTGCAGTCAGTTTTTGGAGTTTGAAGAAGGGTAAAAACAAGAATTTCATGACAAATTTTCCAACAAAAATTTCCCCTTTAAGAGCGTTGATTGTAATATGCATGCGGAAAATTTGTCAAAATTTCCCCTTCAAGAGCTTAGGATCGGAAAACGAGCGTTAATTTAACTTCAGAGATAGACACTGCCATTTTCAAAAGAAGTTTGTTACGTTCTTCATCTACTTCCATCCACTTTGTCAACTCGTGTTACATTTTAGGCGAAACGTAACAAAATGCGACCGGTTTGCAAAAACATTATACATTGGCAACCAAGTTCAAAATCGGTGGAAACTTTAGGATACTAAATTGCAATTAGCACTTTAAAAGGGAAAAAGAGAGTGTGAGTTAGAAAGAAAAGAAACACAATAAGGATCATAAAATGGTCAAATAAATCATATATAGAAATCCCTTTCATTTGACATACCAGAAATTCTGTGGACTATGCCGAGCAGCTGATATCACTACAACAAGCTCAAAATTTGACCCTGGTTCTTCCACATCTTTCCCGTTAATACAGTAAACTGAGCTGTCACCTTTTGGATAAGCTTCACTAACATACTTGATAACTTCTGCATCCACGGCACATCTGTGACCAAGAGTGTGCATAGGGAAGAAGACAATAAGATTCAAGTCATAGCCTAATGCAGCAAATCATGGTGCATCAGGCAGATAACCGACTCCCTTTATGTTGCTGCATTCGGGATTCACTAGGATAACACAAGCACTTTGTTTACGCAGCAGCACAGCAGTCACCCTCACTACCAATATTGTTCTTATTTATATAAGATTGAAATCACATGCATGCATTTCTGTTCCTTAGCCTAATGGTGAAGATAAAAGGTTTCAACATCTGGCATTTTGTGGTGGTATAAAGAAATTAGAGAGATAAAAGTTTCAGGGTCTGTTATGTATTAATAGATTGTTGAAAGGAGTCTTTATCAGGCTTACTTATGACGTCTGTAGTAAGCATTCAATGGAAATTCCCATGTTTTCCAGGGTCTGGAAGGTAGTGGCTGATGTCTAGACCAGGATAATTCATTTTGGGTAAATTTCATTTGCACCCCCAAGAGTTTAGATCCTGTTTTGCATTGAACCAGAAAATTAATTGGGTTTTCGGTTATTTTTTTGCAAAAACTATTGGATCAGTATCTAATAGGCCCAATCTGTTGTAAAATTGAAAGATACAGCACGAACAACTCTTAGGAATGAGGATAATTAAAAATCAGTCCAATACTTATGGGTCATGCTGAGTTGAAATGTGTTCAGGGCTGCAATTTGAAATGAAAATGACGTTGGGGGTTAAAATAAAATTCACCCCCTACTTTATGTTCTTCACCTGTTACTTTGTGGACTCCTTGCCCACTTTGCATAGTCTTATTACCTCAGTAATCTATAAAACATCTTTTATAAAGCTAGTTCAGAAACTTATGAAGACAAAAAGCTAATTGCATGCACACACAAACCTTTGAAACTTCAAAGTACAAATAGTCTGTTATTTAATATCAAAAACCAAATGAAAAAGAATCTTAGAAGACACTCTGCAGGACAAACAGCATAAATAACATTTACTCACAAATTGTACCTGTATTCCTCTATGTATGCCGAAGGGAGTTCCTCATCACTTGCTGGCCTCATTGATGTGCAAATCTGTTTCAATGTAACATAATATAACAAGTTAAGAGAAAGATCATATATTCACAACAAAGAAAAAAAGTTGAGATGTACAACAACAACAAAGCATTAGTCCCAAAATGATTTGGGGTCGGCTAACATGAATAGTCTTATGGAATCATCAAACGAAAAAAGAAAAAAAAAAGAAGAAGAAATAGGAAGAAAATTTTGGAAAAAGAAAAAAAAAATGAAAAAAGCCCCAATTTTTTATTTTTATTTTTATTTTTGCCACTTAGGAATCCAAGACATAAATTACTTACTTTCTCATTATACCTCTAACTAAGATAAGTGTTTACTTGATTATTTTGTTGATTCCTAACACCTTTATAAAGCGCAAATGTGGCAGTCGCAAAATTAGACAATGTTTGTGGAAACTTTTATAAAGAATCCTAGAACTATGAGCTTTTATCAGGTGGACAAGATAAATGAGACAGAGAACAAATATAAAGCTTAGTTCACAATCAATACAAACAAATTTCCAATAATTTCAGATTATTAGTGCTAAAGAGTAATAACAGGAAGTTAAACTGTTTCGGCCGGTATAATTAACTAGCCAGATATCCCTTTGTGATGATAACCATAAAACTTTCGCATAAGTTGCAAAAGGAATGGAAACCGTTGCTATCACAATTGTTTCCTTAATTCTAGCTCTAGGTCTTGCGTTTTATTTTTCTGTTGTGGTCTTCGCGTCCATCTCTTGATTCCATCTAAATCTAATTTGAGATTCTCTAATCATTAAAGGAACCAATAATTAACTTCAAGTATACCCAATCCCGGAATGTCCTCTCAATGACTAATTGTAACAATGCCTCAACATTTGCTTAAGTTTCCACATTGCATTAACTATGGCCGTTAAACAATAAGGAAAAGCACCATGTGATCAGCAACTTGTATTTTCATGGTCATTCAGCCCTTGTAATGTTCAAAATACTTCTTCTCCAACGCAATAACCATTAACTTTCAGTGCTCTCTCTCTCTGTGTATCTGTGTCTTCAAAACTTTCCTCCAATTGACACATATACAAACCCCAATGAGCTCTAAGAACATAGGCACCGAAATATTCTGCCATTTCTTAAATTCTAATCCCCATTCGGCTTCCTCTGATCAGTGTGTGCTAGGCTAACAACTTTTAACAGCTGCTACAAATAGCTATTGTTGGGATGTGGAGTCAAAACCGTGAAGAAAGGAGTCGGAACGGTGAATGGAGAAGTTAGGATCGTGCGAGAAAGGAATAAAACAAAAAAAGATGAAACTGGAATCTATGCGGTAAGAAGGATATAAATAATTATTGCATTAGAAGGGTAGACTGGCCATGAAAATATATCTTTTGACAGTCATGTGTGCTTCAGCCAGGTTTTTCAATCAAGTTTTGTAAAGTTTCCAACTCATGTAAGAGTTTAAGTTGTTAGACAGGGGCTCAAATATAAACAACACTGTCCATCCAGTGTGAGTCGCTTACATGTGGAGAGATAAACAAAGATGCCTCTCTAGAGCATCACAAACCATTAGAAAACATACGGCCTTTCTCATACACTGGAATATATAGCATTTAATCAATGCTCAAAGGAGGAAATAACCTACTTGCTTGACATGGTCTATTCTGCCAACTTGTGCAGTTCTTGGATCAAGATATTCATTCTTACTGATCTCACTAAATAATGTAACAAGTACCTGCATCGACAATAAGAGAGAGTGGTAGAGAGATTAGAACTTACTTGACAGCAACATCTATGATCTAAAGGTGTAACGACCCGAACCCGAAAATCTAGTCCGCTACATAAGCACCACACACTGGCTCACTGAGCACAAGCAACTTGGGTCCAACTGGCTTAGCTAAGGCCCACCCAAAACTCCATGGATGTTATTGGTGCTCAATGGTAGCTTTATGGGCTTATAAATAGCACACTAAACTCCCACACCTAGCCGATTTAGGATGGGGAATTACAACACCCCCACTTAAATCCTTGCCATCCCCGACAAGGCCAACAAGGATTGGAACCCCGGACAGTGTAGGATTCAAAAGGTGGCTCTTACAGATTCAAGAGCCGGCTCCCACCGCCTCTGTGGTGCATCATTTGCTCTGCAAAACACTTAGTTCCACACTTCCGGCAGAGACTCGCTCTGATGCTATTTGTAACGACCCAAATCTGAAAATCCGGTCCGCTACATAAGCACCACGCACTGGCCCAGCACAAGCAATTTGGGTCCAACTGGCTTACCTAAGGCTCACCCAAAAATCCATGAATATTATTGATGCTCAATGGTAGCTTTGTTGGCATATAAATAGCACACTAAACTCTCACACCTAGCCGATGGAGGATGGGGTATTACAAAATTGTGATATCCCCCATCCCACATCGGAAATATGTGGGAGTTTAGTTTGCTATACAGAAGGCTCATACACTACTACTAAGCATCAAAGCACCCATTGGACTTTTAGAGGCTGTGATGGGTTGTGGTTAACCTAATTGTAGAGGTTCTTAGTGGGCCAGTTAGTGGTGTATGTGTAGCGGGCATGCTTCAGCATGATCATTTTTTGCCTAATATTGCATTTGATTGCTAAAAAAACAGCCACTTCTACGTCCAAATGCAAAATTATGCAAAAACTGGCTGTTTTTTAGTGATATGATTTGTTACTTGAAGAACCTCACAAGTGATTTAGTGTTCATTACGAGCATTATTACTCTTATTACCTTGTAATTTGTAAATGTAGCAGTAAGAAATTGGGAGAAAAAAATGAAGAAGAGGAGAAATTACATCACCGCCGCGGTTAGGGAACTGGAGGGAAATCATATGAGATTTGTTGTAAAGGGGAAATGCCTCAGAAACCGCCATTTGATATACATTCTCGTCGTTCAACACCGATCTTAGGTCTGCAGAACCACATACATGATACATAAAGCAAAATCAACAAAAAATCAATCAGCACTTAGATTTTGTGTATACCTTTGGCGATGTATTGGATTTCGCCGGGAGGTGAATTGAGGAGGAACCATTTGGCAATGTCAATCTTCTGTGAGTCGGAGAGCTCTTCTGTTTCAGCTTCTTCTGATTCTACTGTGTCTTGCCAATCTTCTTCTTCGTCTGCCATTGTTGATCATACGCCCAGGCTCAGCACAGATTTTATCTTACTGAAACATTCAATTTTCAAATATCTCTCTCTCTCTCTCTCTCTCTCTCTAGATAATGTACTTTGAAATTTAGAATGAATTGGGAGACTGTGGAGAGATGACTATTTCTTGATGATTTGTAAATTTGGAAAGGGAAATAGCTAAATTTTTTGGGCAGGGAAGAGGTAGGTAAGATAGTTCCCTTCCCTATAATTAGTTGGTGTGTACACTTCTTTTGATTTTTATTTTTATCCTATCACATTATTTTTGGTATCATATCATATACTCCCTTCGTCCACTTACATACCCACTACATAGTTGCGATTCTTTACATATTGCGATTCTTGCTCACGAATTAAGGAAAAAAATAATGATATAAATATTGTGAGTGTAAAAGTAAAATAGGAAAGAGAATAAGTGGAGGGAATAGTAAATTAATGGTGTTGTGAGTATTAAAATAATGTAGGAGAGAGAATGAGTGGGGTAGGGTTAATTTTTTAATAATAAAAACTTTCCATTTTGGGTAAAGAAACAAAATGTAAAGTATGTAATTGAACGCCCAAAATAGAAAGTGTGAAGTATGTAAGTGGACGGAGGGAATACTCCCTCCGTTCCATGTGAATGGGCACTAACTTTATGGGTGTGGGAATTAAGAAAAAGCAGGAGAGAGAAATAGGTGGAGGAGGTATTTGTGAGTATGAAGAATTAAATAGGAGAAAGAATGAGTGGGAGGAATAGTTAGGAGAGAGAATGTTGTGAGTGTAAAAGTGAAGTAGAAGAGAGAATGAGTGGGTGGAATAGTGAATATTTGTTTCCATTTTGGGCAGTGTCCATTCACGTGAGACGTCCCAAAAAGGAAATAAGTGTACATTCACGTGAGACGGAGGGAGTATAATAAATATAGCAAAACTATTTAGAGGCTCCAGAAAAGGCCACGTCAGCAATTCAATTTCCAACTCATTTTTATTCCAGATTTTAGTTAAAAAAATATAGGCTTTATCAAAAATGGAATCTAAATCTGATGTAGTCATAATTATTTCATTAAAAGATAAGATAAATATAGGCTTTATCAAAAATGGAATTCAAATATCAAATTGGTTACAGTTTTGTTTCATACGTTTGGTTATATGATTTTGTTTGAAGATTACATTTAGGTTTAGTTGTTTGTTCTGATTTATTAGGATGTTTTTTTAATAATATTAGTTGTTTTTGCAAATTACACATGCAAAGATATAGTTCTTGAATTACACATCCAAGAACACCTACTCTTAATTCTGCAGAATATATGTTTTCCATCATTGGTTACAGTTTTGTTTCACAGGATACTTAAGCAAGCAGAAATATTTTTCCAACTCAGTCATCAACATCAATTCCTCTCTGATAAATTTTTTTTGACCTTTTTGAAGTATATCAATAATCCAAGAAAGTAAAACAGCCAAGAAATTAAAACAATAACAAAAATTCTCAACTGACGCTATTTTTTAAATTGTCACATATAATTTGACAAGTATAATTGGGACCAAACAACCAAATATGCACAGCTCCTGTAAACAAGCATTATTTGATTTAAAATTTTGAATAATAACTTGATTTAGATTTTAATTTTTATTTATTTTTCAATGTAATTATATCCCAAACGAAATTCAAATATAAACAAAATGTTGATAAGGGACACTTCCTTTTTATTTGAAAGATATATAAACCGAGTCAATAACAAAAAAAAAATATTCAGAATTTAATTATATATATAAATAAATATATGGTCAAAAGGTCTTAACCGAATTAAATATATATAAATTACAACAAAGTTTTATGATCTTAATTATTTCCTTTAGGGATCAAAAATTCAAGCTACTATACCAACTTCAGTTATGCCCAAGTTCAAGGATTCATTCAAAGAAGGTAAAATTTTTCGGCTCTCCAATTTTGCTGTAGCGGATAATGACCCTCACGGCCAAAAGGAAAAAGTTAAGCACTCATGCATAATCAAAATCAGTTTGGCAACAAAGGTCACGAAAATCCAAAACGGTGTGGTTATTTCTGAGAATGGCTTTGATTTTGTGCCTTTCAAAAATTTTATGAACAATCCTAATAGTGGTCTACCTAATAATGTTGAAAACGAGACGGTAATTGGTAAGTATTCATATATAATTTTTTTCGAATGTTGTATGTTTTATTATTTTTATATCTATATAAATAATGTTTATTATATTAATAGATGTAATTGGTGAGCTGATATTATCACTTGGTGAGATAGAAATTGTTGCAAAGGCTTACAATAAAAGGAAGATGGATGTTAGATTGATCGATCATGAGTATGTATTTTTTTTTAATTTCGTCTAAATGCACTAAAAAATATTCATTTATGTGACATTAATTAATAAATGATATTATTTTATAAATATTTGTTGTGGTATTGTAGTGGGGTCGAATTGGTAGCTGCTTTATGGAAGAATTATGCTGATGAGCTTACTGCATATATTAATGCAAGGGAAGAAGTTACAGATGAGCCTATAGTCTTGATCTTACAGTTTGTCATATTATCTAGCTATCAATATTCGAGCGTACAATTCTATGTTCGCATTCACTTCAACGACCGGTGCAGTTGACCATGGCATAAACAATGGTCGTGGTCCTTATTCGTTTAAATTGAAAGGAAAGAATGATCATATGATAGGTTCTTTATTGCCTAATGACGGCCATCCCCCGCCCATTTTTCTCAGCTTTATATCTATGACACGGATAATGAAGTTAAAAATAGAATTAATGCTTTCAGGTACGTTTTTATTTAATTATTCGAGAATTATAATGTATATTACATATATTCTATGACTATCTTCTATTTATATGTCTGATTCTTTCACACATGCAGGAAAGATAAAGATAAGCCTTCTCCATTCGATGAGTCAATTGTTGCTGATTTGAAAAATATGATAGACGTGCATAACCCTTATGCACAGACGTACAGAATGACCAGAGCACATATTGGAATGAAGAAAGATATTAAATTGAGGCTTATAGGAAAGCGGGGTAGAGATGAAAAACCGTTTAATATGCTGACAACCTCAGAGGTCGCTGCTATAATTGAAGGTGATATTGATGATTCGGGTGATGTCAGGGACATTGTTATTGAAAAGCAGAATGGGGATCTGAAACATATTCATGAATTTGATAAATCTTACCTTCCTCTACATTATCCTCTGTTATTTGTATACGGTGAAGATGGATATTTCACAGACATTCCGAGAAATAAACCTCCCGGGGCAAAGAGATCAAGTTTGTCAATAAAAGAGTTTTTATCTTTTTGACTTCAGGAAAGGATAAGAGAAGGATCACAGCTTATGAGAAGCGGTCGGTTGCTGCAGCAATTTATGGTTGATGCATATGTTATGATAGATACACAGAGGCTTCAATGAATACGTTATAATAAGCCTACTCTTCTGATGGAAACTTATAAAAATCTCTCGGATGCATCGGTAAGGGGAGATACCGGTGAAGCATCTGGGAGACGAGTTATATTGCCATCCTCTTATACCGGCGGGCAGCGGTGGATGACACAAAATTACCAGGATTCTCTCGCTATATGTAAATGGATTGGGTATCCGTCACTTTTCATAACATTTACGTGTAATCCTAAATGGCCGGAGATTACGAGATTCTGTAAAAAATATGGCATTAGGCCTGAGGATAGGCCTGATGTATTAAACAGGGTATTTAGAATGAAGCTTAATCAGATGATTACAGATTTCAAGGAAGGCAAAGTATTTGGCACCCCAAAAGCAAGTAAGTAAATCTTTAAATATTATTTGTTTTCATCTTATTGTTTTGTCATTTATATTTTTTTTATTAGCATGTTCCTCTTATTTTGTTAATTGATTCATGTAGTTATATACACGGTGGAGTTTCAGAAGAGGGGCCTTCCGCATGCTCATATTCGTCTCTTTCTTAACCGCCGGGATCAGGGTCATAATCTTGAAGATATTGACAAGTGGATTATTGCTGAGATTCCTGACAAGGAGAAATATCCTAAATTATACGAGGCAGTTGCTGAATATATGTTGCATGGACCATGTGGTGTTGCTAATCCTAAATCTCCGTGTATGAATCACAACAGGTGCTCAAAGAAATTCCCTAAATCATTCAATGATCGCACTCGTGTAGATGAGAATGGGTATCATGTATATAGGCGAAGAGACACTGGTTTCATAATTGATAAGGGTGGAGTTGCTCTCGACAATTGTTCAGTTGTCCCATTCAATCCATATCTTTTGCTAAAGTACGAAGCTCACATAAATGTCGAGTATTGCAATCAGAGCAAGGCAATCAAATATTTGTTCAAGTATATAAACAAGGGAACCGACAGGATATGCCTTGCAATCGAAAATGATGAGGTGAAAAGGCAAATTGATTGTCGATATGTCTCTGCGTGTGAAGCTATGCGGGGTATTTTCAGATTCGACATACATTATCGGACCCCTCCTGTTGAGCGCTTGACTTTTCACTAGGAGGGTGACCATAGTATCCCCTTCAAGGATGGAGACTTTCTTCCTGATGTTTTGGATAAAGCGACAGTTAAAGAATCTCAATTTATGAAGTGGATGGAGTATAACAGTATTCATTCAGAGGCTCGGAAATATAAATACTGTGAATTTCTTCATCATTTCGTATGGGATAAAACTAAACGTGAATGGCGTCCGAGGAAAGATAAACGTTTTGCAGTGGGGCGTATTTATCATGTTCCAATGAATTGCGGAGAATTATATTACCTCAGGATAATGTTGAATCATGTAGCAGGTCCCATGGAATTCAAGGATTTGAGAACTGTAAATCGCGTTGTTCATCCCGATTTCAAATCTGCATGTTACGCTCTGGGATTATTAGATGATGACAATGAATATGTTGATGGAATAATAGAAGCGAGTCATTGGAGGTTGCCCGATAGTCTGAGAAGACTATTTTCTATGTTGCTACTATCTAATAGTATGTCGAATCCGGGAGAGGTATGGGAGAAGACTTGGCACTTATTATCTGATGAAATAGAGTACAAGTATCGGAGGATGCACGATAATCCGGGTATTCCGTCCCATGTTTACATATTTGTTTTACAATAAATATCAATTATGATTTTATTTCTACTTTACAGTTATACAATATGATTCTATATATTTATCTATATTAATATATTATTTTGTTTTTTTATAATTTCAGGTTTGAAATTAATTAATGAACAGGTCCAGAATCTTGCTTTGGCGGAAATTGAGAAGTTACTGATCGAGAATTGCAGCAGTCTCCATAAATTTAAAGACATGCCTAAACCGGTGGGCAATGTCATTGGTGATGCGATAAATAAGCTCATTCTAGATGAGACATCTTATGACATTGATGAGATGAAAGATGAGCACTTCAGATTACATCCTCAGTTAACAGCCGAACAAAAGAGTGTTTATGATAAGATTATGTCGGCTGTTGATCGAGGAAACGGTGGTGTGTTTTTCCTCTATGGTTATGGTGGTACGGGAAAGACCTTCTTATGGAAAACACTGTGTTCTGCATTAAGGAGCAGGAGAGATATTATTCTTCCTGTTGCTTCCAGTGACATAGCTTCATTGCTCCTTCCGAAAGGTAGGACCGCGCATTCTAGGGGTATCCCGATACAGGTAAACGAGAGCTCAACTTGCAGTAAACTAAAGTTGGGTACGGATGAGGCAGCACTTCTACAGAAAACCAAACTAATTATATGGGACGAAGCTCTAATGGCTCATAAACATTGTTTTGAGGCTCTCGGTCGTAGCCTCCGAGATATTATTCGTACACCCGAGGGGAGATATTTCAATAAACCATTTGGTGGTTTAGTTATTGTATTCGGTGGTGACTTCAGACAGATTTTACCTGTTGTTCCTAAAGGGAGTAGGCATGATATTGTGCATGCTGCACTCTGTTCATCCAAAATATGGAATGACTGTGAGGTTCTCAGATTGACGCATAATATGAGATTGCAGGTAATTCTTAAATAGCCTTTATTCATCTACTTAAATATTTTTATTTCAATTTAAGTAATTTGTATATATTTAACTTAATGTAGGGTGATTCTACTTCTCATAATTCCGAAGAGATAAGAGATTTCGCTCAGTGGCTCTTGAGTGTCGGAGATGGGATTGCCGGTGGAGATAATGACGGGGAAATTGACATTAACCTTCCTGATGATATATTGATTCGAGAGGCTTCAGATCCTATTGCAAAAATAGTCGAATCTATATATCCTGACTTATTGCAAAATAAGGATGTCGAAGGATTCTTCCAGACTAGAGCTGTGCTTGCTCCAACAAATGAGATTGTCGATAACATAAATGATTATGTCATGTCACTCTTTCCGGGAGACGAAGTTGAATATATGAGTTCTGATGCCATTTGTAAGGATGAGGATGATGAAAATGGTGCTGAAGATATATTCTCACCTGAATTTCTAAATACTATCAAGTGTTCTGGATTGGCAAATCACATTATTAAGCTGAAGGTTGGGTGCATAGTAATGCTTTTGAGAAATCTTGATCAAGCTGCTGAATTGTGTAACGGCACCAGAATGATTGTCACTCAATTAGGTAAATACAGTAATTTTTTATTTTTTATATACATATAATTTAATACTTAATTTTGTTACATATATGTAGGTAAGCACGTAGTCGAAGCCAAGATGCTTTCGGGAAAGAATGCTGGCATGAAGGTGCTTATTCCTAGAATGATAATGTCTCCGTCAGATGTGACAAAATTTCCGGTAAGATTTCAAAGAAGGCAATTTCCACTTGCCGTTTCTTTTGCTATGACAATCAACAAGAGTCAGGGACAATCTCTTTCCCATGTAGGACTATATCTGTTTTCAGTCACGGACAACTTTATGTAGCATTTTCCAGATTAACCAGCAAGAGAGGACTTAAAGTTATTATTTGTGATTCAGATGCTCAAACATATGACAAGACGCTAAATGTAGTCTACAAGGAAGTTTTCGACAGATTCTGAGAATTTATGTCGCACAATTTGTGGTTAAACAAAAGTATTGCAACTTCTTATTATTTTCTTTGTTTTTATTTTGTTTTTCTTTAAATATAGGAGATGGAAGAGATTATGTTGACACTTAGGCACACACTATTAAACTCACGCTATTGTAACCATATCTCTTCATCTTCCAAAGTTGTAACACTAAAATCTTAATAATGTTTTTTGGTTAGGCAGGGACCTAACCTCCCGTGGTTTTGTGCCGGTGAGATAGTTGTCTCAAGGGCTTTCCACGTTACATCATGTGTCAACATCTTTTTTCTGTATTAATTATACTCCTAATATCCGCTACATTGATTATCAATTTCGATTTATATTGTTACTTAAAAATCAATTAAAACACATAAATAATTATTTACTTAATCAAAAAAAATATTATTCACCGTCGGGTACCAACGGGTTACTGACTAGTTTTTCCCTAATAATAATCATCAATTTTTTATTTGTTTCAAAAATTAATATAATATTTTAAGTAGAAAATTATTTTAATTTAATTGTATTATAATATAAATTGTGTTAAAAAATGTTGAAAATATTAGCAACGCTTATTATGCTTATTATGACGTGAAAAGACTATTTTAATTTTCAAAGATATGATTTATTTAAGCATCTATAGTATAAATAAGACCTCCACTATCTACAGTACTATGAACAGTACCATGTGCCAAATTTTCCATTTTGCCCTCATACATTTGTCCCCTTCCCATTTTGCCCTTAAAAAAAATTAAAAAAAAAAAACATGTCCTCGAACACGGGCTTATTCTAGTTGTTGAGAAGCTATGACGGATCTACAAGAGGTCAGAAGGGTCATTTCACCTCCTGGTTTTTTTTCATTTTTTATTTTCATTGTGCCTCTTTAACTTTTTGTAAAAAAATATATAATTTGAACCCCTAAAAAAATTGTAATTATAATTAATCCTCTTTTCATTTCAAAATGAATATTTATACTTCAAATCTTTCTATATAATTATAAAACAAAAGTTTAAGAGTAAACAACAATAATATTTATATTTTTGCCATTAAAATTTATAAAAATTAAGTGATGACGCAGGAAATGATCCAGATCAGTCTTAGTTTATCAATAGGTTGATCTCCAGCAACTAGTACCTGAAACCACGAACAAACGACTAGCCGTGGTGGTCCACGGCTAATACCCTCCGGCGTGGTGATGAGATGTCGAGTTATATGATAATATAAATTGTATGAAAAATGATGTAATCTCAAAATAGCTAAGATGACATTACCTTTTTACGTGGGATGTAGTCTGGTATATATAGTGGTGTCTTAGGATTGATAGGAATTCCTTAAATTGTGGAGACATTGTAGGCGTAACAATCTCCGTGATATTAGGAGGCAGTTACAAATAGAATCGTGGATAGACGCACATACTGGTTTGGTCGAGGTCGCCTGAGTATTCAAGGTCGACCTGACTTCGTGCCTTAACCAGGCAGAGATTTCACAAGTAGATGATCGTAAGTCGGACGAAGCTAGGTCGGGACCAAGGATGTCGGACAATGAGCTAGGTCGACTTGGTCTATATTTTTGGGTCGTTGGGGTCGTAGCAGTTGGATTGGCCCATTCATTAACTGTGTCTTTGTGAGGCTAGGAATGTTGGGCTTCACATGTTGGGCCTGGCCCATCGTTTTTATCCCGTTCATTGGCCTCCAACTTTCTGAGTTGACTTTGTCGACCAGGAAGTTATGAAAAATTATGTGATGAATTATGTTGCCCGTTGTTGGAGGGTCGAATGGGTAGATGTAGGTCGCTCTCGACGATTGATTTCTTGCGGTTGGATGCGCTGTTTAATGCACCGTAATTTTTGCATTAATGGGACAATTCTGGCGATTGGACAACTGCATTGAGAACCGTTGTGGAATATTTACTCTGACAGTGGAACGGAAGGCATATAAAAGTAAGGATTCCTTTCCTTTTCAAACTTTACAATCCTCAAACTTTTAAACACCCAGCAAGAACAAAAGACAAGGAATTCGATTTTTCTAGCGTAATCAAGTCCTCCGTTTCATCGTTGAGTTCCATCTTCCCCAAATCAACAAGGTAACCTTCGATTTCTCTGTTTTAGGTTTAATTTTAAGCTTTCCTTGTAAATCTGCCATAGCTCGGACCTCCAGCTTCGAGCTAGGTGCTAGGTACGGGTATAACTGTGTAAACCTTAGGGTTTACAAGAAGCTAGATGGACCATGAAGAGAGTTGACCAGAGATGAGTGCATAACTATTTTGAATAGATGGAACCTATTTTATGGCGAGCTAGGGTTTCCAGATGGTGAGAGTATGGGGGAGTTGGAAGCGGATGATCCACGGATTATTCATTTCCGTCTCTTCAATAAGTTGATTGACCACCTCATAATCTTCTATATTAAGTCCAATAAACCCCCTTTCCCTAGAGAGAGATTAGCCTTCCCAGGGAAATATAGGTCGTCCTTAGATAGCTCGGAACATACTTCAACTAGGTCTGATTTCCCTGTTTCTGTGTCTTCTGTAGATATGGTAGCTCAGCAAGCTACTGCTTCTACCTCGTCGAGATCCTCCTCTAGCAACATAGTCAACACATTTTGCTCGACCGTGGTTCCAGGTCGCAATGAGAGGGGGTATGTGACCCCTAAGCCGGGGATTGGGAGGAAAAATGCTGACTCCCGGATCAAGATCCTTCATGATTTCTTTGAGGTCCCCCGTGATGACTTCCACTTGACCCACTTTACTGAGAGTCAAAAAAGGACCAGTCTTGGACTCACTGGGGCCTAAGCACGACCATAGTAGCCTTCTACTACGTCCAGTTTGAGGTCGGGCTACGCTTACCCCTCGACCCATTCATCTGTGAATTCTTGGAGTGTTTGGCCGATGTTCCAATGCAGCTCGGGGCCAATACGGTGAGGGTTCTAGTCTACTTTGCCATGTTTTGCAGGTTCGTTGGGTTCGAGCCTTGCATGTTTGTTTTTAGGAAATTCTTTAAGGTCGTGATGAATGATAAGAACTTCGGAATAAGCACTCCCGCTAAAGCCAAAGCCCCAAAGTTGTTTGTCAACTTGCCTGACAAGGTATCTGGGTGGAATAGCCACATGATTCTGATGGAGAGTAGGAAGGGATGGGAATTTCCCTTGCCTGAGGAAGACTCTGAATCCATGAAGGAGGAGGAGTATTGGGTCCCAGAATAGAGCAATGAACTTACTCGTAGGTTGACATTGGTGGCTCGGATGAGCACCATTATCTGGTCCACCCTTGGTTCGAAAAAAGACTTCTTCATCCGGGCTGGAATGATGCTAGGTGGAGATGGAGAGGTAGCCTCCCTTGTCCCAGTAATCCGTAGTTTTAGTACCCAGATTGGGTGTTTCACGGGAGAGATTCAAATCTCAATGTCACTATTGCAAGAAAAAGCCTTGCCATTGCAGGAGCCTATTCCATTATGGCGGTTAAGTACTTTAGACTTTTCTGTAATTCTTATCTTTTTGCTCGCTTGTTTCTTTGCTGACTTTTTTCCCTTTGATCGTGCAGTTCTAACAGCCGAACAAGAAGCCAATATGAACAGAATCATCAACCTCATAGATAGGAGGAGAAATAAGAAGGCACATGGGATGGCCAATGCTCAGGCTAGCACAGAGAAGGAAGCTATGGACCGCAACAAGGTGCTCCCCAAAGAAGGTGCAGGGATGATCCCCATTAATGGGGTTGGGCAAGGTGAGCCTGTTGGGCCCCATCCTCAGGTGGAGGTATTTGGGGGAGAGAGAGAGGTCGACATGTCGACTGAGAATGCTTCGGGCTCCGAGCCCAGGCAGGAGTCAGCTGGGGTAGATCCCTATAATGTTGTTGATTTAGAGCTCGATGCTGACGAGCCAAAAGAGGTTGAAGTTGACCTCCCTCTTAGTCGGCTTAGGAAGAGGTCCCGCTTCGAACTAGGGCCCGAGCAAGATGGCACTTCCAGAGCAGCTGGCTCTACCTCAAGCCATCCTCCTTTCACGCTCCCTCTACCCTAAGCACCGAAGAAGTGCAGGCCATCGTGGAGAGGTTGATTAATGTCCCTCCTCTCACGGGCATCAATAGTCTAAGTCACCAATACCCTGAGCTAGGTTTGGGACAAATTATAGTGAGGAGGGCAGCAGATAGGGACTTGCTATCCCAGTTCTTGGAGGAGAGGCTAACCCTTGAAGAGTATAGCGACAGGTCTGGCCTGCTCGCTTATGAGGTAACACTTGTACTTTTTCATTATTTTGTTTACTCGTCATAACTTTTAGGTCATCACTTCTCTAACTGTCTTTTCTTTGCCGTGTAGTCCCTTGCTTTGACGGAGCAGGCCAAATGCAGTTGGAAGGCTGCTTTAGACAGGGAACAAATCGCTTATATCAACTACTCTCGAAAGGCAAGGAAGGCTGCTAGTTTGAGGGATAATCTTTCTAAATCTGACTCCCAGTGTCGGGGTCTCCAAGCTGCTCACTTTAGCGTTGAGAATGAGAGGGATGAGGCCTTGGCATAATTAAAGGTGGCAAAGGAGTAGTTCGCTCCCCTTCAGGCACAGATTGATTCCTTGGCTCCTACTAAGGCGACTCTGGAAGAGGAGATAGTGCTAGCTCGTCGGGAGAAGGTCAAACCTGAGGGGCAGGTTGAGCAGCTGTCTGGTATGGTCCAAGACCGTACTCGAAGGATGGAGAAAATGACAAAAGACCACCAGGCAGCTCGGCTAAGGTGGGAGGAAGAGGATCTAGCTCGGGAGAAGGCTGCCGCCGAGTAATTTAAAAATAGTGATGAGTGTTACGGTATCATAGTGTCCCAAGGTAGGGATTTTTATGATGTTGGGCGCCAACACATGGCTCGGCGGGCCCTCATTGATCCCACGATCTAGTTGTCAGTTGAGAAGTTAGCCCAATAGGCTTCTGTTGATCGATATGACGAGGCAGCTCGTGTCAGACATCCTCTGGTGCCTTATAACGACAATGATTTAGCCGTCATAGCCAAGCAAGCGCAGAGGACGGGCTAGATGTGACGACCCCGATAATAGACACTATTTAATGACTTGTTAAGCACGTGGGGTTCGGGTGGAAATATTTCATATTGTGCATTTTATGATTTATTTGACTTTATGTGACTATTTATATGTTTGTTTGAAATTAGTAAGTTAGAATTTGCATTAACTAATTTATGTGAAAATGGGATGAAATTGAATTAAAACTAATGTTTTAGGGTATAAAGGGAATAATAATGAAAGCTTCTTATGAAATTATAATAAAGATAAATTTATTAAAATGTTTAGTTGTGTTAAAATGATTAATGGTAAATGGGGTTAAATGGGGAGGATTAAAGTCTAGTTATAAAAGTATAAAGTTAAGGAAGGGCCTTATGGTAATTAGTTAAAGCTTATCCAAGGATTTACAATTGGTGAAAGCCTTTTATCTAAAATTCATTTGCTCTGTATCCTTACTCCTCTTCAAAGTCATTTCCATGGAGAGCAAGAAAACCAAACCCTAGTTATTCTTTAGAAAATTCTAGCTCCTTTAATACTTCTTCGTTTTCGGATTGGATTGCGGATTCGGGTTCCTGGTGGAGAGGGGATCATTTGAAGCTACTCAATAAATTATTTTAATTTTCATCATTCAAGTAAGTTATTATGTTTTATTTCAAATAATTGTTCATATAGTGATGTTATTTGATAATGGGTTTGAGGAAATGATTTTTAGTGGTTAAAACCATGAGAATTGATTTTAAAAAGTGTTTTTGTAAAAGTTGAAATTGATTTGGGTGGAAATGAGAGACTTGGAATGAAGGAGTAATGGTGTAAGGTTAAATGGTGTTCTTGTTTTGTAAAAGTGATTGCATGGATCAATGAGTTGTAAATTGGTTCCAAATGGATGGGGATAATGTTAGAATGGTTTAGGATATGAGTTAGAAGTGTTGGTACTGATTTTTGTTTGCTTTGGCCCTGTTTTAGACTCTGGAAAACAGTAAATGGGTACAAATGGGTTATGTTTTGTTACTACTACATTACGGTTTTCGGTGTGCGATTTTACCGTGGCACGAGTCGTGCTTCGAGGCACGAGTCGTGCCATCTTGGCCACTCGTGACCACGAGTCGTGAACCATGGGCCAAGTCGTTCCGAGTAGATTGGAGGAAAAAGGCACGAGTCGTGCCCTGAACTGAAATTTTGTATCAACTTTGAAGGCTTGGAAACCTAATCAAATGAGAACCAAATTGATCACTCTTTAACTTAAATTACAGTATAGACTTTTAGCTACAAAATGATACTTTAGTTGATCAAAATGGAATAGTAGAAGTACTTGTAATATTGGCGCGAACTTGTTGCGTAACATTGAGTTATACTTAGCCAAAGTAACTTCAACTTGGTAAATAGTATGTGGACCTTTATAGAGGTTATATATTATTGCATATGGTCTATGTAGGAATAGTTTGTTATACTTTCGTACTTTATTTGAGTTCATATGCGTTGATATTATTGTTCATAGTGCATGAAATAGATGTTGCACTCTAGTATGGATTGAACATGAGTATTGTTGTACCATGTGGATATACTTTCATCCCTTTTTGTGGATTTCATTTCAAGTAACTTATATGTGCTTGAATTGTGGTTAATCAGCTGATGTTTAGGGGTATAACGGAATACGATCAATTATGGAAAGTGTGACCTAATGTGATCGGATTACGTTATACCTGTGACTGTCCCCATCTGTGGCCACAGATTGGGGTTATAGCATCTGTATTGAGCCAAAAGCCTTACAGAGTTGCTACTATCTTATATGGTTCCACTAAACGGGTCTTATAAGATGTGAATATGCCTAAGCGATTCACAAGAGAGGAGTTATTATAATAGCTCTCTCCGTTATATGTTATTGGTTGAGATGTATTGATATCCTCCAATTGATACGACTTATTGGTCGACGGGAAAGGTAAACCAAGGTAATGGAATGTGTTTACGGCTTTTCCAACGTGATTATATGCACCTTATATGTGTTGCATTTACTTGACATCTTTATACATGCATAATAACTTATTGAGATTTATTCTCACCCTTCTTCCTTTATTGTTTTAGATCGAACTGAGACAGGAGGACCAGGGCAGTGAGGCCGGTACGGAGTTTGTGCTTGATTTTGGGTTTGTCGGGTATGTTGATGATTAGATGGTTGTATTTTGGTTGTTACTCCTTTGTTGGAGTTTGTTAATAGAACAAGTTATGTAAATTTGTAAGTTATGGCTTAACTTTTGTATATATGGAAACCAAGTAAGTAGTAGTTAAAATGGTAGTAGATAGAGTTTTGTAAAGGTTTGTAAATAAGTTTGGGTTGAAAGTTAGTTCATGTTTTATTCCCCTTTCCTCCAAAGTGGAGATGTCCTCAAGTTTAGAGTTAGTTTCTTTTTAAGTCAAGTATAAATGTTTTGAAAAAGTTCAGGTGGTATTTCGGAGTTTGGGCTCTAAGACTCGGGACACGTGTTAGGTTCCGGGTCAGGTGCCCACAGTTGGTATCAGAGCCTCGTCTAGAGGTCAAGGGTAGATGTCTAGTTTAAGGGGGAGTGTGTGATAACTGACGCCGAGTGTTTGATGCAGGTGTTAGTTATAATGGCGGGAAATGAAGATGATCAGCATAGAGCTCACGGGAATGTTGGTAATGAAGGGGGTAATGGTAATCCGAACATTGAGATGATGGACATGTTTAGAACTTTCCTACAGAATATGGCTAATCAAGGAAGAGCTCAACAACAACCTGAAGGGAGGCAAGGGCACGGACTTGAGAAATTTGTGAAGATGAATCCTCCTAGTTTCAATGGTGATCCTGATCCGGTGAAGGCGGAAAGGTGGTTAGAGGCAATGAACAAAATCTTTGCGACGATGGAGAGTCCGGATGAGGAGAAAGTAAGGTGTGCGGTCTTCAAACTAGAAGGAGCGGCAGAGCATTGGTGGAATATCGTTCAAGACAGTTGGGATAGAGAGCATATACCGAGGACATGGGAGAATTTCACACGTAAGTTTCGAGATCACTTCATTCCAATGGTGACTAGAGATCGGAAGGAGGTTGAATTCCTTAGATTGGAGCAAGGGACTTTGACGGTAGCGCAGTACTCAGCCAAATTCACGGAGTTGGCTCGTTATTGTCCACACTTGGTACCTGATGAAGAGAGACGGGTATACAGATTTGTAAAAGGATTGAGGTTGGAGTTCCGTAAGCAACTGTTGACGCATGATTTCAATGATTTCCAAGCAGCGGTGAATAGAGCATATAGAATAGAGAATGATATTGAAGAACACAAAGGCAAGTCGAAAGGAGGAAGTGGAAGCAAACAACGGTTCCAAGGGCAAAGCTCGGGGCAGAATAGAGGGCCATCAAGATTTCCAAATCCGGGAGTAGCAAGAGGCGGAATTGTGGTAACTCCGGTGGTTCGTACTCCTTCAAGACAGTCCGGGACGGTTTGTGGTTTTTGTAAGAAGCCGGGTCATTCAGAAGAGAGATGCTGGAGCAAATTGGGGAAATGTCTAGAATGTGGGGGAGACGGTCACTTTAGAAGAAATTGTCCCAAGTTGAGAGGGCAAGCTTCGGGTAGTGGTCAAGGTGGACCACGAGGTGGAGTTAAAAGAGATAACGAAGGAAAGCCTAAGGATAAAGTTCAAGGTCGTGTATTTGCCTTAGGAAGAGGAGAGGTTGACCCGAACGCTGTCATTAGAGGTATTATTCCTGTCTCAGGAGTTAAGGCCCGCGTCCTTATAGATCCCGGGTCTTCCCATTCGTTTGTTGCATCTCATTTTGCATTTGCATTGCATAAATTACCTGATATTATGCCTTATGTACTTGAGGTGTCGACTCCTATGGGAGAGTGCCTCACTTCTTCTGTGATATACAATGGTTGTGATGTGGTTATTTGTGGGCACGTGTTGCCAGCGGATTTAGTAGAGTTACAAATCCGGGATTTTGATGTTATACTTGGTATGGATTGGTTGAGTCGTTATCATGCCATGGTTGATTGTCATAGAAAGAAGGTCTTATTTGATATCCCTGAAATGCCTTCTTTTGTGTTTGATGCCGACAAGTCTTTGTTTGGTATTCATGTTATTTCTGCTATAAAGGCTAGAAAATTGCTTTCAAAAGGGTGTGCGGGGTATTTAGCTTATGTGGTAGATTCCAATAAGAAGTCCCCTGAGTTAAAAGATGTTTCTGTGGTAAATGAATATGGTGATGTGTTTTCTACCGAGTACTCTATGCCTCCTGATCGTGAGGTAGAGTTTTGTATTGATTTAGTGCCCGGTACCACACCTATTTCTAAGGCGCCTTATAGAATGGCTCCTGCTGAATTAAAAGAGTTGAAGACTCAGTTGCAAGAGTTGTTAGATAGGGGGTTTATCCGCCCTAGTGTGTCACCGTGGGGGGCTCCTGTTTTATTTGTCCGTAAGAAAGATGGTACTCTGAGATTGTGTATTGATTACCGTCTCCTGAATCAAGCCACTATTAAGAACAAGTATCCTCTCCCGCATATTGATGATCTGTTCGATCAGCTTCAAGGTTCCGTTATTTACTCAAAGCTTGATTTGAGAAGCGGATACCATCGATTGAAGATTCGGCACGATGATATTTCAAAGACTGACTTTCGTAACTAGATATGGTCATTACGAGTTCGTAGTTATGCCTTTTGGGTTGACTAACGCTCTAGAAATTTGTATTTATGGATATGATGAACCGTATCTTCAAGCCATGTCTTGATAGCTTTGTCGTGGTGTTTATTGATGATATTCTTGTCTACTCTAAGTCCCGGGAGGAGCATGAGACTCATTTGAGAATTGTTCTTTCTCTTCTCCGTGAAAAGCAATTATTCGCCAAGTTTAGTAAGTGTGAATTCTGGCTCGAGCAGATATCATTTTTGGGGCATGTTGTTTCTAGCTTGGGGATTTCAGTTGATCCTTCTAAAATTGAAGCCGTTGTCAGTTGGAAGCAACCTTCAACGGTGACTGAGGTTCGAAGTTTTCTTGGTTTAGCGGGGTACTACAGAAGATTCATTGAGGGGTTTTCTCGTATTGCAACTCCGTTGACTCATTTGACTCGGAAGGATGTACTGTTTGTGTGGGATGCCAAGTGTGAAGCTAGCTTTGAAGAGTTGAAGAAAAGGTTGACGTCAGCTCCTGTTCTTACACTTCCAGATGGTTCCGAGAATTTTGTGATATTTAGTGATGCCTCGAAGGAGGGCTTGGGATGTGTGTTGATGCAAAATGGGAAAGTGGTTGCGTATGCTTCTCGGAAGTTGTCCCCGGCTGAACAGAACTATCCTACTCATGACATGGAGTTAGCTGCGATTATTTTTGCGTTGCACAAGTGGAAGCACTATCTTTACGGGGCAAGATTTGAGATTTTCACGGATCATAAAAGTTTGAAATATTTATTTACACAAAAGGATTTGAACAATATGCAACGAAGATGGTTAGAGTTTTTGAAGGACTTCGATTGTGTGATTTCATATCATCCGGGGAAGGCGAATGTTGTGGCGGATGCTATAAGCCGGAAGGCTTATTTATCGACTTTGAGTTCTCGAGAGTCAAGGCATGAGTTGCTTTTTGCGAATGTCCGAGCCGTTCCAACTTTGTACGGAGATTTGATGGAAGCTCAATCACTTGATGTGGAATTGAAGAAATTATTGGGACAAGTTCAAGATGGTAAAACCGGGGATTTTTCTTTGAATAGAGATAGACTCCTTACTTTCCGAGGTCGTATTTGCGTTCCTTCATCACCGGAGATCAAGAGAAGGGTTCTAGAAGAGGGCCATAAGTCCAAGTTCGCCGTTCATCCGGGTAGCACGAAGATGTACCAAGATTTGAAACGAGGATATTGGTGGAATGGGATGAAAAGAGAAATAGCGGAATTTGTATCTAAGTGTCTAACCTGTCAACAAGTAAAAGCGGAACATCAAAGACCGGCGGGATTACTTCAACCATTAGAGATTCCGGAGTGGAAATGGGAAGGAATTTCAATGGATTTTGTAACAGGTTTGCCTCTTACAGTGAAGAAGATGGATGCCATTTGGGTTATAGTGGATCGATTGACGAAGTCGGCTCACTTTCTTCCCGTATCAACTAAATTTTCGATGGAGAGACTAGCTCAGTTGTATATGAAGGAAATTGTTAGACTCCACGGGGTTCCAGTTAGTATCGTGTCAGATAGAGACCCGAGGTTCACTTCTAGATTCTGGAGGGCATTACACGAAGCTTTGGGTTCCAAGTTATGTTTCAGTACGGCGTTTCATCCTCAGACAGATGGGCAGTCGGAACGCACTATTCAGATTTTAGAGGATATGCTTAGAGCGTGTGTGATGAATTTTCAGTTATCGTGGGAAGATCATTTACCATTAGTCGAGTTCGCCTACAACAACAGTTATCAATCTAGTATTGAGATGGCTCCTTACGAAGCTTTGTATGGTAGAAGATGTAGATCTCCTATATGTTGGGATGAAGTGGGTGAAGCAAGACTTTGGGGTCCGGATTTGGTTCGGGATTCAACGGAGAAAATCAAAGTGATTCGAGATAGGTTGAAGACGGCTCAGAGTAGGCAAAAGAGCTACGCCGACAACCGAAGACGGGATTTATCCTTCCAAGTTGGTGACATGGTTTTCTTGAAGATTTCTCCGCGAACCGGGATCAAAAGGTTTGGGAACAAAGGGAAGTTAGCTCCAAGATTTGTGGGACCATTTGAGATTGTGGAAAAGATCGGGGAACTAGCTTACCGGTTGGCGTTGCCTCCATCCTTCTCTTCACTTCACGATGTCTTCCATGTGTCTATGCTTAGGAAGTATTGTCACGATCCATCTCATATCTTGGGTTCACCTCCCGAGGAGATCCAAGCCGACATGTCTTATGTAGAAGAGCCTTTAAGAATTTTAGAATTCCAAGTGAAAGAATTGAGAACTAAGAGTATTCCGGTAGTGAAAGTGCTATGGCGGAATCATACTATTGAAGAGGCCACGTGGGAGTTAGAATCGGAAATGAGGGAGAAGTATCCTTCTCTATTTGAGAGTCCAAGTAAGTTTACTTAAAATTCGGGGCGAATTTTCTTTAAGGGGGAGTGAGTGTGACGACACCGATAATAGACACTATTTAATGACTTGTTAAGCACGTGGGGTTCGGGTGGAAATATTTCATATTGTGCATTTTATGATTTATTTGACTTTATGTGACTATTTATATGTTTGTTTGAAATTAGTAAGTTAGAATTTGCATTAACTAATTTATGTGAAAATGGGATGAAATTGAATTAAAACTAATGTTTTAGGGTATAAAGGGAATAATAATGAAAGCTTCTTATGAAATTATAATAAAGATAAATTTATTAAAATGTTTAGTTGTGTTAAAATGATTAATGGTAAATGGGGTTAAATGGGGAGGATTAAAGTCTAGTTATAAAAGTATAAAGTTAAGGAAGGGCCTTATGGTAATTAGTTAAAGCTTATCCAAGGATTTACAATTGGTGAAAGCCTTTTATCTAAAATTCATTTGCTCTGTATCCTTACTCCTCTTCAAAGTCATTTCCATGGAGAGCAAGAAAACCAAACCCTAGTTCTTCTTTAGAAAATTCTAGCTCCTTTAATACTTCTTCGTTTCCGGATTGGATTGCGGATTCGGGTTCCTGGTGGAGAGGGGATCATTTGAAGCTACTCAATAAATTATTTTAATTTTCATCATTCAAGTAAGTTATTATGTTTTATTTCAAATAATTGTTCATATAGTGATGTTATTTGATAATGGGTTTGAGGAAATGATTTTTAGTGGTTAAAACCATGAGAATTGATTTTAAAAAGTGTTTTTGTAAAAGTTGAAATTGATTTGGGTGGAAATGAGAGACTTGGAATGAAGGAGTAATGGTGTAAGGTTAAATGGTGTTCTTATTTTGTAAAAGTGATTGCATGGATCAATGAGTTGTAAATTGGTTCCAAATGGATGGGGATAATGTTAGAATGGTTTAGGATTTGAGTTAGAAGTGTTGGTACTGATTTTTGTTTGCTTTGGCCCTGTTTTAGACTCCTGGGAAACAGAGTAAATGGGTACAAATGGGTTATGTTTTGTTACTACTACTGTTCTGGTTTCTGGTGTCTGATTTTACCCGTGGCACGAGTCGTGCTTCGAGGCACGAGTCGTGCCATCTTGGCCACTCGTGACCACGAGTCGTGAACCATGGGCCAAGTCGTTCCGAGTAGATTGGAGGAAAAAGGCACGAGTCGTGCCCTGAACTGAAATTTTGTATCAACTTTGAAGGCTTGGAAACCTAATCAAATGAGAACCAAATTGATCACTCTTTAACTTAAATTACAGTATAGACTTTTAGCTACAAAATGATACTTTAGTTGATCAAAATGGAATAGTAGAAGTACTTGTAATATTGGCGCGAACTTGTTGCGTAACATTGAGTTATACTTAGCCAAAGTAACTTCAACTTGGTAAATAGTATGTGGACCTTTATAGAGGTTATATATTATTGCATATGGTCTATGTAGGAATAGTTTGTTATACTTTCGTACTTTATTTGAGTTCATATGCGTTGATATTATTGTTCATAGTGCATGAAATAGATGTTGCACTCTAGTATGGATTGAACATGAGTATTGTTGTACCATGTGGATATACTTTCATCCCTTTTTGTGGATTTCATTTCAAGTAACTTATATGTGCTTGAATTGTGGTTAATCAGCTGATGTTTAGGGGTATAACGGAATACGATCAATTATGGAAAGTGTGACCTAATGTGATCGGATTACGTTATACCTGTGGATCGTCCCCATCTCAGGGCCACAGATTGGGGTTATAGCATCTGTATTGAGCCAAAAGCCTTACAGAGTTGCTACTATCTTATATGGTTCCCTGAAAACGGGTCTTATAAGATGTGAATATGCCTAAGCAGTTCACAAGAGAGGAGTTATTATAATAGCTCTCTCCGTTATATGTTATTGGTTGAGATGTATTGATATCCTCCAATTGATACGACTTATTGGTCTGACGGGAAAGGTAAACCAAGGTAATGGAATGTGTTTACGGCTTTTCCAACGTGATTATATGCACCTTATATGTGTTGCATTTACTTGACATCTTTATACATGCATAATAACTTATTGAGATTTATTCTCACCCTTCTTCCTTTATTGTTTTAGATCGAACTGAGACAGGAGGAAGGGCAGTGAGGCCGGTACGGAGTTTGTGCTTGATTTTGGGTTTGTCGGGTATGTTGATGATTAGATGGTTGTATTTTGGTTGTTACTCCTTTGTTGGAGTTTGTTAATAGAACAAGTTATGTAAATTTGTAAGTTATGGCTTAACTTTTGTATATATGGAAACCAAGTAAGTAGTAGTTAAAATGGTAGTAGATAGAGTTTTGTAAAGGTTTGTAAATAAGTTTGGGTTGAAAGTTAGTTCATGTTTTATTCCCCTTTCCTCCAAAGTGGAGATGTCCTCAAGTTTAGAGTTAGTTTCTTTTTAAGTCAAGTATAAATGTTTTGAAAAAGTTCAGGTGGTATTTCGGAGTTTGGGCTCTAAGACTCGGGACACGTGTTAGGTTCCGGGTCAGGTGCCCACACTAGAGCCCTGGGTCGCCCCTCCAATCGGGCAAAGGAATTTCAATGTTATACTCCAGGAGCTTGAGGAGGCTGATAAAGCTAAGGAGGATGAAGAGGTCACTCAGGACCAGGTATTTGAGGAAGTTGAGCAGAGCGAGCAGCAACAGTAAGAGCGGGGGAAGGAGCACCAGGATGGAGATCAAGAAGACTGATCTTTTTAATTTAGTTTTTGTAATTGACAAGTCCTAAACAATTTTTATTTATTGTTTTTAATCGTTAATGCCTTGCCCCAGTTTGGGAGGCAGTTTAAGTTGAAATATTTTGTATTTGGGTAAGTCATGGCCCACTTTTGGGGGACTTAATTTTTTAATGCTAGCTGACTCTTGAATCATTTTGCATTGATCCATGTTTTTGCCTTTTTTGTAGAACTAGATTGAGTAATTTAGAGATCGGCCAAAGCCTTAGTCAGACCAATTGCTGCTCAGCCTTGCCAGGAATAAGCTTTGCATTTATAGGAGGAGCAACTCTTTTCTTTCGTCTTAAGATTCTAGGAGTCTGAAATTTTAAGCTAGTCTCACCTGGTCCCTTAGTGTTGGTCTGGTGAGGAGGTGTGTCAACCGGTGGAGCACCCACTTTCATTGTCTTAACCACATCAATAAATGTTTGCATTCTATCATGCCTCCTTTTGTGTTGAAGTTCATCGGCCAAGGAAGGAGGCATAGGGATTGGTTGAAGACGGATGTGGCTCGTGACCTGCTCATGGACATCAAATAAAAACATCCTGTTTGATAACCGTGGAATAAAAGCTCTTTAAGTATAATAATTCTTGGTGGACATAAAATCTTTCTGGTCCACTGAGAAGTAAAAGTCAACTGGAGGATGAGCGGGATCAAAGGGAACATAATCAAAGGCTCAAGGGCATGAAATTCTATGGAATCATATTCCTTAATGAAATCAGACAAAGTGGGATCCTCCTCAAAATTGGGGTTAACTTCTTCAATAGCATTGCCCTTCAGCTGCGCACTGGCTTGACTGACAAGTAGACTGGCTTCAATTGCAACTTGAGTAGCATACTCTTCTGCAGCTGACCGTTAAAGGTCCACTTGACTTTCAAATAAGATCTTAGCCATTGCCTCTTGCATTTGAACATCAGCAGCATTCAAGCTTCTCCTCCTCAACCGGTTCAGCAGATGCATCGGTTGAGGGCATCTCAACCGATTGTCTAACCGGTGAGGCAACAAATAGATTATCTCCTCCTCCTATGTTTGTAACCGGTGAGGCAACAAATAGATTATCTCCTCCTCCTATGATTGTAACCGGTGAGGCATCAGTTAAGCATCCTCCTATTCTCCTAACTGGTGCCATCGGTTGAGAAGTCACAAAATCCATTTTCTTCTCATCAGGACCACTGGAGCTAGAACTTGAGCTGGAATGCACACTATCATCACCAATATCAGCATAATTAAATTCATCACCATCATCATCATCACCATCCTTCTCATTAAATAAATCTTCAATATCTTCATCGGTTGAGGTAGTCTACTTATTTTTTTTTTGAATGGACTGAAGAGAAGAAGTCTGCTAAGTTGATATTTCCATGACTTGTAACTCTCTATCCACTTCCAACATATCCTCAATAAGATCCATAACATTTCTGATTAGTTGATTCCTCCTTGGATCTAAAGAGCTTGGCTCAGTATCAAAATATGGAAGTAGATCATCAGATAGTTCACATTTGGCCAACTAGTAGGCCTCAGACTCCTTCAAAGTGTTTTGGACTTCATACAACATAGCAAAATTAGTCCACACAGCATGAACCATCATATCCTGATGCAACTGATCCTGTGTAAGGTGGCATTCCAAATATTGGGAAGCAAGTCATAATAATGGTTGTAGAGTTTAAAAAAATCCTGCTTAGAGAGAGAAGCATCAAACTCACTAAGTTAGTAGTATTTGCTGAAGTATATGCCCTTCTCCTCGTGAGTATTCTCAAAATCAACATACTTATGCATATCACCAGCAGACACTGACTCCTTATGTAGCTCATGGAATTGGAGTAATCTTCTAAGGAATGGGGGTAGATGATCAATGGGATAAACCCAGTTGGGTGAGAGAATAAGCTTATCTTATATAGCCCAAGGATTATTATAGAAGATATGAAAGGTTGAGTTTCTAATCGGTTAACACTTCCTAACCGATGGATCTGAAGCATGAACAGTTATAGGGATTTCACCGGTTAGGAAGTTGTGAGAGAACAACCTTTTTTGGATGAAGGGGACAAAATTGGCAATATCAGATTCAATCAGCTTCTTTCTTTCTGCATTCTCTTTGGCCATTAGAGAGGTAGATTTTTTGATAGGTTTGGATTTGGGTAAGGAGGATGAAGTAGAGGGAGTAGGAAATTTCTGGACTTGGGGGTGTTTGACAGCTTGCTTCCTTGTTGTTTTCTTGGGTCTGGCCGATGGGGAGGTAGAAGGGACCACCGGTTATGAAGTTGTAACCGGTTGAGCTGTGTTGACCAATGGAGCATCGGTTTCCTTCCTCTTGATCGGTAAAGTGGTAGCCAGTTGAGAGGATTCAGGCTCAACAGATTTCTTGACATTTGCCTTGTATGGCTTCTTCTTCTTCTCAATCGGTTGAGCACCAGTTGAGGCTTCACCGGTTGAGGTAGTTGATTCCTTAGAAATTTTCCCCAGTCAGCCTTGTCAAAAGTCTTTACCCATGACTGAGGGTAGCTTGGCTGACCAGCTGAAGCTGCAAGTATGGCAACATTCTTTCTCAATACTTTGCTGATAAGAAGATAATGGCATGGCCTAGCTTTGTTTGCCCTGACCAAAGGCTTCTCCTTCCTAAACTTCTTGAAAGCTATCACTATGAAATTGTATATGAAAGTGCACCATTTGAACTCCTTCTGCAGCAAGATGGCTACCATAGCTTCAAACTGGATCATATTGATGCAATTGTGTGATCCTGACCGACAGATGATGCACCGGTCAACAATTTCAGCAAGTGCATAGTTTAGAGGGTCCAAATCAGCTTTCTTGTTACCTCACCGGTTACGAAAGGCTCATCACCTCTGATTTGAGCCCAGAAAATTATCATGTTCTTCATCAAAATGGTTAAGAGACCGTTGAGGGAAGGTTATAGAAGGCTTCAGCAATAGAGGTTGGGGAGAAAGTGACAAACACACCAGCTACAGTATAGATTATAGAAGGCACTTCACTAGCCTTAACATCTTCATCGATTGAGCCATTGCAAAATAGCTCATTCACCAATTCGTAGTAAATATCCTCAGAGCCCTCGGGCAACATGGCACCAACAAGAATAGCCTTCAGAAGCTTGCCTTTCTCAGATTCGAATAAAGATGATAGAATATAATCTCCATATATGTCTTTCTTGGGAGTTGGTTTAGGAGACATCTGTAAACATCAAACATCAAGAACACAACATTTCAAGTTATAACATTTTAGATATTGACATGAAGATATTCATAACATCAAGAATTTCTAAGTGTTACCAGATGAGAATGATGAAGAAAGATTTAAAAGACTTGAATAACTCCGAAGTAGAGAGTGCAGTTGTTCGCCGATGATGAGAGTAGAGAGCAGAGAGTATGAGAGTTTTTGAAAAAGAAAAAATGTTTGTTGTTTGAATCCTTTTATAGGATGAGGAGAGTGAGAGAGAGAGAGGGAATACGAAAGGTTTTTATGGGGAATAGCAAAATTGTTCAAATCGTTTTAACTAAAGCTTAAAAATAGGAGATACTGAGACACGAACTTAATGCAAATTAAATTATGGAACAGTTAAATTTTCAACATAATAATGAAAAAAAGATAACCTTTTGGATAAATAGGAATAATACAGAGATTACCTTTTTGATCAATTTTTTTTTTATTTTGATCAAACTATGAAATAAAGTTGGTAGACAGCTCATAGTTGTGTCAGACTTGCAGCTGAAAAGACTTGAAATGACAGTAGGGGTGTCAGACGCGCCGATTAAAACGGATTGATCCGGCCGCAGTTCGTTGTCGGTTAGGCGTTAGGTGACCGGTTGAACTGGAGTGACCGGTTGATAATAACCGCTTGAAGGCTTTGACCGGTTACGGCTTGTGACCGGTTGAAAGGATTATGATCGGTCAGATATATAACCGGTTGATAGTTGTAACTATTTGAGAGAATGTCGTCGGTTAAGGTTGAGGAGATGGTAGGTTGAGGGTAAAATGGGGATATCACCTTTTTGATCAGTTGAGCTTAAACAAGTAGCAAAGTTAGCACAGTTTATCCACGTATATCAATCATGCCTAGTTCACCTCTAAGGAATTCAAAACGTTTAGTGTCTAAGGGTTTTGTCAGTATATCAGCTAACTGATAATCAGTATGAACTTTTAAAAGAACAACATTACCATTTTCAACATGATCCTTGAGGAATTGATATTTGATGTCTATATGCTTTGTCTTGGAATGCATCACAGGATTGTTGGAGACTGAGATAGTTGACGAGTTGTCACAATAGATGGGACATACTTCATTTGGAATTTCATAGCCCACCAGTTGTTGCTTCGTCCAAAGGATTTATGAGCAGCAACTTCCAGCAGCTATGTACTCAGCCTCAGTTGTAGAAGTGGAAATTGAAGCTTGTTTCTTGCAGGACCATGAAACCAATCGGTGACCTAGATATTGACAAGTTTCACTAGTACTTTTCATTGTGACCCTACAAACTGCAAAATCAGCATCTGAATAGCCAATTAGTGTAAATGAATCTCTATGGTACCATAAACCTAAGTGAACAGTTCACACAAGATATCTTATGATTCTTTTGACAGCTTGATGGTGAGATTCTCTAGAATCAGCTTGAAACCTAACACACACATATACGACAAACATGATATCTGGTCTAATAGCAGTCAAGTAAAGTAGAGATCCTATCATACCTCGGTAAAATATCCTATCTACTTTCTTACCAGACTAATCTTTGTCAAGATGTACATTTGTAGCCATTGGAGTACTTTGGGGATGAGCAGAGTCAATACCAAATTTCTTAATAAGATCATTTGTATATTTGGCTTGATTGATGAAGATTCCTTCTTGAGTTTGTTTGACTTGAAGTCCAAGGAAGAAGGTTAATTCTCCCATCATGCTTATCTCGAACTTTCTTTGCATAAGTTTCTCAAATCTCTTGCATAAGGTTTTGTTAGTAGAGCCAAATATAATATCATCTATGTATATTTGGACTAACAATGAACGACCATTATGCTTAGCAATAAATAAGGTTGTATCGATTTTACCTCTTTTGAACATTTCACTAAATAGGAATTTGGAGAGAGTTTCATACCATGCTCTTGGTGCTTGCTTGAGGCCATAAAGAGCTTTATTCAACCTATAGTCATGATTAGGCTTCTTGGAGTTTTCAAACCCGGGAGGTTGATCAACATATACAAGCTCTTGAAGTTCTCAATTGAGGAAAGCACTTTTCACATCCATTTAGTATAACTTGAACTATTTGTAGGCAGCATAGGCAAGGAATAACCTAATGGCTTGTAGTCTAGCAACAGGGGCAAAGATCTCATCATAATCAATTCCTTCTTCTTGATTGTACCCTTTAGCTACAACTCTTGCTTTGTTCCTTGTTATTTTTCCAGACTCGTCCAATTTATTTCTAAAGACCCATTTTGTTCCTATCACTGTCTGATCATTAGGACGAGGCACTAATTCCCATACTTTGCATCAGTCAAACTGATTAAGTTCTTATTGCATAGCTTCTACCCAGTTGGGATCATTGAGTTCTTCTTCTATCTTCTTTGGTTCTATGTTTGAGACCATTGCAGAGGAGAATAGACTGTTTTGATCTTCCATATTTCTCCTTTGGCCTCTAGTCATTCTGGAACCAAAGACATCACCAATCACATTTTTAATAGGATATCCTCTAGCTGGTCTCACTTCCCTTGGAATATCTTGCCTGACCGATTCTTGTCTTAGGGTTTCTAGTGCAGGAGTAGAATCGATTAAGGGAGGTGTGACCGGTTGAGGTGAGGACCGATTAGGAGCTGGTGAGTTGGACAGATGATCAGGTTTAGGTTAAGATGATGGAAATGGTATATGAATGTTGGAAATTGGTTCAGGTTCATGTGGTGTAAGAGGAATATCGGTAGATGGACTAGTTGGTAAGGGATCGGTTAAGGGATTTTGGGAGTTGGATTCTCTTCTAACCGAATGAGGGAAAATGAATAATCAACTAGGGCTCTATCGGTTACATCACTTGATATGCCTGAATTCTGAGCTGGAGGATGATTTGCATTGTTACTGGTGTTTTGATTGGAGTTTGAGTTGCTGGATTCACCTGTCTCAAAAGCTCCAGAATCATTATTACTATATGAGAGCCTTGTCAGACTCTAGCAAATCAAATTTATCAAATGTAACATGAACAAAT
Source organism: Adenophora triphylla var. japonica (assembly GCA_022495995.1). Taxonomy (NCBI): domain Eukaryota; kingdom Viridiplantae; phylum Streptophyta; class Magnoliopsida; order Asterales; family Campanulaceae; genus Adenophora; species Adenophora triphylla. Next base: position 734,420 of record JAFEMH010000027.1, read on the forward strand.
TCAACAATTTTCAACAGTTTATTAAATATTTTGAAAGCCTTACTGTGTTTGGCATAACCAACAAAGATACCTTCATCGCCTTTTTCATCAAATTTACCTCGATATTCTTTACCGTTGTAATGAACATAGCATTTGCAGCCGAATATTTTGAAGAAACCAATGTTGGGAATTCTGCCACACAAAAGCTCGTAAGGAGTCTTGTTGTGAAACTTGTTGATCAATGACCAGTTTTGAGTGAAGCATGCTGTGTTGATAGCTTCAACCCAAAAGTACTTGGGTAGCCTTGCTTCAGATATCATTGTTTTGCCAGCTTTGATTAAGGTTCTGTTCTTTCTCTCAACAACACCATTTTGTTGTGGTGTTCCAGCAGCTGAGAAGTTGTGATCAATTCTGTGATCATAACAGTACTGAGCAATGCCATTATTTTTTAACTTCGTTCCATTGTCGGATCTCATACTGATGATGTCACTTTCCTTTTGGGTTTGAAGTAGACGAAAAAGTTTGGTGGCAACTCCATAAGTATCATCTTTGGAGCCAAAAGTTTCCACCCAAGTGTATCTCGATTAATCATCTACAACAACCAAGGTATATCTGCTTCCCCCTAAACTGGCAGTTGTTCTAGGGCCAAACAGATTCGTATGTAGTAGTTGGAGGCACTTAGATGTGGACACGCAGGGCTTGCTTTGGAATGATGGTTTATGTTGCTTTCCTAGCTGGCATAGCTTCCTTAACATGCCGTAGGTCTCCAAGAGAATCAAGGAAACACATGTTAAGCGCTTTCATTGTGTATATTCTACTTAAAGATGCACATGAGTTACTTACCTACAAAATCGATCGTATGTTTCTCTGAGGGACTCACTTGGGTTCTTCTTAAAGGATTCAAACTCAGCTACACTTTTGTACAACCGGTTGTCCTTTGCCACTTGATTTCCTCCAAAGTATCTTAGGATACTTTGCCAAACTTGCTGAGCAGACTCATAGTTTTGTACTTGTTTGTACAGCCTATCATCTATACCAGAGGTCAGAATGTGCATAAACTTTTTATCGAGGGCTACACATATCTTATCCTCTTCGATCCATTTTTCATGAGTCTTGGGAACAATATTTCATAAACTTTAAACTCTTTTTTCGACGATCTATTGGCATGATCCATGAGAGGAGTTTTGGGGGCTCTTGGCATTGTATTGACTTTGATGGGAATGATGGGACCATCTCTAACTACAGTCATTAATATGTCATCAATTGAACCTATGTACCGCATAATTCTGTTTTTCCATACTGGAAATTCATTTTCGTTTAACATGCAGGTATCGTTTCCATGTTCTACGACTGCATAAGTTTTCCTGCCATTGGAATCAACAATTCAAGTTGTGAAGTTTGGAAAAATAATTTTCAAAAATTGTTGTCTCAAATACCAATTGTTAGGCCTGATTGGTAAGAAAACAGGCTAGAGGGGGGTGAATAGCCTGATAAAAATTCTTTTGAAAACCTTTTGAAAATAGCCAATTAACTTTTCAAAAGCTAAACCGATGATGACCGATTACCCAGCGGATAAAATATTACCAGTTTACTCACTCAAATCGGTTAAGTAAAAGGAGTTTCAAAACTAGTTAAAATATCATACAGATGTATTCCGTTAAGTAAGGCAAAACAAGACAGTAATAATTCAAAGGTTGTACCGGTGATAGAGATCAATCGGTTACAAGACAAAATTAAATGAGCAAACACACAACCAGGTATACACGGTTATTTGTAGAGGTTCACAGTGTTAACGAACTGCTACGTACTCTACCAAGTTTGGTCAAAACTTGGATTGTGAAATGTGCACTATTAATGTTCACTAGTCTATTACAAGTTGCAAGCCATAACCTATAAGGAAGGTTGAAGGCTGCCTAAAGGAAAGTGATCACTAATGGATCGTGATACAAGTATGACCAAGTGTTTTCAAGAGATGTGTTCACAAGTTGAACTGATTTCTTTTGGGTGTGTAGTGTGATCAATCAATGTGTTCCAAACATAGTCTTGTTGGGGAACACTTACAAGTATTGATTGAGTGTGCATAGTGTTTGTCCTAATAAATGGTCTAGTGATTACAAGTACTGACATCTTGAACTTAAATGCTTGAAGGGTTTTATCACTTGCAGTTATTGACAATTCTTCTCTCAAAGTTTTCAATGCACCAACCCTCTTCAATGCTCTAAGGAATGTATTTATAGTAGTATTTCAAATGGAGTTGTTGTCTTTGAAGGGGTTGAAAGGATGACATGGATCGACAAGCATTAAATAAAAATATCTTCTACATTAAATGCTTGAGATTTGGAGTACAAGCAAGCTTGAAGAATCCATTGGATAAAGATGTTGACGTGAGTACTGGTAACTTGAACATTTCTTGAAATAGTTACTAACAAGGCAGCAGCATGGTATTCATATCAAATGTTCTACCAACTTTACTTAAGTAGGTGAGAGCAATTAATGGTAGGTCAAACTGATAGAGGTTTGTTGAGTAAATAATCGGTTGTTGGTCTGACCGATTGAGTGGTAATCAGTTGAGGTCATGACCGGTCAAGAAAGTCAACCGGTTATGACTTATGACAAGTTTAACAAGTTAACCAGCTTTCTCCTTTGGAACAAATCAAGGTCTTCAAGTCTTCGGTCATCTTGAGAAAGATACAAGTATAAAACACTGCACTAGCACTAAGGGGATTCTAAGGATAAATAGAAAATTCTAATTAGTCTAATTAAAATTAGGGGTCTTCAATAATACTTTTATGATTGGGATTAAGCAATTCATGAGCTATACATATATTTGACTTACAATAAGTGCACTTTTTCTAACAAATTTTCTAACAGTTGTCAAGTTTGAATTATAACCAAAATTTTAATAGGGTTATTTATTAACATAAAATAGGGTCAAAATACATTCACCCCCTATTGTATACACCAAATCCCACTTTGTACCATTGCGCGAATTTTGTCCTATTTTGATACCCAATGTTTGAATTATCCCACTTTGCCCCCTGAATCCTAACGAGTGTTAAAAATTTAACAAAAATGGTTATGTGCATGCCACGTGATGGGCATTTGTGTCATTCTCATTAAAATTTTAATTATTTATCTTAATTTTTCACTCTTCTCTTTACAATAAAAATTACATTTTCTGTAGAGAAAAAAAATACAATAAAAATTATAAAGACATTTTTATACATTATTTACTACATGAAAAAATAAATTTATAGTATTGCTTAAAAAATTATTGTAACAAAAATATAAATAAGAATGCGGGTCATGAGGCTGTCACAGTTCTAGGCAAACTGGTTGAAAGTGGTTTCTCACCTAATGACTTTACTCTTTCCTTGTTAATAGATAGACTTCTGGCTGAAGGTTAATCTTTAAGTTTGTGCCAATGAATAAAAATCATAATTTCAGTTCCAACTCCTGCAAAACTTCCTGAATATTAAGACCATATCCAATGGAATATTAAGACCATTTCCAATTATTTGGTGTAGAAATTGCACTATTTTTCTGTTACAGTGTAATTTTTTTCACCAAATATCTCTCACCATTTTCAATCACCATGCTTTGCATCAAAAAGAATATTCCTTATTAATTCATTTATTAGAATATTTTTCATTTATTGATATATAATTATTGTTAATATGATTTATATTAAAGTTAATAATATGTACTAAATTTAATAATCAAATACAAGCGAAATTTTATTTTATTATATATTTTTAGTTATAAATAATATATTAGCACTTAATTTTTATATACTCTATTTTTATCAGAGTAAATGTTGCAGTTGATTTGTTAATGATATTAATAAAAACATTTCATTAGTTTGTACATTACTTATAAAATAATAAAATTATACAAAGTCACTTTTCTTATATTATATAGAAACACGATATTTATTTTATGACGAGCCAAAATGAAAAGTGCGATGATAATTATTATTGAAGGAGTATACAAAAAGCAAAAAAAAAGGAATAATAATATGGCGCACCTACTCAAACTGTGCTAAATTTGGCGCAATTAAATGACTTTGCCATCTTGAAGCAAGATTTAGCGCCCTCCTTGGAAAGCAATTCTAAGGTGTTTGTGCGCTAAAGTGGAGTTTTAGAGCTCCCTTGGACTTGCTCTAAAAGGACTAAATGTATGAGGGCAATTCAAAATTTTGGTTTCTATCATTGAAAATTGGACAATCTGATTTTTGAATTTGTCATTTTGTTACAAATTGTTTTAAAGGTGTTATGTGCTATACACATGACTTTTTAGGGGCAAATTTGACATTTCACTCTCATTCTTCCTCTTCTTTTCTTTTCCCGCCAACTTCTTCCCTCCCCCTTTCCATCCAGTTTCATTGTTATTGTTATTGTTATTTGTTGTTGTCATAACCTTACCAGATCCGGAAAGGGTCGAGTTTACCTGATCCTCCTGCATCCAAGTCAACGCAAACTTTTTCGGATACATCATCGGTCTTAAGTGATCTGGGTTGGTTTTCGAAAATTACAATCGCCGAAAATGTTAGAGTAGTAGCAGTAGCGACGACGTTGGGAACGACGGGAAGACTTGGGTTTGAGGGAGGGGGAATGGCGCCGGAGGAAAGAGGAGGGGGTTGTGTGCGTTGAAGAGGTATGATGTGTGGAAAGGGAGATGGGATGAAACGACCTTTGCATTAAAGGAGAAGAGGAGCATAGTAGTTAGTGTTAAAAGGAATAATGTAATTTACATTTATGCCCTTACTATTTAGTAAAAACATTTAGGTTTATAAGTTTTATATTTTTATTATAACCCCTAAATTTCAACAAAATTAAACTTTTTCTATATATGGCTCCACGTAAGCAAAATAATATCACATTAGTATGCCACATTAGCTGGTTTGACGAAAGAACCAACTAATGTCGAATTAACCAAGTTTAAGGATGTTTATATAAAATAATAGTTCAATAACGTAAAGGTAAACACTTAACAAGTTTAAGAACAAAAAAGGTACTTTTCTCGTTAATGAAATAAACAAGAAAATGAGAAATAGTCAAAGTTATAGGGCTGTGAATGTTAATTTAAAAGACGTTTGTTACACTTTCAGTCAATTTTGTTACCTTTCGTCAAGTGTCATTTATTTTTGTCCAAGATTGCAACTGATTGTGAACATAATGTACTCAATTGCAAAAAATGAAACTTTAAATCCTACATTAAAACTTGGTATGAACTTACAATTAAGTGTGATTTCCCCTTAGAAATTAACACATAATGAAATTAGGAATCATGTTTATTTCTATTTATTTATTTATTACTTTTTAAAGTAGGGGGCATATTTAAAATGAAACTTTAGGTACTCCCTCCCGTCCTATTTTTTACATTAACACATGATGAAACTAGGAATCATGTTTTCTTAAAATACCATTGAGTGTTTCATATTAGGTGGTGGTGTGGGTGACAGTGCATTGGAGGTACGTGGGTAATACTAAAGTCTCAAAAAATATCACAAAATTTTGATTTACAAAATGATGTGTCATGATTTTGTTAATGCCTTTAATTAGAGTGTGACGAGTTCACAAAGGTGCATTAATGAACTCGGTATTTTAAAGAATTAAGGGGTCATGTTAGAAAAATTGGGGTTGTATAACAATTCTCTTACTAATACACCTACATTTGAAAATAAATATCATACTTTGATCTTTTTTGTCTGCTTGATGGAATCAAAATTCTACTAAATTTTATCAATTTTCATGCATTTCAACGCATTTATATTGGTACACCATAAAAAAATACCATCACTATTTTTTTAAGAACACATGAAAATGTTAATATTTTATAAAAAGTTGGTCAATACTCCCTCCGTCCAAGTACATACTTCACGGTTACTGTTCACGCGTGGATTAAGGAAAAAAATAATGATATAATGTTGTGAGTGTAAAAGTAAAATATGAGAGAGAATGAGTGGAGGGAATAGTAAATTATAATGGTGTTGTGAGTATTAAAATAATGTAGGAGACAAAGTGTGAAGTATATAATTAGACGTCCAAAATAAAAAATGTAAAATATGTAACTGGACGGAGGGAGTATTTAATTAAGTTAACAAAGTATATCAAAGTATCTATAAGCTTATACTAAAACAAAAAGTGTTTACATTGCTATAGATATTATCCCATATCAAGATTTAATAAATCTTGCTTATAACATAGAAAGATATTGAGTCACTTTCCTTAACACTAATTGGTTTTAAAATGAAACTTCAGACTTTACGATGGTATCATAGCAGATTCGTTACACGTGCACGCCCAACGACCCACGATGTTGCTCCACGCCACCCGGTTAACAAGTCCACATTGTAAGCCTTGGCAAAGCCTGGCTACACATGAGAGAGCGTATTAGAAATATTATCCCACATTGGTTTTTGACAAACTTTGCCTATAACATATAAAGATCCTAAGTCATTTTTTTTTAACACCAATTGATTTTTAAGGTGAAATCTAAGACTTTAAAAGACATCATCATCAATGCTTATATATCAGCGCTACATTAAATTATAGTTTACTACATTAAATTATAGTTTATTCAATAGTATTTTGACATGCATTAATTGTTAAGATATTCATTTGAGACAATTTACGAAAGGAAAATTGTTACAAAACAAAAGTCCTTTAAAAATATCTTTGTACTCGAATGTTTTTTACCAATTTGTTTTGATACTACGAGACTAAAAATTAGAAAAAAGTTAACAATAATAGGTAAGATCGTAAACGAAGCGAACTTTTTTGATTCGATTCGATATTCGATTCGAGTATTCGGTATTCATATTCGAAAATTTTGAATTCAAATTCGAATTCGAATCTTTATATTGATTCGATTAGTAAACGAATACGAATAATAAATCACGATATTCGATTAGAGTATTCGCGAATATTATTCGAATAATATATATATATAAGTATATATATATATATATTTAATATTAATTAATAATTATAAATATATATAATGAAATCTATTTCTATTTTTTTTCTAACCCTAACCTAGAGAGCAGATAGAAGAGAAGTAGAAAGAACTGAGGAACGAACGACGACGGCGCTCCCTCACGGATGTTCTTTTTTTTTTTTGTTATGTTTATGAAACTGTACTGATGTTCTTTTTTTTTTTGTTATGTTTATGAAACTGCCTTGCTGGGCCGAAAATTGGTTTGCACACAAGGCTTGGTATTGGGCTGGGCCGGACATTGTGCTGGGCTTGGTATTGGGCTGGGCTGGGTATTGAGCCTCAAATCGAATACTCGAATCGAATCGAATAATTCGAATATCAATTTCGAATCGAATACGAATCAATTTTTTTATTCGAATACGAATCGAATACGAATACGAATCGATTTTAATATTCGAATACGAATCGAATACGAATCGAATACGAATCGAATACGCTGATATTCGATTCGATTCGATTCGTTTACACCCCTAATAATACTAATAATAGGTACTCCCTCTTTCCTATTTCTATTTCAAAGGGCAAAATTTGTCATTTTAAATATTACACTTAAAATTACAAAGGCACAAATAGGGCTGTAAACGAGCTGAGCTGAGTCGAGTTGAGCTTTGAGGTTTCGAGCTCGTATAAAAATTATCGAGCTCGAGTGCAGTATGATTGTTCGAGCTCAAATCGAATCGAGTTTTGAGCTTTTCGCGAGCCCAGCTCTCGAGCTTGGACTTATTTTTTGAAAAAATATGAAATCAAAAGAGATTCAGTTAAAGGTTTATCGAGCTCTAATTTGAGTTGTAATCAAACTCGATTCTAACGAGCCGAGCTCGAGCTCAAGCTTGGTCTTTGTCCCCAAATATTTTTTTTAACTAAAAATTTATAATTCATTATAATTTTGCAAAAATGTTTGAAAATAATTAGAAAGAATATTTATAATATGTATATTTATACATGTATATATATGTGTGTGTATATAAATATACATTTATATAAAAATATGTATACGGATATATATGCACACGTATGTGTATTCATACACTGATACATATATATACATGCACATACGCAATTTTTTTAAAAATGCCATTAATTGAAATGATTATTATCATTCACTACAATCCCCGAATAACTCCTAACCCAACTGGTCCACTACACCGATTAAATCATAACCCAACTGCAGATTCATGAGGATTCATGAATAACGAAACCTAAAGGTGTAAAATCCGACCGAAATATTCAACCATTGCACACCGCCGACATATTCTTCAAACCCCGAATTAATTGTTGTCGGTCGGAACCCATTTGAAACCAGTACCACAAGAAGCTCCATAGAGGAACAATCCCTCAACTCTCTAATCACTCCCAATCTCTGAAATTTGTATGTGTGTTATACGTGTGATTTATGTTATTATGTGTGAGTTTTCTGAAAATTGGAAAATTCAATTAGCAATAGAAAGTGATAGGAATGAAATTAGAGATTTGGGGAGTCGATGACGCCGTCTGTCGAAAAAGAGACAAAGTGGAGAAAGAATGATGTTAGAGTTACCACTTGATTTATTGGTGATAACAATAAAGATCCACCAGATATTTCCTCCACTTAGAATTATATTCTTTCCATATTTATCTTGTACAATATTTAGATAATCATTCAGTATATTCATTGTAATCTAATACCTAGAATAGGGCCTCTGTAATTGTATAAATACATACCTTTTATTATCAATGAAATACACAATTCCTTCACATTGTTTCTCTCTCTGTCATGGTATCAGAGCAACGATCAAAAACCCTAACCCAAACTCAGCAAGCTGCCGCCGCCAACCACCACCATGGCCACCACCGATCTCACCCTCATTTCCAACTTAGCCGAACCAACACAACCTCTCATTGCCGTCTCCCTCACCCATGTCCTCAAACTCACAAATACAAACTACATAGCCTGGAAACTTTAGATTGAAGCCACCCTCATCGGTTTGGACCTTCATCACTTCATTGATAACAACCACACAACACCTCCTGAAACCATTACTCCCACCGCCACCACCATTGCTGCACCCACAATCGACAACCCACCTGCACCGCCTCCACCACCACAGCCCGTCCCCAACCCATCCTACAAAACCTGGTTTTGCCAAGACAAACTTCTCCTCGGTGCTTTAGCCGGTTCCCTATCACCATCCCTTGTCCCACTCATATCCCTCTGTCCCACTACCCTAGCCGCATGGAACACCCTAGCCAAAACCTTTGCCAATCCCTCCAAAGGCCACATTAAACAAATCAAAGACCACCTTCGCAATATCACGAAGGGTACCCGATCCATAACTGAATATATGCAAGACATCCAAACCTGTGCCGCCCAATAACCTCCCTAGGCCGTCCCATTGACCCCGACGACCTCATTGACAAAATCCTTGACCAAATCAATGACCCCGACTATGACAATGTCATCTCTGCAGTTCAGAACCGTGAAAACCCAATCACGTTTGACGAGCTCCATGAAAAGCTAATCAATCGTGAGTTAACCCTCAAGAATAAACCCAAAATCCCATCTACCTTTCCTGCGGTTGTCAACTATACCACCAAAAACCAACCACGCTCATCCAATAACCAACCAAACCCCTCTCCCACCTTCAACCCTCGCACCAACTCCTCACCACAACCCTACAAAGGCCGCTGCCAATGGTGCCGACGTGACGGTCACTTTCTGTCCCAATGTCACGCCTTTCGCCAAGTCTACCCTAATGCCCAATTCCCTCCTCCCCCCAACCATCCCAACATCAACCGCCCACCCCACCAGCCCAGTGCTCACACCGCCACCTCCACCCACCAACCAAAACCTTGGCTTTTTGATAGTGGAGCCACTCACCATGTAACCAACGATCTCAACAACCTAGCCCTTCACTCTCCGTACGATGGGACTGATGAGCTTCTTATTGGTGATGGATCCGGCCTCCCCATCACCCATACTGGTTCCACCACTCTCCTTACCCCCACTTCTAAATTTTCTCTTAATCATGTCCTTAGTGCTCCCTCTGTGTCCCGTAACATTCTGTCTATCTCTAAATTTTGTCTTGATAATAATTGTTCTGTCACCTTCTCATCGTCTTCTTTTCTTGTGAAGGATCTTCGCAAGGGAGCCACTCTTCTGGAAGGCAGTTCTAGCTCGGGTATCTATGAATGGACGCCTCCCTCTCCCGCTGCTCATTCTATATCCACTTTCGCTGCTTCAACGTGGCATCATCGCTTAGGCCATCCGTCTCAATCTATTTTGTGTCACATTAGTAGTAGTTTCAATTTACAAATTCCTAGTTGTTCTAGCTTTCATTGTAATTCATGTGACTGCAATAAAAGCCATAAATTACCATTCTCTGAAAATTCCATTCAATCTAGTGGTCCTCTTGATGTCTTATACAGTGATGTGTGGTCGTCCCCTGTTACCTCCTATGATGGTTTCAAATATTATATCATCTTCGTTGATCATTTTTCAAAATATATATGGCTTTACCCTTTAAAACACAAAAATGATGCCACCTCCGTCTTCTCTGAATTCAAATCTCGGGTTGAAAAATTCTTCAATCGCTCCATCATCACCATCTTTAGTGATAATGGTGGAGAATATATTGGGCTTCACCCACTTCTCGTTTCCCATGGCATTACTCATCTTACCTCCCCTCCCCACACACCAGAACACAATGGGTACTCGGAGAGACGCCATCGGCACATTGCCGAAACTGGCCTATCACTGCTTACCCACTCTCATATGTCCCTCACCTACTGGCCTCTCGCCTTTGTCACATCCAGCTACCTCATCAATCGCATGCCAACCCCCACCCTCGATATGAAATCCCCCCACCTTATTCTTCTCGGCCATCCCCCTAACTATCAAAAACTCCGCAGTTTTGGCTGCCTCTGCTACCCGTGGCTTCGTCCCTACACCAAACACAAACTCGAACCTCGTTCCTCTCCCTGCGTGTTTATTGGTTACTCCCTCACTCAAAGTGCCTATTATTGCCTAGATCCCAAAACTCACAAAATCTTCGTTTCTCGACATGTTAAATTTGTTGAATCTATTTTTCCCTTCTCAACTACCACCTCAACCACCATTCCTTCCCCTACCATCACCGACTGGTGTGCATACTCCCTCCCAGTTCTTCTCCAAACCCCGCCCTCAAACCCCACCCCCAACACCACCACTGCTCTACCTTATTCTCCTGTCAACCAGCCGCCAGAACCAAATACCCCCTCCTCGGCACCTACAACACCCTCGGCCACAGCAGCCACCCCTCCCATCACATCCACGGCTCTCTTGCCCTCCCCAACTACACCCTCACCCGAACCCCCACCCACACACAGACCCGTCACCAGACTTCAGAACAACATCACCAAACCCATCAACAAGCTTAACCTTCATGTCTCCCTTCCCCAATCCACCACTGACACCTCCACAGTTGCTCAAGCCCATAAAATTCCCGCCTGGCGTGCAGCTATGCAAAATGAGTTTGATGCCCTCACCCGTAATCACACTTGGGATCTTGTACCACCGGACCCATCTCATAACCTGGTCGGGTGCAAATGGATTTTTCGCACTAAATACAAACCTGATGGCTCCATCGATCGCCACAAAGCTCGACTGGTTGCAAAAAACGCCCAGGCCTTGACTATTCTGAGACATTCAGTTCGGTTGTCAAGCCCGCCACCATTCGCACTGTCCTATCTTTGGTTATCACAAATAACTGGCCACTTTGACAAGTCAACATCAACAATGCTTTTCTTCAAGGTTCTCTTACAGAAGATGTATTTATGGCCCAACCACCTGAGTTTGTCAGCTCCACTCATCCCACTCACATCTGCAAGCTTTGACAAGCCATCTATGGTTTAAAACAAGCTCCTCGTGCGTGGTACAATGAACTCCGGACCTACCTCCTGTCTGTTGGTTTTCACAACTGCGTTTCGGACTCATCTCTGTTTACCCTGCGACACTCTCAAGATTGCATCTTTTTACTGGTATATGTAGATGATATTGTCATCACAGGTTCTAACTCTTCCCTTGTTGACAAATTCATCTCATCTTTTGCATCACGGTTTTCTCTCAAAGACCTTGGCTCCTTGTCATATTTTCTTGGTATTGAAGTCATCCCTCACTCTCACGGTATCTTTCTGAGTCAACACAAGTACATCATAGATCTACTCACTCGGACCAACATGCTTGATGCCAATCCAGTTCCCACTCCCATGGTTCCGCATCCTCCCCTCACAGCACAGTCCGGATCCCCTCTTCATGATCCCTCAGAATATCGAGCCATTGTTGGGTCTCTACAATACTTATCCCATACTCGATTTGATCTCTCATTTGCGGTTAACAGACTTTCCCAATACCTTCAAGCCCCTACTGATCTCCACTTGAAGGCATTGAAACGACTCCTTCGCTACTTAGTTGGCACCAGTACTCACGGGTTGCTGCTTCACCGCAACTCTCCTGCCTCTCTATATGCATTCACGGATGCTGATTGGGCAAGCGACTCTGACAACTACATCTCCACCACTGGCTATGTCGTGTACCTTGGTCGCAATCCCATCTTCTGGAGTTCTCGCAAGCAACGCACCCTTGCCCGATCATCTACTGAAGCTGAGTATCGCGCAATGGCTGCCACCACAGCCGAGGTACTTTGGCTCCAAAACTTGCTTCGTGAACTTGTTGTCAATATTTCAAGCCCACCTGCTATCTATTGTGACAACTTGGGAGCAACTTATGTCGCTGCAAATCCCAAGTTCCACTCCAAGATGAAGCACCTAGCTCTAGACTATCATTTTGTACGGGAACATGTTCAATCCAAGCAGCTGCGAGTCTCTCACATCTCCGGGTCTGATCAGTTGGCGGACGCGCTGACTAAAGCTCTTCCTCGCGCACGGTTTCTTGAGTTAATTTCCAAGATTGGACTTTCTACACGGTCGTCCATCTTGCGGGGGCATGATAACAATAAAGATCCACCAGATATTTCCTCCACTTAGAATTATATTCTTTCCATATTTATCTTGTACAATATTTAGATAATCATTCAGTATATTCATTGTAATCTAATACCTAGAATAGGGCCTCTGTAATTGAATAAATACATACCTTTTATTATCAATGAAATACACAATTCCTTCACATTGTTTCTCTGTCTGTCAATTGGGTGTCAATTTCTTATATTGATTTGGGGATTTTGACTTAGACCTTTGCTAGATGATGAAATCTATTGGTTTTCTTGATTGATATCACATGGGTTTTGGTTCATAAAATCTTTAAAGCTTAAAGCTTTCCTTTTTAATCACTTGGACTTGATTTGTGAAAAGTGATTGAATAGGATTAAATAGAATCGTGGCTCAACAATGTATATCAAACTTTCACACTCCTCCTTACGTGTGACCCAGTTACACACGTGGAGAGATTACAAACATGCCACATTATCAGGCATGCCAAATTTCAAACATGCCACATTCTCGGGCATGTCAACAAAGTGTAATTTTTGCGCTAATACTGCAAGCGGGCGGAATCGAACCCGAGACCTTACGCTCTGATACCATGTAGAGTTACTATTTGATCTAAAAGCTTAAGCTTTTAGATCGTGGCTCAATAATGTATATCAAACTTTCACACTCACCCTTACGTGTGACACGATTACACACGTGGAGAGATTGCAAAACATGCCACATTATCAGGCATGCCAAATTTCAAACATGCCACATTCTCGGGCATGTCAACACAATGCAATTTTTTGCACATATAAATCCGGGTATTACTGCAAGCGGGCGGAATCAAACTCGGGAACTTGCGCTCTGATACCATGTTAGAGTTACTACTTAATCTAAAAGCTTAAGCTTTTAGATCGTGGCTCAACAATGTATATCAAACTTTCACACTCCCCCTTACGTGTGACCCGGTTACACACGTGGAGAGATTATAAACATGCCACATTATCAGGCATGCCAAATTCCAAACATGTGAGGGGGCATGTTAGAGACCATATTGGGAATTGACAAGCCTTTCTATGACATATAAAGATCCTGGGTCACTTCCCTTGACACCAATTGATTTTAAGGTGAAACCTCAGACTTTAAGATGGTATCAAAGCAGGTCCATTACACGTGCAGGCCTAACGGCCCACGATGTTACTCCGCGTCACCCGATTGATAAGTCCACTTTGTAAGCTTTGGCAAAGCCCGCTACACGTGAGGGGGCGTGTTAGAGATATTGTCCCACATTGGAAATTGACAAACCTTGCCTATAATATATAAAGATCCTGGGCCACTCCTCTTAGCACCAATTGGTTTTAAGGTGGAACCTCAGACAGTGGCGTATCCAGGATTTCAAGTTAGAGTGTGCAACATTTGATGCAATAAAAAATGCAACATAAAATAATATGCATCATGTTTATAAATAAAAATAAAGATTACAATGATTTTCAAGATTCTTAAAATTGCTAGCAAGGCGAGACAATGGTTTTCTCAAACCCGGATCAGCCTCATGTTTAAAAGAGTTATCAACATTAACTTGAGGTTGAGAAGTACCTTGTGCAATTTCTTGTTGAACCCTTTCAATATTGACAATATTAGTATCAATTGGAGTCGATGGCTCACATCGAGGGCGTTTGGAGAAGAATCCATCAAGTTTAGACTGTTTACCTATCAATCAAAAAATAATAATAAATCAAATCTCCCCAAATCATCAATTCAATTTTTAAAACCCTAAAATTGAATTAAAAAAAATTACCTTTTTGAGACACTTGTTAATCGATTGTGCCACATAGAGAAGCACCACCAAGTTCCAACCAGGATGTGTGTGAGTGTGTCGGCGCTAGAAGGAAGTCGCCAGTCGGAATCGAGTCTGCAGACTGCAGCTGTTTCAGTTTGTCTTTTTTTTTTTTTTTTTTTGTCTATTTGCGTATTTTGTATTCTGAAGAAGAAGACTCCCTGCGTTGAATGAAAGAAATAGCTTAAGAAGGGTTTTTGACTTTCTGCTGTTACACTTTGCATCCCTTACCTTTCAATTAATACACTTTGCACCCCTATTTTTATTTTTATATTTTTTAAAACTACTCGGTAAATTTTTTTGGAAAAGCGAGGATGTGCATATGCCCACCCTTGCGCTTATATACATACGCCCCTGACCTCAGACTTAGGGTGCGCTCCCGAGTCCAAAATTGGAGGGGGGAGGAAGGAAAAGGGAGGAAATCGGAGGGGGAGGGAAGGAAAAGGGAGGAAATCAAATTGATTTCCTCCCAAAAGTTTGCTCCTGAGTTTTTGGTTGGAGGGGAAGGAGAGGAAATGGGAGGGTCATTTCCCTCCAAACCAATCCTTCCAAAAACGGGGAGAAATGGGAGGAAAGAAATGGAGTTTGATGCCTATTTTTCATAATTCCAGTTTTACCCTCCTAGTCTCTCATATATAAGCCTCACAAAAAAAAATATTATTTTTCACAATTCCAATTTGACGTCCTGATAAAAAAAAATAAAAAAAATTCATAAGACGTCCGGGTACTGTAAAAAAAAAATATTTTTCATAATTCCAAATTGACGTCCTGGTACAAAAAAAAAACCTTTATCCTCACAGCCAATTATACATGATAAGGGTAAAAACGTAATTTGTGTTTATTTTCTTTTTATTCCTCCCAAAACTCGGGAGCATGAGGGAAATTTGAGTGTTTCCTTTCCTTTCTCTCCTAACTCGGGAGCACACGGGAAGAATTTTAAATTTCATTTCCTCCCTTTCCTTCCCCTCCCTTCCCTTTCCTTCCCTTCCTCTCATTTAAAAACTCGGGAGCGCACCCTTAACGAAATGAGATAAGTGATTTGCAGAATATTGGAAAGGTGACGCTAACAGGGGCTTGGTTGGAGGGCGAACTAAGCTCGAGAAAGGCATCTGAGCAGCAGAGCCAGTAGTGGAGTTCTGGTCGGTGAGAAGGTTGAATGAAGAACATGTTCTTCAATTTTGCAATATTGTGTGTGTGGGTGTAATTTAATAGTTTAGGTGGATGTTTATTGAGAGTTTTAAAAAGGTAGAATAGTAATAAGAGTGGTGGTATTAATTTTTATAGGAAAATTTAGTAGTGCGGGATAATTAAGTAGTTGTGTGGGAGCAAATAACGTTTTTCTTTTTTTTCCTTCTCTCACGTTTTTACTCTCGATCTCTCTAAATTCTGCAAATATATCTTCATCTTCTCTCTCTCCTAATCTTCCTCATTCTGATTCACCTTCAAAATCTCTCATAGTAAGCGGTTCCGCTTCCTCTTCCTCTTCCTCAACCTCGGTCCATCTTGCCGTTTCTAATTGCGAGCTACATCTCTTACTCCTTCCTGTCACATGCATCCGCATTTCCTCCACTACCAAGTGTTGGAAATTATATTATAAGCACCACAGATTAAACAGACAATTTAATCAACAGTAGGGGATTTATTGATCAAGTCAAGAACGTACCAATTAAGCCAATAGCAAAACCGAAAGCAATGGAACAGGATCAGGAAAACAGAACAGAAACAAATAAACAATTGATTAGAAAAACTTATCGTGATTTGATCGAATCGCCTTAGGAAGACTGTCCTAAGAGAAAATATTGCCCCCAATTGGTGCAACTCAGGTACAGGCAAATTTCTCCGAGGATAAAACGATCACGGATTACGTACCACAAAATAGCACACAGGTAGGTAATCACCGGCGGTCCTATCTCAGTCGCCTTGAATCTCACGAACAAATCTCTATGAACGGGACTAATCAATCAATGAATTAAAGAAAGAGAATTATGTTTCTCTTCAATATTTCATGTACCAAAAACGGCTGGAGGAAAGGAGTATTTATACATGTGGTGCAAATTAGGTTTTAGGCTTAATTAAACCTAAAAAACTGCTCCAATTCGGCCCAGGAATTTCACTTACCCGACTCCAGCGCGGCCACCCTCGAGGCTTGCGCGACCGCGCTAGAGACCAGGTAATTTGGGTGGATTCACGTTAGACCAGCGCGGCCGCCCTTGGGGCTTGGCGCGGCCGCTCTCGTTGGCAGTGTCTCCGACGTGAAATTCCTCCTTGCCAAATTCAATTCAAGCCAAATGCCCTCCAAGGTCATATGACTATGAACTTATATACCACATATAACAAAATTCCAACAATCCCCCACAAGTTCATAGAAATATGACGTGTACAGATTGTCCATTGCCATGCTTTCAATAATGGTACCTTCCGGCTTGAATGTTATCCAACGCAAACCCCCACAGGACCAGATGAACGGGTGTCTTGAATCTGATGCCTTTGGATGTAGAGGCCTTTGCTGGTAACAAACACGACAAAAGCTATGATAGGCCCTCTATCGAACACTTGACGCTTATAAGCCATACGTCCCGGTCCTCTATCATGAGTGCTTTCAAGGAATAACCCAAATTCCTCTAGTTGCGGCCAACAACAACCCTCACTTAGCTGGGCATCTCAGAAGATGTACTGCTAACATCTTGTCTAAAAGACTTGATCCCATTCAAAGTTCCAAAACTTTTACTTTATTAGCAGCAACGAGCACCTCTAGGCTATTCAGGGGATAGACTCAGACATGTAACATGTCAATCTATTATTAGGTGCTCCGACTCACCCCACAGCTTGTTATTACCACATTGAATCTCCTTTGTGGGATCTCCACTCAGGTAGATTGGGTTGCCACTGCGTTTGAATCAGACGGGGTTCAGACCCATCCCCAACCTAGATTTTTGAACTAGAGCAAATTCTAGCCCTTGGTTAAAGGATCAGCTGTGTTATCCTTGGTACCAACATAATCAACAACTATCACCTTCCGAGACACTAGATCCCTTATAGATTTTAATCTAATTTGGATGTGTCTCCTAGTTTTACAGTTGTACTTGACACTTTTCAGTTTCTCAATTGTGGCAGTGTTGTCACAATGTACAGAGATAACAGGCACGGGCTTACTGACCATGGGCAACTCAGACATAAGTCCTCGAAGCCATTCAGCTTCCAATCCAGTAGTGTCAAGGGCAACTAATTCGGCCTCAAATGTAGACCTAGACAACAGAGTTTGTTTGGTCGACCTCCAAGCGACTGCAGCTCCGCCTAAGGTGAAAACATACCCCGTACAGCCATAACTTCCGGAGTTATAGGCAATCCAGCTTGCATCACTATATCCTTCAAGAACAGAAGGATACCTACCGTAATGCAAATTTCAAGGGAAATCGTTCCCTTCAAGTACTTGAGAACTTTATCAAGAGCTTCCCAATGTGCTTTGCTTGGACATTGAGTATATCTAGCCAACCTAGTAACCGAGTAGGATATATCCGGTCTAGTACAATTGGCAAGATACATCAAACTTCCAATAATTTGAGAATATCTCAACTGAGCCATCGGTACTCCACTTTCATTCTTAGTAAGAGCAGATGAAGGGTCATATGGAGTCTTAGCCACTTTGCAATTCTTATAACCAAATTTCTCAATTACACTTTCAGTATAATGAGATTGCGATATGGTTATGCCACTAGTTGAACGAGTCAACTTAAGGCCAAGAATCACACTAGCTACTCCCATATCCTTCATCTCAAACTTACTTTTCAAGAATTCCTTAGTAGTATTAATTATCCTCATATCCGTTCCAAACAACAGAATATCATCGACATACAGACATAAGACAATACTACTATCACCAATACTCTTGCTATAAACACATTTATCAAACTCATTAGTAACAAAGCCAAACGATGAGACAATTTTATCAAATTTCTCATGCCACTGCTTAGGGGCTTGTTTGAGTCCATACAAGGACTTAACAAGTTTACAAACCTTTCTCTCATTGCCAGAGGCCTCAAAACCTTCAGGTTGATCCATATAAATTTCTTCCTCTAGATCGCCATGCAAGAAAGCGGTCTTAACATCCATCTGATGGATAGGAAGATCATATACAGAGGCCAATGCGATAAGCATTCGGATTGTAGTCATTCTAGCAACTGGCGAATAGGTATCGAAATAGTCTATTCCTTCCATTTGCTTGAATCCCTTAGCCACTAACCTAGCCTTAAACTTGTCAACGGTTCCATCCGGTTTCAGTTTCCTTTTGAAGACCCACTTACATCCTATCGTGCTACAACAAGGAGGGAGATCGACCAATTCCCATGTCCCATTAGAGACAATAGAATCCATCTCACTCTTAGCAGCATCCTTCCACTGCTTAGCATCAGAAGTAGCCATAGCAGCTTTGAAGGTTAAAGGATCACCCTCGACATTGTAAGTGATGAAGTCACTTCCAAAGTCCATGGTGGTCCTTGCCCGTTTGCTCCTTCTTGGTTCAATCTCATCGTCAGAATGAGTTGCACTGGAATCAACCCCCACATTTGTCAGCTCCTCTACTTGAGCAGGAATGGAGTTAGTGGTTGGGTTAGATTCCTTAGGAAGTCCGTCCTGCATAGGAAACACATCCTCAAAAAATGTTGCATCACGTAACTCAACTATAGAGTTCACATCTATGCCAGAAATTTCAGATTTGATAATAAAAATCTCAATGCATAACTTGTTTCAGAATAACCTATAAAGATAGCATCAACAGTTTTAGGTCCAAGCTTTTTCCTTTTGTGTGCGGGTACAAGTACCTTTGCAAGGCACCCCCACACTTTTAAGTGTTTCAAGCTAGCCTGTCGACCTCTCCAAAGTTCAAACGGACTTTCCTTTCTATGTTTAGGAGGGACTCTATTCAGAATATGGCAAGCCGTATTCAAAGCCTCTCCCCACATATATTTGGGCACCCGTAACTTATAAGCAAACTGTTAATCATATCAGTAAGGGTTCTATTCTTACGTTCAGCAACACCATTTGATTGAGGGGTGTAGGGAGGAGTCTCTTCATGTACTATTCCGTTTTCTTGGCAATAATACATGAAGGGGTTAGA
Organism: Adenophora triphylla var. japonica; assembly: GCA_022495995.1. NCBI lineage: Eukaryota > Viridiplantae > Streptophyta > Magnoliopsida > Asterales > Campanulaceae > Adenophora > Adenophora triphylla. The sequence continues at coordinate 754,297 of JAFEMH010000027.1, forward strand.
CTCATATTCACCTCCTCTATCAGACCTTAACCGTTTAAGTTTCTTGCCAGTTTGTGTTTCTGCTTCATTCTTAAATTTAATGAATTTATCTAATGCTTCATCCTTAGAATTAAGCAAATAGACATAACAGTATTTACTAGCATCATCAATAAAGGTGAGAAAGTATTTTTTTTTGTCTTTGGTCAACACGCCATTAAACTCACAAATATCAGCATGAACTAAATCTAGAATTTCAGAATTTCTCACAACCGACTTAAACGGACCTTTTGTAGATTTAGCTTCAACACATACATGACATTTAGAATTCTTATCAATAGCATGTTTAGGAATAATATCTAAATTCATCATTCTTTTCACAGAATCATAATTAATATGTCCTAAACGACCATGCCAAACATTTGAAGATTCAATGGAATAAGAAACAGGATAATCAATAGAACTAAAATTATTGTGCGAACAAATATCAGTTTCAACTCTAATTTTAAATAAACCATCCGAGGAATAACCTTTCCCCACAAAACTACCAGAATCCAAAATTATGACCTTATTACACTTAAATGAAATCTCAAATCCTTCCCTAACTAGACTAGAACCACTAATAATGTTGCGACGAATATCAGAAACGTGATACACTCGATGCAAGGTAAGAATGCGCCCATTAGGAAACTTCAGGTCCACGCGTCCAGTCCCAAGCACCTTTGCAGCACTAGAGTTCCCCATCGTCACCGATCTACCACGCTCAGCCGGTAAGACACAAATAGCAATTTATCAGCACAAACGTGCACATTTGCCCCAGTGTCAACTAGCCACTCGTTGGGTTCATAGACAGTAAAGATTTCGGGATAAGAAGTTACATACTTTGTAACATTGCAGTCGATCGTCAACTCCAGGTGCGTCGAGTCGATCATCATAATCCTTCTGACCCAACACCATGTTGACAGCAGGATGGTCATCAACAGAGGCTTGTGGTCCTTTTCCTTTCTTGGATGGGCAGTCCCTAGAAAAGTGTCCACCTTTTCCATAATTCCAGCAGTTCTGTTTTGCTTTTGGCTTTCTAAAGTTATTTTTCTTAACTTTAAGTTTATCATGATTTTCTTTATCCTTAGAGTGCGTTTTCACACCCTTTCCTTTAAACTTGCTTTTACCGGTTATCATATTAGCGGCGGCCTCCACAGTACGCTAGGTTGGTTACCATTATGCACCTCCTGAATCGCAATTGCATTCATCAACTCATTGAGTGTCAAGCTTCCAGTACGATGCTTGAGGGTCATACCGAATTCTCCCCAAGATCGAGGAAACTTCTCAATGATAGCCATGACAGCGAACTTATCAGGAAGTCCCATGTCAGCATCCTTGAGTGATTGCAAAATGATTTGGAGTTCGTGCACTTGATCGGTAACCGACTTTCCCTCACTCATGTGATAATTCAGGAACTTTCCCACTTGGTACTTTTCCACACCGGAGTCATCGGTGTTGTACTTCTTGGAAAGCGAATCCCACAGTGACGCAGCAGTGAGAGGAGCATAGCAATAAACATCAAAGAATGCATTCGACAAAGCGACAGAATGCATCCTCGAACAACATCATCCTGCTCCTTCAACAGTTTAACTGCAGCCACACTAACTGGATCATCACCATTCAGAGCGGGACATTTGGATGTCAGCATACCAGACATGCCCTTAATTGACAGCCAGATCTTCATGCGTTCAGACCAACGCTTGAAGTTCTTGCCACCGAACTTCTCCGGAAGATCGGAGGTGTCAACTAGGGACTTAAAGGGAGAGCTAGAGGAACCACCAGACATGATCAAATAAAACTATTTTCTCTTAGACTGTTGGAAATTATATTATAAGCACCACAGATTAAACAGACAATTTAATCAACAGTAGGGGATTTATTGATCAAGTCAAGAACGTACCAATTAAGCCAATAGCAAAACCGAAAGCAATGAAACAGGATCAGGAAAACAGAACAGAAACAAATAAACAATTGATTAGAAAAACTTATCGTGATTTGATCGAGTCGCCTTAGGAAGACTGTCCTAAGAGAAAATATTGCCCCCAATTGGTGCAACTCAGGTACAGGCAAATTTCTCCGAGGATAAAACGATCACGGATTACGTACCACAAAATAGCACACAGGTAGGTAATCACCGGCGGTCCTATCTCAGTCGCCTTGAATCTCACGAACAAATCTCTATGAACGGGAGTAATCAATCAATGAATTAAAGCAAGAGAATTATGTTTCTCTTCAATATTTCATGTACCAAAAACGGCTGGAGGAAAGGAGTATTTATACATGTGGTGCAAATTAGGTTTTAGGCTTAATTAAACCTAAAAAACTGCTCCAATTCGGCCCAGGAATTTCACTTACCCGACTCAAGCGCGGCCGCCCTCGAGGCTTGCGCGACCGCGCTAGAGACCAGGCAATTTGGGTGGATTCACGTTAGACTAGCGCGGCCGCCCTTGGGGCTTGGCGCGGCCTCTCTCGTTGGCCGTGTCTCCGACGTGAAATTCCTCCTTGCCAAATTCAATTCAAGCCAAATGCCCTCCAAGGTCATATGACTATGACCTTATATACCACATATAACAAAATTCCAACACCAAGGTCATTCCAAATTCATTCACCTCCCCTCCGGCTCCGGCCACCGCTGTGTTTCACTCGCCTTCGCCCTCCTAACCTGTGGTGTGCCTTTTTGTGTTCAATTCGAGACTCACATCTCGACCTGAAAGGTAACTCTTCTGGAGAAATTTTATGGCGGGGGCAGGCGGAGTTGTGGAGGAGGCGATGTGGGGTTGGGGAGAGTAGATGGGTGAATTTTTTCTTCCTCAAAATCAAATCCGGGGTTTGGGAGCTGCGTTTGGGTTCATTGCAATTAGTTATGTTTACTTTATTTTAGTATTCTGTCATCCAACCAACCCCGCCCCCTTTTTTTTCGTGTTTAATGATTTTGTTTTGTGCATTAGGATTCCTCGATCCTTACTTTCCATATTACATTATTGTAAAAAGGTTTGAGATTTTAATTTGGATACTTGCACTACCACAGTCTATGAGATCTATCCATTTTCTTGCACTACCACACTGACCGCAATACTACAGTCTATCACAGATCTATCCATTTTCTTGCCTCTTGATTGATTGGAACATCGTAAAAAAATAAAGAAAAACCACATAAACAATACCAATTAAATGTATTGGTTTTGCCACGAAATAACAAGGTTTGATGAATACAAATGTATCGATACCCCTATTTAGAGCACCAACTTGTTGTTAAAAGACAATTAAAAAAAAGTGCCTGCAAAGAAATGACCAAGCTTCCCGGTTCTTAGTACCTCCAAATGTTGGTGCATTTACATCAGTGTAGGAAGTAGGTTCTAAAGAGGATTTAAGCGGTAAAATTTTCAGTAGGCGTTACACACGAACCACCAAAGAGGAATGAGAAGGAGGAGCGAAAGTAGGGACAAGTCAGGAAGGGAAGAACAGTATTGCGGGAGCGGTAGGGCATGTACGTTACTGTTGCTGACATCGATTTCTGAGCCAGGTATTTATAGTGGTCAGAGCTTGGCAGCTCCGTACCATGCACATGGCAGATCACGTGCTCTCCGTACCGCAAGGTGTCAAGCCCTTATTCGTTAGGCTTGTACGGAACGGTATAACGATGCCGCGTGTCCCTCGTGGGGACCAGTCCCGCAATTTCCCTTTTCATCCTGACTAGGCCACGTGGAGTCCCTCAATTGGGCCACGTGGCAAATTCCGCTACTCTATCCTCCAATCCACAACTCCTTGATGATTCCCAAAATAAGCGGTAGAAGGGTTTCCATTGACCTTGTTCAATCAACGGAACTAGCTTCCGCTATACAAAGCGGAAGACGATATCATGTTTCCCTATCATTTATGCAAATAAAAGTATGAAGCTGATTTAACATGATAAAATAAGAGAGAGTGGTTTTCACGTGCGGTAGCACGTGCACAATATTTGCGGAACCTGTCCTACATTAGTCCCTCTGTGCGGGAGATTTCTCTAGAAGTTTCCCGAACACATTAGCAGTTTCGCAAATTTTTATTCTGCGGAACATCCTTGTGAGTTCATATGATATGTTGTGCGGATTCCTTCCGCAAAGCCTTGGGAACTGTACCGACGCATTTAATGCGAAACAGTTGTAATCATTGCTGTGTCAGGCGAAACTGTCCTTTCATATCCCCCACTATATATATGAACGCTCCGCTCTTCATTTACTACTTTTGGCCTTTGAGACAAACTGCGGGTTGATAGATCGAGTTTGCGGTTGGGCTTCTTTAGTTAATTTGATTTGTTTTCTTTTAACTGCTTGTCTTTTCATTCCGCACAATGTCTTTGGTTGAGAGCAACCGCAGGGGTGAGGAAGGAGATTCTTCTACAGGGGAAGAAAGAGAATCTAATTCCGCAATGGTTTCCTCTCCCGGTTCGGCTAAATCTGGAAGTTCAAGCAGCAGCGAGGAACTTGAATCCCCTACCCAGAGGGTAAAGCCTCTATATGGAGACCCTATGGCTCTACAAACGATGTAGGTGTGGAATTAATCAATACCAGAACCCATGAAATTCCACTACCCCCTTCTGTTAATCTATTCAAGATGGCTCCTTTCTTTGGTCCCGCTGATAGGTTCTGGGATGAGGCCATGTCCTGGTCTGGCCCGCATTCTAACCATGGTAAGACCACAGGAATCGTTAAAGAGGTTTCCTTAAAGGATTCCAAAAAGGTAGGTTATCGTAGGCTTTTACGCTTGAAAATAGAAAGAGGGGATATCCCATGGTCCGCTGGTACCATTGTTTGCGGTTCCGCAAAGGTAGCTCATTGGGCGGATTGGACTAGAGATGTATTAGGTAATGAGAGCTACGTCTCAATTCTTAAAGGTAGTGGCATATACGAATGTGTAAGAGCCTGCCAAAATCTAACCGTAGCCAAGAACTTTGATCATTTGTGGGTCTTGCTTTCTCGTTGGGATACGAAAAACCATACTTTTATTGCGAGCTGGGGTGAGTTTACCATAACTCTGGAAGATGTGGCTGCCTTGTATGGCTTAGAAGTTCTTGGGGATGAGCCTCTTGAAAAATTTATGTCTGCGGAGGAGAGATTAACAGTAGAAGCTCTGGAGGATATCCGCAAGATTTGCGGAAAAGAAATTAAGGGGCGTAAGAATGATTGGAAAGGGTGGATCTTAACCTGGTTTGGTGTTTTTGATAAAGCTGGTACATTTACTCCCGCAGATAAGAAGGATTCGGAGCATTATCTAGAAGCCTACTTATCTATGTTTTTGACTTTGTTCCTTTTTCATGGAAAACCTCATGATGGGCCGTATGAGAGGAATTTCGTGTATGCTGTGAAGCTGGCTGCGGGTAAAAAATTGCCAATGGGACCTTTGTTTTTGGGGAATCTTTATGCTCGATTCGATAATCTTGCGGAGGCGGTAAGCAGATCTGTTGGAAGGTATTACGTTCATGCGTTCTTACCTGTTCCGTTTCTTCATATGTTCCTTCTTGAACATTTTGAAAAGTTAGGTGTGCGGGAGGAGGTGTATGCTGGGTCGGGGGGAACGTTAGTCCCTCGGTCCTGGACTTGGATGAATGTGAAGTTCAACACTGGTCTTCTGGAACTTATTGACCGTGAAGATGAGTTTTGTTTCCGCCCTTATGGAAAGGTTCCATTAAATACAATTTCTCTCAATTGGTACCGCACTGCTGGTCAGCACATGGAAGTATTTGAATTTAAAGATGGGGTACTGCGGAAGGGTAAAGAGAGTGAATACCCTATTATTGCGAACATTCTTCCGACTTGTCTCCCTGCTTTGAATGAGCTAGAAGTTGGATCTGTAAGATATAGTCCTGAAAGATGTGCTCTGCAATGCGGTTATGATTTGGATTGTGCTGGGTTGTCTGATGATATATATTTGGATTTTGATAATTCCTGTAAGCGGTTTTGTTATTCTGGTGGCTTTTCACAAGTGCTGGAGGACATGGGAGTAAAAGTTATCCCTGATGCGGTGTGGGTGGGTTCAAGGACTACGCAAGCGCGGGACTTTTGGGTGCATAGCTTGAAATTGATGCGGAAATTTATGAATGGAGCGCCTCGTGCTCTTGTGGAAGAGCAAATTTGGAGAAATGATTTTTATCTCAGCTGTTGCGGTGTTGTTTATTCTGGCCCCTTGTCTTCATACATTAAAGAAGGTTCGCTGAAAAGTCCGCAATTTGGCTGTTTAGAGGAATGCAAGGAACGCCCCGAATTAAAACTTGGGAAACCAAAAAGGAAAGTTGGGAAAGGAGTTACGAAGGATAAGGAAAAGATGGATCCAGCTGCGGAAGAAGAAGCTCCTGTTGGGGCTGAAAAAATATTGAAGGTACTATGCCTCCCAATATTGACTTGAGATATCTTTTGGGTGTTCAGTGATTCACGATTTTCTTTCTGCCTTGTCTAATTCAGGGGAAACAACAAGCAAGTAAGAGTTTGGCTGAGAAACCTTCGGAAGAGAGTGAATCTGAGGTATATCTAGGCCTCATAATGATATTATTATTATTATTATTTTTTTTTAATATCTCGAAGAAAAGAAGAAAAGATATTATGCCTTCTAAAAAAAAATTCATCTGTCTTCTCCCCACCCTCTCTCTTTTTTTTTATTTACTTTCAGCAAGAGGAAGCTGAAAGTCAAAAGAAAAGAAAAAAGAAAAAAGAAAAGAAAGGAACGGATTGCGGAAGGGGATACTGGCAGGAAAGATAATATTACTACCGAGAGTGCGGGAGGAAAGAATGAGAAAGAAAAAATGAAGGGAGGGGAGAACGGTGCAGAGGGTTGATCGTCTAGATAGTTGTTCTCATTCTCAGTTTGTAAGTTGGGTTTAACGAAAGATAGTATCTCCTTTGTTTCGTCTTTTTTTTTTTACTAATTGTGTGTCTTCTACTATTATACTTTGTTTTTTTTTAAAATTACGGCAGAAAGTGGTAAAGAGGAAAAGGAAGGTTGATGAAGAAACTACGAAAGCTTGAAGCCCTGCCGGGAAGAAGAAAAAGAAGGATATCGTTATTAAGAAAAGAAAGACTCCCCTAAGGCAATCTCAAAGACTCCGAAAGGTAAGTTCTTTCTTTGGGAATTTTCTGCACGCGTTTTTAAGGGCTTGGTGCTAAAAAAAAATAAATTTACATACACGTATGAAACAGCGTTCATTTGTGCTGCGGTCTAGTGGAGTAAGCGAAATACTTATTGATTTATCGGGGGATGATGAAGAAGTGAACGTTGATCCTATCTCTAATGCGGGTCTTGGTGCTCCAGATGCACCCCTGGGTAAGATGTTTTTTAGTACGATTTCCCCGCAGCTTCCCCCTTCTTTTCCAGAAGGTTCTATGCGTCCTATATACTTATCTGAGTGCGGAGTGTGGATTGACCCACGGACTTCTTTGTCCATATCTACCCCTGCAGATGCTGCCGCTATTTTAAAAGAGAAGAGCCAAGCTGTTGTGTATGGCCAAGCTGGTAATCTGGTTGGTGGAGTTGCGGAAGAAAATTTGATGAGCAATGTTACCCACAGTGTTATTGACCAGCGGCTACAAAAGAGTAGTTTGATGGAAATGTTTGAAGCTGCATCATCTAAGCGCCGTCCTTCTGCAGGATTAAATGAGTACGGTAGCATGATAGCAGACCGTTACGTCATAAAGGATTTTGATCAGTCGCAAAGTCTTGGTGAAGCGGTAAGGCTTGGAGATGACGCGAAAGAAATCGAACCCAGCCTTGTAAAGTCATTGCGACATAAGCCTAATGTTGAAGTTGACAGGGTTGTTCCAAGTGAAGCTACCATGGAACTGGATAATGTTGCTATTGAAAACGTTCACGTTTTACCTGCGAAAAATGTTGAGGTCGTGGATGAACAAGATTCTGAAAACCTTGCAGGAAATGAGCATGATACCAATACTGGTGCTCAAATTGTGATTGTGGATGAGCGTAACACTAATGTTGGTGCCCAAATTGCAGTTGTAGATGAGCATGGTACCACAGCTGGTGCTCAAACTGATGTTTTGGTTAACGTGCTTGTGCAGCCTGAAGAGGATGCAGGAATTGCGGATATGCAAGATCTTAGCAATTCTGGGATTGCGGGACGTGATACCATGGCTGGTGATCAATCCGCGAGTTTAGGTGGACTTACGCTGTCCAATATTGAGATTGAGATTGGGGATGTGGGAGATCACGCCAACCTTACGGGTGCTGAGCATGATATCAAAGCTGATGATCATACCGCAGGCTTAAACGAAGGGCTTAAGCTGCCGCAACGTGCTGGGGAAAATTTGAATGTGCAAAGCTGCAGCAATCCCGCGGATGCGGTTGTTGTGGAGAGTTCATCTGACTCTGGTAATAAGATTGGTGATGCAGCAGTGGAAATAGTTGAGGAAACTTCATGTGATGAAGAAATTAATTCAACTTTTGTGGATAAGGCTGCTTCATCTCTTGCTACTACACAGAGTGAACAAAAAGAAGACAACCAACTTGCGTTTGTAGAAGAGAAAGGAAAAGAACTTGTTGATTTCAGGAGAAAAGGTATTGCGGGGATTGCAAGTGCATTTGGTACGAAAGTGGTTACTGCGGAGTTTGTTCCCCTGACTGCGGGAGATGGGGAGACTTGGCGGGGTTTTCATGTTGGTCAAGAAAATGCGGAGCGATTGAGGAGCTTACAGAAGACTATTCCAGATTTTTTCTCTAATGTATGTTGCGCTTCCTCTAAACGAGTGGTTCATAATCTGGGTCTATTGGCATCGAACTTGGTTTATTTTGAAAACAATCAATTGAATCAAATGGAAGCTGAGTTGCTCAGCATGATGAAGGATGAATTTAAAGACTTGGAACGTGATGGTTTTTTGGTTGACTGGGCTTTTGAAGAAATTGACCGCGCTCTTAAGTTTCCCATAGAGCAAGAGATGAATCGACTTGCGGAAAAGGAACGCGGCCTTGAGAAGGAAGTAACAAAGCTACGTGCTACTGTTACTGGTTTTAAAGAAGAGATAGAAGATTGTAAATCTCGAATTGCGGTGTGCAATCAACAGCTTGTTTTTGCGGAAGAAGACCTTCTTGGTAAAGAAGTTGAACTTAATCAACTTAGGTCAGAATTAGAGTTGCGATCCCGCATGCTGCTTGATGCATGATAAACACTATCTTTTGTGATGAACATGACTTCAAAACTTATTTTGCTGTAGTATGTCTTTTGAACAATTTGCTTTTATGTAACTAATTATGCGGTAAACATTTATGTTCGCATATGCTATGTTTTAAAATGTTTGGATGTTTTCCGTATGGTATTCTTCCCCTCTTTTTTTTTTTTTTTTTTGTAAATGCAAGTAACAATGAAAAAAAAAAAGAAAAAAAAAAGAAAACTTTTGAGGGAATTTCATGCATATATTGATAGTGGAAACGGAATATTGAGTACAAGGCATGTAAACTCAACATTGTTTTTCACAAGATTGATACCAGCAGTGAAAGCTCTGGCACAATACAATTTTAGAAAAATAGAAAATTCTTTAAGTAATAAATGCTTCTATATAGCGGAAGCCAGGATTACTATACGTAGAATAGCGACCTTAGGAATAAAACCGCTTGAGCCATTTTGCATTCAGAGGTGGGAGCAGCTTGCCTTCCGCTGTTGCAATTCTATAGTATCCCGATTCATTAGCCTCTTCTACCTTGTATGGGCCTTCCCATTTCGGGGCAAATTTAGGAACAGAACCTCCGCGAATGATTTGGGGGGCTGCTTTTAATACTAGGTCCCCTACTTCAAACGTTCTTGGCTTTACCATCATATCATAAGCGCGAGAGATTTGGCGGGAATAAGTTTGGAAATTCTTGCGTGCTACATCCCTCCTTTCATCCAATAACTCCAACTGAATTGGCCTGATGTCTTGCACCAAATCTTGCTGTAAGGCAACACGAGCTGAAGGGATGACCAATTCCGCGGGTAATATTGCTTCGGCGCCATAAACTAATGAAAAAGGAGTATGCCCTGTAGCTTTCCTCTTGCTTGTTCTGTACGCCCATAATACCTCCGGAATCTTATCATCCCATGCGCCAGGAAAGTCCTCCCGCAGCTTGCTTAGGAATTTGATCAGGGTCTTGTTGGTTGCCTCTGCCTGCCCGTTACCTTGGGGGTATGAAAGTGTGGAGAAATGATGATGAATCCCATATTTTAGCGTGAATGCTGAGACTTGGCTATTTGAAAATGGCGTTCCTTTATCCGAAATGATTTGCTTTGGAATACCAAACCTGCATACAATATACTCCCGCATAAAGTTAACAACTGCCCCTGGGGTAGCATTTTTCAATGGGATGGCCTCACTCCATTTAGTGAACAGTTCCGTAGCTACTAGGATCCATATTCTTCCCCTGGAATGCGGTATTATTTTTCCAATGAGATCAAAAGCCCATGTGTGGAACGGATAAGGTGCAGAAAGGGAATGTAACGGTACAGCTGGGGCATGAATCAAATTTCCATGAACCTGACATGCTTTACATTTGCGGACAAACTCTGTGCTATCCTTTTCCATAGTTGGCCAATAATATCCCGCAGTCAAGATCTGGTCTAACAACTTAGCTCCCCCAATATGCACAGGGGCATGCACTTCTTTCAAAATCACCAAAGCTTCCGCGCTGTCTACGCATCTGAGTAAAGTCCCCTTGTATCCTTGCCTATATAACTTTCCATCAACCAAGCGGAATCGAAAAGCCCTTCTTTTAATAGCCTCGGCCTCATTTCTATTGGCAGGGAGAGATCCTTCCTGAAGGTAATCAAGGTAAGGGTGGCGCCAATCACGAACTCCCGCAATATAACAGGCTTCCACTGGAGAGATAAAGTGCTGACAATCAATGCAGCTTGCTTGGATTTTTGCGGAATCCAAGGCCATATCTGGCCAATAGTAACCTTGTCTCTGAATCCGCCTATAGAGGGGTAGATCTACATCACCACAAGTTTGCTCATGTATTTGCCCCAGCCTGAACTTTGCTTCTCTTGGCCCTATACAGCGGGATAGTGGTCCCCCTGGATTGTGGAAATACAACACCCCGTTCTTCAGGTAGTACTTTTGCAATTCAAGCAAATTTTTGCGTTCTCCATTGCTCTTTAGCTGATGCACTATTGGTCCCCGCCAATCTATCATTTCCTCTTCTCCAAAGAACTCATTCAGATTTATTGGGGATCTTTGCTTCAACACTGCTATGCGAGCCTCGTCTTCTTCCATAACTATCTTGGATCCCAAGGTTGCTAAAGCATCCGGATGTCTGTTACTGGTTCGGGGCTGTTTTTCAATTGTCACTTCTTCGAAATAATCAATCAATTGCTGCACCATAGTGCGGTACGGGGCTAAATTGATGTGCTGCAAACTGAACTCTCCGCTTACTTGCTTGACTATTAAGTTGGAGTCTCCCTTGATAGTCAACTTGCACGCTCCCCTTTTGCTTGCCTCAATTAATCCCAACACTAGTGCCTCGTATTCAGCCTCGTTGTTTGAGCATGGAAACGCTAACTTATAAGCTTTTGCATAAACCAGTCCCTCAGGAGAGGTGAGAACTACACCCGCACCCCCATCTTTCGCGGTAGCTGACCCGTCGAATTCTAATGTCCACCATTCTTGTTCATCATAAACTTCCGCACTCTCGGTTTCCCATGGCAACTTCTGAACTGGAGGCTCATAGTTTCCGCTTGGGAAAGAAGATAGTAAATCTGCTAAAGCTTGGCTTTTCACCGCTTTCGGGGTAGTGCATCTAATATCGTATTCTGATAGAATCAAGAACCACTTTGCTGCTCTTCCGACCAGTACTGACTTAGATAGTAAGAAACGGATAGGATCACAACCTGTGATTATTTCTACCGGAAATGCCAAGAAATAATGCCGCAACTTTTGAACTACGAAGATCAACGCCAAACAATGCCTTTCTAGCTGGTTATACCGAACTTCCGCGCCCGAAATTACTCTGCTCAAATAATAAATTGGCTTTTCCCCATCTTGATCTTGTGCTAACAAAGCTCCGATGGACCTTGTAGTGGAGGCTAAATACAGCAAGAGTGGGGAACCTGGCTGTGGTGCTACCATAGTATTGACAGAACTAAGAGCTCGTTTGATTTTTTCAAAAGCTTCCTGATGCCGCCTTTCCCATCTGAAACTTGTCCGGACCTTTAATAACTCCATTAAAGGATGTCCTACTTCCGCAAGTGCGGGAATGAATCGCCTCATATAAGACACCTTGCCCAAGAAGCTTTTGAGTTGCTTTTGGTTCCTTGGTGTCGGCATTGAGAGGACTGCTTTCTGCTTTTCCGCATCTACTTGGATACCACTGCGATCCACAATATGACCTAAAAACTTTCCTTTAGTGACCCCGAAAACACATTTCCTCGGATTTAATTTCAGCTGGTACCTTCTGCACCTTACGAAGACTTTCCGCAAATCCTCCAAATGCGAGGATTCCTTCCGAGATTTTACCACCAAATCATCCATATAAAACTCTACTATGCCATGGTGCATATCATGGAAGATTGCCGTCATTGTTCGCTGATACGTGGCACCCGCGTTTTTTAACCCGAATGGCATGACCGTGAAATAAAAATTACCAAATGGAGTCCTGAAAGCAGTCTTTTCAGCATCCGCAGGATCCATTTTAATTTGATTATAACCCTTATAGCCATCACACATTGAGTACATCTCATGCCCCGCTGTCGCATCAATCAAAGCATCAATAGAGGGAAGTGGGAATTCATCCTTAGGGCAGGCCTTATTTAAATCACGAAAGTCCTGACAAATGCGAATCTCTTCCGCTTGCCTTTTGCTGACAATAACCATGTTGCACAACCAAGTCGGATGTTCGATTGGTCTTATAATTCCCGCAGTGATCATATGTTCCAGTTCCGCTTTGATTTTAATTTCCAATTCCGGTTTGTAAACCCGGGACTGTTGTCGGATAGGCTTTGCCATTGGGTGCACATGCAGCTTGTGCGTTACTACCGCAGTATCCAAGCCAGTCATTTCATCATAACTCCATGCAAAGACATCTTTGAATTCGGTCAAAAGGGCAATGAACTGCTCTTGCTGTGGCAAGCTTAAGTCATCCGATATCAAAACAGGTTGACTAGCGTCTTTCCCCAAACTTACTTCTTTCAACTTGTGGACCTGAGGGCGCGGTTCATCTCTTAATTCAGCGGGCTCATCCCCAATTATATCAAAGCTCTCTTCATTCCCCTGCTTAACCATGGCATAACATTCGTGGGGGTCATCCCCCGCAAACGTGGGGAATTCCCCCGCACACCGTCATAAATTGACCGTATACATTACTCGACCGTCTGGCGTGCAAACCCGCTTGCTGGTTCCTATTGTTGATTGTTCTGCCTTTCTTTTGGTAGCACCTGACTTTGCGGTTATCTGAAGAGAATCGAGATCTGCGAGGCAACCTTCCGCAAATTCATCATAAAATAATGCGTCGGCTAAGTGGGCCTCCATTCGTGAAAAAGGCCGAATAGAAGGCTCTAAAGTGATCTGTTTACCCCCAACAATTCCCTTTGCACACTGATGTAGAGTTGACGGAATGATTTTATGCTGATGAAGCCAAGCCCTTCCGATCAACAACTGATAGGTAGTGTCTGCATCAATAACGTGGAACTTTGTTGAAGTCCGCAAACTCCCCATGCTCAAAGGGATGACTATGGACCCAATGGTATTTACTATGTTCGCCCCGAAGCCTGTTATGGCTATGTTATGCCTCTGCAAATCTTCTTCTCCAAACCCAGCCTTCTTGAAAGTGGCATATGGGATGACATTCACCGCGGACCCGTTATCAATGAGTGCCCGTCTAAATTCGACCCCATGTATTTCTGCAGTAACATAAAGAGGCCTATTATGTGGATGTTCAACCCTCATATCAGCGTCTATGAAAACGATTTCGGAAGCCAACTCCTTCCACTTCCTGCTCAAGGAACCCCCTTCCCGTAAACAAGGCTGATCATTGTCTTTTGCTACCTTAATCAGAGCTCTTGTGGCTTCCAGGCGAGTCGCCGCGTCAAATCCGAGCTGGTCAAAGAAAATGCGAAACTTTGGAGTAAACTGCAGTGATTCCGCTATAGCTGCGTCATCTGCGGGTGGGTCAAAACTATCAGGCAATAATGCGGCTTCCTGAGCAGCGGTTGGCAATTCGAATACAGATGCCATGTTAATGGACTTTTGTTTTCCGCTGTCATGAGAAGGTAAAGGGTTGGTCCATACACTATTATTTCCTCCCTCTACAGTCAAAGCTCCTTTTTCAACAAATCGGTTAATCACTTTTTTCAACTGATTACAATCCCTGGAAGGATGGGTAACCCTTCTGTGAAAATGGCAATAGTCTTTGTGCTTCAACATTGCTGCGGTAGGCTCGTGATTTATCGGAGGCAACTTCACATCCCCACTGTGCACCATGTTCCGCAAAGTATCCAACACTTGCGGCATCGGAAAAGGGAAATCGGGGGCTTCTTGAAACCGTTGTTTAGTCATTTTGTCATCTACCGAGGGAGTCTTTTGCCTGGGGGATTCTGCTACCGCTACTTCTGCTGCCCTCTTGTTAAACCTTTGATATCTTGAGCTATCCCCCCTATACTGCCCCGCGGTAGACCAAGAGGCACGTGGTTCTACCATGGTTTTGAGCACCAAATTGCTAGCGGCATCCGCTAACTCCTGAAACGTCTTAAACTTATGAATAGCTAAGAATTGGCGGTAGTTCTCATCCATTGCTTGAACGCAATGCTGGACAAGCTCATCTTCAGGCGCCGGTCGAACTAGGTCAAGAGACCTTGCGGAAAATCTCTTAACGAAATCCACGGGCTTCTCTCCTGGTTTCTGAATTTCACGGGCCAATTTAAACATAGTGAGCTCTTCTTGGGCGTAAAAGAACTTAGCATAGAAATGTCGAGTCAACTCATTGAAATCGTAAATGTCATCTTTATGCAGGCGGTAGAACCAGGTGTAAGCTTTTCCGGTAAGGGAGGTGGGAAACTCCCGCAAACACAAACTGATGTTGCTAGTGTGTGGCCCCAAGGTCTCTAAATATCGCTGAACATGCTCACGAGGGTTAGACTCTTCCCCCGTATATTTGGTAAACTTACGGTGTTTGTATTTCTCGGGGTAAGGTTGGCAGGTAATGCAGGCTGGATATGGTTTTCCAGCGGAATGATCGGAAGACACCGCTGTATTGCTGCGGGACGAGAAGAGTGTCCTTGCTTGTTCAAATGTTAATAAACCGGATGATGGGGTGTTTACTTGCGGGGGAATAGTACGATTCTCCAGGGGGTCTTTACTTTGGCTTCTAACAATATCGTCATCATCGATACAAATAGGCTCGGGACCAAGTTTAGCTTTTCCTTTTGCTGCCTCCCTTGCGTCTGCGGCTTCTTTCTGAGCTTGGGCTTTTTCTCTTTCCAGGGTTTCGATCCGCTCTAGAAGTGCTTTTTGGTTATCATAGAGTAGCTGAAAGTCAGCTTGGGTAATGGGAAGATTAGGTTGGATGAGGGGGGTACTTTCGTCTGATTCTGTTTCAACAATAGGTGCGTCATCATTAGTTTGGTTTGCTTGCGGTTCAGGTGGGGGTTGAGTTGCTCTGGAATCGCCGCCTGCTTCCGCATTCCTGGCTGCGGCTTTCTTTGATGGTGCCATGTGAATACCTCCCACTGTGGTCACCAAATGTAGGAAGTAGGTTCTAAAGAGGATTTAAGCGGTAAAACTTTCAGTAGGCGTTACACACGAACCACCAAAGAGGAATGAGAAGGAGGAGCAAAAGTAGGGACAAGTCAGGAAGGGAAGAACAAGTATTGCAGGAGCGGTAGGGCATATACGTTACTGTTGCTGACATCGATTTCTGAGCCAGGTATTTATAGTGGTCAGAGCTTGGCAGCTCCGTACCATGCACATGACAGATCACGTGCTCTCCGTACCGCAAGGTGTCAAGCCTTTATTCGTTAGGCTTGTACGGAACGGTATAACGATGCCGCGTGTCCCTCGTGGGGACCAGTCCCGTAATTTCCCTTTTCGTCCTGACTAGGCCACGTGGAGTCCCTCAATTGGGCCACGTGGCAAATTCCGCTACTCTATCCTCCAATCCACAACTCCTTGATGATTCCCAAAATAAGCGGTAGAAGGGTTTCCATTGACCTTGTTCAATCAACGGAACTAGCTTCCGCTATACAAAGCGGAAGACGATATCATGTTTCCCTATCATTTATGCAAATAAAAGTATGAAGCTGATTTAACATGATAAAATAAGAGAGAGTGGTCTTCACGTGCGGTAGCACGTGCACAATATTTGCGGAACCTGTCCTACAATCAGCAGAAAAAAAAAGGGGCATCAGTGATACAAATTACAGCCAGCTAACAAACATTAATCTCTGCGACACCCTTAGATCAGTAATTTTGCTAGCACTATTTTCCAATAAAAACGTACAAAAGAAACTTACGAAATCATCATTGTTGTGATGGCACCTGCTGTGCTTTCTGCTGATCCCCTCCTTGTCCACTGCTTTGAGCAGATGGAGGCATCGTGGAGTGATAAGGATGTGGTGGGTACGGCTGATATTGTTGGGGCGGAGGTGGTGGCGGCATATACCCATACGGTGGAGGTGGGTAGTAATATTGACCTTGAGGGGGTGGGGGTGGGATACCTGGATAAGGGTAATGGTGCCCTTGTTGCATCTTCTCTGGACCACCCGAGCCTGAAGCCCCAGAAGATCCACCTTCTTGGGGTCGAATAACTGCACCCATTCTTTGAGGATCCATTGACGGATAAAATGCCCTGTCCTGCTGAGGTGGCGGTGGTGGAATATTAAAATACTGCATTTGGGGTGGATGTTCCTGAGACGTTCCTGGTGGTTGAACAAGTTGATTATGCTGCTGTGATATGACTTGTCTGGGTAACAAGCCACTGTGAGCCACTGATTGCTGCCTAGATCCGTCAGAGATGTCAGATTCGGGCTTTGGTGCTTGTGGTTTGCCCCACATTAGCTTTAGTCTAAGACCTTTTACAACCAACTTGTTTGAAAGTTCTTCAGCTGCCTTTTCTGCACCCTCTCGGGTAGTGTAGGCTACAAAGGCACAAGCTCGTTGGAGCACCATTTTTACCGACTCAATTTCACCGTGGGCGTAAAAGTGGTCCCTGAGGTCCTGCTCGGTGACTCTTGCATCAAGCCCACCTACGTATAGGGTTCTGATGCTCTCGTCATCAGGGGGTTCCAGAGAGGGCATCTCACCAGCCTTGTTCAGCAGTTTCAGTGCCACAGGGTCGTTAACTCTGTTATTATAAAGCAAACATCAGAGAAATATAATTCACAGACTCATTGGCCTGACATAAGAAGCTTTTAGACAACACAAAGGAAACACAATAAGTGAAAGAGTAAGAACCTGCGTTCACATTCATATTCATATTCATATTTGTCTTAAAAGGAACGGAAGGAAATATGAGTCCTCGGCTGGCCTTTCTAGGTCTCCAGGTTAAAATGGATGTGACTGGGTCTTGGGAACAAAAGTTCCTTTTGACTATTCCCCATCAAAGTTTCCAATATGATTGGGATAACATCAGTTAAAGAAGAAAAGGTGCAACAAAGCTCCTGCGATATCACAGGTACCTCTTGCAGAAATGAGATTAATCTGACATTCTAGTAATTAGTAGCAAGTGTCTCATAAAAGTTCTGAACATTTTCCCCAATTAGTTCAAGACTATGGAGCAAGTCTTATACTCTCTCCGTCCCGCTACAAACTACATACTTTGCCATTTAGGGCGTCCCACTACAAACTACACACTTCCAAAAATGGAAATTATGTAATATTTTTTATTCAATACAACCCACTTGTCATACTCGCAAGAACTATCCAACTACAATTTCCTACCCCACTTTCTCTCTCCTACCTCACTTTTCACTCACAACACCTACTCTACTAACACTTTTTCTTAATCTTCGTGCCCAATAGTAAGTGCGTAGTTTGTAGTGGGACGGAGGGAGTATATATCAATTTTAGATGCCTATGCAGCTCTAGTTTAATGTAAACCAAAGCAAAGGTTGCAACTTTAGATGCTCCATCCTGTGCTTATCTGCATCCATACTCAGTATGTAAAAGCATCAAGCTAACTCTTTCTCATTGTTTACTTTCCCCCCCCCCCTTCCCCTTATATATATGCATACATTACCATTATCATTTCTTGTATGGAGTAACAAATAAGAGGAGCAAGGTGGTTCTGACATCATTACACATCAAATCTACAATTTATTCTATCCTATTAAGGGAATATAGGATCCAGTTTGAAGTCCGCTATTTCTTTATTATGTAGGTTTTATCATTGAATATCTTATCTTTATTTGACATGGGACCATATGTTTCAGTGAAATCTTGCTCGAGATTGAACTTAAAAGAAATCAAATTAGGGAGGCAAAAAAGGAGCCACATTCAACAATGGGCACTCCACCAAACTCAATGCATCCCCTTTTGGGATGTTTTAGTATGTCTTTCTTCAATTCAGCTCAATCACTTTGGGTCCACTACAGAAATTCTTTGTTCAGCTTGTTCGGTCCAACAAAAAATCGTCAGTCAAGAAAACCATGAAACACATATTACAGGTTCATCACTGCTATACCCATTTATGCACATAGCTACGTTGAGACATAGATGCACAAGCGCGCGCGCACGCACACACACACACGGAGAGAGGGAGAGAGAGAGAGAGCATACCCATAGTAACGATCTTTAATATTTTGCTGCGATAACTCCCCAGTGACAGGCATCTCATGTCTGTAAGGACATTCAGCCCCTCTTGTGCATTCACCACGAATGAAGAAACTGCAAATGTGTGCTCTATTCCTCTTGTAATATGGAGTTGTTCTTTGAAGCTTCAAAATAGTATCATTTGGACGAGCCTTTCCATATGAAGATTCATAATCCAATCCAGCTCTCGCCTGCACACAATAAATATGTTATAATTTCTTAGTATTGCGTGCATCAAAATGATTAAAGACCGATACATGGAAAACAAGAAATATAGACCATTAAAAACAGGCTGCCCACAATATTTGATTAGAGAATGGTACGCTTACCCTGCGATCATGTTCCTCTGCAAAGAATTCTCTGTTCACATCACTTTTCGGAATAGAGTCATTGGAGTCGATGCTGAGTGCGGTGTCTCGAACCTGAACTGGCAGACCGTAATCAAGATCCAGGAGGCAAACTTGGCAAACATTTTTCAGCTTACTGCAAGTTTGACAGATCTCAGACTTCTTGTATCTTGCATCACGACCTGGCCTCCACCTAAAAACGGTGAAAGGCCTGGTGCAAATCTTGCACTCCTTATCATAATCAGCTTTTGTCTGTATCAAAGTCCAATTGTAAAATAAGATCATATGATACTCTATTGTTACTAGTAAGTTGTACAAATCAAAAGTGAAACTAAATGATATTAGTTCGGCACTATGCTATAATTTAGAAGTAAGATAAAATTGTTATAATGCATTATTAATAAACCCCCAGCTCGGGAATAAATGTCAAATGCGTGGTATTGCTTCATTGTGATGAATCAAATGTACATTAAAGCACAGGATTCTAACAATGCAGGCTCAATAGCGGTATACAAATCATGACATACTGCAGATGAGTACACTCATTTAGAGACGGTTCACTATGGATTATAACATTATAATTCTCTTTTTTGTCACATATATTGTTAGCAACAATTAACAGTACATAAGCAGAGTTCAAATGAAATTTGTAAGTTGTAACATGTCTAAGAGGGTTGTGACTGTTAATTTAAAAAACTTTGAAGCATATAACCCATAATGTAATGTCTTGCACCTCACCTTTTTATGTCACATGCCCCGAGAGAAATGAGTTTTAGAATAATGATTACGTAGTAAATTTGTACCATTTAACACATTACTATGGAGAAATATGTTAACTTTCCTTATAACCCAGCACACTTTTAGATATGAATATTACAACTCATTTAAAAAACATAATTTTTGCTAAGCTTCAACTCCAGGCAAACAATGAATATTTATATGCTTCAAGTAAACCATAACTACACACGTAAGTGCGCATCCTTCTGTAGGTAATCATAAATAGAATGGTACACTTTAAAGATACTAGATCAAACTTAAGCGTAGCGACATAATTACTTGATTACTATAAGTCAAAATTGGAACGGAATGGGAGAAGCATACATTTTTAACAATAAGAAACATGGCTCTAAAGAAATTACCATTCGAATGTATGGATTGTCACCGAGGCAAGACTGGCATATAATTGGAAAATCGGACCGTTCCCAACCATCAGCTTCCACATCTCTGAGCAATCTATGTGCCATAATTAAAGTAGATAAACGCCGCCTTCAACCTAAGGTATGCACCGCCCCAAACAAAAGGTTCATTCAACACATTAAATCAATTATAACAATGAGTCCTTCCCTCAAACCCTAGGAACAAAATCATACATTAACCAAATACAAACTTGAGTATTATATAATTCAACAACGTGAAATGGTTTCAGTGTTCATAATCAATAATTGTTGAAATGCTCCTTACGGGAAAATTGGAGATATGAGTGAGATGACAGAGGGAGGCGGAAGGAAAAGCGAGAATTACCTGAAGGAGTGGTTGGTCTGTAGAAGCCCTAGATCTCCAAGGATATGGCGGCGGCGGCGGCGGCGGCGTCGTTGTAATATGAAATATCTTCTCCTCCGCCTTCTCTCTTACCGGTTTCTGGCTTTCCGCTATCGTCTCCGCCTGTAAATATGTGATTATAGTTTTTTCGTTTCTTTTCGATTTTTGGCCCTAAGATGTTTTATGGTTTTCTTTTCTCAGATTATTGAGTCTTCGGGACAGGGATGGCCAAACCGGACCGAAATCGGAAAATTGGATCAAAATCGGATCGTAAAAGTTTGGAATCGGATTGAACCGGGGAGAAAATTGGAACCGGAGTAACCGAACCGGAGTCAACGACGGGCCGGTTAAGGGTCACCATTTTGGTGAATCGGACCGGAAAAAGCCCGAAATCGGATGAAAATTCCTTGGTTTTCAAGAGAACCGGACCGAAATCGGATCGAAAAAGCTCGGAACCGAACCGAATCGGGAAAAAAACCGGAACCGAAGTAACCGGACCGAAGTCAACGACGGAGCGATTAAGGGTCACCATTTTGGCGAACCGGAACCGACGATTTTCGACCCGAAACCAAATCGGAACCGATTTTGGTCATCCCTACTTCGGGACCTTTAAATACTTCCTCCATTTTTTGTTACTTTATTATCTAAAATATCAGTTGTTCTTGGTTATTTGATTATCTAAATTAAACAATGAGATTCACTTGCTATTTTCACAAAAAATATCGCTACCTAATTTCTCTTTCTTATTTTATTTTTCATACTTACAATTATAATTTATTTTTTTTAAATCTCCGTGTCATGTCAAGTCAAACTAAGAACCTTGAAATGGACGGTGGGAATATCATATAACTACAAACACCTTGCGATGGAAGGTTCTTATTTATTGGAGTAGTATTTTTTATTAAATTATTAATATATACTATAACTAGATAAAGGTTGAAGGGCTAACACACTTTTCCCGCTCAAGCTCAAATCTGTCCTAAAAATTGACCAAGTACATTAACCCAAACTATTAGTTATCGAAACATATGCAAGCTGAGTCTTTTTATATTACGCTTCTTCTCGATCTCTCTCCACTCCCTCTATCTCTTCACACTCTTTCATTCTGGTGCGTATATTACCTCTCACGTGAGAGAGAACTTTACACATTCGATTGAAAACTTTTAAGGTTTCTTCTATCATCGCATCTCCTACAAAAAAATTCTCTTTTCGGCTGTTAATCTCTCTTGTCATTCAGGATGTCCATCCTCGATATTTTTGTTTGAGAAACTACCATTTCCGATTCATCTGCAACTTTTCTCTCCCCTTTCAACTTTCCGAACTATTTGGGCACATAAAATGTTTAGTCGTTTCGTTTCAGACACGTATTGGACAATTTTCTAATGTCAGTGTTATTTTTGCCCTAAAATTTTAGAGCTTCTTTAAATATTTGTTTTGGGTGGATTACATGCAGCTTTGATTGAATTGGTATTAGACTTGCCCAACCAGTCCTGAACCGCCGGTTCGGACCGGAATCGGACCGGCCAAGAACCGGCAAGAAACCACAACCGCCTGAACCGTGAACCGCCCTTGAACTGAACCGTCGATTATCCGATCCGATTACGGTTTTTATTTTTCAAAACCAGTGAATCGGTGGTTCCTGAACCGTAAACCGGAACTGGCGGTTAACCGGCGGTTCAGAGGATAACGGCTATAATAACGGCTACTTGATATGGGCCGTTAATTAGGCTGGTCCGATGGTTGTTGTTACTTTCCTGTTAGATAACAGCTTTCTAGCCATTTTAGGGGCCAAAATGTAAAAAAAAAAAAAAGTTTTTTAAAAACTTTTTCTCTCCATTTTTTAACCTATAAATACCCTTCCCCTCCCTTCATTTTTTTCACACCATTCTCAACTCATTCTCTCAATCTCTCTCTCAATCTCTATATTATCTCAAAGTCTCCATAATTTCATTTTTTTTCCACATAATTCCATTATTTTCACAAAATTTCATTTTTTTACATAATTTCATTTTTTTTCACAAAAAAAAATGTCTTCATCTCGTGGCGTCGGTGGCGATAGGGGAAAGAAAAATGCAACCACTAGCAATCCACATCCATTTTTTTCCGCCGATGATTCCATTTGGGATAATATTAATATACAACCAAATGAAATGCTCGAATTGAGCGATGACGAAGTTGATACAATATTTTCAATGGTGGTCGTGGTCATACCCAAGGGAGTAACACTCAAACCCAAAGTGAAGCGCGAGATGGGGGTCAAATCCGAGGTCGAGGTCGAGGAGGTCGAACCACGGGGAGGTCCGACATCATGACCGTACACTTTACAAAAGTGTCAATTGAAGGTACCAAAAAATACACGATTTATTGCAACTATTGCACTTCCACATTTTCCTTTACCCATGGAGGTGGTTATGGGTCATTTAAAAGACACTTGGAGTCAAAGCACCCAAATCAAGTTGGAGATGCCCAAAATCAAACACAACTACAAGAATTTACGGAATCCTCACAAGGTACGTCTTCGCAATTATTTAAATTTGATAATGCAACATATAGAAGAAAAATTGCAAAATATACTGCTGCTAAAGGATTACCCTTTAATTTTGCTAATGATACATTATGATCTAATATGGCACAACTTTGTTTAAATTCCGCGGCTAAAGAAATTAATAAAAATACAAGTACTACTAATACTAAAGCCCAATATCTACAAGGGAAATTAACTTTAATTAATATGTTTAAAGATTTATCCCAAAAATTGTCAATATGTGCCGATATATGGAATGATCATTGGCAAACTCATAACTATTTAGAAATTACATGTCATTGGATTGATAGTAGTTGAAAATTACAAAAATGATTAATTGCATATAAATCTTTTGATACTGTTCATAACGCTCAAAATATTTTGTAACAAAATTGCTAGAGTTTTACAAGAATATGGATTAGTTCACAAAAAAATTTCAATTGGATTTGATAATACTGCTAATAATACTGCTAGTTTACCATCACTCATTGAAATTTGTCAACCATCCATTGGTGGTAAATTTTTTCATGTTAGGTGCATATGTCATATTTTAAATTTGTGCGTGCAAGATTGTTTATCAACTTTAAATGAACATGTAGCCCCAATTAAGGAAGTTCTTGCTTATGTAATGAGAAATCATAGTGTAACAAAATTGTGGATTAGATTTTACAAAACAAATAATATCCCAGCTAAAAGATTTTCCCTAGATGTTCCAAATCGATGAAATTCCACTTATAAAATATTATCAGACTCTTATGATTTCCGTGAACTATTGTGTCAGTTTATTCAACAAATAGATTATCCTACTATAATATTGCCTCATCAATGAGATGTTTGTCATAATTTAAAGAGAATTTTGAAAGTTATTAAAGAGGCTACCGTACAATTATCCGGTTTTTACTATCCCACTTCACCGATAGTTTTAGAACACGCCGCTAAAATTAGTTATATATTTATGCATTTTAAAGATTATCCAATTTTAGGTGAATGTATTAGTATGATGAGAACAAAATGGCTTAAATATTTTTTGAACATTCCCCCATTGTTTTAGTAGCTAAACTATTAGATCCTAGGATAAGAGAAGATGGTTTAGAACAAATACTTGAATATTATTATAAGAATCTATTTTCCACCGGCATTGATTTTAACTTAGATAGACCTATCCCAAAGGCAAAAGTCGTTGTAACTGAGACTAAAAATATTGTATATGCACTTTATAGAGAATATTATGATCTTTTTGGTAATATCGTTTATCCTAGTAGTGAAAATGTAGGTGGTAGTAGTTCTCACGATGATAGCGATCCCTTTAACTTTATAGATAATTTAATTAGTTCTAGAAGTCAAAAACGTCAACGAGGTGGCTCGACTTATGTTGAACTTCAAAATTATTTAACCACTTCTTTTGAGCCTATAGAAGAATTTGATATTGTAAAGTGGTGGGCACGAAGGGCAAACAACTATCCTATTCTATCCTTGATAGCAAAGGAGATCCTAGTCGCTCCCGCCTCAACCGTCGTCGTAGAAGAAGTATTTAGTGTAGGAGTGTGTGTCTTGTCCAATCGAAGGTCAAGGTTGTTTCCATATAATTTAGAATATCAAATGGTGCTTGGCGATTGGCGTAAAGCCGAACTACGACTTCAAAATAAAAAAAGTAGTTCCGATGAGGAGGAGGCCTTTGATGAAGATACATCGGGAAGCGAAGCTGAATGAACTACGCCGCTCTTTAGACTTTAGATTAGGTTAATTGTAATTTTATAGATTAGACTTTAGATTAGGTTTATTTTTATTTAATTATAATAGTTAGATTGAGGTAAAGGCTCCTAAATGTCCCCCCTTATTTATAAAAAGATAATGTTGGTTGTCCCCCTCTCTGTAATTTTATTTTAATTAATAAAATTTAAGGGTACCGTCCCTTTTTCTTTTATATACTTTCGTTTATTTTTAAAAAAAGTTAAGTTTTATTTCTTTCAAAATTCATAACTTTTTTATATAATTTTTTGCAAAAAATGTATGTAGTGAACAAAAGTCTAAAATAGTCTTCTTTATCCAAAAAAAATTTTTTTTTAAAAAAAAGTTAACTTTTTATAGAATTTAACAAAACTGTTAAAAAGTTAAATATTTTTTGAAAAAACTGTTAAAAATTTAACTTTTTTATTCAAAAACTGTTAGAAATTAAAACTATATCTCTTAGCCTTTTTTTCATTTTCTTTGTTTTGCCTCATAGGGTCCCGCGAATCCAGAAGTGAAGGCTTTGCTTACAAAGCGCATTTTCTCAAGTATCTCTTAGCCTTTTTTCCTTTTCTTTGTATTGCTTCTGAATCCAACTTTGTATTCTTATGTTAAATTTATTTATATTTGGAAATGAAACTATATCTCTATGTCCCAAAATGAATGACCAAATAATCAAAAAAAAATGATAAAATTTTGATCATTCATTTTGATACAGAGGTAGTATGTTATAAGGAAATAAAGACAATTAGATGGACGAGGAGTGACCAACACAAAGAAATAAAAAATTACATGAGGCCTAAAGATTACATTTTTAATACCGATGAATTTTGTTTAATTCACAATTGAATTATGTTTTTGATGTGCAGTTTTTGAAACCAAAATGACTAGAAGCTGTTGGAAATAGATAACGGAAAGTTAAGTTTTAACTTAACGTTGATCTAGTTTTCTAACGGAAGTTCGTTATTTGTTAACGAAACTAGTTACAAAATGTATTCTACATTTGTTGTAGATTATTAAACTCATTTAATGTCTCAAAACCATTTAGGGTGAATGAGAATTAATGACAATGGTCTTTTGTAACTTAACGAGAGTTAATTAAAGGATGTTTAGTTTTGTTTGATGAGCTCGGCCGAGCAGAGTCCTTGACTCGGCCGAGCAGAGCACATAAATTGGCCAAAGTCTCTGGAAAAGTTTGCTCGGGCGAGGCTTATGCCTGCTCGGCCGAGCAGTGTGATTTGCACGGCCGTGCAAGTCTCTTGACTCGGCCGTGCAGCCTGGTGCTCGGCCGTGCGAGTTCCTTGACTCGGCCGAGCAGATCCTGAACAGTCACTATTTCAAACAGAAAGTTGTGTCTCTTCGTGGGAAAAGACACAAACCCCTTGACTCTCTATATATACCTTCCCCTCCGAATTTCAATTTGCATATACTGTATTTCTACCCTTCCTACCCTCTAATAAGATAGATTAACATACCCAAATTATTGCATATTGTTGCATTCAATCCTTCAAAGTCCAAAGTTCAAAACAAAGTGTTGTTCGTTAGAGTAATTGATTTGGAGTGCTCCTATCATTTACTTGTAAGTCGTTTTATCTTACTAGAAGATTGCCATATAAACCTTAAGCACCTGTGCGGGGCAATAACTTCTTACGGAGATTGTATTAAATACAAGACTCGACTTGATTTCTTTGTTTTCAATCTCCGTTATCTTTTTCTATTAAGATTCTAGTAAAGTTCTTGAGAAGCCTACACAATTGTCCAACAATCGTAAGAAGTTATTAACGCTTCTTCAAGATCATCAAGATGGCAAATGAGAAAGATTCCACCGAATCAAGTCAAGGGAATGTGACGCCTCCTTCGCAAGGTGATACTACATTCAACCATGTTGCTCCCGCTCCTACAACTCATCACCTCGGTCATGGTGAGAAACCCGCAAAATTCACTGGTGTGGATTTCAAGAGATGGAAACAGAAGATGCTCTTCTACTTGACCACCTTAAGCTTGCACCGCTTCTTAAAGGAAGATTCTCCGGCGGTGGAAAATGGTGATCCCGATCCCCAAAGGCAAATGGCAAAGGAGGCTTGGGCTCACGGTAATTTTCTTTGTAAGAACTACATCTTAAATGGACTTGACGATGCACTATACAATGTGTATAGTACCGTCGAGTTAGCCAAGGCGTTGTGGAACACCTTGGAAAGGAAGTACAAGATAGAAGACGCCGGGTCAAAGAAATTTGTCGTCGGTAAGTATCTTGACTTCATGATGGTCGATTCCAAATCAGTAACAACTCAAGTAGATGAATTCCAAATCATTCTACATGGGCTTGATGCCGAGGGAATGATCATGAATGATCCATTTAAGGTGGCCTCTATAATTGAAAAGTTGCCGCCTTCGTAGCATAAACGCAAAGAGATGTCCTTGGAAGACATTGTTGTTTGTCTTCAAATTGAAGAGAACAATAGAATCAATGAGGCCAAGGTTGCTAAGGGCAAGATGGAGGCAAAGGTCAATCTCGCCGAGGCTAGCACAAGTGGCACAAAGAGAAAGCATTCCGAAAATGCCGGGAATGCTAAGAAAGGGAAGAAGAAGGGCTCGAAGAAATTCAAAGGGTCTTGCTATAATTGTGGCAAACCGGGCCACTTGTCAAGGGATTGTCGTCTCCCGAAGAAAGAGGCGAATAATGTTGACCACATGGACCTAGACTTTGCGGCAATGATCTTTGAGGCCAACGTTGCAAATTTGGAGGAGAATCCTAAAGCTTGGTGGATAGATACCGGTGCTACCCGCCATATTTGTGGCAATAAGGAGAGTTTCTCCTCCTATACTCCCATCTCCGAAAGAAAGCTCTACATGGGAAATTCTGCGACCTCCAATGTTCAAGGCATTGGAAACGTGATATTGAAGATGACTTCCGGAAAAGAAGTAACCTTGTTGGATGTGCTGGATGTCCCAGACATCCGTAAAAATTTGGTGTCCGGCGCTTTGCTTAGTAAGGCCGGATTTAGACTAGTATTTGAATCCGACAAATTTGTACTAACCAAGAATGGTTTGTTTCTTGGAAAAGGTTACCTCGAGGAGGGCCTTTTTAAAATGAATGTAATGACTGTGATCCGCCAAAGTGCGAAGAATAAAAATTGTGTTTCTTACGTTTATTTGTCGGAAAGTTCTAATTTATAGCATGATAGATTAGGACATGTAAACCTCGACACCATAAAGAAATTAGCGAGACAAGATTTAATCTATATGACTAAATCCGACTCGACTAATAGGTGCGAAGTTTGTGTTGAGGCAAAAATGACAAAGTCGCCATTTAATGCCATACAAAGAAACACAACTCCTCTCGAGTTAATTCACATCGACATATGTGATTTGAAACTTGTGCAAACTCGAGGAGGTAAAAAGTACTTCATTACATTTATAGATGATTGCACTAAGTATTGCTATGTCTATCTCTTAAGAAGTAAGGATGAAGCCTTAGGGGCTTTTGAGACTTATAAGAAAGAAGTTGAGAATCAACTTAACTTGAAGATTAAGAAAATTAGAAGTGATAGAGGTGGAGAATATGAAGCACCATTTGAAGGATTATGTTGGGAATCCGGCATAATTCATCAAACAACGGCTCCATATACCCCTCAATCTAATGGAGTTGCTGAACGCAAAAACCGTACTCTCAAAGAGATGATGAATGCGCTTTTGATAAGTTCAGGCTTACCCGACAACTTGTGGGGGGAAGCAATACTCACTTCTAATTATGTTCTTAATAAAATACCCAAGAAAGGTATTGATAAAACGCCCTATGAATTGTGGCATAATCGTAGGCCATGTTTTAAATACCTTAAAGTGTGGGGGTGTTTGGCCAAGGTTGAAGTACCTAAGCCGAAACAAGTCAAGATTGGTCCAAAGACCATTGACTGTGTCTTTATTGGATATGCCAATAATAGTAGTGCCTACCGTTTCATAGTGCACAAATCGGACATTCCTGATATGCATGTAGGAACTACTATAGAATCAAGGAATGCGGTATTCTTTGAAAACATTTTTCCGGTTAAGGACAGGAAAGATGTAGGTTCTAGTAAGAGAACATATGAGTCTCCAACCGGTCCTTCTCAAATAGAAGATGAAGAACCGAGACGTAGCAAAAGGACAAGAGTGGAAAAGTCTTTTGGTCCTGATTTTCTATCTTACATGCTAGAAAATGAACCAGCAACTGTTAAAGAAGCTTTATCCGGTCCGGATAGTTCGTTCTAGAAAGAGGCTATTAACAGTGAAATAGAATCCATAATGCTCAACAATACTTGGGAATTAGTTGATCTCCCTCCAGGTTGCAAATCATTAAGTTGCAAATGGATCCTTAAAAGGAAGTATAAGGCGGATGGATCAATCGAAAAGTACAAAGCTAGGCTAGTTGCCAAAGGCTTTAGACAGAAAGAGGGATATGATTTCTTCGATACATACTCCCCTGTCACAAGGATCACATCAATTCGTGTTCTCATAGCTATTGCAGCAGTGCATAATCTTGAGATACACCAAATGGATGTGAAGACTGCTTTCCTAAATGGAGAACTTGATGAAGAAATTTACATGGAACAACCCGAAGGGTTTGTAGTTCCTGGTAAAGAAAGAAAGGTGTGTAAACTTGTAAAATCCTTGTATGGACTCAAACAAGCACCTAAACAATGGCATGAGAAGTTCGATAGAACCATGTTATCGAATGGATTCAAGATTAACGAATGTGACAAATGTGTCTACATTAAAGGAACATCTGAATCATTCGTTATCGTTTGTCTTTATGTAGACGACATGCTCATAATGGGAAGTAATCATGATTTGATCATGAATACCAAAGGCATGTTAAAGAAGAACTTTGACATGAAAGACATGGGATTAGCTGATGTAATATTAGGGATAAAGATCTCTAGAACATCTGAAGGATTAGTTCTTTCACAATCCCATTACCTAGAGAATGTTCTTCGGAAATTCAATGTCTTTGATGACCCTCCGGCTAAGACACCTGTAGACTTGGCTCTACATTTAGCCAAGAACAAAAGGGAACCAGTTTCTCAACTGGAATATGCAAGAATAATTGGTAGTCTGATGTACTTAACGAATTGTACACGTCCAGACATTGCATATTCAGTAAGTAAACTAAGTAGGTTCACAAGCAATCCTAGTACTGATCATTGGAAAGCACTAATGAGAGTACTAAGATATTTAAAGTATACATTAAATCATGGGATACTTTACAAGAAATATCCAGCAGTATTAGAAGGATACTGTGATGCCAATTGGATATCGGACACGAAAGACTCTAAGTCCACGAGTGGATATGTATTCACAATAGGTGGAGGATCAGTGTCATGGAAATCCTCCAAACAGACATGCATAGCCAGATCCACAATGGAGTCTGAGTTTATCGCATTAGATAAAGCTGGGGAAGAAGCAGAATGGCTTAAGAACTTCCTGGAGGATATTCCTTGTTGGAACAAACCTGTGCCTGCTGTACTAGTCCATTGTGATAGTCAATCAGCAATTGGAAGGGCACAGAATAGTATGTACAATGGTAAGTCTAGACATATTCGTCGTAGACACAATACTATTAGACAGTTGATCAAGAATGGCGTTATCACTATTGATTATGTGAAATCATGTGATAACCTAGCGGATCCATTTACCAAAGGTATAAATCGAGATCAACTGTATAAACTGTTAAGGGGAATGGGTTTAAAACCCACAACAAAAGAACTTATAGCGGACACTCAACCTTGAGAAATGGAGATCCCAGGCCCTTGGTTCAATGAGACAACCAAGTTATAAGTTCTAGTAGAGTTACTTGGAAACAACAACTCGGCTTATTAACCTGGAGATGTTGAATACTCATTCCCAGAACATCCAAGTACAAGCACATGCAACAGTGGTAAGGATAAGTTGAGAAAACTTTTAATGATTTCTATACCTACGGGTGGAGTAGTGCATGATACTTCTTATAGTGAGAATCACCTATATAAGCGAGAGGTAATTAGGCCGCCTCTAAATGAACGCTTATGAATGAGATACGGTCCAGGGCCAAAATGGACAAAACGTGAGAACAACAATTGTTAGAGTTGTTATTATGTGAGTATTATTGTCTTGGTATACATCCGACAGTCACTGGTTCAAAGCGACTCGCTACCAAATGGCTAGTATATCCGATAATATTTCACTAGGGAAGATTCAAGGCCACAAGCTATCTATCCCGATGTAATAATAGTTCGCCGGAACTTTGGACGAATTTGCATACATGCATTAATTGTCATTCATGTGGGGGATTGTTGGAAATAGATAACGGAAAGTTAAGTTTTAACTTAACGTTGATCTAGTTTTCTAACGGAAGTTCGTTATTTGTTAACGAAACTAGTTACAAAATGTATTCTACATTTGTTGTAGATTATTAAACTCATTTAATGTCTAAAAACCATTTAGGGTGAATGAGAATTAATGACAATGGTCTTTTGTAACTTAAGGAGAGTTAATTAAAGGATGTTTAGTTTTGTTTGATGAGCTCGGCCGAGCAGAGTCCTTGACTCGGCCGAGCAGAGCACATAAATTGGCCAAAGTCTCTGGACAAGTTTGCTCGGGCGAGGCTTATGCCTGCTCGGCTGAGCAGTGTGATTTGCACGGCCATGCAAGTCTCTTGACTCGGCCGTGCAGCCTGGTGCTCGGCCGTGCGAGTTCCTTGACTCGGCCGAGCAGATCCTGAACAGGCACTATTTCAAACAGAAAGTTGTGTCTCTTCGTGGGAAAAGACACAAACCCCTTGACTCTCTATATATACCTTCCCCTCCGAATTTCAATTTACATATATTGTATTTCTACCCTTCCTACCCTCTAGTAAGATAGATTAACATACCCAAATCATTGCATATTGTTGCATTCAATCCTTCAAAGTCCAAAGTTCAAAACAAAGTGTTGTTCGTTAGAGTAATTGATTTGGAGTGCTCCTATCATTTACTTGTAAGTCGTTTTATCTTACTAGAAGATTGCCATATAAACCGTAAGCACATGTGCGGGGCAATAACTTCTTACGGAGATTGTATTAAATACAAGACTCGACTTGATTTCTTTGTTTCCAATCTTCGTTATCTTTTTCTGTTAAGATTCTAGTTAAGTTCTTGAGAAGCCTACACAATTGTCCAACAGAAGCTGCTTCAAGCATGAGCATGAATTTGGTATATTTTGGTATTCACGTGTGTGAATATTAATGATATTTTTGTTCTTCACTTTCTTTCTATTGATTTTAGGTGATTTAGGGAGAAATACTTTGATAAAATTCAGGTGAGAAAAATAGCCATTTTTTTTTTTTTGCTTTTAGTTCTATTTTATGCTT
This sequence comes from Adenophora triphylla var. japonica, assembly GCA_022495995.1. Taxonomy (NCBI): domain Eukaryota; kingdom Viridiplantae; phylum Streptophyta; class Magnoliopsida; order Asterales; family Campanulaceae; genus Adenophora; species Adenophora triphylla. The sequence continues at coordinate 786,562 of JAFEMH010000027.1, forward strand.
TTAATGTCACGGTTGGTCTGTTGCACTTTATTAACGCTAATTTGCATCTTATTTTGTTTGTGTTGTTTAAGCCCTGTATTTGTGCTCTTATTTTGACGATTTTCATGATCTTATTGATAATAAATGTGCAATCAAGGTTAGTGTGACATGTTTACGGGATTTTATTTTTAATGTTGATTAATATATGGATTACTTATCTTGATTATTCTATTAGGGGTTTGTGGGTATTATGATATCGGCACTTCAGCGGTAGACTTGAATTGGTACAGAGTGAGGAGTGAAGATGAAGGTGTAACATATGCGAGAATATGCGGGGATATGGTGCTACTGATATTTTGGAAATGGAACTAGCATTACTTGAACAAACAAATAAATGCATCTACATTTACATTATGTTCATTGCTGTGATTTTTTCTCCTTTATATTCCAACAATATGAAGCATGCCGTTTGTTGTTCTTATTCAAGATGGGATGTACGATGAACATGACTATTAACATTGCAATTATTACGAGCAATTACGAACAAAGCTATTTTTAAAGGGTGAAAAACTACACCAGTAGTTTCATCCTTTTTGTTTCGGGCTAATTGCAATTTGGTGACCTAAGTTTTACACATAGTTGCAATACCGCAGCCAAGAGTTCAATTTAGTCAATCAATGCCCTAAGTTTGCAATTTTTAGCAAATTGGTATAAAAACTAACGAAATCGTTAATTTTTTGACGGGATGAATTCCATGTGCCTTTCACGTGAGTATGTAAGGGGTAATTTCGTCATTTCATGGTCCATATGCAAGGCAAGTTTGAACACATCGTTGAGTTCCCCTTCTCCTTCTACATAACACCGTCAACAACCAACCCTAGACCTCCATTAATTCCTTGTGCCCATCTCCTCCTTAAAAGTGAACTAGACTCTCTTTAGTACTACTTCTTCTCCATCTTTCTGTACTACTTGTCAGATAGAATGAATTGCCGATGTGGGTTAATAGCAAGAGAACAAACCTCTTGGACTGATACAAATCCTGGTAGGAGGTTCGTCAATTGCCCAAATAATGGGGTAAGTTTTAATTTTCAAATGTGTATATGAATTTTGAATTCTATTTGAGAAATTTACAGTCAATTGATTTAGAAAATTTAATGGTCTAATTTTTCTTTAATTGCAGACTCGGAATGGGTACAATTTTTTCGATTGGATAGATCCACCCATGTGCTTTAGATCTACTATGATCATACCTGGTTTGCTGCGCAGAAGGAATCGCTTGGAGCTAACAGTTGCAAGCCAGAGGAAGAAGATATCAATTAAAATGATTTTGCTTGTTTTGTCCTGGTTTTTTTTTTTTGGGAGGTAGGGTTGGAAATGGGTTAGAAAGTACTCTTTATGTATGAATCCATGTATGATTTTGCTTGTTTTGTCCCGGTTGTGTTTGAATATGGATGATTATGACAAAGTACTCTTTATGTATGAATCCATGTATTTGAAAGTAATGTTTGGATTTGTGTGAAATGTAATTGAATGTAATGTTTGGTTATGTATTTGTATGAAATGTAATGTTAAGTTTCAAAATTATCTGTATGAGCAAATTCTGAACCTAGAAAAATAGGGCACAAACCACATGTCCATAAACATTCAACTTTCATAACATCATTTGGACATAATCAAAAGGCATGAACAAACCCAAAAGAGCCCAAAGTAAAAAGGCATAAACCACTGCCTTACTGCCTTATACAACTTGTTTTCTACCAATGTGACCAAATCAAAGGGCATAAACAAACCCAAAACTGCCCTGTACAACCTGTTTTGTACTAAAACCAAAGTAAAAGGGCATAAACAAATCCAAAAGAGCCTATAAAATATATGTACCAACATTAACAGCAAAAACACAAATGCATACACAAATCTCAATCACATTATCCGTTGGACTTGAGGTTCTTTCTTAAGTTTCTTCTTTCCTCCTCCTGAACCACTTCCACTTGCACCTCCCTTCTTTGCTTGAGCTTTAAACTGAGACAAGGTAACATAATCCCCCCCCCATTTGAATGTATCCTTCCTTATGTTGAGATTGACTATCTTTTGCTGGTGAAGATGGTCCAATCTCTCCAAAGCTCTTATTAATTGCAGCCTTCTCTCTTCCAGATGGAACAACCATTTGCATCACCCCTGGTGAAGGTACATTACACTCTTTATTCACTAAACATGGTGGGGACTGAGTTGCAGGGGGTGGGGACTGAGTTGTAGGGAATGGTGGTTGAGTTTGAGTAAAGAGCACCTAATAAAACAAGAGAGAGAGAGAGAGAGAGAGAGAGAGAGAGAGAGAGAGAGAGATTTGTTGTTAGTATTAAATAGTTAGAAGACTGAGCTTGAATTGACCAAAGTAAAAAAACTGTACTTGCCTCCTCTGGTGAAACATTTAAATTCCCAACATTGGCTTTTCTCTTCATTGGACTCTTTTTCAACATTTCCTCTTCAACCTAACAAAAAATACAAGTTAAAATCTGAACCATAAAGCATTTATAAAACCTGCCTTGCACATGGACTCTTTATAGAATTCGAAATTCATATACACATTTGAAAATTAAAACTTACCCCATTATTTGGGCAATTGACGAACCTCCTACCAGGATTTGTATCAGTCCAAGAGGTTTGTTCTCTTGCTATTAACCCACATCGGCAATTCATTATGGCTGACAAGTAGTACAGAAGGATGGAGAAGAAGTAGTACTAAAGAGAGCCTGGTTCACTTTAAGGAGGAGATGGGCACAAGGAATTAATGGAGGTCTAGGGTTGGTTGCTGACGGTGTTAATGTAGAAGGAGAAGGGAACTCAACGATGTGTTCAAACCTGCCTTGCACATGGACCATGAAATGATGAAATTACCCCTTGCATACTCACGTGAAAGGCACATGGAATTCATCCTGTCAAAAAATTAACGATTTCGTTAGTTTTTATACCAATTTGATAAAAATTGCAAACTTATGGCATTGACCGACTAAATTGAACTCTTGGTTGCGGTATTGCAACTATGTGTAAAACTTAGGTCACCAAATTGCAATTAGCCCTTTTTGTTTCTTACTACTAAGATTAAGTTAAGTCTATAATTGTGAGGACCCCGACCCGGAACCTAACACGTGTCCCGAGCTGGAGCGTCCCCAAAAGAACTCAAATCACCTAAACTTTTAAAAACTTTGATTTAACTTGCACACTTAAACATTCTTAACAAAATCATTATAAACTAACTCCATTCCTCTCCACTTGGAGGAAGAGTTGAACAACTTTAAAAGTAACAACCTGTTTTAGTTACAAAAGATTTCGGTTATAACGTAGAAACTAAGTTTTTATATACACAAACTCCATAAAGAAATTATACCAAAATACATCTTTCTACGCCAACCTATACATACCCCGACAATCCCAAAATACCCCTTCCAAACTCCTTTCAGTCCTTACTTGGCCGGTCCGCCTGTCTCGGGATCTAAAAACATTAAAGGGAGAGGGGTGAGAATAAATCTCAGCAAGCTATTATGAATGCAGCAATATGCCAAGTAAGATGCAACACATAACAAGGTGCATATAACACATTGGAAAAGCTGTAAACACCTTACATTACCTCGGTTTACCTTTTCCCGTCTGAACCATAGTCGTACAACATTGGAGATAAAACCCCACTCATTAGTGAACTGCTTGAGCATTATTCACTTCTTATAAGATCCGTTTTTCAGGAAACCATATAAGATACTAGCAACTCTGTAAGGATTTTGGCTAAATACAGATGCTATAACCCCAATCTGTGGCCACAGAAGGGAACGGTCACAGGCATAACATAATCTGATCACATTAGGTCACACTTTCCATAATTGATCGTATTATGCTATACCCCCAAACATCAGCTGATTAACACAAGTTCAAGCACATAATAGTTACTTGAAATAAAATCCACTAAAGGGATAAGAAATATAACCACATGGTAAATTATACTCATGTTCAACCAATACCATAGTGCAACATTTATTTAATACACTATGCATAGTACAATCAATGAATATGGATTCAAGTAAGGCAACAAGGTATCATCAACCAACCCTACATTGTCAATATACAACAATACATGGCCTCTATAAAGGTCCAGGCTCAATTTACCACATTGGAGTCACATTGGTTAAGTTGCCAAACAAGGCTGCCAAGCCTCTTTCCGAGTAATAATTAAAGTACTTCCACAATTTCATTTTAACCAAATAAGATATCATTGTGTAGATAAAGTATTCTACTTTAATCTAAGTTAAACAGGGTTCATTTATATTCTAGGTAGATTAGGTTTAGACAGCTTTAAAAATGGTTAAGAGTCACCAGGCCAGGGCACGACTCATGCCCAGGGCACGACTCGTGCCCATTTGACCTCCTTCAGATACAGTCGTCCCTAATAGGGCACGACTTAAGTTTACCATGTCTCACGACTCGTCCCACCCTCAGGCACGACTCGTGCCACAGGGCATGACTCGTGCCCTGAACCCAGAATTCAGAACAGAACTGGAAATACATCAGTAGCTACACCAAGTTGACCCAAACCAAGTTTCCTCTGTTTTGTGAACATAAAAGGGGTTACTAAACTTCACAAATCTCACACTAAATCATTTAAACCAAAGTAGTATAGACCTAGATCACTTACAACTTGATTTCTTACCCATTTCACCAATACATTCCAAGTTTAACATCCTTAATTCCACTTAAATCATACTCTCTTACTCTTTATCCTCTTCCATGAACAACAACACTATATCTATGTCCTTAACCCATTTCTCAACTCCAAGAAAGTGTTCCAAATCATCAAACAACAAGTATCACAAACAATATCAACATTTAACCATTTTATGAGCAAGTTTGAAGGGAAGTCATAACAACTCACCTTAACACCACGAGATGAAATAAAGATTTTTCTAGCTTGATGTGCTCCCCTCGTCGCCCCGAACAAGAATATGTAAACGGATCGTCAAATGAGAAGGAATTGGAATTGTTATGATTTTTAGAAGGAAGGATTTAGTAATGGGTTTTCCATGGAGATTTTTGAGGAGATTGAAGAAGATGATTGAGGGAATGGGGAGGTTAACGTAGAGAATGATGAAAAAGTGAGAGGCATGGCCTCCCTTGACCAACATTAATGAAATCTTTCCACTATCTCCAATTAAGTCCCCCAAGATCCAAGGTAGTACAACTATCACCTCAATTTCTCTCCTTTACACAAAGACACCCCAACCACTCATATTTATTTATTTTCACTTATTATAACTTCACCAAATTACTTTATCTTATTTCCAAATTAAATCCTAAAGCTTTAAGTTATCTCCTAACCATCTTAACTTAGCATAAACAATCAAAGACATAAAGTAAGCACATAAAGTCAACCATTTACATAAAATGCATATAATGGGATGCTAAAATAGTGCCTAGGTTTAGGGTCGTTACACTCACTCCCCCTTAAAGAAAATTCGCCCCGAATTTTAAAAAGACTTACTTGAACGTTCAAACAACCAAGGATATTTCTCTTTCATTTTCGACTCTAGCTCCCACGTTGCTTCCTCAATGGTATGATTCTTCCATAGGATCTTCACTACCGGAATGCTCTTAGTTATCAATTCCTCAACCTGAAACTCCAAGACTCTCAACGGTACTTCAACATATGACATATCCGCCTGAATCTCATCGGGAGGAGAACTCAATATATGGGAGGGATCATGAAAATACTTTCTCAACATCGAAACATGAAACACATCGTGAAGTAATGAAAAGGATGGAGGAAACGCCAACCGGTAAGCCAATTCCCCAATCTTTTCTAAAATCTCAAACGGACCAACAAATCTCAGAGCCAATTTACCCTTATTACCAAATCTTTTAATTCCCGTCCTCGGAGAGACCTTCAAAAACACGAAGTCACCCACTTGAAAGGATAAATCTCGTCTTCTATTGTCGGCATAGCTTTTCTGTCTACTCTGAGCTGTCTTTGATCTATCACGAATCACCTTGATTTTCTCCGTCGAATCTCGAACCAAATTCGGCCCCCAAAGCCTTGCTTCACCAACCTCGTCCCAACACATAGGAGATCTACACTTTCTACCATACAATGCCTCATACGGATCCATCTCAATACTAGACTGATAACTGTTGTTGTACGCAAACTCAACTAACGGTAGATGATCTTCCCAAGACAATTGAAAATCCATCACACAAGCCCGTAACATATCCTCAAGTATCTGAATGGTTCTCTCGGACTGACCGTCGGTTTAAGAATGAAATGTCGTACTAAAACATAGCTTAGAACCCAAAGATTCATGTAATGCTCTCCAAAATCTAGAAGTGAATCTCGAATCTCTATCGGAAACAATACTAACTGGAACCCCGTGAAGTCTAACAATCTCCTTCATATACAACTGAGCTAACTTCTCCATCGAGAACTTGGTTGACACCGGAAGAAAATGAGCCGACTTTGTCAATCTATCCACAATAACCCCAAATAGCATCCATCTTCTTCGCGATAAGAGGTAGTCCGGTTACAAAATCCATTGAAATTCCTTCCCATTTCCACTCCGGAATGTCTAACGGTTGAAGTAGCCCCGCCGGTCTCTGATGCTCGGCCTTGATTTGTTGACAAGTTAGACACTTAGACACATAATCTGCAATCTCCCTCTTCATCCCATTCCACCAATATCCACGTTTCAAGTCTTGATACATTTTCGTACTACCCGGATGAATGGCAAACTTGGACTTATGACCATCCTCTAGAACACGCCTCTTGATTTTCGGTGATGAAGGAACACAAATCCGGCTTTGAAAAGTTAAGATTCCATCTCTATTCAACGCGAACTCCCCGGCTTTCCCATCTTGCACTTGGCCCAAAATTTTCTTTAACTCCGGATCATTCTGTTGAGCTTCCTTCAAATCCCCATACAAAGTAGGAACTGCTCACACGTTCGCAATTATTATTTCACTCCTCAACTCTCGGGAACTCAAAGTTGACACATAAGCCTTTCGGCTAATCGCATCTGCCACTACATTTGCCTTCCCCGGATGATATGAAATCACACAATCAAAATCCTTCAAGAACTCTAGCCATATTCTTTGTCGGTTATTCAACTCCTTTTGTGTGAACAAATACTTCAAACTCTTATGGTCGGTGAAAATCTCAAATTTTGCCCCATAAAGATAATGTTTCCATTTATGCAACGCAAACACAATCGCAGCCAATTTCATGTCATGAGTAGGGTAATTATGTTCTGCCGATGATAACTTCCTAGAGGCATACGCAATCACTTTTCCATTTTGCATTAGTACACATCCCAACCCTGCCTTCGAGGCATCATTGTAAATAACAAAATTCTCGCAACCATCCGGAAGAGTAAGAACGGGAGCCGATGTCAACCTTTTCTTCAACTCATTAAAACTTGCTTCACATTTGGAATCCCATACAAAAGATACATCTTTCCGAGTCAACCTTGTACACGGAGTTGCAATTCGAGAAAAACCCTCAATGAACCTTCGGTAGTACCCCGCCAAACCGATAAAGCTACGAACCTCAGTCACAGTTGAAGGTTGCTTCCAATTGACTACAGCTTCGATTTTTGAAGGATCCACGGATATTCCCGAACTCGACACTACATGCCCCAAGAAAGAGATCTGCTCGAGCCAAAACTCGCATTTGCTAAACTTGGCGAACAACTGCTTCTCACGAAGAACCGATAAGACAATCCTCAAATGATTTTCATGCTCTTCTCGGGATTTAGAGTAGACAAGAATGTCATCTACGAACACCACTACAAAGCTGTCGAGATACGGCTTGAAGATACGGTTCATCATATCCATGAATACGGCCGGAGCATTAGTCAACCCGAAAAGCATCACCACGAACTCATAGTGACCATATCTCGTTCTGAAGGCTCTCTTTGCAATATCATCTGGTCTAATCTTCAACTGATGGTATCCGCTTCTCAAATCAAGTTTAGAGTAGATAACGGAACCTTGAAGTTGGTCAAACAAATCATCTATATGCGGAAGAGGGTATTTATTCTTTATGGTTGCTTGGTTCAACAAACGATAATAAATACATAATCTTAAGGTACTATCCTTCTTCCGGACAAATAAAACCGGTGCTCCCCACGGTGACACACTTGGGCGAATAAAACCTCAGTCTAACAATTTTTGCAACTGAGTCTTCAACTCTTTTAATTCCGCCGGAGCCATTCTATAGGGTGCTTTAGAAATAGGTGCGGTATCGGGCACTAGGTCAATACAAAACTCTACCTCGCGATTCGGAGGCATAAAATACTCACTTGAAAACACATCACTAAATTCATTAACAACCGGGACATGAGCTAATTCAGGGGACTTCTTACTTGAATCTACCACATAAGCCAAGTACCCCGCACACCCCTTAGATAGCATTTTTCTAGCCTTTAAAGCAGAAATAACATGTATACCGAACATAGATTTGTCCGCATCAAATATAAAAGTAGGCACATAAGGCATAGTAAATGAGACTCGCTTTCTACGACAGTCTACCAAAGCATGACACTGACTCAACCAATTCATCCCAAGAATCACATCAAAGTCACGGATTGGTAACTGTACCAAATCCACTGGCAATACATGCCCACATATAGTCACATCACAATCATGATAGATCAAAGAAGATGCGAGGCACTCTCCCATAGTAGAAACCTCCAACACATAAGGCATAGATTCAGGCAATATATGTAATGAAAATGCAAAATGAGATGCCACAAATGAATGGGAAGAACTAGGATCTATAAGAATGCGGGCCTTAACTCCTGAGACAGGAACTATACCTCAAATGACAGCATTAGGATCGACCTCTCCTCTACCCAAGCCGAACACTCGACCTTGCACTCTATCCTTGGATTTCCCTTCAATATCTCTTTTCACACCACCACCTTGTCCTCCTTGTCCGCTACCCGAAGCTTGCCTTCGTTGCCACTTAGGACAATTCTTCCTAAAATGACCGGTTGCCCCACACTCTAAACATTTTCCTTATTTGCTCTAACACCTATCCTCAGAGTGTCCTACCTTCTTGCAAAATCCACACAGTGTCTCAAACTGACTGGAAGTCGAACGGTTTGTCGGAGCCGCCACATTTCCTCCTCTGCCTGCTCCCGGAGCTGATGTCCTTGGCTGCCCTCTATTCTGCCCAGAACCCTGACCTTGGAATCTATTCTTACTTCCACCTTCAGATTTACTATGATGCTCTTCTATATCATTCTCAATCTGATATGCCATATTCACGGTCGCTTGGTAGCTGATGAAGTCATGCGTCAACAACTGCTTCCGGAAGTCCACCCTTAATCCTTTCACGAACCGGTAGACCCGTCTCTCCTCTTCCGGTACCAAGTGAGGACAATATCAGGCTAACTCGGTGAACTTTGCAGAATACTGTGCTACTGTCATTGTTCCTTGCTCCAATTTCAAAAACTCGACCTCCTTCTTGTCCCTTGTAACCACCGAAATGAAATGATCCCGAAACTTGCGTGTGAAGTTTTCCCACGTCTGCGGTGTAAGGTCCCGATCCCAGCCATCCTTCACTACTTGCCACCAATGCTCAGTAGGTCATTCTAACTTGAAGACAGCGCATCTCACCTTTTCTGCATCCGGACTCTCCATTGCTGCGAAAATCTTATTCATAGCTTCAAGCCATCTCTCTGCCTTCAACGGATCCGAATCTCCATTGAAACTCGGGGGTGCCATCTTTACAAATTTCTCTAGGCCGTGCCCTTGCCTAACTTTCGTTTGCTGTTGAACCCTACCCTGATTTGCCATATTTTGTAGAAATACTCGAAACATGTCCATCATTTCTGCATTCGGATTACCAACATTGCCCAAGGCCCGAGCCTGATCGTCATCATTTCCCGCCAGTAGAACAAACTCCTGTATTAAACACTCGGCGTCAGTTATCGCACACTCTCACTCAAACTAGACTCTACCCGTGAACTCTAACCGAGCTCTGATACCAACTGTGAGGACCCCGACCCGGAACCTAACATGTGTCCCGAGTTGGAGCGTCCCCAAAAGAACTCAAATCACCTAAACTTTTAAAAACTTTGATTTAACTTGCACACTTAAACTTTCTTAACAAAATCATTATAAACTAACTCCATTCCTCTCCACTTGGAGGAAGAGTTGAACAACTTTAAAAGTAACAACCTGTTTTAGTTACAAAAGATTTCAGTTATAACGTAGAAACTAAGTTTTTATATACACAAACTCCATAAAGGAGTTATACCAAAATACATCTTTCTACGCCAACCTATACATACCCCGACAATCCCAAAATACCCCTTCAAAACTCCTTTCCGTCCTTACTTGGCCGGTCCGCCTGTCTCGGGATCTAAAAACATTAAAGGGAGAGGGGTGAGAATAAATCTCAGCAAGCTATTATGAATGCAGCAATATGCCAAGTAAGATGAAACACATAACAAGGTGCATATAACACATTGGAAAATCTGTAAACACCTTACATTACCTCGGTTTACCTTTTCCCGTCTGAACCATAGTCGTACAACATTGGAGATAAAACCTCACTCATTAGTGAACTGCTTGAGCATTATTCACTTCTTATAAGACCCATTTTTCAGGGAACCATATAAGATACTAGCAACTCTGTAAGGCTTTTGGCTCAATACAGATGTTATAACCCCAATCTGTGGCCACAGAAGGGGACGGTCACAGGTATAACATAATCCGATCACATTAGGTCACACTTTCCATAATTGATCGTATTACGCTATACCCCCAAACATCAGCTGATTAACACAAGTTCAAGCACATAATAGTTACTTGAAATAAAATCCACTAAAGGGATAAGAAATATAACCACATGGTAAATTATACTCATGTTCAACCAATACCATAGTGCAACATTTATTTACTACACTATGCATAGTACAATCAATGAATATGGATTCAAGTAAGGCAACAAGGTATCATCAACCAACCCTACATAGTCAATATACAACAATACATGGCCTCTATAAAGGTCCAAGCTCAATTTACCACGTTGGAGTCACATTGGTTAAGTTGCCAAACAAGGCTGCCAAGCGTTTTCCGAGTAATAATTAAAGTACTTCCACAATTTCATTTTTACCAAATAAGATATCATTGTGTAGCTAAAGTATTCTACTTTAATCTAAGTTAAAGAGGGTTCATTTATATTCTAGGTAGATTAGATTTAGACAGCTTTAAAAATGGTTAAGAGTCACCAGGCCAGGGCACGACTCGTGCCCCAGGGCACGACTCGTGCCCCAGGGCACGACTCGTGCCCATTTGACCTCCTTCAGATACAGTCATCCCTAATAGGGCACGACTTAAGTTTACCATGTCTCACGACTCGTCCCACCCTCAGGCACGACTCGTGCCACAGTGAACCCAAAACGGGCGAAAATACGTAATTCGGAAACGGGCGAAAATACATCAGTAGCTACACCAAGTTGACCCAAACCAAGTTTCCTCTGTTTTGTGAACATAAAAGGGGTTACTAAACTTCACAAATCTCACACTAAATCATTTAAACCAAAGCAGTATAGACCTAGATCACTTACAACTTGATTTCTTACCCATTTCACCACTACATTCCAAGTTTAACATCCTTAATTCCACTTAAATCATACTTTCTTACTCTTTATCCTCTTCCATGAACAACAACACCATATCTATGTCCTTAACCCATTTCTCAACTCCAAGAAAGTGTTCCAAATCATCAAACAACAAGTATCACAAACAATATCAACATTTAACCATTTTATGAGCAAGTTTGAAGGGAAGTCATAACAACTCACCTTAACACCACGAGATGAAATAAAGATTTTTCTAGCTTGATGCGCTCCCCTCGTCGCCCCGAACAAGAATATGTAAACGGATCGTCAAATGAGAAGGAATTGGAATTGTTATGATTTTTAGAAGGAAGGATTTAGTAATGGGTTTTCCATGGAGATTTTTGAGGAGGTTGAAGAAAATGATTGAGGGAATGGGGAGGTTAAGGTAGAGAATGATGAAAAAGTGAGAGGCATGGCCTCCCTTGACCAACATTAATGAAATCTTTCCACTATCTCCAATTAAGTCCCCCAAGATCCAAGGTAGTACAACTATCACCTCAATTTCTCTCCTTTACACAAAGACATCCCAACCACTCATATTTATTTATTTTCACTTATTATAACTTCACCAAATTACTTTATCTTATTTCCAAATTAAATCCTAAACCTTTAAGTTATCTCCTAACCATCTTAACTTAGCATAAACAATCAAAGACATAAAGTAAGTACATAAAGTCAACCATTAACATAAAATGCATATAATGGAATGCTAAAATAGTGCCTAAGTTTAGGATCGTTACAATAATCATTGGTAGTGGTAAGATATATGACATGGACATTCACTAATCTTTAATGTCAATTTCATAATTAATATAGTTTTAAAAAAGTTAATTTTAAAATAGATCAAAATATTAATTACTTACCGAAGTATATTTTTGGCCAAAATTCTGCAAAAAAATAGTTTTTTCATAACATAAAAAAAATACTAGTTTTTAAAGCACTAAGTCTAACTAATAAGAGAGATGAACTGTTTTGAAAACTAATTTTTTATAACATTTTGAAAAAAAAACTAATTTTTCACAAGAGTTACTCATATTTTTGTTGGAAATAACTGTTTTTAAAATTATATTTTTTAATTTAATATATATTTATTGTTAATTATAAAAACTTTTTTTATTGTTTAGTTATTTTGTCAAACTTATTTGTTCGACACTAGTTTGTTAATAATTTGTTCAACTATAATTTTATTTATTTAAATTTTGAACATTAATTACTTATTTCTAAATGCAATTAATTCATCTCAAGAAATTAATTATTTTAGCAATTAATTAACTTATAAAGAAAAGAAGACAGTGATTAGGGAAAAAAATATTTACATACTTTCTCTATTCTGCTGTAAACTACACACTTTTCTCGTATGACGTGTCAATAGACTCAATACAAATTACACACTTCTTAAAATAGAAATATTTTATTATTTTTATATTAATAAACTCACATGTCGTACTAACAACAACAATATAATTATTATTTTCTATCTCAACTTTTTATACTTACTCACAACACATATTCTACTAATATTTTATTTTAATTTCTGTGTAAATAATAAATGTTTAGTTTATAATGAGAGGGAGGGACTGTATATAGCATTGACACATATCGATGATGACATCAACATTGAAATTTCATCACGAGAAAAAATATTTAATTTATCTCAAGAAAACACTATCACTTTCATAAAAAAAATCATTTTTACATCAGCATTGAAATTTCATCAGGAGAAAAAGATAGTATTTGATTTGATCAATAATTTATATTAACTTATTAATTAAAAAAAATTGTATAACATATTATTGCTATGAAATTAAAATTAATACCAATAATAATTTAAATTTTCATTATAATAATATATAAATTATTATTCAAAATTTAATTAGCGTTATACAAAAAATAAGATTATTTTTTGGAACGAAATAAAAAATTACATGGGATATTTTAAAGTGTCCACTCCTATAAGAATCAAAATAAGATTAATCTATATATATATAAAAACAAAATAGTTTCTAAATGAAGAAAGACACATTTTTCCCGCCAAAATATTGCTAAAAATAGAGTGTTAAATATAAATATTTCATTATGGTACATTGAATAAAAAACTAAAAGTAATAATGATAAGAAAATGAAAAGTTGCTTTAAAGCCTTAGCCTTTGGGATCCCATGCTATTTAGCTGAAAATGAAACGATGGGTTGCCCTGTGACATAAAAGCAATTATACATCTCAATATTGGACAGTATAAATAACATCTTCAACAACAAAAAATCTAAGATATGGTGATACTGAAAAAAGAGGCAACAGATATATAAGCGGACGCTAGCATTTGGATGCACACAATTTTGGAAGCACAGACAATTGTTTTAGATATTTAGACAATTGAAAAAGAAGAAGAAGTGGTGGTGAGCGTAAAATACAATTAGGTGGATAAGCAATCGAATGTAGTCACAAGAGATGACAACGAAGGAGAGAGAGAACTGTGGTGGAGTTGAGGTGATTAATCGGGAGAGTTAACTCCTTAAAATTTTTGGGGAGTGGTTTGGAAGGGGTTTAGAGATGTGATAGTAGATTGGGGGCGAATATTATTAAGAAATGTTAAAGGAGTTAAAGATTGTTAAGGAATGTTAAAGAGATATTCATGAGTCAGCAGTATATTAGCAGCAATTCTCATTATAGTTTCCGTTTTTAACACATTTTCTTTTTCTTTCTTACCTTTTTGGCTTTTACTATTTACTATTTTTCTTCTAACTCATCTCATTTATTTATTTTTTCTTATTCTCTCTTTTTCTTTCTTTCTTTCTTTCTATATATATATATATATATATATATATATATATATATATATATATATATATATATATACCATAAAAGGGGTATGGCGGATTTTTCGGGTTTAGTTAAACCACTACTAATTTAAACATATCTCGTAGTTTTAACAAATAATTTACATTTGATGAACATTAAGTATAAACAAATATTAATTTTAACTATTAATTTATATTTAACGGACAAAAGGTTAAAACATAAAGCAAACACAAAAAGAACACACATAGTATTTAAAATATTTTTATAACTAGACGAAGGAGGAAGATGATGAATACTTACAAATAATATTTCTTCTTGAGTTTGTACGGCAGGAGTAGAAATGAAACAAACACTCTCTTTTTTTTTTTTTTTTTTTTTTTTTTTTTTTATATGTAAGGGCTCTAATATGAAGTGCGGAAGGTATAAAAGGAATTTAAGTAATAGGACTAAGGGGTAGGAAAGGTGTTTAAGTATGCCATGGATTGGATGAAAGCAAATGATTCTTATTTCTCAATTTTTCTCTCGTACTTACAGGCGAAGAGGAAGAGCCTTTTTATAGCTCTTACACAAGCAACTTAAAGAACCGATATTATCACCGGTTACCTAATATTTGATAAAAAACAAAAAACTTTTCTAAAAGCCACTTAGGTTGCCTAACTTTTGACAAAAACTTTTCTAGAAAGCCACCTAATTGTTGACTAAACAATTTTTACGAAAAGAAAACGTCAATTAATAAAGTAGATTCTACTATTTACAAACTATTTACAAACCAAATCTTGTCAAATTTTTGGCTTTTCTTTAAAAAGATGATTCCTACGTACGTTGATAAAGTAGCCGCTGTCGTCGGTGCATACGTCTTAAATGTACGTCGTCCTTTCTTGCGTTTACTGTCTAAAAGTCTCTGTAGTCTTGTCAAATGAATATCCGTCATCCTGTGCATCTTGCATATCATCATCATGATGAGGCCATGATGTCTCTTCGTCTTTGTCTTGCTCTGTGTCTTCTTCTTTGTCTCGATGTCTTTGTAATTCTAATTTTTCCGCTTCCCCAATGAAGGGAAGTAACATGTCCCAATTTGTCTTTGCCCGGACACAGTGTATAGTGTCCTTCCGCCATTAACTTGTAGTGAAACCATGGGAAATACCTCGGAAGTTACGGGGTTGTCACGGTGATCTGTGATGAACTTGTTGTAAAAAGGCATGCTGGTCTTCATTTCTTTCATGTATCCGAGAAAAGACTCGAGAAGTCAATGTTGTCTTCGATCTTGAGCGCCATTTCTAACAATTCTTGATCATTAGGTGCATTCTTTGATGAAGATCCTTTTAAATTTGATGCGTATGTGTATGCATCCATTTACGGAAAGGAAGCAAAAATTTTGCATCCTACCTCATGTGGATAAGGCTGTAAAGCAATATTTCCGGCCACCATTGTGAATTTTTCCCCCAAATTTGTTTAAAATTTTTTACGTAGTGGGGGTTAGCCGAAACTTGATATAATCAATCATACCATAATGGTAAAGCGAGATATCAAATGCAGGGGCATATCTGTTTTAAATAGATCAATGCAGTAAAGAAGAACACTGTATCTTCTCCCTATTATTGATCCTTTACGTAACCTTTATTCCCTGTAGTTTATTTCTTTAAACACCATTTGAACAATTTTACTGTTGTAATTCATACAAGATTTTGGAAAATCTGCACAAATTACATCGAGATATAATTTTATCTAATTCTTCAAATCTGTCTAAAGGCGGTTGAAGAGTCTGTCTCCATGGGAGATCCAATACTCTAGCTTTAAAGCTGTCAAAACTTCTATTTCTTTCTTTTTCGATTCTTCTGTCTCATGTAACTTTTTAATGTTTTCTTCTAGAAGCTGTTACTTCTTTGTTTTAGCATGTTATTTTCAATCATGCTTGTTGGTTAATTTGTGGAGCCTTTCCTTTATTCATCACTGTTTTTGAAGATTTGCAATCAAATCTTCTGTGCTTTATAATATGTTACGGATTTTCTTGGATCACGGTAGAAAAGATTTAACTTCTTACGGTTCAATAAAGAAGCTGTTGTGTTCCAAAATGATCCCGAAAGCCTTTGTGGATGGCTTCATTGAAGCTGTAGAAACCCTTATAAATTGGGTTCAAGCAACTTTGTATGTATTTTGCCCTTTGTTTCCCATTTATTAAAAATTCCCACTTTTGTACCTCTGTAGATCACATAATGTGTGAATTTTTTACGTATTATTTGTTCGGGAGTTTTTGTAGTGTTCTACGAAATAATGTCCTAGAGCGTTTAGGACTGTACTTTGAATTTTGCCGCATTGGGCCTTTGTTTGGATATGCCGGAGATTGTCTAGCAAACAACGTTGTTTTTCATTAAATTCATCCCATAAATGGGCACGAACTTTTTACTTTCTTACGTGCAAATTTGTAAAGTATTTGGGCCGAAAGTAATTGTTTTTATTCGGTCTTGGGCTTTTGGTATAAAATTTTTATCGGCCCGAAACTTTGGCGGGCCACCTTTACGTGAAAATCTTACATTCGGATCCATGACCGTTGGATCGTAATTTATTGGAATTGTCAAGTTTGTAGCAACTCTGTTCCTCTTTCACACTTCTACGTTTTCATCTTTGCTTTACGTATACGAATCTGTCTTTTACGTTGAGGATATAGAACTTTCTTTTGCTTCTATCCATCGGTTGTTCGAAATAACTTTGTTAAGATTTCTAGACAAAATGTCGGCAATCATATTATTGTTCCCTTTTATATGTTCAAAATTAATAAGATAACCACTACCTGTATTATGTTTTGTAAGTTTATCCACCTTGTCTGTTCACCTTTCTACTTTGATCGTTTTTATAAATTTAACTATTGCTTAGCCGCAATCTGTTCTTCTTGTAAATTCTTTGTTTAGAAAGATCTTAAATTTCTCTAATGCATTAATTAATGCACGTATTTCATAATCTAGGCTAGTCCAATTTTGTCTGTTTTGTTAAAATTCCCACTAGCATAAGAGCATATTTTTCGTGTCTTTAGGAGTATATTTATTAGGTTTACTAAGAAGGAATTTGCTCCCCATCCTTCTTTACATCCATCTGTTTCTATAATTATGTAATACTGTTACTAAGGGTAATTCTAATGGTTTTATCTTTTTACCCTGTCCTTTATTTCCTTTACTAATTTTATGTCTTCTTTATTAAAATTCCTTTGACCATTTTTTGTAGTTTTTCTTGTAAAGTGGTCCTACTAATTTAGATAAGTTTGGGATAAATTTTCTTGCATAGTTAACTAAACCTAAAAAGGCTTGTATCTGTTTTAAATTTTCAAATTTTTCGGGAAATCAATAATTTTTGTTGAGATGTGAGGTTGTAACTCTATTTTCCCATTTCCTATCTCTAATCCTAAAAAGGATATTTTCTTTTAAATAATTCCATTTTTCTTTTTGATACTACTATACCATGTATTTTTATTTCATTAAAAACTTGTTTCAAATGTTCTTCATGTTCTGTAAAGTTTCACTTGCTACTAAGATGTCATCTATATAAACCATGCAAAAATCATATTTTAGGAATATCTTGTCCATAAATCTTTGAAATATTGAGGGTGCATTTTTAAGTCCAAAACTTAAAACATTCCATTCAAATTGTCCCTGAACATGTAAATCTTTGTCCATGGTTTAAATTTTTCTTCTAATTTTAATTGATTATATCCGGATTTTAAATCAAATTTAGAGAATATCTTTTTCTTTTGTATTAAGTTTACTAAAGAATCTTTATTTGGTATGTTATATCCATCATCTTACGTATTATCATTTAGTCTTTTATAATTATATACTATTCTAGCTTTTCCTCTTTTTATTTCACTATGGTTTCTAACTAGAAAAGGCTGGCGATCTATGTGGGCTTTACGATTTCTGATTAATTTACGTTTTATCATTTAAGATTTGTATTTTAAATTCCTCTTTATCTAGCAATTTGTATTCTATGTTAGTAATTACGATTGTAATATCGGGATTTTTATTTTAAATTTACACGTGTATGTAACCTTTGAGTTTGTAATATCTTCTCCTATTAGTCCTATTTTTCTAAATGTAGAATTATAGGATGATTTATACTTTTTGTTATATCTGTCCCTTTTTCTAACTCTTGTGTTAGCATATTTGTGAGAAGATTTAAGGTTTCATTTTCTATATGACATTTTTATTTTGATTTGATTTTAGAAATTCTAAGCTACCTAGTCCACCACGCTTACGTGCGAACTACGATGTTTTATTATATCGTAGGGTAGGTATGCTATAAATATGTTTACTAAGTGTAATGTAATTTTTTGTAATTGTTATAGCCCCTTGTAAACCTAGAATGAAATTTAGGCCTAATATAAAGTCTTTTGATTTTACATATTACGGACTAATATTAACTGTGGTATGTCATATTTAAAGCTATAATTTCTGAAAAGTCTAGAAAGCTGTATTCCTATAGGTTCAATGCAATGTGTGATTGTCATTAGCCTATCTTCTATTGTTACAGTCACTAATTTATATGTTAATTCTTTTAAAGCTGTTTTGGAACCATGTCATGTGATATTACACTTTTTGTAGCTCAGGTGTCTAGTAACGCAGTTAGATCTAAATATTCACTGTTATCTAGCCATAATCGACATTGTAAATTTATCATGTTAGTTATATTCCTTGTTTGTATTAATGTATGTTACATTGACATATTTGTATAGTCTATTTGTTCTTCTTACATTATTTTTGTTTTCCCTTATATCTTGTATTTTCTATTTGCAATATCAATTTTTCCATATTTCTTATTTTTAGGCTGTAATTCGGTTGCTACTTCTAATTTATCTAATTTTTACGTAACTAATTCCATATTTCTTGTTTTAGCTAATACTTCTACTATAGTCATTTCTTGCTCGAATAATGTTTTTAAACATAGATAGCAAATTTCTTTAAAGCATATGTTCTTATTTGTGACCTTTTTTCTATACTCGGAAAATAACCACAATTAAAACATTTTATGTAATTATTTCCTCTTCTACTAATCCAATTATGTATACATTCTTCTTCTTTATTCATATAAGTGTATGTAATTTTTGTAATTTGGCTATTATCATCACTCTTTGTAGATCTTTATATCTTGACTCATTATCTGATTCCCTATTGTCTAGAGGTTCTATGTTGTATTCCCTAATTGTTCTATTAAGTTACTTCTTTCTATGTTTTTGTTTTTATTTGGGCATTTGTTAGCTAAATGTTTTTCATCACCACAAATAAAACATTTACATCTTCTAGTTTGAGGTTTTCTTACATATTTATTCCCTGCATAAGGTTTATACTCTTTTACGTATGTTGTACTTTTCTTATTTTCTTTTTGAATTTATTATATTGTCCATAAGCTTTGTGGTGTGTAAATTCTTTGTTTCTGAGAATGCATAAGCACTCTTCTTTAATTGTTCTTGAAGGGTTACTTCTTTACATTTGTCTTCCAATATGTTAAAGGTATATGTAATTCTAGGTCAATCCACTAGGTTTTGTCTGTCACCAAACTCTTGTTTCCATGAATTATGGATAGTTTTACCTAAGTCTCAGGGTAATTTAACAAAGTATTTATCACATAATTCATCATTCATAGCACATCTGTTTGTGATAATAACTTTGGTAAAATCTAAGGTAAATTCATTTATATATTTCATGTCTGCTATACTTAGTTGTTCTAGATTTCTAATATTTGTATCTTGTATAAGAGTAGTATTTTTCTTTGGGTCTACTCCTAGTATTAATGTTCTAATTTGACTGGTGAAGTTGTATGGGTTATCTCCTATAGCCTTTAATCTGTTTATTTCATCCGGACTTTGGGCTTTTTACTTTGCCATATTCCTAAGGCTATTGGGCCTAATGTGGTCTCTAAATATGAAAACATGTCCATCTTGTCTCTTTTATTTGTTTCCCACATTCGTACTCTTGTTTGTTCCCATAGCAATATTTCATCACTCCATAAGCTGTGGCTTTTGTTTTTCTAATAACAACATATTACTCTTTGTATAAATTTCCTATAGGTAATCTAGCTCCTTGGCTAGTGTATTTTGATTCTCCTGTATATTGTCTAGAAGGGGAGTCAATTTTCTCTTCCTATTACATCTTACGTAGTTTGTTCTGGTTCTGTCCATTCGAGGTTTAGCTCTTTTCTTGCATTTTCCATGTGTTGATCCATAAATGCATTTTCTTGTTTTGTAAAAGTCTGCTATCATTATTTTTCCTTGTTGTATGTCGGTTACGAAAGGTAAATTGTAAATGTCTTGTAATTTATTATAACTCTCTTCGTATGTTAATCCTAATTACGTAATACAATCTATTATCATGTCATCCACTTCTTCTTGGATATTTAGTTACGTGAATTTTTTATTTATAATTTCTTCAAATGTTTTATTAGTCTCTTCTACTTTAAAACCTGTAGAGGGTTCTTCTTCTAAATAGTCTATTATACTAAAGTCATTTTCTTCTGTTTCAAATTGGTCAAATCCTATGACTATTTCTTTATCTTCACTATCTGTATCATAGATTGGTTACGTGTCATATTCTATATTCATAAAATTATATTACATTTCTGTTTCATTATCACTTTGTGTAGGGTCTTCTCTTTTAAAGTTTACAAACCTTAAGCTTTGCATTAGTTTGCATTTTCATATATATGACTTTGTTTTGGTATTAATACTTTCTTTGGTTCTTGTAGGTCATCCAAAGACCATTCCAGTCCTGCTAATTCCTCGGGATTTATTTTAAGTGGTTCTATCATCTGTATTGATTTTGAGGCAATTGTATTAACAATTCCGTCTATGTTTACTTTATATTTCATTCCTGATCTGTTGCTAGCTTTTCCTAATGTTCCTACACTTATTACTATGTTATTACCTACATAATTATCATATCCTTTTGTTTTTAAGGCAATTTTAATGTTTTGTAAATCTTTTATGTCTTTTAGTATTCTGGTGTACGGTAAAATAGAGTTTGTATTTTGACTCGAGTCTATTTCCATTCTGAGATAATGGCTTTTTCACATCATTTTCCATGATTTATCTAATAATAAGGCTAATAATTTTGTTCCTAAATTTTTTCTTCCTAATCCTTTTATTCCAATTACTACTAATCCCACATGTGCGAAATGTTTTCAGTTGTTTGATTTTTGTATTGTTTACTGGTGAAAATAAATCTATTATTCTTGTTCCATCAACCACCCTAAGTCTTTCTTCTCTACTACTTCGTATTAACACTTTGTATTAATGTTTAACATTCTGTTTGGTATAATGTTCTTGGATTTAAAATATCCAGCGATCTTTGGTTATATAAATCTAGGTTTGTTTACATCTATTTCTTCTTCTAAGCGTACTATTTGTTGGTTCTTGTTAGATCTGATCCTCTTCTTAATATCCTGTTTATAAAGTTATCTGTTGTAATAATATCTTGTAAATTACTTGTTGCATTTCTTGAATCTGTCTTTGTCCTACTTCTTCCTAAAAAACTTCTATTTTGTTGATCACTCATTTTCTCGGTACCCGATGTTTATAAGGTATAGGTTTTCTTTTAATTTTGACTTCTTCTCCTAAGCTTAATTTATTTATTCCACTAATTATTTTATCTAGGTCGTTGTCTAGAGTATTAGTACTTGGTTGAGGCGTGTCACTTTTACTTAATAATATATTTAATTTTTCAATTATACTTGTAAGAGTAAACTTATAATGAAATTAAAGATAAGAGGGTAATGTTTATCGGCTTTACCGTTTCTGTGTAAGTTGTAAATCCTGTAACTTCTTCGTAATACTTTACGATTTGTATTTTTTAGCGTCACTTAGAGCCTGTAGGTATTCTTTTGATTTTTCCAGTTTTAGCCTTCTACTATCTTTTTAACTGTTTCAACAACTTGTTCAAGATTTTCAACCTGTCTTTCTATTTTCTGCAAAAGCTCTTTAACTTCTACAATTTGTCTAGGCTTTGAATTTTCTAGCAAATAACTAACTTGTTGAAATTCTTGTTTAGTAGGTAGATGTTTACGTATGTCTTTTAATTCTATTAAAACTTGATTGTTTTGTTGTTTAATGTAGTCTAGGTTGTTTACTATTTTGCCTAATAATTGTTGACTTTCAATATTTTGGTTGCAAATTTCAACGAGAGTTAATGATGATGAGTTATCAATTATAATTAAGGAGGAAACCTAACCCTTAGTCTTTTTCTTAAACCCTTTAATCCTTCATTAAATAGTCATAAAGCCCTTATAATTAAAGCATAATAAACAATTAATAAAAGCATATTAACACAATATTAACATATCGTAAAACCAAAAATTTCCATCATATCATCCTAATAATGATATAAAAGAATGATTAATCCTTCATCTTCACCTACACGGGTTCTTGATATATTGTGGACTTACATCAACATGCCACCGATCAAGCCTGTTGTAGTCTTTTAGACTTAGTTTCGCACATGTGGGATTAGTAGTAATTGGAATAAAAGGATTAGGAAGAAAAAATTTAGGAACAAAATTATTAGCCTTATTATTAGATAAATCATGGAAAACAGATGTGAAAAAAGCCATTATCTCAGGAATGGAAATAGACCTGAGTCAAAATACAGCTCTATTTTACTGTACACCAGGAATACTAAAAGACATAAAAGATTTACAAAACATTAAAATTGCCTTAAAAACAAAAGGATATGATAATTATGTAGGTAATAACATAGTAATAAGTGTAGGAACATTAGGAAAAGCTAGCAACAGATCAGGAATGAAATATAAAGTAAACATAGACGGAATTGTTAATACAATTGCCTCAAAATCAATACAGATGATAGAACCACTTAAAATAAATCCCGAGGAATTAGCAGGACTGGAATGGTCTTTGGATGACCTACAAGAACCAGACAGTAAAGTATTAATACCAAAACAAAGTCATATATATGAAAATGCAAACGGAATGCAAAGCTTAAGGTTTGTAAACTTTAAAAGAGAAGACCCTACACAAAGTGATAATGAAACAGAAACAGAATATAATTTTATGAATATAGAATATGACACAGAACCAATCTATGATACAGATAGTGAAGATAAAGAAATAGTCATAGGATTTGACCAATTTGAAACAGAAGAAAATGACTTTAGTATAATAGACTATTTAGAAGAAGAACCCTCTACAGGTTTTAAAGTAGAAGAGACTAATAAAACATTTGAAGAAATTATAAATAAAAAATTCACAGAACTAAATATCCAAGAAGAAGTGGATGACATGATAATAGATTGTATTACAGAATTAGGATTAACATACGAAGAGAGTTATAATAAATTACAAGACATTTACAATTTACCTTTGGTAACTGACATACAACAAGGAAAAATAATGATAGCAGACTTTTACAAACAAGAAAATGCATTTATGGATCAACACATGGAAAATGCAAGAAAAAGAGCTAAACCTGAATGGACAGAACCAGGAACAGCTACAGAAGATGTAATAGGAAGAGAAAATTGGACTCCCCCTTCTAGACAATATACAGGAGAATCAAAATACACTAGCCAAGGAGCTAGATTACCTATAGGAAATTTATACAGTAGTAATATGTTGTTATTAGAAAAACAAAAGCCACAGTTATGGAGTGATGAAATATTGCTATGGGAACAAACAGTAGTACGAATGTGGGAAACAAATAAAAGAGACAGTATGGACATGTTTTCATATTTAGAGACCACATTAGGCCCAATAGCCTTAGGAATATGGCAAAGTAAAAAAGCCCAAAGTCCGGATGAAATAAACAGATTAAAGGCTATAGGAGATAACCCATACAACTTCACCAGTCAAATTAGAACATTAATACTAGGAGTAGACCCAAAGAAAAATACTACTCTTATACAAGATACAGCTATTAGAAATCTAGAACAACTAAGTATAGCAGACATGAAATATATAAATGAATTTACCTTAGATTTTACCAGGTTATTATCACAAACAGGACAGGCTATGAATGATGAATTATGTGATAAATACTTTGTTAAATTACCCGGAGACTTAGGTAAAACTATCCATAATTCATGGAAACAAGAGTTTGGTGACAGACAAAACCTAGGGATTGGACCTAGAATTACATATACCTTTAACATATTGGAAGACAAATGTAAAGAAGTAACCCTTCAAGAACAATTAAAGAAGAGTGCTTATGCATTCTGTAAAACAGCAATTTACACACCACAGGCTTATGGACAATATAATAAATTCAAAAAGAAAATAAGAAAAAGTACAACATACAGAAAAGAGTATAAACCTTATGCAGGGAATAAATATGTAAGAAAACCTCAAACTAGAAGATGTAAATGTTTTATTTGTGGTGATGAAAAACATTTAGCTAACAAATGCCCAAATAAAAACAAAAACATAGAAAGAAGTAACTTAATAGAACAATTAGGGGAATACAACATAGAACCTCTAGACAATAGGGAATCAGATAATGAGTCAGTATACAGTATCTACAGTAGTGATGATAATAGCCAAATTACAAAAATTACATACACTTATATGAATAAAGAAGAAGAATGTATACATAATTGGATTAGTAGAAGAGGAAATAATTACATAAAATGTTTTAATTGTGGTTATTTTCCGAGTATAGAAAAAAGGTCACAGTGCAACATATGCTTTAAAGAAATTTGCTATTTATGCTTAAAAATATTATTCGAGCAAGAAATGACTACAGTAGAAGTATCAGCTAAACCAGTAAATATGGAATTAGTTACAGAAAAATTAGATAAATTAGAAGTAGCAACCGAATTACACAGTCTGAAAATAAGAAATACGGAAAAAATGCTATTACAAATAGAAAATACAGTATATAAGGGAAAACAAAAAATAACAGAAGAAGAACAAGTAGACTATACAAATATGTCAACAGAACATACATTAATACAAACAAGGAATATAACTAACATGATAAATTTACAATGTAGATTATGGCTAGATAACAGTGAATATTTAGATCTAACTGCGTTACTAGACACGGGAGCTACAAAAAGTGTAATATCACATGACATGGTTCCAAAACAGTTTAAAAAAGAATTAACATATAAATTAGTGACCAGAACAATAGAAGATAGGCTAATGACAATCACACATTGCATTGAACCTATAGGAATACAGTTTCTAGACTTTTCAGGAAATTATAGCTTTAAATATGACATACCACAGGTTAATATTAGTCCAGAATATGTAAAATCAAAAGACTTTATATTAGGCCTAAATTTCATTCTAGGTTTACAAGGGGCTATAACAATTACAAAAAATTACATTACACTTAGTAAACATATTTATAGCATACCTACCCTACGATATAATAAAACATCAGAGTTCGCACAGAAGCGTGGTGGACTAGGTAGCTTAGAATTTCTAAAATCAAATCAAAATAAAAAATGTCATATAGAAAATGAAACCTTAAATCTTCTCACAAATATGCTAACACAAGAGTTAGAAAAAGGGACAGATATAACAAAAAGTATAAATCATCCTATAATTCTACATTTAGAAAAAATAGGACTAATAGGAGAAGATATTACAAACTCAAAGGTTACATACACGTGTAAATTTAAAATAAAAAATCCTGATATTACAATCAGAACAGCTAACATAGAATACGATCCGTTAGATAAAGAGGAATTTAAAATACAAATCCCGAAATGATAAAACAGAAATTAATCGGGAAATCGAAAGCCCACATAGATCGTGACTTTTCTAGTTAGAAACCATAGTGAAATAAAAGAGGAAAAGCTAGAATAGTATATAATTATAAAAGACTAAATGATAATACAGAAGATGATGGATATAACATACCAAATAAAGATTCTTTAGTAAACTTAATACAAAAGAAAAAGATATTCTCTAAATTTGATTTAAAATGGGATATAATCAATTAAAATTAGAAGAAAAATTTAAACCATGGACAGCATTTACATGTTCAGAGGGACAATTTGAATGGAATGTTTTAAGTTTTGGACTTAAAAATGCACCCTCAATATTTCAAAGATTTATGGACAGTATATTCCTAAAATATGATTTTTGCATGGTTTATATAGATGACATCTTAGTAGCAAGTGAAACTTTACAGGAACATGAAGAACATTTGAAACAAGTTTTTAATGAAATAAAAATACATGGTATAGTAGTATCAAAAAGAAAAATGGAATTATTTAAAAGAAAAATATCCTTTTTAGGATTAGAGATAGGAAATGGGAAAATAGAGTTACAACCTCACATCTCAACAAAAATTATTGATTTCCCAGAAAAATTTGAAAATTTAAAACAGATACAAGCCTTTTTAGGTTTAGTTAACTATGCAAGAAAATTTATCCCAAACTTATCTAAATTAGTAGGACCACTTTACAGTAAAACTACAAAAAATGGTCAAAGGAATTTTAATAAAGAAGACATAAAATTAGTAAAGGAAATAAAGGACAGGGTAAAAAAGATAAAACCATTAGAATTACCTTAGTAACAGATTACATAATTATAGAAACAGATGGATGTAAAGAAGGATGGGGGAGCAGTCCTTCTTAGTAAACCTAATAAATATACTCCTAAAGACACTGAAAAAATATGCTCTTATGCTAGTGGGAATTTTAACAAAACAGGACAAAATTGGACTAGCCTAGATTATGAAATACAGGCATTAATTAATGCATTAGAGAAATTTAAGATCTTTCTAAACAAAGAATTTACAGTAAGAACAGATTGCGAAGCAATAGTTAAATTTATAAAAAACGATCAAAGTAGAAAGGTGAACAGGACAAGGTGGATAAACTTACAAAACATAATACAGGGTAGTGGTTATCTTATTAATTTTGAACATATAAAAGGGAACAATAATATGATTGCTGACATTTTGTCTAGAAATCTTAACAGGTTATTTCGAACAACTGATGGATAGAAGCAAAAAGAAAGTTCTATATCCTCAACGTAAAAGACAGATTCGTATACGTAAAGCAGCATGAAAACAGAAAGTGTGAAAGAGGAACAGAGTTGCTACAGCTTGACAATTCCAATAAATTACGATCCAACGGTCATGGATCTGAACAGAAGATTTTCACAGAAAGCAGGGCCCAGTTTTTCAAAGTTTCGGGCTGATAAAAATTTTATACCAAAAGCCCAAGACCGAATAAAAACAATTACTTTCGGCCCAAATACTTTACAAATTTGCACAGAAGAAAGTAAAAAGTTCAGGCCCATTTATGGGATGAATTTAACAGAAAAACAACAGTTTGCTTGACAATCTCTGGCATATCCAAACAGTGCCCAATGCGGCAAAATTCAAAGTACAGGTCCTAAACGCTCTAGGACATTATTTCGTAGAACAGGCACAAAAAACTCCCGAACAGTCAATACAGAAAAAATTCACACATTATGTGATCTACAGAGGTACAAAAGTGGGAATTTTTAATAAATGGGAAACAGTGGCAAAATACATACAGTGCTTGAACCCAATTTATAAGGGTTTCTACAGTTTCAATGAAGCCATCCACAAAGGTTTCCTGGATCATTTTGGAACACAACAGTTCTTTATTGAACCGGAAGAAGTTAAATCTTTTTCTCTTGTGATCCAAGAAAATCAGTAACATATTATAAAAGCACGAGGAAGATTTGATTGCAAATCTTCAAAAACAAAAGATTTAATAAAGGAAAGGCTCCACAAATTAACCAACGATTCTGATTGAAAATAACATGCTAAAAGCTGGCAAGTAATGCAGTTCTAGAAGAAAACATTAAAAAGTTACATGAGACAGAAAAAACTGAAAAAGAAAGAAATAGCAGTTTTGACAGTTTTAAAGCTAGAGTATTGGATCTCTCATGGAGACAGACTCTTCAACCGGCTTTAGGACAAACATTTGAAGAATTAGATAAAATTATATCCGAGAATTTGTGCAGATTTCCCAAAATCTTGTATGAATTACAACAGAAAATTGTTCAAATGGTGTTTAAAGAAATAAACTACGAGGGAATAAAGGTTACGTAAAGGATCAATAATAGGGGAGAAGATACAGGTGTTCTTCTTTTACAGATTGATCTATTTAAAACAGATATGCCCCCAGATTTGATATCTCAGTTTTACCATTATGGTATGATTGATTATATCAAGTTTCGGCTAACCCCCACTACAGAAAAAATTTTAAACAGCTTTGGGGAAAAATTCACAATGGTGGCCGGAAATATTGCTTTACAGTCTTATCCACATGAGGTAGGATGCAAAATTTTTGCTTCCTTTCCAGAAATGGATGCATACACATACAGACCAGCCCGGAAAAAGGATCTTCATCAAAGAACGAGACCTAATGATCAAGAATTGTTAGAAATGGCAGTCAAGATCGAAGACAACATTGACTTCTCGAGTCTTTTCTGGATACATGAAAGAAATGAAGACCAGACAGCTTTTTACAACAAGTTCATCACAGATCACCAGACAACCCCAGAACTTCCGAGGTATTTCCCATGGTTTCACTACAAGTTAATGGCGGAAGGACACTATACACAGGTCTGGGCAAAGACAAATTGGGACATGTTACTTCCCTTCATTGGGGAAGCGGAAAAATTAGAATTACAAAGCACATCGTAGACAAAGAAGAAGACACGTAGCAAGACAAAGACGAAGAGACATCATGGCCTCATCATGATGATGATATGCAAGATGCACGGGATGACGGATATTCATTTGACAAGACTCACAGACTTTTAGACGAAACGCAAGCTGACGACGAAGACGAAGACGTATGCACCGACGACGGCGGCTACTTTATCAACAGACAGAGGGAATCATCTTTTTAAAGAAAAGCCAAAAATTTGACAGTATTTGGTTTGTAAATAGTTTGTAAATAGTAGAATCTACTTTATTAGTTGACGTTTTCTTTCAGAAAAATTGTTTAGTCAACAATTAGGTGGCTTTCTAGAAAAGTTTTTGTCAAAAGTTAGGCAACCGGTGGCTTTTAGAAAAGTTTTTTTGTTTTATCAAATATTAGGTAACCGGTGATAATCTTGGTTCTTTAAGTTGCTTGTGTAAGAGCTATAAAAAGGCTCTTCCTCTGCAGTTGTAAGTACGAGAGAAAAAATTGAGAAATAAGAATCATTTGCTTTCATCCAATCCATGACAGCTTAAACACCTTTCCTACCCCTTAGTCCTATTACTTAAATTCCTTTTATACCTTCTGCACTTCATATTAGAGCCCTTACATATAAAAAAAAAAAAAAAAAAAAAAAAAGAGAGTGTTTGTTTCATTTCTACTCCATTTGTACAAACTCGAAGAAATATTATTTGTAAGTATTCATCATCTTCCTCCTTCGTCTAGTTATAAAAATATTTTAAATACTATGTGTGTTCTTTTTGTGTTTGCTTTATGTTTTAACCTTTTGTCCGTTAAATATAAATTAATAGTTAAAATTAATATTTGTTTATACTTAATGTTCATCAAATGTAAATTATTTGTTAAAACTACGAGATATGTTTAAATTAGTAGTGGTTTAACGGAAACCCGAAAAATCCGCCATACCCCCCTTTTATGGTATATATATATATATATATATATATATATATATATATATATATATATATATATATATATATATCAAGAAAGAAAGAAAGAAAAAGAGAGAATAAGAAAAATAAATAAATGAGATGAGTTAGAAGAAAAATAGTAAATAGTAAAAGCCAAAAAGGTAAGAAAGAAAAAGAAAATGTGTTTAAAAACGGAAACTATAATGAGAAATCTTCTAATATACTGCTGACTCATGAATATCTCTTTAACATTCCTTAACAATCTTTAACTCCTTTAACATTTCTTAATAATATTCGCCCCCAATCTACTATCACACCTCTAAACCCCTTCCAAACCACTCCCCAAAAATTTTAAGGAGTTAACTCTCCCGATTAATCACCTCAACTCCACCACAGTTCTCTCTCTCCTTCGTTGTCATCTCTTGTGACTACATTCGAT
This sequence comes from Adenophora triphylla var. japonica, assembly GCA_022495995.1. Taxonomy (NCBI): domain Eukaryota; kingdom Viridiplantae; phylum Streptophyta; class Magnoliopsida; order Asterales; family Campanulaceae; genus Adenophora; species Adenophora triphylla. The sequence goes on from JAFEMH010000027.1 coordinate 817,006, forward strand.
TGCTTATCCACCTAATTGTATTTTACGCTCACCACCACTTCTTCTTCTTTTTCAATTGTCTAAATATCTAAAACAATTGTCTGTGCTTCCAAAATTGTGTGCATCCAAATGCTAGCGTCCGCTTATATATCTGTTGCCTCTTTTTTCAGTATCACCATATCTTAGATTTTTTGTTGTTGAAGATGTTATTTATACTGTCCAATATTGAGATGTATAATTGCTTTTATGTCACAGGGCAACCCATCGTTTCATTTTCAGCTAAATAGCATGGGATCCCAAAGGCTAAGGCTTTAAAGCAACTTTTCATTTTCTTATCATTATTACTTTTCACCAGAAACAATACAAAAAAATCAAACAATCTGGAAAACATTTCGCACATGTGGGATTAGTAGTAATTGGAATAAAAGGATTAGGAAGAAAAAATTTAGGAACAAAATTATTAGCCTTATTATTAGATAAATCATGGAAAACAGATGTGAAAAAAGCCATTATCTCAGGAATGGAAATAGACCTGAGTCAAAATACGGCTCTATTTTATCGTACACCAGAATACTAAAAGACATAAAAGATTTACAAAACATTAAAATTGCCTTAAAAACAAAAGGATATGATAATTATGTAGGTAATAACATAGTAATAAGTGTAGGAACATTAGGAAAAGCTAGCAACAGATCAGGAATGAAATATAAAGTAAACATAGACGGAATTGTTAATACAATTGCCTCAAAATCAATACGGATGATAGAACCACTTAAAATAAATCCCGAGGAATTAGCGGGACTGAATGGTCTTTGGATGACCTACAAGAACCGACATGAAAGTATTAATACCAAAACAAAGTCATATATATGAAAATGCAAACGGAATGCAAAGCTTAAGGTTTGTAAACTTTAAAAGAGAAGACCCTACACAAAGTGATAATGAAACGAAACGAGAATATAATTTTATGAATATAGAATATGACACAGAACCAATCTATGATACGTATAGTGAAGATAAAGAAATAGTCATAGGATTTGACCAATTTGAAACGAAGAAAATGACTTTAGTATAATAGACTATTTAGAAGAAGAACCCTCTACGGGTTTTAAAGTAGAAGAGACTAATAAAACATTTGAAGAAATTATAAATAAAAATTCACGTAACTAAATATCCAAGAAGAAGTGGATGACATGATAATAGATTGTATTACGAAATTAGGATTAACATACGAAGAGAGTTATAATAAATTACAAGACATTTACAATTTACCTTTGGTAACCGACATACAACAAGGAAAAATAATGATAGCGAGACTTTTACAAACAAGAAAATGCATTTATGGATCAACACATGGAAAATGCAAGAAAAAGAGCTAAACCTGAATGGACGAGAACCGAGAACAAATACGAGAAGATGTAATAGGAAGAGAAAATTGGACTCCCCTTCTAGACAATATACGGGAGAATCAAAATACACTAGCCAAGGAGCTAGATTACCTATAGGAAATTTATACGGTAGTAATATGTTGTTATTAGAAAAACAAAAGCCACGGTTATGGAGTGATGAAATATTGCTATGGGAACAAACGGTAGTACGAATGTGGGAAACAAATAAAAGAGACGGTATGGACATGTTTTCATATTTAGAGACCACATTAGGCCCAATAGCCTTAGGAATATGGCAAAGTAAAAAGCCCAAAGTCCGGATGAAATAAACAGATTAAAGGCTATAGGAGATAACCCATACAACTTCACCAAGTCAAATTAGAACATTAATACTAGGAGTAGACCCAAAGACAAAATACTACTCTTATACAAGATACAGCTATTAGAAATCTAGAACAACTAAGTATAGCAGACATGAAATATATAAATGAATTTACCTTAGATTTTACCAGGTTATTATCACAAACAGGACAGGCTATGAATGATGAATTATGTGATAAATACTTTGTTAAATTACCCGGAGACTTAGGTAAAACTATCCATAATTCATGGAAACAAGAGTTTGGTGACAGACAAAACCTAGGGATTGGACCTAGAATTACATATACCTTTAACATATTGGAAGACAAATGTAAAGAAGTAACCCTTCAAGAACAATTAAAGAAGAGTGCTTATGCATTACGTAAAACGACAATTTACACACCACAAGGCTTATGGACAATATAATAAATTCAAAAAGAAAATAAGAAAAAGTACAACATACGAAAAAGAGTATAAACCTTATGCAGGGAATAAATATGTAAGAAAACCTCAAACTAGAAGATGTAAATGTTTTATTTGTGGTGATGAAAAACATTTAGCTAACAAATGCCCAAATAAAAACAAAAACATAGAAAGAAGTAACTTAATAGAACAATTAGGGGAATACAACATAGAACCTCTAGACAATAGGGAATCAGATAATGAGTCGGTATACGGTATCTACAGTAGTGATGATAATAGCCAAATTACAAAAATTACATACACTTATATGAATAAAGAAGAAGAATGTATACATAATTGGATTAGTAGAAGAGGAAATAATTACATAAAATGTTTTAATTGTGGTTATTTTCCGAGTATAGAAAAAAGGTCACAAAGTCTGACATATGCTTTAAAGAAATTTGCTATTTATGCTTAAAAATATTATTCGAGCAAGAAATGACTACGGTAGAAGTATCACTAAACCAAGTAAATATGGAATTAGTTACAGAAAAATTAGATAAATTAGAAGTAGCAACCGAATTACAGTCTAAAAATAAGAAATACGGAAAAAATGCTATTACAAATAGAAAATACGATATATAAGGGAAAACAAAAAATAAAGAAGAACAAGTAGACTATACAAATATGTCAACAGAACATACATTAATACAAACAAGAAATATAACTAACATGATAAATTTACAATGTAGATTATGGCTAGATAACAGTGAATATTTAGATCTAACTGCGTTACTAGACACGGGAGCTACAAAAAGTGTAATATCACATGACATGGTTCCAAAACAGTTTAAAAAAGAATTAACATATAAATTAGTGACCAGAACAATAGAAGATAGGCTAATGACAATCACACATTGCATTGAACCTATAGGAATACAGTTTCTAGACTTTTCAGGAAATTATAGCTTTAAATATGACATACCACAGGTTAATATTAGTCCAGAATATGTAAAATCAAAAGACTTTATATTAGGCCTAAATTTCATTCTAGGTTTACAAGGGGCTATAACAATTACAAAAAATTACATTACACTTAGTAAACATATTTATAGCATACCTACCCTACGATATAATAAAACATCAGAGTTCGCACAGAAGCGTGGTGGACTAGGTAGCTTAGAATTTCTAAAATCAAATCAAAATAAAAAATGTCATATAGAAAATGAAACCTTAAATCTTCTCACAAATATGCTAACACAAGAGTTAGAAAAAGGGACAGATATAACAAAAAGTATAAATCATCCTATAATTCTACATTTAGAAAAAATAGGACTAATAGGAGAAGATATTACAAACTCAAAGGTTACATACACGTGTAAATTTAAAATAAAAATCCCGATATTACAATCGAAACTGACTAACATAGAATACGATCCGTTAGATAAAGAGGAATTTAAAATACAAATCCCGTAAATGATAAAACAGAAATTAATCAGGAAATCAGAAAGCCCACATAGATCAGCAGCTTTTCTAGTTAGAAACCATAGTGAAATAAAAAGAGGAAAAGCTAGAATAGTATATAATTATAAAAGACTAAATGATAATACAGAAGATGATGGATATAACATACCAAATAAAGATTCTTTAGTAAACTTAATACAAAAGAAAAAGATATTCTCTAAATTTGATTTAAAATCCGGATATAATCAATTAAAATTAGAAGAAAAATTTAAACCATGGACAGCATTTACATGTTCAGAGGGACAATTTGAATGGAATGTTTTAAGTTTTGGACTTAAAAATGCACCCTCAATATTTCAAAGATTTATGGACAGTATATTCCTAAAATATGATTTTTGCATGGTTTATATAGATGACATCTTAGTAGCAAGTGAAACTTTACAGGAACATGAAGAACATTTGAAACAAGTTTTTAATGAAATAAAAATACATGGTATAGTAGTATCAAAAAGAAAAATGGAATTATTTAAAAGAAAAATATCCTTTTTAGGATTAGAGATAGGAAATGGGAAAATAGAGTTACAACCTCACATCTCAACAAAAATTATTGATTTCCCAGAAAAATTTGAAAATTTAAAACAGATACAAGCCTTTTTAGGTTTAGTTAACTATGCAAGAAAATTTATCCCAAACTTATCTAAATTAGTAGGACCACTTTACAGTAAAACTACAAAAAATGGTCAAAGGAATTTTAATAAAGAAGACATAAAATTAGTAAAGGAAATAAAGGACAGGGTAAAAAAGATAAAACCATTAGAATTACCCTTAGTAACAGATTACATAATTATAGAAACAGATGGATGTAAAGAAGGATGGGGAGCAGTCCTTCTTAGTAAACCTAATAAATATACTCCTAAAGACACTGAAAAAATATGCTCTTATGCTAGTGGGAATTTTAACAAAACAGGACAAAATTGGACTAGCCTAGATTATGAAATACAGGCATTAATTAATGCATTAGAGAAATTTAAGATCTTTCTAAACAAAGAATTTACGGTAGAACAGATTGCGAAGCAATAGTTAAATTTATAAAAAACGATCAAAGTAGAAAGGTGAACAGGACAAGGTGGATAAACTTACAAAACATAATACAGGGTAGTGGTTATCTTATTAATTTTGAACATATAAAAGGGAACAATAATATGATTGCTGACATTTTGTCTAGAAATCTTAACAGGTTATTTCGAACAACTGATGGATAGAAGCAAAAAGAAAGTTCTATATCCTCAACAGAAAAAGACAGATTCAGATACAGAAAGCAGCATGAAAACAGAAAGTGTGAAAGAGGAACAGAGTTGCTACAGCTTGACAATTCCAATAAATTACGATCCAACGGTCATGGATCTGAACAGAAGATTTTCACAGAAAGCAGGGCCCAGTTTTTCAAAGTTTCGGGCTGATAAAAATTTTATACCAAAAGCCCAAGACCGAATAAAAACAATTACTTTCGGCCCAAATACTTTACAAATTTGCACAGAAGAAAGTAAAAAGTTCAGGCCCATTTATGGGATGAATTTAACAGAAAAACAACAGTGTTTGCTAGACAATCTCTGGCATATCCAAACAGTGCCCAATGCGGCAAAATTCAAAGTACAGGTCCTAAACGCTCTAGGACATTATTTCGTAGAACAGTCACAAAAAACTCCCGAACAGTCAATACAGAAAAAATTCACACATTATGTGATCTACAGAGGTACAAAAGTGGGAATTTTTAATAAATGGGAAACAGTGGCAAAATACATACAGTGCTTGAACCCAATTTATAAGGGTTTCTACAGTTTCAATGAAGCCATCCACAGTGCTCGGGATCATTTTGGAACACAACAGTTCTTTATTGAACCAGAAGAAGTTAAATCTTTTTCTACTGTGATCCAAGAAAATCCAGAACATATTATAAAAGCACAGGAAGATTTGATTGCAAATCTTCAAAAACAGGTGATGAATAAAGGAAAGGCTCCACAAATTAACCAACAGTTACAGATTGAAAATAACATGCTAAAACAGCAAGTAACAGTTCTAGAAGAAAACATTAAAAAGTTACATGAGACAGGAAAAACTGAAAAAGAAAGAAATAGAAGTTTTGACAGTTTTAAAGCTAGAGTATTGGATCTCCCATGGAGACAGACTCTTCAACCAGCTTTAGACAGATTTGAAGAATTAGATAAAATTATATCTGACAAAATTTGTGCAGGATTTCCCAAAATCTTGTATGAATTACAACAGAAAATTGTTCAAATGGTGTTTAAAGAAATAAACTACAGGAGAATAAAGGTTACGGAAAGGATCAATAATAGGGGAGAAGATACAGGTGTTCTTCTTTTACAGATTGATCTATTTAAAACAGATATGCCCCCAGATTTGATATCTCAGTTTTACCATTATGGTATGATTGATTATATCAAGTTTCGGCTAACCCCCACTACAGAAAAAATTTTAAACAGCTTTGGGGAAAAATTCACAATGGTGGCCGGAAATATTGCTTTACAGTCTTATCCACATGAGGTAGGATGCAAAATTTTTGCTTCCTTTCCAGAAATGGATGCATACACATACAGACCAGCCAGAAAAAGGATCTTCATCAGCAACAGACCTAATGATCAAGAATTGTTAGAAATGGCAGTCAAGATCGAAGACAACATTGACTTCTCGAGTCTTTTCTGGATACATGAAAGAAATGAAGACCAGACAGCTTTTTACAACAAGTTCATCACAGATCACCAGACAACCCCAGAACTTCCGAGGTATTTCCCATGGTTTCACTACAAGTTAATGGCGGAAGGACACTATACACAGGTCTGGGCAAAGACAAATTGGGACATGTTACTTCCCTTCATTGGGGAAGCGGAAAAATTAGAATTACAGCACATCAGAGACAAAGAAGAAGACACAGAGCAAGACAAAGACGAAGAGACATCATGGCCTCATCATGATGATGATATGCAAGATGCACAGGATGACGGATATTCATTTGACAGTACTCACAGAGACTTTTAGACAGAAACGCAAGCAGTGACGACAGAAGACAGAAGACGTATGCACTGACGACAGGCGGCTACTTTATCAACAGACAGAGGGAATCATCTTTTTAAAGAAAAGCCAAAAATTTGACAGTATTTGGTTTGTAAATAGTTTGTAAATAGTAGAATCTACTTTATTAATTGACGTTTTCTTTCAGAAAAATTGTTTAGTCAACAATTAGGTGGCTTTCTAGAAAAGTTTTTGTCAAAAGTTAGGCAACCGGTGGCTTTTAGAAAAGTTTTTTGTTTTTTATCAAATATTAGGTAACCGGTGATAATACTGGTTCTTTAAGTTGCTTGTGTAAGAGCTATAAAAAGGCTCTTCCTCTTCAGTTGTAAGTACGAGAGAAAAAATTGAGAAATAAGAATCATTTGCTTTCATCCAATCCATGACAGCTTAAACACCTTTCCGACCCCTTAGTCCTATTACTTAAATTCCTTTTATACCTTCTGCACTTCATATTAGAGCCCTTACATATTATAAAAAAAAAAGAGTGTTTGTTTCATTTTTACTCCGTTGTACAAACTCTGAAGAAATATCTATACCTCCTCTTTTGTAAGTATTCATCATCTTCCTCCTTCGTCTAGTTATAAAAATATTTTAAATACTATGTGTGTTCTTTTTGTGTTTGCTTTATGTTTTAACCTTTTGTCCGTTAAATATAAATTAATAGTTAAAATTAATATTTGTTTATACTTAATGTTCATCAAATGTAAATTATTTGTTAAAACTACGAGATATGTTTAAATTAGTAGTGGTTTAACGGAAACCCGAAAAATCCGCCATACCCCCCTTTTATGGTATCAAAGCATAAAAGGGGGGTATGGCGGATTTTTCGGGTTTCCGTTAAACCACTACTAATTTAAACATATCTCGTAGTTTTAACAAATAATTTACATTTGATAAACATTAAGTATAAACAAATATTAATTTTAACTATTAATTTATATTTAACGGACAAAAGGTTAAAACATAAAGCAAACACAAAAAGAACACACATAGTATATATATATATATATATATATATATATATATATATATATATATATATATATATATATATATATATATATATATATATATATATATATATATATATATATATATATATATATATATATATATATATATATATATATATATATATATATATATAAATAAAGAAAGTATATCAAATATTATTTTCTATTTTTTTGTCGGTAATTAATTTTATTTGTTTTTCCAAATAAATATTAACATCACTTTTGGTAGAATATAGACCATGAATTATACCGAGTTATGACGAAAGAAATGATAATTAAAAATAAAATTTTCCAAATAAAAAAGGAACCAAGTAACAAAGATTTCACTCAAAAACGCTCTTCCACAACTACAACCTTTAATCAAATACTTAGGAATATATAATAGTATGAAATTTTAATATAATGATCACAATGTTGAAGCTCTTAATATTGTATTTTTAATGTAAATAGTTGTTAAATAACTGAATATCTTGAAATTTTAACCCAAATTCAAATTTGGTTATTGGTTTGATTTTTTGAATTGAATTTCAAACATAACTCATCAAAAGTTCATGAAATATATTACTATTAGCAATAAAAAAATTCTCTATTTTATTTAAATTTTGTGGATTTTTAATATTTATTTATTTAATTAGAATATTGGTAAGTTTATTCTAATTCCCACAACTTAAGAAGGTAAAGCTTGTGCTCAAAAACTAAAAAGAATAAACTTTGAATATTTTTCTAATCGAAACCCTAGTAAACTTTATTTGATTAAAAAAATGTACTATACTCGGAATATAAGAATGACAATCACTGGACCTACTATTTATTAATTTAGTTCCACTATTAAAGAAATTTTCATTCAGATTTTTTTTTTGATGTTCTTTTATCAGCAAATACTGTAAATAAAAAGTTTGATTGGTTACGTGACTACGTAACTATGATTTATCAATCATAAATATATATTATTTTATTATATATCTAAATCAGTTGGTACAAGTAATAATTATAAATATTTTCTTATATGGATATACTTGCTATTCACTTTTTATTTTTGAATTTTGTAAAAATATGTAATGAAAGATGGAAGAAAATTGGTAAAAAAATATGTTTAGGGGTTAAGTTTTTTCAAAATTGATGTTCATTTTGGACATAATTATCTTGAAAATGAATATAATTTGGAACAAATTTTCTTTGAAAATAGATATATGAATTTTGGCTCAATTTTTTGAATATATTTATATTGATACAGATGAAGCATGTATATGCGTTTATTATCGAATGTTTATATCTATCTAGACTTGATCCATTTGGGACAAAGGAGTAGAAAACTAAGCATAAAAATATTCTTATCATAAATCTCAACAATTCATTAAAAAAAAATTAGAATGACACATAAATAAATAAAGAACATTTATTTGGATATTCAGGTAATTTGTTACGTGTTCCAATATGCTTCGTATTCATATTATTCGTGCATCACACGGGTGCAGGGCCGCCCCTAAGATTTTGAGGCCCCGGTGCAAACAAAGAAAATTGGTCTTTTTTTAATATTGAATTTCACTTCTACAATAAAAATAAAAATTAGTATGAAAAATTTTTGGGTGTGAACTGACTGGGCCTATTACAGAATATGCAAAAGTCCACCAGAAAATGGGCCTTATTTCAACTTCTTCAACGTCTTTTTGGGTGTGGACTGACTGGGCCTATTACTACTACTAAGGTGGAAAATTATTTTTGGGCCCCTTCATAATTGGGGGCCCTGTTCAATGGATCACTTTGGACTTGCTCAGGGGCGGCCCTGCACGGGTGCACTACTAGTTTGGGGTAAAAAGCAAAAAACCTCCCTTTGATTCTATTATGCGGATGACCCCGTCTTTTATATTAGCCATAAAATAAACTCCTTATAAAATTATAAACATCAATTTTTTTCGTTCAAACTAGGCCTAGCATAGCAATTGTGCGCATTGAGTTGGGTCTAGCGAGTTAGCGGGTTGAAACGGATCAACCTACTACAACTCATTTAAGTTAACTGATCAAACGGTTCGGGTTAAAACAGGTCGGATCGACTGGTGAAGAGATGACAGGAAATTTTACACAACATGCAACATTCTTTAAGCACAAGAGACAAGAGGTTTATGTGCTTAATACAAAATTAGAGGGGGATTATCTGCACAATGGAGAAACCAAAGGGGGTTTCTCCTAGTTGCTCAACTAATTATTTGAATAAGTAACAAAATATCACCAAGGCATTCATCATTCTTAACAAGAGAAGTACCAATAGCAACTGCCTGGTGCATTTGTAAGCCTTAACTCTTAACCCTGTACAAAATAAACCTAATTCCTAGCTCACTTCTCTCATGCCAAAATGGGGCCAGAAGGCAGTCCATTTTTATCATACATTTCCCTCCAAAAATTATTCCATGCCTTCAACGGCCCTACTCCCTCAAATATTCTCCTTCATTCTATGATTCATAAATAAACCTTTAGCGGCAAATCCCATAAACTCAGTTGGATCCATATAACCACGAATCCTAGACACCATTCCCCCTTCGTAAGAAAATCCCATCTTTAAATACCAATTACGAGATTCGTCCTCTTGTTTAGATATAATGCCCAGCTTTTCTTCAGCTTGTAAACCTTGTTGTATTTGTGGTGTGGATTTGTAATCAGTTCCAATATAGCTACCCATGCCTAGTGATTCCCAGTCAACTTGATGCAAAATTTCAGCCGCTCGATCTGTGTGATTTGAAGGATTTTGTGATTGGGGTGGTTGCTCAAGAGTTAACCTGTCAACGCAGGCCTTTAACTTCTTTAGGCGATCACCGATTCTTGTGGAGACAGCATCGTATAACTTTCCTCTTGACATGACTTGGGTTTCTTCCAAGTTTCTTATGTCGTTAAACTCAATGGGATCTCCTATGAGAACTGTCACCTGCTTATACCAAGTAAAGGGTGTGAAAACACTAGCAGACAAATTGCATGTGTTCCAAAAATCAATGCAAGCTGAATTATGTTCAATATTCTTGATCAAAATTGCTTCAGGAGACTGGCCATAACTAGGGGGGTGGCAAATTGACAATGTGACATTTATTTTGGGATGGACCAAAAAGGAAAGTGCGACATTTATTATGAGACGGAGGGAGTATCATTTAGGGAACAAGATTTTCAGTTAATTATTCTTTTTTTATTTTTGGGAGGGGGTGTTAGAAATGATAATGGGATAGGTTTGACATCTTTATTGCTTACTAGTGGTGGCCGTTGCTTTAGTAAGTGGTGAAGTATGCAGACAATCAAGTGTCTTCTCAATGAATGGAACCACACCGGATAACAAATACAGTATTTACGTTTCAGAAATGCATAGCCTGCATTTCCTTGGAGTCCCAAACAAAGATGCTTGCATATAGGTAACCAAGGTTTGGTTCATAAAGGAACTTTCGTAAAGCCTAATATTAGAGTTTAATAGTTTATAGCAAGCATGAGACTTACAGAAACACCTAGCAAGTCGCCAAATTCAAGCACACTTGCAGGTGAAAGATAAAGATTCACTTCTTATTCGAGTATTGATAGCATCAGACAAACTCAAAATCTTGTATGGGAACTAGAGAAAAAAGTGTGAAGTACAACACATACCGTCTTGCCAACCCTTGGAAACTTCGCTCCAATAGGCATGATTTCTTGCATCCCAGTGTGCACAAAAGGAACAACCATCGGAGAATTATCCGTGTCCAGAACCAACCTATGTATGTTTGAAAGTTCATTAGAAGTCTATTCTGAACCTAATTTCAAAATGATTAAGAAACTAATTATATATGGATCTTGCGTGGCTATCCAAATAAAGATAAAAAGGAATAAAAGAAGATCAAAACAAACATGGTAAAATATGTCATTTACAACAAAATGCCAAACCCATAAATGCTCACTAATCCACTTAACGTAGTGCACTGATGAGCATATGATCATATGCACTACTTTTTCCAAATCACACTGACATGAAAAAAGACAGAGATCTAATTTGTCAGAAACTAGTAACTAGTAATTATGCATTCTCAAGCACCTACGCTACTAACTACAACTAATGTGAAAATATATCTTGAAAAGCCAAAGATCAAACACGATGTATGTACATATGTTTTCAAGGTCAATAAGTATTTCAGCCCACCCCCACCCCCAACCCACCAAATCATATCTGTTTTTTGTGGAAATGTTTGTAATTTACTCTCTTAAGTCAACAACTTTCAAAGTCCTCTTAGGTTCTCAAAGTGCTAGACTGCACTAAATACTGACCCTATGCAAGGAAGAGACAATTGTTCTTGCGTTATTCAGTCAATTCTTCTTTTCCTTTGTCCTCCCAACTAAGGTCCTCAAAGTGCTAGACTGCACCAAATACTAGCCCCTATGCAAGGAAGAGGCAATTGTTCTTGCGTTATTCAGTTAATTCTTCTTTTCCTTTGTCCTTCCAACCTCTGATGCTCGGCCCCTTTTAAATCTTGACCCATTCTATAAATCTTGTTTTTTCTTGTAGACTTTTGATTGACCATTTAACATAAGTGTGCATCAGCCCCTTTTAAAAGATTTATGATGGGATAACACATTAGCCTATCACCTATCCACATGATACCTAGTAAAATGGTCTAATTTTCATGGGATGATCTGCATGCTCACCTCACCTTGCTTTCTAAAAGCCCAGCTTCTTTCTCAGTTACTTCATAGTTTATACAAGACATAAGCAGGAACATGTAGGTACCCTTGAGAAATATGAGTGTCAATTAGAGTGTAAAACATTTTGGATATAAAACATTGGTAAACAAGCATTCAAATTCAAAAGTAACATCAGAAAAGAAGCACAAATGGATAAAATTGGAAGACCATCATCACATTCAAGTGGTTTTTACTGCCAAGAAGTTACGGTATGAGAGAAGAATCCTACCTCCCAATGCCTCTCTTTGAAGACCCAATAGTTTTCCCCCCATCTCGGGAGCGACTACCTTCAGGGAAAATGTGGACCCAGCCACCACGGTTCAATTTTGAAATAGCAACATCCATACCCTGCACCAAAACAAAAAATGATGTAAGCACAGAGCCACCATGGAGACTACTAACCCTCTGCATATGTAAGTCCAAAACTTTTGTCTGTGCATGTTAGTGAGAGAAACAGAAATGAGGCAACAGTTTAAATAATCTATTTTGCAGCTAATACAACTATTTCATGTCAGTCTATGGCTGATATTTGACTGGCGTAAAACTGCAAATTTTCTCTAAAAGAAATACAATACATGAGTCAAACTTCTCAAAGTTAGGCTTTGAGAAAGGTTCATTTGGAAAAGTGGGGACCTGGCTGTTTGTCATATGCTCAGCATAAAATCTGGACAAAACAAGGAGCTACATTAGAAGCCACCTCTCTCTCTATGCGCACACACACACCATATGTATATCTCCTTTTCGAGAAAGTCCTCTAACTCCGACTTAGCAATCTACAATTGTAGTCCAACTGCCATCTCAAGTTGGTAAGTGTGGCACAAAGGGAAACAACATGAAACCATAGGTTGGAAGATGAAAATGCAAGTAATGATGGCATTCTAAGCGCAAATTTCACTATGACTACTTTTGCTACTCCAAGTATACTGATCTTGCACACCCTACACACACAAAAAATAGATCTCATACTTGTAAAAGCAATATAGAAAATGAGAAAAGAATCTCTTAATTACCTTCTGATAAATTCCTTCACCTCGAGAAAGTGGCAGAACCTTCACAGACTTGAAGAATGCAGATGTCACTGGATTAGAGAAACATCGATCAGTTGCACACATGGTCCATCTCAAGTTATTAGCATCCAACATAACACTTGGGGGAAGGAGTGAGGCAATAACTAATGGATCATCTACTGATGCAACATGATTGCTCACCTACAATTGGCATAATGGACATTAACAGAAAGATATGGAAGTACGTGAATACCAACCAACGTAAGAACAAAAAAGACCGCGGAAAAAATGTACTCTGTAAGAGAAATTTAAGTTGAGATGCAAAGCATCTGCTTACTGTAATTAAAGGCTGGTTCTTTGGTCTATTTAACATTGCCTGATGTAATTTTTCTGCTCCATATATCTGTAAGAATAACCATAATTAATGGCTTGTTCTTTGATCGATTGAATGTTCAAACCTTAAAGTACAATAGAAATTACCTGAACACGATTCAGACCGTGCATAAAGACATGGCAAACATTTCCAATAACAGGAACAGCCACAGCTTGAAGCATACGAGTAAGAACTGAATCCTCTTCAGCATCGATGTCCTCACTAACTGCAATCATTAGACAAAAATGGTCCTTATGTCTTAAATCAGTTTTTTTGAGAAGTTCTTTGCTCAAGAGTCAGAGAAAAATTTGTGGTATAAACCAATATCATGGAACTAATACCAAAAAAAAAAAAAAAGTAGCCATACGGATAGATTGCAGGTAAATGTATATCGATCTAAACCCACAATTAAGAACATAAAGAGTGCAGGTAAATGTATACAGTCATTATCTGGTATTTTCAACATGCTTCATTCCGATTTAGGTTTGGTTAAATAAGAACTATTAAGATTTTTATATATATATTTTTTACAGTTTACACAATGTTTTGGGAGTTGTCAGAGAAAAATGTACAAATTAGCAGATGAATTCACCGACAGAAATTGATTACATTTTCATAAGATGAACGGATAGATCCTAATTTCATCTAATATCATACAGCATTATAGCTATACCTACCGGTTTTGCGGTAGAATGTTGAAGAAGAAGGCAAAGACTGTCGGCGAAAATTGTGAAAGCGCTGAAGCCAACGTTGCATCGTGGAAGACAAGTACACATCGGAGAATTTAGGACGGCGACGATGGCGATCAACGGCGACCCTGAAACGGTCTCTGAGACGGTGCTGGAGAAACCTAGCACTGTCTTTCCATAAATCCCCTCTTCCTTTTTCAATCCCCATTTTCTCGATCGAAGAATCTCAGATGTATCTGTTGGATTTCGATTTGATTCAATTGGAGAAGTGAGAAAAATAGAGAAGCTGTTGATCCACAGTTCTTGCAGAGGAAGTAGGGCAACGAATGTAGTGAGGTCGGCTAATGTAAAAGTGCGCACAAACTAAGCTCATGAGTTTAGGATTTCGAGTTTGCTGCTGCGAATAAAAATTGGATAACAAATATAAAAAGTTTGTTACACAAAGAAAAATAAAATGTTTTCACATTATTTAGTAGAGCTTTTATATGATGTTTGATTTTTACATTAATTTACATAGAAAATGTATTTTTATATTCGTTCAAAATATTTTACATTGTGTGTAGTGTAGCTTTCACATTACGTTGTTTAATTTTGACTCGCTAAAGCTTTAAAAAGTGAACCGCTCGTTGTAGCAGCAACAGATCCATATCCCACAAACTAAATAAAATCTCTAGAACTACTTGCGATTATAGCATGGAACTGTTTGGGAACAAAGAAGCAAAGCAAGCTCAAAAATTCATTGAAGAAGTGTTATTTTCAATCCACCTTATACTTGTATGTAAAGGGAAGAAGGAAGATTGGGAAGTTAGATATGGGATGGTTTGTAAGATCATATCAAAATATCTTTTTTCTCATAAATAATCTTTATTAACATCTTTTTTTTTTAATTTTAAAGCGTCACTTGCTCCTGCTGCTCCAACTCCCTGCATAAAAATATTTCACCGATAAAAAAGGAAGAATATAATCTTTTCAGTTTTCTCCATCTCTCTCCTCTTTGCATCTTTCGTTTTTTTTTCTCTATTAGAAATCTTCATCTCCTTTGTTAACTGTTATGTATTCGTTTTTATATAAATATTTCATAGTATAATTTGTCGTGTTTTGAAAATAAAATATTTTTCGTGAAGAAATTTCCAAATGCCAACCAAATTATATAGTTGGAATCACTTGATCGTCCCAATTACCAAATTTAACCATACTGAATCTTTATACAGTGAACATGTCACAAGTTCCACCAAAACATAAAGAACAAACTTCATATCACAAGCAAATACAGTAACTATTTTTACTACATTATAATCAAGTATTCCTTGCCATCATTGTGCTGCAACAGCTCCTTCACCAGCACCGAAAACTATTGTCTACGCTGCTGCAGGTGCCTCGTTGCCGAAAACTTTAGCAATCCTCTCAGTTGGAACCAAGGGAAGATACGAAGAAACCCTGTAGCCTTTCTCAGCAGTTTGCTGCACCGTCTGATTGTATTTCTCTGAACAGTATGCAGCAGTTGGTACAACAGCCTTGGCCACTTGAGGAAAGAGTGGGAGCTTGTTGAGGGAATGCCATGCTGAAGCAGCATACTGCTCAGCCACTGGCTCGTACTTGGAGTAAAGCTCCTTGGCAGCTGGCTCGTATTTGGTGTATGCGTTTTTGGCTAGCCCTGATGCGGTTCCTATGACACCGGCGCTCTTCACTTCGGTTGCCATAGCACGAGCAGCTACAGGAGCATTTTGAGCAGCTACGAAAGCTCGGGTTGATACCTGCTTCACAATGGGGGGTACACCATCTAGTTTGTGGACAGACTCGTCAACCTGAAACCATAATAAAGGGATAAGATGAATTCTCATGTTTTCCACACACACACATTTACAAAATAATAGACACCAAGAAAGTAAGCAATATTTCCACACTACGTTTAATACTGGAGTATGGTTGAGTTTTATATCAACAATTTTATCAGAACGCTTCAACAAACGTTGAAACAGAGTGCTTTCTAAAGGAGCCACAAATGTTCAGACAGTATACTCCCTCCGTCCCACCTCAATGAGGACCAAATATTTGGGAACGGAGAACAAGGAAAAGTAGTATAATATTAATAGCGGAGGGGGTATCACGAGTATGAAATATAAAGTAGGAGAGAGAATGAGCGGGAGAAGTAGTAAGTGGATTGGTGTTGTGAGTATAAAAATAAAGTAGGCGAGAGAATCGGTGGGAGAAATAGTATACAAACTTTGTCACTTTGGGCAGTCCTTATTGAGGTGGGACAGCGAATAAGGAAATTAGTCCTCATTGAGGTGGGACGGAGGGAGTATAAATGAACTTCGACAATCCCTTCACTGCCAAAATCTCTGGGAAAAGTATGTAAATCGACATAAATTATATCTTCCTACCATCTCAACTCTCCAATGAGACATGACACAAACTAGAATTGGTTAAGTTTTCCCATCACTAATGTCAAGCAAGTCCTTCATAACTATCTCAATGATATCAGGAACAACAGAGACAAATAAAAAAAGGAAAGACAAGAAAGGGAGAAAAGAAAAAGAAGTGAAATGAGATATCGACATCTTTCCAAAGATGTTCAACAAGTTATGTAGTTAAGCAGTATAAGATATGACCTCATGCAAACTTTACAATGTTTTCTTCTAGAGTCAGAGCAGAATATTTAACAATCCCAGAGCATTTTATCACATGAACCCACAGTTCCATCAAAGAGTAAATTCCACTTCAGAAGAAGGTTATTGAATTAAGGCCTACATCAATATTCATGGAGTTGGGCAGAATTACACAAATGCATGAGCATACCCAAAGCTTTTATGGACATTTGAAGGGTGAATTCGAAAAGGATAAGGAGGATGTCAATACAATTTTTAAAAACAATAAGCAATGCATTAAAAATAATCAAACTAATCCATTAGTTATATTTCCATATCAAACATCCTTATATTTCCATATCAAACATCCATTGGACTTTCAACAAGTTCTCCGAAGGGATACTTTGGGATAAAAGTTCTCCGAAAGGGATAGTTTGGGATACTTTTAAGGGCGATACTCTAACGTTTGATCACCCCAAAGAACTAGAATACGAAAGAATCCCAGAAAATCAAAAGTTCTACCTTTTTGTTCAATGATCTCAAGAACAACAAAACACGTTTATTCTATTTTAATTCATGAGAACAAAATAAACACCAACAAACAAATATAACAAATGCAGGAACTGACCTTGCGGTCAACAAACTTGAGGACCTCAACAGGGACACCATGAAATTTATCATAAACAGGTCCAACAACATTCTTAACAGTGCCTTCCATGGTCTCCACACGAGGCTTCAAAGGCCCGGAATTCTCCTTGGCATAACCATAGGCTCTAGTAGCGTATAGAACCGCATGCAACACAGCTACTTGCACGAATTCCAAGTACTTTAACCTCTCTTCTTCAGTTTGAACCTGAAACTCAAAACAAAAAATAATCAAAAATTCAATCCCCAAACCAATTAACCCCACATAATCCCCCATTAAATTGAAAAAAAATAGGGTAAATTTTGCCATAAATTTATTTCTGAAAAAAAAAAAAACATTAGAAAATTATTCTTCCCCTTTAATTAATGATTTTTTTAGTCAAAATGATTTGACCCCTTTCAAAAAAAAAAAAAAGGCTCTGCCTCAGTGCCTCCACCCCCAAACAACAATAAACATAAAAATAGCAATCAAAAACTTAAACGTACATTAAATCGAAAAATTAAATATAGCATGAAAAAAAATCATTTAAAATTTAATTTTTTTCCCTTTAACTAATGATTCTTTTGTCAAGATAATTTGACCCCTATCAAGAAAAAAATCTGGCTCTCCCACCCACTGCCCCCAACAAACAACAAAAACAACATAAGCAAAGAAATCAAGACTTATCCTTACGTTAAATTGCAAAAAATTAAACACGATATGAACAAGATTAGGATCAAACCCTAATTAATCGAAGGGATTGTCAAGAAATACTCTGTCATCGGTACAGATTGGAAAGAAAGAACGTACCAATTGGGGTTGGACATTGGAGGAGTCGGCCATGATCGTCGGAATAAGAAAGTTGATTAGGGAAATTTGATGAGAATATTCTGGAAATGAAAGATCGTTGAATGAATATGAAAATTGGGAGAAGGAATTGGAAGAGTATAAATAGGCGAGAAGAGGGTGAGGGGACGGCACGCTTCTCGAAAGTGGGGATCAGAGCATCCACAATGGAACGGTGAGATCTTTTTCATAGCTTTTTTTGTAATTTTTAAATGACACATCATAAATAAGTTAAAAATAAAAAATTTCAAGCTTTTTTAACGATGGTAAAGCTTTTTCATCAATTTTTTTATGATCCCTACATTCAAAATTAAATTATTTTCTTGCATTTTTCTATGAAGAAAAATATTAAGAAAAATAAAAATTATTATTTTATTTAATATTTAACATTGGAAAATGATGAAAATTAATGAAAATAACTTCTAGAGATAGTTCTTTATAGAAGGAGCTGTTTTTTATGAAGGAACTTTCCAACTTTCTTTACAATAGAAAAAAGCTTTAGAATTAGAAGAGAACTTTTTCATGAAAATTAAAAGTTTAAAAAAAAAAACTTCCATTATTGTGGATGCTCTTAGGCGGTTTACCGCGGCGTTTGGATTTAGATGGTGTGAAAGCGCGTGGGCTTGGGTGGAGTTTAAGATGACGAAACGGGGTTTATTTGGTGGTTACTTATGAGCTAAGTTTCAACTCGGGTTACTTACGCGGTTAGGTCAACCAGTAGAGTAAATATAGTGGGTGGGATTTGGAATGAAGCAAAATAATTTGAGATTGATTAATATAAATTATTATATATACTTGTCAAATAAATAAAGGATGTGAATAAAAAATAGTTAAAATGTAAAATAAGAAATGGGTGGAAAGTTTTAAAAATAATACAAAAACAAAAAAATGAAATAAATAATTACAAAATGTTGAAGTTAAGAAGAAATTTAATGTAAGAAATAAGGGTGCGTTTGTTTTTTTATTTTCAGCCTTAATTGCCTCTTAACACTTATTTATTCAGAGGATTAGAGAAATAAGTGTGTTTGTTTTTTTTTTTTTTTTTGAAATAAGACTTGTTAGGCTCTTAAAGTCCTCTTAATTTTAAGTGGTTAAAATGTTGCTGAATTGCCTCTGAAAGCCTCTGAAAGCCACTGTTTCATATTTGATTTTGGTTAAAAAAAATTTAAACTATTTACTGTTTCATACTGCATTTACGTTTTTTTTTTTTTTAACTGTTTCAGAAAATGAATTCTGATAGAAAATCAAACAACTTATCCAATTCAGAATTCAGTTTTCAGTTGCTGCATCTTAATCATTCAGCCATTTTCAGAACTGAAATCAGATTTCAGCACTTATCACTTAAAAAAAACAAAAACCCCCCTAAGTAGGTAAAATCTATAAATATTATATAGGAGAGTCATATTCTATTTTCATAGCGTGCCACATGAATTTATGACATGGAAATCCACGTGGCATTCAACATGTTCTTGTCCAATAAGCTTTTATCAATGTGCTGACAGTTTACATCTTAATTCAAATTTTAAAATTGCTTAAATATAATAGCAAAATCTCACATATTAAAATAAATACAATTAGATTAGGTTAACTTGTTCATAAATTTGAAAATATTTAAAATTCAAATTAAATATATATAAATATATGGAGATAATACGGTTTCATATTCTCTCTCTCCCCTTTTCTAAGTTTTCTTTATATAGTGATACATTTCATAACTATTCCCTTTCTCTGATTTGTCCCTACCCAAATTGAGATTATATATTCCTACTATTTGTTTATTCAACACAAACTACGTGCTTCCACTATTACATTTGTTAACCACATATATGAATTAATGTTTCTTTTACTATTTATTTACATGTTGCTGGAAACCTCAAATTTTCAAATTTTGATTGAATTTTCGATTTGAAAACAAGAATTTTTTTATTGCATTTAAAATTTATTTATATATTTTATCTAACTTAATTATCTTTGATGTTGCAAGGGTCGAAGACATCGACGACAATTAATAAAAATGCATATATTCCGAGAAACAAAATGGATTTTCAGATATTAGAGCTTTACGAGTCGTTCTTTTCATACTCCGCACTACAAGAAAACTGTCAAATAGCGACGGAAATTAGCGACGGACCAATTTCTGTCACTATTTGCGACGGAATAACGACGAAAGCAAAATAAAACGAAAAAACCATCTACCGACGAATTTAGCGACAGACATGAATCTGTCACTAATCCATCGCAAAAAAAGTCCGCCCATTTTAGCGACGGATTTAGCGACGGAATAACGACGGATTACAAAAATTTTTAACGACAGATTTTTTCTATCGCTATATAAATAAAAAATAAAAAATAAATAAATATTTTTCTTTTTAAAATTAGCTATGAATTTAGCGACGGAATTTACAAAAATAAATTACCGACGGATATATTCTGTCGCTAAATAATAAAAAATAAAAAAATATTTTCTTTTGTAAATACCGACGGATATATTTTGTCGCTAAATAATAAATAATAAAAAATATTTCTCTTTTTAAAATACCGACGGATTTAGCGACGGATTTTACTAACAAATTTACCGACGGATATATTCTGTTGCTAAATAATAAAAAATAAAAAAAACTTTTTAAAATACCGACGGAATAGCGACGGATTTAGCGACGGAAATTGTTTTTTAAAAAAAATTAACTTTTTCTGACTTTTTTTATATAACTTTTTGAAAAAAACTTCAATACTAAAAAATGTCCAAAAAAATTATTTATATTCATAAAAAATAAAAAAAAAACTATACATTTATAAATAAAAATTAAAGAATTTTACCCGTCCAAGATTTCTTTATTATACTTTCATTTGTTTAGTTTTTTTTCTAACTTTTTTTATATAACTTTTTGAAAAAAACTTCAATACTAAAAAATGTCCAAAATATTTATTTATATTCATAAAAAATAAAAAAAAACTATACATTTATAGGGTATAGGGTATAGTATATAGGGTATAGGGTATAGTATATAGGGTATAGAGTATAGGGTATAGGTGTTGGGTTTTATGGGTCCATGCGCAGCGGAATTAAGCATCTAATAACACAAAACCCAAGAGCCCTAAGATCCGTTTTATACAATTAAATTGAATTCCTATGAGATAGAATTTATCAACCTTATTTGCTTTTCGTTTTTGAGCTGTCGAACAATTTGTCAATGTGATTTCAAATCACAAACTTCGATCTTCAAGACTTGAATCTTTAGATTACTTTGGACAATTTGAACTCTAGGCCTTGATCGTCGTACGAGCGAAGACCCTCTAGTAGTATCCACACGTTAGAATGAACCAAGAACGGTTCTTGAAAATTGCTAGATTCTTAGACCTATGGAAGAAATATTGAGAAACCTTTTTGTTGTAATTTTTCTTGAGAAAATTCGGCTAGCTGATTAGGTTTACAGACCTCATATTTATACTACCTTAGTATAAGTATCTGTTTCCTAATCGTATTAGGAAACTAGTCTGGAACCGCCTCTGTGGCTTTGATGTGTCGCGCGACCTATGAAAGCCTTTGGGCTAGTTCTGTCGCGCTACAACTCAAGCCAGTTAAGGAATTCTCAATCATTTCTTCCTTTGGTTTAATCAATTCATTCTAGTTGTGTGTGACCCAATAGGATTATATTATGTTGGCAATGAGCTCGATCATATCGACCCTCATAAGACATAAGCGGACTCTAGCAAGCCATTATGTCTACCCAAATAATATAACGCAAGAGTTCACGTTTCCAATGGTACACTTTCATTTCTCCCTTTGTCTCACGATGTTATATTGAACACAAGTCATGGTCCACTTCAACTTGTATTTGTTCAATGCTTTCTCGATCTTGAGTATAATGATAGTCCAATCACATTGGGGTATGGCAATACACTTTCATCATTATCACTCATCGAGGGGCCCAAGCAAAACATCTCTCTTTCGAGAGACAAATTTCATCTTGACTTATCATCCTTCCCATCATGAATCTGATCATGTCAAAGATAGCCTTTATAAATATCGTGTTAAGATATCGTTTGACTAAAATCAAACATAACTTTCATCATATGTAAGGTCATGATAATCTCAGGTCTAGGGACTAAATGAAGTGACCATATGAGATTTAATTATGACATTTGACCATGACATAAATCTCATGCGGGTCAAGTCCAGTCACTTGCTCTCTAACAAGTACCCATAAATTTAATGTGCATCTCTATGCATATAATCATCATATGATTATCCATTAACATTTATACTAATTATTTATTTAATAATTAGGGACGGAGATTATTACAATAAATATGCAAAATATATAATAATCAAATAATAAATTTCTTTATAATTAAGGATAAAGATGATACATAATGGTTTTAAGTTAAACATAACTAAAGCCTAGGACATTACACCAACAGTCTCCCACTTGCACTAGGCTCCATCTATGTATCAAATACTCATGGACCTAACATGACCATCATGCTTCTGCATGTGCGAGGGTCTTTGTAAGTGAATCCCTAATGTCATCATCGGTTGATACTTTGCATATCTTAACGTCTTCTCATTCTTTATGAATTCCTCAAAAAATGTCTAAGTGAGTATTTGGATCGCTGTTGTGACCTTGATTCCATTGTTTGCACAAATGACACCACATTTATCACAACAAAAGTTTCACCAATTAGTGATACTTGAAACGTTTCCAAAATACTAAATGAACTTTTGATCCAAACTGCCTCTTCTTGCTACATCATATGTTGCTAGAACTTGGCCTTAGTAGTAGAATCGGCTACAATTTTCTGCTTGGAATTCTTCCAATCAAAAACTGCACCTTTAATAAGCATAAACACAAATTCTAATTGCGATTTTAAATTAACTTTGTCAGTTTGGAAGCTAGCATCTATGTAACCCTTACAATAAGATTATCTTCCAACCTTTCAAATACCAAGAACGTATCCTTAGTTCTTCTTAAGTACTTAAGGATCATCTTGACTGCCATTCAATGGTTCTTAACAGGATCAGATTGGTATCAACTCGTCATGCTTAGAGCATACGAGACGTCAGATCTAGTATAAATCATGACATACATGACAGATCCAAATGCCCAAGCATATAGAACTTCATTCACTCCCTTTTGCTCATCAGTTGTCATAAGACAATGAGTATTGCTAAGGGAAACACCATGACCCATTGACAAGTTACTTTTCTTAGACTCTTCTAAGAACCTTGTCAATGTGAGTATTTTGACTCAGACCAATATATCCTTTTAGATCTATCTCTATAGATCTTGATGCCAAGGATGTAAGCGGCTTCACCCATATCTTTCATTGAGAAACCTTTCCTTGACCAAGACTTGACAGTCTTAAGTGTCAGAACTTTGTTTTTCCAATGAGTGAAATATCATTGTAATATAACAATAGAAATAATACTACGCTCCCACTGAATTTCATGTATATACAAGATTCATCTTTGTACTTGATGAAGTCAAACTCTTTGACCAATTCATCAAAACGAAGATTTCAATTCCTTGAAGCTTGCTTCAACCCATCTCATGGATCTTTGCAACATGCATACTTTATTAGAATTTTTCGGATCGACAAAACTTCGAGTTGTGTACCATACACATCCTTAATAATCTTTTCATTTAAAGAAAGCCGTTTGACATCCATTTGTCATATCACACAGTCACAATATGCGATAATGGCAATTGAAACTCTAATAGACCTTGGCATTGTAACTGGCGAAAAGGTTTCCACATAGTCTATACTATGAATTTGCTCAAATCCCTTTGCTACAATCTTTAGTCATGAAAGTATACACCTTTCCATCCATGTCGGTCTTGAAGACCTTCTTGCACCTTATGATTTTTACACCTTTAGGTGGATCAATCAAGTTCCAAACTTGATCATCAGCCATGGATTGCAATTCGGACTTCATGGCCTCTTGCCATTTTTCCAAATCAGGAGAGGACATCGCTTCTTGATAGCAAGTAGGATCGTCATTCTCAATGACTTCCACTTCATCACTTTCTGCAACGAGAAATCAATATTTCTTGAGTTCGGATCGTGACCTATCCAATATACGATGGACTTATGCATCTTGAACCGGTTCCACAACTCCTTGTGAACTTGGTTCCGTCTCTACTCTTGGTTCCATATTATTTTCGGGTTCTTGAATTTCTTCAAGGATTAATTTTACTCCCACTAGATTCTTTATTGAGAAACTATTTCTTAAGAAACAAATCGTATTGAGCAACAAACATTTTGTTCTCTTTGCGGTTGTAAGATTAATTTCCGAAAATAACCTTGTCAGATTTAGTGCTAACTTATCAGAGACATGTCTCTTCTTATAATCTTTGCAAACCCAAATCTTCATGAAGGACAAACTAAGTTTTCTTCCATACCACATCTCATGTGGGGCCTTAGGAACCGATTTAGTAGGGACTCGATTCAGTGTAACCGCATCATTTCTAATGCATATCCTCAAAAGGAAATAGGAAATAGGAAAGTCAAATTGACACATCATCGAACGAACCATGTCCTACAAAGTTCAATTCCTCCTATTAGACACATCATACAATGTGGTGTTCCAGGTGGAGTCAACTCTGAAACGATTTCACAGTTTTGAGATGATTGTCAACCTTTTGGCTCAAATATCCATCACCTCGATCTAATCGAAGTACTTAATAATTTTGCCAAGTTGTTTTGTACTTCATATTGAAATGTTCGAAACATCTCAAACGATTCACCTTTGGACTTCATCAGATAGACATAGTCATATCTAGATAAGTTATTGGTGAATGTGATGAAGCACCAAAATCCTCCCCTAGCAATGCTGCCTAATAGTCCACATACAATTAATGTATAATGACCAATAAGTCACTAGCCCTCCCACTACTCTTAGTGTAGGGTGGTTTGGTCAATAATCCCAATAAATAAGATCCACATTCCTCAAATAATTCGGAGTCATATGAGTCTAAAAGTCCATGTAAATGAAGTTTAGATATATGTTTCTTATTTATCTGACCAAGCCGGCAATGCCATATGAACGCGTTGTTCATATTATTCGGTTTAGATTTTCCATTTATATTATAGATATCTTCAATATTATTTTATTTCTTATCATCAATGATATGCAGACCATTCAATGACATATGCAATACAATAAGGCATATCATTAAATAAATATAAAACATCTTATTTTTCAATAAGAAAATTATATTCTTCATCATCTATATAAGAAACGAAAATAATATCCTACTCAAATTCGGAACTTAGTAACATTTGTTCGAAACAAGTACTAGTTCACTAGGTAAATTGACTTCATAAGTCCCTATGGTTAATGTAGCAACTCTTGCTTCATTCCCACGCATAGATTTAATTTACCTTCTTTGAGTAGCTTTCTATTCTTTGTTCCTTGCACATTTCAACAAATGTGGGATCCAATCCGGTATCATATACCCAAGAACAAGAAGTCGAAAGGAAAATATCTATCATATAGATACTTGAAGTAATAGCAATCATATTGCCCTTCTTCACCTTTTAGGCCTTCCTATTAAGCCTTGCAACTTTGCTTTCAATGACAATCTCATTACAATGGTAGCAAAATGTCTTAGCCTGATGGTTAGAGTTCATGGCTTCCAACCTGGAGGTCATGGGTTCGATTCCCCCATCAGTGGTTAGAGGGAATGACATTGCCCTCCCTAGCATTGCTAGACGCCTCTGTGAAGTGCATCAAGGGGGAAGCGGTGAAATGTGTTGATCCCCTTCTTTAAAGAAGAAGAGAAAAAAAAATGCATCATTTTGAGACACTTTGGGTTTAGCCTATTCGGCTTTGGCAACTATTGCCCTAGGTTTAGCAACCTTTGCTTTACCTTCCCTACCTTTCCTTTTATGAACCCCTTTTCTTGTGTTAACCATTAACATACTTGTGGATTGCTCCCTTTTGCATCTCATGCATTAGGAACCTTCACCACAACATACATCTTTTGCCCTAGCTTGCACTTGGAACATTTCCTTTGTGCGTTGTGCTTAGAACAACAGCAGTCATCGTGTGCTCAAGGTTCTTTATAAGAATCCTTAAATATGGTGGCAAGTATAAGACAAGATATATCATTAGAATCATCAACATGTTTCTAATGTTGCTCCTTATCTGCCCTTTGCAACATTTGCAGTGGGTTCAGTAGGAATGGATTCATCAAGAACGTACACATTTGCCTAAGAACCATTCTTTAGGCTTCTGATCCAATCAGAATTATCTGTATCGTTCCTTTCGAACTTTGTCCTTCATAAGGACGAATCGCAATTTATTGTGTAATGCTACTTCTACAACAAAATATGCAAACTATATGAACACATATCAATATCAACACATTATCATCTAAGAGAAAACCATGTATTTCACAAATACTCCCACTAAATTATACACCTCCCAATGCAAATAAGCATAATATAATTTAATGGGCTAAGATCCAATTTTAATTTAATCTCAAGTACGCTATGGCGCACCGCTCAAGATTAAAATTAATTAGGTAGAAAATATCAATCATATCGTATATGACTCTTAGATCTTTTATGAGATTTATTCAAGACATCATATGTCTAAGCATATTTTAATCTCATCTTATGCCTTGGGTCCAAAATCATTTTGATAACCCAATTAAGTTCATCCACTTTAAACGTATAGGAACCACCATTTCCTCATCTTGCTCGTACAAGGAATAGAATCAAAGCACCTTGCTATGGCAAGCCCACCCAAAACTATCAGAGTGGTCTCAAGTGTTTTAATCATGGATTGACATAAAGAACTTAAAAGTTAATGAAGGTTCTTTAAAGCAGATTATAAGCATATCAACAAAGATAATCATAATCGCACACCAGGTAAGTTCCTAGGAAAATAGGTGAGCTACAAGGACTGCTTAAGTACCAAATCTCTCCTTTAACATAACTCACCTTGACATGCACAATAACAATATCAGCTCTGATTTGCAACATAATCAATACTTTGTATACTGACTTGTTTCTTACAAACAATCAGATTCCTTTTGGATTTTGCGTAAACTGACTTATTTCTCATAAATAATCAGAAAACCAAAATTTTAATGTTTCAACTAAATATTTAGGAAATTACAATTCAATGTTTCAACTAAACATCTAACAAAGCTCTTAACACTTTAAGAACATACAATTCATGCATCGCAACAATTAATGAAATCACATTTAAATTAATTAAGCATGCATAAACAATGAATTAATCTAGCATAGTCCTATAAATTCAATTTCCAAAAATTTATAGCATTCAGATTAAGACAGAAACTTATTCAGATTATTAACATAATCACAGAATAGCAGGAAAAATTAACAAATTGATTCTGCCCAGATTGGCATGTTTTGTCGCGCAGCTACATCAGCCAGTTGGCTAGATCTGTCGCGTGACAGAAACGTCCAGATGACCAGATCCGTCGCACGACCATACGATCCCATCTGACTGCCCATGGCCTACTATGTCGCACGACTAGAGTAGCCAATATGGCAGATTTTTTCAGTTTTTAATCAATTCAAACATAGAGCAATTAAATCAAGTAAACAACTTTTAACAAATTTAATTCAATATGAACTGAAAACGATTTTCACATTGTTTCACATAAACAATTAAAAATATCGCATACAAAACATGCAATAAACATATAAACAATTTATATCTTAATTCTAGCATGCCAATTAAAACTTAACCATACGAACGGGGCTCTGATACCACTATTGGGTTTTATGGGTCCATGCGCAGCGGAATTAAGCATCTAATAACACAAAACCCAAGAGCCCTAAGATCCGTTCTATACAATTAAATTGAATTCCTATGAAATAGAATTTACCAACCTTATTTGCTTTCCGTTCTTGAGCTATCGAACAATTTGTCAATGTGATTTCAAATCACAAACTTCGATCTTCAAGACTTGAATCTTTAGATTGCTTTGGACAATTTGAACTCTAGGCCTTGATCGTCGTACGAGCGAAGACCCTCTAGTAGTATCCACACGTTAGAATGAACCAAGAACGGTTCTTGAGAATTGCTAGATTCTTAAACCTATGGAAGAAATATTGAGAAACCTTTTTGTTGTAATTTTTCTTGAGAAAATTCGGCTAGCTGATTAGGTTTACAGACCTCATATTTATACTACCTTAGTATAAGTATCTGTTTCCTAATCGTATTAGGAAACTAGTCTGAAACCGCCTCTGTGGCTTTGATGTGTCGCGCGACCTATGAAAGCCTTTGGGCTAGTTCTGTCGCGCTACAACTCAAGCCAGTTCAGGAATTCTCAATCATTTATTCCTTTGGTTTAACCAATTCATTCTAGTTGTGTGTGACCCAATAGGATTATATTATGTTGACAATGAGCTCGATCATATCGACCCTCATAAGACATAAGCGGACTCTAGCAAGCCATTATGTCTACACTCATAAGACATAAGTGGACTCTAGCAAGCCATTATGTCTACCCAAATAATATAACGTAAGTGTTCACGTTTCCAATGGTACACTTCCATTTCTCCCTTTGTCTCACGATGTTATATTGAACACAAGTCATGGTCCACGTCAACTTGTATTTGCTCAATGCTTTCTCGATCTTGAGTATAATGATAGTCCAATCACATTGGGGTATGGCCATACACTTTCATCATTATCACTCATCGAGGGGCCCAAGCAAAACATCTCTCTTTCGAGAGACAAATTCCATCTTGACTTATCATCCTTCCCATCATGAATCCGATCATGCCAAAGATAGCCTTTATAAATATCGTGTTAAGATATCGTTTGACTAAAATCAAACATAACTTTCATCATATGTAAGGTCATGATAATCTCAGGTCTAGGGACTAAATGAAGTGACCATATGAGATTTAATTATGACATTTGACCATGACATAAATCTCATACGGGTCAAGTCCAGTCACTTGTTCTCTAACAAGTATCCATAAATTTAATGTGCATCTCTATGCATATAATCATCATATGATTATCCATTAACATTTATACTAATTATTCACTTAATAATTAGGGACGAAGATTATTACAATAAATATGCAAAATATATAATAATCAAATAATAAACTTTCTCTATAATTAAGGATAAAGATGATACATAATGGTTTTAAGTTAAACATAACTAAAGCCTAGGGCATTACACCAACAGTCTCCCACTTGCACTAGGCTCCATCTATGTATCAAATACTCATGGACCTAACATGAACATCATGCTTCTGCATGTGCGAGGGTCTTTGTAAGTGAATCTCTAATGTCATCATCGGTTGATACTTTGCACATCTTAACGTCTTCTCATTCTTTATGAATTCCTCGAAAAACGTCTAAGTGAGTGTTTGGATCGCTGTTGTGACCTTGGTTCCATTGTTTGCACAAATGGCACCACATTTATCACAACAAAAGTTTCACCAATTAGTGATACTTGGAACGTTTCCAAAATACTAAATGAACTTTTGATCCAAACTGCCTCTTCTTGCTACATCATATGTTGCTAGAACTTGGCCTTAGTAGTAGAATCGGCTGCAATTTTCTGCTTGGAATTCTTCCAATCAAAAAATGCACCTTTAATAAGCATAAACACAAATTTTAATTGCGATTTTAAATTGACTTTGTCAGTTTGGAATCTAGCATCTATGTAACCCTTATAATAAGATTATCTTCCAACCTTTCAAATACCAAGAACGTATCCTTAGTTCTTCTTAAGTACTTAAGGATCATTTTGACTGCCATCCAATGGTTCTTAACAGGATCAGATTGGTATCGACTCGTCATGCTTAGAGCATACGAGACGTCGGGTCTAGTACAAATCATGGCATACATGACAGATCCAAATGCCCAAGCATATAGAACTTCATTCACTCCTTTTGCTCATCAGTTGTCATAAGACAATGAGTATTGCTAAGGAAAACACCATAACCCATTGACAAGTTACTTTTCTTAGACTCTTCTAAGAACCTTGTCAATGTGAGTATTTTGACTCGAACCAATTTATCCTTTTAGATCTATCACTATAGATCTTGATGCCAAGGATGTAAGCGGCTTCACCCATAT
Organism: Adenophora triphylla var. japonica; assembly: GCA_022495995.1. Taxonomy (NCBI): domain Eukaryota; kingdom Viridiplantae; phylum Streptophyta; class Magnoliopsida; order Asterales; family Campanulaceae; genus Adenophora; species Adenophora triphylla. The sequence goes on from JAFEMH010000027.1 coordinate 847,601, forward strand.
CTTTCATTGAGAAACCTTTTCTTGACCAAGACTTGACAGTCTTAAGTGTCGGAACTTTATTTTTCCAATGAGTGAAATATCATTGTAATATAACAATAGAAATAATACTACGCTCCCACTGAATTTCATGTGTACACAAGATTCATCTTTGTACTTGATGAAGTCAAACTCTTTGACCAATTCATCAAAACGAAGATTCCAATTCCTTGAAGCTTGCTTCAACCCATCTCATGGATCTTTGCAACATGCATACTTTATTAGAATTTCTCGGATCAATAAAACTTCGGGTTGTGTACCATACACATCCTTAATAATCTTTCCATTTAAAGAAAGCCGTTTGACATCTAACAGTTCAATACATTCGATCTAACGGTCCTTAATAATTCAAACAAAACCACTTCCCTTTCCTCTATTCTTCACATTTTTTAACCCTATTTCTCTCTCCATTTCTCTCCCTTAAACAAACACAAATAGCCTCCCCATTTCCCACCCCTTCAATGTCTCCGATTTTCACAGTTCCTTTTGCCACCGGAGTTGTGATGGCGCCTGTAATGGAGCCTGCGAACTCCCACCTCCGTCCTCCTCCGTTAAACTATCATGAACGATTTCCAGTTCCTCCATCGCCGCCTTCCTCCGCCTTCCCAGATCTATACACCGACATCGCCATTCCCTTCTCTCTCTGCGCCGCCGCCCCTCCACCTCCCCTACCTGTGATGATGTGCCCACCTAAAATTTCTCGCGGGGAAAAATTCGATTTTTGCGTTTCTTTGAAAAAACCAAATAAAACCCGGAAAAAGAACGGAGTCGCCACGCCATTTTTGTTTTAAGGGCCAAAACTTTGAAAAATGCCCGAGATTAAAGATTTGGGTTCGGAGTTCATATTACACGCCGGGAAGGACGTTAGTGTGCACCCGAAATGCCTCGTAAAACGAGTCTTCCAAGCTGAAAATCATTTGTGTGTGTGTGTGTGTTTTGGCCAAAATAATTTGAAACTCAGAAAAGTAAAAATTGGGATGTCTTTTTAAGACTTTAAACTGATCCCATGATTTTTTGAAAGATTTTTGGATTGAGATTTGGTACTCAAAAGACCTTTTGAAGTTGAGAGTCACTTCTGCCAGAATGAAAAAGGCAGTGGACCTTTGATTTTGAAATGGATTCAAGGGCCTTAAAACTTCATAATCTGGATAAACTCAGAGAATGAAAGTTGTTCCAGACACCTTAAATAAGATTTTTGCGAAGGAATTTTCCATTTTGGAGAAGATTTTAGGGGTCAAAACCTTCTGGAAATCTCAGATATGAGATCTGGATTCCCAGAAGCTGATGAACTGGCCTCTAAAAGAAAATTTGAAAAGAGGAGTTTTACTCACCCAAAAAATAAATTAAAAATCTGTCTGGAAATCTATGGATGTTGGCTACAAAAAGTGTTTTGTAATCAACACCAAATTCCAAGTTTATCTGTGTCCAAAAATTAAGACAATGGACTGGGGTCTTGAAAAATTGCTACTGGACAGCAACTTCTCAAGAAAGAAAATATGATTTTAAGGGGGGTTTTGCATCCATGCTTGTCCCCATTTCCCTAGGTTTTGGTTAGTGATCACTTGACATTTTAGTGGTGAATCAACTATACCAAACCATCCTTGGGGTACATTAGGACTAAACATTTCATTTGCTTGGGAAGGGGAATTTTATCCTTTGAAATCAAGATTTGGTGCTTGAAAATGGTTTTTAGGGTTTTGAAAATGTGTTTTCTTTGCAAGAAAGTAAGAACACTTTGAAAATAATGTAGATCCTTGTAGAAGATCATCCATGGAGATGAACTTCCATGGTGATCTTCTTGGATCTTAAGACAAGAAGATGAATGAACTACATTTTGTAGTTTGAAAATGCATGCATGGATGAGAGATTTAGGGTAAGAAGAGGGAGGTTATACCTATCTTCTTTGTGCTTTGTGTTTGAAGGCTTGAATGCAAGAGTGTTTGGGTTTGATTTGAGTGAGTGAAAGTTGGGAAGATTCAAGAGAAAAAGGTGACAATTCTAGAGAATTCTCACTGTTTTCTCAAGTATTTTCGCCAAATGCTGTGAGTTGTGTTCTTGTCTCTCCTTATTTTTGTGACTGGAGGGCTCAATTTATAGCCCTCTGAAAAATACAAAGTCATCCGCGCGGATAGGATCGGTGGCGTGCACTGTTCATTAAATGCTGCTCCAGGCTTTGGACATAAGGAATAAAATTCAAAAATACCAGCAGAAAATGTTTTTCAACTTGCTGTTTCGGGTTTTTTTCATTTCTTTTGCTTTTTTAAGATTCCTTTGAAGGTTTATCTTTAAATAGCAATGCCCATTTTGCCCTCACTTTGTTAGAAAAGTTAGGATTGTTAGGAAATGTTAGAAATGTTATAACTTTCGTTAATTTTCTAACGAAAATACTAACAAGCTCAAATTGGAGCACTTACAGTAGCCCCTCGGCGACGGCGCTTTCGAAGGAAGCGGGGTCGTCGATAAGAGTAAGGCTCCATATTTGGCGGGATGATCAGGTGATCGAGTGGCTGAACCTATTTAATAGGCTACCTACGTATCCCGAATGGGAATCAAGCCAGTCGTAGTTCGGGTCTTCGACCCTGGAGATGATGGCGTTTTAGGTGCCTCGAACCTGATGAGCGAGTTCTGCAGTCGGTCGCTGGAGAGAAACTCTGCTGGGGGTAAGAGATGATCATTTTGATCGGAGCGCTATCCGCTCTGCTGGGGATATGAATGACTGTTTTTGGTCTGGTGGCTATCCGCTCTGCTGGGGATAGGAATGACCATTTTCGGTCTGATGGCCATCTGCTCTGCTGGGGATGATTGCGATTTATCGCTTTCCTAGTGTTGTGTGTGATAGCGTTTTAGGTGCCTCGAACCTTGACGATGGCGTTTTAGGTGCCTCGGACCTTGATGATGGCATTTTAGGTGCCTCGAACCTTGGAGATGGCGTTTTAGGTGCCTTAGACCTTGGAGATGGCGTTTTAGGTGCCTTAGACCTTGGAGATGGCGTTTTAGGTGCCTCGAACCTTGGAGATGGCGTTTTAGGTGCCTCGGACCTTGATTGTGAAATGGCCTTTCGGTGGACTTTGTCTGCTGCCGAAGGAGAGGGTGACCGTTTTGGTCGAGGGGCTGGACCTAATGATAGGCTACCTACGTATCCCTAGTGGGGAATCAAGCCCTTTCGTAGTTCGAGTTCTACTCGAGATTCCGTTGGCTTTTGGGATTCCGTTAGGTTCGCTGAGGATTTCGTTAGCCTTTGCTGGGGAAAATCAGACGTATTTGTAGGGGAAATCGGTCTTACGTTTTACTACCGGGGGTAATTTTGATGAAAGATACGGGATCTCGTTATATTTCTCGGGGAAATCGGTCTTACGTTTGACTGCCGTTTGATGATTTTGATGAAAGATACGGGATCTCGTTATCTTTCTCAGGGAGATCGGACTTACGTTTGACTGCCGGGGATGATTTTGATGAAAGAAACGGGATTCCGTTATCTTTCTCGGAGAAATCGGTCTTACGTTTGACTGCCGGGGAATAATTTTGATGAAAGATACGGGATTTCATTATCTTTCTCAAGGAGATCGGTCTTACGTTTGACTGCCGGGGATGATTTTGATGAAAGAAACGGGATTCCGTTATCTTTCTCGAAGAAATCGGTCTTACGTTTGACTGCCGGGGAATAATTTTGATGAAAGATACGGGATTTCGTTATCTTTCTCAAGGAGATCGGTCTTACGTTTGACTGCCGGGGAATAATTTTGATGAAAGATACGGGATTTCGTTATCTTTCTCAAGGAGATCGGTCTTACGTTTGACTGCCGGGGAATAATTTTGATGAAAGATACGGGATCTCGTTATCTTTCTCAGGGAGATCGATCTTACGTTTGACTGTCGGGGAATAATTTTGATGAAAGATACGGGATTTCGTTATCTTTCTCAAGGAGATCGGTCTTACGTTTGACTGCCGGGGAATAATTTTGATGAAAGATACGGGATCTCGTTATCTTTCTCGGGGAGATCGGTCTTACGTTTGACTGCCGGGGAATAATTTTGATGAAAGATACGGGATTTCGTTATCTTTCTCAAGGAGATCGGTCTTACGTTTGACTGCCGGGGAATGATTTTGATGAAAGATACGGGATCTCGTTATCTTTCTCAGGGAGATCGGTCTTACGTTTGACTGCCGGGGAATAATTTCCTTGAAAGGGGGTTGACTTTGGTTAACTTTGGTTAACTTTGTCAAGTTTGGGACTAAACTGCAGAGTCCTGAAATTTTAAAGGGCAAAAGGGTCATTTTGACCCTGACAATCCTATCCGCGCGGATAGGAGCGTATTCCAGAGGGTTTTAATGAGGGCCAACGCCCTTCCTCTTCCCCATTCAGTTTTTTCAAATTTTCTGCAATTACGAGAGAGAGAAAGAGAGAGCCGAGGGAGGAAGCCATTGAAGGCCAAAAAGCTTGAAAATTCTTCCGTTTTTCTTCGATTTTCAAGCAATGGAACACGGGGAAGGTGTTTTTCAAGGCCAAGGACGTGGCCCGGTAGCGGAGAGACGATTGGAGCTCGTCCGGATGAGGAGGCACTATACTCTTTCGCAATCGATTGCGGAGGAGCCCTACCCCGATGCTTGGCAACATTGGGCTTCTGATCCGAGTCTCCGAACGGTATACTTCGAATCTTTTCATTCCCTTTGTTGATTTCTTGCTTGAATTTTGGGTGATTTTTGAATTTTTTTTTTTGAAAATTCGAATGATTGATGTTCTTGGCTTTGAATCTTGATTTTGATGCTTTGCATGTTGTAATGAGTATATGAGTATCCCAAAATGTGCATTTTGCTTGGGAAAAAGAATTGACATTTTCGCCATTTTTTTTTTATCCGAAAATTATGAATGAAAATTGCGATTTTTTTTTTTTTGAAATTTGAATATTGATTTTGATGATATGCATGTTGCAATGAATTTGTGGGTGTCCCAAAATGTGCATTTTGCTTGGGAATAGAATTGGCATTTTCGCCATTTTTTATTATTATATTTTTTTTGAAAATTCGAGAATTGTGATTTGAAAAATGATGCAATGCATGCATTTTGTTTGAAAAGAATGGGCATTTTGCCAATATGAGATGATGATGATATGAATGTATGTATGATTTTTTTTTTTTGAAAAGTGGGACGGATTTTTCCTTCTGTTGAATGTATGAATGTAGGATTTTTTTTTGAGATGATGGATGATATGCATGTATGCATAAGAACTTCTTTTTTTTTTTGAAAATGGGACGGAGTTTTTACTTCCGTTGACTCTTTGTATGAATTTTTTTTTTGAGATGATGGATGATATGCATGTATGCATAGGAACTTCTTTTTTTTTGAAAATGGGACGGAGTTTTTACTTCCGTTGACTCTTTGTATGAAATTTTTTTTTCATGAATGTTGATTGGGATTTGCTGAAAACTGTCTTTTTTTTGTGCGAGAAAAATGGGGCTATGCTCATTGTATGCTGTTATGCTGTCGACTTTTCTTTGAAATTTCATGATGCATATGTATGCTCTTTTTTTCGTGCAAATGCAAATTTTTTTTTTGACATTTTCTTTTTTTTTTTGTTTTATTGCAGGGTGGAAACAACTACGTTACGGAGCAGCTGAACAAGATGAAGACTCGAGGATCGGTGGAGTCTGTAGTTGACTTGTGGGACCGGCTTCCGAATGCGGGCCGAGGAGCTTTGCCGAGTCCGAGACAGATTGTTGTTGAGACCGGGCTTTGGGAGTTCATTGAGTGTTTGAGGGGATTGGTCAAGTTCCCTAAGAGCAAGGGCCTGATGTTTTCTTTGGCGCGGCTGGTGGGATGCGACCCACACGTTTCACTTCTTTTGGGGCGCGGCTACGGTTACGCCTTCGACTACGCTGCGATCACGGGTTTGTCCTTTAATGGGACGCGGCATTGAGTGGCGGGACGGCTACGGCGATGCGGATCTGCGCGAGCTCTTACGGGATTTTCCCCTATTCCCAAAAAGGGGATGGGGATGGAGTATGCCGTGGTCTACGGGAAGATTGTGGAGACCATTGTGAGCTACGAGGTGGGGAGGAGAGGATAGGCGCCGAGCGGTGCTAGGGCCTTCTTGTGGTTTGCTTTTTCGAGCACCCTTTTTGGACATGCCGAGGGACGGCAGTCTTTGCCTTGCGAGGTCCTTGGAGGACATGGAGATGGTGGAGACGTCTCTGGGAGAAGCCGGGCCGCAGAGCTTTACTTTGCTCTCGATAGGTACAGGAAGAAGGCTGTGAGCTCCTTATCTTGCTTTGAGTTTGCCCTGGAGGTATAAGCTCTCTCTTTGCTTTCCCTTTCTTCTTGAGCACACACTTTTCTTTTGCACTGGATTGATTTGATTTTTACCTTTCGCGGTATGGGCGTTGGAGTTCTTCCACGTCACGATGTGGCGGCGGCGGAGTACGTCGGGCGTATCCGGCCATGCGCTCCTGGTCCAAGCATGCCCGAGAGAAGATAAGCTCCGGGCGTACGACTCTCGATACGCGGATTGCCTTCCTTTGACGGAGGCCGAGACGGATGAGAGGATGATATTTTATCCCCAGGATCGTTTCGAGGTGGCGCAGCTGAAGGGCGCCGAGATTTGGGCCGTGCGGCGGAGGATTTTGAGAGGTCGACCTGCGATGCCTATTATCGGGAGAGAGGGTGACGCGCCCGGCATGGCGTGAATTCTCCTTTGATGACACCGGTGGAGCCTCCGCCGATATGATGCACTCCGAGTGACAGATCTGCGACACAGGATGATTACCGAGCCGGCCGCACTTCTCGGCATTTGTGGCGATTGAGCCGTACCCGTATTTGTTTTGAGGAGGCCGAGGATGCCTCGGGTTATGGATAGAGAGGGGCTTGGGATCCCGCGGTACCCTCGGACGGATTTTTCATATGTCCAGGATGGGGTCCGATTGAGGGTGCGAGATCCCTCGGCTGAGCGGCTTCCACGAGCTTTCCGGCCTCGTCCGGTATGAAGAGTATGGCTTCTCCTTCCCTCCTTTCTTCTTTTTTTTGCTTTTGTCTTTTCTTTTCTTTCCTGTCATCATTTTTCGCTTCAAGCTGTTCTGACGCTTTTGCTTTTGTGCGGTTTTCGGAGGTGGTCGTCGAGAAGGCGCGAAGCAAGTGATCGGAGCTAAGAGATTTATCGGGAGGATGGTCGCTTGCGGGGCTCCTCGAGGAGCTAGAGCGAGGCGACCACGGCCGGCGCTGTCGGGCGGGGAGGCTTCCCCTATTCGTTCGAGACTTCTTCAGAGACTCCTCTGTCTCCTCTCATTGATCCCCGCGCGGTGCTGCCTTCGGATCACGTCATTCTCGGGGATCCACACGGGCAGGGACACGTTTGGCAGCATGGTGGGTCGTCTTCGTACGTCCAGGAATCCGACGCCTTCACCTTCGGATATGATTTTTTCGCAGATCTTGGCTTGCCCTATCAGAGCGTGCCGGTTGGTCCTGACGAGCCTCTTTCTGGAGACGAGGCCGATTCTGAGCCCGAGATCTTGGGGCTCCTGAGGAGGCGGGCCCGAGTCGCAAGAGGGACCGGGGACGGTACGTCGGCGCTAGGGATTCGATTGATTACCCCTTTTTTTTTAGATTGATTTTACGAGATTTTGAGATTTGTACAGCTTTTTTCTTGCACACATTTTTTTTGCTCTTCTTTTTTTTTGGGATGTAATAATTTAGGATTATTGTTACCTACTTTTTTTTTTATTTGATTTTTTTTTGCACACTCCCTTTATTTTTGGAATGTAATAATTTAGGATTTTATTTTTATGAATGCAATGCAGTATGAATGCAATGTTGCATGAGCCTTGGCTTTTTGGCAAGGGTGTTAGTGTTTGGTATATGGGTGGTTTGGGGAGGTTTTTTTGCACATGTTTCGAGCAACGGGACGGAATATTCCTTTTTTGGTGCGGCGGCTTGGATTGTTGCGATTTTTCGATGAAAGACAATCATGTCCGCGCGGAGGAGTCTGCATCGACATTGTCCTTTAATTTTGCTTCGAATCTGGTCTCACTTTATTTCAAATTCAAATATCCTCTTGACCTCCGGTCAAACGACCATTTTCGAGGAGAGAGAGAGAAAATCCATGGAAAACCTTAGAAAAGCTCCATCAAAATTGTCTCAAGAATCCCAAATGTCATTCTTCAACAAGTTCAAGGATTGGTCCCGGGAGATTATGCATGAGAGGAGGTCCTTCTTTGAAGAAAGGTACAAGGTGAAGTGTTTATGGTCCCTCAAGGAATTGATTCCGGACTACGATCTTCTGAGGGCTTCTTCCTCATTTTGGGATACTAGAAGGCATGTCTTTTGCCTTTTCTTCAACGAGATGGTCCCAACCGTCGAAGAATTTCGGGCCTTGCTTGGAGGTCGGAGGTGGAAGAGATAGCGGTTCCTTTGCCGGAGGGGCTTCTTTTGTTGACGGATTGTGCGTCCTCCTTCATCTTTCCTCGGAGGAAGCGCAAGGTATGATCCGTGGTCCCGATCATTTTGATAGTTCCGGCCTTCCCGATAGGTTTAGGGCTTAGGTTTGCTTGACGATGCCTATTGGGATGCCTTTGCACTTTGCATGTTCGGGACCTTGCTCATGGTCTATTCTTTTGGGATCTGTCATCGGTCTCTGCTGGATGTAGTCGTTCATTGTCGCTTGGGCAGAGATGTTGTACCTCGATCTGGGGAGACTTTCCATGCTCTCGATAGGGCGCTCTTGGGAAGCGGTATATGCGCGGGGGCGGCCCGTTCCTCTTGACCACTGTGGGCGATGGAGCGCTTGGGGATTCTTCGGAAACTCTGACATGATCGAAGCCTTGGACATTTGCCGGGAGGGGGTTCTTTGTGGATTTCGATGATCGGGGCTCATGGGAGCGTTGGATGGGCTGGTCGCCGGACAGAAGATATCAGATGGTCGGTGCCTTGTTGGCGGGTGGAGACTCGCGAGTGCTTCGGGGACGGGTCTCATGTGGTTATGCTTAGGGGCTTTCTCGGTCCGGCTTCTATATTCCGTCCTTGGTTACGAGACAGGTTCGGCTTGGAAGCGAGGTTCCTTTGGAGGACTTTGATGATATAGCCACCGGGGTGGTGGCTCCTGTTTCTATGGATGATCCTTCGGTGTTTTCTTTTCTTTCCCGAGCATGGAGGTATGACGTCTTTCCTCCTCGGGTTATCCTCGAGCGTCAGAGACCGGTGTTCACGACCACTTGGTACCTGGATTGAGTACGAGAGGCATGCAGGAGAGACTCGGGTGGCTATTTTGAGGCGGCGTGAGGCCATTGTGGGTGCGGAGGACACGACGGTTTGAGAGGAGGAGGGCCGAGGCGAGGGCCAATCCTCATGACGGGAGCGGAGACGTGGTGACCGACTATGAGGCTTATGTCAAGAGGCGGGAGAGGAGGACTCCTATGCTACCGGCTAGGCTACGAGGAGATGAGAGATGACATTAGGGCTACTAAGGCCACGACGGAGGCTGGTCGATAGATCCTGTTCCTATACGAGCTTGGTAGGAGGAAGACCGATATTTTTCCGGTTCGGAAGAAGAAGACTCGAAGGGGAAGAAGAGGGGAGAGGCCGGTTCGAGTGGCTGGAGTGACTACGAGGTTTCGAGTATCCCTTTCTTGTCATGGCGAACACATTAGTTTGATTATGTATCTTAATTTCTTTTAGCGAGGTTACCGGTTGTAGGAATGAATCGGGCTTAGACTCATCAAAAAGTTTTTAACTTGTAATGAGTATTTGAATTGCTTGAGTTTTCGAGACGCTTTCATGGTCGATCGATTGTATTGATGTCGAGTATGACTTTTATTTGTGCTTTAGACCGAACCGTTTCCGGTGCCTACGTTCCCCTCATTTTGAGGAGCTCGGGTCTTCGTAGTTCAACCCGATTTTTTTGTTTTTTTTTTTGTTTTTTTTTGTTTTTTTGTTTTTTTTGTCTTTTTTCTTTTTTTTTTTTTTTTTTTTTGTCTTTTTTTTTTTTGTTTTTTTTTGGTGCAACCTGTTTTTACCTAGGCCGCCCTTTTCGGGTTTTCAACCTAGTTGGGTATTACTCTTTTAGCACTCTTTTTTTTTTGTTTCTCTTCTTCTTTTTTTTTTTTTTTGACTCAGCGTTTTTTTTTTTTACGCGTAGTATACGCGCGGCTTGTCACCATTCCTGGGTGTACAAAGGGATTTCCGTCGAGGTGCGCAAGTTGCATGGCTCCTCAGGAGAAGATCTTACGGGCGACGTATGGCCCGACCCGGACAGGCTCCCATTTGCCGAGGGGTTGATACGGTGGGGGCTTCTCTTTTAAGACGAGATCACCTTCTCGGATCTCCCGATGCTTTACTTTCTTGTCAAAGGCTCGGCCATTCTTCCTTGGTAGGCTCGGATGTGTTCCATTGCTTTCAATCGGCGTTCATCTAGCGGAGGCCAATTCATCATGGCGACTTTGGAGCCATTCGACCTCGTTGATACGGCTTTCCAACGGCACACGGAGTGAGGGGATTTCTAGCTCGATTGGGAGTACGGCTTCCATTCCGTATGTGAGGGCAAACGGTGTTTCCCCGTTGCCGTTCGGCCCGATGTTACGCGCCCAGAGTGCCAGGTGTAGCTTCTTGGGCCAATCTACGCCTTGGACGGCCATTTTCCGGATGATGTTTTCCAAAGTCTTGTTTCTTTGCCTCGACGGCTCCGTTGGTTTGGGGCACATGTAGGGAGATGACTTGTGACGGAGTTATTCGGAATTACGCGGCGGCTTTCGCATTCCCCTTCGAAGTGGGATCCATTATACGAGATGATTTGGCGTGACCCGTATCTGCATATGATGTTCTCTTTGATGAAGAGGGCTACTTTTCTTGAGTTGAGGATTTTGTAGGATTTTGTAAGGCATCCTTTTCAGTTCCTTCGAAGAAATTGCCAATCTGCGTCTCTTTAGGCTCTTCCGCAGTTCCCAGATTCACACTCGTCAAAATCTCTTCGGCAGCTTGGGCTCGATTTTCCTCTTTCCGGACAACCTGCTTAAAGATCTTTTTTTTTGTTTGATTATTATTTATATTTTTTTGTTTAATGTGTCTGCTTCTTTATCTAATGAATTATTATTAAAATTTTTTTATTAATTAATTCATCATTAGTTAAAGTGGCAATCAAGGGATACTCAGAAAGGTTCGTCATTTCATTGAAAACGAAAAGGAATACAGCGCTTGCTACAGACTCGTAGTCTTCAGGCGTAAGGCCATCGGACGACTATAGAGACTCGACCTTAACAATGAAAGACTCGGAGGACCTTTCCTAGATTGACACAAAGGGACGGGAGACCAATCCAGGCTTGGTTATCATTTGTTTTTTGGTTGCGGACGGGCCTGAGAGAGTTTCCCGATTCTTTAACGGCATCGATGTCGGGGCCTCATGACTCGGGGGCATCTCGTTTTTGTTCTCCTCCCTCGATCATTGCTACCATTTCTTTGGCGAGTGAAATCAATCGGGTCGGCACTGGATCTCTTCCCGAATAAGCTGTTGCATGATCGGACCATCCCAATCATACGAAAAAGACTTACGTGGCTTTGGCTTTCGGCACGGTCAATTCAAACTCAGGTTTCGGACCTTACTGGGCAGTAGGAATTGTGGTTGTGAGCTTCTCGAACTGTTCCACTAGGCTTGGCACGCCTTTGAAAGTGTACTCACTTCTCACGGTAGTGGTAGCCCCGGATATCTTGGGTAGGTCGGGAACGTTACGCGGACCGGGTTAGCTTTGGCTCCCACGAACTTGTTGAGGCTATCCTGTAGCTTTAGCCATTCTTACGTAGGAGTGGGTTACGTGATGTTACCGGTTGTGTGGGACCCTTTACGAAGTAGTCGGCCAAATTAGGGTGAAAGGGAGAGATTTAGGGTCGTTGGCCAGGGACCCTTCTGTGACTTCAAATCTTTTCCTTTTGCGGTGTCATTTGAGGAGGCCTCATATCCCGGGCCGTGGCGAGTATTTACGTCCTTTCACCTCGATGAGTTTGTGAGTTCCTTGTTGGTGCTTCCCCAGGCCAAGGCCGGGTAGATAGCTCATCTTTCTCATCATTTTCAAGGCAGTGGGATTTTATCCGGGTGATTGTCGGATCTATGTTGCACACTTGGGCCTTGGGAGGCTCGGCCGTGAAGCTTGTTAGCATGAGACCTTCCTCGTCATGTTTGATTTCCAGAATAGGTATTCCGCCCGTATCTGTGCCCTCCGAGGTGACTAAATCCCCATAGATGGTCGTCGGGTCCCCATTCGAGGCGAATTTCACACACCTTGGTGGAGGCTTGAGGCGACCCCTTTGACTGATGCGACGAGGTCTTCCCGATAAGGCATTGAAAGTGATCGGGATGTCAATGACCTGGAATTCCACGGTATCAATTTGGCCAAACCGAGAGGTCCAAGGTAGCGACTCCGAGGGTGCTCGAGATGTTGAGTCGTAAGCTTTGGCTGTGAGGGAGGAAGGCTTCAAGTACGTAGTCTTGATATCAAGCGAGCTCATGATCTTTGCGGAAGAATGTTCATTCCGGACCCATTATCAACCAGGACCCGAGGAAGGCGTCGTTCATCCAATTGGTGTGATGAAGAGAGGCTCGTTATGATCGGCCCCAAATTGAGGGAGGTCGAGATACGTGAAAGTGATTATGTTCCCGTAGTGGATGTTTCCAATCAAGCATACCACGTCGTCGGGAGTAGCATCAATAGGCACTAGAGTGCGAGCCGGGCTTTCTTCCGGCTTCGGCTTATGGGGATAGGACGAAGTGAGTAGAGACCGAGAGGAAATGTTGGCACGTGTGCCTTATTTGGGTGAGCACGGGATCCTCTTTTCGAGTGCAGGTTTTGTTGTCTTAGCATAGGGGCGGCGATCTTCTTTCGGTGCTTGGTACGTGGCCTTCTTATACGCCTTGGGATTCCCTTGGAAGATTTGTCAGGATCGGGTCAACGGGTTAACTTCCTCATCGGTTGCTTCTTGGCTGGATTTCTTGAGTCTTGCTAGGGTCGATGGGGAGCCTTTTTGGCTATCGGCCCTTTGGTTACGACGGAGTTTAGCGACGGTGAGGCGAGGCATCTTGGCCCCTTCTGGGCGGCCCTTATAAGCGCTTCCCAAGTCACGGGCTTTTGAGTGCAGGGTTGTGTTGTTGCCCCTTGGATGGCCCACGAGCTAGGGCGTCCTCCGATTCGCTCCCATAGTACGCCTTGCTCATAGTTATCATGCAACAAGAGTCGCTATTGTCGGGGCTCGGCGGCTTTTCAATTTCATCCCGGGATGACCCGGAGTTATGGCTATCGGCCTCCATTTCATCGTATATCCTTTTTCTTTCAATCTTGCAAGTAGGGCAGCCACAAGTGAAGGATAGGCAACGTTCCCCCTCGGAGTTTGATGTAACGGCTCGATAGATACGTGTCCAAATAAGGAGCACCGGGGTCCATTGTCGAGCTGGAGCAATTAGGAAGGCGTCATGTGGATTCATAGGTATGAAGGCAGCGGGGAGACGTTCGAGATCAATAACCCTTTTCGGTGATTGCGAGGCACTCGCTGCGCTCGGCGGCCGGTTGTGACCCTTACGGTTGTTATGCCATCCGTTGTCGGGAAGGAAGAAAAGATCCGATAACGTTTACGAATTCTTCATCTTACGGTGGTGAAACCCTCCATTCTCGACCCGGTGCTTCAATAAACCCTTTCCATTCACCGGTCGAGGTTCTTATAAGGAACGTTGCGTTCTAGGATTTCGGATATGTACGGATCGGCGCGGGCTTTCTTTGTCCCTCATCCTCTGAAGTATCCAGGACACGGCCGCATGTGCATCTTACGAGTGCGGTTCTTGGGGTCCGCCCCTGCGGCATTTGACTTGCATTTTCGGTGATCCTTCATCGTCGCTTCTTGGCGACCGGCCATTGTGCTGGCTCCCGTGGGCTCATTTCCGGCATGATTGTTCCAGATTGTTTCCGGATGCGGGGCCTCGGTTGACTCTTCGCTCTCGTCATCATCATCGTCGTCGCTGTCATCGGAATCATCTTCCCATACTACCGGGATTTCGGCGGAGAGGAACGCCGATCGAACCCGTTAGGGAATATGGGTGCGTGCGGCCGCGAAATTGTCATATGCTCCCATTCCGGAAGTGATAATTGCGATTCGGCTTCTCCTCCCGAAGCTGTGGGGGAAGAGTGAGAGGGTGGCACGTATTTGACACCGGGTAGAATGTAGAAGGAGTCCTCCTCTTCCGATTCTTTCGGTGTTCTCGGGATCATATTCGGCCTCTCCCAAAGCCAACTTGCGAAGTGTACTAGCTCCGGATGCTCTTCGGCTTCTTTCTTTGATAAGCCCGATACGGATGCCGTCTGAAGCTTTCTTGTTCGATTTTTCTTGATTGTTCCAACCATCTTGTGTAAATGGTTCTCTCATGTTTTGATCGGAACGGCCCAGTTCTCCGATATCGGCTTTCCCTTTATCAGAAATAGCGGGACTCGTATTCTTGCAAGGAGTCTCGACATGAGACCAAGATGGGTTGATTCGTTCGATATCCTCAAGGCGAGGGAATCCGAATTCGGGATCCTCGACGAGGTTGGCCATGGGTATTTGGGGATCTTTCATCGGCATCTTCTGGGCATGCGAAGGTTCTCCGCATTCAATCATATTTACGATTATGGTTCCTTGGCGAGAGGATTTTTGGCGTATTAGGTCCTCGGGGCCTTCCAACTTTCCTTGCTCTATTAGTCCACTGGATTGCCTTTTTCAAAGTGAAGCAATTGTCGATCGGATGCCCGTGAGCTTGATGAAAAGCACAATACTTTGTAGTATCCACGGGAGCATTCGGATTCTGGGTTGGAAATTCTCCAAAGGCCGCGGCAAGCCTTCTTTCACCGGTCCCTAAAGATGTCATTCGGAGGCATTCCAAAGTTTTCGAGGTTCATGACCCGTGGTGCAGGCTCATTTGGTTTTACGGGAGCAAAAGGAGTTGTGTTATTACATTCTGTCCCGCATAGTTAATCATTTCTTTGCCTTTAGCGAGGCGGGCGGTGTTTGAAGGAGGAGCCCGATATACGTGGCGGGTGCGGCGGCCGGTTGCGATTGTAAGCCTTTTCAAACTTAGGCTGCGGAGTTAACCATGGCCCGTAAGTACGAGTATGGGAAGTGGCTGAGGAGGCTCTCGAGATGTGGTTTCAAGCATGGTGGAAGATGTCCGGTTGTTCCTCTTCGGAAGGAGGGATGGCCATTTCAGCGAGTTTCGAGATTCCACCGCTTGTAGAAGTCCCCAACATTCTCATCGGGGCCATTTGCCTTGTTGTTTGTAGGTCAACTCTATTTGTTTCCCACTCCAAGTTGGCCTTGTATTTCTCTGTGAAGGCATTGGTGATCTGGTCCCATGTAGCCACGGCTTCGGGTTTCAAACGGAAGAACCACTTTAAAGGCCTTTGGATTTCAAAGATAGCTGAAATAGTCGGCTAGCTGGCGATTGGTGCATCCTTTGGCCTTCATTGCCAAGGTATACGTGTCCGAATGAGTTTTGGGCATGCGGTCCCATCAAAGAGGTCCAAGTTAGGCATCACGAATTTGTGGGGCGGGGAACAATGGAGTCCGGGTCCGTAGGCCGGAAGCGGACTTCTTAGCGGTCAACTCGGCGATCTGCGCTTTCATTTCCTTGTGTTGTTCCATGAACCGAGGCCGGATGAGGGTCTTGTGGTGGAGCCGTGGCATTCAAGCTGAGCCGGAGCTAGAGAGGGGTTACCAGCGGAGCGGGCGGGTGGAGGGAATGGCCGGCCCGGGGACGTAGGTGAAAACCTGTCCTTGGGATGAGTTACCCTGGGGAGCATGAGTAGGACCCTTAGCAAAAGGATAGAACCTTGCGACTTGCTGTGGATTTTCAACCGGCAAAGTGGGTGGAGGTAGTCCTGCTGTAGCCGAATAACTTGGATTTCCAGAGTGGGGCCCATAAGTAGGCTTAGGTGCGGGCTGCTGTCACTTGTTGAAATGCATGGTGGTTGAGGCGATGGTGTATAACACAGGGGGAATGCTGCGATCTGGTGATTCGGATGGCGGGATGGAGGTTTGGTAACCCATCGAACCACGAGTGAGAAATGGGTTCGTGAAAACTGTGGGAGGAAGCTTGGTGAGCTAACATCATTCTAGGGAGGGGCTCTGACGGGCATTGAGGCATGCCGAACTGTTGTTGTGGCCCTTTGAGCTGTTCTTTGCGAAGGCCCGGATTGATCGGTTCCAAACTATGGCGGGACCCCGTTAGTTGTGGCATTAGAGATAATCCCAACCATGAGAAGACATTCCGTCTTGCTTTGTCCCAGCGAGCTGTGAGCGGTTTGTGCCGTCGGGGCTGCGTGGATCCGGTGGTGCAGTTGGGGAGGCTGGTGACCCGAAGACCGAGGAGCATGGGTTACGGTAGTGGTACCATAGGAGGTGGGTGGTGGCATCCTGGGTAATCGGGCGGCGAGAGTGGGATTGGCATCCTCGTCTTCTTCCACGGTGAAGGTGCCATCGGGATTGAGGTGGCGGCCAAACCGTGGCTCTTAATAGCCTCCATAAGGCTATTACATTGTGCTTTCTGTCGTAATCTCATACGTTACGCTAGCGATTCCCTTTGCTGTTCTATCGAGGGGTCCGGGAGGCGGAGTGACGTTGTCCCCATCATTACCGGGCGATGCATACATTACGAAACCCGGAGTCGGAACAAACGGCGAAGGCGACGATGCGCTTGACTCTTCCCAGCTAATCAAACGGTGACCGGTGTCCGGAACCAACCTTTGTGAGGAGCTGCGGGAAAAAGGTACGAGGGTTCAGATGTCTGGGAATTGAAGGAGGGTAAGTGTTTGGGCTTTGGGCTCATGCAACATGCGGTTATTTGTTCATGTTTACTTAAAACATGTTTTATTAACCTAGTCGGTTGGAAAAGATTGCTCTTCTTTTCGCAAACTACTCTGGATCCTGGATCGGTGGGCCCCGTCACTACGTCTATAAGCCCCTCGTATTCCACACAGTATTTCGACCTCCCGGGGTGGACGGCCCGGGCGAGGGTCCTATAGGGCAAGCGGGTCCCACCGACCGAAAGAAAACGATCCTAAAAGTCGCGGGTAATCGAGTCTTAACGAGCATTCGATGTAAATTACGGACAAAGGCGACGTCAAAGTCAAGATCATGTCAGGAAGCTCGACGAAAAGTCGGCATGATTTGGACTGATAAATGTCCACGATTGATCTTGACTCGTCGTCAGTTAGGCCGTAATTAGGCATGGAATAATCATTAATCCTTGATGACTCAGTGTCAATGCTGGGAGTCAGTGTATAATTTGTGCCAGTCAGAGCCGAAGTCAAGGCGCCGGTCAATATCTTGGTCAAAGTCTGCGGCGGAAAACCGGCAGAACTTCGTCTGATTAGGGACATGTTTTCTTAAACCGCCCATTAAACCCAGATTTTGATTTTTCTTTGGAGAATATCCAACACGTGTTTGCATTGAATGGATAACGGAGCCGGAGCCTAAAAACAATAATGCTTTAGAATAAGCATGAGTAATCAAATGAAATAAAGCACTTCGATAAGACCCCATACCGAGAGCTAACATCATATACCCCAATTGAGACATTGTGGAATAGGCTAAACCCCTCTTAATATCTTTTTGAGCAAGAGCTAAGGTAGCTCCAAGAAATACAGTTATTATCCCTATCAAAGAGATTAAATTCATTATGTGAGGGATCAAGCTGAAAAGAGGTAGAAGTCGAGCTACAAGGAAAATTCCCGCTACTACCATAGTAGCCGCATGCATAAGAGCGGAAATAGGAGTTGGCCCTTCCATGGCATCCGGTAACCATACATGAAGGGGAAATTGTGCGGATTTAGCAAGCTGCACCGAGAAAATAATAAAACAACGCACAAAGTAACAAAAAAAGCTTGCCCTCATTATTAGAAACAAAGTTATTGAATATAGAGACTAAATCACGAAATTCAAAACTGCACATTGTTAGCCAATAAAAACCTAAAATTCCCAATAATAAAGCAAAATCACCCACACGATTTGTTACAAACGCTTTTTGACAAGCATTTGCTTTGAGAGGTCGTGTGAACCAAAATCCTATTAATAGATATGAACAGATTCCAACTAATTCCCAAAAAATATAAATTTGTATTAAATTCGAACTAAGAACTAATCCCAACACGGAAGTGCTTTGAAAAAACTCAAATAAGCAAAAAATCTCAAATATCCGCGATCGTGAAACATGTAATTATCACTATAAATAAGAACCATAATTCCAACAGTCGTGATTAATATTGACATAATAGAAGTAAGTGGATCCATTATGTATCCGAATTCTAAAAAAAAATCATGATTTATGATCCAAGACCAAACATATTGATAGGTAAAGCGCTATTTATTTCTTTGAAGAGGCAGATTGATTGAAAAAACCATGACCAGACTTAATAATAAGACGCTACGAAAAACCCAAATACGACGAATACTTTTTGTTGCGGCCGGAAAAAGAAGAAGCCCCACCCCTAGGAATATAGGAATGGGAAGTGAAAGGAAAGGTAGTATACACGCATATTGATATGTTTGTCCCATATAAAATATAAAGTTTTTGAGTCATTGGATCCTCCCCCTTTCAAAACAAAAAGGGTCAATAAAAAAAAAAAAGAAAAATATGCCCCAATTTCAAAAAAAAATTCCCTTTTGATATTCTTACTTATTTTGCGTTTTTAGCAAAGTTATTCTATTTTTTTCTTTTTATGAAGGACAATAGTTGAAAAACTAAAAAATCCTTCTTACGTTTCCATATCAAAGAGCCGAATCTAGGCGTAAGAATTTAGTCGTATTTTTTCTTTTCGTAAAAGAGTTGATCAATTCAGATTTTGTCTTTCTTTTTTTGGTTGTTTTTTTTATCCTTCTGACATATAATGAATAATGCATATATTAATCATTGATGTTTTCATTCAAAGTGAGAGTGAGACGGATAAGAATTTGCAGTCAGGAGTGAATAAGTCCAGGGTTCGAATTGGAGAGCAATTTGACCTTTGTTGTCGTATTTTTTCTTTTCGTAAAAGATAAAATCAATTCAGATTTTGTCTTTCTTTTTTTGGTTGGTTGTTTTTTTGATCCTTATGACATCTAATGAATAATGAATATATTAATCATTGGTGTTTTCATTCAAAGTGAGAGTGAGACGGATAAGATATGACATCTAATGAATAATGAATATATTAATCATTGGTGTTTTCACTCAAAGTGAGAGTGAGACAGATAAGATATGACATCTAATGAATAATGAATATATTAATCATTGGTGTTTTCATTCAAAATGAGAGTGAGACGGATAAGTTATGACATCTAATGAATAATGAATATATTAATCATTGGTGTTTTCATTCAAAGTGAGAGTGAGACGGATAAGAGAAGTCAGGAGTCAATAAGTCAGGGGTTCGAGTTGGAGTTTGACCTTGGTTGTTTTTTTGATCATATTCATATATAATGATTAATGATTAATATAATTGTTAATCATTAGTGTTCAAAGTGAGAGTCAGACGGATAAGAGCAGTCAGGAGTCAATAAGTCCGGGGTTCGAGTTGGAGTTTGACCTTGGTTGTTTTTTTAATCATATTCATATATAATGATTAATGATTAATATAATTATTAATCATTAGTGTTCAAAGTGAGAGTGAGACCGATAAGAATGTGCAGTCAGAAGTGAATAAGTCCGTGGTTCGAGTTGTAGTTTGGTAGTTTGATCGTAGTTCTTTTAATTGTAATGGATATTTCCAGTCTTTTTTAAAAATTCAAAAAAAAATCGAGCGAGAATATTATGATAAATGGTAAAAGCAAAACGGGTTTTGAAGATTTTGGTTCTGACGATTTTAAACGCTATCAAAACCGTCTATTAATACGGGAGTTGGAAGCGATATTAGATGAAAAAGGAAAATTGACGCTAGAGGATCTAAAAAATGCCTATGAGCAGTGCAGGGTGCTCATTGAGCAGGATCTTGAGTTGCTTTTCAAATGGTGTTTTTTAAGGAAATCCGGCGACCATAGTGTTAATACGCCAAAATGCTGCCTGGCGCAGCTTGGCGATGTCGGAGCTGTGAAGCGAGACGCTGTCGAGCTGGCCAACTACATGAAGACTTACGTAGTATTACGGCTCGACGATCAACCGAAGAATAAGCGTCTTCAAATTTACAATTACTTGAAAATCCTTTTTATATTGAGAGCCCAAGGGGCAATTACGTCTGGCGATACATCTACCTTCGCCGCAGTCTTCCAGCTTTTAGGGGTCGAGATGAATGGACTCGATGAGGAAATGTCTGGGAAAAATTTGAAATTGAAGCCGGCTTTGGAGTGTTTCCTTAGTGAACTGGGCCCGAGAATCGTCTTGAAAATCAAGAAATATTATGAGGACTCAAGTTTGGGCTTTGACGAATGTCAAATTTGCACCAGCTGTTGGGTGAAAGAGTCGGACATAAAAAGTTTGAGCTTTTTACCTTGCTTCAAAACTCGAGAGCAGTTGGAAAGTTTTTTGGCCGAGAGTTTCCGTCGAACCTTTTATGGGGAGTTGCGAGACTATCTAATGGATATCAATGGCAATTTTTCTGATGATGGAAAAATGAATTTAGGTGATTGATTTAGAAGACCTGGGGCTCGATAGTCTCTCTCAAGACTTTCAAGAAATTAATACTTTCAAATTGAGAATCAAAAAGAAAGTTATCCTGGGAGCTCGACGAAAAGTCGGCATGATTTGGACTGATAAATGTCCACGATTGATCTTGACTCGTCGTCAGTTAGGCCATAATTAGGCATGGAATAATCATTAATCCTTGATGACTCAGTGTCAATGCTGGGAGTCAGTGTATAATTTGTGCCAGTCAGAGCCGAAGTCAAGGCGCCGGTCAATATCTTGGTCAAAGTCTGCGGCGGAAAACCGGCAGAACTTCGACTGATTAGGGTCCCGAAAGATATTGAGTCGGTATGCCGACAAAGGCTTGAAAGGAAAGGTCTATACACAGACAGGGCATGACACAGACCAAACTAAAAACCAACCGGGTCTCGGACAAAGTGTGTCACGGACAAGTGCATGGTCGACAAAAGGCTCCATGGGATGTTTGGGTAGTCCTGTGCTTGCACCGAGAGGCGTAATAAGACCAAACGGGCCGCGACAAGGATTTCCCCGGATTAGGGACGTAGTGTGCAGTGTATGGTCAACGTGCGCGTAGTGTACAAGCAGTCTATCTTCTTTTTCTGAGTAAAATAGAAATTTTTCATGTGTCTTAAAAAGAATGATGCATGATTTTTTTTTGAAAATTTTCTTTTTTTTTGAAATTTTTTTTTTTGAATTTTTTTTTTTGAAATGGGCACATAAGCACAAAAATTCCGATAGTTAGGGACATGATTCCGACAGTCAAAATTTTGACTTTTTCCGAGGCGGCCAAAACAACACGAAAATGTGCAAAAATCAACACACACAACAAATGATTTTTAAAGCCGAGACGGAAGCTTGACCCTCAAAAGCTTTTTTTTTTGAAAACGATGATACCGGTACGTGGGATTGTTAAACCACAATTTATCCCCGACTCGTGTTAGGAGGCGATAACGGGAAGTTTAATGGTTTCCACCAATATACCAAATATCATTTTTTTTTTTAGAAAAAAGCTTATTTGTCCCCAGCGGAGTCGCCACTGTGACGATGTTGAAATTCCAATTTCGCGGGAAAATTCGATTTTGCGTTTCTTTGAAAATCAAATAAAACCAGAAAAAGACGGAGTCGCCACGCCGTTTTTGTTTTAAGGGCCAAAACTTTGAAAAATTCCCGGAATCGAGAGATTCGAGTTCGGAGGTCATGTTACGCGCCGGGAAGGACGTTAGTGTGCACCCGGAACGCCTCGTAAAACGAGTCTTCCAAGCTCAAAAATCATTTGTTTGTGTGTGTGTGTGTGTGTGTGTGTGTTGCTTTGGCCAAAATAAGTTGAAACTGAGGAAAGTAAAAATTGGTATTTCTTTTTAAGACTTTAAACTGATCCCATGATTTTTTGGATTATTTTTCGATTGAGATTTGGTACTCAAAAGACCTTTTGAAGTTGAAAATCACTTCTGCCAGAATGAAAAAGGCAGTGGACACTTGATTTTGAAATGGATTCAAGGGCCTTAAAACTTCATAATCTAGAGAAACTCAGAGAATTAAAGTTGTTCCAGACACCTCAAATAAGATTTCTACGAAAGAATTTTCCATTTTGGAGAAGATTTGAGTGGTAAAAACCTTCTGGAAATCTCAGATATGAAATCTGGATTTCCAGAAACTGATGAACTGGCCTTTGAAATAAAATTTGAAAAAGGGAGTTTTACTCACTAAAAAAATAAATTAAAAATATTTATGGAAAGCTCTGGATGTTGGCTACAAAAATTGTTTTGTAGTCAACACCAAATTCCAAGTTTATCTGAGTCCAAAAAATTAGACCATGGACTGGGGTCTTAGAAAATTGTTACTGGACAGCAACTTCTCAAGAAAGAAAACATGATTTTAAAAGGGGTTTGGCATCCATGCTTGTCCCCATTTCCCTAAGTTTTGATTAGTGATCACTTGACATTTTAGTGGTGAATCAACTATATCAAACCATCCTTGGGGTACATTAGGACTAAGCACTTCATTTGCTTGGGAAAGGGAATTTTATCCTTTGAAAATGAGATTTGATGTATGAAAATGAGTTTTAGGGTTTTGAAAATGTGTTTTCTTTGCAAGTAAGTAAGAATGCTTTGAAAATAATGTTGATCCTTGTAGAAGATCATCCATGGAGATGAACTTCCATGGTGATCTTCTTGGATCTAAGACAAGAAGATGAACAAACTACATTTTGTAGTTTGGAAATGCATGCATGGATGAGAGATTTAGGATGAGGAGAGGGAGGTTATACCTATCTTCCTTGTATTGGTGTATGAAGCTTGAATATGAGAGTGTTTGAGTGAGTGTGATTTTGGTTGAATAGTTGAGAAAAAGGTGACAATTCTATGGAATTCTCACTGTTTTCTCCCTATTTTCGCCAAGATACAGTTGTGAAATGTGTTTTTTCTCTTCTCCATTTCTGAGACTGAAGGCCTCAATTTATAGCCCTCTGAAAAATACAAACTCATCCGCGCGGATAGGACCTTGAGCGTGCACTGTTCATTAAATGCTGCTTCAGGCTTTGTACAAGAGGAATATTTTTCAAAAAAAATCAAATTAACAGCCAGTTTTTGTTCCAGCAGTTTCTATTTTTGGTTTTCTTTAATTTCTTTTGCTTTTTAGGATTCCTTTCTTGGTTTATCCTTAAATAACAATGCCCACTTTGCCCTTGCTTGGTTAGAAATGTTAGGAATTGTTAGGAATGTTATAACTTTCGTTAATTTTCTAACGAAAATACTAACAAGCTCAAATTGGAGCACTTACACAGTTCTCTAAGGCTTTTTCAGTAGAATTGAACAGACTAGGAGTCAAACATATCAAGTAATCTGTGAGCAAGCCTCAATACAATGGAAAAATGGAAGCAGCCAACAAGCTGGTGCTAACAGCCCTAACAAAAAATCTATAAGGAAGTGATGGTAAATGGTTGGATGAACTTCCCTTATCCTTGTGGGTAGTTCGCACAACCACCCGGGGGCCAACCGGGGAAACCCCATTCGCACTGACCTTTGGGTCTGAGGCTATGACACCAACTGAGATGGCTATCCCTACAACGAGAAATTCGAACTATGATAAACAGATCAACATGGTCAATAGGCTTCTAGACGTAGACCTAGTAAACGAGAAAAGACTAGCTACTTAGATGAAAATGGTGAATTACAAGAAAAGGATCAAAGCCTACCATAACAAAAAGGTCAACAAAAGAGTATTCCAAGTTGGAGAGTGGGTACTTAAAAAGATTGAAGCTATAGGCAGAAAGGAAGAACAGAACAAGCTCTTTCCAAATTGGGAAGGCCCCTACATCATCACTCAATTCATTAGAGAAGGGACCTACAAAATGAATACCCCAGAGGGGCAAGAACTGAAACATACATGGCATTCTGATCATCTACAGAAATACTATCACTAGTTTCAAGTTTGTTTTTGATTTAATAGATTAGTCTATATTAGTCTTTTCCTTATTTTCAAATAGAATAGTATTGCAGTTTGATTTAATCAGTTTCAGTAAATAAAAACTCAACCTTCATCAACAAGAGTCAAGACTACGACTAGCAAGACAATTACAAAACACAAGGAGTTTACTCCTCGCACCTTAGACAAAATATCTAAGGACATAAAAGACGAGTAGCCTACTCCGCGCTCCTTAGGCAAAAAATGCCTAAGTATTATTTCGAACGTCCATCCTCGATATAAAGGGATAAAATTCCCAAAAACTACCTAAGTCTTAAGTCGAACGACCTTACTCGGCATAAGGGGATAAATTCCCAAAAATTATCTAAGTCTTATGTCGAACGACCATCCTCGGCATGAAGGGATAAATTCCCAAATACAAAGTATTATGCCGAATGACCTCCTCGGCATGAATGGATAAATTCCCAAAAACAAAGTATTATGACCGAACGACCTTATCGACATGAATGGATAAGTTCCCAAAAATTACCTAAGTGTTATGAACGACGACATCCTTGGCATAAAGGGATAAGTTCCCAGAAATAACCTAAGAATTATGCCGAACGACTTCCTCGGCATGAAGGGATAAATTCCCAAAAATTATATGTCGTAGGGCGAATGACCTTCCTCGGCATAAATGGACAACCTCAAAAAAATTATCTAATTATAATTTCGAACGACCCTCCTCGGCATAAAGTGATAAATTCCCAAAAATATTACCTAAGTGTTAAGCCGAATGAACTTCCTCGGCTTAAAGAAATTAATTCCTAATGTACAAGTGTCGAGTGACCTTCCTCGACATATGGAAGTTGGATACCTAGACAAAATTAGAACAAGTATACAACATACAATCAACAAATATTCAACATGCAAAATGAAGTAGTTCAAATAAAAGCAATAAATAAAAGGAGACAAGTGTTGAAGAAAAAAAATATTATATTGATCAGAAAACCGAGTATATGGGAGGCCTATTCAAATGATTACATCAAAAAAACAATAAAAAAGCAATCAAGGCTTATCCCCATCCCTAAACAGATCATCCTACTCGGCTTCAACTTCAGGAATGGTAACCTGCTTGTCCTGAACTCCCTCGACATCCTCCATCTTATCGTCAAAAGTTTCCTCATCTTGGATCTTCTCAATCAAGGCGTTTATATTTTGAGTATCAGTTGGAGGGGGATCCACGAAGCTCGGCCTTCCCTAGAGTCTTGGACGGCTATGACCTTCAGGGCGATCTCAGAATAAGGGACGAGGGAGTGTCCTGACCGGGCAAGGTCGTGATAAGTGGCTATTTCATAGTCATTTATAGTGTTTTATTTGCATTATTTTCCTTAAAATTTAGTTCAATTTAGTTTAATTTAGCTTCTTTTATTTTTGTATTTCATATTTTATGCTTGTTTAGTATTTTGTGTAAATATACAGGCTTTTAGATCATATTTTGAAGTATAAGGGCCTTAAAGCAAAGTTTTGTAAATAAAGGGATCAAAATGGAAGATTTTAGAAAATCAGTCCAGCCCAGCTGCTACTCGGCCGAGCACCTCCCTTGACTCGGCTGAGCAAAAGAAAGACCAGAATGAAGAGTTGCTGGAAAGCTGCTGCTCGGCCGAGCACCTCCCTTGACTCGGCCGAGCATAGGGGATCAGAATGTGGAGTTTCTGCTGGAAGTCCTTGCTCGACCGAGCACATTCCTTGACTCGGCCGAGCACCTGCTGATCAGCCAAAAGGCATCTTTTTGAAGAGATTCGACCCTAGCCTAAAATGTCTATATAAAGAGGCCATTGTAACCAGTTTAAAATGCCTATATAAATAGATTTGGAGGGATCAGAATATACTCAGAATTCATAGCAAAATACTCTAGCAATTTATTTATATACAATACTCAAAGATTCATCAATTGTTCTTAAGAGTTTTATACGTCCTTGAAGATTGTGAAATACAATATGAAAGATTTCTTTCCAGCCTTTATCTCTTCTACAATTATAAAATTAAGTATCTGTTTTCCTTATTTATATTTCTATGCTTATTTCTTATTCTTTTATGATAATTTCAATGGCTAAGTGAGTAATCCTCTAAGTTCTAGGGGTTGAAAACTCGGTAATTATGTATTCATATTTATAATTCATGCTTCTTCTCCATGTCAAATCAATTCTCTTCTTATCATTCTTAATGCTTACAATAGGGAGACATCCTTGGTTGTATAATCTTAGTTAATCAAGAGAATAAAGAATCTTGATTAGCGAAATCCTATGAATTGAACTAGGCTTCATTAATCACAAGTGTAGTTTAATGACCTAGGGATGATCCTTTAGTGGAGAATACGTGAGAATAACTTGAACTTAACGGATTTTGACTTATACAAAACCCTCGAGAGGTAAGTCGGGTTGCCCGCGTGACAGGCGGGAATACTTTAAATGGAACCTTCAAGAGATAGGTCGTGTTAGTTTTAAAATACATGTGCTAGGCCTTCACTTATAAGTAGTTAGAACAACTTAGCATATCATCCTTGATTTATGACATTTTCATCTTATAATAATTTCTTCATATCATTCTTAAATGCCTACAAACATAAAGACATTCGTATTTGTATGAACCCTAGTTAAATCGAGAGAAGGACGTAGCTGTGAATCTCGGTTAGCAGAACCATATGAAGTAATCTGGGTTACATTAATCACGAGAGTAGTTTAATGGCCTAGGGATGTTCCTTGAATGGAAAGTACTTGGATTTTATAAGCACTAATGGATTCTTACTAATTTATGGGTCATCGAGAGATAGGGCATAATTAGTGAATAATACAAATATTACTTGCTTGATCGTGAGAAGTAGTATAGGCTCAATGTACCATCCTTGTTATTTTTATGGAAACTTTGATTTAAAAGATTGATTACTTGATGAATATATGTTGTTCGAATCCCAATCCCGAGAATACTTTTATTATAAGTTAGAGTAGTTTGTGTATGTTTCTAGTATTTTCATAAACCAAATCATATTTCCCCAAATCTTATTTCTATAAATCTATATAAAATAAGTATCATACAAAGTAAACTCTGTCTCTATGAGATCGACCCATACTTGCACTTGCTATACTATTATAACCCGTGCACTTGCGGTATAAAAAGAACCGTCAGGTGTAGACACCCCATTCTGAACCAATAATTGCATGATTACACTACTCTTCGTCTCTCTTTTGTGTTTTGATGAAAGCATATTAGTTTCGTTAAGTTTATAACTAACCTTGTTAGTTTTGGACCTAACTGATTAACAGAATAACTGAAGAGGACAAAATAGTCGATTGACTAGTTGTCCTGCGCGGGACATAAGTATCTGGCGCGAGACAACCCCTCTGCAGAATGTGCAGATTCACTTCCCTTGTCGATTTCAACCTCTTTTCTTGATAAACTCTTATCCAATCCGGGTCTCTACTGATTTTAGAGTTCTGGAACCTTCTTTGGGAGGAATCCAAATCTACTTGAGTCTCCTAATCTTGGTGACCAAGTAAATCATCCCCTATAAATACTTAATGACTTTCAGTATTTCAGACGACGGTCGATCCCCACAATTTGTTGATTTCTCTATTTGAAAGATTCCTGCAAATCACTCATAAACAACTCTCAAATTCATCCATCAACCGTATTGATTGACGAACACCAAGGTTCAAACCTAGAATCAAGACGGAACTCCGTCCAAATCATTTCTCGACCGAGAAAGGAGGAGAAAACACTTAGAACCACGTTCTAAACCAAATACTTTCTAAATACAAGGTAAATTCCTATAATTTTACTTTCATATTCTTCTTCTAAATCTCACTAATTGCTTTTAGAGTAGTGTAATCCCATCGAAAGGGTTAGCCTAGAGTCCCTTCAATCCATGGAGGTGATCTCGAAGCATATAACCTGACATTCCTAATTAAGAAATTAATTAGGGTTTTCTTGTTCTTATTTAAATATTATTTTGATTTATAATCCCCCTTAAGAAAGATCGATCTTCAGATTGGGTGGATGCGGTGCTCCTTGACCTTCCAAATCCATCACTTAAGCCCCGAACCCAAATCTTTTCAAAAAGGTTTTTCTTATTGTTTTCCTAAATAAATAATAAGTGGAGACTCTGTGTTCATTAAAAATTGCACCTCTACACTTTGGCGACTCTGCTGGGGATTTATTAAAATTAAAGTGGCTTAGACTTGCGTCAATTAAGGGGAATTTTCAAAAAATAAATCGATACTGTTGAGTTTCAGGCTAGTCTCGCACGAGACAACCCTTTGTCTCGCGCGAGACAAAGCCTCTGTAACCTATTCTGTGTTCTGGTTTTTCCTGTTCGTTTCGAGAGCCAAGATGAGAATCGAACATGCAAGGGGGATCCCAGATTACAGTATTTGCAGAGTTCTTTCATCTCAAGGCCTCCCTTAAGATGTAGGACTCAAAATTGTAGTTTATTTTATTTAAGTAATGAATTTTATTTAAATTGTGTGAGATTGGTTTGTTGATTAAAGACCGGTCCATGGAGGATTCGGGAGTTGTAAATTTAATTTAATTTAATTTATTTATTCTCTCTCTCTCTCTCTCTCTCTCTCTCTCTCTCTCTCTCTCTACTCTTTATGTGGAACTACGACGACCTGAGTATTCCTAATTTGGGAGAAATGTAGGCAACCACTTGGTGCGGCCATTATCTGTTTTTCTTTTAGTTTTCAAAAAAAAACTTTCAATTTTACTCTATCACCTAGAATTGACTCTCACACACGTGCAAATCATGATATAACTGTCATTGCACTACATACCTTTGATAAAACTTGGGACCCACACTATGGACAGATGACTGTAATCACCTAATCGCCGGTCTCTCCAAAGTTGGATCATCCCACCTCATGTTTTCAATCTACCTAGATTGTCAATATCGCGAGGAGCCTAGCCGTAAATCCTGCATCAACCACATATCATGTAGATTTACTTTTTAGGACACTCCGTGACCGGTTGGTTTGATCTTGGAGTCTTTGTAATCCCTTATCAAGATCTTTTTTTGTGCAATGGGCCCATGGAAAAGAAATTAATAAATTGTCGCTTCGGATTTGTCCCTTCGGAAATGTCCCTATGATTGTCCCTTCGAATTTGTCCCTAAAGAGAATTTTTTTTACCAAATTTATTGCACAAAACTCGATGTTACTTGATATAACTTCGACCCCAGGTCCTTAGGTTTGGATTTTGAATGTTAAAAACCCCCAAAACGGATTTTCCGTCCGACCAAAATTAAGATTAAAATCAGAAAAAATGTGACTTCCAGTGGTATTGTCTCGCGCGAAACTACTTGTCCCGTGCGAGACAAATATTATGTCTTTTCCTGTTTTGGCCAAAACCTTCAAGCCTTCATACACCCTATTCAGCCGACTTGTTGGGACTCGATCATGGTTTAACACAGTTGCTACACATGTAGGTTCATCGCCAACGCTCGGCACAATGTTTACTTCTCCTTCTGTCACCGAAGCCGAAATCAAGGAAACTAAGGCCGAACTCATCTAAGCCCTGCTTAGCATGAATGAACAAAGTAAGAAAATTGATGAGCAAAATGCCAAAATGGCCGCCCTCATGTAAGAGCTCTACGAGATGAAAGTCAAGAAAGGAAGAAAGCAAAAGAAGAAAGATGGATCCTCCTCCACTGAAGAGGAATCCTGCCCCAAAAAGAATAGGAAAACAAAGAAGTCAAGCAAGAAAGAGGAAAAATCCGATTCATCCTCTTCCTCACACTCCTCTGACGATGAGGAATATATATCCAAGGGTACTAAGACCAAGAAGGAAGGTAGTGATGAAACTACTAAGCTTGG
Source organism: Adenophora triphylla var. japonica (assembly GCA_022495995.1). NCBI lineage: Eukaryota > Viridiplantae > Streptophyta > Magnoliopsida > Asterales > Campanulaceae > Adenophora > Adenophora triphylla. The sequence continues at coordinate 877,513 of JAFEMH010000027.1, forward strand.
TAATCATGTAACTAAGAACTACCTTGAGAAGAAATTTGCAACCCTTGACACTTTAAAGGGATCATTCATCCCATTTGATCCCGTTGCTCTTCAACAATCCATCACCAAGTTTCCTCGCAAGTACAAGACACCCGATATTGCCATGTTTAATGGCACTACCTATCCTCGAGCTCATGTTGAGACCTACACTTGGGCTATGCTTCCAATGGGCGTTGATAACACAATCTTGGCCCAATGCTTTCCTCAAACTTTGGAGGGTGCTGCAAGGGATTGGTACATGTCTCTTCCTATGACTACAAGGATTGACTGGTCTTCTGCAACTTTAGTCTTCCAAAGGAAGTTTGAAGACAACTCCACTTATCGCCCTACTAGGAGGGATCTTGAACAAACCAAGCAACATGCAAATGAGTCTTTTGCTGAATTTGCTAGAAGATGGAGACTCACGCTTACTGAAATTGTCGAAAGACCTACTCTCAAAGAGCAAATCCACATCTTCCTCCAATGCCTCCGTGGTGAATTGTAAGAGAAGCTCGCCAGTAATTACTTTCCTAGTTTCAATGAACTTCATGAGTCCGTAATTAGGATTGATGACTTCCTAAAAAGTAAAAAGAAGGAAAGTATTTTTCACTACAACAAGCCCACCACAAGTAAGGATGCTTTAGTCAATACTATTGCATTCAATCGCCCCAACACCAGCATGTATTCTGCTGTTCCTCCTCCCAAAAAGAAAAAGAGGCACTATGACAAACTTTAAGGAATCACTCAAGAAGAACTCTTTGATGTGCTTGTCAAGAATGAAAAGATCAAACCAAGGGAAGGTGTTCCTCCTAGGGATATGGGTCCTAATCATGCTCATCACTTACTCTGCAAGTACCACAACTTCACCGGCTACGACACCAACACTTGCCACCACTTGAAGGATGACATCCAAGACCTCTTTAACAATGGAGGGGTAGAACATCCCAACATCATCACCAATCCTCTCCCTCATAATACATGAAGAAGATGAAGCTCCAAGAAGAAATCTACACTTACTACTTTGGGGCTACAACCATCCTCTCCCTCTCTCCTTTGATAGAAGTAGATTAGGTTTTCAATTTCCAAGTATGAACTCGAAGAGTCGTTCTATCTTTCTAGTACTTATCACTTCCTCTAGTTTGTGTCATCTAAACTATCGAGTATGTTTTTAATTTCTCCGTTAATCAAAGTCATTTTCTTTTCCTAAACACTTTCCCTAAGGTTGTTCTACCTCATTATTATCATTTAATTCATGCAAAATAATGGACACTATATTCCCTAAATCATCGCAAAAAAATTTTAGAAACTTCTAAATGAGTTTAAGAAGAAAGTTATCATTAGAAGACTTAAGGGCTAAACATTACCCCTACTGAAAGTCAAAGATCAACAAATGAAGAAAGCCGAAGGTGCTGCTGTCAACCTTCATTCCAAGAGGAGTGAGGCTACTCAATTCAAAGCTTCAGAGTATAAAAAAAAATCTCTCAAGCTTTCATCACCTCCACAACAAAGGTGAAACTTCAAATGCATGAAGGACTCTCCCCCAAAAAAGAGGAGTCAAGTGATACCAACAAAAGAAATGAAGCTTACAACAAGTGAAGAAGACTTTCAATATCAAGAAAAATATTTACCCTTAAGTCATACTAATGATTGGCTTTCTTCTCAAACTTATTTAGAAATTTCTAGATGATGCACGGTTCATTAAAAGGTAGAACAACTTTTCTAAATCCTTGAGCCAAATAGCGTTTCTTGTTGAGTCTAGAGGCTTCCTGTTAGCCACTCTCATACATACTCTTGAAATCCAAGCATCAAAACTGGGGCTTCCTAATCTTTCCTCTCACAGTCAATCTCTACTTCAACTCTTCAAAATAATCAAATTTGTATTAGGAGCTTTCCTCTTTGCTTCTCACTCTCATCATTAGAGAATAAACTTCTCCAAACAGGAGCACTAGGGACGTACGTAAGTTGGTATTCCTATCTCGACACTCCGTACTTGGTGTGTAACTCCTCAAATCATGGGCTCCCCGATCCTTGCAGAGATAGGCCTAGGAGTGCTAGCCCTACCACGGCCTCTTGCACGGCCCCCAACACATGCTCCCTCGACAAATGTGTCTACTATTCTCTCAGAGGTAGAGGGACCTGTTTGAGGACGAGCAACACCACTTCCTCTTCCCGTCATATCTGCACAACAAACAACAAAGGTCAGTTTTGGCTAAGGCATAACAAAAGACGAGAACGAGGAAGGGTATCCCTCTCCGTCCTATTAACTATAGTCGAGGAGGGTTTCTTACCCAACAATGGACGCTCCAAATGGTCAGAATTCAAGTGATACAGGTTGATGTGATCTAGGATTTCTAACCAACCGTAGAATATTACAATATTTTGGGAATCTATGCTAAGACGATCAATCCTAAACCGACTAGGATAGCGTACATCTGCCTCTCCACAATTAATGTTCTAGCATGTTCCCAAGAGGAATGTCTCATCATTAAAAACCGATGCCATCAATGTCCAAGTAACTGGCGGATAAATGATTGATGCCTCGTAATTCGAGAAAACCCTTACGTATTCATGTAAGCCGAGGATGAGCACCATTTCCTCCTCGGAAAAGCCGAGCTAGAAAGTCAGGGGGCCACTAAACGGTATAAACCGAGTACGACCATGGGTCATAAACCGGGTAAAGCCCAAAGGATTTAGTCCAAAGTAAAATCCATACAAGTCTCAAATATGACATAGGGAATGGGCTTACCTACCTATGCTCGTCATGTCTCCTCGTCATTTTTCACCATTTCAACCTATATATAGTATAGCGAATATAATGACTAAGGCAGCAATGATAGAATATGCCGACAAGGCATCCACAAAAGCCGACTAAGGCATCAACAAAGGCCGACCAAGGCATCAACAAAGGCTGACCATAGCCTCCTCGGTAAATATCAAGACAAGGGGAATGGGCTTCCCTGCCCTTGTACATCTTTTACACGGCATACATCTATGTCAACCAGCATCATATGACAAGGAGTAAGCCTTTTAGGCATACATACAAAATGCTTATATAATCCTAATAAAACAAGGATTGTGGAGAATTATAATCCAAATATGATTATAATCTTTATCTCACATAACTTCCTATAAAATGATGGACTCTATATCATACATCTATAAATACCAACCATAATTCACACAATTCTGGTATATTTTACACACACATTCAAACATATAGGATATAACCTACTGCTGGATTTGGGATGATCCGAATGTTCTTGTAATCATTAAGTATAAATAATAGGTCTGGGTTTTTGTAATGGTTAGATTTTGATATATTTTATAAAATTGCCGTTTGTGCAGATTTGAGTTTTATCTCTGAAGTCGTTTGACTTGTTGAAACCTTAAAACCTGAATTGGCTCCTTGTTTTTACAATTCTTTCCAAGGATTTATTGGCCTTGGGTTCTCTACTTATGGAGGACCTTTGAAAGTGGTGGAGCCCTTTTTGCCCTCGGGGGGCAAAAGGTCAATACCTGGACCTGGCCCCGGCCTCGGCCCATTTAACGATTGGGAAGTAATTCTTCCCTACACGACCAAAAATGCTCATGGGGAGCAGAGGGGGTTACCTTCATTATCGAAGGAGTTTCCCAGGCTTCGGACGAAGACGCCGGAACTCGATTTATGTATTCTGCTGCGTCAAATAATCCCTTCGTCTCATATCAATGGAGAATAATTTTATTTTGTCCATTCCATCTTAATGAAGACTGCTTAAATGACAAAACTTTTATATTAATTCTCTTATTCATTATCTCTCATACTTTACTTTTATACTTACAAAAACACCAGAGACGAAGCCAAGAAATTTTCGAAAGGGGGTCAAATGTGCTTTAAAAATAAATACAATAATTACGCCATCCACATTTATCATAGAGGGGTAAAAAAAATCATTTAGTGCAAATACTACTGAAAATTAAAGGGGTCAAAATTAATAAAATTGCTAATTTTAGTAGTAAAATGTTATTCTCATAAATTTTAAAAGTGCGAAATTTGACAATTTTCAAATTTGAAGGGGGTCGACCCCCTTGGTCATAACCTGCCTTCCTTCGCCAGTGCACAATATCAATCAACTTACTATTTTTCTCATTTATTCTCCCTCCTACTTACTTTTCATATTTACAACATCTTCTACCACTAGTTCCCTTCTATCTTTCATTAAATCTTGTTATCAAAATTTTGGTCTTCATTAAGATGAGGTGGGGTGGAGGGAGTATTAATTTTTGTAACATTATAAAAAAATGAGTTTTATATCAACTAGGGGTGTAAGTGTTTCGGTTCAAACCGCGATTTTATATCGAATTGAACCAAATCATGAGGTTTGGTTTGATTTTCAAGTATTTAATGGTTTGGTTCGGTTTCAAATTTTGCCAAACCACATAGTTCGATTTGGTTTGTGGTCTGACCCTCTCACACCAGACCAAACCAAACCAAACCAAACCGAACCAAATCAAACCGCGATTTGAAACTGAATCATAAAATCGAACCGTGAGACCAAACCACATTAAATAAACTAATCATAACCTCCCGTTTTATATTTTATTTAATATTTTCGTATATTTATTAAAATTTACTGTTAAATCAATAAAAAAACCCTATATTAAATAGAATAATCATAACCTCCGTTGTTTATCTTATTTAATATTAATTTTATCATTTGTTATCGTCATTGCGACATATAAATAACTAATTTTTCTCCCCGATCGAAGATTGTAAAGTGTTTTTATTCCTTCGGCCTCTTTCTTACTCTAGTCTCTCTCTTCCCCCGACTTTCCTGTTAACGCCCCCATCTTTCGCTGTTCCTCCGAGATTACAAAAAATTTAAACAATATGAAAATGAGTTTTGGTATGAATCGTGGTTTGAACCGTAATTCAAATCATGATTTGATACACGATTTGGACCGCAGTTTGAACCATATTATTGAATCGCGGTTTAAATCAAACCGAACCAAAGCATAGCCGTTTGATTTGGTTTGGTTCGGTTTGAATTTTTCATGGTTCGATTTGAAATTTTCTCGAACCAATGAATAGTGGTTCGTTATGTAAATTCCCCCAAAACGAACTAAACCCAACCATTTACTCCCCTAATATCAACTTAGAGACGCACGTAAAGTGTAGTGGTGAGCATCCACTTTACAAACTTTCTTTCAAAGACCAGCCCAATATATAATAAAGATGCAAATGGGGCCATTTTTGCAGTTCCCATTGTTTGGATGTTGATTTGGTTTGAGCCCAGCCCAGCACAACCACCAAATAAACTAATAAAAGAGTTTAAGAGATATGCTTAGGCCTGTTTGGTAAAACTGAAAATTGAGCTCTGAAAATGTAGAGCTGAAATTATTAAGTTGCTGAATTTTAAAAGTTCAGTTTGTTTGGTAATAGCAAACCACTTATATCTGAATTTATTTAAAGTTTGAACTTAACATTCAAAAAATTATTTGAATAATCTTAATGAGTGTATAATAAAATAAAGACTTCAACATATACGTCACTATTATTATAACTAGTGAGTAACCTGTCGGTCCCCGACGTGGGATAAAACACTGAGGTAAAAGTTAAATGTAAATACAATTCAAAAAATTAATGAGATAATTTTATGTAATATATTATAGTTTGTCGAAAACTTCTTTGTACACAACATTTGTAGTCGTGTCATCTGACTGTTTATGATTATTACATATAAGCACTTTAAGTCCTTTCCTTGTAGTTACTCTAGAAAAAGCAACATATAATTGTCCATGACTAAATACTGGTCTTGAAAGAAAAAGGCCAACATGAGCTAGCGACTGACCCTGACTTTTATTTATCGTCATTGCAAAAGAAACGGTCAGTGGGAATTGTCTCCGTTGAAACCTAATCGGGAATTTTGTTGTATCAGAAGGTGACATAATCATCCTCGGTATCAACACCTTCTTACCAACATTCTTTCCGGACAACATTATCGCCTCGACAACGTGCTTACCTATATATATATACTCCGTATATATTAAAATAACAGTATGTTTTATGTCAAATAATCAAATAATTAATTGTATAAATGTATAATTATATACTAACAAAATTGATTTGCTTACCTATATATATATTAAAAACAAACAAATATTTTTATACGATAAACTCAGGAATACAGAAAATTAGTAATTTATACCATTGATCAGAATACTAACGAAACAATAACGATAACAAAATCATACCATTGCTGATGTTAGATAAAAAAAATATATAATTTTCGTATTCACATATATAACTGAAAATAGGCTTAGTTGGGGGAGTTAGGTGAGCTACGCTTTAAAGTTCAAAAATTAGCTCTATCATGCCACTTTCTAATTGAAATTTTTTGGACATTCATTTTAGGACGGAGGTAGTATTATACATAACAGAAAAATGTTCACAAATCAGCAAAAGGAAAAGTAAAAATTAGCAGTATGCCTCGTCGATACTCGATGGGGCATAGTGAAATTAATTAAATTAACGTAATAGTTAGCATTAATTGAACGTTTGATTTATATTTTTATAGTAAAATAAAAAAAAATGTGCTTCAATCCATTTTCATTTTTAACTAATTTATTGTATAAAATCAACCCCTATAAATTTTAAAAGTTACTAATTGAATTTCAAATGGATGATTGTGATTGGTGGATGATGGAAAGATTGGCCAATGATATTGTGCCACTTGAAAGTTTTCTAGGAGCTTGAAAAACTTTTGCTATTATACATAGTAGATTCAACAACTCCTTTTTTTTTCAAATTTGTGAGTGACTTCTTTATAATCTCTTTTGGCTTATTTTGATTAGAATTTGTTTTTTATATTTATGTTTGTGTTTATTATTTTGATTTTGATTATAATTTTAACTTTTATTTTATAAATTTTCATATTTATTTTGATTTTATTTCTTGCTTTTTTCTATCTCTTGTATGTTTGTGAATGTTTCTTTCACTTTTTAATTATTAGAATTTTAATTTTCAATTTTTATTTGCATTTTATTTTTTCGTATGTTTTTATATTGATATTGATTTTCTTTTGTGCATTAGATTTTTTTCTTTCTTAATTATTAAATTTTTTTCATTTTGCTTTTGCTCTTTTTGTAAGATAATTATTTGTGCTTCAATCCATTTTCATTTTTAACTAATTTATTGTATAAAATCAATCCCTATAAATTTTAAAAGTTACTAATTGAATTTCAAATGGATGATTATGATTGGCAGATGATGGAAAGATTGGCCAATGATATTGTGTCACTTGGAGTTTTCTAGGAGCTTGAAAAACTTTTGCTATTATATATAGTAGATTCACTAACTCCTTTTTTTTTTCGGATTTGTGAGTGACATTTTTATAATCTCTTTTGGCTTATTTTGATTAGGATTTATTTTTTATATTTATGTTTGTGTTTATTATTTTGATTTTGATTTTAATTTTAATTTTAATTTTAACTTTTATTTTATAAATTTACGCCTTTATTTTGATTTTATTTCTTGCTTCTTTTCTATTTCTTTTATGTTTGTGAATGTTTCTTTCACTTTTTAATTATTAGAATTTTAATTTTCGTTTTTTATTTGTGAAATTGTCTATGGCTTAGAACAAGTGAGGCGAAACTCACAAGGTGAGACGAAACTCACAAGTGTTGTCCTTAGTGTTGACAACACTAACAACAACACACACCAATTCTAGAAAAACACAAATAAATAGAAATAAATCTAATTTGCAGCGGAAGAATTAAAATAATACACAAGAATATAATTTTTATCAAGTTATATAAATATATAACTTGATGGGTGTCAGGAGGGCAAGACCTTTCTATTAATAATATGGATTCAATACAAGGTCGAAGAAGTTCCTTAATGATAAACAATCATTAACATAAGAAACAACATATAAAAAACTCTCTCTGAAAATGAACACTCAAAACCTCACAAAAATATGAAAATCTATATGAAATTCTCGAGTGTCGGACTGAGTATTGCCAACACTGAAAGGCAACACTTGAGAGCAGAATTCTATTTCTTGTGCAGATTTGTGTTTTCTGAATTGGATGATCTTCAATGAAGATCCACTGCACTATTTATAGGCCACAAATACTTGGAGCCTACTCAAAATGATCAGCAACAGCCTTGAAGTTTGTTTCCTCCATTTTAGCATTCTTGCCTCAAATGTAGGAGACTTAGTCTTCTCTTGCTTCTCTTGCTTGTACCTCTCAGCTATAGATGCCTTGTACTCTGACTTGTTCTCCCCCTGAATAGCTGAATAATATCTCTTTTTGCTTGGTCTTTAATTAAACAAATAAACACATGTTTATTTGTTAATTTTCTCCTCTTCTTCGAACATCACGCTTGGGCAGTTTCTGAGGACCTATTCAAGCTCATTTTAAGCAGACTAACTACTGTTATTTAAACATTAATTTTCAAATTATTATTTGTGAAAAATACAGTAACTATTTCAGTGTTGCCAAATTCAAATGGCAACACTTGTGGCAACACCAGTGGCAACACTGGTTTGCAACACTTGGGACAACATTCATGGCAACACATGATCTAACATTAACAATTTGCATTTTATTTTTTCGTATGTTTTTATATTGATATTGATTTTCTTTTGTGCATTATATTTTTTTCTTTCTCAATTATTAATTTTTTTTCATTGCTTTTGCTCTTTTTGTAAGACAAATATTTGTGCTTCAATCCATTTTCATATTTAACTAATTTATTGTAAAAAATCAACCCCTATAAATTTTAAAAGTTACTAATTCAATTTCAAATCGATGATTGTGATTGGTGGATGATGGAAAGACTGGCCAATGATATTGTGTCACTTGAAGTTTTCTAGAAGTTTGAAAAACTTTTGCTATTATATATAGTATATTCACAAACTTCTTCTTTTTTTTCGAATTTGTGAGGGACTTCTTTATAATCTCTATTGGCTTATTTTGATTAGGTTTTTTTTTTATATTTATGTTTGTGTTTATTATTTTGATTTTGATTTTGATTTTGATTTTGATTTTGATTTTGATTTTGATTTTGATTTTGATTTTGATTTTGATTTTGATTTTGATTTTGATTTTGATTTTGATTTTGATTTTGATTATGATTTTGATTTTGATTTTGATTTTGATTTTAACTTTTATTTTATAAATTTTCGTCTTTATTTTTATTTTATTTTTTGCTTTTTTCTATTTCTTTTATGTATGTGCTTTCACTTTTTAATTATTAGAATTTTAATTTTCGTTTTTTATTTGCATTTTATTTTTTCGTATGTTTTTCTATTGATATTGATTTTTTTTGTGCATTAGATTTTTTTTCTTTCTTAATTTTTAAAGTTTTTTTTTTCATTTTGCTTTTGCTCTTTTTGTAAGACAATTATTTGTGCTTCAATCCATTTTCATTTTTAACTAATTTATTGTATAAAATCAACCCCTATAAATTTTAAAAGTTACTAATTGAATTTCAAATTGATGATTGTGATTGGTGGATGATAGAAAGATTAGTCAATGATATTGTGCCACTTGGAGTTTTCTAGGAGCTTGAAAAACTTTTGCTATTATATAAAGTAGATTCACAAACTCCTTTTTTTTTCGGATTTGTGAGTGACTTCTTTATAATCTCTTTTGGCTTATTTTGATTTTTTATTTGTGAAATTGTCTATGGCTTATAACAAGTGAGGCGAAACTCACAAGGTGAGACGAAACTCACAAGTGTTGTCCTTAGTGTTGACAACACTAACAACAACACACACCATTTCTAGAAAAAACACAAATAAATAGAAATAAATCTAATTTGCAGCAGAAGAATTAAAACAATACACAAGAATATAATTTTTATCAAGTTATATAAATATATAACTTGATGGGTGTCAGGAGGGCAAGACCTTTCTATTAATAATATGGATTCAATACAAGGTCGAAGAAGTTCCTTAATGATAAACAATCATTAACATAAGAAACAACATATAAAGAACTCTATCTGAAAATGAACACTCAAAACCTCACAAAAATATGAAAATCTATATGAAATTTTCGAGTGTCGGACTGAGTGTTGCCAACACTGAAAGGCAACACTTGAGAGCAAAATTCTATTTCTTGTGCAGATTTGCGTTTTCTGAATTGGATGATCTTCAATGAAGATCCAATGCACTATTTATAGGCCACAAATACTTGAAGCCTACTCAAAATGATCAGCAACAGCCTTGAAGTTTGTTTCCTCCATTTTAGCATTCTTGCCTCAAATGTAGGAGACTTAGTCTTCTCTTGCTTCTCTTACTTGTACCTCTCAGCTATAGATGCCTTGTACTCTGACTTGTTCTCCCCCTGAATAGCTGAATAATATCTCTTTTTGCTTGGTCTTTAATTAAACAAATAAACACATGTTTATTTGTTAATTTTCTCCTCTTCTTCGAACATCACGCTTGGACAGTTTCTGAGGACCTATTCAAGCTCATTTTAAGCAGACTAACTACTGTTATTTAAACATTAATTTTCAAATTATTATTTGTGAAAAATACAGTAACTATTTCAGTGTTGCCAAATTCAAATGGCAACACTTGTGGCAACACCAGTGGCAACACTGGTTTGCAACACTTGGGACAACATTCATGGCAACACATGATCTAACATTAACAATTTGCATTTTATTTTTTCGTATGTTTTTATATTGATATTGATTTTCTTTTGTGCATTATATTTTTTTCTTTCTTAATTATTAAAAAAAATTTCATTGCTTTTGCTCTTTTTGTAAGACAAATATTTGTGCTTCAATCCATTTTCATATTTAACTAATTTATTGTAAAAAATCAACCCCTATAAATTTTAAAAGTTACTAATTCAATTTCAAATTGATGATTGTGATTGGTGGATGATGGAAAGATTGGCCAATGATATTGTGCCACTTGAAGTTTTCTAGAAGCTTGAAAAACTTTTGCTATTATATATAGTATATTCACAAACTTCTTTTTTTTTTCAAATTTGTGAGGGACTTCTTTATAATCTCTATTGGCTTATTTTGATTAGGGTTTTTTTTTATATTTATGTTTGTGTTTATTATTTTGATTTTGATTTTGATTTTGATATTTATTTTGATTTTGATTTTGATTTTGATTTTGATTTTGATTTTGATTTTGATTTTGATTTTGAATTTGATTTTGATTTTGATTTTGATTTTGATTTTAACTTTTATTTTATAAATTTTCGTCTTTATTTTTATTTTATTTTTTGCTTTCTTCTATTTCTTTTATGTATGTGCTTTCACTTTTTAATTATTAGAATTTTAATTTTCGTTTTTTATTTGCATTTTATTTTTTCGTATGTTTTTCTATTGATATTGATTTTTTTCTTTCTTAATTTTTAAAGTTTTTTTTTCATTTTGTTTTTGCTCTTTTTGTAAGACAATTATTTGTGCTTCAATTCATTTTCATTTTTAACTAATTTATTGTATAAAATCAACCCCTATAAATTTTAAAAGTTACTAATTGAATTTCAAATTGATGATTATGATTGGTGGATGATAGAAAGATTAGCCAATGAAATTGTGCCACTTGGAGTTTTCTAGGAGCTTGAAAAACTTTTGCTATTATATAAAGTAGATTCACAAACTCCTTTTTTTTCGGATTTGTGAGTGACTTCTTTATAATCTCTTTTGGCTTATTTTGATTAGGATTTGTTTTTTATATTTATGTTTGTGCTTATTATTTTTATTTTGATTTTAATTTTAATTTTAACTTTTATTTTATAATTTTCACCTTTATTTTGATTTTATTTCTTGCTTTTTACTATTTCTTGTATGTTTGTGAATGTTTCTTTCACTTTTTAATTATTAGAATTTTAATTTTCCTTTTTTATTTGCATTTTATTTTTTCGTATGTTTTTATATTGATATTGATTTTCTTTTGTGCATTACATTTTTTCATTTCTTAATTATTAAAGTTTTTTTCATTTTACTTTTGCTCTTTTTGTAAGACTATTATTTGTGCTTCAATCCATTTGCATTTTTAACTAATTTATTGTATAAAATCAATCCCTATAAATTTTAAAAGTTACTAATTGAATTTCAAATGGATGATTGTGATTGGTGGATGATGGAATGATTGGCCAATGATATTGTGCCACTTGGAGTTTTCTAGGAGATTGAAAAACTTTTCCTATTATATATAGTAGATTAACAAACTCCTTTTTTTTGGATTTGTGAGTGATTTCTTTATAATCTCTTTTGGCTTATTTTGATTAGGATTTATTTTTTATATTTATGTTTGTATTTATTATTTTGATTTTGATTTTAATTTTAATTTTAACTTTTATTTTTTAAATTTTCATCTTAATTTTGATTCTATTTCTTGCTTTTTTCTATTTCCTGTATGATTGTGAATGTTTCTTTCACTTTTTAATTATTTGAATTTTAATTTTTGTTTTTCATTTGCATTTTATTTTTTCGTATTTTTTATATTGATATTGATTTTCTTTTGTGCATTAGATTTTTTTCTTTCTTAATTATTAAAGTTTTTTTTTCATTTTGCTTTTGCTCTTTTTGTAAGACAATTATTTGTGCTTCAATCCATTTTCATTTTTAACTAATTTATTGTATAAAATCAACCCCTATAAATTTTAAAAGTTACTAATTGAATTTCAAATGGATGATTGTGATTGGTGGATGAAAAGATTGGCCAATGATATTGTGCCACTTGAAGTTTTCTAGGAGCTTAAAAAACTTTTGCTATTATATACTCCCTCCGTCCCGATAATTGCTTCACCTTTTTAGAATGAGCACGCAAATTAAGGAAATTAGTGAGTGGAGAAAATGTTTTGAGTGTAATAGTAAAATAGGAGGGAGAATGAGCTAAGAAAATAGTAAATTTGAAAAATATTGTGAGTGTAATAGTAAAATAGGAGAGAGAATGAGTGGGTGGAATAGTAAAGACTCTTTGCCATTTTAGAAAAGGTGAAGCTTAAAACGGGACATCCATTTTGGCAAAAAGTGAAGTTATTAACGGGACGGAGGGAGTATAGTAGATTCACAAACTCTTTTTTTTTCGGATTTGTGAGTGACTTCTTTATAATCTCTTTTGGCTTATTTTGATTAGGATTTGTTTTTTATATTTATGTTTGTGTTTATTATTTTTATTTTGATTTTGATTTTAATTTTAATCTTAACATTTATTTTATAAATTTTCATATTTATTTTGATTTTATTTCTTGCTTTTTTTCTATTTCTTGTATGTTTGTGAATGTTTCTTTCACTTTTTAATTATTAGAATTTAAATTTTCGTTTTTTATTTGCATTTTATTTTTTCGTATGTTTTTATATTGATATTGATTTTCTTTTGTGCATTAGATTTTTTTCTTTCTTAATTATTAAAGTTTTTTTCATTTTGCTTTTGCTCTTTTTGTAAAATAATTAATTGTGCTTCAATTCATTTTCATTTTTAACTAATTTATTGTATAAAATCAAGCCCTATAAATTTTAAAAGTTATTAATTGAATTTCAAATGGATGATTGTGATTGGTGCATGATGAAAAGATTGGCCAATGATATTGTGCCACTTGAAGTTTTCTAGGAGCTGAAAGAACTTTTGCTATCAATATCAATATATATATAAAAGCTGAAGTGAATAAGAAACATTGCTAAAAATAGTAATTTGGCGCCAAAACTTGGATTATATATATAGAAACTTTCAATTACACATCAATAACATTTAGAATATTTAAATTAAAAAATTGAAAAAATGAGAAGCAATTCCCAAAAACTGATTTTTCAAGACTTGTAATTAACCAGGCGTGCATTAGAGTAGGGTTGGGGAATGAACCTTATTAATTATCATCTCCCCATTTACCCAAAAGCTAATTAATGGTTGGGGAAGATAAAGCGGTAGCCCATTTCTTCAAATTATCATCCGAACTCAAGTTGAGCCATTAACTGGAGTTTTTTTTTTTAGTTTGAATTCATTCTTTAATCACTCTCATTTGAATTCTATCTAACTATCCAAGTTACTGATCTATCAAAATAGCTTGAATTCTTCTTTAGTCCTTTTTTATTGGTAATAAGTAATGTATTTCTACTTTCAAAAACAATTCAAACACTTTAACAAATAAGACTAATCTATACTCCCTCCGTCCCGGTCGAAGGTGCACACTTTTTTCAAATCACTCAAATTAAGAAAATAGGTGGGAAGAAAAAATGTTGTGAGTGTAATTTGAAAATAGGAGAAAGAATTAGTGGAGGAAATAGTAAATTTGAAAAGTGTTGTGAGTGTAATAGTGAATTAGGAAAGAGAATGAGTGGAGGAAATAGTAAAAATTCTTTGCTAAAAAAGAAAAGTGAAAGCTTTTAACGAAATATCCATTTTGGTAAAAAGTAAAGCTTGGGCCGATTAACGAAATACCCATTTTGATAAAAAGTGAAGCTTGGGCCGAGAGGAAGGGAGTATATAACCAAATAGAAACATGTCCTAATTGGAAATACCCTTCCAATATGATAGTCCAACTTTATTAAACGTAAATTTATTCAACTATGACCAATCATATCTATGTTAATGTTTATTCTAAAAATATACTTTCTTCGTCCCAATATTTAGTTCACCATTTTGGTTTCGGCATGCAAATTAAGGGTGAAGAAAATGTTGTGAGTGTAATAGTAAAATAGGAGAGAGAATGAGTGGAGGAAATAGTAAATTTGAAAAGTGTTGTGAGTGTAATAGTGAAATAGGAGAGAGAATGAGTGGAGAAAATAGTAAAAATTCTTTGCCAAAAAAGAAAAGGTGAAACTTTAAATAGGACACCCAAAATGGCAAAAGGTGAAGTTATTAATGAGACGGAGAGAATATATATAAAAAATATTATTTGTAGTATTTTTAATGGTGAAGGGGTGTCTGGCACACTGGTTGAGGTCTTGCCCCTTGATTTACAGCTTTAATTAATTTGAATATGTAATATGCACAGATGCCGATGGGAAGAAGAGGCGGTTTCATTCGATGAAATTGGAATGGGGTTTTGCTAAATTACGGGGGTTTTTGTTTTTTTTAAGTGATAAGTGCTGAAATCTGATTTCAGTTCTGAAAATGACTGAATGATTAAGAGGCAGCAACTGAAAATTGAATTCTGAATTGGATATGTTGTTTGATTTTGTATCTGAATTCATTATCTGAAACAGTTAAAAAAAAAAACCGTAAATGCATTATGAAACAGTAAACAGTTTAAAATTTTTTTACCCAAAACCAAATATGAAACAGTGGCTTTCAGAGGCTTTCAGAGGCAATTCAGCAATATTTTAACCTCTTAAAATTAAGAGGACTTTAAAAGCCTAACAAGCCTTATTTCAAAAAAAAAAACAAACACACTTATTTCTCTAATCCTCTTAATGAATAAGTGTTAAGAGGCAAATAAGGCTTAAAATAAAAAAACAAACGCCCCCTACTTCCTCTAAAGATCTTTAAGGACGTTTCAAGTGGATACCTCTTTCAGGACAATTGTCTGTTTGGAGTCGAGGTTTTGTCACCCCAAAGTTTGCTCCAAAAAGAATTTGAAAGTGAAAAAGTATTTATTTTTACATAAAAATCATTTTACTTTTATATATTTTCATTTCTTTATAATTTAATTTTCTTAATTTAATTTAATAGGCGCATTTGTTCCTCCAATACCATTTAACGACAAAGATGTGGATACAAATTCTTATTTTACTAAAGGTACATTTTCTAACATATATTTTTCTTATCATGCAAAGTATGATTATATTTTTTGAGCAATTGTTCTTATGTTTTAATATACATACAGAGTATATGGACTTTGATGATCCTTCAAACAAATGTCTACACTGTAATGCATACTTTTGATTTGGAGAGAGATTGAATAAGAGATTCAAAACGACTTTGGATCCAAAATATTCGGGACAATTGTATGTTGCGTTGTCGAGAGTCACAAATCGACATGGGTTGAGGATACTATGATGAAGATGGAAACGCAACCAATGAAACGACAAATGTTGTCTATAAGAAAATTTTTCAGAATTTGTAATATTATTTATTATTTGATATACTTATATAAGTAACTCTTTAATTAATGTCATGTTTCTTAATTACATGAAAGTTCATTACAATATGAACTTTTTTGGTTGGGTTCCTATTTATGAAAAAAACGTTTTGTCGTGCATTTTAATGCACGGGTGGCATACTAGTTATATATAGTAGATTCACAAACTCCTTTTTTTTGGATTTGTGAGTGACTTCTTCATAATCTATTTTGGTTTATTTCGATTAGGATTTGTTTTTTATATTTATATTTGTGTTTATTATTTTGATTTTGATTTTGATTTTGATTTTAATTTTAATTTTAACTTTTATTTTATTTTATAAATTTTCATCTTTATTTTGATTTTATTTCTTGCTTTTTTCTATTTCTTGTATGTTTGTGAATGTTTCTTTCACTTTTTAATTATTAGAATTTTAATTTTCATTTTTTATTTACATTTTATTTTTTCGTATGTTTTTATATTGATATTGATTTTCTTTTGTACATTAGATTTTTTAATTTTTTAATTTTTAAAGTTTTTTTCATTTTCCTTTTGCTCTTTTTGTAAGATAATTATTTGTACTTCAATCCATTTTCATTTTTAACTATTTATTGTATAAAATCAACCTATATAAATTTTAAAAGTTACTAATTGAATTTAAAATGGATGATTGTGATTGGTGGATGATGGAAAGATTGGACAATGATATTGTCACTTGAAGTTTTCTAGGAGCTTGAAAAACTTTTGCTATTATATATAGTAGATTCACAAAATCTTTTTTTTTTTCGGATTTGTGAGTGACTTCTTTATAATCTCTTTTGGCTTATTTTGATTAGGATTTATTTTTTATATTTATGTTTGTGTTTATTATTTTTATTTTGATTTTGATTTTAATTTTAATTTTAACTTTTATTTTTTAAATTTTCGTCTTTATTTTAATTTTATTTCTTGCTTTTTTCTATTTCTTTTATGTTTGTGAATGTTTCTTTAACTTTTTAATTATTAGAATTTAAATTTTCATTTTTTATTTGTATTTTATTTTTTCGTATTTTTTATATTGATATTGATTTTCTTTTGTGCATTAGATTTTTTTATTTCTTAATTATTAAAGTTTTTTTCATTTTGCTTTTGCTCTTTTTGTAAGACAATTATTTGTGCTTCAACCCATTTTCATTTTTAACTAATTTATTGTATAAAATCAACCCCTATAAATTTTAAAAGTTACTAATTGAATTTCAAATGGATGATTGTGATTGGTGGATGATGGAAAGATTGGCCAATGATATTGTGCCACTTGAAGTTTTCTAGGAGCTTGAAACACTTTTCCTATTATATATAGTAGATTCACAAACTCCTTTTTTCAGATTTGTGAGTGACTTCTTTAAAATCTCTTTTGGCTTATTTTGATTAGGATTTGTTTTTTATATTTATGTTTGTGTTTATTATTTTGATTTTGATTTTGATTTTGATTTTGATTTTGATTTTGATTTTGATTTTGATTTTGATTTTGATTTTGATTTTGATTTTGATTTTGATTTTGATTTTGATTTTGATTTTGATTTTGATTTTGATTTTGATTTTAACTTTTATTTTATAAATTTTCATCTTTATTTTTATTTTATTTCTTGCTTTTTTCTATTTCTTGTATGTTTGTGAATGTTTCTTTCACTTTTTAATTATTAGAGTTTTAATTTTTGTTTTTTATTTATATTTTATTTTTTCGTATGTTTTTATATTGATATTGATTTTCTATTGTGCATTAGATATTTTTCTTTCTTAATTTAAAAAAAAAAAATTCATTTTCCTTTTGCTCTTTTTGTAAGATAATTATTTGTGCTTCAATCCATTTTCATTTTTAACTACTTAATGTATAAAATCAATCCCTATAAATTTTAAAAGTTACTAATTGAATTTCAAATGAATTATTGTGATTGGTGGATGATGGAAAGATTGGACAATGATATTGTGCCACTTGAATTTTCTAGGAGGTTGAAAAATTTTTGCTATTATATATAGTAGATTCACAAACTCCTCTTTTTTCGAATTTGTGAGTGACTTCTTTATAATCTCTTTTGGCTTATTTTGATTAAGATTTGTTTTTTATATTTATGTTTGTGTTTATTATTTTGATTTTGATTTTGATTTTAATTTTAATTTTAACTTTTATTTTATAAAATTTCGTCTTTATTTTGATTTTATTTCTTGTTTTTTTCTATTTCTTTTATGTTTGTGAATGTTTCTTTCACTTTTTAATTATTAGAATTTTAATTTTCGTTTTTTATTTGCATTTTGTTTTTTCGTATGTTTTTATATTGATATTGATTTTCTTTTTTGCATTAGATTTTTTTCTTTCTTAATTATTAAAGTTTTTTTTCATTTTGCTTTTGCTCTTTTTGTAAGACAATTATTTGTGCTTCAATCCATTTTCATTTTTAACTAATTTATTGTATAAAATCAACCCCTATAAATTTTAAAAGTTACTAATTGAATTTCAAATGGATGATTGTAATTGGTGGATGATGAAAAGATTGGCCAATGATATTGTGCCACTTGAAGTTTTCTAGGAGCTTGAAAAACTTTTGCTATTATATATAGTAGATTCACAAACTCCTTTTCTTTGAGATTTGTGAAGGACTTTTTTATAATCTCTTTTGACTTATTTTGATTAGGATTTGTTTTTTATATTTATGTTTGTATTTATCATTTTGATTTTGATTTTAATTTTAATTTTAACTTTTACTAGTCAGTAACCCGTCGGTACCCGACGGTGAATATTTTTTTTTTGATTAAGTAAATAATTATTTATGTGTTTTAATTGATTTTTAAGTAACAATATAAATTGAAATTGATAATCAATGTAGCGGATATTAGGAGTATAATTAATACAAAAAAAAAGATGTTGACACATGATGTAACGTGAAAAGCCCTTGAGACAACTATCTCGCCGGCACAAAACCACGGGAGGTTAGGTCCCTGCCTAACCAAAAAACATTATTAAGATTTTAGTGTTACAACTTTGAAAGATGAAGAGATATGGTTACAATAGCGTGAGTTTAATAGTGTGTGCCTAAGTGTCAACATAATCTCTTCCATCTCCTATATATTTAAAGAAAAACAAAATAAAAACAAAGAAAATAATAAGAAATTGCAATACTTTTGTTTAACCATAAATTGTGCGACATAAATTCACAGAGTCTGTCGAAAACTTCCTTGTAGACTACATTCAGCGTCTTGTCATATGTTTGAGCATCTGAATTACAAATAATAACTTTAAGTCCTCTCTTGCTGGTTACTCTGAAAAATGCTACATAAAGTTGTTCGTGACTGAAAATAGGTTGTGAAAGATATAGTCCTACATGGGAAAGAGATTGTCCCTGACTCTTGTTGATTGTCATAGCAAAAGAAACGGCAAGTGGAAATTGCCTTCTTTGGAATCTTACTGGAAATTTTGTCACATCTGACGGAGGCATTATCATTCTAGGAATAAGCACCTTCATGTCAGCATTCTTTCCCGAAAGCATCTTGGCTTCAACTACGTGCTTACCTACATATATGTAACAAAATTAAGTATTAAATTATATGTATATAAAAAATAAAAAATTATTGTATTTACCTAATTGAGTGACAATCAAGTATTATTATCTTAGATCTAAATCAATTAACAAATTTATATAAAAAAATCACATTATATATATATATATATATATATATATATATATATATATATATATATATATATATATATATATATATATAAACAATTTTTTTTTTTAGAATTTGTCTTTATAATGAAAATACTTCAAAATTGACAAAATTCAATAACATATTACCTTGAGCCGTAATACAACTTTGATGATTACTCGGTGAAATCAAATGACTACCCGATGATAAGTCCACTAAAAATAAAAATAAATTCATTAAAAATGATAGTAAAAAAATAAATATAAAATCATGCATTCTTATAATTTAATTTTATACACATGATATTAATGGATATGCTAAAATAATAATAAAGTAAATAATAAAATTACCATTAGAAATATCCGCCAATGATAATCGTTGAGAAGATCATTGCGATAAATTAATGGAATCGTTGTCCACATCAGTAAGATGCATTTTTCTTTTCATAGATGATCTATACATTTGTATAATCTAAAAAAACTCAAATATTAATGAACATATATTTAGATAATGTTAATAATTTAACAACAGTCCAAAAATAAATAAAAATAAAATAACAAATCATATACTCCCTCCGTCTCAGCTCAGTGGAGACTTATTTCCTTTTTTATTTGTCCCAGCTCAGTGGAGACTACCCAAAATGAAAAGGAATCTTCACTATTCCCCCCACTCAGTCTCTCTCCAACTCCATCTACTCCATTTTTACACTCACAACACCAATCAAATCACTATTCCTCCCACTCATCATCTCTCCTATTTAATATATCCTACTCACAACACTTTCATTATTCCTTAATCGGTATGCCCAAATTTTTGGTCTCCACTGAGCTGGAACGGAGGGAGTATAATATATAGAAAAATAAGTTATAAATTTTATTTATTAAAAAAATTTAAGACGAAATTTTACATTGTATGAATATAACTTTTGCAAAATTAAAATAAAAATATAAAACATAAAAATGAAATAGTGTAATGGGATATTTGCTAACACTCCATTTAATCTAAGACAATATTATAGAGAGAGGGCAGAGCCTCTCTCTCTAAAAAATAAACAGAGCCACAACAACCGTCCACCACCGCCACCGCCACCACCATCGCCGTCCTCCGCCACCATTGCTGTCCTTCGTCACCGCATATATTCGTAACACCGCCTTCCATTTCTCTCTCTCTTGTTACAACTTATAAATCTCTCATGCCATGGACACCGTCGGTTCGGATCAACACCCCGCCATCCACCCATCACTGAAATCATTTGAAGTCTTCTTCAAATTCCAGGTATTCGTCTCTCGCCCTTCTCTTTCTCTTCTTTTTATTGTGTGCGTCTCTCTATAAGAATACACAGATCTGTGCTTTTTTGATCGATTATGTATGTTTTGGTTTATATCTAGACATTGACATTCAGATCTAGTTTTGTGTTCGATTTTGTGTTCGGTCCAGATATGGGTTTGATTTGATTTCGAATGTCTAAATTATGGAAACTCAGATTTAGGTTTGCTTAAGATTTTTATTTTGAATTTGATTTTTTTTGGTGATTTTATACATATTCGTATTTTAAGAAACTCTGGATGATATTTTTATAAGAAACTCTGAATGGTAATTTTTTATTTTATACATATTCGTATTTTTTACTCAGTTTGGAGATGAAGTACAGTAACTGTTGCAGAAATTATTTTTGTTGGGTGTCTTATTGGAACTTAGAAGAGTTTGTTAAGCCTTTTATTTTGTTGCTTGGGTTTTTAGATTAAAAATAAATGCTTGCTGAATGCCTTCAGCAAGCATAGAGCTTCTCCTATTGCCTTGTATTCTCCCAATTAGCCACTCTTAAATTAAATTGGATAATTTCGGTGGGAGTTGTAATCTTAAAGGAATATGGGAGAAATTATAAATTGAATAGTGGAGTAAAGTACTTTAATACATCATAAAATTAATCTTTTGTTGCTATCTATTCTCACTAACGAAATCGTTCCATTATCGTGCAGGTCACTGTTGCAATCCTTCAGCTTTAAGGTGCGCTCTCATTCATCAGAGGGATAGCGGATATGATAATATTTCAGTTCTTACACATTTGAGCGGATTTGTTTTGTTCTGATTCAGGTACTTCTCTCTCTCTCTCCCGTGTGTCGGCAGTCGGCACCAGTGTCACGACGTGTCTAGCAGGGTAGACTAAGGAAAACTGCCGAGTCTGATCATCAAAGCATAAATCACAAAGTACTAAAACAGAACATCAAACTTGAACATATTTGAAAACTAATAAAGGTCACATTTTTATTTCAAAATATGCAGAAATAGAAAAATATTAATGAAATCAAAGTCTACTAAATAAAATTTTGTCAAACAATTTCACTCAATCTATCCACAATAATGTCAAATGGGTAAGAAAAAGCAAATACTGTAAAAGGTATTAAACCAATAAATCATGCTCAATTGTAAAACATAGAATCAAAAGTTTGAAATAAAATGCTAATCTCTCATTATTTGCCTACTTGTCTAATTTCTCCTGCTTGATTTGCTTAATTCCCTTAGTAACGGATAGCTGAACCTCCTCATCAACCTCTATGTAGTTCAACATACGCTTTCTTGGAGTTATGGATGTTGAAGAACTGTCCCCCATAGATTCCAAGGGCGTATCCTACATAAAAATAAAGTTAAATAAAATGGTTAAATAACATGTACAATCTAAATAATAATGAAGATTATATAAAATTTAGATGTCGAGTCAATTGCACAAATATCATCGGTCAATATTGATACATTTTCATCGTAACGAAACTCAAATAACAAAAAGTGTAGTAGAAGATAAATAAATGATCCTTAGAAATTTACCTCGTTATTACCGTGCAAGCTGGACATATTTTCATCTCCATGATTCGGTTTGGACGCCACATCCTGCAACTTAAAACAATTAAAAGTCAAATATATAACATAATATTGATAGTTAATGTGATGTGATTTATACTTACATCGGAGTTTATGAGTGATAAGAAATGCGTCATGATGTTAGTAACCTCTATTACTCGCTTCACTGTAAAACTTCGTTTCTCTTCGGGGGTATCTTTAGTTCTTTGGTCTACCTCAATTCTGAACAAACATTGCCTTCCAAACAAATTTCGAAAAACTTCTGGCAGTTGGTCCTCCTACAAGGAACAATATTTTTTATTATATGAAATAGTATTAGCAGCTTCTATAAAAATGAAAAAATGAATTAAGTACCGCTGAAACATCAGCAAGAGCTACCGCAGCGGACATCCCAAGCAAGGAAGATGCACACCCATCAAACAACATAAAGTGAGTCTCTGCTTCACTGATATCATTCATATCGGTGACCAATATTCTGATTTTGAACCTGTAAAGATAAAAAAATCAATTAATAGTACGAATGAAATGATGTATTTTATAAAAATAAAATGCTCATTGTATTCTTCGGATACGCTTCCTTGATCTCGTATGAATGTTACGGCTCTTGGCAAGGTCCTATATAAGGATGAAAATTCTAATGCTCAATGAATCCATAATTTTATTAATTAATTACCTTGGAATTATGTTGCCGTAAGGTGTACTGCATTTTGGACAGTTTTTTGCGTTCTTATCGAATCCATTAGCACACTTTACATTGCTGCAACCATCGTAGTACCATTTAGCATGTGAATCCACATCAAATATGGTTGCCAATATGATATATTCGCCAACCTAATAAAAATAATTATTTATATTAAAAGCAATTATGTGAGGTTAAATAAGAAAAAAAAAAAAGGCAAAATTTATTATATACCTCTGTAAATGTGAGCAAATCACCAATTGACTTGACATCTCTGATTTTCAACCACTGATCACTATTGATATAACTACTATCATTCGTAATAGTTGATAAAGAACGGTTATTGGATGAAAATCCAATTTCACTACGCTTGTAAAATTATAATGATATATTAAATTTAACCAAACAATCAGAATTAGTAAAACAAATTCATAGGTTCTTGTTAGAGTTTAATCTTCATTTACTTGCTAAGAAACTCAGAAACTTCGGGAAAGGCTGGATTGATATGCATTTTTGAAGCCTGCTTCAGGGTACCAACACGGGTCTTTCCTGTATAAGGATTTGAAATGTCACTAATATGTAATAAGCCTTAATAATAGAAGTTATATGATTTAAAACAAAGATTAAGTAAATATATTACCTAGAAATTTTGACAACATTACAAATTGTAAAATTAATATAATTGGATCTTTCTCATCTTCGCGTCGTTTGTCAATATACTGTTTTAGTTCATCTCCATATGACTCCCATAAGATGCAAGACAACTCCATTCCACTTCCAAAATGAGAGAACGTAATTATATAATAAATATAATGATAATTGTTCACAGAATTTATTGTTTATCCTTTAAATAATCAATTATATTACATATTTAGATCACATACTCATTATCAATCAGCTGAACATCCAACTTTCTAGCACCAATTTTCTGCACATAGTCAAACTCTCCTAGAGGTAAAATGACCTCACCAATCACATCTAACAAATAAAAAATCCATGTTAGTAAATATCATCATAATTCATTTAAGAGAAATAATTCAGTTAAGAGTAAAAGAAAAAATGATATGCAAGGTACAAATCTCACCCATAACAAATTCCACATTTAAAGACCCAAAAGATTCAAAAGGTGTGAACTCGAAACTATTATCCGAAATGTGGATAGATGTATCAGCATTGGATACGTCGGTGGCCAGACTAAAAGTCAATTTCCACTGGTGATTAAGTTTCGCTTTTTGGTTAGATTGAATATTTTGTTCAACCCCAAATTTTGAGATCTTTAGAACTCTCCCTTCTTCAAACATATTCTTCAATTTGGGCGGCAAGCTACTTGGGACCGTAGCCTGAATTTTAGATTCCTAAACAAAATATACAATAATATTAATAAAATAATAAAAGTATTAATATTATTAAATGTTAATTGGATTAACCATTAAGCAAAATACGGAAGGTGATTGATAAAAAAATATTACCTCCTTATCAACTAATATCATCTCAATAGACATTTTTCCGGATCGTTCCTTCTGCTCCCATTTGCGTAAAATACGGACGTTGATGCTACAAAGTCTAGCTCTCTTATCAATTGATTTGATAGCAATCATTCGACTTGTTGCCATTATCTGTTATTTAATTTAAATACATGAAACCATACGTGAGGAAAATATTCAACCAACGACATTCAATTTATTAAAATACATCAAGTGAAGTAAATATGAGGCCCCTTAAAGACGATAAATGGCTATCTTTCTAAAGGTTTCACCATAACATGTTTGTATTTCTAAGAATATGTTTCCTCCTACAGGTTGATGAAGGATTATATGACGAGTCACTTGAAAAATCTACTGGAATTTCAGCTTCTGAAAAGCTTCAGTCAGGTATGCTTTCATTGTCTCGGGTTGTCTAACTGGTTGATTATCTATTTTCTCGTTACCTTTTTCCGTTGAAAGAAAAGTGAATTGTGGTTGAGAGGAGTATCTATGTGGTTGTATACTGGGGGATTGAGAAAGAAATAAGAGACATGATGAGAAAATAAAAGAGGAGTATCTAAATGGTTGTGATATGTTGCTTACTGAAACTTCTGAGTCAATGAGCAATGATTAAGTAGTAGATGGGTTGTTTTTCATTTGTTCTGTCAATGATGAATCAGATCTGGATATTAGATAGTTTTTTTTTTCTGCTTACGAAATCGAAAAGTTATTTTTCAGGAACCAAATAACAATGTCAAAGAGATTGATAGAGAAGGGAACCAAGGCATGGATTTCAATTTCATCAAATAACGAACATGTCCTGTGGGAGAAACTTATGCTCAATGAGACCCTCAACACAACTTCAAAGCTTCAATCAGTGTTAATTGTAGCTGAAGCAGCCCTCTCGGCACTGCTAAAAGACACACCCTGCTTCTCCATGCTGACGGAAAGAAGCATAGAGCAAAAGCTCGATCATTTCATGCATCTAAACAACCACCCAAACAGACAGAGGAATCCACACCTAATGTAAATGTGCAAAAGGATGAACTAAGCAATGGAACTGAAGATGTTAAAAACCCATGTGGAGCTGATAGTATCCCAGCGCGTGTTAGCTCTGAAGCCGAAAATAAAAGTTTAGCATCATGTAAGAACAGAAAGTTGAAGAATCTAAAAAGGATGGAGGGGATAGGGCAGGTGAATTCGGCAAGGGTGAAGTGATTCAAATTGGAGCAGAGACGGAGGGAACCAAGACCCAAGTGAAGAAAGCCAGACACGTAGAGTCTATGCCATCGAAAGAAGATGGGAAGAAGAAAATAAAGTGGAAGAAGCCGATAAAAGTCCGCCTTGAAATATGTATGTATACTCAGCTAACCTCATATGTGCATGTTTATTTGATGAATAATCCTTAGAATTCATGATACCTTTTATTTTTAAGTTTGTATTTTCATATTGCCTTGTTAACCAGCTTTGTTTCCATAAACTAATTGATTTTTGTATTTTTTTTTTTGGTATTTAATATAGGATCCAGATGGTGCACTAAAGATGAGGAAACTGGGAAATCATGTTCTGAAGACCCTCAGGGAATCAGGCTCGAATCAGGCTCGACAGAAGATGAAAGACAACTTTATATGATAGTATCATATAAAGGTATGATACTATCCAACAATTATTTGATAACATTTAATATAGTAGAGAAGACAAATCTTCACATCACACAATCAAGTTTGAAATCCTAACTAAACTAACCCCATCAATTTTCAGAAAACAACAATTATTCTCAAAATCTCTCATAGGTTGTGCCTGCTTTTCTTTTTACTTGGTGATGGTGTTTCTTTAAGATATGTTCAACAGTGTCATGGCTTTGTGTGTGTAGGCAATGTGAACAACATAACTGTTGGATCTAACACCAATATACAGGACCACTCCTTTGTGCATGTTGCAAAATCTAATCTTATGGGGAAGGTCCTGCCAACAACTATAGGGGATAATGTTACTGTAGGTGAGTGCTTTGCTAGCAGTTTTCATTCTCTGTTTCACTTAACTGACTTGATTAGAGATTGTAACCCATTAATGTAAGTTTAACCTACATTCCAAAACCAAAAATAAATCCAGTAAAAATCAAAAATTTATCCAATCAACATCAAAAAAAAAAGGCATGGTGAGAAATTGAAGCTAATTAGTAACAAAATCGTAGCCTAATTCAAGTATTAACCAATTAATTTAGCCCACATTCCCAAAACAAAAACTGAAGCCAAGAAACCACAAATATCTAACGATTAGCTGCAAAAAACGTGAAAATTGAATAAAATTAACTGCAATAACCAATCTTAATTTACATGCACAAACACACACGCGTACAAACTTATGGCCAATGTATATGCTAATAACTCAGCAAGTGAAAAGTATGAATGGGCTGAATGTGTCGCAGGAGAGTGAAAAATTACCTGAATGCGTTGAATTGTCGCAGGAAAGCAGGAGAGCAGGAGGAAGACGTTGAATGTGTCGCAGGAGAACGGGAGAACAGGAGAAAGACCGTGGCATGTATTGAAAGAAATAGAATGGTAGGGTTGTTGAGTATTTTGTTTTTAAGGATTGTGTAAATAATTACTCCCTCCGTCCCACCTCACTTGACACCCAAGAGGTGGGCACAAGAACTAAGAAAAAAGAATAAAATAAAAAAAATGTGTGGTAGAAAATGAAGAGAGAGAATGAGTGGGATAAATAGTAGTGTTGGTTGAATAAATTGAGTGGTAGAAAATGAAGAGAGAGAATGAGTGGTGGGGTCCATCTAATATAAAAATATAAAAAGTAGGCTATTTTTGGGAGGTGTCAAGTGAGCTGGGACGGCCCAAAATGAAAATAAGTGTCAAGTGAGCTGGGACGGAGGGAGTATATCTTATCAGTGTTTAAGATAGATGAATTTAAAATCATCAATTATCCATCCAAGTTTGAATTTTAGATAGAAGTTAAATGAATTATACCTTTTATTTTCAAATAATTCGAATTTATATTGATTTCTAGAAACTGCATTAGAAATTCATGGTTAAAGATATGATCAGAAGAATAAATTTAGAGTTATTGTGCAATTGAAACTCTTAAACACAACAACTGCTAACTCACATGTGAATTCTGGTATATTTTTTAAATTTCGAAAATTACTAATTATTAATAAGAGATATGCTATTTGACTTACATGTTTTTTGCTTTTGGAAAAAGAGAAATGCTGGTATAGTTGATGATAAACATAGTTGAGGATAAATGCATGGTCAAAGGTATCTCATGAGATAGGATTATTCCCCGGATAAGATAATAAGAGATACTATTTAACTGTTTTTGCTTTTAGATGATGTTTATATTTTTTTAACTACAATCTGGAATAAAAATGAGTTGGAAATTGAATTGCTGATGTGGCCTTTGACGTGTCATTTTCTGGAGCCTCTAAATAGTTTTGCTATATATATTATATATGATTTTACAAATTTTCGTCTTTATTTTGATTTTATTTCTTGCTTTTTTCTATTTCTTTTATGTTTGTGAATGTTTCTTTCACTTTTTAATTACTAGAATTTTAATTTTCGTTTTTTATTTGCATTTTATTTTTTCGTATGTTTTTATATTGATATTGATTTTCTTTTATGCATTAGATTTTTTTCATTCTTAATTATTAAAGTTTTTTTTTTCATTTTGTTTTTGCTCTTTTTGTAAGACAATTATTTGTGCTTCAATCCATTTTCATTTTTAACTAATTTATTGTATAAAATCAACCCATATAAATTTTAAAAGTTACTAATTGAATTTCAAATAGATGATTTTGATTGGTGGATGATGAAAAGATTGACCAATGATATTGTACCACTTGAAATTTTTTAGGAGCTTGAAAAACTTTTGCTATTATATATAATAGATTAGATTATATTTTATAATATTTAAATATTTTTTATTAGTACTTTCTTTGACCGTGATGTAGATCGTGTTAAGGCAGAACAACTTGGGGACCAAGATGGCATGGCATTTGAAAATTCTGGTGTTTAAAAGAAAAGCAAGTCTGAAGCAAAGGTGCTCGGCTGAGCTGTTTCATTGACTCGGCCGAGGGAGAAGAAGACAGAAACTTGGGTTTTGATAGTAGCTATGCTCGGTCGAGTCAAGGCAGTTGCTCGTCGAGTCAAGGTAGTTGCTCAGCCGAGCTAATTCTGTGACTCGGCCGAGGGGTTCCTGGAAGGGACATGTCTGATGGGATCGCACCTGTTCGTCAAAGGGGCATGTCTGATTCATGTTTGTATCTTTTCGTCAATACATTTGTAAATAGGTTCTTCCCTATTGTAAGTAGTATAAATACGTTAGTCTTTCATTGTTTTGAACATCAAGTTTATCATAATCAAATTATTGCTTTGCAATTATTGTCCCTTTCGGTTATTAATCTAAGTTAAGTTTAACTTTGATTTTTGAGATTTCTCTTGAGAAGTCTTGTTTGAGATTCGTTTAAGTGATTCTTGTTATTTTATTCCGCTGCGTACACATCAGACCCATAATAAAATTTATATTGTTAATTATTTTGATAAATTTGTCTAAACTTTGACAAAAAATGAAAAAAAATAATAATTATGATACTCTATTAAAATATTATTAATATCAATAGTTTAATATAAATAAAATTACATTTTAATACTATATCAAATATAATTTATATGAAAAGTTAAAATATTTCAACAAAAGAAAGTATCATTTAATATATAAATTAAATAGTTGATTGATGGATTTGAACTCATTCCATTTTTAACTCTTTCTTTCTCCCTCTTAATTGCTTAAGCTACTCATTTTCAACTTAAAATTAATAGTCTTTTTTAAGACAATCTTAATTAATTAAGTGATTGCAATTTACATTACCAAACATGCTTAACTTTTTATCTCTTAAAGTGTTTCAAATTAAGAGCTTAATTGGGTTATCAAACAAGCCTTTAAAACTTCCCATTTTATTATCACTGTCCACAATTATAAATGGGTAATGTTATGGGAATTTTTTTTTACAAAAAGATGAATAATAAAATGAGGTAAGATATTTTTTTGTTTTATCGATTGTGAACCCATTACAATAATTAAAAGCACCAACACAATTATAACACATCATTTTTTTTAACAAACAACAACTTCAATTGCATTAATAATAAGGAAAGAGACGACACTTAAAAAAGGTCGGAGGTTCACCCCAAATATCCATAGTATATCAATTTTTTAACATATAAAATAGCAATTCCGATATAAATTATGAGACATTCAGATTATACTACAAGTAAAACTTGTAAACTGCCTCGATTAAATATTTAAGAAATCTCATTCGAATAATATTTCGCTTTGTGTACAGTGTACTCGACATAGAGAATTCATGTTGATGAATAAACGCCTATCATACATCCCAAAATCCTTGAAACATCCTTGTGCAGCAAGAATAATGACATACCTTTTGTGAGATTATACGAGATTCGTCATTGGATATAGAATTGCAATTGCAGAATACAAAAACAAACAACACAAATCAATAAACAAACAAATACATGTTCTCATCGACGTAGAGAAATCAACAACTCTCATCAAAATAGAGAAATCAACGGCTTTCAATGGAGGAGAGAAAATTATTACTCCCTACATCCCATTTGAAATTGCAAAAAAATCGCCGTATACACAGATTAAGTATGACTATAAGATGCTGCAAGGAACGAGTTGATCAGCCTACGTCCAGCAATTAGGTTGATCTCCTGGCTTTGTTTGACTTGAAATCAATGAACACACGACTAGCCGGGATTGTCTCCGGCTAAGACCTTCCGGCGTGATGATAAGGTGTTTTGTTATGAACTTATAAAGTGTATTCACATAAGTAATTACGATAGCAAATAAAACATTACATGTAAACTATGGATGTTGTGAGGTATTTATAGCATCTGATAAGAGATTGTGTTGGAGTCGAATTGTACAGAATCCCGCAATTCATGGAGAAAATATCGGCATAACGTACTCCGAAATTATAGGAGGCGGTTATGGAAAGTAATTGGTCGATGTATGTCTCTGTAGGTCCAGGTCGGCTGAGTAGATCAAGATCGACCTGATTTTGTATAATAGTCAGATAGAATTTGTACAAGGAGATGATCGTATGTAGGACTAAGCTAGGTCGACAGATCTTTGTGGTTGGGCCATGGGCCTTGTAATAACTGGGTCGGTCCACTTGATGATGTTGCTGTAATGATGTCTGAATAATTGGGTTTTATACGTTGGGCCTAGTCCGTCACTTTTATTCTGTTCACTATATAATATTAAAGTGTTGTGAGTGTGAATAATAAAAATAGAAGAGAGAAAATAGGGTAGGGAATAGTAAGTGGGTAGTTGTTTTGATTATGATAAATGAGCCCTATTATTTAAAAAATGTTTAAAACTTTTCATTTTGGGGTTTTGCAATTTTAATTTTAAGTGAGACACTTAAAATCACAATTATTGCAATTTCAAATGGAACGGATGGAGTATAATCAGTATATGACAAACGAAAATAAAAACCTATGAAATTACAAATTAAACTAAATTAAAATTAACAGCACAATTATTATAATTGTGTATTTTCAATTGTAAAGAATTATATTGTTGAAAGTTTGTACCTTCGATCAGAAGAAAATAAAAAGAATTGGAATTCATTTGTTAAGAACTGGGAATGAGATCCAAGGCCTCCAAGAAGTTTCGTATTCCGGCAGACTATTCATTGATGATCGATGAAGAAGAAGGGGAAGAGAGAGAGTATATAGAGAGAAAACGATTAAATAATAAATCATTTTGTAAACCAAAACTTGTGAATTTTTTATTTTTTTTTAACTTTAGTAGTATTATAAATTTGGCAAAAATATATTTTGGTTACGATCATTACAAATTTTCCCATTCAACAAATTTCAATAATTTTAATTTTTTTTCGATATTCATTTAGGCACATGAAAATTAACAAGTTAGTTTTTTTATTTTTGAAAGATCACAAATTATTAAAAAAATATTAAACTCAATCTCGATCAAAATCATTTTTTTTAAATCTTTCATATTTTGACATGAATGGAGTACCTTCTTTTGGTTTTCATCATCATTCAAACTATTTAAATGAACTAGCAGTATATTCGTGTATTGCACGACGAGATTAACTTACAAAATAATTTATAAAACAATTTATTATTAAAAATGGAAATTTCATTTTTTCTCCAATGAGTCGATAATAAATAAATAATTATAAATATGATCAATATATTAATTTAGTCAATAAAAAATTAACGTAAACCTAATTACAATATCTTCCCATCATATAACTAAAAATCATGACTTTCGAACCAAGGCGATATTTCAAATACTAATTTATAAATACAACTTTCAACATTACTCTACAAATGTATATGAACTAGTACAGACCCCCGTGCGGACCGCACGGGTCAGTACCCCCAATCTATCTTTATTATTCTTCTCATCACCTTCAACATACTCTATTATTCATTATCGAGTACCCGCCACCTTCTATGTAAAACCATCAAAACTAACCTGAAAACAAAGAGACAAATTATGTCGAAAAAGTGATTAAAAGAAAAGCGAAAACTGAGGATCAACCTATTTGTGGCATTGAAAAGTTTTCAATGGTATATTTTCAACATTTTATGATTGTTAACATTAAGTACATCATCATATGAAAAAAATATTAAAATATTATACAAATAAAGCATCTTCATTCTGTACTATCCATATCTACATCCACCCTCACCCCACCCCATCAACCACCACCCCCACCACCACACACACACACAAAGAAAAATAAAAATAAAAAGGAGGCAAAAACAAATCTGAAACATTTGGGATTTGGGTGATCGATAAAAAATAGAAAACTTTAAGCACTCTATATGAGTCACCCTTTATGAAGCATCTTCTACATAATAAAAATATATTATATGCACCCCTCACACCCCATGAACCCCCACCCACCCACCAGCTCTCTCTCTAACGGGCACATAAGCACACACAGACACACACAAAATAAATAAATTCACAGTCAAAATCTCCCCCCCACGCACACAATGTGCCTCCGACCAAGCTATGGCCAAAACGCTTTAGGAGAGTCCAAGAGAGAGTTGGTTATGTGCCAAAATAGGAAGTTACTAAGTCGGGTCTTCCCCGAGCTTAGAACCATAATATCAGATCAAGAAATAACTCCATATACATACGCTCTCAAATTTCGAGTTTCAAAAGTAGACAACTCGAAAAAGAATATAGTCTGTAATAAGACGATGGAGAAATTTTTAGTCAGCATACAATGATTTACCTATCAACAGAAATAGTTCATCTACTCATGTATGAAGCCTTTTCTTAAGTTACTTGTATATATGCCAAAGATCATAAAAATGACAAAGAATAAAGAATCTTGAGCAAAACAAATGAGCCTCTAGATAAACACATAATTTTATTTCAACGAATCAACTATAGGGTAATGAATTGTTCCTAAATGACCTCTCTCTTTTACTGTTTTACCTAAGTAATTAATTTGCAGTAAATAACAACGAAATAATTTGGCCATGAAAAATGTTTTTTTCTAAAGAACGTTAGATGAAAACGACATATGAAAATGTCATCGAAAACTTGTGAAACGGTTAAAACAATGATGCATGTGCAAGTACTATTAAAACCACGATTTCAAATTAATAGCCTTTACATTTTTAGTTATCCGATATTTTTCAATAAATTGACAAAATTATCCTTTTTATGGAGTTTATGATATATCTTAGGGAGATATTATAGTCACTACAAAATAATAATCTAATATAATAATGAATTATTTTTCTAGAGTAAAGAAAATTTTTCATTTTCTTTTTTAATAAAACTAAATTATTGTATTTGAATTTTTTTAGGTTTTCATTTTTCATAAAAAAAATAATACAATTATTTGTGATCCACTGCCTCCCTTCATTATATTTTCTATAAGAAGGAAGAAACCAGAACATATTGACGTCATATTTATATTATAAATTTTTCAGAATAAGTTTTAATATATTTAATCTACTCTAATAAAAAAATATTTGTTAGTAAATTCACCATTTAGCTTAATACTTAAAATTAATAATTATTTTTAAACTGTCAACATAGTAAAATTCAATTTTGTTAATAAAAATTATTAATTATTTACATCAGTTAGTAACCAGTGTAGGAGAGCTTTTTTTATTTTTTTCAACTTTAAATCTAGGCCGCTCTTTATCTTTTGCGAGATCAAATCTGAGCCACTCTTTGTGTGGCGGTTAAATTTGACCTCTATTATATTATAGATTGTTACTATTTTCGCTTATAAAATTAAACAGTATAAATCGAGATATAAACTTGGGCTAGTCCGGGTAAGGCCCAAATGAATTGGGCCCTAAACATAATCCACTCAAGTCTCGTATATGAGGAAAGGAATGGGTTTCCCTACCCTCCTCGAACCAAGCTTCCTTATTATTTCCCTAGGTCGATCTTGACTTAGTAGGCGAAATGACAAGGCCCAAGATTCAATGCCGAGGGAGACCTCCCTCCAAGGCCGAGCTGAGCTCCCTTGACGACGAGGAGGCCTCCTCAGCTATCAAATCACCAGAAATTGGGCTTTCCCAGTTCCTTCTCATCTCTTCTCCGGCTCAACGTAGTCCGACCTAGCCACGTATGACGAGGAGAGGCCAGCTCGACTCACGTGCAGAAGTGCAGTTTACGTTATCCTATTCCAATTGGGACATTGAGCAGTTATAATACCCCTAGGATTGTAACCACCTCACATACAAATTCAAGTCCAAGAAGGACTCAACAAATATAATCGTCCTAGGATTTATATCTTATCTCTTAGCAATCCAATTCAACATGGATTATATATTCTATACCTATAAATACAAGTCATAATTAAGATATTTGGGTACATGATCTTTTTACTCTAAACTCTTGTCAATTGATTTCTCTCTCACACAAATCAAATACTTATTCTCACGCCGGAGAGCCTTCGCCAGAGAAGCTCCTGTAGGTGTTAGTGCCCTAGGCCTATAGAGATAGACTTATATGTAATGTCATTATTCATTTATATAAGAGATTGTTTCTTTGATTATTATATATGTTTGCATGTTTATTGTAATAATCGTGTCCCTAGTACTTATGAAGCACTAGTATGAAGTCTAATGGATAATCATGTGATGATTATATGTATGGAGATACACATTAAATTCATGGGTACTTGTTGGAGAACAAGGTACTGGACTTGACCCATTATGAAATTTATGTCATGGTCAAATGTCATAATTAAATCTCATATAGTCATATCATTGATATCCTTTGACCTGAGATTATCATCGTCTTCCACTCGATGAATATTGTGTTTGATATAGTTTAACGTTGTCTTTAACCGGATAACAATAAGGGCTATTATTGGCATGATAGGATTCTTGTTGGGAAGAATGATAAGTCAAGATGGAAATTTGTCCCTCGTAAAGAGAGATGTTTGCTAGGCCACTCGTAAGTAAGATTGATGTAGTGCATGGCCATGCCCGAATGAATTAATGTGATTAATATCATTCGATTAATCAATTTACTTGGTAACGAGAAAGCATTGAACAATATGAGTTGACGTGGACCATGACTCATGTTCAATATAACATCGTGTGACAATGGGATTGTGATATGTTCTATGTAGGAAATCGAACTTGATATTATATTATTTGGGTAGGCATGATGGCTTGCTAGAGTCCGCTCATGTCTTATGAGGATCGATGTGATCGAACTCATTGCCAACATAATATAGTCCTATGGGGTCACACGCATTGAACGAATTGTCAAAAATGGGAATTATGGAATCTGGTCTGATGGGCGACCGCCCAAGTGTACCATGGGCGACCGCCCACAAGTCAATGGTTGGCTTGGGCGACCGCTCAAAGAGGTATGGGCAACCGCTCATGTTTATTCGAAAATCCATGCATTAGAGGCATGCGATGGGCGACCGCCCGGCCCATGTGGGCGACCGCCCATGTGTGATTTCGAATAAAGGGTTTAAGGTGCATGCGATGGGCGACCGCCCAGTTCCATGTGGGCGACCGCCCACATCCGCTGTACGCTGAAACCGAATTTGTTTAGGGTTTTTAATAGGGGATAATATTTATAAAGTATAAATACTATCCCTCTTCAACCCTAGCAGCCAAGTGACGAAAATTGGGTTTAGAGAAACACCAATTGAGAGATTTCAATTGAGAATTGAAAATCAAAACTACACCAATTCCATAATTTTCATAGATTGAAAGGGGTTTCAATCGAGGGATCTAGCAATCCACCTAGAATTGTTCTAGGGTTCGTTCAACGTGTGGATACATATAGAGGATCTTCGCCATTCAAGATCTTTCGTTCGTGATTCAAGGATCGTTCATCGAGGATTCACAAGACCATCAATCTGGAGTTGGAACGCGTTTATCAACGACAAAAGCACACAAGGTTGGTTATTCTACTTCATCCTTCTTAATTAATCATCTAGAACGGATCCTAGGCTCCGGGTTTTTTGAGTTAATTTGCATTATTTCGCTGCGCATGGACCCTCGAAACCCAACAGTGGTATCAGAGCCCCGTTCATGATGTTTATTTTAGATAATCATGATAATTATATAATGTGATTATGTTAATTTTCATGATGAATATGATTTAGAATATGAATTTATATGGGATTTGCTTATGGAAGTAATTGTATATTTTGATATGCCATGATTATGAATTGAATTATATGATTAATGTGATTAATCTAGAATATGGGTCTTGAAGTATTACTTAGTATATGGGCTGGAAATCAAAAACTTCCCCACAGGCACTTCTTGGAAGTGTGGGATAACTTTGGATTACAATGCCACGTACTAGTAATTACACATCAAATGTGATTTGTGTTGCATCATTCCATGTTCATAATTATGCTCATATAATTTTCATGAATCAACCTTGCCATGTTAATTGATAAACATGAAAATTGAACCTTCATTGAAATTTGAGTTTGTTTATGCCACCCATTTTAAACACTTGTGAGTACACGGATAGTTTTATGTAGGCTACGCCATAGCGAGGTACATTAATTCTATCTTTGTATGATCAAGATGAGCAAACGGTGATTGCTATACGTTTAAAATGGTTAAACTCAATTAGGCTATCAAAATAATTTTGGGCATAGGGCATAAGATGAGATTGAAACATGTGACATATGATGTCTATAATCTCATAAAGTATCTAAGAGTCATATGTTGATATGATTGATAAATGTTATCTACCTTTTTAGTTTAATTTTGAGCAGTCGTGCCATAGCCGACTTGAAATTAAATTAAAGTTGGGTCTTAGCCTATTAAATTATATTATGCATGATTGTATATGAAGGTTATATAATTTAGTGGGAGTATTTGAGAAATATGTTAATTAATCTCTTAATTGAAATTGATACTTATATGTGTTCATATTTGTTGCAGATCTTTGTAGATCAATGGCTGTAAACACTAATCAAACTTTGTCACTGCGATCAGTCCTTGAGAAGGACAAGTTAGAAGAGAATGGCAACAACTATGTGGATTGGATCCGCAGTTTGAGAATTGTTCTCAAACAGGAAAGGAAGTTGTACATTCTCGATGGACCCGTTCCACCCGAGCCTACTGCTAATGCAACTCGAGCTGAAAAGGATCAACATTAGAAACATTTGGATGATTCTATTGATGTTGGTTGCTTGATGCTCGCTACCATGTGTAAGGCCCTTCAGAAGGACCTTGAACACATGGATGCTTATGATTTGGGAAATCATTTGAAGGAAATGTTCCGGTTGCAAGCACGTCAGGAAAGGTTTGACACTATGAAGGCTCTTCATTCATGCAAGATGATTGAAGGACAACCTGTTGGGCCTCATGTGTTGAAAATGAAGGGTCACCTAGAACACCTTGAGAGGCTTGGATATCCTATCCAGTTGGAGCTGGCTACAGATATGATATTGCATTCACTCCCTGAAAGTTATAATCAGTTTGTTATGAATTATAACATGAATGGGATGAATAAATCTATGTCTGAACTGCATGGGATGCTAAAGAATGCAGAGAACAATATCGCCAAGAAAACCAATCAAGTGTTGATGGTGAATAAAGGAAAGGGGTTCAAGAAACCCAAGGTTAAAGCAAAAGTTGCTAAACCGGAGGCAAAGGTTGCCGTTGTTGAGAAGCCTCAACCCAAATCCCAAAAGGATGCGGTGTGCTACCATTGCAAGGAAACTGGGCATTGGAGGCGTAACTGCAAAGCTTATCAGGAAGGGCTGAAGAAGAAGGGCAATGAGATTGCCATGACTTTAGGTATCTATGTGATAGATATTCTACTTTCTACTTCTAGTTCTTGGGTATTAGATACCGGATGTGGATCTCACATTTGCCTAAATGTGCAGGAACTAAAGAATAGAAGGTCGCTCAAAGAAGGTGAAGTAGACCTACGTGTTGGAAATGGAGCAAGAGTTGCTGCATTGGCCGTAGGGACTTACGAAGTCACTTTACCTAGCGGATTAATATTAGTTTTGAATAACTGCTATTATGTTCCGGATTTGAGCAGAAACATTATTTCAATTTCTTGTTTAGACAATGAGGGTTATCGTTTTCTTATTGAGAATAAGAAATTTTCCATTTATTTGAATGATATGGTTTACTGTATTGCTCATTCTTTTAATGGCCTTTATGTCTTAGATGTTGAGAATAATGCTGAAAATGTCTATCATATAAATAAGAAATCTAAACCAAACAATGTGAACAACACATTTAAATGGCATTGCCGTCTTGATCACATAAATGAGAAACGCGTCTCTAAACTCCATAAAGATGGATATTTAGACTCATATGATTATGAATCATATAATGTTTGCGAATCTTGTTTATTGGGCAAGATGACTAAAGCACCTTTTACTAAGAGTAGTGAAAGGGCTAGTGATTTGTTGGCTCTCATACATACAGATGTATGTGGACCAATGAATAGCATTGCTAGGTGTAAGTGCTCCAATTTGAGTTGTTAGTATTTTCGTTAGAAAATTAACGAAAGTTTTAACATTCCTAACATTTCTAACAATTCCTAACATTTCTAACCAACCAAGGGTAGATTAGGGATTACTATTTTAAGATAAACCAAGAAAAGAATCCTAAAAAGCAAAAGAATGGTCAAAAACCCGAAAGGAAAGTGGCTGAGACATTTTCTGGTTACTTATTTTGAATTTTATTCTTCATGTCCAAAGCCTGGAGCAGCATTTAATAAACAGTGCACGCCTTCAAGACCATCCGCGCGGACAAGAATGTAATTTCAGAGTGCCTATAAATTGAGCCCTTCAGTCACAGAAATAAGAGAGACAACACATTTTCACAACTACACCTTGGCGAAAATAGGGAGAAAATAGTGAGAATTCACTAGAATTGTCACTCTTTTCTTGATTATCTTCCCAAATCACCCCACTCACTCTCAAATTCAAACCCTAAACACATTCAAGCCTTGAATCCATTCAACACAAACTCAAAGGAATATAGGTATAACCTCCCTCTTCTTACCCTAAAATCTCTCATCCATGCATGCATTTTCAAACTCCAAAATGTAGTTTGTTCATCTTCTTGCCCTAGATCCAAGAAGATCACCATGGAAGTTCATCTCCATGGTTGATCTTCTACAAGGATCAAAATTCTCTTCAAAGTGTTCTTACTTACTTGCAAATGCATTTTCAAAACCCTAAAAACCATTTTCATACATCAAATCTCATTTTCAAAGGATAAAATTCCCCTTCCCAAGCAAATGAAGTGCTTAGTCCTAATGTACCCCAAGGATGGTTTGATATAGTTGATTCACCACTAAAATGTCAAGTGATCACTAATCAAAACCTAGGGAAATGGGGACAAGCATGGATGCAAAACCCCCTTTTAAATCATGTTTTCCTTCTTGAGAAGTTGCTGTCCAGTAGCAATTTTCTAAGACCCCAGTCCATGGTCTAATTTTTTGGACACAGATAAACTTGGAATTTGGTGTTTACTACAAAACACTTTTTGTATCCAACATCCATAGATTTCCAGACATATTTTTACTTTATTTTTTGCGTGAGTAAAACTCCCTTTTTCAAATTTTATTTTAAAGGTCAGTTCCTCAGTCTCTGGAAGTCCAGATTTCATATCTGAGATTTCCAGAAAGTTTTGGTCCCTCAAATCATCTCCAAAATGGAAATTTCTTCTACAGAAATCTTATTTGAGGTGTCTGAAACTGAAAGAATTATACTTCGTAATTATTTTATTCATCCTCTGTCAATATATATACAAGATGTTCCCTAATCAAGAGTAACTGATTCCTAAATTTATGGGATCTACATCCCTATAATCTTGCTCCTAATATATCTCTACAATATTCTAAATACAAGGAAACTATAACCAAATATACTACTGAATCATAATCAAATATACTACTGAATATATACACATTCTAACACTCCCCCACAGTCGGAACGGGAGGAAGGCGAACGTTGAGACTGGTACGGAATTCATCAAACAGAATAAGTGGTAGGCCTTTAGTAAAGATATCCGCAATCTGAAACCGTGATGGAACATGTAACACTCGAACTTGGCCACGTGCCACTTTTTCGCGAACAAAATGGATATCCATCTCTATATGCTTCGTTCGCTGATGTTGTACAGGATTCCCGGATAAATATATGGCACTCACATTGTCACAATAGACCAACGTAGCTTTGTGGATTGGACAATGGAGCTCTAAGAGTAAGT
Source organism: Adenophora triphylla var. japonica (assembly GCA_022495995.1). Taxonomy (NCBI): domain Eukaryota; kingdom Viridiplantae; phylum Streptophyta; class Magnoliopsida; order Asterales; family Campanulaceae; genus Adenophora; species Adenophora triphylla. The sequence goes on from JAFEMH010000027.1 coordinate 918,019, forward strand.
TGCGTAACCAGCAGGATTCCGAGACAACATTTGCTACACCTCGATACTCAGCCTCGGCACTAGAGCGAGAAAGGGTGGGTTGCCGTTTGGAGGACCACGAAATAAGATTGTCACCCAAAAATACACAGTAGCCCGAGGTAGAACGGCGAGTATCCGGACATCCACCCCAATCAGCATCTGTATAAGAAAGGAGAGTAGATGTCGTAGACTGGGAGAGGTGTAACCCAAGAGTGAGTGTACCTTGAAGATATCTGAGAACACGCTTCAAGGCATTCATATGAGTTGTCATAGGATTATGCATAAACAAACAGATCTGTTGGACTGCATAAGATATATCTGGTCTCGTAAAGGTGAGATCTTGTAAAGCACTGCGCAAGACTCCTATAGAGAAATGGATCACTAAACGGAACATCTGAAGTTGCACCTAGCTTGGGCTTCGTGTCAACTGGAGTAGAGGCAGGCTTGCAAGAGGACATCCCAGCTCTATGAATAATGTCTTCCGTGTATTTGCGTTGAGAGAGAAACAAACCCTTAGCCGATCGAACCACAGCTATACCCAGAAAGTAACTCAAGTGCCCCAAGTCTTTCATAGCAAATTCTGCGCTAAGGTGAGACATGATGGACTTATAGAGAGAATCAGTTGAGGCAGTGAGAATTATATCATCGACATAAAGAAGCAAGTACGCAGTTTGTCCATTGTGATGATAGATAAAGAGAGAATTATCCGAGCGACTATTGGAAAAACCAATTGAAGAGACAAAATCGGCAAACCTCTTGTACCATGCCCGTGGAGCCTGTTTAAGGCCATACAGAGACTTCTTTAGTAAACATACATGATCTGGAAGACGAGCATCACGATACCCAACCGGTTGGTGCATGTATACCGTCTCACGTAGTTCACCATGCAAAAATGCATTCTTTACATCTAGCTGATGTAACTCCCAATTTTTTGACAGGGCCAGGCTGAGAACAAGACGTATTGTAGCTGGTTTAACCACTGGGCTAAATGTTTCACCACAATCAACACCAACCCGCTGTGTTTTTCCATCACCTACAAGACGGGCTTTGTGCCTCTCAAAAGAACCATCAGACCGAGATTTATGAGAGAATATCCACATAGAACGAATAATATTAACATTCGGGGGACGAGGTACCAACACCCAAGTATTATTTTTAATAAGAGCATTAAATTCATCATCCATAGCCAATTTCCAATTAGGGTCACGAAGAGCAAGAATTGGATTCGAAGGAATGGGAGATTTTGACATACTCGATTGAAAACAGTATTTAGGATTGGGTTTATGGATACCTGACTGACTCCGAGTTGTAGGACGATTAAGAGTTTGGGATTGAGCCGGAGCTAGAGTCGTCACTACAGAGGGATTGATCGACTGTGATATGAGGCGGCCGCTTGGAGGGTTTGAGGCGCACGCCTGAGAAGCCGCAGCAACTGCCGAATCAATGAGGGAATGAGGCGGGCGCACGGCGTTGGGTGAGGCGGGCGCATGAGAGGCCGTAGGAGTGGCCAGGTCGTGGATTGAATGGGGCGGGCGCCTGGGTATTGTTGTGGCGGGCGCCTCATAATTTTCTGATGCCAGGCCATCTGCAGACTCAACTGGCCGAGAAGAAGAAGCTGTTTGAGGCTGAGAAGGAGTGATGGAGGAGAAGTGATGAATAATGCTTGGAGAGAGCCCAGCACTAAGGAAATCATATTGATTAGAAGGAGACTCTTGAAGTGAAGAAAATGGGAAGCGCGACTCATCAAAAATAACATGTCGGCATAACAAAATTTTCTTAGACACCAGATCAAAGCACATATAACCACGGTGGTGTTTTGGATAGCCCAAGAAGACACAAGGAGTAGACCGAGGTTGTAATTTGTGTATGGTGGAAGATGGACGGAGAGGATAACAAAGACACCCAAACACCCTAAGATGGTCAAACGATGGAACCCGATTATATAAGATATGAAGAGGGGAGTTGTATGCCAAGTGTTTGACGGGAAGAATGTTGAGTAAATATGTTGACATTTGAAGAGCATAATGCCAAAAATTAGGAGGTAAAGAAGCATGAACAAGGAGAGTACGAGCCATGTTATTTATGGTACGAAGTTTTCGTTCGGCTTTGCCATTTTGTGGAGAAGTGTATGGACAAGCTAATCTAAACGACAACCCATGGGTGGTAAAGAAATCCCAAAATGACTTGTTATCAAACTCCCTCCCATTGTCACATTGTATTGTTTTTATGTCACGTTCAAAGTGAGTTCGAACATAAGCACGAAAATGAAGAAAAGTATTGTAAACTTGAGATTTATGTGATAACGGAAACGTCCACACAAAATTAGAAAAATCATCAAGTAAAACAAGATAATACCTATGGCCCAACGAACTTAGGACGGGAGACGTCCATAAATCACAATGCAATATGTCAAAAGGCATAGTAGTGAAAGACGTAGAATCACTAAAAGGCAACTTAATTTGTTTTCCCAGAACACAAGAGTGACAAACATGAGAATTGCCACTTTTATTACAACGAATAAAATTCCTATGTCTAAGAGAATCAAAAACAGGAGTTCCGGGGTGACCCAACCGGTCATGCCATAAAGACGAACTCGTTGCCACGAATGATGAAGGAGAAGAAGACGTAAACCTAGATGTGAGCGGATAGAGATCCCCTTGACTATTACATCTCATAAGAAGAGCCCCCGTCCGGAAATCCTTCACAGAAAAACCAAACGGGTCAAATTCAACAGATACGGAATTATCACTAGTAAATTTACGAACAGAAATGAGGTTCTTAACAACAAGAGGAGCATGAAGAACATTTTTTAACAGGAAGGGAGAGGACGGAAGCGGGAGATATCAAAAGACGAGGTACAATGAAGCGGAAGCGGGAGATATCAAAACCTAGGCTGATACCATGAAAGAATTATACTTCGTAATTATTTTATTCATCCTCTGTCAATATATATACAAGATGTTCCCTAATCAAGAGTAACTGATTCCTAAATTTATGGGATCTACATCCCTATAATCTTGCTCCTAATATATCTCTACAATATTCTAAATACAAGGAAACTATAACCAAATATACTACTGAATCATAATCAAATATACTACTGAATATATACACATTCTAACAGAAACAACTTTCATTCTCTGAGTTTCCTCAGATTATGAAGTTTTAAAGCCCTTAAATCCATTTCAAAGTCAAGGGTCCACTGCCTTTTTCATCCTGGCAGAATTGGTTTTCAACTTCAAAAAATCCTTTTAGTCTCAAAACTCAACCCAAAAATCATACCAAAAATAATGGGATCTGTCCAAAGTCTAATAAAGAATTCCCAATTTTTACTTTTCTCAGTTTCAATTTATTTTGGCCAAAGTAACACACACACACACACCCACAAATGATTTTAAAATGTTTGGAAGACACGTTTTACGAGGCATTCCGGGTGAACACTAACGTCCTTCCCGGCGTGTAACGTGACCTACGAACCCAAATCTCTAATCTCGGGCATTTTTCAAAGTTTTGGCCCTTAAAACAAAAATGGCGTGGCGACTCCGTTTGATTTTCAAAAATCGGGCGACATCATCACAGTGGCGACTCCGCTGGGGATAGGATAAGCTTTTTCTAAAAAAAAAATGATATTTGGTATATTGGTGGAAACCATTAAACTTCCCGTTATCGCCTCCTAACACGAGTCGGGAATAAATTGTGGTTTAACAATCCCACGTACCGGTATCATTGTTTAAAAAAAAAAAAGCTTTTGAGGGTCAACCTTCCGTCCCGGCATTTAAAATCATTTGTGGTGTGTGTCGATTTTTCACATTTTCGTGTTGTTTTGGCCGCCTCGAAAAAGTCAAAATTTTGACTGTTGGACCCGTTGCCTCGGATTTTGAATTATGTGCTTATATGTGCATTTACTTTCAAAAAAAAAAAATTCAAAAAAGAATCTCAAAAAAAAAAAAGAAAATTTTCAAAAAAAAATCATGCCTCATACTTTTTAAGACACATGAAAAATTTCTATTTTACTCAGAAAAAGAAGATAGACTGCTTGCACACTACGCGCACGTGACCTTACACTGCACACTACGTCCCTAACCCGGGGAAATCACTGTCGCGGCCCGTTTAGTCTTATTACGCCTCTCGGTGCAAGCATGGGACTACCCAAACATCCCATGGAGCCTCGTGTCGACCATGCACTTGTCCGTGACACACTTTGTCCGAGACCCGATTGGTTTTTAGTCTGGTCTGTGTCATGCCCTGTCTGTGTATAGACCTTTCCTTTCAAGCCTTAGTCGGCATACCAAGTCAATATCTTTCGGGGACCCTAATCAGTCGAAGTCCTGCCGGTTTTCCGTCACGGACTTTGACCAGATATTGGCCAGCGCCTTGACTTTGACTCGAATGGCACAAATTATACAACGACTCCCGGCATTGACCTTGAGTCATCAAGGATTAATGATTATTCCATGCCTAATTACGGCTAATTGACGACAAGTCAAGATCAATTGTGGACATTCATCGGTCAAATCATGCCGACTTTTCGTCGAGCCCCGGACATGATCTTGACTTTTGACGTCGGCTTTGTCCGTAATTTACATCGAATGCTCGTTAAGACTCGATTACCCGCCGGACTTTTAGGATCGTTTTTCTTTCGGTCGGTGGGACCCGCTTGCCCTATAGGACCCTCGCCGGGGTGTCCACCTGGGAGGTCGAAATACGGGTGGAATACGAGGGGCTTATAGACGTAGTGACGGGGCCCACCGATCCGGGATCCCGAGTAGTTTGCGAAAAGAAGAGCAATCTTTTCCAACCGATTAGGTTAATAAAACATGTTTTAAGTAAACAAGAACAAATAAGCGCATGTTGCATGAGCCCAAAGCCCAAACACCTACCCTCCTTCAATTCTCAAACATCTGAACCCTCGTGCCTTTTCCCCCGCAGCTCCTCCCAAAGGTTGGTTCCGGACATCGGGTCACCGTTTGATCAGTTGGGAAGAGTCAAGCGCGTCATCGGCTTCACCGTTTGTTCCGACTCCGGGTTTGAGAATGTCTGCATCGGCCCGGTAATGATGGGGACAACGTCACTCCGCCTCCCGGGACCCCTCGGAGACGAGCAGCGGTGGAATCGGTTAGCGAAACGAGATGAGGTTACGACGGGAAGCACAATGAATAGCCTTATGGAGGCTATTAAGGGCCATGGTTTGGCCGCCAGCCTCAATCCCGATGGCACCTTCACCGTGGAAGATGAAGAGGATGCCAATCCCACTCTGAGTCGCCCTGATTACTCCAGGATGCCACCGCCCACCTCCTATGGTACCACTACCAGAACCCATGCCCCTCGATCTTCGGGTCAGTCGGCCCAACTTCGGACCACTGGATCCACGCGGCCCGGCCCGGCACAAATCGGTTCACGGTTCCTCGGTGGGGACAAAGCCAGTACGGAATGTCTTCTCATGGTTGGGGTTATCTCGGAATGCCACGGCTAATTAGGATCCCGCCACGGTTTGGAACCGATCAATCCGGGCCTTCGCGACGGCAGGTTGAGGGCCACAACAACGGTTCGGCATGCCTCAGCGGCCGTCGAGCCCCTCCTCGAGAATGATGCTAGCTCATTGCTCCTCCCACGGCTTTCACAAACCCATTTCTCACTCGGGGTTCGATGGGTTGCAAACCTCCATCCCAATTTCATCGGAATCACCAGGACCGCAGTACCCCCCCGAGTTATACACCATCGCCTCAGCCGGCCATGCAATTCAACAGTCAGGGACAGCAGTCCGCACCTAAGCCTACTTACGGGCCCCACTCTGGAAATCCAAGCTATCCGGCTACATCAGGACTGCCTCCACCCACTTTGCCGGTTGAAAATCAACGAGCGGAGCCGCAAGGTTCTATCCCTTTGCCCAAGCTCCTACTCATGCTCCCGGGGTAACTCGGCCCAGGACGAGGTTTTCACCTACGTCCCCGGGCCGGCCATTCCATCCACCAGTCAGCCTCCAGTGGTAAACCCCCTCTCCGGTTCAAATTCCACGGCTCCGCCACAAGACCTTAACCTGGCCTGGTTCATGGAGCAATACAAGGAAATGAAAGCACGGTTCTTTGAATTGACCGCTAAGAAATCGCCTTCCGGCCTACGGACCGGACTCCATTGTTCCTCTGCCCCACAAATTCGTGATGCCTAACTTGGATCTCTTTGATGGGGACTGCATGCCCAAAACTCATCTGGACACGTATACCTTGGCGATGAAGGCCAAAGGGTGTACCAATCGGCGGTTGGTGACTATTTCGATCTATCTTTGAAATCCGAGTGCCTTAAAATGGTTCTTTCGTTTGAAACCCCGAAGCCGAACCACGTGGGACCAGATTACTAATGCCTTCACGAGAAAAGTACAAGGCCAACTTGGAATGGGAAACAAATAGAGTTGACCTACAAACAACGGTGCGGCGTCAGATGAGAATGTTGGGGATTTCTACAAGCGGTGGAATGCGAAACTCGGTGAGATGGCAATCCCTCCTTCGAAGAGGAGCAAGCTGGACATCTTCCGGTCATGCACTGAAACCACATCGAGAGCCTCCCTCGGTCACTTCCCGTACTCGAGACTTACGGGCCATGGTTAACTCCGCGGCTAAGTTTGAAAAGGCTTACAATCGGCAGAACTGCTGCGCACGCTTACGAGATATCGGGCTCCTCCTTCCAACACCGCCCTGCTCTGCTAAAGGCAAAGAGATGATTAATTACGCGGGACGGGAATGTAATAACACAACTCCTTTTGCTCCCGAGAAAACCGGTCGAGCCCGGACCACGAGTCATGAACCTCGAAAACTTTGGAATGCCTACGAACGACATCTTTAGGGGGATTCGTGAAAGAAGGCTTGCTTTGCGACCTTTGGAGAATTTCCAACCCGGGAATCCAAATGCTCCCGTGGATACCTTAAAATATTGTGCTTTTCATCAAGCCCACGGACATCGGCGACAATTGCTTCACTCGAAAAAGGCAATCCAAGGCTTGATAGAGCAAGGAAAGTTGGAAGGCCCAGAAGGGCCTAATACGATCAAAAATCCTCTCGCGAGGAACCATAATCGAGGTAAATATGATTGAATGCGGAGAACCTTCGCATGCCCGGGGAAGATGCCGACGAAACTCCCCAAATACCCATGGCCAACCTTGTCGAGGATCCTGAGATTCGGATTCCCCTCGGCCTTGAGGATATCGAACGAATCAACCCACCTTGGTCTCATGTCGAGACTTCTGCAAGAATACGAGGCCCGCTATTTCTCGGATGAAGGGAAAACCGATCTTGAAGAAGCTGGGGCTGTTCCGGTCAAAACATGAGAGAACCATTTACACAAGATGGTTAGAACAATCGAGAAGAATCGAGCAAGAAAGCTTCGGCGGGCGCCGTCTTGGGGCTTATCGGCAAAGAGGCCGAGGAGCATGCGGAGCTAGTACACTTACGCAAGTTGGCTTTGGGAGAGGCCGAATATGATCCGAGAACAGCGAAGAATCGGAAGAGGAGGACTCCTTCTATATCCTGGAGTCAAATACGTGCCACCCCTCTCACTCTTCCCCCGCGGTTTACGGGAGGAGAAGGCGAGTCGCAACTATCACTTCCGGGAATGGGAGCATATGACAATTTCTGCGGTTGCACGCACCCATATTCCCCTAACAGGTTTGATCGGCGTTCCCTCTCGGATGAAATCCCGGTAGTATGGGAAGATGATTCCGATGACAGCGACGACGATGATGATGACGAGAGCGAAGAGTCAACTGAGGCCCCAGATCCGGAATTAATCTGGAACAATCATGCCGAAAATGAGCCCATGGGAGCCAGACACAATGGTTGGTTGTCAGCAAGCGACGATGAAGAACCACCGGAAAATGCAAGTCAAATGCCAACGGTGATGGGTCCCCAGGCGCATCTCGTAAGATGCACCTGCGGTCAGTGTCCGGATACTTCAGAGGATGAGGGACAACAAAGCCCCCGCCCAGATCCGTACACATTCAAAATCCTAGAACACAATGTTCCTTATAAGAACCTAACCGGTGAATGGAAAGGGTTCATTGAAGCTCTGGTCGAGAATGGAGGGTTTCAGCGACCAGAAGATGAAGAATTTGTAAACGTCATCGGATCTTTTTCTTCTTTCCCGAGAACGGATGGCATAACAACCGTAAGGGTCACAACCGGGCCGCTTGAGCACAGCGAGTGCACAATCAACGAAAAGGGTTATTGATGCTGAACGTCTCCCCGGTGGCTTTCATACCTATGGATCCACATGACGCCTTCCTAATTGCTCCGAGTGCCGATAATGGACCCCGGGTGCTCCTTATTTGGACCCAGATCTATCGAGCTGCTACATCGAACTCCGAGGGGGAACGTTGACTATCCTTCACTTGTGGCTTCCCCACTTGCAAGGGTGAAAGAAAGAAGATGTATGATGAAATGGAGGCTGATAGCCATAAGACCGAAGATACTTCGGAAGACGAATATGAAACAGAGGATATGAAGGCCATGAAGTTTCTGGAGTGCGAGCACGTGGATGTCTTAGAATTCAACACTTTGCCTACCATGCTTTGGGGAAAGGGTTTTCGGGCATCCGATCCGGCGATAGTCGAAGATCGATAGAGAGAGGAAACTAACTCCCATCCGCTCAAATGAGAAAATAACCATGGTCGAGATCAAATCCACCCGGAACAAAGTAACACTCCTTGTCGGGGTTACCCAAGAAGAGGTCACCTTCCCCGAATGTATGTCGGCTCTCGAGAGAAGTCTGGAAACCGGCATGATACCGGATGCGCCTCCCACACGAGAATGCTATAATCATTTCCGGCTCACGAGTATTACGAGAAAGGAACCGAGAATGGTTGCACTATACCGGGGATGAGATCGAAAAGCCGCCGAGCCCCGACAATAGCGACTCTTGTTGTATGATAACTATGAGCAAGGCGGACTATGGGAGCGAATCGGAGGATGCCCTAGCTGCTGGGCCATCCGAGGCAACAACACAACCCCAGGACTCAAAGCACAGTGACTTGGGAAGCGGATTATAAGGGCCGCCCGGGAAGGAGCCGATACGGCTCGGCCCTCACGTTGCTAGACTCAGTCAGGAACCGGTGGCCGATAGCCAAAAAGGCTCCCAGATTGACCTTAGCGGCGTTGAAGAAATCTAGTCAAGAAGCAGCGATGAGGAAGTTAACTGTTGACCCGATCCGGGCAAATCTTCAAGGAATCCCAAGGCGAGATAAGAAGGCCACGAGATCGAAGCACACGAGGAGAACCGCCGCCCCTATGCTAAGGCAGTAGAAACTCCTGACCCCCGGAAAAGAGGATCCGTGCTCACCCGGTTGAAGCAAACACGGGCCAACATCTCTCTATGGTCCCTGCTCACCTCATCCTATCCCCACAAGCTAAAGCTGGAAGACAGCCTAGCCCGCGCCTTGGTCCCTATTGATGCTACTCCCGATGACGTGGTACGGTGATTGGAAACATCCACTACGGGAACATAATCACTTTCACGATCTCGACCTCCCTCAATTTGGGGCGATCATAACGAGCCTCTCTTCATCACGGTCCAATTGGATGAACGACGCCTCCCTCGGGTTACTGGTTGATAATGGGTTCGGAATGAACATTCTTCCGGCAAAGATCATGAGCACCTTGACATCAAGTCCACGGACTTAAAACCTCCTCCCTCTGATCAAGCTTACGACTCGACATCTCGAGCGTCCTTGGAGTTGCTACTTTGGACCTCTGGTTTGGCCGAGAAATTGATACTGTGGAATTCCGGGTTATTGACATCCCGATCACTTTTAATGCCTTATTGGGAAGACCTTGGTGCACCGGAGTCAAGGGGGTCGCCTCAAGCCTCCACCGGTGTGTGAAATTCGTCTCGAATGGGGACACGACGACCATTTATGGGGATTTAGTCACCTTGGAGGGCACGGATACGGGTGGAATACCTATTGGAAATCAAACATGATGAGGAAGGTCTCATGCTAACGGGCTTCACGGTCGAGCCTCCCAAAGCCCAAGTGTGCAACATAGATCGACAATCACCGGGATAAAATCCCTCAGGTCTTGAAAATGATGAGAAAGATGAGCTATCTACCTGGCCTCGGTCTAGGAAACACCAACAAGGAACTCACAAACTCATCGAGGTGAAAGGACGAGAAAACTCGCCACGGCACGGGATATGAGGCCTCCTCGGTGGACACCGCAAAAGAAAAAAGATTTGAAGCTATCACGGGAAGGGTCCCGGTCGACGACCCTAAATCTCTCCCTTTCGGTCCTAATTTGGGTGACTACTTTGTAAAGGGTCCTACACAACCGGGTAACATCACGAGCCCACTCTTACGGAAGGGTGGCTGAAGCTACGAGGATAGCCTTAACAAGTTCGGGGAGCCAAAGCTAACCCGGTCCGTAGAATGTTCTGGACCTACCCAAGATACCGGGGCTACCACTACCATGAAGAGTGAGTACACTTTCAAAGGCGTGCCAAGCCTAGTGGAACAGGTTCGAGAAGCTCACAACCACAATTCCCTCTTTTGCCCGGGAAGGTCCGAAACACGAGTTTGAATTGACCGTGCCAAAAGCCAAAGCCACGAAGTCTTTTCGAGATGATTGGGATGGTCAGATTATGCGGCGATTATTCGGGGAAGAGATCCGGGTGCCGGACCTAATTGATTTCAGCTCGATCAAAGAAATGGTAGCGATGATCGAGGAAGGAGAACGAAACGAGACGGCCCCGAGTCATGAGGTCACTGACAGCAATGCCGCTAAAGAATTGGGAAACTCTCTCAGGCCCGTCCGCGACCAAAGAAGAAATGATCACCAAGCCTGGATTGGTCCCCCGTCCCCCTGTGTCAATCTAGTTAGAGTCCTCCGAGTCCTTCATGGTCAAGATTAAGTCTCTAGAGTCGTCCGACGGCCTCACGCCTGAAGACTACGAGTCTGTAGCAAATGCTGTACTTCCTTTCGTTCCTAATGAAATGACGAACCTTTCTGAGTATCCCTTGATTGCCACTTTAACTAATGATGAATTAATTAATAAAAAAAACATTTAATAATAATTCATTAGATAAAGAAACAGACACATTAAATAAAAAAAAAGAAGAGAACAAAAATCTTTAAGCAGGTTGTTCGGAAAGAGGAAAATCGAGCCCAAGTAGAAGAGGTTTTGACAAGTGTGAATTTGGAAACTGCGGAAGAGCCTAAAGAGACGCAGATTGGTGATTTCTTCGAAGGAACTGGAAAGGATGCCTTACAAAATCCTACAAAATCCTCAATTCAAAGAAAGTAGCCCTCTTCATCAAAGAGAACATCATATGCAGATACGGGTTGCCAGCCGAAATCATCTCAGATAATGGATCCCACTTCGAAGGGAATGCGACGAGTGGCGGAATTCAGAATAACCCGTCACAAGTCATCTCCCTACAGGCCCCAAACTAATGGAGCCGTCGAGGCAGCAAACAAGACTCTGGAAAACATCATCCGAAAAATGGCTGTCCGAGGCAGAGATTGGCCCGAGAAGCTACACCTGGCACTCTGGGGCTACAGAACATCCGTCAGAACGGCAACAGGGGAGACACCGTTTGCGCTCACCTACGGAATGGAAGCCGTGCTCCCAATCGAGTTAGAAATCCCCTCACTCAGGTGTGTTGTTGGAGAGTCGGATCAACGAGGTCGAATGGCTCCAAAGTCGCCATGATGAATTGGCTCTACTAGATGAGCGCCGGCGAAGGCCATGGAACACATCCGAGCCTACCAAGGGAGAATGGCCGAGCTTTCGACAAGAAAGTAAAACATCGGGAGATTAGGGAAGGTGACCTCGTCTTAAAAGAGAAGCCCCGGTCCGTATCAACCCCCTCGGCAAATGGGAGCTGTGCAGGTCGGGCCATATGTCGTCCGGAAAATCTTCTCCGGAGGAGCCATGCAACTTGCGGACCTCGACGAAAATCCTTTTGTACACCCGGTGAATGGTGACAAGGCTGCGCAGATACTACGCGTAAAGCACCGAGTCAAAAAAAAACAAAAAAAAATATATCAAAAAAAAAAAGAAAAAGGAGTGCTAAAAGAGTAATACCCAACTAGGTTGAAAACCCGAAAAGGGCGGCCTAGGTAAAAAACGAGGGTTGCACCAAAAAAAAAACAAAAAAAAAAAAACAAAAAAAACAAAAAAAAAACAAAAAAAAAACCGGGTCGAACTACGGAGACACAGCCCTTTGTCCGAAGGGAACGTAGGCGGCCGGAAACGGTTCGGTCTAAAACACAAATAAAAGTCATACTACGACATCAATACAGCGATCGGACCATGAAAGCGTCTCGAAAAACTCTAAAGCAATTCACATATTCATTACGGTTAAAAGCTTTTTGATGAGTCTAAGCCCGGTTCATTCCTACAACCGGCAATGCTAAAAAAACTAAGATACATAATCAAACTAATGTATGCTACAACAAGAAAGGGATACTCGGAAAACTTCGGAATCACTCCAAGCCACTCGTCTTGGCCTCTCCCCTCTTCTTCCCCCTTCGAGTCTTCTTCTTGAGCAGGGAAAAATGTCGGTCTTCCTCCTACCAAGCTACGGTATAGGAACGGGATCTATCAAACCGGCCTCTGTCGGGGCCTTAGTGGCCCTAGCATCATCTCTCATCTCCTGTAGCCTAGGCGGTAGCATAGGAGTCCTCCTCTCCGCCTCTTGACATAAGCCTCATAGTCGGTCACGAGTATCTCCGCTCCTGTCGTGAGGGTTGGCCCTCGCCTCGGCCCTCCTCCTCTCCGGCTGTCGGGTCCTCCGCACCCACAATGGCCTCACGCCGTCTCAAAATAGCCATCGAGTCTCCCCCAAATGCCTCTCGTACCAATCCGGGTACCAAGTGGTCGGGAACACGAGGTCTCGGACGCTGAGGATAACCCGAGGAGGAAAGACGTCATACCTCCATACTCGGGAAAGAAAGGAAAACACCGAAGGATCATCCATAGAAGCGAAGCCACCACCACGGTGGCTATATCATCAAAGTCCTCCAAAGGAACTGCTCCAGCCGAAGCTGTCTCGAGACAAAGCCGGAATGTAGAAGGCTGGGTGAGAAAGCCCCGGAAGCATGACCACATGAGATCCGTCTGAAGTACTCTGCGAGTCTCCACCCGCCATGAGGCACCGACCATCGATATCTTCGGTCAGGCGACCAGCCATCCAACGCTCCCATGAGCCACGATCATCAAAATCTACAGCAACCCCTCTCTGGCGAATGTCCAAGGCTTGATCATATCGAAGTCTCCCGAAGAACCCCCGGGCGTTCCATCGGCCACAAAGTCAAGAGAAACGGGCTGCCCCGTGCATATACCGTCTCCGTGCTTGACTATCGAGAGCATGAAAAGTCTCCCCCAGAATCAAAGGTACAACATCTCTGCCCAAGCGACAATGAACAACGATATCCAGCAGAGACCGATGACAGATCCCAAAAGAATAGACCATGAACAAGGTACCAAACATGCAAAGTGCAATGGCATCCCAATAGGCATCATCAATCAAGCCTAAGCTCCTAAATCTATCAGGAAGACCGGAAATATCAAAGTGATCGGGACTACGGATCATACCTTGTGCTTCCTCCGGGGAAAGATGAAGGAGGTTGCACAACCTATCAACGAAAGAGGCCCCTTCGGGCAAAGGAACCGCAATCTCTTCCACCTCCGGGCCACTAACCAAAGCCCGAAATTCTTCGACGGTCGGAACCACTTCATTGTAGGAAAGGCAAAAGACGTGCCTTCTAATATCCCAAAATGAGGAAGAAGCTCTCAAGAGGTCATAGTGGAACCAATTCTTTGAGAGACCATAAGCACTTCACCTTGTACCTTTCTTCGAAAAATGACCTCCTCTCTTGCATAATCTCTCTACACCACTCCTTGAACTTTTCAAAGAATGACATTTGGATTTCTTTGGATAATTTTGGAGAATTTTTAGGCATTTCCATGGCTTTTCCCTCCTTTCTCCCGAAATTCCAGTTTGAACTGAAGAAGATGAAGTTTCAGGTGGCATTTATGGGCCAAACCAGATCCAACCACCGAAATAAATGAACTCTGTCAGATTTCAAGCCCATCCGCGCGGACCAATTGTCACCCGAGAAAAAATGCGGCGGTTCAAACTGCTGCACCATGGAGGAAATATTTTCATCCCAACTGCTCAAAACCTGAGCAAAACCTGCCCAAACAGTTCATATACCCAATACTCACACCCTTACAAAAAAAAAAACCAAGGCTCATGCAACATTGCATTCATACTGCATTGCATTCAAAAAAATAAATAATAATAATAATCCTAAATTATTACATTCCAAAAAAAAAAAGAGTGTACGTAAAAAAAATAAATAATAAACTGTACAATCCCAGAATCAATCTCAAAAAAAAAATAAAAATCATCAATCTCAGAAATCAGTCTTAGAAGATCAGTCAGTCAGAGTCCTCAGTGGCTGGGGCTTTTCCTCGATCCCTCTTGTGGCTCGGGCCCGCCTCCTCAGTAGCCCTGAAAATCTCGGGCTCAGAATCGTCCTCGTCTCCAGAGAGAGGCTCATCAGGACCAACCGGCACGCTCTGATACGGCAAGCCAAGATCTGCAAAGAAGTCGTACCCAAACGAAAATGCGTCGGCTTCCTGGACATGCGAGGAAGACCCACCGTGGTGCCAGACATGTCCCTGTCCATAAGGATCTCCGAGAATGATGTGATCCGAAGGTAGTACCACGCGGGGATCAATGAGAGGAGAAAGAGGAGTCTCAGAAGAAGGCTCGGAAGGAATAGGGGAAGTCTCCCTCTCGACAGGCGCCGACGGTGCTCGTCTCCTCCTGCCCTGAGCAGACCCACAAATGACCATATTCTTGATAAACCTCTTTGCCCCGATCACCTGATTCGTCAGCTTCTCCACTACTTTGGCCGGGAACTGCACGGAAACAAAAGCGTCAGAAATAATGACAGGAAAGAAAGGAAAAGACAGAAGCAAAAAAAAAAGAGAGAAGGAGAAGCCATACCTTCATATCCGGACGAGGCCGAAAAGCTCGTGGAACCCGGTCGGGGACGGGGATCTGTACTCTTGCTTTGACCTGACCCCGTCTGGACATACGAAAAATCTGATCGAGGGTACCGCGCGACCCCCAAACCCTCTCTCTCAAGAACACGAGGCGGCTTCAACCTCCACAAGAGAAAATGCGAGTATGACTCGGCGCCACGAATGTCGAGAAGTCTTTGGCCGGCTCGATAAGCATCCCGAGTCTCAGAGTTCTCACTCGGATGCATCATGTCGGGAGGAGGCTCCACCGGAGCCATCGGAGGCGAATTCACGCCATCTTTGGCGCGTCACTCTCTCTCCCAGATAATACATGTCGCGGGTCAAGCCTCTCAAGATCCTCCGCTGCACGGTCCATATCTCAGTGCCCTTCAGCTGCTCCACACCAAAATGGTCCCAGGGGTAGAAAATCATCCCCTCATCTGTCTCAGCTCTCACCAAAGGCAGACAATCCGGATACTTGAGGGTCGTGCGCCCCCTGGAACCCTTCTTCTCCCGGGCAAACTTGGACCAGGAACGCATGGCCGGATATGCCCCGACATACTCTGCCGGCTGCCGCCACATCGTGACGTGAAAGAACTCTAGAGCCCATACCTGCGAAAGGTAAAAATCCAATCAATTAAGTACGAAAAAGAATACGTGCTTAAAGAAAAGAGGGAAAGCAAAAGAAAGCTTATACCTCCGGAGGAAACTCGAAGCGATAGAAGGAACTCACGGCCTTCGGCTATATCTATCGAGCAAAGTAAAGCTCACGCCGGCCGACCTCCCAGGAAATCTCTCCGGCTCTCTCCACGTCCTCCAAGGACCTCAGTAAAGCAAAAACAGCCGTCCCCTCGGCATGTCCAAAAAGCGTGCTCGAAAAAGCAAACCATAAAAAGGCCCTAGCAATCTGCTCAGCGCCTATCCTCTCATCTCCAGCCTCGTAGCTCCGAATACACTCCACGATCTTTCCCTCGACCACAGCATACTCCATCCCCATCCCCTTTTTGGGAATAGGGGAAAATCCCAGAAGGGCCTGCAGGTCCAAGTCGCTGTAACCATCCCGCCACTCAATGCTGCGTCCATTAAAGGACAGACCCGTGATCGCAGCGTAGTCGGAAGGCGTAACCGTAGCCTCGCCCCAGAAGAAATGAAAAGTGTGGGTCGCGTCCCACCAATGCTGGGCCAAAGCGAAGAAAAGACCCTTACTCTTAGGGAACTTAACCAATCCCCTCAAGCTCTCAATAAACTCATACAATCCTGTCTCGATGACGATCTGTCTCGGACTCATCATCGCCCCCTACCCAAAATCGGAAGCCGGTCCCACAAGTAGATCACAGACTCCACTGACCCCCGAGTCTTCATCTTGCTCAGCTGCTTCGACACGAAGCCATCTCCGCCCTGCGATTTCAAAAAAAAAAAAGAGAAAGATGTTAAAAAAAAAAAAAAAAGAGGCACATTTGCATTTGCACAAAAAAAAAAAAGCATACACATGCAACACAAAGTTCTGAAGAAAATTCGGCAGCATAACGGCATGCAATGAACCTAGCCCCCTTTTCTTTCGCACAAAAAGAAGACAGTTTTCAGCAAATCCCAATCAACATTCATTCATACAAAAAATTCACACATTCATTCAACGGAAGCAAAAATCCGTCCCACTTTTCAAAAAAAAAAATCATACATCCATCTCATTCATCATCTCATTGCAAAAAAATCCTACATGCATACATTCATTCAACGGAAGTGAAAACTCCGTCCCATTTTCATAAGATAACATGCATACATATCATTCATGGAGTCATCATCTCATTGCAAAAAAAAAAAAGAAAAGGAAGCATACATGCATACATTCATGTCATTGCAACAAAAAGGTCCGTCCCGAATTTGAGAAAATTCTCATCATCTCATGTTTCAAAAAAAAAAAAGCAAATGGCGGAAATGCCAATTATTTTCCCAAACAAAATGCACATTTTGAGTCACCCATATACTCATTGCAACATGCACAACATCAAAATCCAATTTCAGTGTCAAGAACACAATTTTCGAAATTCAAGTCACGATTTTCGAATTTTTCACTACAATTTTCGGATATTAAAAAAAAAATGGCGAAAATGCCAATTCTTTTCCCAAACAAAATGCACATTTTGAGTCACCCATATATTCATTACAACATGCAAAGCACCAAAATCAAAATCCAAGGCCATGAGCATTGCAATTTTCGGATTTCAAAAAAAAGAAAAATCACCAAAAATCAATTTCAAACAAAAATCGACAAAGGGATCGAAGAGATTCGAAGTATACCGTTCGGAGACTCGGATCAGAAGCCCAATGTTGCCAAGCATCGGGGTAATGCTCCTCCGCAATCGATTGCGAAAGTGTATAATGTCTCCTCATTCGAACGAGTTCTAATCGCCTCTCGGCAACCGGACCGCGTCCTTGACCATGGATAGCAGCTTCCCCGTGTTCCATTGCTTGAAAAATCGAAGAAATCGGAAGGATTTTAAGGTTTTTGAGCCAAAAATGGCGGTTTTGGTCTCTCCCTCTCGTCTCTCTCTCGAAAATGCGGAAAAAGTGAGGAAGAAGAAGAAGGGCGGCAGCCTTTATTTAAAACTGTCAGGGCTTCGATCTGATCCGCGCGGACAGAATTGAAGGGTCAAAAAGACCGTTTTGCCCTTTAAAAATCCAGGACTCTGCAGTTTAGTCCTCAACTTAACCAAAGGTAACCCCCTTCAAAAGAACCCCACGGCAGTCAAACGTAAGTCCGATTTCTCCGAGAAAGATAACGGAATCCCGTTTCTTTCATCAAAATCATCAACGGCAGTCAAACGTAAGTCCGATTTCTCCGAGAAAGATAACAGAATCCCGTTTCTTTCATCAAAATCATCAAACGGCAGTCAAACGTAAGTCCGATTTCTCCGAGAAGGATAACGGAATCCCGTTTCTTTCATCAAAATCATCAACGGCAGTAAAACGTAAGTCCGATTTCTCCGAGAAAGATAACGGAATCCCGTTTCTTTCATCAATTTCATCAATGGCAGTCAAACGTAAGTCCGATTTCTCCGAGAAAGATAACGGAATCCCGTTTCTTTCATCAAAATCATCAAACGGCAGTCAAATGTAAGTCCGATTTCTCCGAGAAAGATAACGGAATCCCGTTTCTTTCATCAAAATCATCAAACGGCAGTCAAACGTAAGTCCGATTTCTCCGAGAAAGATAACGGAATCCCGTTTCTTTCATCAAAATCATCAAACGGCAGTCAAACGTAAGTCCGATTTCTCCGAGAAAGATAACGGAATCCCGTTTCTTTCATCAAAATCATCAAACGGCAGTCAAACGTAAGTCCGATTTCTCCAAGAAAGTTAACGGAATCCCATTTCTTTCATCAAAATCATCAAACGGCAGTCAAATGTAAGTCCGATTTCTCCGAGAAAGATAACGGAATCCCGTTTCTTTCATCAAAATCATCAAACGGCAGTCAAACGTAAGTCCGATTTCTCCGAGAAAGATAACGGAATCCCGTTTCTTTCATCAAAATCATCAAACGGCGATCAAACGTAAGTCCGATTTCTCAGAAAGATAACGGAATCCCGTTTCTTTCATCAAAATCATCAAACGGCAGTAGAACGTAAGTCCGATTTCTCCGAGAAAGATAACGGAATCCCGTTTCTTTCATCAAAATCATCAAACGGCAGTAGAACGTAAGTCCGATTTCTCCGAGAAAGATAACGGAATCCCGTTTCTTTCATCAAAATCATCAACGGCAGTAAAACGTAAGACCGATTTTCCCGACGAATACGTCTGAATTTCCCCAGCAAAGTTAACGGAATCCCGTTTTCCCCAACAAAAGCCAAAGGAACCCCTCGATTCCATCCTCAGCGGCATTTCGAACTACGGCCGGCTTGATTCCTCTTAAGGATACGTAGGTAGCCTACCATTAGGTCCAGCCACCCGACCAAAACGGTCACCCTCTCCTTCGGCAGCAGACGAATGAAGTCCACCGAAGGACCATCCATCCCAAACCATTAAGGGAAAACGTTTCAAACCAAGGTCCGAGGCACCTAAAAAGCCATCATCATCAAGGTCCGAGGCACCTAAAAAGCCATCATCATCAAGGTTCGAGGCACCTAAAATGCCATCATCAAGGTCTGAGGCACCTAAAACGCCATCATCATCAAGGTCCGAGGCACCTAAAAAGCCATCATCATCAAGGTCCGAGGCGCCTAAAATGCCATCATCATCAAGGTCCGAGGCACCTAAAAAGCCATCATCATCAAGGTTTGAGGCACCTAAAACGCTATCATCACCAAAGGTCCGAGGCACCTAAAACGCCATCATCTTCAAGGTCTGAGGCACCTAAAATGCCATCATTACCAGGTTGACACCTCAAAATAGTCACTCCAGGGTCACAGACCCGAACTACGACTGGCTTGATTCCCCACTAGGGATACGTAGGTAGCCTATCATTAGGTTCAGCCATCAGACCGAAAATGGTCATCCCTTATCCCCAGCAGAGCGGATATACAATTTCAGGCCGAAAATGGTCATTCCTATCCCCAGCAGAGCAGATATACAACTCCAGCCATCAGACCAAAATGGTCATCTCTTATCCCCAGCAGAGTTTCTCTCAGCAATCGACTGCAGAACTCGCTCACCAGGTTGACGCCTCAAAATAGTCATTCCAGGGTCAAAGACCCGAACTACGGCCGGCTTGATTTCCATTCGGGATACGTAGGTAGCCTATCGCTAGGTTCAGCCACTCGATCACTTGATCATCCTGTCAAATATGGAGCCTTACTCTTATCGACGACCCCGCTTCCTTCGAAAGCACCGTCGTCGAGGGGCTACTGTAAGTGCTCCAATTTGAGTTGTTAGTATTTTCGTTAGAAAATTAACGAAAGTTTTAACATTCCTAACATTTCTAACAATTCCTAACATTTCTAACCAACCAAGGGTAGATTAGGGATTACTATTTTAAGATAAACCAAGAAAAGAATCCTAAAAAGCAAAAGAATGGTCAAAAACCCGAAAGGGAAGTGGCTGGGACATTTTCTGGTTACTTATTTTGAATTTTATTCTTCCTGTCCTAAGCCTGGAGCAGCATTTAATGAACAGTGCACGCCTTCAAGACCATCCGCGCGGACAAGAATGTAATTTCAGAGTGCCTATTAATTGAGCCCTTCAGTCACAGAAATAAGAGAGACAACACATTTTCACAACTGCACCTTGGCGAAAATAGGGAGAAAATAGTGAGAATTCACTAGAATTGTCACTCTTTTCTTGATTATCTTCCCAAATCACCCCACTCACTCTCAAATTCAAACCCTAAACACATTCAAGCCTTGAATTCAATCAACACAAACTCAAAAGAAGATAGGTATAACCTCCCTCTTCTTACCCTAAAATCTCTCATTCATGCATGCATTTTCAAACTCCAAAATGTAGTTTGTTCATCTTCTTGCCCTAGATCTAAGAAGATCACACTAGTACAAATTGGATTTTAGGAAACGCACCTTAGATAGCGCTTTTAAAAAGCGTTATCTAAGGTGTACACTTACATAGCGCATACTCATCTTCAAATTTAATGATCAAAACAAAAAAATAATAATAAAAAAAAAACTAACTAACATAGCGCTTATTAGAAAAACGCTATATTAGACAAAGCTAACATAGCGCTTATCAGAAGCGCTATGGCACTTAACGCTTCGTAACCAACAAACCCTCACCCATTCCCAATTTCCTCCCCCCTCTCTCATTGTCGCCCTCTCTCTCTCTCTCTCTCTGCAAGTGTCATGTTCTTCTACCCCAAATGCCTTTTTTGAAACCCTAACAAATCTCCACTCTCTAAAATCTCACAAATTTCACTAATCTTGCCCTCTTTTTCGTCTGTTTCCCTCATTGATTCTCTCCAGCCACCGTCTTCTGCCGTTGATTCTCTCTTTCCCCTACCTCTCGCCGGATCTTCCCGTTCAAACTCCGTGACTAATTCACCGTCCGATGGCCGAAGGCAAGCTCGATCTCCCCGACGATCTTCTCTCCTCCAAATCATCCGATCAGTCTTGGACCCCTGAAGGTAGTTAGTCGCTCAATCAGTTTTCTCAGCGTCATTGATTCTTAATTTTCTATTCTCGTAATTCATCTGAAATTGACATATTTATTGGGTTGTGGTTAATGTTAGATTTTATTTTATTGATCTGAGTGTGTCTGAGTTTGTTGTTCTGCTTCAATTTACCATCCAATTTTCATTTCTAGGGTTTGAGATCAGAGAGGCATTTTGTATTACATTTTTTTAACCCCTGAGAATTGCTTTGTATTGATTTGTAGTTCAACTGTTTGTTAAAATGCCTGAATGAGGATGAGGACTCGAATATGGACATACCATGTTCATGCTGTGGCAGCTTGAAGGTTAGTTAAGTTTTAAAACTAAATATGTGAGCTATTACTATTGGTAGATGATGGTTGTTAGCTTCACTTTTATTTTTGTACGAGGTTCAACCATTCAAGCCAGGTTACACTGCTCCACCTCCTCTTTTCCATTATGGCGGCATTCCAATGAACTTTATGTGTCCACTTTGTCCGAAAAAATTACTAAGAGTATCACATAACAATTGAAATCTATTACTTGATCTTCTCATCATTTCAATTTATTACAGGGGAAACTGGGAAATTTCGAGAAGAGATTTGGATGATTCACATTTTATGGCAATGGTTTCCACTGATCGAAACTCGTTCGAAACCAATTTTGAGGAGTATATGGTTGCTTCTACTTCAAGAGCGTGATATACTGTCGTATAGTTGCTATTATTGTACTCTGTGTGTGTGTGTGTGAGAGAGAGAAAGAGAGAGTGATGAGTGAGTTTTGCAATGTGAAATCTGTTTTTGAAAAGATATTAAAAGATGTAAAATGTTACAAGTAGTCTAAAAATCCTAGTCCTTTACAACTGAGCACTTCTTTGTGTATGCTTGCAGTTTATGGTCCTTCTGGTGTTACGCCATACTCTACCAATTAAAGTTAGTGGAGAAGGAGAATACTCGATTACATTATTCACGGTGAGGATCCCTAGCATACATACTTCATTTATCTCACGAAGAAAAAGTTATAAATATTATCTGTGTTTTGATTGTGTAACTTTGGCATTGTGTTGAAGTTACTGATGTTAAGAACCATAGGGATTCTATTGCTAATATTTGTTATGTTTAGAGCTTTTACATCCATCCAACGTAGTCGGCAACAACAGGTAACAGCTATTGTTATGTCCTGTATTTTCGACACGTATATTGTACTCTAGTCCAAATTACTAACATTTGCATCCCGAGTTTGAACACACCATGGTGGTTGCATGCCTTGCAGAAGTTGCTCAGGATATGGGTGCTCCAATTGCTGGCTATATTGATGTAATCTTCTCTTGTTTAGATCTTGTTTATGCATACCTCTTTACTTATCAAAAATAAAATAAAAATTGTTTAGCACTTTTGACATGCCATAGTGTATGTGTGTACAGAGAGATTTATCTTAGATATATTAAAAATGCTATAGCTACCTAATTTAGCAACATAGTTGGTTTACTATAGTCTACAGGCATCAAATGCTGTAAGTTTCATCATACAACTATTGTATTAAAGTTTAGTGCATGTTGTAAACCATTTATGTTGCTAAATTCTGTGGATGGATCATTATTCATGGTAAAATATACTCTTATTTGTCATATCATGAACATTTTCTCTGTTTAATATTATTGGAACTGTTCAGATCTATAAATAAACTTATGTGGGCATAATTTCATTATGGGTTAACTTGTGCATTTTGTATTTAGGTAGAGTGCACACTCCATTGGATTTATCTGAGGAGGAATGGAATAATATAGTTAGAACAAACATGACTGGATCCTGGTTGGTGTCAAAGTATGTTTGTATACGGATGCGTGATGCTAATCTGAAAGGATCAGATAGACTACTGGACAGTGAGACATATGCTCTAATAGTACATTTGCTTGAATAATCGAGGTGAGATTGATATTTGGTTGAATTGAAAAGCTAAACAAATTTTTGAGATACAATGGAAAAGCAACTTTGATGATTTGGCTATCAGTTTTACTCCATCTTTGAGGGTGGTTACATGTTTCAAACAGAGGATATGATCCTAGGCAGGACAAAAGCATTAAAAATGAAATGGGATCTACGAAAACTTTCTAAAGGCTGAGACTGGGCCTTGTGCTAAAAATATTCTGATTCCTAGATTGTAGTAATATGTAAATATCTGATTGCATTGTCGTCCATTGATTAATTGCTTGCTAGTTGAATGGTGATCCAGTGGAGCATGAACCTAAAATGACTGACACAGTCACAAAATCTTCTCCTGTCCTGCTTCTTGTTTATGAATTTGCTACCCTGCTGTTGTTATCTGTTAGTCACAACGCACTGATGCCGATGGATGTTGGTTTTAACAGTTGAGCTGGACAAAACAAACCTATTGCGATCTGAAAGTTGCTAATACCACAGATAAACATGTTGCCTTCAAGGTACTATCTTATTTACCTGCTCATATTTGTATATTAATGTCGAGTATTTTTTAGGGCTATCCGATTCCGTGGAAGTTTGAACTGAGCTGATAACAAACTATGTATAAGATCATTCCTTCGTTTTGCTAGGTCAAAACTACTTCTCCAAAGAAATCCTTTGTACGACCAAATACCGGCGTTATATAGCCTTGGGATTCGTGTATTATAAGAGGTACTGTACTTCTAAACTTTACTATAAATCATATTTCTGAATTGCGTTCACAGTATAATTAAGTTACTTTGAATATGTTATTAAAATTTAAGCCTCACCTATATATTTCATCCGATCACATCTTTGCCATTTTATTAAGATGTCTTCATAGGTAATTCTCATATACATTAATTGATGTATGTTCAGTTACCCTACAAGCTCAACGGGAGTATCCTCCAGATATGAAATGCAAAGATAAATTTCTCCTGCAAACCACTACAGTGGCTGCACATATTGATATTGATTAGCTTCCGGCCGACACTTAAGAATGTTTCTTAGAAATGCTTGTTTACTTCACAAGCTTTAAATGCCAATTGGAATGAATATAACACTCATGTTTTTCCCCTTGCCTAATCCAGTTTAATAAGGACGCCATGAAAATAGTTGAGGAGTGCAAGCTCAGGGTTGTCTATATATCTCCCAACTCGGCTACTGAAACTCGGAAGATGATATCGGCTCTGTGAGCTTCTCTACAATTCATCTTACTGTATTGTTGAATCTGCTTTATTTATGATTTTACTTATCTCAGGAAGTTAGTAATAAAGTTACTGGTATCCTAATTTCATATCACCTCTGTCTCAAAAAGATAGCCCATTTGGTTTTTGTGTCCACACAAATGAACTTTGACCGAACATTAATGTCAATCTAATCATCTTAGTACAATTCTGAAAATTGTTATTGATAAATCGTTAATTTTATTGGGATGATTAGATTGAAATTAATGTCTGGTCAATGCTCACTTTTGTTGAACATTTAAATTGAATGGGACTATCTTTCTGGAACGGAGGGAGTAATGTTCATGTATGACAGTCTTCTAATAATTTTCATTTCCAACATGCTTCAGAAACATCTCTTCACAAATAAGAGTTTATCATAAATCTTTGTTGAGTGTCTAGGGCTATTAACATTATTTCTTTTTCTTCCTTTTAAATGCAGATGGGCCGCTCGTTAAACTTTGATGATGTGAGTACTCGTTCAATTGATATTTTCTTTCTGCTGTATATGAAAATTTTTTGGACATTCATTTTGGGACGGAGGGAGTAATTTTTTTTAACTAGACTTGCTCCAGGATCTTAAATATTCCATTTTTCTGATGATACTGTATCATCAATGTCCCGTTCTTATGCCTGCATTACTAACTTAATAGATTATGGCTCTGGAATTGGGGCCCCACAAAATAATGGTGAATTCAATTAGTCCTGGACTTTTCAAATCTGAGATCACAGAAGGTTTAATGCAGAAAGAATGGTTGAATAATGTGGATGTCAGAACTGTGCCTTTAAGAACATATGGCACTTCAAGCCCTGCGTTGACAGCAGTTGCAAGGTATCTGATACATGACTCTTCGGACACCACCAAGTATTGGAATGGCTCACAAGTATTGGAATGGCTAATCTTTAGCAATTCTTCATTCTTGATGCCCATTAATTAGATTGCGACATTCTTTGGTTTGTTTAAATTTTTTGTCAAAGTTTCATGTCGTGCGACGGGTGTTAGACTAGTTAGTTTATAACTCTTGTGGATGAGTGTAAGAATTATTATTGGTGTAATAAATGAAAGGTTGATTGTTATTGTTGAATGAAATGTTTTTTAGTTCATATTAATTTTTATTTATTTGATTTCTCGGTTATAATTCATATAATTTGAAATAGGTGAAGCAGGAATAAAAATATAAATAAAATACAAAATAAAAAATGAAAAATAGCCTTAGATAGCGCTTTTTTAAGCGCTATCTAAGCTTGCTTTTTGTAAAAAAATTGCTTATATAGCACTTAAAAAACGCTACCTAAGATGATTTTTGAAAATAAAAAAAGTGCTTAGATAGCGCTTTTTAAAAGCGCTATCTAAGTGCTTGAGCTTAGATAGCGCTTATACAAGCGCTATGCTAACTTGCATAGCGCTAGCTTAGATAGCGCTTAAGCGCTATCTAAGCTAAAAAAAAGCGCTATCTAAGCTCAAATCTGTACTAGTGTCACCATGGAAGTTCATCTCCATGGTTGATCTTCTACAAGGATCAAAATTCTCTTCAAAGTGTTCTTACTTACTTGCAAATGCATTTTCAAAACCCTAAAAACCATTTTCATACATCAAATCTCATTTTCAAAGGATAAAATTCCCCTTCCCAAACAAATGAAGTGCTTAGTCCTAATGTACCCCAAGGATGGTTTGATATAGTTGATTCACCACTAAAATGTCAAGTGATCACTAATCAAAACCTAGGGAAATGGGGACAAGCATGGATGCAAAACCCCCTTTTAAATCATGTTTTCCTTCTTGAGAAGTTGCTGTCCAGTAGCAATTTTCTAAGACTCCAGTCCATGGTCTAATTTTTTGGACACAGATAAACTTGGAATTTGGTGTTGACTACAAAACACTTTTTGTATCCAAAATCCAGAGCTTTCCAGACATTTTTATTTTATTTTTTTCGTGAGTAAAACTCCCTTTTTCAAATTTTCTTTTAAAGGTCAGTTCCTCAGTCTCTGGAAGTCCAGATTTCATATCTGAGATTTCCAGAAGGTTTTGGTCCCTCAAATCATCTCCAAAATGGAAAATTATTTTACATAAATCTTATTTGAGGTGTCTGGAACAACTTTAATTCTCTGAGTTTCCTCAGATTATGAAGTTTTAAAGCCCTTAAATCCATTTCAAAGTCAAGGGTCCACTGCCTTTTTCATCCTGGCAGAATTGGTTTTCAACTTCAAAAAATCCTTTTAGTCTCAAAACTCAACCCAAAAATCATACCAAAAATCATGGGATCTGTCCAAAGTCTAATAAAGAATTCCCAATTTTTACTTTTCTCAGTTTAAATTTATTTTGGCCAAAGTAACACACACACACACAAATGATTTTAAAATGTTTGGAAGACTCGTTTTACGAGGCATTCCGGGTGAACACTAACGTCCTTCCGGGCGTGTAACGTGACCTCCGAACCCAAATCTCTAATCTCGGGCATTTTTCAAAGTTTTGGCCCTTAAAACAAAAATGGCGTGGCGACTCCGTTTGATTTTCAAAAATCGGGCGACATCATCACACTAGGGGAGGATTTCGGTACTTCATAACGTTCACTGATGACTTATCCAGATATGGCTATGTCTATCTGATGAAGTACAAAAGTGAAGCATTTGAGATATTTAGAATATTTCAAAATGAAGTACAAAATCAACTTGGAAAAACTATTAAAACAC
Source organism: Adenophora triphylla var. japonica (assembly GCA_022495995.1). Taxonomy (NCBI): domain Eukaryota; kingdom Viridiplantae; phylum Streptophyta; class Magnoliopsida; order Asterales; family Campanulaceae; genus Adenophora; species Adenophora triphylla. The sequence goes on from JAFEMH010000027.1 coordinate 945,004, forward strand.
TTCGATCCAATCGAGGTGGTGAATATTTAAGCCAAGAATTTGACGATCATCTTAAAAGTTGTGGAATTGTTTCAGAACTTACTCCACCCGGAACACCACAATGGAATGGTGTGCCCGAGAGGAGAAATCGAACTCTATTAGATATGGTTCGATCGATGATGAGTCAAGTTAACCTTCCTATTTCTTTTTGGGGACATGCACTGGAAACAGCTGCTTTCACACTTAATAAGGTCCCTACTAAATCGGCTCCTAAGACCCCACATGAGATGTGGCATGGAAGAAAACCTAGTTTATCTTTCATGAAGATTTGGGGATGTGAAGCTTGTTGGAAATCAAATTATTGCACCACAGATTAAATTAACAATTTAATCAACAGTAGGGAATTTATTGATCAAGTCAAGAACGTACCAATTAAGCCAATAGCAAAACCGAAAGCAATGGAACAGGATCAGGAAAACGAATGTAAACAAGTAAACAATTGATTAGAAAACTTATCGTGATTTGATCGAGTCGCCTTAGGAAGACTGTCCTAAGAGAAAATATTGCCCCCAATTGGTGCAACTCAGGTACAGGCAAATTTCTCCGAGGATAAAATGATCACGGATTACGTACCACAAAGCAGCACACAGGTAGGTAATCACCGACGGTCCTATCTCAGTCGCCTTGAATCTCACGAACTAATCTCTATGAACGGGAGTAATCGATCAATGAATAAAACCAAGAGAATTGTGTTTCTCTCCAATATTCATATATCAAAAACGGCTGTAGGGTGTTAAGTATTTATATGTGTGGTAAAAATTAGGTTTTAGGCTTAATTAAACCTAAAAACCTGCTCCAATTCGGCCCAGGAATCTCACTTACCCGACGCCAGCGCGGCCGCCCTCGAGGCTTGCGCGACCGCGCTAGAGTCCAGGCATTTTGGATGGAATCACAAGAGACCAGCGCGGCCGCCCTTGGGGCTTGGCGCGGCCGCTCTCCTTGACAGTGCCTCCAACGTGAATTTCCCCTTCGCCAAATTCAGTTCAAGCCAAACACCATCCAAGGTCATATGACTATGAACTTATATACCACATATATCAAAATTCCAACAATCCCCCACAAGTTCATAGAAATATGACGTGTACAGATTGTCCATTGCCATGCTTTCAATAATGGTACCTTTCGGCTTGAACCACTACCTATGTTATCCAACGCAAACCTCCACAGGACCAGATGAACGGGTGTCTTGAATCTGATGCCTTTGGATGTAGAGGCCTTTGCTGGTAACAAACACGACAAAAGCTATGATAGGCCCTCTATCGAACACTTGACGCTTATAAGCCATACGTCCCGATCCTCTATCATGAGTGCTTTCAAGGAATAATCCAAATTCCTCTAGTTGCGGCCAACAACAACACTCACTTAGTCGGGGCATCTCGGAAGATGTCTTGCTAGCATCTTGTCTAAAAGACTTGATCCCATTCAAAGTTCCAAACTTTTACTATATTAGCAAGAACGAGCACCTCTAGGCTATTCGGGGATAGACTCGGACATGTAACATGTCAATCTATTATTAGGTGCTCCGACTCACCCCACGCTTGTTATTACCACATTGAATCTCCTTTGTGGGATCTCCACTCGAGTAGATTGGGTTGCCCTTTAACGTTTGAATCGAGACGGGGTTCAGTCCATCCCCAACCTAGATTTTTGAACTAGAGCAAATTCTAGCTCCTTTGGTTAAAGGATCAAGCGTGTTATCCTTGGTACCAACATAATCAACAGCTATCACCTTTCGAGACACTAGATCCCTTATAGATTTTAACCTAATTTGGATGTGCCTCCTAGTTTTACGGTTGTACTTGACACTTTTCGGTTTCTCAATTGTGGCGGTGTTGTCACAATGTACGTAGATAACAGGCATGGGCTTACCGACCATGGGCAACTCGCACATAAGTCCTCAAGCCATTCGGCTTCCAATCCAAGAAGAGTGCCAAGGGCAACTAATTCGGCCTCAAATGTAGACCTAGACAACAGAGTTTGTTTGGCTCGACCTCCAAGCGACCGCAGCTCCGCCTAAGGTGAAAACATACTGCCCGTACCATAACTCCCGGAGTTATAAGGCAATCCGGCTGCATCACTATATCCTTCAAGAACAGAAGGATATCTCCCGTAATGCAGCCCAAGGGAAATCGTTCCCTTCAAGTACTTGAGAACTCTATCAAGAGCTTCCCAATGTGCTTTACTTGGACATTGAGTATATCTAGCCAACCTAGTAACCGAGTAGGATATATCCGGTCTAGTACAATTAGCAAGATACATCAAACTTCCAATAATCTGAGAATATCTCAACTGAGCCATCGGTACTCCAATTTCATTCTTAGTAAGAGCAGATGAAGGGTCATATGGAGTCTTAGCTATTTTGCAATTCTTATAACCAAATTTCTCAATTACACTTTCAGTATAATGAGATTGCGAAATGGTTATGCCACTAGTTGAACGAGTCAACTTAAGGCCAAGAATCACACTTGCTACTCCCATATCTTTCATCTCAAACTTACTTTTCAAGAATTCCTTAGTAGTATAAATTATCCTCATATCCGTTCCAAACAACAGAATATCATCGACATACAGACATAAGACAATACTACTATCACCAATACTCTTGCTATAAACACACTTATCAAACTCATTAGTAACAAAGCCAAACGATGAGACAATTTTATCAAATTTCTCATGCCATTGCTTAGGGGCTTGTTTAAGTCCATACAAGAAATTAACAAGTTTACAAACCTTTCTCTCATTGCCAGGGGCCTCAAAACCTTCAGGTTGATCCATATAAATTTCTTCCTCTAGATCGCCATGCAAGAAAGCGGTCTTAACATCCATCTGATGGATAGGAAGATCATATACAGAGGCCAATGCGATAAGCATTCGGATTGTAGTCATTCTAGCAATCGCGAATAGGTATCGAAATAGTCTATTCCCTCCATTTGCTTGAATCCCTTAGCCACTAACCTAGCCTTAAACTTGTCAACGGTTCCATCCGGTTTCAGTTTCCTTTTGAAGACCCACTTACATCCTATCGTGCTACGACCAGGAGGAAGATCGACCAATTCCCATGTCCCATTAGAGACAATAGAATCCATCTCACTCTTAACAGCATCCTTCCACTGCTTGGCATCAGAAGTAGCCATAGCAACTTTGAAGGTTAGAGGATCACCCTCGACATTGTAAGTGATGAAATCACTTCCAAAATCCTTGGTGGTCCTTGCCCTTTTGCTCCTTCTTGGTTCAATCTCATCGTCAGAATGAGTTGCACTGGAATCAACCCCCACATTCGTCAGCTCCTCTACTTGAGCAGGAATAGAATTAGGGGTGGGGTTCGATTCCTTAGGAAGTCCGTCCTTCATAGGAAACACATCCTCAAAAAATGTTGCATCACGTAACTCAACCATAGAGTTTACATCTATGCCAGAAATTTCAGATTTTATAATCAGAAATCTCAATGCATAACTTGTTTCAGAATAACCAATAAAGATAGCATCAACAGTTTTAGGTCCAAGCTTTTTCCTTTTATGTGCGGGTACAAGTACCTTTGCAAGGCACCCCCACACTTTTAAGTGTTTCAAGCTAGCCTGTCGACCTCTCCAAAGTTCAAACGGACTTTCCTTTCTATGTTTAGGAGGTACTCTATTCAGAATATGGCAAGCCGTATTCAAAGCCTCTCCCCACATATATTTGGGCAGTCCAGAACTTATGAGTAAACTGTTAATCATATCAGTAAGGGTTCTATTCTTACGTTCTGCAATACCATTTGATTGAGGGGTGTAGGGAGGAGTCTCTTCATGTACTATTCCGTTTTCTTGAAAATAATACATGAAGGGGTTAGACTCATATTCACCTCCTCTATCAGACCTTAACCGTTAAAGTTTCTTGCCTGTTTGTGTTTCTGCTTCGTTCTTAAATATAATGAATTTATCTAATGCTTCATCCTTAGAATTAAGCAAATAGACATAACAGTATTTACTAGCATCATCAATAAAGGTGAGAAAGTATTTCTTTTTGTCTTTGGTCAACACGCCATTAAATTCACAAATATCAGTATGAACTAAATCTAGAATTTCAGAATTTCTCACAACCGACTTAAACGGACCTTTTGTAGATTTAGCTTCAACACATACATGACACTTAGAATTCTTATCAATAGCATGTTTAGGAATAATATCTAAATTCATCATTCTTTTCACAGAATCATAATTAATATGTCCTAAACGACCATGCCAAACATTTGAAGATTCAATGGAATAAGAGACAGGATAATCAATAGAACTAAAATTATTGAGCAAACAAACATCAGTTTCAACTCTAATTTTAAATAAACCATCCGAGGAATAACCTTTCCCCACAAAACTACCAGAATCCAAAATTATGACCTTATTACACTTAAATGAAATCTCAAATCCTTCCCTAACTAGACTAGAACCACTAATAATGTTGTGACGAATATCAGGAACGTGATACACTTAATGCAAGGTAAGAATGCGCCCATTAGGAAACCTCAGGTCCACGCGTCCAGTCCCAAGCACCTTTGCAGCACTAGAGTTCCCCATCGTCACTGATCTACCACGCTCAGGCTGGTAAGACACAAATAGCAATTTATCAGCACAAACGTGCACATTTGCCCCAGTGTCAACTAGCCACTCGTTGGGTTCATAGACAGTAAAGATTTCAGGATAAGAAGTTACATACTTTGTAACATTGCAGGTCGAGCATCAACTCCAGGTGCGTCGAGTCGGGATCATCATAATCCTTCGGACCCAACACCATGTTGACAAAGGGATGGTCATCACAGAGGCTTGTGGTCCTTTTCCTTTCTTGGACGGGCGGTCCCTAGAAAAGTGTCCACCTTCTCCACAATTCCGGCAGCCTGTTTTGCTCTTGGCTTCCTAAAGTTATTTTTCTTAACTTTAAGTTTATCATGGTTTTCTTTATCCTTAGAGTGAGTTTTCACACCTTTTCCTTTAAACTTGCTTTTACCGGTTATCATATTAGCAGCAGCCTCCACAGGTACACTAGGTTGGTTACCATTATGCACCTCCTGAATCGCAATTGCATTCATCAATTCATTGAGTGTCAAGTTTCCAGTACGATGCTTGAGGGTCATACCGAATTCCCCCCAAGATCGAGGAAACTTCTCAATGATAGCCATGACAACGAACTTATCAGGAAGTCCCATGTCAGCATCCTTGAGTGACTGCAAAATGATTTGGAGTTCGTGCACTTGGTCGGTAACCGACTTTCCCTCACTCATGTGATAATTCAGGAACTTTCCCACTTGGTACTTTTCCACACCGGAGTCATCGGTGCTGTACTTCGTGGAAAGCGTTTCCCACAGTGACGCAGCAGTGAGAGGAGCAGAGCAATAAACATCAAAGAGTGCATTCGACAAAGCTGACAGAATGCATCCTCGAACAACATCATCCTGCTCCTTCCACGGTTTAACAGACCACATTAACTGGATCATCACCATTCAGAGCGGGACATTTGGATGTCAGCATACCAGACATGCCCTTAATTGACAGCCAGATCTTCATGCGTTCAGACCAACGCTTGAAGTTCTTGCCTCCAAACTTCTCCGGAAGATCAGAGGTGTCAACTAGGGACTTAAAGGGAGAGCTAGAGGAACCACTAGACATGATCAAATAAAAAATATTTTCTCTTAGACTGTTGGAAATCAAATTATTGCACCATAGATTAAATTAACAATTTAATCAACAGTAGGGAATTTATTGATCAAGTCAAGAACGTACCAATTAAGCCAATATCAAAACCGAAAGCAATGGAACAGGATCAGGAAAACAGAACAGAAACAAGTAAACAATTGATTAGAAAACTTATTGTGATTTGATCGAGTCGCCTTAGGAAGACTGTCCTAAGAGAAAATATTGCCCCCAATTGGTGCAACTCAGGTACAGGCAAATTTCTCCGAGGATAAAACGATCACGGATTACGTACCACAAAGCAGCACACAGGTAGGTAATCACCGGTGGTCCTATCTCAGTCGCCTTGAATCTCACGAACTAATCTCTATGAACGGGAGTAATCGATCAATGAATAAAACCAAGAGAATTGTGTTTCTCTCCAATATTCATATATCGAAAATGGCTGTAGGGTGTTAAGTATTTATATGTGTGGTAAAAATTAGGTTTTAGGCTTAATTAAACCTAAAAACCTGCTCCAATTCGACCCAGGAATCTCACTTACCCGACGCCAGCGCGGCCGCCCTCGAGGCTTGCGCGACCGCGCTAGAGTCCAGGCGTTTTGGATGGAATCACAAGAGACCAGCACGGCCGCCCTTGGGGCTTGGCGCGGCCGCTCTCCTTGACAGTGCCTCCAACGTGAATTTCCCCTTCGCCAAATTCAGTTCAAGCCAAACACCATCCAAGGTCATATGACTATGAACTTACATACCACATATATCAAAATTCCAACAAAGCTTATGTAAAGAAATTGGTTTCTGAAAATAAGCTTGCACCCAAATCTGATAAATGTATTTTCGTTGGTTATCCCAAGGAAACGAAAGGATATCAATTTTACAACCGATCCGAGAACAAAGTGTTTGTTGCTCGACATGGTGTCTTTCTAGAGAAAGAGTTTCTCTCTAAAGAAACTAGTGGGAGTAAAATTGATCTTGAAGAAATTCAAGAACCCGAAAATGACATAGAGCCAATAGTAGAGACGAAACCAAATTCATAAGGAGTTGTGGAACCGGTTCAAGATACACAAGTTCTTCGCAGATCGGATAGGATACGATCCGAACCTGAGAGATACGGATTTCTCATGACGGAAAGTAACGAAGTAGAAATTATTGAGAATGATGAACCTACTTCCTATCAAGAGGCGATGTCCACTCTTGATTCAGACAAGTGGCTAGGAGCCATGAAATTTGAGATCAAATCCATGTACGATAATCAAGTTTGGAACTTGATTGATCCACCTGAAGGTGTAAAAACCATAGGGTGCAAATGGGTTTTCAAAAAGAAAATCGACATGGATGGGAAGGTACATACTTACAAGGCTAGACTTGTTGCTAAGGGGTATAGGCAGATTCATGGCGTTGACTATGATGAAACCTTTTCGCCCGTAGCAATGCTTAAGTCTATTAGAATCTTAATTGCCATAGCCGCATATTACGACTATGAGATATGGCAAATGGATGTCAAAACAGCGTTTCTTAACGGAAACCTACTTGAGGATGTATACATGATACAGCCTGAAGGGTTTGTCGATCCAAAGAATTCTAATAAAGTATGTAAGTTGCAGAGATCCATTTATGGATTAAAGCAAGCTTCGGGGAGTTGGAATCTGCGTTTTGATGAATAAGTCAAAGAGTTTGGCTTCATCAAAAACGAAGATGAGCCTTGTGTGTACAAGAAAATAAGTGGGAGCATAGTACTATTTCTGGTGTTATATGTCGATGACATCTTGCTCATTGGAAACAATGTTCCTACACTTGAGACTGTCAAGTCCTGGTTAGGAAAATGTTTCTCAATGAAAGATATGGGTGAAGCGGCTTATATCCTTGGTATCAAGATCTATAGAGATAGATCAAGAAGGATGATTGGTTTGAGTCAAAGTACATATATTGACAAGGTCCTTAGAAGATTCCGCATGGAAAATTCTAAGAGAGGGAACTTTCCAATGGGCCATGGCATCATTCTTAGCAAGACACATTGTCCTAAGACAAATGATGAGCGAAAGAGGATGAGTGATGTTCCATATGCTTCGGCAATTGGGTCTATCATGTATGCCATGTTATGTACCAGACCCGATGTCTCGTATGCTCTAAGCGCAACGAGTAGATACCAGTCTGATCCTGGTGAGAATCATTGGATAGCAGTCAAGAATATCCTTAAGTACTTGAGAAGAACTAAGGATGTATTCTTGGTATTTGGAGGAATGGAAGATGATCTGGTTGTAAAGGGTTACACAGATGCAAGCTTTCAAACCGACAAAAATGACTTTAGATCGCAGTCTGGGTTCGTGTTTATGCTAAATGGAGGTGCCGTTTGTTGGAAGAGTTCCAAGCAAAGCAATATTGCTGATTCTACAACCGAAGCAGAATACATAGCAGCATCGGATGCGGCTAAGGAGGCGGTTTGGATCAAGAAGTTCGTTAGTGACTTAGAAGTCGTTCCGAGTATCACTAACCCGATAGATCTTTATTGTGACAATAATGGTGCTATTGCCCAAGCAAAAGAACCAAGGTCACATCAACGATCCAAACACATTTTGAGACGTTTCCACCTCATTCGAGAAATCTGTGAAAGGGAGGACGTCAAGATATGTAAGGTACCAACAGATGACAACATTTTGGACCCTCTCACCAAGCCTTTGCCACAAGCTAAACATGATGGTCATGTTAGGTCCATGGGTATAAGATACATGAATGATTGGGCCTAGTGCAAGTGGGAGACTGTAGGTGTTAGTGCCCTAGGCCTATAGAGATAGACTTATATGTAATGTCATTATTCATTTATATAATAGATTGTTTCTTTGATTATTATATATGGTTGCATGTTTATTGTAATAATCGTGTCCCTAGTACTTATGAAGCACTAGTATGAAGTCTAATGGATAATCATGTGATGATTATATGCATGGAGATGCACATTAGATTCATGGGTACTTGTTGGAGAACAAGGTACTGGACTTGACCCATTATGAGATTTATGTCATGGTCAAATGTCATAATTAAATCTCATATAGACATATCATTGATATCCTTTGACCTGAGATTATCATCGTCTTCCACTCGATGAATATTGTGTTTGATATAGTTTAACGTTGTCTTTAATCGGATAACAATAAGGGCTATTATTGGCATGATAGGATTCTTGTTGGGAAGAATGATAAGTCAAGATGGAAATTTGTCCCTCGTAAAGAGAGATGTTTGCTAGGCCACTCGTAAGTAAGATTGATGTAGTGCATGGCCATGCCCGAATGAATTAATGTGATTAATATCATTCGATTAATCAATTTACTTGATAACGAGAAAGTATTGAACAATATGAGTTGACGTGGACCATGACTCATGTTCAATATAACATCGTGTGACAATGGGATTGTGATATGTTCTATGTAGGAAATCGAACTTGATATTATATTATTTGGGTAGGCATGATGGCTTGCTAGAGTCCGCTCATGTCTTATGAGGATCGATGTGATCGAACTCATTGCCAACATAATATAGTCCTATGGGGTCACACGCATCGAACGAATTGTCAAAAATGGGAATTATGGAATCTGGTCTGATGGGCGACCGCCCAAGTGTACCATGGGCGACCGCCCACAAGTCAATGGTTGGCTTGGGCGACCGCTCAAAGAGGTATGGGCAACCGCTCATGTTTATTCGAAAATCCGTGCATTAGAGACTGTACTGATGGGCGACCGCCCAGCCCCATGTGGGCGACCGCCCATGTGTGATTTCGAATAAAGGGTTTAAGGTCTGTACTGATGGGCGACCGCCCAGCTCCATGTGGGCGACCGCCCACGTCCGCTGTACGCTGAAACCGAATTTGTTTAGGGTTTTTAATAGGGGATAATATTTATAAAGTATAAATACTATCCCTATTCAACCCTAGCAGCCAAGTGACGAAAATTGGGTTTAGAGAAACACCAATTGAGAGATTTCAATTGAGAATTGAAAATCAAAACTACACCAATTCCATAATTTTCATAGATTGAAAGGGGTTTCAATCGAGGGATCTAGCAATCCACCTAGAATTGTTCTAGGGTTCGTTCAACGCGTGGATACACATAGAGGATCTTCGCCATTCAAGATCTTTCGTTCGTGATTCAAGGATCGTTCATCGAGGATTCGCAAGACCATCAATCTGGAGTTGGAACGCGTTTATCAACGACAAAAGCACACAAGGTTGGTTATTCTATTTCATCCTTCTTAATTAATCATCTAGAACAGATCCTAGGCTCCGGGTTTTTCGAGTTAATTTGCATAATTCCGCTGCGCATGGACCCTCGAAACCCAACAGCTCCGGCGTAGTTTACGTGTTTGTTTCTCTATTTCAGGCTATTCAATCGCTGAAATATAACCTACCACCGGATTTGGGCTGATCCAATCGTTTCTGACAGCATCAAAAATAAAAAAGGAAATAATTTAACTTTATAACACTACGACTACTCAAAATCAGAAAATTTCAAAAAAAAATCATATTTTGGTTACTCAGTTTTACGTTACAAATTTTTCCATTCAACAAATTTCGAGAATTTTGATTTTTTTTTTCCGATATACATTAAGGGACATGGGGATTAATAAGATAATTTTTAAGATCATAAATTATATAAAAAAATAAATGTAATCTCGATCAAAATCATTTTTTTAATCTTTCATATTTTGACATGAATGGAGTACCTCCTTACGGCTTTCATCACCAATAGAACCATTTAAATGAACTATCAGTATCCTCTTACGTTGCGCAATGCAGGGCCGGTCCTGTAAAATTTGTGGCTCTAGGCTAACTTTTTAGGCGAGGCCCCCTTAATGTAACTTTTAACTAAATAAATAAAAATATGATCATTATCAATCTAGTAAGTAACAATATTTTATACTAAATAAAAATATGATATAACATAATATCCTTACATAATACTATATAAACACATTTCTCCTAGCATATTTAGAAGCAAAATCATGAATCAAAGTTGAATAATCACCTTTATCAACTATATTTTTCTCAATCGATATCAAAGCTAGCCCATTTAGCCTTTCTTGAGACATCGTACTTCGAAGATAATTTTTTATCAACTTCAACTTCGAAAAACTTCTTTCACCGGATGCAACTGTAACCGGAATAGTCAACAAAATCCGATAAGCAATCTCCATGTTGGAAAAACATCCATTGTTTCGCATCAAGTAGTTCAACATTTACTTTGGTCCTTTGACGTCCGTTGGCAAAACATGCTTAACAAGTTGCAACTCCATAAACAAATGATCACCATTGATGTCAACGTTTGAATCAATTCATTCTGAATTTTGTGACTAAGATAATGATATTGCATTTCATTGCTTTGAATACGCCGCAAGTGCTCCTGCATCACAGGATCAAACTCTGCAATCATCTCAATCAAACTTAAAAAATTTCGATCCATTGCCTTCCTCATAGATCTTCTCCTTGCTTCCTCTAAATGCTAAATTATTTTTTGCAAGACTTTTTACAAGAGCAATCACTCGTATCAAAACTTGTCTTTTATGTTATTTTTCTCTCGTAATTCGCTCTTGCACACTTTTGTCAATAGTCTGTTTATGCTTTAATCTCATCTCAATCTCAATCCACTTGTGCATGCAAATCATGTGCCCGTTGCCACATTCATGTTGTCTTAGCCTCTGTGCAATATTATGCCAGTCTGTAAATCCTGTACTAACCAATCCAGAATCCCTATCTTTGTCCTTAAAAAGCTTACAGCAAAAGCAGAACACCTTATCAGAAGATTGAGAATATACTAGCCATTTCCTGTCGTGTTTCTCTCCATTAGGCAAGCAATGAGTATAAAGCGAATTACAAAAATGTCGATTTTCATTATCTCTAGGATATGCAGAGTCTTCTATTTCAACTCTTATAGGCCCCTTCTCAATTAATAAGTCAATGAGATCCTGATTGAGTAACTTCCAATTGTTTGGATCATATATATCTAGAGGTTCCCTTTCTTCATGATAATCCACTTCTCCTTCTTCGTCATGATTAACACTATCAAGTGGTTCATCATCAATCACATCAACCGGTTCCTCGTTCACTACATTGTCAACGAGAATAGATGCCCCTTCGGCGACTTATTACATGTAAAATACTTGTTAAGAGAACCACTTAGAGACTGAGTTAATTTTTCGTCTCTTTTCTTCTTCCTCCTTTTTTCACTTCCAGGAATATATTTTCGTGTTGAGATAGCAAAAATCCTAGAAACAACATTAATTAAATAAGCAAAAAATAAAACAAATTTTGCAATTTAACAACACAACTTTTAAAAAACCACAATTTAATTTCAAATTTTTACATTATTTAATTATCAACCACAAGTAACCACACAACACAAAAAGTGTTTGCCTTTTGCCTAAGGCTGTAAAATAACGAGTACAGACTAGACTACAGTACCATCAATATATAAATTATCAATATATAAATTATAACTTTAACTTATCACCTACAAAACAAGAGGCAGCAAGAATTACAAAATATCCAGGCGCGGTCGACGGTAGTTCTTGGGATTTCAAATTAGGGTTTTCAAATTTCAATTAAGGATTTTCTAAATCAATTAGGATTTAGGGGATAGGGATTGGAGAAGGAGAACAAATCACTTACTTGATTATTGACGGTGGCGGTGCGTCCGGACTCCGGCGACTCTCTGCGGCAGCGAGCGTCGTAACTGGTAAGCGACTGCGTATCTTCTTTTTCTACCTTTCAAAAAAAAATTCGTTATTTTTTCTTTCAATCTTTTTTTTTTCGTTTTTTTTAAATAACAAAAGAAATTAGGGAAAATATTAAATTTAGGCTTTTTACAATGTAAAATGTTGAGTATGTATGGGCCAAATATTGATATGGAATAAATTTTTGGATTAAAATTGAGCCTACCTATTACATATACCCAATAATTTTGGAGGCCCCTAAAATGGCCATTTTTTTGTGGCCCTAGGCCATGTCTTCATGTGTCTCTTGCCATGGCCGGCCCTGGCGCAATGATATATTAACTTATAAAATAATTTATTATTAAAAATGGAAAATAAAAAAGCCAAAATTTTGTGAAAAACTAGTTTTTTCATAACTTAACTTAAGAAAAAACTAGTTTTTAAACACTAAGCCTAACTAATAAGATGGATGAACAATGCTAAAAACTAGTTTTTCCATAACATTTTGAGAAAACTAGTTTTTCACAAGACCTACTCAATAAAAAAATAAAATAAATAATTATAAATATAAATATAATAAATATATCAAATTTAATTAATAAAATATTAACGTATACCTAAATACAATATCTTCACATAATATTACTAAAAATCATGACTCTCAAACCAAAGACGACATTTCAAATACTAATCTATTATATAATAGCTGAAGTCATTTTGACACCCTTTCTATTTGTCTTCCCGCTCATTTTGCTCATCTATATATGGAAACTTGGAATTAATATTACTGTCAATTAACAGCCAATTAACCGCTGTAAAAAGGATTTATAATTCTGGTAACTCCCATTAAATATGGAATTTTTTTTCAAATGATACATTTTTACTTTTTTAATTCCCAAAATGACTTACTGTTCAATGTTTTGCCCAAACTGTCCCTTTTTTTTTAAACTCGCTACACCGTGTAGCGAGTTTGACTTGGGATGGTCAAACTTGCTACACCGTGTAGCGAGTTCCATGTAATTATGGTTTGACAGTTGGTCATTAATTAGAGCAATTAATTAAGCATAACTCGCTACACCGTGTAGCGAGTTTGACCTGCCCAAGTCAAACTCGCTACACGGTGTAGCGAGTTTCTCTTTAATAAATGCCCCATCTGAGTTTTTCAGATTCATTTATCTTCCTCTCTTCCTCTCCTTCCTCGTTCATTCATTCTCTCTCTCGTATCATCTTAGCAACCCTTACTCAATCTTCTCAATCCAAATTCTATTAAACCCAAAAAAATGGATCCTAACAAGCAGCGTTTTTTTTTTTTCGAGGTGAAGGCTTCTCTTCATCGCGTGTTATTCCTGGTCCCGCCGGTGCCGTAGATTTCGCCATGCACCAGAGAAATCTCGACCGTGAGAACTTATCTTCACAACAAACACCGATCGCAACCCAAGAATATATACGGAGAGCGATTGAAGATCCGGTGAAGGATGAAGCTTTCCAAGATGGTCCTTGGCTCTCTGCAATGGAATTTCTAACTAAAGCCGGTACATATTATCCGTTGAGCTCTATCAAGAAGAAATGCCACACTATTGACAGGGTGGATCAGGTATAATATCAAGATTAATTATAGTTAAATGTGTGTAAATTTGATTGATTTTTTTACATTTATGTTTGTTCTATTAGGTTGTTGCTGTTATCAAGTCCTGCACACGAAATGAGTTTGGTGATCTCTGGGTGACTTTAAAGGTTAGGATATGAGCTTAGTATGCTTTCTATGATGGGTGAAATGTGTTTTGAGTTACTAACTGGGATAAAATTATTAGGATCCTACGGATACCATAGAATCTTCCATTCATCATAAAGTGACTGAGAGTGAATTTGGAAAAGATATATCTGTCGGTTCTGTTCTGATACTTCAGAAGGTATGATATATTAATTAGTGAATTTGGAATCATCATTAATACTTTCATCTAATTGTTTGTTTTGAAATATTTAGGTTGTTGTTTGGCACCCCATCCCATCACGATCAGCACGTTACCTTAACATCACACTCCCTAATGTGTTTAAGGTACATATTTTTTATTTTTTGCTGAATTGTTGGAATCATATAGTAAATAATGTTCAATTCATTTGTTTTGCAGATATTTTCTAAGAATGATGAAGTTAATCTGGCTGAATTCTAAGCTCATTTTGTTTACTTGAATTTTCTAAATGTTTAAATTAATTAATGTAAGATTTCCAACGTGGTCGGGATGTGGTCACTAACTTGATTATATTTATTTTGATGTTATTTTAGTTTTTAAAAATTATTTGGTACATTTTGTATTTGGTTTTGTTGCAATTTTCCTGTCATCATTATTTTTAAATCATGTTAAAAAAAATTGACGTTCGTACGAAGATATTTTGAGCAATAATTTGAAGTTAATTTAATTATCCAAATTAAAATTTAAAAGTTGTTATTGATACATCATTATATGTACTACAAGTAACAATTTTTAGATATTCATTATGATAACTAAATTAACCTATATTTATTGCTCAAAATACCTTCGCGAACGAAAAAAAATGGAAATAAGAAATGTTGAATAGAAGAAAATTATTGGAGGGACAATCTCTGGCTTAAACTCGCTACACCGTGTAGCGAGGTTCATTAAAGTTGAAATCGCTACACAGTGTAGCGAGTTTAATTCAACTTTAATGAAACTCGCTACACAGTGTAGCGAGTTTAAGTCAGAGAAGATACTTTTCAGCTACAAAGTTCAGTTTTCAGCCTATATACTAAGTAATACTTCAAGAGTAATCCTCACAAACCATTTTATCTCAATTAATTAATCAAGTTTGGGGATATTTTAATCATAAGATCTTAATTTGTATTATCATTTTTTTTATTTGAATAATTAATAATGTAAGAATCATTTTATCAACTCATGTTAATCCAGATAAAATTTATTAATGGGTTCGAATTGTATTATCTTTGTATCTAATTAAACTATCATAAAAATGATTTACAATCATCTCAACAATAAAACATTAATTATATTCACTTTGATTAAACTATGATAATATGATGGATTTTAATTAATATTCTAAGAACTAATGTCATTACATTTTATAATTTGTTAATGATAGCATTTTTATTTTGTATCAATTAATATTTCTAGAAATTTATGTGTATAAACATATTTTCAAAATTTTAATTTAAGTTTTCATAAATTCATGCATCTAAACAAAAAAATAATCTCCATCCAATACAACTATAATTACTATTATTATTATTTATTTATTTTTGTAAGGTTTAATTTTCTTCTATTTTTTCTCCAATCATGCTAAAACAATTTAATTATTTATATGCAAAATATAAAATGCATCATATATATTTATTAAGGAATTAATAAATGATGTCATCAAAAAAATAAAAATAAAATCCTAAATTGCAAGTAACTAATAAACATTAATTATTATCTCAAAATTTTGGATTGGGACACAAATTAGTAACATATTTGAGACTAATTTGTGTAAATTTTTACAATGTCATAAAAAAATAAAAAAATCCTAAATTGTAAGTAAATAAATAATAAAATCGAAGCTAAAATTTAACACAATACAAAAATTTTAACTTACAATTAAGAAAAAGGCTGAATTTTCACTTGGAAAAATCAGTTGGCTGTTTCTTCTTCTTCTTCTTCTTCTTCTTCTTCTTCTTCTTCTTCTTCTTCTTCTTCTTCTTCTTCCTTGGGCGGCGGCTATGGAGTAAGGTTTTTTTTTTTTGTTTGATTGAAGACGTAAACCGGAAGGAAAAAGTGTTTTAAATAACTCACTACACCGTGTAGCGAGTTTGACTTGGGCAGGTCAAACTCGCTACACGGTGTAGTGAGTTATGCTTAATTAATTGCCCTAATTAATGACCAACTGCCAAACCCTAATTACATGGAATTCGCTACACGGTGTAGCGAGTTTGACCTGTCCAAGTCAAACTCGCTACACGGTGTAGCGAGTTTAAAAAAATGGGACAGTTTGGGCAAAATTTTGAACAGTAAGTCATTTTTTAAATTAAAAAAGTAAAAATATATTATTTGAGAAAAAATTAATTAAATATGGCAAGAGTAGATTTTGGGAGAAACAAGTTTCTCCCTAACATTATAAAAAGTCTTGTTTTTAAACAAAACTTTTTATAATGTCAGGGAGAAACTAGTTTTCTCATAACATTGAAAGGACTTTTTATAACATTTGGAAGAAACTAGTTTTCTCATGACATTGAAAGGAGAAATTAGTTTCCCCAAATATAATAAAAAATTTGCTTAGTATTATGTTATATAATAAATAAAATGAATATTTTTTAAATATATTTACAAAACTGTTATATGACTATTAAAATAGTCAGTTTAGATACTATAATAGCAAGTTTGGACAATAAAATACAAAGTATGAAAATTAAACTATCAAAACTCAAAATATTCAGTTTGGATGCAATAATACCCAGTTTAGATATTATAATACATAATTACGATACTATAATAGCAACTCTAGCTAATGAATCAATTATTATTTTAATATATTTACAGAGCTGATATAAGACTCTTAAAATAGTCAGTTTAGATAATATAATAGCAAGTTTGACTAATAAAATGCCAAGTACAAATATTAAACTATCAAAACTCACAATATTCAGTATAGATACTAAAACACCAAGTTTAGAAAATATAATAACAAGTTGAACTAATAAAATGCCAAGTACGGATATTAAATTATCAAAACTCACAATATTCAGTATAGATACTAAAACACCAAGTTTAGATAATATAATAGCGAGTTTAACTAATAAAAAGACTAGTCAGCTTAAATATTATAAATATTCATAATACCCATTTAAATACTATAATACCTAGTTTGTAACTTAAAGTAGCAAGTTAGAACGGTAAAATATCAAGTTTGGCTAATGAAACTGATTTCCCCAAAACATACTCCTATTAAAACAATATTGGAAAAAATTAGTTTCTCACTAAATTATAGAAAGTCCATCTTTTTTTATTTGCTAGCATTTAGTGAACATTTAGAAAAAGTTTAGAAACAAGACTTTTTATAATTTTTGGAGAAACTAATTTTTCCAAAATAACAAAACAAGATTTTTTTATAAAGTTTGTGGGAAACTTAAAAACAAGACTTTTATAATGTTTGGGGGAAACAAGTTTCCCCCAAAATTTTCTGATATGGCAAAACACATTAATTGATGAAAACATGAAAATATAAACTGTACACATCTCTTGTTTCCCCCAAAATTTTCTGATATGGCAAAACACATTAATTGATGAAAACATGAAAATATAAACTATACACATCCTTTTGATTGTACAACACATTAATTAACTACCATTATATTAATTGGGTTCTCAAAAGACTTTTGGATTCCATTCTCTATAATGATGCAAGTAATAATTACAGACCTAATATGTACATATAACTATTGACTAATAATTTGAATACAAATAATTTGTATACAGCTCCCCTTGATAAAGGTCCAGGCCTCGGAAGAGTCACAGCCTTAAGCATTTATTATAAACTTTCTGGAAAACAAATACTCCCTCCGTCCCACTTCAAGAGTCCTAGTTTCCCTTTTGATCTGTTCCAGACTAAGATTCTCATTCCATAAATGGCAAATTTTGAACAATGTTTCGGATATTTATACCCTTATAATGTAAATATATTTACAAAAAAACCATTCATTATGCCCTTATAATGTTAACATATTTACAAAAAAAATCAATTAAAAAGAGATTTTATCATAAATATTTTAACTTTTACATTCTCTCTCCTCTAATCTTGTACCCACTTGCAATTCTTTATTCATTTTTTAAAAAAAAATCTTAACAAGCATGAAATACTACCCTAAAAACCTTAAAGTGGGACGGAGGGAGTAGTTTTAAGTCATTCATCAGAAAGTAAATAGTTGAAGTCATTCATCAGGCCTCGAAAGAGTCACAACATTAAGCATTATTATAAACTTTCTGGAAAACAAATAAATAAACATTATTATATATTACCAAAATAAACATTCATCAGACAGTAAAAAATAACTAATCAAATATGAAGGAAATCAAATTATATTCTAAAATGGCAGATATATATGAAGGGGTGGACTGGTTTAGTATAAAACCTCCATTCAACTACATTCTTTAAAAAATTTCCTTCTTTCCTAAACATTCTGCTCTTATTAAATAAACACAGAATGACAACTAATACCCTGTTTCGTGACCTGAAAAAAGGAAGATTGGACTGGACTGTTAAGGCCATGGTTGCAGATAAACGGGATGTTACATTTGACACCAATTTGAAGTTACCCACATCAGTTGCATTCGTGCTTGTGGACTCGGATGTAAATTCTTTTCGAGCCAATGCGTTTTTTCATTTGCTCGAATTTTTTAATATTATGTATGTCTTTACTAATTAATAATTTTATGTACTTTTTTTAGGGAGTAAGAATACAAGCTACAATTCCAAACTCTTTTATAAGAAAGTTTAACGAAAAGCTTGCTGAGCAAGGGTTGTACTATATTTCCAATTTTCTTGTAGTAGATAATCGAGGCAAGTACAAGATAGTAGCACATACGTTCAAGCTGGTTTTTATATACTTGACTATTGTCATACCAGTGGGTGGAAAAAAATTCCCTAGGAAAAATCTATTTCGCTTAATTACATTTTCGGATGTTTATTCTATTCAAAACCCTGTAAATTTAGAACGCATAGGTAATTAACAATACTTACATAATTTTGTTATTTTAAATTTTCATTCACATAAACACATAAAAATACATATTCAAAAACTCCTAAGAAGTAATATAGTATCTATACACACATAATAGTACACAAAATAGTACATACACACATAATATTACATACACTCATAATAGTACACATTCTAATTCAGATGTTATTGTCAAATTGGTTGGAAAGAGACTACTTAGATATCAATCTGGTGGCAAATTTGTGGAAATTAAGTTTGAAGAAATAAGGTATTTCCTTATTTTTTTTAAAAAAAATATTAGTTATTACAAATTAGGATTATGTGATCAATTTTTTTCATGTTTATACAATATCCAATTCGTAACATTTAAAATCTAACTGTGCATGGTTGATTTTTCGACTTATTATTATTTATAACATGTTATTTTCTTAATAATTCGACTTTATATTAGATCTGACGAAAAACACATATAGACATAAAGAAGAACACTGTCATGTTGTGGATTTCAAGGAATGCTGGAAGTGATTCGCCATTTGCTGATGCGTAGCACCCTTGGCCCTTAAGCCTAAGACATAGGTGTCTATGGGGGACTTTAGATACTCTGTCCCGTCGAACATTTCCATTTTCGGCATTCTGGATTTCGGGGGAAGGGGCACTACATTGCTCGGATCTGTAGGCATGTGTAAATCTTTTCTAGAGTTGACAATGTTTCCTTGCATCTCCTTTACTTGCTCGACTAAACAGGCTACAAGGGGATCATTTGGCGGGGTTAGATTGCCGGTCCCCGGGGTGAAACCCAAGGATGGAGGGGTATTAGTTGACGGGATCACCGCTCGGGAATCTTGAGGAGACAAGTGGGTGTATATATGCCTATAACCTTGATTGCCGAAGCCTGAGCCAGGAACACAAGTGTTCGGACCACATTGGACCGTGTTTGGGAATTGAGGAAATATTTCTTTGGTCCCCAAGGAGAAGGATAGGAGGCGGAAAATTTGAAACATCCGAATATCCGTTCAGATTGCTTGCTTCTGGCTGGCACTGGGCTTCAAACTATAGTTTTGAGGCTCATAGGAAGGCAAAGGATTAAACCCTGGTGGATACTAAAGGGTTTTAGGATCTGAGGGAGTAGGCAAAAGTACGTTGGTGGTATTGAATCTGAGGGGCTGGGCCAGGAAGCTGGCTGTACTGAGGTTAGGAAGTTGGAGTTGTTTGATTAGTGTTTATATGAAGCCCTAGGCGAGAATTGCTTTGTATCATCGGATTTCCGTAGTTTGATGGAGGAGGGACTTGTCAGTAATTCTGAGAGGCCGAGTGAGCTGGCATATCCTCGTCTTCTATTAGAACAAAGGTCCTATTTGATTGGGGGACTACTACTGTCCCACGACGGCGCATTGTATCCACAATCCAGGCCTGTTGCTCCTCTTGGAGCTTTTTAAAAGCCTCAAAGGCTTGTAAGAATTCCTCCACTGTCTGGAGATTTCCTGCGGGTGGGGTTCCATTCCCGTCACTGTTATCGGTTGACCCTGCCATCTGAGTGTATTGAACTGTTCGAACTGAAGAAACCAAATAACTGTCTGATTTTGTAACCTCGATGCTGAAGAGATGGCAACCCAGGATCCTTAACCACTCTCGGTTTGCAATGTTGGTGGAAGGTACTATTTAGACTCAGGAGGGTGCTTGGCTAAAGGCTGAGGCTCGTACGACATGCAGTTGTTATCTTATTAACTGTTCAAGTTTACTTAAAACATATCTTCTCAGAATCCTAAATGGTTGGAAAAGATTGCTCTTCTTTTTCACAAATACTCTAGATCCTGAGTCAGTGGAATCCATCACTACGTCTATAGGCCCCCCATTTTTCACCTATATTTTTTCTTCCAAGGGTGGATAAACCTGAACGAAGGTCCTATAGGGCAAGCGAATTCTACCAACCAAAAAGGGAAACGACCTTAAGGACCGAGCCTGTCATATGTGTTTCAATGCGCATGCCATGCGAATTGCGATCGAAGCCAAAATCTTTAAGTCAAGATCGGGTCAAAGTTGGCATGACCTTTCTTTATCTTCCTTTCGCAAGGGATCTTTGACTTTCTAATTTGACTAGGTCGTAATTGTCATGGGTTGTGCATTAAAGGCTCGACGACATGGTGTCACATTGAGCGTTGAAATATCTAATATAGGTCAATGTCTAAGTCAACACTAGAAATCAAGATCGGGTCAACATATAACCCTATCGAGCTTGCTTTCGCAAGGGACCTTGACTTTTAGGTTTTGACTCAGAAGATGACCAATATGGGATATACATTTAGGCTTTATGACATGTACTAGGCTAAAAACCAACCAAGTCTCGGACAAAGTGTGACGCAAATAGTGCATGGCTGACACTGGCGAGGATGGGTTGTTTGGAATGATCCCATGTGTGAAAGAGAGGCATAGGAACACCTTCGAGCTGCAACTGAGACCATCCCGGGTTCAGGGTTGTAGTGTGCAAGTGTACATATGGTAAGGGTGCGCGTAGTGTGCGGTAACTAAATTCCCTTTTGAGTCAAAATAGAAATTTGCAAAATGTGTTTTAAATACATGAATATGTGCACGAACATTTCATGAGTAAAAAAGATGCTCAAAACATTTTATAAACAAGGTTAAAGCGAGAGCATTTTATGGGTAAAATATGCGCAACAAAAAGAGACATTTCAAATAGCAAGATGTATACGAAGCGCATATATTTTTTTTTAAGGAAGAAGCAAAGAAAAGTAACACACAAACACAATAGTTTTAAAACATTTTCAAAACTCACATGTGTTCGAGAATCAGATCGGATAATTTCAGTTGGCGACTCTACTGGGGACATCCTTGTTTTAAAACTTCTTTTAAAGTTTTTTAAATATTGTGAGGGTCAAACTTTCATTTCAGATCGGGTAAATGAAAGTTTGACCCCCACAATATTTAAAAAACTTTAAAAGAAGTTTTAAAACAAGGATGTCCCCAGTAAAGTCACCAACTGAAATTATCCGATCTGATGCTCGAACGCATGTAAGATTTTGAGTCCGAAGGTCATGTTATGCCTCGTGAAGAGATTTTAGTGCTTACCCGAAATGCCTAAAATCTATGAGTCTTTCTATCCTTTCTTTGAAAATTGTGTGTGTGTGTGTAATATCAAATGGTTTTATAACTAAAAGAAAGAAAGGAAAACGGTGCAGATTTTAGAAAGCAGTTTGTATTGATAAAAAGGAGGTTAAAATAAATCTGAAACTGGAAAACTGGAAAAAACTAAACAAATGTCATAGCTTACAAACGGATCCGTACGAATCAATGCTCCTTTACAAGCAGGTCCGTACGGATCTCTATGTGTAGTATGCTGTTTTTGTGTTTTATCAGTTAATTTCTGATGTTCATAGGATTAGGACTGAAAATAGCAAAGTTGACAGCTCCTGTAACTGTCCAGAAAATTAACATGAAACATGGAAAAGTCAAACATCCAATCCCAAGGTTGTCATCCCCAAGCCCTAGAGATAGTACATCAATGGTGATTTTTTGAACTTTTCTTGAGAGAAAACAATGAAAATTGTTTGTTTGAAGTAGAGAAGTGAGAGATATTTTGAAGATAAACTTGAACATTAGTCACATTTAAGGGAGAAAATGGAAAAGAATTAAGGTTACATCAACATTGTAACTTTAATCCCTAGAACCACATATTTAATATGAGTGATAAGTTCATTCGTGGATATTAGGGTTACCTGTATTATAGTAACTTCAAAGACAGTAGATCAAAAGATGATATAGGAAATGAAGACATTTGAAAGTAAATAAAGAAAAGGCAATGCTTGAAATGATTATAAACAAACCACTATTTCCATTAGGCTTCTATTCTTAAGCACATTGTGCATGGAAAGCCTTTTAGGATTATTTAGTTGGTTTGGATCTACAATGTGTAAGAACAAGTAAAAGACTAAATTGTAAATGATAGATTTAACAACAATGATTTATAAATGGATTAAAGACTTGAAAATGAGAGATTGGGGTGTTATTAGGGTTTGGAAGGAGATCTCACCAATGTTGTTTCTTTCTATCTTCCTAATGCTTGATTTGTTGGAAAAGTGTTTAGTTTATTAAGGTGATAAGAAGGAGAGAAAATTATGTCCTCACTCTAGCAGAACCTCCCCTAATACTCTCAAATATTACTCTTCACTTTTGTCCCTAATGAAGGAACAAGGGGCTGTATTTATAGATTTCTGGAAGTGCAAGGTGGTACATACAGATTTGCCTTGACATTTGTAAAGTGATCCGTCCGGATTAGGGCGTGAGTCAGCATGTTTTTTACTTTTGTTATTCCTGCGAGGTCCTTCTGAGGTTTTTAATGTAAAAAAGGTCCTTTCTTGCCTCGCTTGGTCCATTTAATGATGGGAAAGTCACGAGACTTTGTGATTTTGGATAAGCGTACCCTCGGTGTCCTTTCCCGCATGCTCGAATGGAGGGCGGTCCAAATTGGGTTACTTACAGAGGTGCTCGATATATGATTCAGAACTATCAAGATGCAATGGTCATATGCAGTTGGATCAGGTATCCTAATCTTTTAATCACATCACATGTAATCCCAAGTGGTCCGAGATCGTTCGATTTATGCGGGCAAAAGGTTTGCAACCTGAAGATAGATCTTATATTATGTGTAGAATGTTTAAATCTAAGTTGGATGTTCTCATGGATGGCCTTCATTAGAAGAATTTTTTTGGTTCAATCAAAGCATGTACTTTTTAAGCTGCTTAAATTTAAGTTTTCTTGAAATTTTATTTAATTTATCAAATATAAATTGGTATATTTTTAAATTTTAAAATAATACTAAATTAATTATATTTTTTATTCATATATTTTTTGTAGTAATTTAACAATTGAGTGGCAAAAGCATGGATTATCACATGTTCACATCATCATTTGGCTGGAAAATGATGGAACTTATCCTACAGTAGACAGAATAGACAAAATCATTTCTGCAGAGATTTCAGACGAGTCTACTGATCCACATTACTATGCGATAGTGAAGGAGTTAATGTTGTATGGACATTGTGGCAAAGATCGACCCAACTCCCCGTACATGGTTGAGGGCCCCTGCAGTAAATATTTTCTCAAGAAGTTTTGTGAGAAAACGGTCATTGTCCAATTATGGAACTACCGAGCCTGCCTAAGTAGCGATGAGGATGGGTATGTTGTTTATAAGCGTCCTGACAATGGTCGAACAATAGTTGTGAAAGAAACATCTCTTGACAACAGGTATGTGGTTCCTCACAATCGTAAGTTGTTGATAAGACATAGGGCTCACATTAATGTTGAATGGTGCAATCAAGCTAAATCGATTGAATATCAGTGCAAGTATGTAAGTAAAGGTCAAGACAGAGTTACTGTGAAGTTTTGTCATAGTGTTGACGAGAGTGTCAAAAAAAAAATTGTTGATGTTGTACAAAATTACTTGGATTGTCGATATATATCACTTGTGAGGCTGCTTGGAGGTTGTTTGGCAATGATATCCATTATAGGAACCCTTCAGTTGAAAAATTGTCTTTCCATTTGGAAGGTGAACAAAACGTAGTATTTAATGATGACGATGAAATAGAAGTTGTCAAGCGTCCAACATCAAAAGAAAGTATGTTCACAACATGGATGGATGCAAACATGAAATATAAGGACGTGGCTGAACAATTGACTTATGTTGCGTTTCCAACAAAATTTGTTTGGAATAGCAAGGAAAGAAAGTGGCAGCCAAGGGCACGCCGTTTTAGAATAGGTCGCATTTTTTTGTTGCACATGGCCAAGGAGAATTATATTACCTACGAACTCTATTGAATTTTGTTTGAGGTCCAACTTCTTATGCGGATATAAGGACCGTTGATGGTCATGTGTATGGCTCTTTTAGAGATGCTTGCTATGTTATGTGATTGCTTGATGATGATAAGGAGTACATTGACTATATTATTGAAGCAAGCCATTAGGGATCTGGCCATTCATTGAGGAACTTATTTGTCACATTATTGATGTCTGGATCAATTTCTCGACCCGAGCATGTATGGGAAAGTTGATTAGATTATTTGTCCGATGATATCGTCTATATGTGTAGACGTATTTTAAATCATCAAGGTAAAAAATATTTTTACTTACTATTTATTTTATTTAATTTTTAATTTTAGAGGAATTTACAACTAATCTTTCTTCTATATATATATTTTTTTTTAAATTCATCAGGATTACAACTTAGTGCAGAAGAAATAAAGAACTTCAATTTGCTAGAAATTGTAAAGTTATTGCGCAATAGGGATAAAAGCCTTAAAGATTTCTCAACTATGCAATATCCTGATGATGATGATCTGTCAATTTTCAACAATCGTCTAATATTGGATGAATTGAATTATGACATAGATTTATTATATGATGAATGAAATAAGTTATTGAGATTGTGTACAGATGAGCAGAAACATGGTTTTGATACAATTATGAATAGTGTTGAGGACGGCAACGGAGGAGTTTATCTCCTATATGGTTCCGGTGGTACAGGTAAAACTTTTTTGTGGAGGATTCTTTCAGCTGCTTTGAGATCAAAAGGCGAAATTATTTTGAATGTGGCATCAAGTGGAATAGCATCTCTTTTACTAATTAAAGGTTGAACAGGTCATTCTAGATTCACCATCCCATTAGTTTTGTATGAGGATTCAACTTGCAGTATTAAACAGGGTAGCCCACTTGCTGAACTAATGGTAAGAACCAAGCTTATCATTTGGGACGAGGCACCAATGGTTCATAGACATTGTGTTTTAAACCCATGATAGAACTTTACGAGATATAATGTGGTTCAAGAATCCTGATAGCTTGAATCAACTGTTTGGGAGAAAAACTATTGTTTTGGGTAGATATTTTTTTCAAATCCTTCCGGTGATTCCCAAAGGTACAGGATAAGATATTGTGATGGCGACAATCAATTCATCGCATGTGAGGACCCCGACCCGGAACCTAACACGTGCCCCGAGCTGGAGCGTCCCCAAAAGAACTCAAACCACCTAAACTTTTAAAAACTTTGATTTAACTTGCACACTTAAACATTCTTAACAAAATCGTTATAAACTAACTCCATTCCTCTACACTTGGAGGAAGAGTTAAACAACTTTAAAAGTAACAACCTGTTTAGTTACAAAAGATTTCGGTTATAACGTAGAAACTAAGTTTTATATATACACAACTCCATAAAGGAATTATACCGAAATACAACTTTCTACACCAACCCATACATACCCCGACAATCCCAAAAGACCACTTCCAAACTCCTTTCCATCCTTACTTGGCCGGTCCGCCTGTCTCGGGATCTAAAAATATTAAAGGGAGAGGGGTGAGAATAAATCTCAGCAGGCTATTATGAATGCAGCAATATGCCAAGTAAGATACAACACATAACAAGTGCATATAACACATTGGAAAAGCTGTAAACACCTTACATTACCTCGGTTTGACTTTTCTCGTCTGAACCATAAGTCGTACAACAATGGAGATAAAACCCCACTCATTAGTGAACTGCTTAAGCATTATTCACTTCTTATAAGACCCATTTTTCAGGGAACCATATAAGATGCTAGCAACTCTGTAAGGCTTTTGGCTCAATACAGATGCTATAACCCCAGTCTGTGGCCACAGAAGGGGACAGTCATAGGTATAACGTAATCCGATCATATTAGGTCTCACTTTCCATAATTGATCGTATTATGCTATACCCCCAAACATCAGCTGATTAACACAAGTTCAAGCACATAATAGTTACTTGAAATGAAATCCACCCAAGGGAAAAGAAATATATCTACATGGTAAATCATACTCATGTACAAATCAATATCATAGTGTAACATATATTTTATACACCATTTATATCACAACCAAGGATATGAACTCAAGTAAGGCAACAAGGTATCATAAACCAACCCTACATAGTTAATACAATTTACCAAGTTGGAGTCACATTGGTTAAGTTGCCAAACAAGGCTGCCAAGCATTTTTCGAGCAATATTTAAAGTACTTCCACTATTCCATTTTAACCAAGTAAGACATCATTGTGTAGCTAAAGTATTCTACTTTAATCTAAGTTAAAGAGGGTTCATTTATCTCTTAGTTATATTAGGTTTCTAAGTCTTGGAAAAAGCTTCAAAGACTGCAGGAGTAGGCACGACTCGTGCTCTTAGTTATATTAGGTTTCTAAGTCTTGGAAAAAGCTTCAAAGACTGCAGCAGTAGGCACGACTCGTGCTCAATAGCATGACTCGTGTTAAACCCCTGCACGACTGCCCTAACCTTCACGACTCGTACCACGAGTGACCAAGGGTGGCATGACTCGTGCCCCTGGGCACGACTCGTGCCCTTACCCAAAATTCAGACATCAGTTACCAACATCAGCAACCCCAATTCCCAGTGACCAAAATCATGTTTCCTCTATTTCCAGATAAACCAAAATCAGTACTAACATCAACCATTCCACCCCTAACTATTTCATACCTCTTCCAAACCAATCCAACACTAACTAACATCATTTTAGTACTCAAAATATATACCAACCATTCCAAACAAATAAGATGAACCTAACCCTTTTACTACTTAGTTATTTCTCACATTTCACTATCACATTTCATGCCTAGCATCCTTACTTCACATTTACCATACTCTTTTACTTTTGATCAACTTCCATGAACCACAACCTGTGAGTACGCCAATCCAATTCGCAATCCCTTTTTAGGTGCATTTTAAATGATAAAATTGCACTAAGGGGCGTTTTGGTAAATTCTCGGTCCGTTCCGAGACTTTCGGAAACATTTTATAAGTTTCTCGCGAAGGAAGTATGTTTTAGTATTTTTCTCGGACAAAAGGACCTAAAAGGAATTAATCAGTTTGGACCTTTTGGGTATTAACCCGGAATGTTCCACAATCTGGTTTTGGCGCCAGAAACAGTTATGGGCGTTCCCAGTCGTGCGACAACTTGAGGCATGGAAAAGCGGAGCGTTGGGTCGTGCGACCAATTAACCCAATTTCCCAATTACGTTTAAATACCAGTTTGCTCTCATTTTGTCAACAACAACACACAGTTACACACACAGATAACAACTCGCAAATTCACTTTCTCTCTCTTTTCTCTCTCTATCCGCAGATACACAGAGGCCTCTCCCTGCGTCGTCTTCAACACAAATCCAAGCTCTCCCTCATCTCTGACCTAACCAAGCTTCTCCCTCACCGGACAACAACCCAACCTCAACCAAGCTTCTTCCTCACCGGAAAACAACCCAATCCCAACCTCCATCATCGGCAACCTTCTTCTTCCCCAACAACGACCACCTTCCCTAACCTAGCTCTCCTTCTCCGGCAAATTTAACCCACTTCAACCTTCCCAATTCACCAGAATCCTCCTCACCTCACCTCACCTAGCTCGCTTCTTCAAAATCAGTGAAAGGAATTGCCGTCCTCAACAGCACCCTTCTCCCTTCCTCCTTCTCCCTGAATCTCCCTAATCCAATCGCCATATCCCCTATTCCAGCCCTAAGCCGTCAACCACCACTACTCTACCAACGAATTCCAATCAATACCTTCAACAACGCCAAGCACGCCAACCGATTGCCTTTCCCCTGCTTCCAGAATCAATTCCATTCCAGAGCCCAAGCAAGCACGTACTGGGAACGGCAAAGCAATTCCGACCTGAACTCGTTC
This sequence comes from Adenophora triphylla var. japonica, assembly GCA_022495995.1. NCBI lineage: Eukaryota > Viridiplantae > Streptophyta > Magnoliopsida > Asterales > Campanulaceae > Adenophora > Adenophora triphylla. The sequence continues at coordinate 973,838 of JAFEMH010000027.1, forward strand.
TGTTCCGAAGCCGATTTGAAGATCCTTAAATCTAACTTGGTTTAAGGAACGTGGACTACGAGGGTAACGATTTCCCTCACCTCTATCTCGCATTTACTGTTTACTTGTTTCATTGCAATTGACATTCCCCGGACTTGATAATTAGACTCTATCCGTCCCCAATTATCAAGTCCCAACTGCCGATCTCTCTGTTTAATTAACTTTGCTTGGTATTGTTGATATTAATAATGTGATTTTGTGGGATTTGTTGTTTATTGGCCAAGGGAGTGTGGATCTCCCTATATCCACATCCCCTTGGTCAATCTATCATGAATTTGTTGGTTTCTGAGTTGTATTGATATTGTGTTGGGATTTGATTTACTTTCTGTTGGATCTGTGCTCACATTGTAAGGTTCCTGCAGACGGTTAACTCGTGTCACGCGACACAATTGGACAGTTGGAGTCCTGTGTTACGCGACACAAGTAGCCCTCTGCAGAGACCACATTTCAGTTGTAAGTTCTGTTGGTCCTCGATGTAAAGTGGGACGTAGCCTCCCATGGAAAATGGCTTACAAATTGTAATCCCCCTTGTTGATTAATAAAACAAAGCACTGATTTGCATTTTAATACGTACCTTGTCATACACACTTTGCACACACATTTGATTGAATTGAATGTTGAACATTGAAAGACTCGTCTACGGATGAGGCGTGTTGGGTGAACTCTCGGTTCTTCCCAACACGTAACTTGACTCCCGAACCCATTTTCTCTAAACAAAAAGGTTTTCAATGTTTCCTCTAAAAACGGCGTGGCGACTCCTTTTTATTTTTTCGGCGAGCGCACATTCAGTGGCGACTCTACTGGGGATATGAAACTTGATTTTCAAAAGTGGGTCAAACTTTCGTTATTGTTCAACGTTCATTACATTCATTTGTGTGTGCTTGGTTGTATGACATTATATGTGTGTAAATGTATTAATTGCTTTGTTTTATTCCCTTCCCTCCTTGTATCCCTCTTTTGTGTGCTGTTGCTGGGGCTTGTTGATATTGTTTGTGCTTGGAGGCTGGGGCTGGTTATGCTGCTGTTTTGAATTCTGGGAATGGGACTCCTTCTGTCACGCGACAGATAGTGCCCTCCATATCCTGTGTCACGTGACAGAAGGTGGCCACTTTGCAGGATTTGATTTCCATTGTGCAGGTTGTGATTGTGGGCAATCCCCATGATCAAATCTATGATCATTGATTATTGTACTCTGTGGGTGTGGGTATGTGTTTTATTTTCCGTTATAACCCTCTTTTCAAATAAAAAAAATAATAAAAAAATATAATAAAAAAATAATAAAAAAAATATAAAAAAATCATCATTTTCATAAATAAAGGAAGATAGCCATCCCGCACACTACATCACGTAGATCTAGAACCCTCGGGTGCGATTGACGGCATCGCGGACGGCCATGAAATTCGCCTACGCTTGAGCGCCTAATGTCAAACCCATTCCCCTAGTGCGTTATAGGTGGCGCCACACATTTAAACCTCACCCAAAACGGTTGGTTTTTGACACGCCATTTTTCAAATACACTAAAATGAATTGTTTCAAAATTCTTAATAGACTTTCGTACCTTCCCCAAAACCCTAGCACGTGTGGGCATGTTGCCAACGCAACATGGTTTCACGAAAGGACATGTCGTTCCCACGGCATGTTCTAACGAGAGATCATGTCGCTTTGACAACATGCACCGACGAGAGGTCATGCCGGATTTTTCCTTGAATTTCTTCAGGAATACCCGTTATGCTGCCCAAATTTCTCCAGAAATTGGGGCTGCTCGTTCGTCCCATAAATGCTTTGGTTTTGTTTAGGTATTATCGCCTGTTATTAATTTTGAACCAATACGTTTGGTGTATTTTTTGGATGATGTGTCCCTAGGGTTCCCCCGAGGTCTAGATTGCGTGAAATAAAGGATTAGCCTTTTCCAACTGTCTCTAGGACTTAAAACACCTATTTCTACTTGAAGATTAATAAAGTGTTGCACGAGTCCGTCTCCTTTCCCGCTCTTCCCTCTCCCGTACCATCTCAAAATTCTATATCCTTCACCTTATACATGCTCTCACGCTCTTTCCTCTGCAAGGCTACGGCAAGTTGGGTGTGCGCTCTCGTTCCCGGCGCTCATTGGTCCATATTCCCGATGCGGAAGCAGCTCAAGTGCCCGAGCGGTCGTCCATCTGATTCGAAATTCAAAATGCTCGGTGCAGAGAAGATTATGGCCCACCAATCTGGAAGTTCATATCCCATGGGTCAGCAGCAGAGTGCAAATGGTGTGTCCATCGAAAAGTGACGAGCTACCCTTGAAGCTGTCTTTCCTCGCGAGCGGGAGGCCCGGTTACTTGCCCAGATGGTAAAGCTAAGGAGGACGACCTATGAATGACAAGGGATCGAGAAGGGTCCTCATCCCACAAATGGCAACAACGCTCTTCCTTCCATCTGAAGTTGATGCAGTCGATCAGTCCTCGTAGGTTCTAGAATGTCCGCTGTCGGACATGAGTCTGTCGAGTCCAAGTTGGACCAGTTTTTGCTTTGCAGTGATAAAATCTTTGTTTCTCTTCTTGCTAGACTCGAGACATTACTTGCACACATGCGTTACACTCAATTGAAATGGTCTTATTCCAAATGATCACTTGTGCTGCTCACCGACCAATGCTTTGAAATGGCTAATGTTTAAATTGATCGGAGTGAGAAAACTGACTGATATCCTTCTCAAATTGCATCCCATATGCTCACACCTCTTTCATAATCTCGTTGTTTGATGAATTTGCATAGATCTTCCTCAAAGTAAGCTTAAGGAAGCAATGAAGACTCAATCTCGTTCGGATCATCCGGTAAGGACTGCGGTTGAAACCTCTCACCCTTAGGAAAACCATTACCTCACCCTCACTAAATAATACCCCTTGAGTTCAAGATCGACATGTTTTGAAACCCATTTAGCCATCGCCAGAAGAAGAGGGACTATCCTTGAGACTCCCGTGAGTAAAAAGAAGCATCGACCGTCTCCAAGCTCAAGAACGACGGAAAGCAATGATCCATCCTGGGGACTAGCTGAAATGCTCCTCTCAAAGTCAAAATTGAAAAAAAAAGAGAGACAAAAATACAAAAAAACAGAAAAAAAAAAGAAAGAATAAGAAAAAAAGAAGAAAAGAAAGAGAGCTTAGTCCCTAGTGATCCTCTCAAAAGCAAAAGTCAAAGGATCCGGTCGTTACTCAGAAGGAGTCTCAGAGTGAATAAAGAGATAGCACGGATGTCCCTCACCATTACCTCAACCAATTTCGGCCATCCTCTCGATCTTAGAGTATATTCCCACTACCTTGACCAATCTCCAGCTGTCCTCTCGATTTTAGAGGACATTCCCATTACCCTTACCTTTGCCTTTAGCCAAAGCCAAGATTGACCTCTCATTCTTAGAGGCATTGAAGATGCAATCATGGATTCCCTCACCTTAGAAATCCCAAACACATCCCTGCAAGCCAACCTCTCATCTTTAGAGGTTCAGTCAGGAAAAGGCCTAGCCGACCTCTCATTTTAAGAGGTCATGATATCCTAAACCTAAATCACCCGAGGGCCGATCGAAACCCCGAGACCCAGTCACAGCTCCTACCGGATAACAGTTTCATTCCAATATCGTCAAGATCTAAAACAGGTTGTTGCTTAAAGAGAAGCCAAGCCCATCCCGGCTCAAAGAACCGTCAAGCGAAGATTGTGCAAAGTCCATCCGTTCGTTCGATGTTTTATGTGAGCATATTTCATTTCTCCTCTGCAAACACTTGCCGTGGACGTCCCACTGGGGCTTCACATCCGTGTCTCCCATCGACACTCTAAGAGGACACGTTCTTTCGATTCTCAAAATCCTCAAAAGTCCTCAGATCCTCGAATTTCAACGTTCATTCTTTTTATTCGGGATAAGCCCGAACTACGGCGACCTGAGCTCCTCCTATGGAGGGGAACGTAGGCAACCATAAATGGTTCAGTCGAAATCATAAACACATCTCAGAAAATCCGGTCTCCTCAAGGACCATGCCCATGCACTGTCTATCCCTCCGAGTTTGATTCTCGATATCAGTGGGCTTTCTCCTCAGGATTGATGAAAATATTTGCTCATATCGGCTTTGGTGGTTGAGTAACCCGAACATCAATAAAGGGTTTTAAGCAGCTTTGTGATCATTACGAATAAGACAAATTTTCAGGTGTCGCGACAAGTCTTCTCTTTCTACATCATAGGAAGATAGAGCTAAACACCGTGTCGGTCAGCAGGGGCTTTCATACACTCTTTCACACCTTGTGATGCTTATACTCTCCCAAAAGAGTTAAACCCAAAAGCGAGAGTGTCATACACATAACTCGGGATTCATTTCCCACCCTCGAAGGATGTGCCCCTGCGCGTAAAACATTTCCGAGTCTTGTCCAGCGACTGATTGACTGGGATTTGAAATGATGAGTTGCCTCTTTGGCCACAAGATGACTCTGCCTGCGATGAAGGTGCATGGAATTTCCTCAAGCTGGGGCTTTGGTTAAGGTATCCCTTCGGCTCTCCTTACCAGATTCCCTCCAGGTTTGCTTTGCACTGTCAATTGGGGCTTTGCCAAGCCAGGATCGTTCTCTGCACACCCTCTGCTGCTTGCTGTCTCAGACGCGCGATACACTTTGTTCTCATCAGCAACAACCAACCTACTGCAGCCAGTACTCCCGGGAGCGTCCCCGACTTGCCTAAGCTACACCATCACTTATACGTTTCCCCTATAACGGGAGAGGGTCCACCCCATTACAAACACTTTCATCCCATACATGATAGAGCAACTGATACAGACATATCTGCTCGTCAAGTCGTGCCAAATCCCTACTTCCTATTCTCCCCAGCTGAGATGGACTTGTGCAACAAAAGATTAATAATGCATAAGCAAAAGGTTAAATAAAATGAAAAGTGTCTAGAGTGTTGTGTCTCCCCCCGCAGAGTACAATAATCAGGTGATTGTAATGTGATCGTGAAGACTGCCCCTCAAATCACGATCTTGGACAGGGATTCCAAACCCCGCAGGTGGCAGATCCCGCCTCTATTATCTTCATAAGGCACAGAACTACGACCGGCTTGATTCCCTTTTTAAGGGATACATAGGAATCCTTTCTCCAAAGGTCCAGCCATCTGATCTCACCAACATCATCTGAAAGAGCTCCAACTGCCCAGTCTCCAAGCAATGATTGTCAAGAAAAGAGCTCCAGCTGCCCCAGTATCCAAGCAACAAGGCTCACCACTCTCGGCGACTTCAAAAGCCTATTCTGCATGATAAACCGAGACAAAGAGTCCGCATCTGTCAATCTCCCCAGCAAACGTCAACAAGTGGTAGCCTCAGCCCTCAAGCAATACTTGTCAAAAGAGAAGAGCCCCAGCTGCCCCCAGAATCCAGACATTAATGCTCACTGAACCTCGAAGACTGGCCCTCAGCCAAAGCTGAGACAAAGAAGCCGTACCTATGTTAGTCTCCCCAGCAGTGCGCAACGAGACAAGTGGCCCCAAAGCACCAAGAGGAACCTGCTCCCTGGCAAGCAAAGTTCCCAGATCAGTGGCCCCAAAGCACCAAGAGGAACCTGCTCCCTGGCAAGCAAAGTTCCAAAGATCAGTGGCCCCAAAGCACCAAGAGGAACCTGCTCCCAGGCAAGCAAAGTTCCCAGATCAGTGGCCCCAAAGCACCAAGAGGAACCTGCTCCCTGGCAAGCAAAGTTCCAAAGATCAGTAGCCTCGAGGCACAGACAAAAGCAGAGTCCCCGGCTTACCAAGAGAAGTCCAAGACACAAAAGGCAACAATCAACAAAAGAGCAGGAAAGAAGTAGCGTGAGACCCCCGGCAGCTACACTTATCCCCAGCAGAGCAGAAGCAGCAATGGTAGTCTAAGACCCTCCGGCAGCTACAGGTGAGCACAGCACAGGTATGAACGCATATTTCCTTCAAGCGTCAAATCATCATATCGCGTCTTTTTTAAAATCGGTTCGAGACACCATAGATCTCACAACATTTTCAAAAGCGGTTCGAGACGCCGTAGATCTCACTTCATTTTCAAAAGTGGTTCGAGACGCCGTAGATCTCACAACATTTTTCAAAAGTGGTTCGAGACACCGTAGGTCTCACTACATTTTCAAAAGTGGTTCTAGATGCCGTAGATCTCACAACATTTTCAAAAGCGGTTCGAGACGCCGTAGATCTCACAAAATTTTCAAAAAGTGGTTCGAGACGCCGTAGATCTCACAACATTTTCAAAAGCTGTTCGAGACGCCGTAGATCTCACTTCATTTTCAAAAGTGGTTCGAGACGCCGTAGATCTCACTTCATTTTCAAAAGTAGTTTGAGACGCCATAGATCTCACAACATTTTCAAAAGTGGTTCGAGACACCGTAGGTCTCACTTCATTTTCAAAAGTGGTTCGAGATGCCGTAGATCTCACAACATTTTCAAAAGCGGTTCGAGACGCCGTAGATCTCACTTCATTTTCAAAAGTGGTTCGAGACGCCGTAGATCTCACATCATTTTCAAAAAGTGGTTCGGGACGCCGCAGATCTCACTTCATTTTCAAAATTGGTTCGAGACACCGTAGATCTCACAACATTTTCAAATCGGTTCGAGACACCGTAGGTCTCACTTCATTTTCAAATTGGTTCAAGACACCGTAGGTCTCATGTCATTTTCAAATTGGTTCGAGACACCGTAGGTCTCACATCATTTTAAAAAGTGGTTCGAGACACCGTAGGTCTCACATCATTTTCAAAATCGGTCCGAGACACCGTAGGTCTCATGTCATTTTTGCTTCGGTTCGAGACGCCGTACGTTCTCACATGTTTCCGAACTACGATTTGGCTTGATTCCCTTTTTAAGGGATACGTAGGAATCCTTTCTCAGAAAGGTCCAGCCACCCGATTTCCCCAGTTCACCTTCTAGCCCGTCGCCTTATCCCCCTGCTGCTCATTGAGATTGGGTCCTTTTTATCGACAACCTCACTTCTTCCAAAAGTGACGTTGCCGAGGGGATCTGTGAGTACGCCAATCCAATTCGCAATCCCTTTTTAGGTGCATTTTAAATGATAAAATTGCACTAAGGGGCGTTTTGGTAAATTCCCGGTCCGTTTCGAGACTTCCGGATACATTTTATAAGTTTCTCGCGAAGGAAGTATGTTTTAGTATTTTTCCCGGACAAAAGGACCTAAAAGGAATTAATCAGTTTGGACCTTTTGGGTATTAACCCGGAATGTTCCAGAATCTGGTTTTGGCGCCAGAAACAGTTACAGGCATTCCCAGTCGTGCGACAACTTGAGGCATGGAAAAGAGGAGCGTTGGGTCGTGCGACCAATTAACCCAATTTCCCAATTACGTTTAAATACCAGTTTGCTCTCATTTTGTCAACAACAACACACAGTTACACACACAGATAACAACTCACAAATTCACTTTCTCTCTCTTTTCTCTCTCTATCCGCAGATACACAGAGGCCTCTCCCTGCGTCGTCTTCAACACCAATCCAAGCTCTCCCTCATCTCCGACCTAACCAAGCTTCTCCCTCACCGGACAACAACCCAACCTCAACCAAGCTTCTTCCTCACCGGAAAACAACCCAATCCCAACCTCCATCACCGGCAACCTTCTTCTTCCCCAACAACGACCACCTTCCCTAACCTAGCTCTCCTTCTCCGGCAAATTCAAACCACTTCAACCTTCCCAATTCACCGGAATCCTCCTCACCTCACCTAGCTCGCTTCTTCAAAATCAGTGAAAGGAATTGCCGTCCTCAACAGCACCCTTCTCCCTTCCTCCTTCTCCCTGAATCTCCCTAAACCAATCGCCATATCCCCTATTCCAGTCCTAAGCCGTCAACCACTACTACTCTACCAACGAATTTCGATCAATACCTTCAACAACGCCAAGCACGCCAACCGAATTCCTTTCCCCTGCTTCCAGAATCAATTCCATTACAGAGCCCAAGCAAGCACGTACTGGGAACGGCAAAGCAATTCCGACCTGAACTCGTTCTGTTCCGAAGCCGATTTGAAGATCCTTAAATCTAACTTGGTTTAAGGAACGTGGACTACGAGGGTAACGATTTCCCTCACCTCTATCTCGCATTTACTGTTTACTTGTTTCATTGCAATTGACATTCCCCGGACTTGATAATTAGACTCTATCCGTCCCCAATTATCAAGTCCCAACTGCCGATCTCTCTGTTTAATTAACTTTGCTTGGTATTGTTGATATTAATAATGTGATTTTGTGGGATTTGTTGTTTATTGGCCAAGGGAGTGTGGATCTCCCTATATCCACATCCCCTTGGTCAATCTATCATGAATTTGTTGGTTTCTGAGTTGTATTGATATTGATATTGTGTTGGGATTTGATTTACTTTCTGTTGGATCTGTGCTCACATTGTAAGGTTCCTGCAGACGGTTAACTCGTGTCACGCGACACAATTGGACAGTTGGAGTCCTGTGTCACGCGACACAAGTAGCCCTCTGCAGAGACCACATTTCAGTTGTAAGTTCTGTTGGTCCTCGATGTAAAGTGGGACGTAGCCTCCCATGGCAAATGGCTTACAAATTGTAATCCCCCTTGTTGATTAATAAAACAAAGCACTGATTTGCATTTAATACATACCTTGTCATACACACTTTGCACACACATTTGAATGAATTGAATGTTGAACATTGAAAGACTCGTCTACGGACGAGGCGTGTTGGGTGAACTCTCGGTTCTTCCCAACACGTAACTTGACCCCCGAACCCATTTTCTCTAAACAAAAAGGTTTTCAATGTTTCCTCTAAAAACGGCGTGGCGACTCCTTTTTATTTTTTCAGCGAGCGTACATTCACAACCCTATATTTAAATCATTAATCAATTCTCAACTCCAAGAAAGTGTTTTAATATACCAAACAACCATTTTAACAAACAATACCAACATCAGATATTTCATGAGCAAGTATTTGAAGGGAAGTCATAATAACTCACCTTAACAATATGAGATGAAACAACGATTTTTCTAGCTTGATGCGCTCCCCTCGTTGCCCCGAACAAGAATATACCAATGGATCGTAAAATGGAGAGGGATTGGAATTGTTATGAATTTTGGGGAGAGAAGGTCTAAGGATGAGCTTCCATGGATATTTTCATTGAGGAGGTTAAAGGAATGAGATGGGGGAAGTATGGGGACGTTGACTAAAGGAGGTGATGGAAAAAGTGAGAGACATGGCCTTATTTGACTAACATAAATGAAATCTTTCCGTTTTACTCAATTAAGTCCCCCAAGGTTTAAGGAATGCCACTAACACTTCTACTTCTCTCTTTTACACAAAGACACCCTAACCACTCATATTTTATTTATTTTCAATTACTATAACTTCAATAAAATGCTTTAACTTATTTCCATTTAAATCCTAAGGCTTTAAAATTATTTCACAACCATCCTAACCTTCCATAAAAATCAAGAAAATAAAATAAGCACCTAAGGTCAACAATTAACATAAAATGCATATAATGGGATGCTAAAATAGTGCCTAGGTTTAGGGTCGTTACACTCACTCCCCCTTAAAGAAAATTTGCCCCGAATTTTAAAAAGACTTACTTGCACGTTCAAACAACCAAGGATATTTCTCTCTCATCTCCGACTCTAGCTCCCACGTTGCTTCCTCAATGGTATGATTCTTCCATAGGATCTTCACTACCGGAATGCTCTTAGTCCTCAATTCCTTAACTTGAAACTCCAAGACTCTCAATGGTTCTTCAACATATGACATATCCGCTTGAATCTCGTCGGGAGGAGAACTCAATATATGGGAGGGATCATGACAATACTTCCTCAACATAGAAACATGAAACACATCATGAAGCAAAGAAAATGATGGAGGTAACGCTAACCGGTAAGCCAAATCCCCAATCTTTTCTAAAATCTCAAACGGACCAACAAACCTCGGAGCCAATTTACCCTTATTACCAAATCTTTTAATTCCCGTCCTCGGAGAGACCTTCAAAAACACGAAGTCACCAACCTGAAAAGATAAGTCTCGTCTTCTATTATCGGCGTAACTTTTCTGTCTACTCTGAGCTGTCTTCAATCTGTTACGAATCACCTTAATTTTCTCCGTCAAATCTCTAACCAAATCCGGACCCCAAAGCCTTGCTTCACCAACCTCGTCCCAACACATAGGAGACCTACACTTTCTACCATACAACGCCTCATACGGAGCCATCTCGATGCTAGATTGGTAACTGTTGTAAGCAAACTCAACTAACGGTAGATGATCTTCCCAAGACAATTGGAAATCCATCACACAAGCCCGTAAAATATCCTCAAGTATCTGAATGGTTCTCTCAGACTGACCGTCGGTTTGAGGATGAAATGCCGTACTAAAACATAGCTTAGAACCCAAAGCTTCATGCAATGCTCTCCAAAATCTAGAAGTGAATCTCGGATCTCTATCGGAAACAATACTAACTGGAACCCCGTGAAGTCTAACAATCTCCTTCATATAAAACTGAGCTAACTTCTCCATCGAGAACTTGGTTAACACCGGAAGAAAATGAGCCGACTTTGTCAATCTATCCACAATAACCCAAATAGCATCCATCTTCTTCGCGGTAAGAGGCAAACCCGATACAAAATCCATCAAAATTCCTTCCCATTTCCACTCCGGAATGTCTAATGGTTGAAGTAGCCCCGCCGGTCTCTGATGCTCGGCCTTGATTTGTTGACAAGTTAGACACTTAGACACATAATCCGCAATCTCTCTCTTCATTCCACTCCACCAATATCCACGTTTCAAATCTTGATACATTTTCGTACTACCCGGATGAATAGAAAACTTGGACTTATGACCATCCTCTAGAACACGTCTCTTGATTTCTGGTGATGAAGGAACACAAATTCTTCCTTGGAAAGTTAAAATTCCATCTCTATTCAACGCGAATTCCCCGGCTTTCCCATCTTGCACTTGGCCCAAAATTTTCTTTAACTCCGGATCATTTTGTTGAGCTTCCTTCAAATCCCCATACAAGGTAGGAAAGGCCCGCATATTCGCAATTATTTTTTCACTCCTCAACTCTCGGGAACTCAAAGCTGTTACATAAGCCTTCCGGCTAATCGCATCCGCCACTACATTTACTTTCCCCGGATGATAAAAAATCACACAATCAAAATCCTTCAAGAACTCTAACCATCTTCTTTGCCGGTTATTCAACTCCTTTTGTATGAACAAATACTTTAAACTCTTATGGTCGGTAAAAATCTCAAATCTCGCCCCATAAAGGTAATGTTTCCACTTATGCAACGCAAACACAATCGCAGCCAATTCCATGTCATGAGTAGGGTAATTCTGCTCTGCCGGTGATAACTTCCTAGAAGCATACGCAATCACTTTCCCATTTTACATTAGTACACATCCCAACCCTGCCTTCGAGGCATCACTGTAAATGACAAAATTCTCACAACCATCCGGAAGGGTAAGAATAGAAGCCGATGTCAACCTCTTCTTCAACTCATTGAAACTTGCTTCACATTTGGAATCTCATATAAAAGATACATCTTTCCGAGTCAACCTTGTCAACGGAGTTGCAATTCGAGAGAAATCCTCAATGAACCTTCGGTAGTACCCCGCCAAACCGAGAAAGCTACGAACCTCAGTCACAGTTGAAGGTTGCTTCCAATGACTACGGCTTCGATTTTTGAAGGGTCCACGGAAATCCCCAAACTAGACACCACGTGCCCCAAGAAAGAGACATGCTCAAGCCAAAACTCGCACTTGCTGAACTTGGCGAACAACTGCTTCTCACGAAGAACTGATAAGACAATCCTCAAATGATTTTCATGCTCCTCTCGGGACTTAGAATAAACAAGGATGTCGTCTATGAATACCACTACAAAGCTGTCGAGATACGGTTTGAAGATACGGTTCATCATATCCATGAATACGGCCGGAGCATTAGTCAACCCGAAAGGCATCACAACGAACTCATAGTGACCATATCTCGTTCTGAAGGCTGTCTTTGCAATGTCATCCTGTCTAATCTTCAACTGATGGTATCCGCTTCTCAAATCAAGTTTAGAGTAGATAACGGAACCTTGAAGTTGGTCAAACAAATCATCTATACGCGGAAGAGGGTATTTATTCTTTATAGTTGCTTGGTTCAACAAACGATAATCAATATATAATCTTAAGGTATCATCCTTCTTCCGGACAAATAAAACTGGTGCTCCCCACGGTGACACACTTGGGCGAATAAAACCCCGGTCTAACAATTCTTGCAACTGAGTCTTCAACTCTTTTAATTCAGCTGGAGCCATTCTATAGGGTGCTTTAGAAATAGGAGTGGTACCGGGCACTAGGTCAATAAAAAATTCTACCTCACGATCCGGAGGCATAGAATACTCACTTGAAAACACATCACTAAATTCATTAACAACCGGGACATGAGCTAATTCAGGGGTCTTCTTACTTGAATCTACTACATAAGCCAAGTACCCCGCACACCCCTTAGATAGCATTTTTCTAGCCTTTAAAGCAGAAATAACATATATATCGAACATAGATTTGTCCGCATCAAATATAAAAGTAGGCACATCAGGCATAGCAAATGAGACTCGCTTTCTACGACAGTCTACCAAAGCATGACACTGACTCAACCAATCCATCCCAAGGATCACATCAAAGTTACAGATTGGTAACTCTACCAAATCCACTGGCAACACATGCCCACATATAGTCACATCATAACCATGATAGATCAAAGAAGATGCGAGGCACTCTCCCATAGGAGTAGAAACCTCCAACACATAAGGCATAGATTCAGGCAATTTATGTAATGAAAATGCAAAATAAGATGCCACAAATGAATGGGAAGACCCGGGATCTATAAGGATGCGGGCCTTAAATCCTGAGACAGGAACTATACCTCTAATGACGGCATTAGGATCGACCTCTCCTCTACCCAAGGCAAACACTCGCCCTTGCACTCTATCCTTGAGTTTCCCTTCGTTATCTCTCTTCACACCACCACCTTGTCCCCCTTGTCCGCTACCCGAAGCTTGCTTTCGTTGCCACTTAGGACAATTCTTCCTGAAATGGCCTGTTGCCCCACACTCTAAACATTTTCCTTGCTTGCTCCAACACCTATCTTTTGAATGTCCTGGCTTTTTGCAAAATCCACACAATGTCCCAAACTGACTTGAAGTCGAACGGTTTGTCGGAGCCGCCACATTTCCTCCTCTGCCTGCTCCCGGAGCTGATGTCCTTGGCTGCCCTCTATTCTGCCCAGAACCCTGACCTTGGAATCTATTCTTACTTCCACCTTCAGATTTACTACGATGCTCTTCTATATCATTCTCAATCCGATATGCCATATTCACGGCCGCTTGGTAGTTGATGAAGTCATGCGTCAATAACTATTTCCGGAACTCTACTCTTAACCCTTTCACGAACCGGTAGATCCGCCTCTCTTCTTCCGGCACCAAATGAGGACAATATCGGGCTAACTCTGTAAACTTGACAGAATACTGTGCTATGGTCATTGTCCCTTGCTCCAATTTCAAGAACTCAACTTCCTTCTTATCCCTTGTAACCATTGGAATGAAATGATCTCGGAACTTGCGTGTGAAGTTCTCCCAAGTCTGCGGTGTAAGGTCCCGATCCCAGCCATCCTTCACTACTTACCTCCAATGCTCAGCAGGTCCTTCTAACTTGAATACAGCGCATCTCACCTTTTCTGCACCCGGACTCTCCATTGCTGTGAAAATCTTATTCATTGCCTCAAGCCATCTCTCCGCCTTCAACGGATCCGGATCCCCATTGAAGCTAGGGGGCGACATCTTCACAAATTTCTCTAGTCCGTGCCCTTGCCTACCCTCTGGTTGCTGTTGAGCCCTACCTTGATTTGTCATACCTTGAAGAAACACTCGGAACATGTCCATCATTTCTGCATTTGGATTACCAACATGGCCCATGGCCCGCTGCTGATCATCATCATTTCCCGCCATTAGAACAAACTCCTGCATTAAACACTCGGCGTCAGTTATCGCACACTCTCACTCAACTAGACTCTACCCGAGAACTCTAAACCGAGCTCTGATACCAACTGTGAGGACCCCGACCCGGAACCTAACACGTGTCCCGAGCTGGAGCGTCCCCAAAAGAACTCAAACCACCTAAACATTTAAAAACTTTGATTTAACTTGCACACTTAAACATTCTTAACAAAATCGTTATAAACTAACTCCATTCCTCTACACTTGGAGGAAGAGTTAAACAACTTTAAAAGTAACAACCTGTTTAGTTACAAAAGATTTCGGTTATAACGTAGAAACTAAGTTTTATATATACACAACTCCATAAAGGAATTATACCAAAATACAACTTTCTACACCAACCTATACATACCCCGACAATCCCAAAAGACCACTTCCAAACTCCTTTCCGTCCTTACTTGGCCGGTCCGCCTGTCTCGGGATCTAAAAACATTAAAGGGAGAGGGGTGAGAATAAATCTCAGCAAGCTATTATGAATGCAGCAATATGCCAAGTAAGATGCAACACATAACAAGTGCATATAACACATTGGAAAAGCTGTAAACACCTTACATTACCTTGGTTTACCTTTTCTCGTCTGAACCATAAGTAGTACAACAATGGAGATAAAACCCCACTCATTAGTGAACTGCTTTAGCATTATTCACTTCTTATAAGACCCATTTTTCAGGGAACCATATAAGATGCTAGCAACTCTGTAAGAATTTTGGCTCAATACAAATGCTATAACTCCAGTCTGTGGCCACAGAAGGGGACGGTCACAGGTATAACGTAATCCGATCACATTAGGTCACACTTTCCATAATTGATCATATTACGCTATACCCCCAAACATCAGCTGATTAACACAAGTTCAAGCACATAATAGTTACTTGAAATGAAATCCACCCAAGGGATAAGAAATATATCTACATGGTAAATCATACTCATGTACAAATCAATATCATAGTGTAACATATATTTTATACACCATTTATATCACAACCAAGGATATGAACTCAAGTAAGGCAACAAGGTATCATAAACCAACCCTACATAGTTAATATGCAACAATACATGGCCTATATAAAGGTCCAAGTTCAATTTACCAAGTTGGAGTCACATTGGTTAAGTTGCCAAACAAGGCTGCCAAGCATTTTCCGAGCAATATTTAAAGTACTTCCACTATTCCATTTTAATATTCCATTTTAACCAAGTAAGACATCATTGTGTAGCTAAAGTATTCTACTTTAATCTTAGTTAAAGAGGGTTCATTTATCTCTTAGTTAGATTAGGTTTCTAAGTCTTGGAAAAAGCTTCAAAGACTGCAGGAGTAGGCACGACTCGTGCTCAATAGCACGACTCGTGATAAACCCCTGCACGACTGCCCTAACCTTCACGACTCATACCACGAGTGACCAAGGGTGGCATGACTCGTGCCCCTGGGCACGACTCGTGCCCTTACCCAGAATTCAGACATCAGTTACCAACATCAGCAACCCCAATTCCCAGTGACCAAAATCATGTTTCCTCTATTTGCAGATAAACCAAAATCAGTACTAACATCAACCATTCCACCCCTAAATATTCCATACCTCTTCCAAACCAATCCAACACTAACTAAGATCATTTTAGTACTCAAAATCTATACCAACCATTCCAAACAAATAAGATGAACCTAACCCTTTTACTACTTAGTTATTTCTCACATTTCACTATCACATTTCATGCCTAGCATCCTTACTTCACATTCACCATACTCTTTTACTTTTGATCAACTTCCATGAACCACAACCCTATATTTAAGTCATTAATCAATTCTCAACTCCAAGAAAGTGTTCTAATATACCAAACAACCATTTTAACAAACAATACCAACATCAAATATTTCATGAGCAAGTATTTGAAGGAAAGTCATAATAAATCACCTTAACAATATGAGATGAAACAACGATTTTTCTAGCTTGAAGCGCTCCCCTCGTCGCCCCGAACAAGAATATACCAATGGATCGTAAAATGGAGAGGGATTGGAATTGTTATGAATTTTGGGGAGAGAAGGTCTAAGGATGAGCTTCCATGGATATTTTCATTGAGGAGGTTAAAGGAATGAGATGGGGGAAGTATGGGGAGGTTGACTAAAGGAGGTGATGGAAAAAGTGAGAGGCATGGCCTTATTTGACTAACATAAATGAAATCTTTCCATTTTACTCAATTAAGTCCCCCAAGGTTTAAGGAATGCCACTACCACTTCTACTTCTCTCTTTTACACAAAGACACTCTAACCACTCATATTTTATTTATTTTCAATTACTATAACTTCAACAAAATGCTTTAACTTATTTCCATTTAAATCCTAAGGCTTTAAAATTATTTCACAACCATCCTAACCTTCCATAAAAATCAAGAACATAAAATAAGCACCTAAGGTCAACAATTAACATAAAATGCATATAATGGGATGCTAAAATAGTGCCTAGGTTTAGGGTCGTTACATCGCATTTATGATCGCATTGCAAGGTTTAGAGGCTTACTAAAAATATGCGACTTAAAGCCATCGAGAATGATCCGAGTGGATTGGAGATTAAAAATTTCTCCGAATGGATTTTAAGTATCGGAGACGGGACCTATGGTGGAGATAATGATGGTGTTGTAACTATCAAAATTCCCAACGACCTGCTCGGCGATTTGATCAAGGCTATTTTTGATAGAACATATCCTTCGTTCACTTATCATTTTGATGACATCGGTTATTTACAGTGGAGAGCCATACTTGCACCTACTATTGATGTAGTTGAGAAAATAAATGAGTACATGGTCTCTTAGAATCAATGAGACAGTAAAACTTATTTGAGTTCGGACTCCATCCGTAGGTCTAAGAATAATTCCAACTTTTTTGCTGACATCCATTCGATTGAGTTTTTGAATTCAATAAAGTCTTCAGGTTTACCAAATCATTAGTTGAGCCTTAAAGTTGGTGTCCCAGTCATGTTATTGAGGAACATCGACCTTACTGCAGGCTTGTACAATGGAACAAGACTAATTATTACAAGGCTCGGTCAACATCTTGTAGAAGCAAAAAATTTAAATGACAATAGTGTTGGAGATAAAGATTTTGTCCCCAGGATATCATTAACTCCATTTGATCTTAGTTTGTCATTCAAGTTTCAGAGAAGACAATTTATGTTGATTGTATCATATGCAATGACAATCAACAAGAGCCAGGGTCAATCACCGACTCAGGTTGGTTTGTTTCTAAAAAACCCAGTATTCAGCCATGATCAATTATATGTTGCTTTGTCGAGAGTAATTACTCGTGTTGTATTGAAGATATCAGTGTGTGATGAAAAGGGAAAAACTGTGGATGAAACAACAAATGTTATTTACAAGGAAATTTTTCAAAATTTGTAATTGTTACTGTTACTGTTAATTTTAATATGAATATATTTTTTATGAAATTCTTTATTTATTAAAGCTTTTTGGTCGTGCGTTTAACGCACGGATGTTATACTAGTTTATAAATACAACTTTCAACATTACTCTACAAATGTTAAAGAATTATTACTAATTTCACTTATAAAATATATTTAAAAAAAGGAAAATAATTTAACTCTAAAGCACTACAAATCCTCAAAATCAGATAATTTCAAAATTAATCAACCATAATCAAAAACAATATTTTATGGCATATTCAACAAATGAGCTTTTTTTTTTTTCGAAAATAGGCACATATCACATCTGGTCCAAATCAATGTAATTATATGTAAAGATTTATTTGCCCCGTGTATAGACTAATTTGATTTTGATAGTGATATTTTTGGAATGAAAAATAAACTTTGTTGTTACTATATATATATATAGATAAATGCAAAAAAAAAAAAAAAAAAAAAAAACAAAAACAAACAAACAAAAAACTGTGCACACCATTTTGGCCTAATTTCTTTCAATAATTAACACAATATAATACTTTCTCCGTTTCAAAATGATGTTCTTACTTTTTTTGGCAAATATTATATTATAATTTAATTATCTTAATGAAAATGTAAAATTTATTATTGATAATATTGTATTGTTGATAGTGTATCAATTACAAGTTTCAATTTATATTGATATAATTAAATTAACCTATTATTATTGCTCAAAGTTAATTTCTATTCGTGGCGACGACAAAAAGAAATTAGAAAGATCATTTAATTTAGGAAAAATTGCATTTTAGTTACCTGATTTTTGTAAGATGAGGTTTGTAAATGTTTCAATTGGTTATCAAATTTGTATTTGTTACAAGTTGATTACTAAATTTGTGTTTTGGTTGCAATCACGTACAAATTTGGACGGCCCGTTAAAAACCTAACAAAAAGTATGACATGTGCCACTCATATGACATACTTAAGGGGCATTTCTGTTTTTTTTCTATGCAATGAAATAATACAAATGACCTCTTTTATAAATTATAAAGAATAAGGTGCAAAGTTGTAAAATAATAAACTAATGACACTAATAAGACAAAAGAATTAAGTTCGGGATAATACAAATTACTCCCTTTATTTGATTTTAAATAAATACTTATGAAACACTAATAAATAAATTTATTTATAAAATACTTATAAAAAAACAAAAGAAACCTTATGTAAGAAAAGACATTTTAAATGTTTTTACCTATCATGATTATAAAAATATAAATAAATATAAAAGTGACATACTTAAAAAAAAAAAAAAACCAAGAGAAAATAAACTGTACAAATATTAAAATATCTTAACTAATGCAAAGAAAAGAATAGAAAAGAAAAGAAAACACCTAATGGGCCTTGACCTAATGGTATCTTGGTGGCTTTTCGAAGGGGAGGTCACCGGTTCGATTCCCCCCAAGAGAAATCATTGTGGTTTAATTCCTACCTTGGGTTTTAGGGTTCTTAGGAGTCTCCCGGGACACATCCGTGCAGTTAAGGAAGCAGCACTGCTGGGCTTGCAACCTCAGTGTGGGGAGTTTAAATCTTGACAGGAGTACTAGAGCAGCCATTTGGTGTTATGAGAGTGATGTAATTGCCTCGACAGGAGCAGCTGGAGCAGCCATTTGGTGTTGTAAGAGTGTGAATGCCTTGTAGGAGGGCTCCCTTGGGGCCAGGAGTATAAGGGGTGCTGCCACCCTGGCTGCATAGGACATATCCCGCGATTTACCTCCGCCAGCATACTGAGGAGTCGGTACCTGGTGGTCCAGGAGTGATCCGACGAAGCTGGAAAACCTGGATAATCAAAAAAAAAAAAAAAAAAAAAAAAGAAAAGAAAACCCCAATACTTCCTCACTTTCACATGAAACCCACCACACTTTTCCTTCTCATTTTACTCCTCCTACCTTACATTTCTGACTGACACACCCACCCTACCTTTCCACCGCCACCATTAGCTTCTTCTCACAATCACACAAATTCGACCATCACATTCTTCATTTGCCTTTCCTACCCCCCGAGTTCTTCCTCATTCCCTCTTGCATTGTTCGACCATTTCCTTCCTCCCCTGTCAAACCCTTCTCTGATCTAGCTAAATTTTTTTTAATCTTTCAGTTTTTGGATTATTTATTCCTATTTGGGTATTGTTGGTGATATGGGAGAAATTATTTTGTTTGTTTTGCTAATTTTGATTTTGATTTTATGAAAAAAATAGTGATTTAGGAAAAAAATTTGGTTATGGTGGTTGAAAGTGGAGGATGGTGGGGGTGGTAGCAGTGATGGAGGTGGGAAAGATGGTAAGGAGTTTGAGATGAATTCAATTTTACATTTATATCCTTTCATTTTATTGAAATATCTTATTAACATTTCACATGAATACATTCTTCATGTGAAATTCCCGTGCAAGTCATATTGCATAGATAAGACATAAATGCCCATTAAATATGTCATGTGAGTGGCACATGATATAATTTTCGTTAGATTTTTAATTGATCATCCAAATTTGTACCTAATTGCAAATAAAACAGAAACTTTGTAACCAAATTATAACAAATACAAATTTAATAACCAATTGAATTATCTTATAAAATTTAGGTAATTAAAATGCAATTTGTCCTTTCATTAATTTAAGATCATTTTAGGAGGGAGTAGTAGAATCTTAGTAAGGGGTGTACTCATAACAATGGGGTGCATATAGTCATATAGGCTAGTAGTACTCAAAATTATTTCCTAAAAAGACCTTCAACTATTCCTAAAAAACTAATGTTACTTCCGGCGATTCAAAACTTCCACATCTCACCGTCTCCATTCCTCCTAGTTCGTCTCCAACATCAACACCGTCGGCAAGATCGATCACGAACGCCGCCAGAAGGAGTAGCCAGTAGGGATCATCCAACTGCTTTAACATTGAGTCATTAGCAAATTGATGGGGTTTATAGGGAGGGATGATAAATGGGGTAGCCGGAAATGGGCGTTGACGGTGTTCTTTTCGATTTTGATTCTTCATTCCGTCGCAATTCTCTTCTTCATCAGTGGATTTCTCCTCACTCGAACAGAGCTTCCTCACTACAGCCAATGTTCAGATGTTTCTCAATCTCCTTGCAATCTTCATCATCAAGGAGAATGTTGGACCAAACCCTCCGTCGATCGCGTTGTTATCATCGTTCTTGATGCTCTCAGGTATTATTCACAGTTCAAATTAACAATACAGTTGATGGGAGGGATTTTTATTTATTACTGTATTATTTTTTTCGATTTTCTTTTTGTTTATTTGAATGATGTTTTCAGGTTTGATTTTGTTGCTCCGAGCACTTTTTTTGAAGGTAAGATGCTCAATTGAATAGGACTTGAGTTCCTGACTTCAGTATTTAAAAGTGCTTGTTTGAACTATCCCGCAATGAAGAAACTTATACTTCCACTAGTGACTAGCCCATTATAAGAGTAACAATTAGCTGAATACACAAATCAAGAAAAATGATTAATCACCAGTTTTCTTAAATGTTTGAATTTCATCAGCCCAATATAAGAGTAGAACGGCATGTTGATGGCGAAATTGGAATTGTGACAGTATTCTCTGTTGACTGCTCATGTCTTCCCTTTTCTTGCCCCTTTGAAATGCTTGGAATTATAACTTGCAGAATATTAGATGTAGAAAGTATGGAGTAGTTATTGTTTTCTTTATGATTTGCCACTTTCACTTTTTAATTTATTGTTGAGAGGTAAATGAGCTGTTTGTGTATGTGAATGTGTGTATTTGATATCTACAGAGAAAAAACCGTGGATGGACAAACTACAGGTGCTGCATAAACTTGCATCTCAACCGAACACATCTGCTAGGATTTTTAAAGCTATTGCAGATCCACCTACAACGAGTTTGCAGCGTTTGAAGGTAATGAGTGAAAGAGCCTCTAATTTATGATGGGTGGGCATGGGAGATTAATAGATGGTTGAAGAAAGTGAAAACTAAGCCTTGAATTTCTCTTCAAGTTAAAAGGGTCAGGGAAAAGTGTAAGAAGTTTTAATTTGTCGCTATTATTGTATGAAAAGATGAATCACAGTTACCAACTAGTGAACAAACTTGACTAATATCGGAAAGGGTCAATTTTACTATTAACTAATAAAACATGGTTTATTCCATGAAGTTAGGGGTGATTTTGTCTTGCTAAAAGGATATATGCATACATTGTATGAATTCATTTCTTCTATCTTAATCTGTCTACAAGCAAATTTACCACAAATAAGAAGGAATAAGTGACTCAGTAGGTTACTTTTGTTTGTTGTTTCTACTGTTATGCTGAAGCCTTCACGAATCAAGGCATACATTATTTAACTCTAATGGGTATTATGTTTTTTATAATATAATATAATTTATTATTTTTAATTTTTTATCTCAGGGATTGACAACTGGTGGACTTCCAACTTTTATTGACATAGGTAACAGCTTTGGTGCTCCAGCTATAGTTGAAGACAACTTGATGTATCAGGTACAGTTATCTTGCGCGTATCTTTATAAGCAGGGGAAAGTCGGTACACATTCGTGTTTGCATGTGTGTTGGAGCTTGATGTACAATTTAACTATTTATGTTTTAACTTCAACTCAAGTCAGACAAGTTTCACAACAGTAAAGACAAATCAGTTCCATACAGAGATATACCATAGAAAAGGAAAAGGTGAAAGGCTAACTCATAGGTATTGCAACTAAGTTAGTATTTTTGTAACTGTTACCATAAAAGTAAAGCTGAAATGTTTGATATTATTTCTAGAACATTGTCGAGTAAATAAGGAAAACTCAGTGAAATAAAACAAAGAGAGAAAAAACTTAGGCTATCATAGAGCAATATGTTAAATGAAATACAATAAACTGTCACTTGTGCCAACCATGGCAATGTCTCCTTTCCCAGATATATGCTTAAATATTATGAGAAGCTACTGGAGGTCCAATTAAACTAAGCATAAGGTGAAGAGGGCGATTTAAAAAAGTCGGGATTTGTTTGTTTTCATGTTTGAAAGAAAAGTCAATAATTATCACCACTAAAACTATTGCACGATATTTTCTAACATCTGGTCCTACTTTCAGTTGGCTCAAAATGGAAAGCGAGTAGTGATGATGGGGGATGACACTTGGTTGCAGTGTTTTCCTCGTCATTTCAATAAATCATATCCCTTCCCCTCATTCAATGTTAAAGATTTGGACACGGTATGCTTTAATAGTTTGATTTGGTTTTTGACATCCAAAGTTGATTTTTTTTTTTTTGCCTTCTCTTTCCCTGATCATGTTGTCTTCACAGGTAGATAATGGCTGTATTGAACACCTGTTCCCTAACTTGCTTCGTGAGGATTGGGATGTTCTTATTGCACATTTTCTTGGTGTGGTATGTCAGTCTTGCATAGTTTGTGGTCTTCATTTTTTTTGTTGCAAATATTCAGTGGTCTTGCTATAAAAAACTGTATTTAGAGATAAAAGTGCATATAATAGAACATAAGTCCTGCTTCGCATGGAAAACTCATAGGTGGTAGCTGTACTATATTATTTTTTTGCTTTCTGCTGCCTAAAAGTATGACAAAGGCTATGGAGCAAGAATAAATGCAGTATCCTAAGAGCCAAAACACAAAAACGCATATCAAGCAGTGGTGAGGCTAGGCCAAGGTGAAGGGGGTTGACTGACGCCCATGTTTTTTTAAAAAAAATATTACTAGTGCTATATTTGCAGTTAAAATTTTAATATAGACTAAAATTGTAAATGTTTAAAAGTCTTTCCTTTCAGCAAAAGAAAATTTGCACTATATTTTTAATTTGACCCCCTTGTATAAACAGATTTGAAGTTACTCCCTCCGCCCCATAATAAATATCACACTTTTTACTTTGGTTTGTCTCAAAATGAATTTCGTGTTTCTAAAAAAGGAAATAGCTTAAGTACAATTTTAGCATTGTCCAAGCAATTACAGCCAAGTAAAGCACATTCATTACAAATGTTGACAAGTCAAATGTGACATTTATTATGAAACGGAGGGAGTATTTGATTGTTTTTGAATAATTAGTGTTGAATATAGAAGAATAGAGTTGAAGGTAAGAAGTAAGAATCAAAGGAATAGAAAAGTTACCAATTCTCTCCATCTCCAAATGAATGTTGAAAATAATACTCCCTCCGTTCCGCTAAGGTTGCAACATGAGGGTTGAAGCACGTAAATTAAGAAAGGGGAATAATGAGTGGTTGGGAGGAAGAGAGAGAATGAGTGGAGAATAATGAGTGGTTGTGAGGAAGAGAGAGAATGAGTGGAGAATAATGAGTGGTTGTGAGGAAGAGAGAGAATGAGTGGAGAATTATAAAAATAATAAAAAGTTTCCTTTTTTGGTAATGTTACAACTTAAGTGAAATGTCAAAAATGGCAAAATGTTGCAACTTAAGCGGAACAGAGGGAGTATTGAATATGTTTCTGGCTAGCTAGAAGCTTTTGCTTTAGTTGTGTGTATTGCACCAAATCTTTTAGACCTCCGTAATGAATCTTGTATTTGTGGAATTCTGTCCGTACAACTAATACGCGGAAAAAAATTATGTACGTTTTCGACCCCCTTCTCCTTAAATCCTGGCTTCGCCACTTATATCAAGCCAAAAGCCAGACTAATAATATCCGTGATGGTAAGAGTAACTTAAATACAGTTGTAAGTACTCCATTCTGGAAATTCCTGCGAATCCAGCATTCACATTTCTCACATTTAGGTCAGGTTCAACAAACTTACTGAAACGATCTAGAAACACAAAATTTCAAGGCGATCTCTAGAAGTTTAGTTTCCATTGCATCAAATGGATCATCTTTTAAGATTTTCTGGAGTAACTTAATGGAAAAGCTGTAAAAGGAGTTGATTCAAATACCGTTAAGTTCGAGTCAAGTTTTTTTTTTCTTTTCTTTTTTCAGTTATAATTGAACTTGGCCGAGTTGGGTTTTAACTTCCGGTTTTTAAGTTTGGAAATCAAGAGCCAAATTCCGCTCGGGTGTAGGAGCCCGGTTGAAATACAACCCAACTCTCACTTGTGTTCTAAAAGGAAATAACTGCTATGGGAATTCAGTCTATCTTCTTGTGTGAATATGTTACACATGAGGTGGAGTGTTAATGCATGATTGTTGGTACCTTCCCCGGATGACCTAAACGACTTGAGTGTTATATGAGTTGGATATTTATCTATTTTGAATGACTGTGTGCTGCCTCCTTCATTGACGATTTTGTAATCTTTAAGTCACTAAGGTAACTGTGTTCTTTTTTTACTTTGCTCTTGCACCTTCTATGATATATTCTTACAGACTTTATGTACTCCTCTGTCCCTAAATGAATGTCGAAAAAGTTATGAACTTGCTCTTGATTAAGAGCAAATTTGAAACTTTTTTTGACATTCATTTAGGGACGAAGGATGTTTTTTCCTTGATTCAGGATCATGCTGGGCATATATTTGGTGTTGATTCCAGTCAAATGGACGAAAAGCTGGAGCAATACAATGACGTTTTAGAGGTACTTTCTTTCAACTTAGACAGTGGCACTTCAAGGCACTTTTCGATGTGCAGGTGGTGTTCAGAAGTTAGATTTACTCCCTTAGTGTATCTCTATCTTTGCCCCAATGTTCGCTTCATAACGGTAATATTTAAAACATCCCTTGTGCTACTTTAGTATTTCAGATCTGACAAGGATCTGATTTTATATGATGAACCTTCTCAACCAGTTTTTCTCTCCCCAGACTCCTACATAAATTAGATCTAGCATTCACACAGTTACGGTATTTCCAGTGATGAAAGTTGTTACTGCTTTCTAAATGATGGATGGAGCAAAAACTAATGGCTTATCTTTTTCTTTAATGCCCCTTCCAACCTCCTGCAGGACGATCTACACTCTCTTGCCTTAGCCTTGATCCTTTTTAATTTCCTTTTATTAAATTTTATTCAATTTTGTTCACACATGGCATTTTCCCTAAATAAACTGTATGAAAGACCTCAATATCATGCATGAGAAATGATAGCTCTTTCATTTTGGACTGACACTATTTTACTGTCAGAAACTTGTGGATGTGTTGGTAAGCCAGTCTGGGCCAGGTGGCTTGCATGAGAATACTCTGCTTATTGTTATGGGTGATCATGGGCAAACGGTAAATGGTGATCATGGCGGTGGAAGTGCCGAAGAGGTAATCTAGTGTTCCTAGTAAATCCTTTTTTTTGTTTCTTTTACGAGTCATCATACCTGATGTAAAGGAACATTATCCAGGTTGAGACGTCAATCTTTGCAATGAGTTTGAGGAAGCCCTCGCCTTCAGTCCCATTGGAGTTTGACTTGTCATCATGTAGACTAGACCTGGTATAACCTTTCTTCTCCGCTAAGAAACTAATGCACGTACAAACTCATTTATATATGTATATCCATAATGCTTGATAACATCCAAAACTTCTGTTTACTTTTGTTTGTGGGGGGTGGGGTGGGGGTTGGTGACTAGTAGAGTGTGATGGCATGTATACATTTACATTTTAAACTACTATAACCACTACTCTCCAACTTCACACCTATTCTGGATGAAGTGATGAAGTCCCAATTGGGTAAAGCTCAATGATACTCGTATGCTCCTCCATGGCTATCCTCGTGGGATGAGCCAATGCTTGAGACATAAACATAGGAGTTAAATGGCACAAGTAAATGATTTTCATGCAACCTGCATGAATATTTTGTCTCAACCTTGAAGCCTACAGTATCTGGATCAAATTCAGAACATTAATAAAAGTAAACACTTTTGTTCATTTTCTTAGTTCCTGGAAGTTGCCTCTTGATGATTATCTGTAGTCAATTGATAGTTTCTTTCATGCTTTCATTGTCAGGGTGGAAGAAATGTGTGCATTAGCTCTATTGAACAGGTTTGAATGGCCAACATTGTAGAAATGTGTCTTCTTGTCAAAGTTTGTTTGGTTCAAAATTATTTCCTTCACGGCAGATCTTTAGACAAGTCAATTTGCAGCTGGATTTTGCAGTTACAGTGTCAGCATTGCTTGGTGTTCCCTTTCCCTATGGGAGGTGCGGTGTAAGCATTTATCTGTATTAACCTTTTTAAATCATTAATGAAATTGCATTGTGTCTCTATCATCTTTATAAATCATTGACAATCCTTTTGATATTGCTACATTAAGTTTGTTGTGTAAGTTCATTGTTTCATTGAATAACCTTTCAACCGAAGCTATATGGAAAAAACCAAAAATATAGAATCACGTTTTTATCCAGTGTTTTCTTTTTTTATAAGTTTGAGTTCTGAACATATGACAAGGATGTCATTAAGCAATTACAAGGTTTCATTAATCAATCACAACCCAGACTTATTATTTGGGGGCCACATCATGGCTCTCCTTAGCATTTAGAAAGAAAGAGCATCCCCTGTACAATGATGATGTGTATTGTTTGATATGGTCAACATGGCAAATGGTTTGCCTTATATTGATATTAAAGTTTTGTTAGGGTTGCTTTGACGCAGGTACAAATTTGTACCTATCAGGGGCGGACTTCCCATAGTCCGGGGGGGGGGGACAAGTGTCCACCCTGAAAATTTTGTGCAGGCACAATAGGGAATAAGAAACAAGTAAGTGCTGAAGTTCGGGAATGGTAAGGTCAGATGCCAAGTACATGCATTGGTTTTCAAAATCTGATGGGCCGGTATGGAATTCAATTCATAAAATTGGGAAATGTAAAATTCAAATTCAGTTCCAATTCCGCATCTTTTTTCTACATCCAAATATTAGAATTGATGTTTGAGCCCCCATTTTCAATTCCAAGATGGAATTAGGGTTCCCAAACATACCCTAAGTTCTCATCTCCCTCTTTTTTTTCTTTTTTTTTTCTGGGCTTGGCTTGTAAGAGCAACATCTTGCTTTTGGGAAGAAAGAAATATCCCTCCGGCCCAAGAAGTTTTCCCGACTTCCCTTTTGGTTTGTCCCAAAATGATAGTCCAATATCTATATAAGGCAATCATTTATAGTGAAAATTTAAGAAAAAGAAAGTAATGCATCAAGTATAAAAAGTTTGTCAATGGGACAATCATTTTGGGAGGTAGGGAGTAAAAGATGAATTGGACATGTATTGCTTAAACTTGGAAATGGAACTCCTCTTCCTTCAGACTAAAATGGAATTATGAGTCTTTTTATCGGGTGGAGGGGGAGTTCCTAGAAGGAGGACCGTATTAAAAATATCTTTAGGAGATCTGATATTTCTATATGTTGTGTATAGATATAGAATATGTATACTTGATTGTGAACTTTCTATCATGCCACTACACTCTCACCATTGGCTTTATTTGTCCCCAGCATTGGGCGTGTTAATCCTATGATGTACGCAATGGCGGCCGATACATGGATTCTGGAAAGCTATGATGTTGGTAACCCTCAAAGTCGACTGAGTGTGGAAGCATGGATGCACAATTATGCCAATGTCCTTTGTATCAACTCTTGGCAGGTAATATTTCTGTTTTCATTGACTTTGATCTTCCCTTTTCCTTTTATTCATCTAATGCGAACCTAGGCTGTGAATTAAAATAAAGTTGTTTGTCTTTTACTATCTGTAAAGCCTAATTATTATTTGGCAGAAACTATTATAGTTGCTCCAGAAGATGGCAGAACACTAAATGCTTGAAATAAATTTCATCTTCTCTATATACTCCCTCCGTCCCATTGATAAGTTTACAAACTTACTCTTTGGGTGTCCCATTGATAAGTTACCTTTCCCAAAATAGAAATTTTATAATACTTCTTTATTAATGGGACCCACTTGTCATACTCACAACAACTATCCAATCACTATTTCCTACCCCACTTTCTCTCTCCTACCCACTCACGACACCTACTTTTATAACCGTTCTTAATTCCCGTGTGCTCTCTATTTTGTAAACATATCAATGGGACGGAGGGAGTATGCATTATTTCATTTTGGTCAAGATTCATTTTAACAATTTGACCAACATACTTGTCAAAAGTATACAGAGAAGTTGAATAAAAGAACTTGTAGCTAAACAAGTATGTTTTGTTGCAATACAAATAGATTAGCTTCGGAAGCAGTGTGGATGTGTCCTAGAATGTTTTGAAGCAATCATGCAATGCACGTTCTTTCATGTAAATGCTAGTTTATACACAATTATTCTTATTGACATCTGAATTTCCATTTTAGGTGAAGAAATACATTGATGTCTATTCCGCTTCATCAGTTGTGGGATTTTCGAAGGAGGACTTGGTGCATGTAACAGATATGTATGCTCAAGCAATGAACTTTTCGACCACTTTGAATGATTTAGAGGCATGTAAAAATGCAAGTTGCAAGACATCTTTAACTACTCTAAAGAAACAAATTGAATTATACTCAAAATTCCTGGCAAGTATTGCTGAGCTAGCCCGTGTGAAATGGACCGAGTTTAATTTGGGACTGATGGGTGTTGGTTTTGGTGTTATGCTGATTTCAATAATCATCCATTTGCTTCTCATCAAGAAGGTGGACAAGCTATGTGGAGTATTTTCCCCTTCCTATGGCAGTTATAGTGTTTCTTCTGGGCTTATTTTCGCTTGCATTGCTGTGCTGATGCGTGCATGCAGCTTCCTCTCCAATAGTTATATATGTAAGTTCTTAATTATGCAGTCTTTTCACAGCATTGGTGCTCTTTATCGCTCTTAAATACTTATTTTTTGCTGCTCTTTATATCATTTATTGAGATCAGTGGAAGAAGGGAAAGTGTCATGCTTTCTTCTGGCCTCCACCGGGATCTTCTACTTACGCTACTCCATGAGGAAAAAGAAAAAACTGTTTGAAGTAAGTATAATGTTATCGTGTTGCTTTCTGTGGGCCCACTTGTAAGAAATAGCGTTTTTTAGTTCTTTGTTAATTTGTGTTGTGGTATGTACAGGCAGTTGGATTCGTTTTTATCATCTCCATGCTCAGATTTTCCATTGAACTTGGGCTATCAAAGCAGGGTATTTCAGGGATTCCTTATATCGAAAAAGCCTCCCACATCTGGATAAATATAGCTGATATCATGTCAATGCTACCTCTAATCATATTGGCCTACATTCTATACAAGAGCACAGCTCATGGATCTTGTCAGGGATTTTTAAAATATGTGATATTCGGAACAATATTGAGTTACATTCTCATAGCAGCCCATTGGGCATTGGAAAGTAATTTAACAAATCTGGTTCATAGACTTCAAGGGATTAGCGGAAATTATATTCCTCGCGTTATCTACTTGATTGGTTTTATTCAGTTGTTATTCCTCACACTTGTTCAACTGGTTACAAAAGAAGAAGCTACACATTGGGAAAAAATGACTCTTGCTAAATCGGTCACCATGATATCCGCATGGAGTTCTACAGTAATTATTCTGTCAGGGAAACAAGGTCCCTTGGCTGCATTGGCAATGGTAGTTGGAGGTATTTCCTTGTCCTCGAGCCTTTATAGTCTTGCCAGGATTCTTGCGAACCAATACCTCCGTCCCATAATAAATGTCACATTTGACTTGTCAACATTTTTAAGGAATGTACTTTACTTGTTTGTACATTGAATGTACAATGGTAAAATTGCATTAAGACTCTTTCCTTATTTAGAAACGCACAATTATTATGGGATGGAGGGAGTATTCTTGTTCAAAGTGGGAGATCTCTCTTGTTTTCTTTAGTGAACCTGGTTCCAGTCTCTTTCTAAGCCCCTTTCTTGTTTCTTTCTATCAATTCAGGTCAATAATGCAGTATTCAATATGTTCTTTAGCTAATTTCTGATTAAAGAGTTATGTGACCTGAAGAAAAGGATTATTAATTAGCATTTTTGAATCTGTATCTACATTTTCTATTTTAATTTTTGACCTAAAGAAATGGATTATTTATTACCATTTTTAAATCTGTATCTACATATTCTATTTTATTTTTCATTCTTTTTTACATGCTTTCTCTAGGCTGGTTGATAACTAGGTTGAAAAGCTTGGAGCAGGATGCCAATAATCGCA
This sequence comes from Adenophora triphylla var. japonica, assembly GCA_022495995.1. NCBI lineage: Eukaryota > Viridiplantae > Streptophyta > Magnoliopsida > Asterales > Campanulaceae > Adenophora > Adenophora triphylla. Next base: position 1,004,320 of record JAFEMH010000027.1, read on the forward strand.
AAGCAGGACTTGTAGCCTTTTATTCTTCGCCTGTAACACAGTGGAGCCTTTTAGCTTCATGTGTGTTCTTTTCCACTGGTCACTGGTAAGATTCCTGTGCTCTTCTTGTGTTGTACTCCCTCTGTCCCATAAATTCATAATGATGTTCTTATCTTCTATTTTTGTTTGTCCCAGAAAGAAAGTCTCATCTCCAAATTTGAGAGGTTAAGATGAGTGAACTTCCTGTACGACACCACTAAAATGTTTGACTAGTCATTTGCTACTAGCTTAATTCTTACCTCCATTGAGGAGATAGTAACGAAAAGGGAAATATATCGGTAAAATGTTTGAATAGTCAAATAGGAACATCTTTATGGGATGGAGGGAGTATGTTTGATGATTTAGCATGTTGGTGATGGAATCAATCTTATTGCTAATTAATTGCGGTCATACAGTTCTATTGTCAAAAGATGTTGATCTTTTTTAGATTAAACTTGTTCTTGAACTTTCTATTTTTCTATGCACACTCTCTTCACCTCAAACTATGATGTAGGTGTGCTTTTGATGGCCTTCGGTGGGGTGCTGCATTTATTGGGTGAGTAAAACCTGTTCTTCTTTTTCTACTTTTTGTTTCCATAGTTTTTTTTAATTGATATTTATTAACTGAGAATTGCATATTTATGGCTTTTTTTGGTCCTTAGGTTTGACGAATTCAACCTTACTCGGCAAGCCATCCTTCTTTCAATCGATACATTTGGATTTTCTCACATCCTTCCAACTTTTGGACTTCCATTTCTTGTTGCATATCAGTACCCATCAAGTCAGACTACACGGAATAAGAGAATATTTTTCTTGCAATTATTTGAAGTAAGATAGCCAACTTTTCATAGTGTTTTTTTTTTCTGAATTCAAACTCCTAGACACCAAGGTAATCATCACTAAGTAGCATTTGATTGATAATTTCTTTTTTCCTTTTCAGGTTTATTTAATATATGGACTCATTATGGCTGTTACAACCACGTTCACGATGGTATGCGTCATAATTCAAAGGCGCCATTTGATGGTATTTATATCCTCAAACCTGCTTCAGTCATCTATGCAAATAAATTATAATAGGGCAAATTCTATTGTAATCTACTCAAGAATCACTAATTTTCAAGAAAATAAGTATAAATAAATTATCAATGTACGTTTTGTCCTATTTTACCGTTGCATGTTTCAAAAAGAGTTCCTGGAAACCTACCTCTTAACTTTGGCATTCCAAAACCTAATGAAACCCCACAAAACCATTTTTCTTAGATTTTGTTAGTAGGCTTTCAGGAAAAAATAAAGTGGTGAATCTTGGGCGGTTTTTTTTTTTTTTTCATTTTATCATATTTTTTAACGGCTAAAGGTGTACTTTTGATGCAGGTATGGGGGTTATTTGCTCCAAAGTTTGTTTTTGATGTGGTAGGACTTATTTTGACAGACATCATTATATGTATTGCGTCGCTCTTCTATTTTGTTCGCTCATAGGACCAATGTTTCTGACATCTACCCATTGATGCAACAAATAGACCCTTTTTTTTTATTATTATAAATCTAGGTAGTGTTGATGTATCAAAATTTTTCTTTACCAACACGTTTTTGTATATCAAGTGGTTTCAATTTTGGCACACTTTGATGTGATCAATTATTTGTAGGGGTATTTCCGGGACTTTCTTTCGAATGAATCTTGTGTATGGCTTTAGAGAAATTAATGTATTTGTATGTGTGACGGAGAATATGAAAATGAGTATACTATAGGTTCTTGTCTTTAAACTGCTTGGAACTATATTTTGCAGAATCTAAGATGGTAGAAATTTGTATTTAGCAAGGATGTAACAAAGGAGGTGTATATAGTAGTAAGAAAATTGTTGCCTAAAAAGGGCTTCAACTAACAATGTTACTTCCCGACTCGGTTATATAAAAAAAACATATCAAGTCTCACACACACTATCTGTGCGGTGGTATAGTGTTGTTGCCTCCCGACTGGTATATCGCTAAAAAAGAAATATATATATTTTTTTTTCCGTTCAACCTTTAATCATATCATAGATAGAATCTGCTCAGTAGAGTAAGTATAATTAATTAGTCATTATTAGGGGACATGTATTTGTATTACAGTTGGAACGATATAGACATATTGCATGATTCCCTCTACCAGAATAATTAAATTTAAATTATCACCTGTGCAAGGAAAATTATTTAATCAAATATTTTACACGTGTCAAACAAAACAACAACACTTTCTTTTGAAATAAGTGAATATAATATTTGTACTGCAACCAAAAAAGGAAAGAGAAGATGAATTCCCTCTACCACTTGCAACGAAAAAAGGAAAGAGCCTAGGGCGAGATCGCCCTGCTTAGGGCGCGACCGCCCCGTTTGTCTCACGCTGGTGCTGCAACGAAAAAAGGAAAGAGAAGATGAACTCCCTCCTCCACTTGCATATGCTTTGCTTTCTTAATTGGTCAATACAATAAATAAATAATTCATTGTATATTTTGTGTAAATATATGTTAAACTTTTAATTAGTTGATATAGTGAATGAATGTGTTAACATTGTTGCTCACAAATCTCCACCTTGACATCTAACTTTCGGATCACAACCAGAACTCCCCTTTGCCTCATATGTGTTATGCCAAACATCAAACTTGTCCTCCGGACAACCAAAGTGTGTACACCAAAATTTTACCCCTACAAGCAAACAGACGTATCTTTCGAGACACCCAAATTGTGCTTCGCCAAGCACACAAATGTATCTTGAATACACCCAAATGTATCACCCTTGACACCCAAATTGTGCTTCGCCGAGCACACCAATGTATCTTTAAGACACCCAAATGTATCCCACTAGTCACACAAACTTTGCTTCACCGAGCACACCAATGTGTCTACAAGACACCCAAATGTGCCACTGGAGCAGGCACTCAAAATCGGTCCAATTGGCAATTAAACAAATCCAGTCGACATCGGATCTCGTCAACCCAAACAGATGAAGCGGCCATATCAGTGAAATCCCCAACAATACGTACCTTTTCCTCGATTCCTTCATCGTCTCCCAATTGTGTGTGTTGACCTACTAACTATGGCTTGCCCAGTTCAACTCCACCTTGAGTAACTTGCTGCTCCACCTGTTTGTCAACCACCCCACATGAATCTATACAACATGCTTTCTTCAGATGTGTCTATACTATACCCTCTATAGTATGATACTCGACACCCGAGCCCAGAAATGTAGAACCTTGGAGGACGTATAAGGAACCTTGTTTTACCCCTTTCTGAATTACATTCGAACCCATGCAGACATTTACTGCTCCACCTTCACCTTTGAAACTGTATCCCATCTTGTCTAGCCGACTAAGCGATATCAGATTCTTCGTTACTTCAGGAACATGTCTCACCTTGTTCAACGTACAAAACTTACCACCCAAAGTTCGCACCCTGATGAAACTCATACCAACTACCTTGCAGACAGAACCATTAGCAATATAAATATCACCCCCTTCTGTCTCCTCATACGTTGCAAACCATTCTCTGCGCAAACACTTGTGATAAGAATCCCTCAGAATCAAGAATCCATGTATCTTTCATACCTTTATCTTCTTCGATTACTAAAGCATAGTCCTCATCATCGTCTTCTGCCATTGCTGCAGTTGACCCAAATTGCTCGCTCTTATTCAGCTTGGGACATTCCCGTTTCCAATGCCCCTTTTCCTTGCAGTAACTGCAGACATCTCCAGGTCTTGGACCCCTTTTAGAAAAACCCTTATTTCTCCTACCTTGGCCCCTATTGCTTTCTGCAACCAATAATGCTGATCGAGATTTTGTAGATATGCCCCTCGCCTTGCGGCACAAATCTATGGTCTTGAGATTATTCTTAACCTCTTCCAAAGTAACCGTATCCTTACCATTAATGCAGAAATTCACAAATCCCCCATATGACAGCGGTAAGGAGACACATAACATAAGAACAACATACTCATCTTAAACTTTAACATCAATATTACGCAATTCAAGTAATAAAGATGTAGACCGATCTATGTGATCCCTAATGGGCGTACCTTCCATCATTCAGAGAGAATACAACTTTGCTTCTGATATAGCTTGTTGGTCAATGATCGTGTCAGATACATATCTTCCAACGCAATCCACAGAGCACCTCCGAAATCAGTATCTGCAATATCCATCAGAACATCATCATCTAAGCACCTGATAATTTAAGAGTGGTCCCTTTCATCTAGCTCGATCATATCTGTTGCTTCCTTCTCAGTTGCCTTCCCCGAACTCTCTATTGTTGCAGCCGCTACAGCACCTATGAAACCTGCTACCGCTTTGCCATTTGAATCCTGACGATTCCTGATTGCAGCAGCCACCGGAGCCCACAAACCCTTGTCTCTCAACAATGCCTTCATCTTGATTTTCCAAAGCGAAAATCTATTCTTCCCATTGAACTTGTCAACTAGTGATTCGATTCCTGATCCCATCTTCTCCGCAATGGAAAACCCCTAGACCTTTATCAACATAACCAGGCTCTGATACCGGTTTGTTATAATAGATCTATGTAGAACACATAAAATAAATCAATCACACAATACAACGATATACATGGTTAACCATCTTGTCTACGTATATGGGCAAAGGGAAAGAATATTATATATCTACTGGCAATCACCGAATACAATCTCTAATCTAATGCATGAATTATTGATCACAAGAATTCACAACTATGCAAACCCTAGATCTAGAGAAACAGATGAGCAAGAAAACCCTTGGAACACCTAGAATTATCGATCTATATCACATTAGGAATTACATACATAAAAACTGCTAGGGAATATGGTGTATTTATACTGCCTATTCCTAACCTAGAAGGATTTTCAACCCTGCACAGAATTTTCATCGCTAAAGCCCAAATTCGTCACTGGGCGTGATCGCCCCTTCTGAGGGCACGACCGCCCGTTTGTCCAGAGGCTAGGGCGCGATCGCCCCTGCTGTAAGTACCCCAATCTGGATCGCTCCCCATCCGACACACGAGAAACACCGTGGACTCACACAAACGTGATCCCGAAGACCCGTAGCTTTCAAAAACCCTAAAACCACCAACCAAACCAAGGTAGGACCCCTCTGAAATAAAATAATGCAAAAAGGACTTTTTGGGAATTACGAAAAAATAGTCAGCCTGCATAATAGTCCGCGCGGACCATTTTGCACTCAGACATCATAATTACAAAATCCTCTTAAAGTCCAAGAGATTCCCTTAAATCCGGGAAACCAAAAATTTGGTTTTGCTAGAATGGTCAGCGCGGACCATTTGGTCATTTTTTCAAGCCAATAAATAGAGGGCTTCCCCTCTCATTTTCTTCACACCTCCATTATCTCCTCTCTCCCCCAGCCTTCAGGCTCCCCTCTAAGTCCTTTCGAGGCACTCCCGGTCCCTTTCGGTTCCTTTCGGGGCCTTTCGAGCCCTTTCGAAGTGCTCCGAAGTCCTGCCGAGCGCTCCTGAGATGCTCCCGAGGCATCCCGAAGCCCTGCCGATTCATCCCGAGCCATTCCAGTCCATCCCGAGGCATCCCGGTCCATCACGAAGCCCTGCCGGACAATCCTGAGGCATCCCAATGCAAGCCGAACTTCTGCCGGACAATCCCGAGGCATCCCAAATCACGCCGAACCTCTGCCCGAGTACAACCAACAATCCCAAGGCACGCTGAACCTCTGCCCGAGTACAACCAACAATCCCGAGGCATGTCGAACCTCTGCCCGAGTACAACCAACAATCTCGAGGCACGCCGAACCTCTGCCCAGATCCCCATAGTTAACCTGAGGCACGTCGAACCTCTGGCCGAGGACACACCTAGCACTCCCGAGGCATGCCGAAGCTCTGTCCGCAGACACCGGTACATCCCGAAGCAATTCCGGTCCGTCTCGGAGCACTATTCACACTCAAACACTATTCCCCAGCGGAAGATAGACACGAACCAACATTGGTAAGGCCTCATTCCCAAACTATTTCAATTCATTTCAATACATAGCATACAATGTAGACATCATAATCAGCATGCATTTTTAAAAAGCACATACACACACACACAACTTTTAAAGAAAAAGGGGTATCGAAAGACTCATGTATACGAGGCGACTCGGGTGAGCTCTGCTATTCTCTTCCCGAGGCATAACCTGACCTTCGAACTAAAAATATCATCACAAAACAACCTTTTTAAACAAAGCCTTTTTTCAATGTTTTGGGCTATATCAAAACGGTGTGGCGACTCTACAAACAAACGCAGCGACACCTCCCGACACATGCGAGATGCCGGGGCCCGCGCGAGCAGATCTGGGTAATTTCAGTTGGCGACTCCACTGGAGACGTTTGTTTTAAAAACTTAAAAAAAAACAGATTTTTAAAACAATGATGATGGTCAAACTTTCATTTTACCCCTTTCTTTATTTGTTGTGTGTGTGTGCATGTGCTTTACTTATTTTTTTCAAAAAAAATAAAAATACAAAAAAATGCATCATAATACATCTGTGTACATACATTTAAAAATTCTGCAAAAAATTCTGTTTACTCAGAAAAAGAATTTTAGTGACCGCACACTACGCGTACTCTTATCCTGTACAGTGCACACTATAACCCCACACCCGGAGTGGTCTCAGTTGCAGTTCAATTTGTCTTCCTGACACCTTTCGGACGCGCACGAGATCATTCCAAACATCCCATCCTAGCCAGTGTCAACCCTGCACGCTTGCGTCGCACTCTGTCCAGACTCGATTGTTTTTTACCCAGTCCGTGTCGTAAACCTTGGATATATATCCCATGCCGGCCATTTTCTGAGTCAAAACTCGAAACTCAAGATCCCTTATGCAAGCAAAGTGATGAAAGGTCATGCTAAAATCTTGACCCGATCTTGATTTCCAAAGCTACACCCAGACAATGCTCCGTCCCTTATATACATCCATGCCCACATGACACCATGTCATCAAGCCTTTAATACGTCATCCATGACAATATGACCTAGCCAAAACCTAACGTCACAGATCCCTTGCACAAGCAAGGTAAAGAGAGGTCATATCGCACTCTCGACCCGATCTTGACTCAGGTGCCGGCTCTGCTCACTATTCACATGGCCGACGCATTAAAACGAACATGACAGGCTCGGTCCTTAGGTTCGATTTTTTCTTTTGGCTAGTGGAAACCGCTTGCCTTATAGGACCCTCGCCCGGGGTTGTCCACCCCGAGATGTCGAAATACAGGTGCAAAAAGAGGGGCTTATAGCCGCACTGATGGTCTCCACTGACCCAGAATCTAGAATAGTTGCGAAAAAGAAGAGCAATCTTTTCCAACCCACCTAGGATTCTGAGAAAACATGTTTTAAGTAAATTAAAACAACAAAAAAAATAATACATAAATCAAAAAAAACAAAAAAAAGAAAAGGGAAACTGCATGTCGCATGAGCTTTCCCCTTTATCCAAAAAGGCCTTCCCATTGTCTAAACCTTACCCGTCACCCTCCAAATAACCGAGAGTGTTTGAGAGTACCTGGTCGGGTGCCGTTTTTCAAGATCAAAGTTACAAGGTCCGACAGCCTTCTTCCCTGTCCGAACACCCGATATTCCCCATGACAGGATTGACAGATAACAGTGAGGGAAACGGAACCCCGCCACTGAGAAATCTCAAGACAATGGAGGAGGTGCTGCAAGCCTTCGAAACTCTCAAGAAGCGCCAACAAGAACAGCAAGCCTGGATCGTAGACACCATGCGCCGTCGCGGAACCGTCGCCGTTCCCTAAACTGATGGGACCTTCGTCCTCATAGAAGATGAGGAAATACCTGCTCCCCCGGTTTCTCAAAGCTATTAGCAGGTCTCTCCTCCACGAAGCTATGAAAACAGAGCAACGCAAAGTAGCTCCCGCTCAAAGCTCCACTCAAGCCTCGCCAAGCGCCCGATCCGCCAACCCCAAGCACAATCGGCTCGCCGCTCCGCAAAGTCAATATCACCAGCACACCTATGGGCCCGCTCCCCCAGATCCTAATGTCTCTCGATATCCCCCGGGATTCAATCTGTTGCCTCCATACGAGCCCCGTAACCAGAACTTGAACTCCCAAGGTCCTCTAGGGTCAGACATACCAAGCGGATACCCAGAAATTTCAAATCTGCCACCCGCCAGACTACCTCTTGGGGCTAATAAAGCATTCCCTCAGCTCCCAAACACAACTCAGCATGGCCCGGGCAATCACACCTTTGGCTCCAATTTCAGTAATCCAGAATACAGGTTGGTATACACTCAACTGCCCCCCCAAGATGCTCGAGTGGCAATCCCGTCAATCAATCCACCCCTATCCTGATCTTCACGCTATGGTCAACGCCGGTACCAAGTTTGAAAAAGCTTTGAGCACGCAGGAAATGGTAGCCACCCCGCTTTTCCTACCTCGCAAGCCGCCCTAATCCGACATCTGCCCCAAACAAAGGAAAAAGGGCTACCGAGGCATTCCACTACATTCAGAATGAAATCCAGAGAAGCCGTGACCAAGCACCCTCGAGGAATAAACGACAGCATTTTCAGCACTTCGACAACCTCGGAATGCCTCTAAGCCAAGTGTTCGAGGCATTGATGAAGCAGAACATGCTCAAGCCCCTTGAGAATTATCAGCTAAGGAATCCTAACCCGAACATGGATATGAGCAAGCGGTGCACTTTTCACAACTACCCCGTCCACACCACTGACAATTGCGTCATACTAAAACAAGCGATCCAGGGGCTAATTGAAGAAGGAAAGTTGGAATGTCCCCGAGGTCCCAACACAGTCGAAACATGGTAGCATTCGACATGGATAAGTCCTCTGTACTCTCTCAAGCCCATCAAAAAATGCCGTTGAGGAATTGGGTTACCTTCTCATGACCCACATTATAAGAACAATGATTCACTTGATAAGACGCAGACACATTATAAGAGCAATGCATTAACCAATCTGTAAGCATGTTGTCAAACGAGAGGAAAATTGGGCCCAAGCTGCCGAGAAGGTTCTAACCAAAGTGAATTTGGGGACTGCTGAAGAGCCTACAGAGACGCAAATCGGAGAATTCTCCGTCGATACTTCGCCTAAAGAATATTGAGTCTTCTCTCTCCCCCTCTACACTAAAAAAACACAAAGAATCACACAGTTAAACCTCGTAGGTTCTAGTACTTTTCTCATTCAATCAAGTCCTCCTCGGACATTGTAATTAAGTCTTCAATTTTCCATACGCAAGTTTCCTTTCTTTTCTTGCTAGACTTGAGACACTATTTTGCATCCCACATTACATTTAATGAAAGGTTTTACTCTATATGATCACTTGCATTGCTCAACAAATAATTCCCCAAAGGATTAATGCTTTGATTAATTGGTGTGAAAAAGTCAATCGATAGCTCCCCATACACCTTCCTTACCTCACAAAGGCCTCCATCAAACTATACACTTTCCAAAACATGTCTCCACCATCACCTTTACCAAGTCAACGACGACGGCAACATCAAAGGACAACAAAAGGTCACTCAGCATTAAAAGATTGACCCCATGTCGACAACAACCTAAGGGCTTGCCTTCGCCCTCGTGCGCATCGAGGGAAAAAGAAAAAAAAAGCTCAAGCAGAAGCTTCAAAAAAAAAAAGAGAAAAAGCTCAAGCAGGAGCTTAAAAAAAATGAGGCCAAGGACGCAGCACCGCCAATCAGAAGCTTGACAGATGGGAAAAATTAAAGCTCGAAGAATGGGAGTTGTCGATAACAATGGAGTAGTTAAAGCAAAGGCAGAATCATGTCATAAGCCCTTAAGTTGTGTTCAAATTCTTTCTCCGCCGATGTAAGACGACGATCAAGAAGCAATGGATTCATTGAAACTGTCGTCAAATACGACTTGTCAAGGAATCACTTCAAGGCCCGTGCCTCATCATTCAACCTTCCGTCCGAGCCTTTTCGCCAAAGGCCGCACAAATATTCATTGCCCTTGCCCCAAAGCCAAACACGGTTCAGCCCCGAACTACGTCGACCTGAGCTCCTTGTCTTAAGGGGAACGTGGGCAACCAGAAATGGTCCGGTCATAAACACATAGAAATCCACAAACCTGGTCTCACCAATGACCTCTCCTATACACAAGCCTTTTCTCACACCTGATCCAACTCAATCCTTGATACCGGTTGACTTTCTCCTCATGATTAATCAAGCACATCAAGTTTAATTGTTGAATAACCCGAACATCAAAAAGGGTTTTAAGCAAACATGTGATCATTATGAACAAATCAAGTTTTCAGATCTCTCGACAAGTCTTCTTTTTCTACAAAATAGGAAAAATAGAGCTAAACACTGATTTTCTGTCAGCAAGGGCTTCCATACACTTTTACAAGCTTTTCAGTTCTCATACTCTCTCAAAAGAGTCAAACCCAAAAGCATGTTTTTTTGTGCCTACATCAAATAAGGCATTTCACACAAAAAGAGACCAGTTCCCACCTTTTCAAAAAATAATATATATGCCCTTGCGAGTGTACATTACAAGTCATTTCTTTCACGTTTTTGGTTGACTGATTGATTAAAAAAAATAATACAAAGGTGTTGAAGAACATACCCAGCTAGATTGAAAACCCCAAACAGGGCAGTCTAGGCAAAAATCAGGATTGCACCATTCTACCCCTTTTTCGTCTCCTCTTCTCTCACAAAAGAAGGTCGAACTACGGAGACCTGAGCCCCTCAGTTCGGGGGGAACATAGGCAGCCTTCATTGGTTCGGTCTAAAGCATACACAAAAATCCAAAAATTGGACGCCATCAAAGCTCAGACAAGAAGCAAGCAAGAGATTTTGCGTCTCGACAAAGCATTAAAAGTAAATCACAAATCATCACAGGTAAAACACTTCTTGATGAGTTCAAGCACGGTCTACTCTCAAACTCACAACATGCTAAAAGACAACTTAAAACATTTAACAATTAATGTGTCTGCAAATGACAATGAATGGATACTTGGAGTTTCAGAAGGTCATTCTGCGCCACTCGCGCTTGTCCCTTCTCCATTCTTCCCTTTCTTCCCTCGTCCCCAACGTCTTCTTTCGTTCCACGTGAACTAATTCTGACTCCCTCCTTCCCAGATCAGGAGTCCTTCCAGTTGTGTCAAGCAATCCAGTCGCTCTCAGAGCATCGTTTGCCCGTACCTTGGCTCGGATCTCCTCCCTACGAGTCTGTAAAAGGGGACCTCTCACCGTCAATCGGTCAACTCTAGTCTCATAGTCAAATAAAGCATCTCCCGTGACACCCTAAGGGTTAACCCAAGCTTCTGCACTCCTGAGGTCGCAGCTGAAACGGTAACCTTGCCCCGGAATCGCCTCATGACTGCTCCCCAGAATCGGCTGAGCCAATCCAAGTGCTCAGTAGTCAGGACAACACTCTCCCTAAGAGGTACCTGTTGGTCCCAAAGGTGGCAACAAGGGTGAAAATACAGCTAGAGGGGGGGGGGTGAATAGCTGTTTAAAATGTTTCGCCCTCTTTTTAAAAACTAAACCTCTTGCTTACAAAATCCTCTTGCAGTTGATAATGGACTGCAAGTGATAGTGTAAAATGCACAGCGGAATATTTAGAGTTACAAAGTGGTTTTGATAGAGGAGGTTTGTAAAGCGGTTTTAATAAAGTAGTTGGTACGTGCGGTTTACAAACAAGTGAGGTTTTGACAATGTTAACTCCAAACACTGTTTCACAATAATGGATATCTAAATAAAGATCAAACAGAGACAAAGATAAATAATTAGCAAGCACAAGAAATATAAATGCAGAAAGTAAGAACACGCTATTTGGAGTGGTTCAATCGATAAACGATCTACGTCCACTACCAAGATGGTTAGTCTTGGATTTCTAAGAGAGATTTTATATTAAGTATTGTGAGATTACAAAGTACAATAAAATCTTTTCTATGAAGAACAAATCCAAAACTATAACCAGTGTATCTCAAGTGTTTAATCTATGTGATTAGAACAAGTGAGGTGAGTGTGTGAGAACAAGATCAAGGCTCTTTAGATCTGTGAGATGTAGAGCACAATGATTCTTGATTGTGTTAAGGCTTGATTTCTGGGCTAGGAATATTTCTTGAAGTATGAAGATGAAGATTCAAAGGGTTGAATAAATTTCTGGGCAGAGCTTCAGCTTCTATGAACACAGTACTTCTCAATTTTTCAAGCAATCTTCAAATGGAGAAGATTGGGGGTATTTATACCCAAGCATCCAAAATGTAGCCGTTGGACACAGCTGTTGAAGGACAAGATTGATGCTTTCTTATTGGTCCACAAAGAACCACTTTTGTCCTTTGGTACAAAGAGTTGCAGATAAAGCCGATAATGCTCCACCGCAAGCAATGAGGTTTGGACACTGTCACCTTTTCAAGATCCTTGCGCATCTTCTCCGACTTTGAATCACGTGACAAGATAAGGTGGTTGACATTGGATATTGCCGATGTGGATCACAAAGTCAAAGAGTGGTTCACTTCAAGTCTCAATCATTGGGGGCGGTTGGAGTACAAAGGCGGTTTGATAAGTGCGGTTGGTAACTCCGTGAGGTTGCAAAGTGCGGTTGATAATGAGCCGCAAGGTGCGGTTCATCATAGGGCGGTTGCACTTGAGTAGTTCAAGAGTAGTTTCAAACAAAGGATTTCACCAAGCAAATGCTAAGGGCGGTTTTGCTAGGGCGGTTCCAAAGAAGTGGTTTGAAACTTCCGAACCGCAACTCTCAATTCCAATGAGTCTCGTGCGCCTTCAAGCCTAATCTATAAAATGGACTTAACTAAAAATTGAAGTCTAAGCTTCATTACATAGGGTCCTAAAGTCCTTAAAATAGACAGGAGGTTATGGTATCAATCAAATCTAATACAAATATAGGAGGGTTAAAACATGCATACCCAACAATCTCCCCTATTTGATTGATGCCATTACCTACTATAACTAAAGCAAACATTGTTCTTGGTAAAAACATGTCCATAAGAATTAACATGGTAATTCATGTCCCAAGTCAATGCACACACTTAGCTTAAGCTATAGATTTCTATACTTTCTAAGAGATAAAAACTTACAATATGGAAAGTAGAGAAATGCATTCAAGCACTTAAGAAATATGAGTTTAAGTTCAAAGTGCGGTTTAAACCGAATGTTTAAACTTCAATTCAAAAATATGATTTTAAGTTGAAAAATATTTGAATGAGGTTTAAAACCATAAGAGGTTTCATTGTTCTACAAACAAGCAGCTTTGATATGAACAAGGTTTTGAACCATGATGCAATTTCCATTAATTCCTCAAGAGGTTACAAAACAGAATGAAAGAAAATTACAGGTTACAAAAATGTTGGACAAAAGAAAATACAAAGAGAGTGCGGTCCAACAACAAAAGAGTTTCAAAAAATACAGAGCAATAGCGGTTTAGGGTTGATGCGGTTCTTGACCTTGCCGCCGCCGCCGCGGTTGATTGATCTCGTGGTTCCCGGCAAGATTTGATGCAGAGGTTTCGTACTTCAGTGGATTTTCTAATTTTTCTCACCTCTTCGCGGTCCTTCCTTGAGCGGTCACCAATCTCTCTAAAATATTTGCTTGAGAATCAATCTTGAGATTGGCATCGAGACTGCCTTGGAGTTATCGACACTTGATCGTATAGCTCATCAATTAAGGTGTGAAAGGAGGAGTTCAAAGAATTGTACAAAGTTTGAACCTCCCCCGAACCGCCGCGGTCCTGGGAAGAGATGGCTTCGGCTATTTCATCAAGATTCACAAATACTGATGGAGGATTTCACTCATTGATCGTGGCTTCAAGTTTGGTGGTGAATCCTAACTTGATATTTTCAAGGCGGTCATTGAATTCATCCTTGACTTCATTCAACTTGGCCATCAAAGCATCATCAAGTGGAGTTTGTTTTGATCTCCACTTCTCTTTGACATTATCAATTTCCGTAAGGATATTTGCTTCAACCGCATTCAAGGCGGTTTGAAGGTCTCTGAGTAGAAGGCGGTTGAGAATTGACAGATTTAAGGAATTCAGCTTGAAGGGAATCAAAGGCGGTTTTGGAGGAGATTGCAAGCCGAGAAATCATTTCCTTGAGATCGAATCTCCAAATGATTGAATTTGAACAACACCTTCAAACCTAGATCCTTCTTGAAACCTTCAAAGCAGACTCACCGAGGATTTGACAATGTTTGCTAAGTCCTTCTCCCCTTAATGGCATCAAGCCTCCGAGCAAAACTCTTGAGGGAGTTCTTATGATCATCCATTTGAAGGGTTTGAGAGGCAATCAAATGAGATTGAGATTCAGCCTAACTTTTGAAGGGAGCGGTTGGAAGACTCAAGGGAGGCATTTGAAGCGTTAACTTGATAATGTGGCCTTGGTTTATGAGTAGTTGAGATTGGATAAGATTAAGGGTAGAAAGGATTTGGGAGTAGCCGCTGGTGGAGTAGCGGTTGATGATGAAGGAATAAAGGTGAAGGAAGGAGGCGGTTCGTAATAAGTAGGAGGAGCGGTTTGAGGCATTTGAGATAATAGGGTTTGGAAAATGCGTGAGGCAGGAATTGTGTAAGGGGATGAGGTTTGAGTTGAGATGGGGGCTGTTGGTATGGGGGCGGTTGGGATGGGGGCGGTTGGTATGTGGGTGGCTGGGATGGGGCGGTTGGGATAGGGCGGTTGGGATAGGGGCGGTTGGGATAGGTATGGAGGTGGTAGGAGGATTTGAAGTGATTGGGTTGGAATGAGTTGAATGGGATTTTTGTGGGGAAGAGAAAGGTGATTGGAAGGGGATTTATGGGTGCGGTTTGATATATGAGGGGATGAATGGTGTGAGGGTGAATTTTGTGGTGAAGGAGTTGGAGTTCTAAGTCTAGAGGTTGAATGGGCCGGGCCTCGCCGATGGCTTGGATGTCCATTCAAAGAAGGCTTTGGGATTTGAGGTGGCTTGATTTTGAGGGGTTTGAAATCTCGAAGGGGATGATGAATTTGAATTGGTTTGAGAGGAGGATTTATCAAAATATGAGGAGGTTTCACCAGGTATTTTGATGTTGGATTTGGCAATGGTGTGAAGATAGTGTTTCTTTCGAGGAGTTGTTTTCTTGGCCATTTGTTTGAACCTCCTCTTCTTGGGATTCTCCCCGAGAGGTTGCGCTTTAGGAGGTGGAGAGGGAGAGAGCGGTTTGGGAGAAAGAGATTTGGAAGGAGAAAGGTGTTGGGTAGGAATTGGGGAAGAGGTTTGAATAGGTGAGGTTGGAGGAGTTTGAAGCGGTTGGGATTGGAGGAGTAGGTTGCGGTTGGGGTTGCGGTTGTACAGAGGTTGAACTTGAGCTTGCGGTTGAGAGGTAGCAAGCGGTTTAGAAGGTGGTTTCTTTCCTCGCAGCCTTCCTCAATTCCCGCCCTTCTTTCCAACTTGTCCAGCTTTGCCTTGTAAAAGGCAACTTTATCTTCCTCAGCCGAGATTGGCAAGAGTAGCCTTCACGCATTTTGCCTTCTTGATAAGAGGGGCAACTCCAAAGATCTTCTTCTTCTTCCTCATCGCAGGCTCATCTCTCAAACCAAATTTCTCCCGAGGCTTAGCACTTTGACTAGCACCCGCGGTTTGAACACGCGGTTGAGGTGGTGCGGTCCTCGCTTCGCCTCGCGGTTCTAGGACAATGTTTTTCCTTCTAGAGGCCTTCTTGATTGCCTTTCCTAGAGCAAGAATCGCGGTTGCAGGAGACATCTCAACATAGAACTCCTTGGGGTTGAGAGTATCAAAGATCATATAGGAATTTATACCGGGTATCTCCAAAAGAGTATCCGAAGTTGTGACAAACCCCGGTTCCAAGCGGAGTCACCTTCACCCATTGATACCGATAACTCGTGGAGTTGAGAGTCCGAGATCCTCTAAGTGCCGATAGCTTGTAAACAATGCGGTTAGGAGCCCTGCAGTAATGGTCTCCACCTTTGATGCTCATTCTTGATCCTAGATTGATATGCATCAATAGAACTAGCCAGCTCCTTCATCAAAATTTTGGGCCAATTCACTTAATTCCATTGTAAATGGCACAAAGAAGAAATCCATTGCCGAGTAGTGAAGTTGTTGTGGCTGCCGCCTTACCACACACGTACATTCCTACTAAATAGCCCAAGTGGCTCATAAGCTCACCAAATTCCCTCCTTGCTTTCTTTTTGTAATAACCAGAGAGAGAAGTCGATTGACTGCTGATAGAGCTTGCATCCAACACTTCCCCGATCAACCTCCATGGGGCATCCAAACATGAAATCCAAAAGTACTTCTAATATCCAGATGATCAATGGATATATCGAAGCCTTCAACACCGCCAACCGTGCATTTGATCTTGGTGCCATCTCGATAATACTGCCTCCTAGAACAAACAGAGGAGTAGAACCGATCCACAAAGGAAGGAATGATATAAGATTGGCCTTTGTTGAAGAGAGGGAGGATTCCAGAGGAAGTGAGTCTTCCGATCATTTCTCTACCAAGAGCATCTCCTTGGAGCTCGCCTCATTAATCTCATATCCCGGTAGAAAGAACTTAGGATCCTACAAAATGAAACAAAGGGTTTAGATCCAAACAGTGATTCACAATTCACAAGCGGCTCGGGGCATCTATGCGGTTGGCAATTGATGCGGTTGAAAATGTTGAGAACTCCAAACCTCAAGTAAATTGTGAACACAACAAAACACTTAGAAAATATGTAAAAGATTATACTAGTACGTGGCATTGTAATCCAAGTTTATCCCACACTGCAAGCGGTGCTTGGAGAGGAAGGTTATGGTGTCCAAATTCCATATACTAAGTAATATCTCAAACAAACTTAGCATGCGGTTTCAAAATGACAGCGGTTCATATTTTGCATGCGGTTCAAAAGTGAATGCGGTTTGAAGAGAACATGCGGTTGAAATCAAGGAGTTTTCATGAATGCGGTTCCAAACAATCAAGGCATGCGGTTGATTATTCACAATAGTGCATAAAAATTTTATAGAAAAATTTTCTAAGTATAAAAACATGTGTGAAAATCAAATGAACCAAAACATGTGACAATTTTAACATGGCATATGAACAAATAAGTTGAAGGCATGATGAACACGAAGAACACTTAGAACACTAAGAACAGAGATTCAACAAAAGTTCACCAAAATCAACAAATAATATGTCAAAATGATCACATTGAGCAAGAGATTAACAATATAGCATTAAAAATTTAAACTTTGCTCGTAATCAACACCAACAGGCAAGAACACTCAAATGGGTTTTCGAATGAGAAAAGTTTAAAGTCCAAAATCAATGTTCAAATCATTGGTTGATCGTAAAATAAATTACATATAAAGAATCTAACAACAAATCCGAGCAAAACCCAACTGAAATCATACAAAATGATAAACAGATAAAGCAGTTATGAACAAAAATTCATCCAAGGGTTTCGCAACTTAGAAGGTCCAATAATGGCTGTTTCAAGGATGATTTTGCAGAAAATAAAGAAAGATGAAGTTTAGGAAACATACCATATCAGAGAATGGTGCTTTAGGTGCCATTGAAGATCAAAGTTTTTAAGTTATGAAATTTAAAGTTTTTAGAGAGAGAGAGAAGATGAAGTTGGTAGGAAAGGACGGTGAGTGACAGAGATTGGAAAGGTGAAATTGTAAGAGTAGGTTTTTATTTATAGGAAAATCTCAAACAAAGGACAGTTGAAAAGACTTTTTGATTTTCCCATAAAAGAAATCATTCCTCTGTTGCACCCTTTCATCTTCTTCTCATTTGCCAATGACTACGACATGATAGCTTTAAATGCTAATGTTCCCTTTGCATTAAATGCATTTAAATTTTGAAATAACGTGGGAAAACATTTGCAAAAATGCCCTTATGTCAAAATGTGGACTAAAATAAAAATAAAGGAACTTACCTGGGGTCCACGTGGCAGTGCGGTTGAAAAGAGTTTTAAAACCGCTTAGCTTCTTTAAAGCTAAGAAAAGAATTAAAATTGTTTTTGAAAATACCATATGATGAAGGCGGTTGAAGATGGAGCGGTCAGAAGCATTATGCGGTTGGTAATACGCGGTTGGAAGTAAGCGGTTGATAATACGCGGTTGACCACATAGGCGATTGACCACTCAAGCGGTTTGAATAACCGCGGTTCAACAATGATGCGGTTGAAATTTTCAATAAGAAATACAACCTAAACTCAACACACAAGTTAGTCAATAAAAAGTATGGAATCATTTAAGTTCAAGCATACCCATTTCTCCTCTGAGGAAGGAAAACCTCTTGGAGTCAAGAGCCTTGGTGAGGATGTCAAGCAATTTGATTATCTCGTCCCCACATACTCTAAATGGATATTCCTCTTCTCCACATGGTCTTTGAGGAAATGATACTTGATATCAATATGCTTGGTCTTGGAATGCATGACAGGTTGTTGGAGACTCGAAATTGTTGAAGTGTTGTCACACATGATGGGGCAATTCCCTTCATGGATTCCATAGTCCACCAACCGCCGCTTCATCCAAAGGATTTGACAAAGAACAACTACCAAAGAAGAATATACTCACTCCGTGGTAGACACCGAAACCGAAGCTTGCTTCTTGCCGGCCCAAGCAACTAGTCTATTCCCGAGGAAATGACAAGTACCACTAGTGCTTTTCCTCGTCAATAGTACAAGCCGCATAATCCGCATCCGAATAACCTACAAGATCGAAATTCGAATCTTTGGAATACCAAAGTCCAAGGTTAGTGGTTCCGTATAAATAGCGGATTATACGCTTGACCTGCAATAAGATGTGCTTCTCTAGGATCTCGCTTGATAGCGTGCACATACACGTACACTAAACATGATATCGGGCCTACTAGCGCTTAAGTAAAGTAATGAGCCGATCATACCTCGATATAAAGTCTGATCAACTTTCTTACCTTTGAGATCCTTATCTAGCTTATTGCCGGTGGCCATAGGAGTATCATATGCTTTAGCATTTTCTAATCCAAACTTCTTTATCAACTCCTTGGTGTATTTGGCTTGGCTGAGGAAAATACCTTCTTCGCATTGCTTGATTTGAAGCCCGAGGAAGAATGTTAATTCTCCCATCATGCTCATCTCAAACTTGCTTTTCATTAGCTTCTCGAAACGCTTACAAAGTAACTCATTAGTAGAACCAAAAATAATATCATCGACATAAATTTGAACAAGTAAAGTATGCTCATTATATTTGGCAATAAAAAGAGTTGTATCAATTTTACCGCGTTTAAATCCCTTTTCTAGTAAAAATTTAGAAAGAGTCTCATACCATGCCCTCGAGCTTGCTTAAGTCCATACAAAGCCTTTTGGAGTTTGTAGACATGATTGGGAAATTTGGAGTCTTCAAATCCAGGAGGTTGGGCAACATACACGGCTCTCTTGCAGCCGCCGTTGAGGAATGCACTCTTTACGTCCATTTGATATAACTTGAAACGCTTGAAAGAGGCGTAGGCTAAGAAGATTCTCGATAGCTTCCAATCTTGCAACCGGAGCAAAGGTTTCATCATAATCAATTCCTTCTTCTTGCCTATATCCTTGTGCAACCAACCTTGCTTTATTCCTAGTGATGCTTCCATTCTCATCCATCTTATTCCTAAATACCCACTTAGTTCCTATCACTCCTTGATCCCGAGGTCTAGGCACCAAAGTCCAGACCTTGCATCTTTCAAACTCGGTTGAGTTCTTCTTGCATAGCAACGACCCAACTTGAATCTTGGAGTGCTTCATCAATCTTCTTGGGTTCAACTTGAGATAAAAGAGAAGTATGCTCATCATAATTTGATCTCCTTGTTTGAACACCGGAAAACATCACCAATCACATTTGTGAGGGGGTGACCGCCGACTTCACGAACCTCCTGGGGTAAGTCTCGGTTGTATCGAGGTTTGTCAAGATCTTCAATTGGAACATCGTTAGATCCTTCAAATAAGTCATGGAAGGTTAATTGACGAAGAGGTTCTATAAGCCGGATAGGGAATTCTCAACTTCTTCTTCCTTGGGGTTGCATCCGGAGAGGGATCTTCAGTGCGGTTTCAAAATTGCGGTTTTGGGGAATTTCACTGAGGGTGCCGGATTTTGAGGTTGAGGTTCAGTGCGGCTTGAGGTTCACCTCGGTTCATTATGCTCAACAAAATCATCAAGAACATTTGGAGCCATATGTGGCTCAAGGAGAGAATGTTCATCAAAAGTAACATGGACTGACTCTACTATTTTTAAACTTGTTTTATTGAAAACACGAAAATCTTTAGAATGTTTAGCATACCCAACAAAAATACCTTCATCGGCCTTGGCTCCGAATTTACCTCTATTTTCTCTTCCGTTGTAGAGGACAAAGCATTTGCAGCCCAAAGATCTTGAAGAATGCAATGTTGGGGGTTCTTCCTCGCCAAAGCTCATAGGGAGTCTTATTATAGGTTTTGTTGATGAGGGAGCGGTTCTGAGTGAAGCATGCGGTATTGATTGCTTCAAATTTCAAAAATACCGAGGTAGCTTCGCTTCGCATATCATTGTCTTTCCAAATTTCAATCAACGCCCTATTCTTCCTTTCCACAACCCCATTTTGTTGTGGAACACCAAATGTGGAAAAATTGTGATCAATCCCATGGTCATCACAATACCGAGCAACACCGTTGTTCTTGAATTCTCGTTCCATTATCTCGATCGAACACTAACGATGTCATCTTCTTTTGAGTTTGGAGCCGTCTAAAAAGTGCGTGAGAATCTCATAGCAATCATCTTTGGAAATCATCATCTCAACCCACGTATATCTTGAATAATCATCCACCACCACTAAGGTATATCTATTTCCTCCAATGCCGGCAGTGGTTACGGTCCAAACAAATCTATGTGAAGCAAGCTTGTAAGCATCTTGAAGTTGAAGGAGCGGTCTTGCCGGGTGAAAGACGACGCGGATCGCTACCAAGCCGGCATGCACCGCATTTCTCTCGGATGGTGGTCAGCCACTTTGGGTAAAACCACGAACGAGGTTTTCCCTACCAATCTTTGCAAGATACTTGAAGTTCAAGTGGCTCAACCTCTTGTGCCATAGCCAACTATTTTCGCTCACATTCTTAGCTACAAAACAGAGATTAGTAATACTACATGCGTAATTTAGATCAATAATGTAAATATTACTCTTACGAATCCCCGTGAGTAGGGTGACGCCGGAAATGCTATCTTTGATAAAGCAATTTGATGACGTGAAGTTGCAAAGCATTCCTTTGTCGCAAAATT
This sequence comes from Adenophora triphylla var. japonica, assembly GCA_022495995.1. Lineage (NCBI taxonomy): Eukaryota > Viridiplantae > Streptophyta > Magnoliopsida > Asterales > Campanulaceae > Adenophora > Adenophora triphylla. The sequence continues at coordinate 1,025,550 of JAFEMH010000027.1, forward strand.
GAGAAATTGAAAGGAGGTTGTGCTTGAGTCCATCGACAAGAGAAACCTTCTCAATAGTTAGGTTTCCTCTCCTTATAACACCATATCCAATGGTTTTGCCTTTGTTGTTATCACCAAAGGTTACAGACGGACCACTTGCTTCAACGACATCTTCAAGTAAAGATCTATCTCCAAATATATGTCTTGAGCAATCCACCGTCAAGATACCATTCATTATCCTTGAGTGACCAGCCATGAAGCAGAGGACCCGAAATGTAAACATTAAGAACGAGGTCCCCCTTTATTTCTTGGGTCCTGAAGTTAGCAACCCTTTACGACCCACACCTCGCTTGACGTAAGGAGGTTTACTCTTCCCGGCATTGGATGTGAACCGCAAAAGGCATTCTCGCAGCCTTGTGACCTAAACCATCACACACGTAACATTTGTAATAGCTACAAGCTTCATGAGGTTTTACTAACTCCTTACTCTTCTTAGGAGTTGCATGCGGTTTTGGACAAGGAAGCGGTTTGGGAGGAGCAGTTCCACTAACATTCCAAATTCGATACGAAGGGAACAGCTTTGGTTTGACCACGTATTTTCTCGGGGAACGCTATTCCGCTTTTGAAGGCAGGAGGAGCGGTCGAAGAAGAAGCGCGGTCGACCCGGAGTTAGCAGAACCGCCTTTTCCACCGTAAGCGGTTGGAGCAGGATTCTACCAATTCCATAAGCCATTTCCTCTTCAGATGCTTCCACGTAATTCTTAGGTTTTAACACGTAATTCTTCCCATATTGCTTTCCTTTAGGTAGACATAATTTACTTGTCTTCCTTTACCCTTTCCTTTAGCATGCTTCCCTTGGGAATTTCTTTAGTTAGTTCCAAAATTCCTCATCCTTTTCACTCGAGGATGCACACTTCTCCTCTTCCTCGCATCCAAACCCTAGACCATCCTTAGTTCCAGGAGGAACTTGGAAGTCCAAGATTTTATCCTTGGTGGATTGAGACTTGAGCCACGAATCAATAATCTTTTGACGATCGTCGATTTGGGTTACCAAGTCATCATTCCCGAGTTGAAGTGCAAAGCAACCTTAGTTTCAAGGATGCGGTTTTGATCGCAAGAGGAGTCATCTGCTTGATTTGGTCCTTAAGATTAGAAATTTCAGACCTCATCAGCGCTTTTCTCCGTCTTGTACATGCATTAAGTTCATCATGAGCTAAGCTTAAGGCTTTCTTAAGATTTGAGAATTGATGGATCACCATTTCAGCTTCCTTGAACATCTTTTCATGTTCCATGGGAGAAACCTCTTCCACCACCTTTTTCAAAATTTTCTTTGGAATAGCTTTTGAAGGTGGAGCAGCTTTTAGATGAGAAAATGGGACGTGAATACGAACAATTTCCTATCTTAACGCTAGAGTAAGTTTAATATCATCATCCAATTTATAATTTGGAAGTTTTGCAAAAACCTCCTTTTCCTCCATATCATGCAACTCAAATGATCTCGTAATCCGAGTCATCGAAGCTGCTCGCAACTAAGCAGCAGGTTAACCTCTTCGGTTTCACCGTCACTTCCATCCTCGTAACTGTTTCAATCCAAGTTGCTAATTCCTTGGAATTCTCTTCCTCCTCAAGAACCATTCCCTTACGATGAGAAAATTTCGAAGGAAAAGTTTTCTTTTTCATATATTCATATTTAGGCCGTGGACACTCGTATGCAAAGTGGCCGTGTTTCCTACAGCTTGTAGCATACCAAGTCACTCTTCTTCTTTGTATCTCGCAGCCCTAGAAAATGTTGCAGGAGGTTTGCCTTTTGAAAATGATTTTGTGAAAGGTTTTGAGGATTTTCTAAATTTTTGAAATCTTTTCACAAACATGGCAAAATCATCATCATCCATCTCGATGAGTGATGAGGTTGATATGGAAGGATCAAGTGGTTTGATTGGATGTGGATGGTTTCTCTTCATGTTCCACTACGTACATAGAAAGTGATTTGGTTTTTCCTTCTATCTCTTCAATATGATTTAGTTTAAGTTCATAGACTCTAAGATTGGCATACAAGTTACTTAATGACCAAGTACCCAATACTTTGGAGTCTTCTAGAGAGGTAGCCTTATTTACCCATCTAGAACCTAAAGCGTATAGGAAAGTCATATTGATTTCCTTATCGGTTAAAGTTTTACCAAGAGATCTACAAGCATTAACTACCTCAACATAGCGATCGTAGGTTTGACGCAAGGTTTCGCTGGGTTTTCTCGTTGAAGTTGTTGTAGGATCTTTCAACAAAGGTATAATTTGTTTTCCTTGCACTCATCATCACCTTCGAGGTAGCTCTCTATGGCATCCCACATCTCGCTTGCGGTTTTGAGGTACATCACTTTCTCGTAGAGTTGATACGGGGAGGGTTCCGTAAATGATGAACCTCGCCTTGCCGTCCAAGGCAACTATTCTCTTCTCTTCATCCGACCACTCATCTTTTGGCTTTTTGACCTCTGGAGTTTCAAAGATTGGTGGTTGCATCGCATTAGCCTTCATTGGAATTAGAGGGCCATTGATCACGCATTCCACCAAAGATCTCATCTATGGTTTCCAAATGAATAAGCATTCGGCACTTCCAGCATGTCAAAGTGGTCTTCGTCCAACATTGGAATGTGTGAATAGTTACCGTAGTCATTGTCTTTGAGGTTGCCATATCGAATCGGCACACAAGCCGTTAAGCTTGAAAACAAAGGGTTTTAAAATGTGTTAGCTTTGATACCACTTGTTGGTCCCAAAGGTGGCAACAAGGGTGAAAATACGCCTAGAGGGGGTGAATAGCCGTTTAAAATTTTTCGCCCTCTTTTAAAAACTAAACCTCTTGCTTACAAAATCCTCTTAGCTGATAATAGACTCGCAAGTGATAGTGTAAAATGCACAAATGGAATATTTAGAGTTACAAAGTGGTTTTGATAGAGGAGGTTTGTAAAGCGGTTTTAATAAAGTAGTTGGTACGTGCGGTTTACAAACAAGTGAGGTTTTGACAATGTTAACTCCAAACACTATTTCACAATAATGGATATCTAAATAAAGATCAAACAGAGACAAAGATAAATAATTAGCAAGCACAAGAAATATAAATGCAGAAAGTAAGAACACGCTATTTGGAGTGGTTCAATCGATAAACGATCTACGTCCACTACCAAGATGGTTAGTCTTGGATTTCTAAGAGAGATTTTATATTAAGTATTGTGAGATTACAAAGTACAAGAAAATCTTTTCTATGAAGAACAAATCCAAAACTATAACTGCCGTATCTCAAGTGTTTAATCTATGTGATTAGAACAAGTGAGGTGAGTGTGTGAGAACAAGATCAAGGCTCTTTAGATCTGTGAGATGTAGAGCACAATGATTCTTGATTGTGTTAAGGCTTGATTTCGGGCTAGGAATATTTCTTGAAGTATGAAGATGAAGATTCAAAGGGTCAATAAATTTCGCGTAGCTTCAACTTCTATGAACACAAGAATTTCTCAATTTTTCAAGCAATCTTCAAATGGAGAAGATTGGGGGTATTTATACCCAAGCATCCAAAATGTAGCCGCTGGACACAACCGTTGCCAAGGACAAGATTGATGCTTTCTTATTGGTCCACAAAGAACCACTTTTGTCCTTTGGTACAAAGAGTTGCAGATAAAGCCGATAATGCTCCACCGCAAGCAATGAGGTTTGGACACCTGTCACCTTTTCAAGATCCTCGCGCATCTTCTCCGACTTTGAATCACGTGACAAGATAAGGTGGTTGACATTGGATATTGCCGATGTGGATCACAAAGTCAAAGAGCGGTTCACTTCAAGTCTCAATCATTGGGGGCGGTTCTGGAGTACAGGCGGTTTGATAAGTGCGGTTGGTAACTCCAGTGAGGTTGCAAAGTGCGGTTGATAATGAGCTGCAAGGTGCGGTTCATCATAGGGCGGTTGCACTTGAGTAGTTCAAGAGTAGTTTCAAACAAAGGATTTCACCAAGCAAATGCTAAGGGCGGTTTTGCTAGGGCGGTTCCAAAGAAGTGGTTTGAAACTTCGAACCGCAACTCTCAATTCCAATGAGTCTCGTGCGCGCCTTCAAGCCTAATCTATAAAATGGACTTAACTAAAAATTGAAGTCTAAGCTTCATTACATAGGGTCCTAAAGTCCTTAAAATAGACAGGAGGTTATGGTATCAATCAAATCTAATACAAATATAGGAGGGTTAAAACATGCATACCCAACAGTACCCCAAGAGGAAATGCAGCAAACTTCCATATCTCCAGAAAGAGAAGGAAAGCGGATAGGTCCGCCATGGAGAAAGGAGCTACCATCATAGTAGCAAACTAAAACTCTAGCCCAGTAAAGGCTTCTGCCTCATCCCAAACTGTCGAGAAACAAGCGACAGGATGTAGAAGGAAGACCAAGACAACCTCGAAACCCTGACAACATAGGAACCTTCCTGAAAGGCCCTCCTAGTCTCAATTCCCAAATGAGGAACCCACCAGAGGATCTGATGCGTGCCAAGTTGAGCAAACATCCACGGACTAAAAGATGTCAGAAGCACAGGCATTGCTTGAAGCCTCTCTCGCAACCACAAAGTGACCAAAGCAGGGGCTTCCCCCACGCATGAACCGGTCCCCCATCGCCAATCGATCTATGCCATGGAAAGTCTCCCCTAAAACTAAGGGAACGATGTCCTCACCGGCTCTGTAATGGCCTACCACATCCAATAAAGCACTGTGACGCATCCCGAGGAAGCTGACCATGAAAAAAGTGGCTATCACGCACAAAGCAAACACGTCCCAGAAGGCATCACTCCCGCCGTCGCTCATGAAACTGTCAAAGCTGTTTCAGCCCCCAACTGCTCAGAAAACCTGCCTCAGCCTCCACTAACCACAAATAAATTTTCAGCTCATGCGACTTACACTAAAATAAATAAGCTAGCAACAATTCCTAGGTCAGTCCCCGGAATCACAGATACGTCATTACATCTCAAATAAAATACTTTGCTATGCCAAATACAAGTGTTTTATTACAGATACAAAATGTCTGTTGCTCTACAAATACAATACAAAAAAAAACAAAAAAAAAGGAGTCTTACTCCGACTCATCATCATCAGCCTCTTCAAACGAGAACTCCGGCATCTCGGAAAACCCGGCTGTCACCTCCTCATCGTCGGAATACTCGACCCCCTCCTCGATCGAATGCTCGAAGTATTCTGAAGGGTCAAACCCGGTAAAAGGATCAAAGAAGGGAAGCGAGGACGAACCCTCACCCTGTGCACCCGACGAAGGGAAGAACTGATAAAGGGTCTGCGGCCTCTGGGCCCTCGAAGACGTCCCTCACAAAGCTGTGCCGCTCCCGAACCGGCACCTCAGGCTGTGGCTCTGGCTCGGCTCTCGAAGAAGGAATATCCACATACCTCCTCAAAGGCATCGACTCGAACGTCGCCGCACTCCGCGAAGATCCGCAGGACAGCTTCCCCAAGAGCTTCTTCGTAAAAGCCTTCAACCCCACATATCGGCGGGTCAGCACGTCTAAGGACCGCCCCGAGACCTGCGCAAGCAAACAACCAAAGAGAAGCTCAGCAAAAGAGATACAAAAATACTCGACAAAAGATAAAAATACAGAAAAGATGCCAAGATGGAAAAGAGTAAACAAAACTCACCGCAGCATCCGGGTCAACCCGATAAACAGCAGGACCATGCTTTGGGATGGGCACCGACACCCTCCTCCTCGAAGAGTCCCCACAAACATACGTGAAGTCCGGCCCAGGCATCGGGACATATGGAGGACGTGACAAACCAGTCTGCCTCTCCCTTGCCAACACCTGTGGCGTCCTCAGCTTCCGCCTAACAAAGGCCGCATACTCCTCGCCCTCCAGGACGAACTCCTCGGCACTCACGCCGGCCCGGTACCTCTCATACTCCAGCACGTCCATATCAAGAGGACTCATCATATGGAAGGGCGGATCCCTCGGAGCCATAGGAGGCACACCTGCGTCATGCTGCCAGAATACCCTCTCCCCCAAGTACATGGAGTCACAAGTAAGACTCTGCAAAAGCTTTCGCTGCCGCGTCACCCAGGGGGCACCCTCCAGCTCATCCTCATCATACCGAGTCCAAGGGTACAGCGGAAACCCCTCCGGACTGTCCCTCTCCAGGTATTGTTGCACATCCTTATTGTGACACTGACCTTTCACCTGCTCATTCTCCTCTTCCTCAAAGAGCGAGCCCAGCACAGCATGGCGGGATAACCGAACATGGCCTCATCCTCCCAGTCCCACGGCTGGCACCGGAAGATCTCATAGCACCACGCCTGCAACGAAAAAGCAGATAGTGCTCAGAACAAGAAAAAGAAAAAGAAAAGAATACGGAGAAGTGAAAAAGTGCTAAACTACAAACAATAATAAACTCATACCTCCAGTGCGAAGTCAAAGCACCCCAGGGAATTGACCGTACCCCGGCTGAATCGGTCCATAGAAAAATAGAGCTCGGCCCAGCCTGTCTCACCCCAAGCAATGTCACAAACCCTCTCCAAGTCCACCAGACTCTCCAGCAGAGGGAAAAGAGCGGAAGAGGCATGATTAGAGAACAAAGTCTCGGAGAGGGCAAACCACAGAAAAGAGCGCGCCAGCTGCTCCGCCGTCACTACCCCAGTGCCCCTACTATACTCCCCAATATTGGCCGTAATCTTCGCCTCCACATCATTGTACACCATACCCAAGCCCTTATGGGGCCAAGGCGCGAAGCCAAGCAGCTCTGCTAACACCTCGTCAGACATCCTGTGTCCTGCCACTTCACCGACTCCCCCTTAAAGGAAAGCTCGGTGATCGCCGCAAAATCCGTGGGAGTCCCGTCACCTCTCCCCAGCTAAAGTGGAAGGTGTACGTGGTGTCCCACCAGTACTCAGACAAGGCCAAGAAGACGCCCTTGCTCTTCTGCATCTCCGCTATCCCGGCCAAGTTCTCTATAAATACGTTCAGCCCGGTAGCAATGACTAGCCTCCGAGGGTTAGGCCTTCCATCTCAGGAAATATCAGGCAGGTTCCGCCACACCTCATCCACGGCCTCAAGGGACCCCTGCGACTTCATCCTCTTCGCCTTCCCAGATGACGGCAACTCACTCTGCAGGTAAACACAGCAAAGGTACGTCAATAATAGTACTTAAGCAAATATACAAAAAAAAATCACTAAAAGTCCGTCCCAACACGACAATCTCACAACTTACAAAAAGTCCGTCCCAACACGGCAATCTCGCAAATAAAAGTCCGCCCCAACACGGTAATTTTTCAAACAAAAAGTCCATCCCAACACGGAAATCCCACACAAAGTCCGTCCCAACACGTCAATTTTTTCAAATAAAAGTCCATCACGAAAACACGGCACACATTACACATCTGCACAAAAGGGATCTGTCCCTACACAACATATTTTTAAACAAAAATCCGTCACAAAAATACGGCACACATTGCACATAAATTTCCCACACAAAATCCATCCCTACACGGTAATTTTTTCCACAAAAATAATGTACATACAAAAATAGCATCAAGGTACAAGTCACCAAAGCATGCATTTCAAGGAGAGACACTTTATTTTTACAAACAAGAGCTAAACTCCACTTTTTTGAACAAAAATCACATACCCGCAATCCATATACACCCAATTTCAACAATTCAACATCAATTTCACAAAATAAGCATGTCAACAACAAATGCCCCAAATTGCGAAAACTAAAAACCTAGTTCTAGCATACATCATTCCGAGCAAGAATCAAAACAAAATTCGATTTCTTACCTCCTTTACGGTCTTCCCCCGCAAGGTATGCACCCCCGAATCCGGATACAACACATCTGGATTTATTGTTGAAGGTGAGAAGGAAGCAAAATTCCTTTGGAGGTCCCACCTCCTCTCTATGGCCTCTCGACCCCTTTGACGACGGCCTCGCCTGATTCTTTCCGCCATGATAGCAATCTAATCAACTCGGAAGAATTCTCTCAAGGAAATTAGGCTCCAAATAAAGTTTTCTTCTCTCTTTTTCTCCTTCTCCCTCGGCTGAGTTTGAGAAATGAAATGGAATGGCATCGCTGCAATCTGATTCTGATTTGAAAAAAATGAGATCTACAGACAAAGCCGCGCGGACCACTTTGCATGCAAGGTGAATCCGTGCGGACCATTTTGCATCCTAGGAGAAATTTCTCTTTTGCCCTTATAATCTTTGCTTTTGGCCGTTCAAAGGCCATTTCCAGCAAGATTCATGCAGTTTGGTCCCTAAACCAACAAAGCAAACCCCGACCGTCATCGTAAGTCCGGATCTCACTATCTTTTCAAGTCATAAACCTCGAAAGCCGCCAAATCCCAAACATTATCCTAAACCCGTTATCCAATGGTAAGATATCATCATCATCACTTTCTGAAAACCCGTTATCTAACGGTGATCCCTTTTAATCATTTTCAAAACCCATTATCTAATGGTAATCTCCCAACACAATACTATTCCGTTAGTCCGGAAGACTTTAAACCACCAGGTCCAAAAGGCCCTCCTAAATTTCCAAAATAGAAGCACGTACGTTTCTCACGCTCCATCAAGTTTTGAGGCGCAATCGTACTCATGTCTTGCGATAATTCAGGAAAGCCCGTGGCACGTACGTCAAGCACACTGCCTGTCTCCACAAAATTAGTGATTTGGTGCGGTCCTGAGGCATGCACGTCTCCATCACCAGCACAAATCATTATCCTGAAATCACACATTTAGAGGTACGCACATCTCTACATTCCTAATTGAAGGATCTGTCTTGTGATAAGGCACGAACGTCTTTATCACCAACATAAGTCATAATCCGTATCCCGGAAGGCTTTAAATTACCCGGTCCGGAAGACCGTATAAATTTCCCAAATTATTATTCGTAGCCCGGAAGGCTTTAAATTATCCGATCCGGAAGACCGTATAAATTTTCCAAATCATTATCCGTAGCCCGGAAGGCTTTAAATTACCCGGTCCGAAAGACCGTAAAATTTCCAAAACATTATCCTTAGACCGTATAAATTTCCCAAATCATTATCCGTAGCCCGGAAGGCTTTAAATTACCCAGTTCGGAAGACCGTATAAATTTCCAAATCATTATCCGTAGCCCGAAAAGCTTTAAATTACCCGGTCCGGAAGACCGTATAAATTTCTCAAATCATTATCCGTAGCTTGGAAGGCTTTAAATTACCCGGTCCGGAAGACCGTATAAATGTCCCAAATCATTATTCGTAGCCTGGAAGGCTTTAAATTACACGGTCTGAAAGACCGTAAAATTTCCAAAACATTATCCTTATACCGTATAAAGCACGTCCCGTGACCATATAACGTGACTTCATTCCTTGATGGAACACATCCCGTGAGACACCGTCTCCGCATAACGTGACTTCATTCCTTGATGGAACACGTCCCGTAAGATACCGTCTCCGCATAACGCGACTTCATTCATCTGGCGTGCTTCGGGATGCCTCGGGATTGTCCGACAGAGGTTCGGCTTGCGTCGGGATGCCTCGGGATTGTTCGACAGGGCTTCGGGATGGACCGGACCTCTGCCCGAGTACAACCAGCAATCCCGAGGCACGCTGAACCTCTGCCCGAGTACAACCAAAAATTTCGAGGCACGCCGGACCTCTGCCCGAGTACAACCAACAATCCCGAGGCAAGTCGAACCTCTCCCCGAATCCCCACAGCTAACCCGAGGCACGCCGAACCTCTGCCCGAGTACACACCTAGCACTCTCGAGGCACGCCGATGCTCTGTCCGCAGACACCGGTACATCCCGAAGCAATCCCGGTCCATCCCGGAGCACTATTCACACTCAAACACTATTCCCCAGCGGAAGATAGACACAAACCAACATCGATAAGGCCTCCTTCCCAAACTATTTCAATTCATTTCAATACATAGCATACAATGTAGACATCATATTCATCATTCATTTTAAAAAAACATACACACAAACAACTTTTAAAGAAAAAGGGGTATCCAAAGACTCGTGTATACGAGACGACTAGGGTGAGCTCTGCTATTCTCTTCCCGAGACATAACCTGACCTCCGAACTTAAAATCTCATCGCACAACAACCTTTTTAAACAAAGCCTTTTTTAATGTTTTGGGTTATATCAAAACGGCGTGGCGACTCTACAAACAAATGCAGCAACACCTCCCGACACATGCGAGATGCCGGGGCCCGCGCGAGCAGTTTCGAGTAATTTCACCTACTGATGGTGCAATCGCCCCTGTTGAGGGCGCGACCGCCCTGTTTGTACAAACGCTGGCGCGCGGTCGCCCTCCCTTCCTAGCGCGATCGCCCCTTGGCATGTCATATGAATTACTTGATTTGCTGCATATTTAATCCCCTAATTGTTCCCAAGTCAAATGGCATTAAAACGAAAATAAACATTAACATTAATTAAGTTAGAAGGATTGTTGAAGGAGCGCTCCTAAGGGAAGGAGAGCCTGGTGGAGGAGCCTCTAGAGGAGATCACATTGGAACGCATGGTCGAGGAGCGTCATGAGGAGTGCATTGAGGAGCGCACATTAGAGCACCTAATGGAGCACACCTGAAAGAAACACTCAAGTTGGCAAGATTGAGATGGAGGGGGATCGAGCTGGACGGCTCCGAGATTGAGATCAAGCCAAATCAAGAAAATTGGCTTGATCTCAATCTCGCACCCAACTGGCTCGGTCCAGCTCGATCTCTGTCCATCTCGATCTTGCCAACTTGAGTGCACTCTGTTAGGCGCTCCAATGTGCACTTCTTAACCACGCGTTCCAATATGCGCTACACCAGACGCTCCTCCACCAAGAGCTCCTTCCCTTAGGAGCGCTCCTTACCTTAGGAGCGCTCCTTTCAAGGACTTCTTGACTCTGTTGGTGACAAAATCGCCTGATTTCCTCCGCCATGGCGATGATTTAGCAAAAAGGGATGAGATCTTGGTGAAGCTTGGCTCAACAATGGCAATTTCTCCTTCTCTCTCAGCAAAACTTGGAAAAAATGGGTTGAATTGCGAATTTTTCAGTCTGAATCTGTTTAAACTCGCTTGTTTTCCTCTCGGATCTGTACGAACCACCTTGTAAAATCATGGTGATCCGTACGGACCACATTGCTCAGTTTAGGAAATTAACCTTCCTACCCCTATGATCTTTACCCTAGGCTTTCCAAATGTCATCCCCTGCAAATTTATGCATTTTGACATCCAAAATTTTCTTCGGTAGTCATCGTAAGCCCGAACCATTTATTCGGCCGTCATCGTAAGCCCGAACCTTTTCTTCGGCAGTCATCATAAGCCCTAACCTTTCTTCGGCCGTCATTATAAGCCCGAACCTTTTCTTCGGCAGTCATCGTAAGCTCGAACCTTTCTTTGGCAGTCATCGTAAGCCCGAACCTTTTCTTCGTCAGTCATCGTAAGCCCGAACCTTTTCTTCGACAGTTATCGTAAGCCCGAACCTTTCTTCGGCAGTCATCATAAGCCCGAACCTTTCTTCAACCGTCATCGTAAGCCCAAACCTTTCTTCGGCCATCATCGTAATCCCGAATCTCTCCTCAATTGAGTGGCAAAGTTTTTACAATCAAGGAATCACAAACGCCCCCAAAACCGTCGAATCTCGTTAGGTTTTTTTTAACGCCTATTCGAAACAAATCATTCTCAAACTCAGGTCGAGACCCCTCTGAATCGTTCTCAACTTTGGTACAGACACCTCCAAACAGTCTCACCTAGGACGAATACCTCTGAATCATTGCTAACAGGTTGAGGCCCCTTCGAATTGTCCTCATACCCGATATCTGATTGGCTTGATTCCCACTCGTAATACGTAGGAATCCTACAAATAAAGGGTCTAGCCGTCCGACCAACTCGGTCATTTATATCTCCCTCCCAACTGTGAGTACCCCGACCCGAACTCGTGCTTTTGGGCCTGTTTTCCTTAATTTTGGGCTTACTTATTTATTTGTATTAGTTTTGGGCTTGCCTAAAACTATTTATTTATATTCATTTAGTTTTCTTGGGCCTGCCTCCCTTCGGCCCATTCTGCCTATGGAATGATCGGTGTCGTTCGACACAGGACGACCCTAAGGCGGTTAAAGCTCCATGTCGTACGACATGGAAGCTCCCCATCAGCAGCCTATAAATACAGGGCTTTGCTGATCATTTTAGAGGGGATTTTTTTGAAGTAAGGTTACTCTGCCAAAATTGGAGAGAAGAGAGAGAAACACACACACTCACCTCCCTCCTCACACACACACATCCAAACCAAGGAGAAAGTTGGTCCTCTTTGTTGGTGTTTTGAAGAGATAAACACCATACTATTGGTGTCTTGTCTTGTGGACTACAATAGGTAGACCCTAAGCCTCTTCTCTCTCTCTTTTTCTTATTTTGTCCAATCATTTGCCATGCATGTTTACACTATTTGATAATATGTGAATATTTGGGATTTTTGTGTGATCAAGGTGGTGGAGATGTGAATCATCAATATTCACATCTCTTCATCTCAGATCTGATCATTTAGTGCTATTAGCTTCATTAAAGTTTGAATCTTGATCCTATTTGCTTGAGTTAGGAGGTGATGGCCCCATGATCATGGCAAAAAATATGTGATTATTCACATTTGGCCATCAAAGCCATATGATCCTCCCATAATACTCATTTGTTACTTTTGTTCTATTGCTTTCAGTTAGTATTATAGCCTAGTTTCATGATCTGAGCAGTGAGGGATCAATCTGATGAAGCTCACTGACAGAGGATGCGTATGTCGTCCGACACAGGATAACCTTAAGGCGTCCTGTGTCATACGACTTAGAGATCCCAGAAAGTCGTTTTGACTTCAGTGACTTCAGTCAAACCCAGATTGACTCCCTTTGTAGTTTCAAGCTCTGTTTAGTGTAATTTTATAGTTCAATTAACATTGGAATGGCAGCCTTGGATCATTTGGGGTAAAATCTGCTGATGGAGGCAGCTTCTGTCATATGACATAGACTGCCCTGGGCATCCTGTGTCATACGACATCCGTAGCACAGGAAGTCAATCTTGACTTCATTAACTCTAGTCAATCCCAAATTGATTCCAGAGCCTAATCAGTGTTTTTCATAGTTAAAGTAACCTTGTATTAGTGTTAGATTAGCTTTGGTGGCTTGTCCACCCCTTTTGTAAGAGGCAATCTGACCAGGCTTTCCTGTGTCGTACGACTGACCCTCTTCTGAGGAAGTCCTATGTCGTACGACATCCAAGGTCCCTGGACAGACTGTCTCAACCTTTCCTTGTAATTCAAGTTTATCAATTGTAAGGGTGTGGCCCCTTTTAATGGTTCACAAGTTGTATTTCGTTTTTATTATCATTAATAAAATCCAAATTTACATGCCTTATTTGTTGACACGATTTGCACACACTTAGAATGATTATTATTGTCCTTGTTTGATTGAAAGTCTCGAAAGAGGCGACGTGGGTGAGCTCTATATTCTCTTCCCTCGTCATAACTTGACCCCCGAACCCAACTAAGTGTTTATGGTTTCTCAACGTTTTCCTTAAAACGGAGTGGCGACTCCCATTTCTATTAAAGCCATGGTTCGTATTCCCGTTCCTTTTTCAAAATAATAAATTAAAACCTTTTTCAAACTTCCCATGCGTTTTTCGGCATGCGGATCGGGGTATGTTCACCAACGAGCGATCCAGATCGGGATTCTTATTTTTATCAACGACCCCACTTCCTCCGTAAGTAACATCGCCGAGGGACTTTTATAAGTACCCCAATCCGGACCACTCTCCATCCGAGCACGCGGAAAAGGACACCGAGGGTATGCTTATCCAAAGTCACAAAATCTCATGACTTTCCCGGCATTAAATGGACCAAGTGAGGCAAGGAATGACCTTTTGTACATTAAAAACCTCAGAAGGACCTCGCAGGAATAACAAAAGTCAAAAACATGCTGACTCCCGACCTGATCCGTACGAATCACTTTGCAAAAGTCAAGGCAAATTCGTATGGACCACCTTACACTTCCAAAATTCTATAAATAGAGCCCACTTGTTCCTTCATTAGGGACATAAGTGGAGAGTAATATTTGAGAGTATTAGGGGAGGTTCTGCTGGAGTGAGGGCAAAATTTTCTCTCCTTCTTATCACCTTAATAAACTAAACACTTTTCCAACAAATCAAGCATTTGGAAGATAGAAAGAACCAACATTGGTGAGATCTCCTTACAAACCCTAATAACACCCTAATCTCTCATTTTCAAGTCTTTAATCCATTTATTAATCATTGTTATTAAATCTATCATTTACAATGTAGTCTTTTACTTGTAAAACACATTGTAGATTCAAACCAATTAAATGATCCTAAAAGGCTTTCCATGCACAATGTGCTTAAGAATGGAAGCCTAATAGAGATAGTGGTTTGTTTATAATCATTTCAAGCATTGTCTTTTCCTTATTTACTTTCAAATGTCTTCATTTTCTAAATCATCTTTTGATCTACTGTCTTTGAAGTTATTATGAAACAGGTAACCCTAATCTACAAGTTGAATTCATCACTCATATTAAAGACGTGATTCTAGGGATTAAAGTTACAATGTTGATGTAACCTTACTTCTTTTCCATTTTCTCCCTTAAATGTAACTAATGTTCAAGTTTATCTTCAAAAGATCTCTCACTTCTCTAGTTCAAACAAATAATCTCCATTGTTGTCTCTCAAGAAATGCTCAAAAAATCACCATTGATGTACTATATATTTCTAGGGCTTGGGGATAACAACCTTGTGATTGGATGTTTGACTTTTCCATGTTTTATGTTAGTTTTCTGGACAGTTCCATGAGTTGTCAACTTTGCTGTTTAATCTCTAATTCTAGTAACAACAAAAATTAACTGATAAAACACAAAAACAACATACTACACATAGAGATCCGTACGTACCTCCTTGTAAAGGAGCATTGATCCGTATGAATCGGTTTGTAAGCTGTGACATTTGTTCAGTTTTTTTCAGTTTTCCAATTTCAGATTTATTTTAACCCCTTTTTTATCAAAACAAATTGCTTTCTAAAAACTGCACCGTTTTCCATTCTTTCTTTTAGTTATAAAACCATTTGATCTTACACACACACACACAATTTTTGAAAAAAGGATAGAAATACTCATAGATATGAGGTGTTTCCAGTGAGCACTAAAATCTATTCACGAGGCATAACGTGACCTCTGGATTCAAAATCTTACATCAAAAAGCCTTTTGTCAATGTTTCGTGCGCACAAAACGGCGTGGTGACTCTATTTCAAAGAAATTCATTTGTCCAATTATTTAAAACATTTTCAAAACTTCCATGCGTTCAAGCATCGGATCGGGTAATTTCAACATCATCATCTAAGCATTTGATGATTTTAGAGTGGGCACTCTCATCTATCGCGATCAGGTCTGTTGTTTCCTTCTCAGTTGCCTTCCCCGAACCCTCTACTGTTCCAGTCGCTACGGCACCTATGTAACCTGCTACCACTTTGCCCTTTGAATCCTGACGATTCCTGATTGCAGCAGCCATCGGAGTCCACAAACTCTTGTCTCTCAACAAGGCCTTCATCTTGATTTGCCAAAGAGAAAAACTATTCTTCCTATTGAACTTTTCAACTGGTGATTCGATTCCTGATCTCATCTGCTTTTGTAGCAGAAAACCCTAGACCTTTATCAACCTGACTGGCTCTGATACTAGTTTGTTATAATAGATCTGTGTAGAAGACAGAAAATAAATCAATTACACAACACAAAGATATACGTAGATCACCAACTTGGCTACGTCCGCTGGTAGAGGGCGAGAATATTATTATTAACTGGCATTCACCAAATACAATCTCTAATCTAATGTACGAATTCTTGATCACAAGAATTCACAACTGTGCAAACCATTGATCTACAGAAAACAGAGAGACAAGAAAAACCTTGGAACACCTAGAATTATTTATCTCTATCATACTAGCAATTACAACCTCTAAAATTGATGGGGAATAGGGCTTATTTATACAGAATATTCATAAACCTGCAGGGTTTTCTAATCTTGTATCAATTCTGCCGATGATCAGGCCCAGATCGGACAGGCGCGTGATCGCACCAAATTTCTGAAACTCCGTGCGATCACGCCCTCTTCATGGCGCGGTTGCTCCCTTCGGTCTGTCACATGAATTACTGATTTGCCCTTTGTTTGATATACTAAGTTGTTTCCAAATTAAATGACATCAAACCCAACATATATAGAGTCGATCTATCAATTCTAGAATCTCCCGTCCACACTTACTCTATATTTATATACTTAGGGCTCATTTCGTAGTTTGATAGAATTAATATGTATTAATAGTCAGAAAATTATTACTCTAAGGATTAGTTATACCACTCTTTTTGAGATAATTATGAGGGAGACAGACTCATGTGAGAATGTCTCACACCGTGAGACGAGTCGCCCACCCGACCCGCCAATTATTTTTTTACCCGCCCGCCATTTTTGTTAGGCGTCAATAAATGTAACACTTACCATAAATGAATGTAACTTTTTTTTATACTGAAATGTAACCGTTTTTATTCTGAAATATAACCATAGTTTTGTAGAAAAAAGATTAAGGATAACTAAGATTTACTGTAAAACTACTGTTATATTATATAATAAAATATATTCATTTGAGGAAAATTTTAACTTTTAAAAAAAAGAGGTAATATTTACTATACAAAAATTGTTATATTAATTTGTAGAATGAATTATATCTATATATATAGTATATATAGTATGTTACATTTCAATTATTAGTTTTTCTAAAAAAAATCAAACTATTTAAAACTTTCTGCAAAACTAAATTCTAGTGGTATATTCATCAGAAACACCTTTGAGAAATAAAACCAAATTTCCTAAAAGAAAAAAATGAAAATTAGTGGTAAGACATGTTTTGTGAGCAAGAGTGAGGGGTATAATGGTCGTTTGCTTTGTAGGAGTAGAAAAGTGAAAGAGAGAAGAACAACAAAGGAGGAAGGTGAAATGTGTGCGTCTTTTTTTTTTTCTTATCAGTTTTGCAGGTCTTTAATTTTTCCCCATTCTCGAGTGATATACATAATCCCTCTTTTGAGTTTCGCTCACAATTCTCTCTTTCTCTCTCATGATCAACCATGTCTGCAGCTGTTCAAGGTTTCAACCTTCAGGTGTGCAATCACTCTCTTTCACACACACGCACAACACATGCCTGTCTCTTTTACTTCTCCATCATTTGTCTTTTTTTCTTCCCCCAATTCTGGTTTAACTACTACTACAGCACAATCTAGGGCTTTTCATTGATCTCTCTCATTTCACTCAATAATTCAGAATGTGGGTATTTTTACTCTCTTGATTTGCTTAATGGGGATCTAATTTTCTTGGGAAATCCCCATTTTGATTTGGGGTTTTTAGTTGGTAATGTTGTTCAGTCCATAAACTTGACTTTATGTGGCTTTTTGAATTCCGATCTCTCTTGCATTGTGTAATTTAGCCTGAATTAAGTTGTGAGTGATTTGGAGTTGCAATTGCTCTTGTTTTGGATCGATAAATGTGGGGCTTTTCTGATTTTGTTGTACTTATTTAGCTGGATTGGGGATCTTGATTTGTAGTTTGCTGTGGCTGATTGAATTAGATTTTTGCTGATTTAAGAGGATTTTTCACTTGATTGTTCTAATTTTGCTGTAGAACTCAATTTTTAAATGCTTTAAGATCCATGGATTTTGTTTTGCTTTTACATCATTGTTCTTTGCTTAATTGTGTATATGAAAAATGGATTTTTGACTTAAACCACTTGATAAGAAAGTATCTCCATTACAATAAGCTGCATCTATCACTCCAATAATGCAGCCTTATATTTCTCTTATCCTTTTGAGGTCTTTTTGTGGTTCCAATTTTGGAGATGACAGTTTTTTCTTATATCAGATCTGGAAATGACATAAGACACCTTTTGTTCTGTACTTATTGTTAGGTAAGATTATTTGCCGGCATTGGTAGTTTTAATTTAGTGGTTGCTTCCGGCGGCTAAGCTTGAAATCACTCGTTTGACTTCTGTTGGTAATTAAGTCAACCCCATGGGTTCTCGATTTCCGTCTCACCAATTAAGCAATGGCCTATATGTATCTGGTCGGCCGGAGCAGCAAAAGGAAAGATCGCCCACAATGAGCTCATCTGCTGTGATTTACACTGGCGGGGATATTAAAAAGTCAGGGGAGCTTGGCAAGATGTTCGATCTTGATGGTTCCAGGTCAAGAAAATCTGGACCCATAAGCAATGCTCCTACGAGGTCAGGTTCTTTTGGTGGCGCCGCTTCTCATATAAGCCAAATGACAACTAATTCTACGGGCCGGTCTTCTGGCGGTATTCCTGGGTCATCTTCATTGAAGAAGACCAATTCGGGTCCGCTCAATAAACACGGAGAACCAGTGAAGAAATCCTCTGGCCCTCAAGGAAATTCTGTTTCCCGCCAAAATTCCGGCCCTATTGCTCCGGTTCTTCCTACTACAGGACTCATCACGTCAGGACCAATCACATCTGGGCCCCTCAACTCATCAGGGGCTCCTCGAAAGGCCTCTGGTCAATTGGATTCCACCGGATCGATCAAATTACACAGTGCCTCCTCTATACTTCAAAACCAAGCGGTGACTCACCTTAATGAGGAGAATGGACATTCGTTTTACAAAAGCTTCCCGAAGATAATCTTCTGGTCCATAATTCTACTATTTATGATGGGATTTATTGCAGGCATTTTTATCCTTGCAGCTGTTGGCAATCCCATCCTTCTCATTGCTGTTATTGTTCTTTTTGCTGCTATCAGTACGGCGTTTGCCTGGAATACATGTTGGGGAAGAAGAGCTATCACTGGTTTCATTGCTCGTTATCCAGATACTGAGCTTAGAACTGCAAGGGATGGTCAATTTGTCAAGGTTTCTGGGGTATGTAACCTCTCTCTTTTTGTTCGTTCATGTCTCAATTATTGCTTGTTTTTATGGATTTTTAAGATTTCTCGCTCAACCTTGCAATCTTTTGTCACTTTATTCTTAGTCAAATATATCAATTCCATGAAACTTTCAAATTTAAGAGCTGAAATCTTTAAAGGTAATAGGGGGACGGTCTAAAAAATCGAATCTTTTGGATTTCTTTACTTTCAAGAAGCATTAAATCATATTTCCTCTTTTGATATTCTCTCTAAAGAGAATATTAACTTTATAATTACGTAATCTGTCAAGCCAGACATTGTCGCACAGTGTTTCCCTTTTATCCATTGCTTACCTTAATATTTACTTATGTTTCTTTCCTCTTGTGGGTTGATCTGGAAAATTAGAGTTTTACGGAGATAGTAAGGACATTGGTCCAAGAATGTAGCCTTTTCTGCAGTCTGTTTTATTTTTAGTGGGTGGAAGAGTATTTTTAGAACTTAAGGCTGTATGTTTCACTTTCACTATTATTTCTTGCTCAATAAAGAACAAACTCTCTCTCTCTCTCTCTATATATATATATATATAGAGTATATATATATATATATATATATATATATATATATTCCCTTCTTCCATTAATGAGTATGCACATATAAATGCCTAAATGAACCCTCATGCAGGAGATGATGATTGACAAGGGAATATTTTGTAACTACCAAAGAATTGGACACTCGTTAGGGACAAAAGTGTTTTGAAAAATGAACTTTCATTTGGGGACTGATGGAGCAATATTTTCAACCTTATAATTTCAGATGTACATGTTTCAAATTCTACGTTTGCGTTTGTAATCTTGGTTTGATTGGTTTTTATACATGCTTTTTGAATCTTGAGTTGATATGCAAAGGGTTAATATTTTGAAGGTGGTAACTTGTGGAAATGTTCCTCTTGATTCATCATACCAAAGGGTTCCTAGATGTGTTTATACATCCACAAGTTTACACGAATATAGAGGATGGGATTCAAAAGCTGCCAACCCCTCACATCGCCGCTTTACTTGGGGTCTCCGATCAGTTGAGGTGAGAAAAATAATCTTTTGTTATGTTCATTCTATTAGAACAGATTTCCCAATGATCTTGTGCTACTTTTGAATTAATTTCCTTTGTAAAAATATACCATAATTTACTAATTTTTCACGTATAATGCCAGAGACATGTTGTTGACTTCTACATATCTGACTTCCAATCGGGGCTGAGGGCATTGGTTAAGACTGGCTATGGTGCTCGGGTGACTCCATATGTTGATGAATCCGTTGTTGTTGATATCAACCAGTCAAACAGAGACATGTCACCACAATTCGTCAGGTGGTTAGGAGAGAGAAACCTCTCAAGCGATGATCGTATAATGCGTCTGGAAGAAGGGTAAACAAACCTTTAACCTTTTTCTCATAACATTCTGAAGTCAATGGGGTTTGACTTTGACTTTGACCAACGTCTTTGATGATAGGTACATCAAAGAAGGGAGCACGGTAAGTGTAATGGGAGTTGTTCAGAGAAACGATAACGTGCTGATGATTGTGCCTCCACCGGAGCCTATCCCTACAGGATGCCAATGGTCTAAATGCATATTTCCAGCCAATCTTGAGGGCATTGTGTTGAGATGCGAGGACTCATCAAAGATTGATGTCATTCCGGTGTAGCAAACTCTAAGTAGCTGAGGGCATTACAGGTAAATTTGTTCTGGATTGTGGCGGGAGGTGATGTCTCGACTATTTTTAACCAGTTGTATAGCCAGCCCTTCTTTTTTTTTTTTTTTTTTTTTTTTTTTCATTTTCTCGTTTTCTAAAAGCTTTTTTTTATTCCCATTATTATTTTGTTGGGGAGTGTTTTTTTGTTAATGGAGCTTGTGTGATTATCAAAGTAGAAAACAACTTGGTGAAGTGACTATGAGGAGCTTTTCTGGTTTCTTTTTTTTTTTATTAGAAAAAAATGTTTGAGATAATTTGAGTAATTTTGGGTTTGCTTCAATTTTTCTTGTTGAGAATAGGGATGATGGTAGAAGGTGTAATTTGTTTATTGGTATAAATATATAATTTGGGGGGATAACATTAGTGTTTTTATCTTTTCCATCCAAGCTACTCCCTCCGTCTCACAAAAAAAAGACACAAAATGGGTATTGCCCGGAAATTAAGGAGAGTGTATAGCGGAGTAAGTATTGTGAGTACGAAAAATGAGGTAGAAAAGAGAATGTGGGGTAGAGAATAATAATTGAATAATTATTATAAGTATGACAAGTGAATAAATAAAGAAGTATTAAAAAGTTTTCATTTGTGAGTTACCTTTTTATTGGGATACCCAAAATTAAATTTCATGAGTTTCGAGAGGGATGGGGAAGACATCTTTTGTGTTTTGTGAGTATTTTGATTAAAGGGTAAAATGCAGGGAAAAAAGAAGAAGTTGGTTTTGCTATTTATAGATGACCCCTATGTTACAACATTAAGCATACAACCCTTGTGGTTAACGTGTGGTTACAACCGTTACTTTTTTCGTTAAAGGTGATAAGGTATGTCATTCATGCTTCACAGTTAAAATGGTTGTACCATACTCCCTCCGTCCCAATAGTAGCTTCCCATTTTGCCATTTTGGGTGTCTCTTTAATAGCTTTCACTTTCCTTTTTTGGCAAAGGAATTTTCACTATTCCCTTCACTCATTCTCTCTCATTCATTATTTTAATACTCACAACACCATTATAATTTACTATTCTCTCAACTCATTCTCTCTCCTATTTTCAAATTACACTCATATCATTTTTACTTTCCCCCAATTCCTTAATTTGCGTGCTGCCTAAAAATGGGTAACTCTTATTGGGACGGAGTAGTATATTAAAAGTCAAACTTCTGTAAATTGGTTAATGTGGGGACAATCTGCTTGTGGTACGCCCATGCTGTTGTAAATGGCGGACACAAGGCCAAATAAATACTTCCTCCATTCCGTCGATGTTAAGAAAATTTTTTATTTTGGGCGTCCCACCAATCTTAAGAATTTCCAAAATGGAAAGTTTTTATCACTATTTCCTCCACTCATTCTCTCTCCTACATTATTTTAATACTCACAACACCATTATAATTTACTATTTCCTCCACTCATTCTCTCTCCTATTTTACTATTACACTCACAACATTTACTATTTCCTTAATTCCCGTGCCTTTTGAATTTTTCCTAATATCGGCGGGACGGAGGGAGTAGGTGGTAGTCAACCCACTTAATTAAATAATGTGTATGGTTCAGTGTTTTAGTTGTTGGGATTTTAACTTTAAGGTTAGTAGGTTCAAGTTTCATATCAAGCTTTTTTATTTATTTTTTCACACGAGGCTTTAAAGTGTATTTGTGCATTCAATTTCAAAAATACTCTGAATTGTCTATTTAATGTTAGTAACTTTTTTTTATAGTGGGTCGCCCAAAAAGAAAATTAGTATTCCCTTCGTTTCGGTTTAATATTTTTAGTTTAATATGATACAGGTATTAAAAAAATATTATAAATATGAAAAATAAAATAGAAGAGAAAAAGTGAGTAGAGAGTTTTTGTTTTGAGAATAATAAGTGGATCAAATTGTCCATTTTTGATAATAAAATATCTAAGAACCTTATAATGAGACTGACTAAAAAGGATAGTAAAAATCTTTTTTTAAAAAAAATTAATTTTTATTTGCTAAGGGATATATTATGAAGTACGGGAAGGAGAGGTAAGGAATTAAGGTATTATACTAAAAGAGTTGGAAGGGATTTAAGCTGCCATAGAGAGAAATCCTCGCAAATTTTATTTCTCTTATTCGCTCGTTTACAAATGAGAATTCCTTCTTTTTTTTATAGAGAAAAGATTCTAAAGACCTATAACTATACAATCGTCTGAAAAGAAAATCTAAAGGCGCACTCAAGCGCATTCAAGAAAATGACATAAAGCTAGCGCACTAAGGCGCATTATTTGAGAAAATCAAATAAAAGAATATGTGCTAAAAAGGTGTCGGCCATCATCTTAATAATGGCGCACTACTCAAGATAAGAACAAATGTGTCTGCAGCCATAAACTTTGTTTGTTTGTCTGCTTGTAAATGTCGTTATGGCTTACGTGTCTTCCTTCTAGAAATCTCTGTGGGTGTTGTCGATAGTTTGTGTTGTTCCAGCGTCTGAATGTAAATTTGTCATCAAGAAATCTGTATCATCTTGATTGATGATATGCGGTAGCTCCAATGTGTCCCCCTCTCTTATGAATGGGAGGAGCATGTCCCAGTTTTTGTGTGCCCAAATCTGTGTATAATGTCCTTCAGCCATTAATTTATACTCTTCCCAATGAAATGAATCAGAAAGTTTAGGTGTCTTTTGTTGTTTGTGTATAAAGAACTTTTGGGTCATGTTTATTGATTCTGGACTCCCCTCTTGTTCATTAATCCAGTATAGACTGGAAAATTGTATAATGTCCTCAATTCTAACTGCAAACTTCAACAGTTCTTGTTCTTATGATTTGTAACTGATGAAGATTCTCTTTCTAGTTGGTCTGTAGGTATAGGTATGACTGCCTGATTCTGGGAAGGAGACGAATATTTTGCAGCCTAAGTCTGGTGGGAATGCATGTGTAGCAATGTTTCCTGCCACCAATATGAACTTCTCCCCAAAAGTGTCCAACAGCGTCTGTCTTTGGATTTAGCCTGAATGTAATATAATCAATCATCCCATTATGGTAAAATTGAAGAATTAAATTATTGTCCGACATATCTGTCTTCAGTAAATCAATTTGTAAAAGAAGGACCCCTGTTTCTTCTCCTTCATTGTCTATTTTCTCAACCACTGTAACCCCTTTGTGTTTTAATTCTTTAAAGGCAATCTGTACAATTTTTTGCTGTAAATCATACAAAATTGTAGGGAATTATGTACAAACTTTCTGTGAAATAATTTGTTCTAAAGCCTGGAATTGATCCAAAATCGGCTTAAGTGTATGTCTCCAAGAAATGTCAAAAATTCTGGCCCTGAAGCTTTCAAAACTTCTGTATATCATTGTGTTTTCTCTTTTATCAACTGTGTTTAACAACTGTATATTCTTTTCTTCAAGAATAGAAATTTTTTGTTTTCAAATGCTGTTTTCAATCTGTAATTGTGTAGCTTGTGTATTTTTGCCAGATTGTAACAACTATTCTTGAAGTTTAGCAATAAGTTCTTCCTGTGCTTTTATTGTTTGTTCAGGATTAACTTTTGTCATTTCTGAAAAAGTTTTAACTACTTCAGGTTCTATAAAAAATCTGTTAATACCAAACTGTTCATGTGTTGTGTTCATGGCATCTTGAAAACTGTAAAAACCTTTATAAATGGGGTTTGGACATTGTATATATTTTGCTACTGTCTCCCATTTATTGAAAACTCCTATTTTAATTAGTGCCCCTAAATATAACAGTGTGTAAATTTTTTCTGTATTGACTTTTTCGAGATTTTTTGAAACTGTTCTAAAAAATAATATCCTAAAGAATTTAAAACTTGTACTTTAAATGTAGAGGCATGTGGTAGAGTGTGTATATATCAAAGATTGTCTAAAAGACATTGTTGTTTTTCTGTTAAATACATTACTATGATAGGTCTGAATTTTTTCTGACTATCTGTGCAAACTTGTAAAGCATATGTACCAAAGGTGATTGTTTTCTATTGAAACTGTGTATTTTTTGAAGAACTTGGTCCAGCCTGTGAAAATTGTGAATTTCTAAAATGTTGTACCTCCATTTTAGGTCTAACTCCCCGAGCTGGATTAGAATAAACTGTAGGGTATGTAAAACTGTACTGTGGAATCTTGATATCCGTCTGTTCTGTGTTTTCCACCTTTACTTCCTCATCAGATGATATGCTCATTGATGAACTCTTCTTTGGATGTATAGGATGTATGACTCTTTTCTTCCTTTTATCCATTTGAATGAAATAACCTGATGCGGGAACCGAATGGTTGGTATTTGACAAACTCAACAAAGTTTGTCCACTTGAACCGGTTGTATCTATCAAATCCTAGGCCAAACATTACAACTAATGTATCATTGGAAAGGTCTTTGAGTGCAGTTTCTACAGCACTTTTCGTATCGGAATTTGGATTTTTCTAGAGAGAGTTATGACTGTTTTATCAAAGGGCAGTCAAAGAGACGCATACATCCGAATTTTGACTATTTTCTTGAGTTTCATGAATCTATGGATATATCATCTATCTTATCTATATGTAATTAATTATAAGACTTATTCGGTTATTCCTTTTATATTTTGATGATTCCTAAATTTGGAGGGATGTTCCAAATAGTCTATAAATAGCCTAAAAATTATCATTGTAAGGGGAGTTGAATTTTGGAGTTGATAAAAATATAAAGTTGAGCTTTGTGCCATCTTTTATTGTTCTGTATCTATTCGGTGGATTTCGTTTAGTGGTGAACACACAACCCAGTATCTCTTCGGTGGATTCCGTTGAGTGGTGAGTTGTTTATGCCCTGTATCTCCTAGGTGGATTTCTTGGAGTGGTGAGCATTCTATCCGCTTTTCTATATTTTTCTTTCCGTTGCGTTTTTCCGGCATCATAACCTGTTCAAATTTCTAGATAACATGTCAACAATTGTATTATTATTTCCTTTTATATGTTCAAAATTAATTTTATATCTACTACCTTGTATAATATTTTGTAAATTTATCCATCTTATTCTATTAACCTTTCTACTTTGATCGTTGTTTATGAACCTAACTATTGCTTCGCAATCTGTTCTAACTGTAAACTCTTTATTAAAAAGATTTTGATTTTTTCTAAAGAATTTATTAAAGCTTGTATTTCAAAATCTAAACTAGTCCAATTAAAACCTATTTTACTAAAGTTTCCACTAGTATAAGAGCAAATTTTTTCATTGTCTTTTGGAATATATTTATTAGGTTTACAAAGAAGAACGACTCTCCATCCTTCTTTACATCCATTTGTTTCAATAATAATATAATACGTTACCAAGTGTAATTCTAATGGTTTAATGTTTTTAACTACCTCTTTTATTGTTTTTACTATTTTAATATCTTCTTTATTAAAATGTATTTGTCCACTCTTCATGGTTTTACTATAGAGAGGTCCTACTAATTTTGATAGATTAGGAATAAATTTTATGGCATAATTAACTAATCCTAAGAAGGCCTGTATTTGTTTTAAACTTTCAAACTTTTTTGGAAATTCGATAATTTTTGTTGAAATATGTGGTTGTAATTCTATTTTTCCATTTCTATTTCTTGTCCTAGAAAAGATTTTTTTCTTTAAAATAATTCCATTTTCTTTTTTGAAATAACTATACCATGTTTTTGGATTTCCTTAAAAACTTGTTGTAAATGATTTTCATACTCTTTAATTGTTTCACTGGCTACAAGTATATCATCAATATACACTAGACAGAAGTCATAGTTTAAGAATATACTGTCCATGAATCTTTGAAATATAGATGGAGCATTCTTGAGTCCAAAGCTTAGAACATTCCACTCATACTGTCCTTCAGGACATGTGTAAGTTGTCCAAGGTTTAAATTGTTCTTCTAATTTTAGTTGATTATATCCTGATTTAAGACCAAATTTTGAAAATATCTTTCTTCTTTGTATAAGATTTATTAATGAATCCTTATTCGGTATATTATATCCATCATCCTCTGTTTTATATTTTCTGATTAACTTCTGTTCTATCATTTCTGGTATCTGTTTTTTAAATTTCTCTTTATCTAATGGACTATATTCAATATTAGTTGTTCTAATTGTAATATCAGGGGGTTAAATTTGCATGTATATGTAATTTTGGATTTTGTAATATCATCTCCTATTAATCCTAGTTTTTCTAAATGTAAAATTACTAGTACTAACTACCGTGCCAAGGGCACGGAGTGACGCCTACCCATTCGCGATTCTACTAAATTCATTTTCTCCTTCTTTAATCAAAATCTTCGTGCTAGTAAAAAAATAACATTTCCCAAAAAAGTAATTTAAACTAAGTTTTTATTTGTTATTATAACAAAAAGTGAAAAAAAAAATCATGAACTCTATTGCTATTGATGGTTATGAGATCGATAAGTAAATAATAGTAAAAAAACAAATTAATAAAAAATCATGTAGTAAATAAAAGGGTGTGTGTAGGGAGGGGGGGGAGAAAGTTAAAAGATAGATTTGGGAGGAGGAGGTGGGGAGTTATAAAACTAGGAGTGAGAATGTGGAATATTTGGGTTAATTCAGGGCGTCGGATCAATTTTTCTAGATTCAATCTCAGCCGCTTTTTATCCCAGCGATTACAAACTGTTAACCCGATGTGTATTGTATTATAGATAATATACAAATAATGCACCTACAACACATATGCGTTACCTATTTCAGGTGGTGGAAGTGAGATTGAGCACTTGGAGATAGAGGTGGCCAAAAACCGAACTGGAGTGGCTAATCGGCCGGTTTTCAACCGGTCAAAATCGATCAACGCGATTGAATCGGAACCGTTTAACTGAAACCGATTTTTTGGAGGTTCGGTTATGGTTGGAGGTTAAAGAAAACCGGTCAACCGCCGGTTTAACCGCCTATTAAAACCGACGGTTAAACCGCCGATTGAACCGGCAAAATCGGCTAGGTGGAACGGTCATATAAATGGTCATATGACCGTTGGCCGCCAACGACTACTTTTTCGGTCGGTCCAGCGCCTGCTGGCCTGAATGAACGCCCTCCGAAAAAAAAAATCAAAACAACTTTTCTTTGATTTTAAAAACACAACTTATTTTTATTTTGGGAGTCGCCGTGCCGTTTTTTAAGGAAAACATTGAAAAACCTTCGAAAATGAGAAAATGGGTCCGGGGGTCAAGTTACGATGTGGGAAGAGAATAAGGAGCTCACCCACATTGCCTCTTTCGAGACTTTCAGTCAAACAATGGACAATTATAAATATTCTAAGTGTGTGCAATTTGTGTCAACAAACAAGGAATGCAAACTTGGATTTCATTAATGGTATTCAGAATTGAGTACAACTTGTGAGCCATGACAGGGGGCCACACCCTTACAAACGAAGACTTGCATTACAAGGCAGGAGCTGAGACAGCTGAATGAACGCTCGCCGAAATGAAAAAATCGAATATCATTTTCTCCCTTTTTGAAAGAGTTTTTAATGTGTTGAAAATGATACGATGAGTTTTGAAAACTTCGGTTTTGGGAGTCGCCACACCGTTTTTAGAGGAAAACATTGAAAAACCTATTTTGAGAGATTTTGGGTCCGGGAGTCTGGTTACGTGTTTGGGAAGAACTAGAGAGTTCACCCAACACGCCTCTTTCGAGACTTTCAATCAACGTTGGACAATTTTGGACATTCAAAGGGTGTGTGCAATATGTGTCGATGTGTAAAACATGCAAATTTGACATTTTTATTGATAATATGAAAGCTGAGTACAACTTGTGAGCCATGACAGGGGGCCACACCCCTTTTACATATTATGATTATCAAAACAAGGCAGAAGGTAAGACAATCTGCCCAGAGAACTCCTATGTCGTCCGACACAAGACCTCCCAGAAAGAGGGTGTCGCACGACATGATGTCTCTTGGTCATTGTTTATTACAATGACCAAGCTGCTTTCTGGAACTGGAAATGACATTTATTGGACTCATTAAAGACACTATTTGAAGGTCTAAAGTCAGTTTGGGATTGACGAGAGTGAGCAAAGTCACGATAGACTTTGAATGATACATATGTCACATGACATGGAACATCCGAAGCTATTCATGTCATGTGGCAAACCGCCTCCCATAAATCACACCCAAACAGATCATAGGCACCCAAATTGTGGCTTATGAGCCACAGAAATGCTTAGGTAAGCTTTGAGTTACAAAAGGGGTAATCTGGACAGATCTGAAGTCCAAGAATGGCTTTACAACCTTCTGGGATCTCCATGTCGTATGACACAGGATCTCCATGGAGTCCTGTGTCATCCGACAGGGATAGGCCATTTCTGTGCCCTTCAGTCTGTTTGATTCCCCTTTACTTCTCAAGGCAAACTAAGCACCTTTATTAACTGTAAGTAGTATTAAAACAGTAATATATGAGTATTATGGGAGGATCACATGGCTTTAGTGGCCAAATGTGATAAATCACATGTTTTTGGCCACTTTGAAGTAGCCATCACCTCCTAACTCCATGCAAATGAGTAAAGATTGAATCTTTATTGATCCTAAGATGACCAAATGTTCAGATCTGAGGTGGGGAGAAGTGAATATTGAAGATTCACTTCTCCACCACCTTTATCATGCAAAAATCCCAATTTATACATAATATTAAAACAAGTAAGCATGCAATGTATTATAAATGTATTAAAGACTTTATTTAAAGAGGGAGAAGGGTTTAGTGGCTACCTATTGTAGCCCACAAGGTGAGATCACCAATAGTATGGTGTCTACCCCATCTACACACCAACAAAGGAAGCTTCTTTAGGTCTTGGCCTTGAAGTGTGTGTGTGGGTGAGGAGGGAGGTGAGTGTGTGTGTGTGAGAGAGAGAGAGAGAGACTCCTTTTGGACATAGTTTCCCCTTATTATATAGATCCTCCCCAAATCCTCTCTTCAAGTCCTCTAAAATGATCAGCCATGCCTTGTATCTATAGGCAGGCTGATGGGGAGTCTTATGTCGCACGACAAGGGCAGTTAAACTGCCTTAGTGACTTCTATGTCGGACGACAGCGTACACCTTTTGGCCATATTGGGCCGAAAGCTTGGCAGGCCCAATGGATCGATGGCCGCCGGGATATTTGGACTAAATATTGCCTTTTAGCAATTATATAAGCCCAAATTTTAATTAAAGTGGATCCAAATCATGGGTTCGGATCGGGGTACTCACAGAGCCCCTCGACGACGTCACTTCCACGGGAAGTGGGGTCGTCGACACAATGAGAATCCCGAGCCGGACACGAACGGTAGGGACAGAGGTGACCAAGATGGTCAAGTGGCTAGACCTCTTATGAAGAGGATTCCTACGCATCCCGTGGGGGAATCAAGCCAAATCGTAGTTCGTTGAAGATGGGGTGCCAATGAAAGGCTACGGGTTTTGTACCCGAGATTGACTGTTCCAAGGGGAGCCACCCCGAAAAATGTGACTTTCTTCTTTGGGAGTCACCCGCGAAATATGACTATTTTTTCTTTGGGAAGTCACCCCGCGAACTTGACTGTTTTTGGTGGGGAGTCATCCCGATGATTTGACTTTTTTCTTTGGGAGTCACCCGCGAATTTGACTGTTTGGGAAATCTGTACGGTCTTTCCATACCGGGTAGTTTATGGCCATTCCGGGCCATTTTCTGTGTTTGGAAACTGTACGGTTTTCCGGACCGGGTAGTTTATGGCCATTCCGGGCCAAAGAATAATGATTTGAGAAAGACCGAGAGGTGGGCATTTAGACCCGAATGAAACATAGGAACGAGCCTAAATGGGTGTAGGAACAAGCCTAAAAGGGTATAGGAACAAACAAACCTAAAGGGTATAGGCACGAGCCTGAAGAGGTGTTAGGAACAAGCCTACGCATAGGAATAAGCCTAGCGAGATATAGGAACGAGCCTGAAGAGGTGTAGGAACAAGCCTACGCATAGGAACAAGCCTAGCGAGATATAGGAATGAGCCTGAAGAGGTGTAGGAACAAGCCTACGCATAGGAACAAGCCTAGCGAGATATAGGAACGAGCCTATAGAGGTGTAGGAACAAGCCTACGCATAGGAACAAGCCTAGCGAGATATAGGAACGAGCCTATAGAGGTGTAGGAACAAGCCTACACCTAGCGAGATATAGGAACGAGCCTATAAAGGTGTAGGAACAAGCCTACGCATAGGAACAAGCCTAGCGAGATATAGGAACGAGCCTATAGAGGTGTAGGAACAAGCCTACGCATAGGAACAAGCCTAGCGAGATATAGGAACGAGCCTATAGAGGTGTAGGAACAAGCCTACGCATAGGAACAAGCCTAGCGAGATATAGGAACGAGCCTATAGAAGTGTAGGAACAAGCCTACGCATAGGAACAAGCCTAGCGAGATATAGGAACGAGCCTATAGAGGTGTAGGAACAAGCCTACGCATAGGAACAATCCTAGCGAGATATAGGAACGAGCCTATAAAGGTGTAGGAATAAGCCTACGCATAGGAACAATCCTAGCGAGATATAGGAACGAGCCTATAGAGGTGTAGGAACAAGCCTACGCATAGGAACAAGCCTAGCGAGATATAGGAACGAGCCTATAGAGGTGTAGGAACAAGCCTACGCATAGGAACAAGCCTAGCGAGATATAGGAACGAGCCTATAGAAGTGTAGGAACAAGCCTACGCATAGGAAAAAGCCTAGCGAGATATAGGAACGAGCCTATAGAGGTAATCGAGATTAACTCAAAAGGATCGCGAGATGAACTCTATGACTTTATTTGAGAAAGTAATGATGATTTGCAGGTGAATGAGATATGCTTTCATACCTGTGCTGTGCTTACCTGCAGGGGTTGTGCACAAGAGGATCACTTGAAGTGATTGGCTGACTTTGGAAACATTTGTCGGGTAGAACACGAACTTTGCGGTTGATATTACCGTTGCAAGACGGATTCTGCTGTTAATTTGCCATTGCGAGACGGGTATTGTTGTTGGTTCACCGTTGCAAGACGGGCTATTGAGGACTTGCCTATTTCCAAACTGGCCGTTGATGAACATTGCCGTTGCAAGACGGACCCTTGACGATGATTTGCCATTTCAAAACGGACCTTTGATTCATTCGTCATTGCAGGACGGGCTTTTGACGATGATGGTGAGGATGATCCTTTCCAGCCCCCGCTTGCCACAGTGCCTGAGTGACATGGATATTATGGCGAGCCCCGGCTTTGGGCCCAATATGAGGATGATGATGACTCGGATGGCGAGATCCACGAGGTACAGGAGGGTGGCGGTGACGGCCAGGAGCAGAGCGGCTCTGAAGAGGAGGTAGGCAGCGTCCAGGATGACAGCAGCTCCGAGGAGGATGAGGAGGATGATTCCGAGTCGGAGTGATCACGGCAATCCCCTTTTGTCATGCTTTGGACTCTTTTAGGGAGAGAGGGAACAATGCATGCACTAATCTATTGCTTCTCACTTTGTAAAATAAAATTTTTGTATTTTGCAACTAATGCATTCTATTGATAGCATCTAGACTTATTTGTTTATATGTATTAGTCCGTCCCAAGAAATGGCAAGAAAGGATGGCATTTGTTGGGGGGGGGGTGGTAATGTATTTGGGTGCAAAGTGTACCAAATCCTCTCCCATGCGACTGGTGAGTAGGAGGAATGGATATAGAGTTTTGGGCTGCTTTGGACAAGTTTTGAGCAAGTATCGGATCGTCGATGGAGTGCTACAGATGCAGCCAGTTCTGACGTCTGATAGATGGTCACGCTTACTGACTTTCTTGGGAAACTAGCCCCAGCGTTTGTAAAAGGACAGCTTCGCAAAAGGCGACTTCCAGCAGTCACAGCAGCCCCAAAGTTCATCTTCAACCTTGACATTATCCCCAAGATTCAATAGTTAGCCCGAAATGGAACGTTATGAAGAGAGGTCCAATGCAATCCCGTTACAGGCATAATCATCACGCGACCCAGGAGGCACCCATCTTTCCAGACCTTAGTCAATCAGTCACAGACTTGGAAATATATACGTGCAGGGGCACATTTTTTTGAAAAGTGGGAATGAATCCCGAATTTGTGTATGACACACTTGCTTTGGGTTTAACTCTTTTGAGAGAGTATAAGCACGACAAGGTGCGGAAAAGTGTTTGGAAGCCCCTGCTGACAGAATGACAGTGTTTGGCTCTATTTCCCTATGACGGAGAGAGAGAAGACTTGTCAAGACACTTGAAAACTTGTCTTATTCATGATGATCACAAAGCTGCTTAAAACCCTTTATTGATGTTCGGGTTATTCAAACACTAAGTCTGATATGAGCAAACATTTTGATTAATCACAAGGAGAAAATCAACTGATATCGAGATCAAATCCGGAAGGATGGAAGGTGTATAGGAACGGTCCTTGATGAGACCGGATTTTTTGAGATTTATTTGTGATTTCGACCGGACCAATTATGGTTGCCTACGTTCCCCTCCATGATGAGGAGGTCAGGTCGCCGTAGTTCAAGCTTATCCCGAATGAAGAGAATGAATGTGAAAACTTGAGATTTGGGGGACCCTCGAGGATTTTGAGAATTGGGGGATTGAAGATCATGTCCCCTTGGAGTGTCCATGAAAGACACGGACGCGAAGCCCCAGTGGGACATCCACGGCAAGTGTTTGAGGAGGAGAAATGAAATATGCTCACATGAAGTGTCGAATGAATGGATTGAATTTGCATAATCTTAGATTGATGATCTTTTGAGCCAAGATGGATTCGACTCTGATTTAAGCAAGCAATGAAGCATTAATCTGATTTAGATCTCGAAGATATCAGAATGAAATTGCTATCCGGTAGGGACTGTAGTTGGGTTTCCGGGCTTCGATCGGCCATCGAGTGATTTGGAATGTCATGACCTCTTAAGATGAGAGGTCGGCTAGGCCTTTTACTGACTGAACCTCTAAAAATGAGAGGTTGTCTTGCGGGGATGTGTTTGGGAAATCTACGGCGAGGAAGATTGATTTCAAATTTTGACTTTGGCCAAAGGCAAGGGTAATGGTAAAAGGGAATATCCTCTAAAATTGAGAGGATGGCTTGGAATTGGTTAAGGAAATGGTGAGAGGAAGTCCAAGCTATCGAGAGCGGGCTTCTTTTTGATCATGGGAGAGCTTCTCGAGAAGTCGGGAATTTTTTGCTGGATTGTGAGGATTTAAAATCCTTCTTTTTTAGAATTTGGAAGGCCTCCTTGAGGACTTGAGGATTATTTCTGAGATGTGGGGATTTAAAGTCCTTCCTTTAAGGATCGAAAGGCTTCCTGAGGAGCTTAGGATTTTATCCAAGATCGTGAGGATTTAAAATCCTTTTTTTTTTTTTGAGAATTTGAAAGGCTTCCTGAGGAGCTGAGGATTATATTTGTCCTTTCTGCATGACTTGAACATTTTGCGCGCCGCCGACTCTCGAAGCTAACTTCTTGGCATTGCTTGGACTTCTCTCAGCAAGGAGGAAAGGTGATGGCTAGATGGGGTTTCAAAACACGCCGATCTTGAAATGAAAGGATATTGTTTGGTGAGGGTGAGGTAATGGCTTTCTTATGGGTGAAAGGTTTCAACCGCAATCCCTACCGGATGACCTAAACGAAATTAAGACCTAAACGAAATTAAGTCTTCGTTGCTTGCTTAAGCTTTAAATGAGAAAGATTGATGCAAATTCTCGATCAACGAAATGATGAGGATAATGAAAGAGATGTGAGCATATGAAATGCAAGATGGGGAGTTGGTAAGCCCCAATTTGAGAAGGATATTAATTGATTTTCTCACTCCGATTAATTTAAACATGAGTTATTTCAAAGCATTAGCGATTGAGCAGCAAAGGTGATCATCTAGGATAAGACCATTTCAATTAATTGTAACGTGGGTGGGCAAGTGATGTCTTGAGTCTAGCAGGAAAAGAAACAAAGACTTTTATTATTAGAAGAAAAAACTAGTCCAGCGTGGACTTGACAGACTCTTGTCCGATAAAGGACATTCATCAAAGAAACAAACAGACAATCTAGATCCTACAAAGACTGATTGACTGTATTAATATTGGATGGGAGGGCCCTGGGTTCTGGTGAAGATCACGGAAGTGGATTGGTAATCACATTGGGGCGAGGAGCCTTCTTGATCCCTCATCAATAAGCCTTTGGATGAGCAGCTTTAAACGCAGTCATTGGTAACATGTCCAGAGTACTGATGGTAGAGGCAAAACTTGCTAGTGTCCAGATTGGGATTTGCCTTGACCGGGTTGTAATTATCCAGAGGCTTGATCAGCCCAGCCTTTACCAAACCATTAAATGCCTCCTCAGTTGGCATCCCCAAATCATCGAATTTCTGCCGCTGAGGCCTTCCTCCACCACGGCCAGATAACTGGCTCTTCTCCCCTTGAATGTAGTTGACGGTGTTAGAGACAGCAGTTTCTTTATCCTTTGGAGCAACAGGGGTAGAGCTTGGAACAATGGAATAGGTAGCATTCTCGCTTTCAGCCCCTGCACTCACCATTTCTCGCAGATTCGGGTAGTACCCCCGGCCAATGGCTTCCCTGACAGATGGCTTGACACATGAAAGGAAGATGGACTTCTCGTCAGAGAGGGGAATTGGGTGAGCTAACTCATTAAGGTTCTTGTTCCACCTCTTATAAAAGTCTGTTACGGACTCATCGTGCCTCTGGATGGTGCCGATCAAATCATTACGAGTGGTGTACCACTCGACACTTCCTTTGTATTTGTCCAAAAAGGCATCATTGATCTGGGACCACGTAGCCCTCGCTTTCGGTTTAAGACCTAGGAACCATCTCAAAGGAGAGTCATCGAGGGATAAGTGAAAGTAAAGGGCTAGCATCTCTTCGGTGGCCCCTTTGGCACCCATTGACATGATGTAGCTGTTCATGTGAGTTTTAGGGCATGTGGAGCCTTCAAACTTAGTTATGGGGGGCATCTTGAAGTTCTTCGGGAGGGCCTTAGAGTCCTTGAGCTCTACAGAATTGACCATGTCTGACCCAAAAGTCATCTTGTGTAATTTCTCTTTCACATACTTCAGCTCTTCTTTCAATCTCGAAATCTCGGAAGATGGGGGTTGTCCTACAGTCGGAGCTACCGTCGAGGATGGCACTGGAAAATCTGGCGTGGGCCTGATTGGCATGGCAAATGAGGAAGACCAACAGTGCTAGGTATGCTATCATTGCTGTCCACTAAACCAACCGGGCTGGGGATCTTGTTCCCGTACATGTCGTAACCATTGAATTGGACATTGGGATTCCGGGGCCCAAACTGTACTGATTGGCTGCCGACCTGACCGTGGGCAGGGGACCTGATACCGGTGCACGGAGCTGAATACGGGGTGGAACCGTACAGATGCTGGGTGAGAGGAGAACAAACCGCAGGCTGAGGGATGTTGTTTTGGAATTGGGGTTGTGGATATTGCGGGATCTGATCCTGGCAAATCTGGCTTCCTGACATGCGATACCCGTTCTGCTGTTGATTGGACTGATCATGAGGAGCAACAAACTGACCACCAAAAGCTGGGTTGGATGGCTGACTCGCGTTGTCATACGGACTTTGACCCTGAGCCCCAAACTGATTCTGAGTATACCCAAATGGCTCTTGATTGACACCACTGGGTTGCTGACCCTGCCCAAGCTGGTTCTGGGGATAAAACATAAACTGGTCCTGAGCACTGACCTTCGGTAAGGAGCTTGATTCCCCCCTCAGCCCGTATTGCATACCATAAGTAGATACTGGGATAGGGGGAGGTCTTGACATACCCCCATGAGTCGGCATCGAAAGGGAGCCAGGCACACCATAGGAGACTGGTGGAGGCATATTGTAAAGGCTTTGCCTAGGTGAGGATGGGGGAACAAAGCCAGTGCCGGTGATAGTGACATCGGGCTCTTCCCTGATTTCTTCGTACGACCCATCGGGGTGACGGATTACGGCAACGCCTTGCATGCGCATTACTTCGACATAGCGAGCCCAACCAGCTTCCTCGTGGGCACGAGAGGCTTCGAGAGCAGCACGAAGGGAAGCTTCTTGAGAGAAGTTGAAACCTGGGTGAGGGTTAACAAACGGACTTCCCGGGGGTGTCATGTGAGGACCCATGCCATAACCACTGCTAGGAGAGGCATTCAGAGATGCGTTCGGCCCCGCATTCTGACCTTGATCTGGCCCTACGCCTTGAATGACATTCTGATTCTGAGCTGGATCAACACCCGCGTTCGGACCCAAACCTGCTGAAACTTGCGAATCTGCCATTTCTGAGATCGCTGGAAACGAACCCCTGACTGGAGAGAAACTGATTAACCGACCAACCGGAACTCTGACCCAATACTTGCTTGCTATTAGGGGGAGAGAACGGCTTTAGGTGGGGGAGAGGATAGGCTTAGGACGGACTCATGCATATGCTCTCTCTTTGTTTTTATATTTTTATATTTTTTTTTATAAAAATGATTTTTATTGATCCTAGGAATGGTTGGGAAAGGGGAAAACCTTCTTTTTTGCATTCTAAGCTATTCCTGGATCAGTGGGTTCCATCACTACGTCTATAGACCCCCTGTACTCCACCTGTATTGCACCTCCGGGACGGACAATCCCGGCAGAGGTCCTATAGGGCACGTGGAACCCACCAACCGAAAGGGAGAACGAACCTATGGGCATACGAGCCAAAACAAGTCAAACTCGGGGTTTTCAAAACCAAGTCCAAGTCAACGTCTAAACTCGGGAGGAGAGAGGGTCGAACGTACGTTTGAACGTACGAGACCGCAATTTGGAGGTAAAACCCTCGAGGAATTGGGCATGACCTCCCCTCTTTTCGAGTTGGAAATCTGGCATGGCCTCTCGTCACTTGGTGGCGAAATTTCGGCATAACTCTCGTTAGTATGCGTTAAGAATTCGACATGGTCCCGTGTTGACACATGTCGAGAACGCGTCATGACTTCTCACGAAGCCAAGCCGAGAAATCGATATGTACCTACGTCGAGACATGTAGAGATCTTAACGTGTACTTACGTTTGAATTATGTCGTGATTCCGACACGAAGAAGGAAAGTATGCCAAGACTTTTGGAGACGGTGTATGACTCGGACTTTGTGAGAAAATTTTGAAAACCGAGTTTAAAATGTTTTGAAAAGTATTGGCCAAAAACCAACCGGTCACGGTAGAAAGTGTGTCACGGACAAGTGTTGGCTGACTCACTGGCTAGGAGGACTTTAGGCGCTCAAACGTCAGCGAAACACGTCGCTTTCCGCGATGCCGTCCGTACACTCCCGGGTTCTAACTCTATGTGCGGGTAGAGTGCGAGTAGTGTGAAGGTATTTTCTAGGAAAATATTTTTTGCTTTTTTGTAAAAGATTTTTTTTTATTTTTTTTATGCAGTATGCAAAGAAAAAACAAGAGAATGAGTCAAAGCATGACAAAAGGGGACTGCCCCAAATGTCAGAATTTACCAGTAGCTGTAGTCCAGCGTTATCCTGCCCTGTTCTTGATCAACGGGAAGAGCAAATTGCAAAAGGGGAAGCCCCGGCTTCCAATAGTGTCACATACCAAAGCATGGCAAAGTGCATTTGAGCACACAAAATGACACAAATGTACACACAAGGTGAATGTCGAAATTGTCCAAGTTGATTTGAAGAAAGTTAGACTCTCTTAAGAAAAACTTTTCTCTTTTTTCAGAAAATAGAAGAATGATACTGGTACGTGGGATTGTTAGACCACCATTTATCCCAAGCCCCGGGTTAGGGAGCGATACAGGAAGGTTAGTGGTTTCCACCTATATACCGAGTATCGTCTTCATTTTTTAGAACAAAAAGTTTTTCAATGTCCCCAGCAGAGTCGCCACTGAATGAACGCTCGCCGAAAAGAAAAAATCGAATATCATTTTCTCCCTTTTTGAAAGAGTTTTTAATGTGTTGAAAATGATACGATGAGTTTTGAAAACATCGGTTTTGGGAGTCGCCATGCCGTTTTTAGAGGAAAACATTGAAAAACCTATTTTGAGAGATTTTGGGTCCGGGAGTCTGGTTACGTGTTTGGGAAGAACTAGAGAGTTCACCCAACACGCCTCTTTCGAGACTTTCAATCAACGTTGGACAATTTTGGACATTCAAAGGGTGTGTGCAATATGTTTCGATGTGTAAAACATGCAAATTTGACATTTTCATTGATAATATGAAAGCTGAGTACAACTTGTGAGCCATGACAGGGGGCCACACCCCTTTTACATATTATGATTATCAAAACAAGGCAGAAGGTAAGACAATCTGCCCAGAGAACTCCTATGTCGTCCGACACAAGACCTCCCAGAAAGAGGGTGTTTCACGACATGATGTCTATTGGTCAGATTGTTTATTACAATGACCAAGCTGCTTTCTGGAACTGGAAATGACATTTATTGGACTCATTAAAGACACTATTTGAAGGTCTAAAATCATTTTGGGATTGACGAGAGTGAGCAAAGTCACGATAGACTTTGAATGATACATATGTCACATGACATGGAACATCCGAAGTTATTTATGTCATGTGGCAAACCGCCTCCCATAAATCACACCCAAACAGATCATAGGCACCCAAATAGTGGCTTATGAGCCACAGAAATGCTTAGGTAAGCTTTGAGTTACAAAAGGGGTAATCTGGACAGATCTGAAGTCCAAGAATGGCTTTACAGCCTTCTGGGATCTCCATGTCGTATGACACAGGATCTCCATGGAGTCCTGTGTCGTCCGACAGGGATAGACCATTTCTGTGCCCTTCAGTCTGTTTGATTTCCCTTTGCTTCTCAAGGCAAACTAAGCACCTTTATTAACTGTAAGTAGTATTAAAACAGTAATATATGAGTATTATGGGAGGATCACATGGCTTTAGTGGCCAAATATGATAAATCACATGTTTTTGGCCACTTCGAAGTAGCCATCACCTCCTGACTCCATGCAAATGAGTAAAGATTGAATCTTTATTGATCCTAAGATGACCAAATGTCCAGATCTGAGGTGGGGAGAAGTGAATATTGAAGATTCACTTCTCCACCACCTTTATCATGCAAAAATCCCAATTTCTACATAATATTAAAGCAAGTAAGCATGCAATGTATTATAAATGTATTAAAGACTTTATTTAAAGAGGGAGAAGGGTTTAGTGGCTACCTATTGTAGTCTACAAGGTGAGATCACCAATAGTATGGTGTCTACCCCTTCTACACACCAACAAAGGAAGCTTCTTTAGGTCTTGGCCTTGAAGTGTGTGTGTGTGAGGAGGGAGGTGAGTGTGTGTGTGTGAGAGAGAGAGAGAGAGAGACTCCTTTTGGACAGAGTTTCCCCTTATGTGATGATGTGCCACCAAAATTTTTCTCGGGAGAATTCGATTTTGCGTTTCTTTGAAAATCAAATAAAACCGGGAAAAGACGGAGTCGCCACGCCATTTTTGTTTTGAGGGCCAAAACTTTGAAAAATGCCCGAGATTAGAGATTTGGGTCCGGAGGTCATGTTACACGCCGGGAAGGACGTTAGTGTGCACCCGGAATGCCTCGTAAAACGAGTCTTCCAAGCTAAAAATCATTTGTGTGTGTGTGTGTGTGTTTTGGCCAAAATAAGTTGAAACTCAGAAAAGTAAAAATTGGGAATTCTTTATTAGACTTTGGTCAGATCCCATGATTTTTGGTGTGATTTTTGGGTAGAGTTTTGGTACTCAAAAGATTTTTGGAAGTTGAAGAGCACTTCTGCCAGAATGAAAAAGGCAGTGGACACTTGATTTTGAAATAGATTCAAGGGCTTCAAAACTTCATAATATGAGAAAACTCAGAGAATGAAAGTTGTTCCAGACACCTCAAATAAGATTTCTGTGAAAGAATTTTTCATTTTGGAGAAGATTTGAGGACTCAAAACCTTCTGGAAATCTCAGATATGAGATCTGGACTCCCAGAGACTGGTGATCTGACCTTCAAAAGAAAATTGGGAAAAGGGAGTTTTACTCACGCAAAAAATAAAGTAAAAATATGTCTGGAAATCTCTGGATGTTGGATACAAAAAGTGTTTTGTAGTCAACACCAAATTCCAAGTTTATCTGTGTCCAAAAATTTAGACCATGGACTGGGGTCTTAGAAAATTGCTATTGGACAGCAACTTCTCAAGAAAGAAAAACATGATTTTAAAGGGGGTTTGGCATCCATGCTTGTCCCCATTTCCCTAGGTTTTGATTAGTGATCACTTGACATTTTAGTGGTGAATCAACTATATCAAACCATCCTTGGGGTACATTAGGACTAAGCACTTCATTTGCTTGGGAAGAGGAATTTTATCCTTTGAAAATGAGATTTGATGTATGAAAATGATTTTTAGGGTTTTGAAAATGTGTTTTCTTTGCAAGAAAGTAAGAATACTTTGAAAATAATGTAGATCCTTGTAGAAGATCATCCATGGAGATGAACTTCCATGGTGATCTTCTTGGATCTAAGACAAGAAGATGAATGAACTACATTTTGTAGCTTGAAAATGCATGCATGGATGAGAGATTTAGGGTAGGGAGAGGGAGGTTATACCTATCTTCCTTGTGTTTTGTGTTTGAAAGGCTTGAATGTGTTTAGGGCTTAAAAGTGTTTAGGGCTTGAAAGTGTTTAGGGTTGATGATTTGAGTTGGTTAAAGAGAAAACAAGTAGATAACAATGAAGTCCTCTATGTTTTCTCTCTAATCCTCCTCCCAAGGGGTGATTTGAGCTTGGATTGGTGTATGTATGAGAGTATGTATGAGAGTGATTTGAAAGTATTTTGAGTGAGTGGGATTTGGGAAAGATTGGAGAGAAAATGGTGGCAATTCAAGTGAATTCCCACTGTTTTCTCTCTATTTTTCGCCAGAGTGCAGTTGTTGTGAGTGATTTGTGTTGTGTAAACTGAGAGAGGAGGGTTCAATTTATAGCCCTCTGGAAATGTCAAACATGTCCGCGGATATGATTGTAAACGTGCCTTTGTTCATTAAATGCAGCTCCAGGCTTTGGACAGGAGAATAAAATTCAAAAATCCAGCAGTTTATGTTTTTCAACTTGCCCAATTCGGATTTTTCCAATTTCTTTTGCTTTTTTGATTCCTTTCCATGGTTTATCTTTAAATGGCAATCCCTAATCTACCCTCACTTTGTTAGGAATGTTAGGAATTGTTAGAAATGTTAGAAATGTTAAAACTTTCGTTAATTTTCTAACGAAAATTCTAACAACTCAAATTGGAGCACTTACAGTAGCCCCTCGGCGACGGCGCTTTCGAAGGAAGCGGGGTCGTCGATAAGAGTAAGGCTCCATATTTGACAGGAGGATCAAGTGATCGAGTGGCTGAACCTATTTAATAGGCTACCTACGTATCCTTAAGAGGAATCAAGCCAGCCGTAGTTCGGGTCTTTGACCACAGGTGGCTTGTTTTAGGATGTCAACCTGGCGAGCGAGTTATGCAGTTGGTTGCTGAAAGAAACTCTGCTGGGGATAGAAGATGACCATTTTGGTCTGGTGGCTTTGAGTTGTATATCCGCTCTGCTGGGGATAGGAATGACCATTTTCGGTCTGATGGCTGAACCTAATGATAGGCTACCTACGTATCCTTAAGAGGAATCAAGCCAGTCGTAGTTCGGGTCTTTGACCCTGGAGTGACTGTTTTGGGGAAGTCGCCCTAAGATTTGACTATTTTTGGGAAGTCGCCTTATGACTTGACTATTTTTGGGAAGTCGCCCTATGACTTGACTATTTTTGGGAAGTCGCCCTATGATCTGACTATTTTTGGGAAGTCACCCTAAGATTTGACTATTTTTGGGAAGTCACCCTAAGATTTGACTATTTTTGGGAAGTCGCCCTAAGATCTGACTATTTTTGGGAAGTCACCCTAAGATCTGACTATTTTTGGGAAGTCGCCCTGGTAATGGTTTCGGTTTGTCGAATTAGGGGATGATTGCGATTTATCGCTTTCCTCGTGTTGTGTGTGATAGCGTTTTAGGTTCCTCAAACCTTAATGATGGGGTCTTAGGTGTCTTGAACCTTGATGATGGCGTCTTAGGTGTCTTGAACCTTGATGATGGCGTCTTAGGTGTCTCGAACCTTGATGATGGCGTCTTAGGTGCCTCAAACCTTGATGATGGCGTCTTAGGTGCCTCGAACCTTGATGATGGCGTCTTAGGTGCCTCGAACCTTGATGATGGCGTCTTAGGTGCCTCGAACCTTGATGATGGCGTCTTAGGTGCCTCAAACCTTGATGATGGCATCTTAGGTGCCTCAAACCTTGATGATGGCGTCTTAGGTGCCTCGGACCTTGATGATGGCGTCTTAGGTGCCTCGGACCTTGATGATGGCGTCTTAGGTGCCTCGAACCTTGGTGATGGGTGATTTGGAGGTATCAACTTGTTTTGAAACGATTTCCTTCGATGTTCGTATCCTTTCGTTGGGGACAGACTTCGAGGGGATAGACAATTTTTTGGTGGACTTCATTTGAAGGGATCGGTCTTACGTTTGCTGCCGAAGGTGAAAGAGATGGAATTCCGTTGGCTTTCGTCAGGGACGAACCTAAGTTGAGGTTTAGTTTTATTGTATGAACCTAAATCGGGGAAAAGGGTGACCGTGTTGGTCAAGCGGCTGGACCTAAGGTAGGCTACCTACGTATCCCGAGTGGGAATCAAGCCTGGACGTAGTTCGAAAACTGCTGGGGATGGTTTGACGGTATTTGGGGGTCACCCGAGGTTTGACTGTTTTTTGGGAAGTCGCCCTAAGATTTGACTATTTTTGGGAAGTCGCCCTAAGACTTGACTATTTTTGGGAAGTCGCCCTAAGATTTGATGATAATGTTCTTTTAGAAAAGTAGTTGATTAAGATATGCTTTCATACCTGTGCTGTGCTTACCTGTAGCTGCCGGAAGGACTGAGGCTTCGGCTGATGTTGATGAAGAGTTGTTGGGTTGCGGTTTCTGCTGACGATTTGCTGTCTTTGGAGGCATTTTGACCTGAAGGGGGGGAGTTTGGTTGAGTCTGCATCTTGCTGGTGATCGTCAACCTTGTAGAAGTTGTTGAGCTTGTCTTCACATTGGGACTTCTTGCTTTTGAGAACTTGGTATCTCTGACCGAATTGTATTTGAGAACTTGGCATCTCTGACCGTATTATATTTGAGAACTTAGCGTCCCTGACCGAACTGTATTTGAGAATTTGGCATCTGTAACCGAATTGTATCTGAGAACTTGGCGTCCCTGACCGATTTTCATTTGAGAACTTGGCGTCCCTGACCGATTTGCATTTTGAGAACTTGGCATCTCTGACCGAATTGTATTTGAGAACTTGGCATCTCTGACCGTATTATATTTGAGAACTTAGCGTCCCTGACCGATTTGCATTTTGAGAACTTGGCATCTCTGACCGAATTGTATTTGAGAACTTGGCATCTCTGACCGTATTATATTTGAGAACTTAGCGTCCCTGACCGAATTGTATTTGAGAACTTGGCATCTCTGACCGAACTGTATTTGAGAACTTGGCGTCTCTGACCGAACTGTATTTGAGAATTTGGCATCTCTGACCGATTTTTATTTTGAGAACTTGGCGTCTCTGACCGAATTGTATTTGAGAACTTGGCGTCTCTGACCTAACGGTAGACACTGGAGGTGGTCTTCATTGGGGGCTGTTTTCATCCATTTGTGGACATTGGAGGTCGTCTTTAGCAAGTTGCAGACGCCGGAGCTTGTCTTTGCCAAACTGTAGATGCTGGAGGCTGTCTTCATCCATTTGTGGACATTGGAGGTCGTCTTTTGTGAAGATCATCCTTGCCGAAAAGGGGGATTTGATTTCACGTTTGAATTTTGTTGAAACCATTGATTTTGAGCTTTGGTAAATATCTCCCTTGTTGAGGGTAAGTCTCAATGGCGAAGGAAGATGGTCTTTCACGTTTGAATTCCTGCATTCATTAGTGAAGAGGAAGATGCATATATGACATTCATTATGATGGATGCATGCATAGAACTAAAATGATTCGCAATCACTTAGGTTTTTTTTTTTGTTTTGTTTTTTTTTTAGTGTTTTGCATGCTGCATGAGCCCTGGGGAGATTTTTGTGGGGATGCAGGTGGACTGTTTGGGACAAGCTTTGTGTAGGTGGGGTGATATCCTTTGGTCGCGGACTGAATTGCATGTCATTGGTGAGGTCTTG
Source organism: Adenophora triphylla var. japonica (assembly GCA_022495995.1). Lineage (NCBI taxonomy): Eukaryota > Viridiplantae > Streptophyta > Magnoliopsida > Asterales > Campanulaceae > Adenophora > Adenophora triphylla. The sequence goes on from JAFEMH010000027.1 coordinate 1,070,272, forward strand.
TTGTAGGTCAGCAGTATCATCTTGGGATGAAGTTGGATTTGAACCCCGGGTCTCGATTGAAATTTCTTTTCAGTCTCGGACATTTGAAGCTGATGCTGACAGGCTCTAGAATCAAAGTATGTTGATATGAATGAACCCTCTCTCGCTTGGGTTAGTTGTGACTTGACATAAGTTTGGAGAATGACTTGGCGAAATGCTGATATGAGGAGATTTCCAGTTCTCAACCTTTGATGATGCCGGGAGTTGCCAAGTTCTAAAGCTGAAGCTCCAAGATAGTTGTTGAGGTGACTAGGTCTTTCTTCTGAAGATAGGTGTGACTTGATAAAGCCCCATTCCGTGGAAGAGACATGGCGAAAGCCACGGAGTCTTTCTCTGAATGATTTGATGAAGCCCCAGGTTTGACAAAGCGTCACTACAGAGGTCCAGTCAAAGGTTTGACTGTAAAGCTGACATACTGATGAAGTATCAAGCCTATCGATCAACGTGAGAGATCTCGAGGTGAAGTTGATGTGGCCCCAAACTCGTTGCAGCATTACGTCATGGAGTGAGAAACCCATCTTTGATAACAACTATGCAACTAGAATCCTCCCTTCGAAGGGCGTCTTCCATATGGGAACTGTTAGCCATAGTGGCACTTGGCTTGTTCGTGGCTTCAATCATATTCACCCTATGGTTTTTCTTAGGGAGTGGATTGTTGACTGTGTTGGGCCCTTGGGGTATCTTTTTCGATCAGTTCTCACACCGCCCTTCTTCGTGCCCATGATACTAGTGGGAAGCACAGAGTTTAGTTGTGTCTATCAGGATCCATGGGCTGATGGTTGTCCAAAGGTCTGGTCAGACCTTCCTTCACAAGTCCTTGAAAAGCTTTGCTCAGAGGCATTCCGAAATCTTTAAGCTTAAGGCTCCGCGGCTTGGGCACATTACCTTTCCTTGGCATGAGAGGAGTGGCATTGTTGCGATCCTGGCCCGCATAATTAATTGCTTCCTTGCCTTTTGGGGTAGGACAGGAGCTGAGTTAGGGGCGGAAACTTTAGCCCCAGAACTGACTGTCGCATGCAGATCTGGATAGGGGAAGTTACTGAGGGACTTTCTCAAATGAGGCTTCCAGGCATGATTGAAAGATGTCCAATTGTTCCTCATTAGAAGGAGGGTTGGTCATTTTACTCAACTTGAGGTTTCAATGCTTGTAAAAGTCGCTGATATTCTCCTTGGAACGCTGCACTGTTGTCTGCAGGTCAACTCTATTTGTTTCCCACTCCAAATTAGCTTTATGCTTCTCTGTAAAGGCACTGGTGACCTGGTCCCATGTAGCCCTGGCCTCGGGTTTTAAGCGGAAGAACCATTTTAAAGCACTGGATTTCAAAGAGAGACTGAAATAGTCAGCCAACTGCTGATTGGTGCACCCTTTGGCCTTCATTGCCAAGGTATATGTGTCCAGATGAGTCTTCGGACATGCAGTCAAAGAGGTCCAGATCACGAATTTGTGGGGCAGGGGAACAATGGAGTCCGGGTTTGTAGGTCGGAAGGCAGATTTCTTAGCGGTCAATTCGGCAATCTGCGCTTTCATTTCCTTATGTTGTTCCATGAACCAGGCCAGACGAAGGTCTTGTGGTGGAACCATGGCATTCAACCGCGGCAGAGGAGCGTGGAGGGAACGGCCGGTCCGGGGGCATAGGTGAAAACCTGTCCTTGGCCCAAACTACCCGGGGGAGTGTGAGTAGGAGCCTGGGCGAAGGGATAGAGCCTTACGGCTTGCTGTTGATTTTCAATTGGCAAGGAGGGTAGAGGCAAGCCTGATGTAGCCGGGTAGCTCGGGTTTCCGGAATGAGGCCCATAAGTAGGCTTAAGTGTGGGCTGTTGTCCCTGATTGTTGAATTGCATGGCTAGTTGTGGCGAGGGTGCATAACCAGGAGGATGCTGCGGTCCTGGTGATTTCTGATGAAACTGGGATAGGGCCACTGGCCCATTGATCCCCGAGTGAGAGAGATGGGTTTGTGGAAGCCGTGTTAGGGCAAACGACTAGCATCATTTTGTTGTCCCGAACCAAACTGTGGTGGCATCCCAAACTGTTGCTGCGGCACTCTATACTGTTGTTGTGAAGATTCGGCTTGATCATTTCCGAACTGAGACGGGATCCCAATTTGCTGTGGCATTCCAAGGTACCCCCAACCATGAGAAAACATTACGTACTGATTTTGTTTCTACTGAGGAACTGCGAACTGATTCGTCCCGTCAGGCTGCATGGATCCAGTGGTCTGTAGTTGGGGAGCTGGCTGACCCAAAGATCGAGGAGATAGTACCATAGGAGGCTGGTGGTGGCATCCTGGAGTAGTCTGGGCGACCGAGAGTGGGATTGGGGGTTTGCTGTCCCATTGAGGCGGTCATGAAGGGATCTTGTGAGACTTGTGCGGTGCCGGGGACTGGCTGTCTTGAACTGGGTTGCTGTCGAGGCATTCCAAACTACCGGGACTGAGAAGTTCAAACTGATCCATAGTTGACCATCGTCCCAAACCCAACTGAGAAATCATACCGAACCGATGTAACCGAGAAGCTCCCGATCGATCCGTACCGAACCAAACTGCCGTGACATATCGAGCCGACTCCCAATCGTATTGAGGCACACCATACCGGCCCAAATCGGATCGAATTCAATTTGTTTCCTCAAACGATCGTCCCTGCATCGAACCGTGAATGTATACTGCATCGAGGCTGAAAGGATGACTGATTCACAGGTTGAGAAGAGTGTGGCCCGGTGGAGGTTCCATGTGAGGAAGGTAGTGGTATTTGGCGGTAGTCTGTCTGGCCGAGATAGGGATGGGGATCCTCTTCCTCTTCTATCGTGAAAGTCCCATAGAGGTTGAGGGCAATCGTCAAACCAAAATTCCTGACACCTTCCAAGGATGAACATCGAAACCTCATTCTGATTGGCACAAGGAGTTTTATGGACTCGGATTCCAACATTAGCCATGAATCTCTGGTCCTGGTTAAGATTCCGTCCTCATCCTTGGACATCAAAGAACTGCACTTGACAAACCCATGACCAACATGGCGATCAAATCTCACTTTGCCTGGCGGAGCCTTGGTCTGAAGAGATGTGTTGGCGAAGTCTCGATTTTGAAGAAGAGACTTGGTAAAGCCTCAGCTTCATGATTGTGAACCTTGCAGTGAAGTGAGGAACCAACGTGGACCCGGTATAACCAGAGAAGCCCCATTCTAAAGAAATGGCTTGACGAAAGTCCTCCCTTACAGTGCAGCTCTAATGCAAATTGAATTGTCATGTAGCAAAAGAGGCAACCCATCCTTCCATATTTACTTTATTATTTTCTTTAGTCAATTAGTCAATCGGAAGAAAATGTAAAAGAAAGACAATTTAGGAATGTATACCTGCAGGGGCATATTTTTTCAAAAAGTGGGGATGAATCCCCGATTTGAAGGCACAAAAGAACTCGCTTTGGGTTTGACTCTTTTGAGAGAGCACACGTGTAGAAAGGTTTGTAAAAGTGTATAGAAGCCCCTGCTGACAGAAAATTAGTGTTTAGCTCTATTTTTCCTATAATGTAGAAAAAGAAGACTTGTCGAGACATCTGAAAACATGTTTTATTCAAAATGATCACAAGATTGATTGCTTAAAACTCCTTATTAATGTTCGGGTTACTCACACCTCTAATCTCGATATGAACAAACATTTTGACTAATCATGAGGAGAAAGTCGACCAATACCAGGGGTAAAGTTGGCGAATTGTGAAGAAAGATTTTGTATAGGAGAGGCCATTGATGAGACCGAATTTTCTTGGGATTTGGATGTGTTTATGACCGGACCATTTCTGGTTGCCTACGTTCCCCTTATTATAAGGAGCTCAGGTCGCCGTAGTTCGGGCTTGAACTGTGTTTGGCTTTGGAAAAGAGGTATGAACATTTGTGGTACTTTTGGTGAAAAGGTTCGGATAGGATGTTTGGATGATAAGGTACGGGCCTTGAGGTGTTCCTTGACAAGTCATTTTTTTTACGGCTTCTTCCGTGATTTCATTGCTTCTTGATCGTCGTCCTTCATCGGGGAGAAAGATTTTGAATGCAGCTTAAGGGCTTATGATATGTTTTTGCCGTTGCTTTAACTGCTCCCTTGTTGTCGACAACTTTCGTTCTTCGGGCTTTAATTTTGCCCATATGTCAAGCCTTTGATCGGAGGTGCTGGGTCCTTGGCCTCATTTTTTTTTTGAAGCTTTTGCTTTTGCTATTTTTTTTTATTTTTTTTTGAGGCTTTTGCTTGAGCTCCTTTTTTTTTTTTTTTTTTTGAAGGCCAGCCTCTGCTCGAACTTTCTTGATGCACGTGAGGCGGAGGCAAGCCCCTGTTTTTTTTTTTGGTCGACATGGGGTCAATCTTCCGATGCTGAGTGACCTTTTGTTGTTCTTCGATGCTGCCGCCGTCGTTGACTTGGTCAAGGTGATGATGGGGACATGTTTTGGAAAGTGTATGGCTTGATGGAGGCTTTTGTGAGGTGAGGAAAGTGCATAGGGAGGGCATTAGTTGACTTTCTCGCACCAATTAATTAAAATCTTAATCATTTCCAGAGATTACTTGTTGAGCAATGCGAGTGATTATTCAAAATAAAACCATTTCATTAAATGTAGGTGTGCAAATAATGTCTCAAGTCTAGCAAGAAAAGAAAAAGACTCTTTTATAGAAAATTTAAGATTAACTACAATGTCCAAGGAGGACTTGATTGAACGAAGAAAGTACTAGAACCTACGAAGGTTGACTAAAAGACTGTTTTAATATTAAAGGATGGGTAGCCCCCAGTCTAGCTACTCTTTGTTGTTGGACCATGTCTCTATCCTTTAGTAGACTATGCTCGCCTTTGGTAACTTCAAGGAATTCCTCGCTTACCGGCCCTGACGGTTACCTTATCTTCCATCAGATCATTATCCTCCCATTTATCCTTGGCGTCAGTTGTGAACTTATCGGAGGGCGAGAGTTCAAAGCATTTCACCAAATCCGGCTTTGCCATGGTCACATACTTGTTACACTCAAACCAGCCATTCTCAACATTTTTTGCGACTAAATCATCTGGCTTGCCAAAGTCTATTGAATTCACAGAGCTTGAATCATAAAAATCGATCATGTTTACATTCGTGTTGTTTGGGAAATGATCATTGGCAGGGTTGAGATCACTGAGGCGCTCGAGTTTGCCCTTCTTAATTAACCCCTGAATTGCCCTTCTCAAAGCTGTACAGTTATCGGTTACATGACCGTGATACTGGTGGAAAGCACAATGCTTGGTGGTGTCCAAAGGGATTTTGGGATCCTTGGGCTGATAGTTTCTCATGGGTTCGAGGAGACCCTGCTTTAGCAAGCTATTTAAAACTTTGCTTAAGGGAACACCCAAATCCTTGGGATGTGATTTCTCCTTTGGGGGAGAATGAACTCTTAATGCTCTTTGATTCGAGAATTGGTCACCATTCTGAACAGGGTTGGCCGGTTTTGGTCCCTTGGGGCGCTCAAGCTTGCCCGCTTCGATTAACCCTTGAACCGCTCTCTTCAAGACTGTGCAGTTGTCGGTCGTGTGGCCAAAATGATCATGGAAGGCGCAGTGCTTACTCATGTCGAGGGGTGCATTTGAGCTCCTTGGATGGTAGTCCCTGAGGGGCTGCAAAAGGCCTTCCTTTACTAAACCCTTGAAAATTAAGCCCATGGGCATCCCTAAATCATCAAAATGTTCTCGTTGCCTTAGAGGACCACCATTCCTTGGTTGCTTTTGGATGCCGTCATTTGTACACAATGCCTTCTTTCCTTTGATGGATGTTGCAGCCGTGTTGGAAGGGTAAGGTTTATAGCGGTGAGACATGTTCCGACCCGTAGTGCTTCCCCGTGCACGAACCCTTTTGATGTAATCATCGATGTAATCATCGAGATTTGACCTTTTGTAAAACTCATTCGTGTCAGATACACAAGATTGGTATGGTGAGATGGCCCGAGTCGAGCGATCGTCGATACTCTCGTTGCTAGGCTTTTCTTGTACCTTCTTAATTGGTTCTTTCAATAATCCTTTGGACGAGTCAATAGGAACATTGGGACTGCACGACACCGCCACAAGATTGGCATCAGTAAATGAAACCACAGTAGGAAGTACTCTGATGGGAGGGATGACAGTCTGAGCATTAAAAGCGTGACCGTAACCCTCCTCATAAGGCCTGGCGGTTGCCGAAGATGAGGATATATGACTCGTAATGGGTGGATACCAGGGAGCAGTGAGTGCGGATCCAAAAGGCTGCTGAAGACATGAGGTTTGAGGCATCGTAACAGTAGGACTGAACGTGTCTTGACCACAGTGAGGAACGTGACTACAAGGGTAATGTGCATACTGTACTTGATGAGCAGGAGCAGCTTGCGTAATAGCCGGGTGGAGAATTTTATGAGGAGCATTTGACCTTGTCGGACTTCCCAACCGGAGGGGCGAGGTAGAGCTTGGAGGATGTTGTGAATACGGTAAACCTGATGAAGTGGTGATAAGAGCCTGGTGGCCCATGTGATCTTGCAGTATCATAGGGGCAAGTGTGCTTCGAGAATTGTAGGAAGCAAGCTGGCCCCCTCTGAACCATGGAGCCTGAGAAGCAAACTGTCCCAAAATGGCTTGCTGAGCCATGTCAAACTGCTGGGTTTGAGAAGTCGTGAACTGACCCATTCCGAGATGATGACCTGAACCCGACTGATGTTGTGAAGTAGTCAACTGACCCCTTCCAAACTGTGGGGCGGAAGCCAACTGATTCAATCCTGGTGGTGAGACCTGAGAGGCACCGGGGGCAGTTTGACCTAGATCGGGCTGTTGAGGAGTATCGAGCTGTAGGGGCTGAGATGTACTGAACTGACCAATTCCTGCATCGATGGCCCGGGCCGACCGAGGTTTTGGAATAGCGAACCGACTCCATTCCAAGCCGCGGCGTAAAACAGACTGATTGAAACCCAAAGGTGAAAACTGAGAGGCGCCAGGGGGAAGTTGACCAAGATCGGACTGTTGAGGAGTATCGATACGATGAGGCCGAGAGGCAGGCTGAGTGATAGGCTGGGGGATGCTTGGCCCATTAGTAGTTCCACACGAAAGGGAACAGGGCATTTGATGGTAGTTGGCATGCCCGGGAGGGTAATTAGTTCCAATCTTCGCATCAACCGTAAAGGTTCCATTAGGGTTGCGAACAATTGTTAGCCCCTGGGTTCTGATACCTTCCAATAACTGACTGATCTGAGCCTCTTGATGTTGTCTTATCTGTTCCAACACCTGATTCCACTGCTCGGCATTTTGCGGATTTTCGGGGTGCGGAGTTGTACGTCCCCCACAGTTCTCCTCTGAGTTGGCCATTCTGAAACTTTGAGCTGAAGCGAAGGAGGAAACCAATGAAGTATCTGACTCCGGAATGACTGAGCTGAACAAACGATGACCCGGGGGCTTGATCCAAACTTTGCTTACTGTGGAAGGCGCAAAAGGGTGTGGTTCAGACTCGGGAAAGCGAAACAGGTTGGTGTTTGGGCTTAGGGCTCATGCAACATGCAATTATTTGTTCTTGTTTACTTAAAACATGTTTTATTAACCTAATCGGTTGGAAAAGATTGCTCTTCTTTTTCGCAAACTACTCTGGATCCTGGATCAGTGGGCCCCATCACTACGTCTATAAGCCCCTCGTATTCCACCTGTATTTCGACCTCCCAGGGTGGACAGCCCCGGGCGAGGGTCCTATAGGGCAAGCGGGTCCCACCGACCGAAAGAAAAACGATCCTAAAAGTCTGGCGGGTAATCGAGTCTTAACGAGCATTCGATGTAAATTACGGACAAAGCTGACGTCAAAGTCAAGATCATGTCCGAGGGCTCGACAAAAAGTCGGCATGATTCGGACTGATATATGTCCACGATTGATCTTGATTTGTCGTCAATTAGGCCGTAATTAGGCATGGAATAATCATTAATCCTTGATAACTCAGTGTCATGCTGGGAGTCAGTGTATAATTTGTGCCAGTCAGAGCCAAAGTCAAGGCGTCGGTCAATATCTTGGTCAAAGTCTGCGGCGAAAAACCGGCAGAACTTCGACTGATTAGGGTCCCCGAAAGATATTGAGTCGGTATGCCGAAAAAGGCTTGAAAGGAAAGGTCTATACACAGACAGGGCATGACACAGACCAAACTAAAAACCAACCGGGTCTCGGACAAAGTGTGTCACGGACAAGTGCATTGTCGACACGAGGCTCCATGGGATGTTTGGGTAGTCCTGTGCTTGCACCGAGAGTCGTAATAAGACCAAACGGGCCGCGACAAGGATTTCCCCGGGTTAGGGACGTAGTGTGCAGTGTAAGGTCACGTGCGCGTAGTGTGCAAGCAGTCTATCTTCTTTTTCTGAGTAAAATAGAATTTTTTTTTTTATGTGTCTTAAAAATATGATGCATGATTTTTTTTTGAAAATTTTCTTTTTTTTTTTGAAAATCTTTTTTTTTTTTTGAATTTTTTTTGAAATTTAATGAACACATAAGCACAAGAATTCCGACAGTTAGGGAAATGATTCTGACAGTCAAAATTTTGACTTATTCGGAGGCGGCCAAAACAACGCGAAAATGTGCAAAAATCAACACACACAACAAATGATTTTTAAAGCCGGAACGGAAGCTTGACCCTCAAAAGCTTTTCTTTTTTTTTGAAAACGATGATACCGGTACGTGGGATTGTTAAACCACAATTTATCCCCGACTCGTGTTAGGAGGCGATAACGGGAAGTTTAATGGTTTCCACCAATATACCAAATATCATATTTTTTAGAAAAAGCTTATTTGTCCCCAGCGGAGTCGCCACTGTGATGATGTGCCACCAAAATTTTTCTCGGGAGAATTCGATTTTGCGTTTCTTTGAAAATCAAATAAAACCGGGAAAAGACGGAGTCGCCACGCCATTTTTGTTTTGAGGGCCAAAACTTTGAAAAATGCCCGAGATTAGAGATTTGGGTCCGGAGGTCATGTTACACGCCGGGAAGGACGTTAGTGTGCACCCGGAATGCCTCGTAAAACGAGTCTTCCAAGCTAAAAATCATTTGTGTGTGTGTGTGTGTGTTTTGGCCAAAATAAGTTGAAACTCAGAAAAGTAAAAATTGGGAATTCTTTATTAGACTTTGGTCAGATCCCATGATTTTTGGTGTGATTTTTGGGTAGAGTTTTGGTACTCAAAAGATTTTTGGAAGTTGAAGAGCACTTCTGCCAGAATGAAAAAGGCAGTGGACACTTGATTTTGAAATAGATTCAAGGGCTTCAAAAATTCATAATCTGAGAAAACTCAGAGAATGAAAGTTGTTCCAGACACCTCAAATAAGATTTCTGTGAAAGAATTTTTCATTTTGGAGAAGATTTGTGGACTCAAAACCTTCTGGAAATATCAGATATGTGATCTGGACTCCCAGAGACTGGTGATCTGACCTTCAAAAGAAAATTGGGAAAATGGAGTTTTACTCATGAAAAAAATAAAGTAAAAATATGTCTGGAAATATCTGGATGTTTTCTACAAAAAGTGTTTTGTAGTCAACACCAAATTCCAAGTTTATCTGTGTCCAAAAATTTAGACCATGGACTGGGTTCTTAGAAAATTGCTATTGGACAGCAACTTCTCAAGAAAGAAAAACATGATTTTAAAGGGGGTTTGGCATCCATGCTTGTCCCCATTTCCCTAGGTTTTGATTAGTGATCACTTGACATTTTAGTGGTGAATCAACTATATCAAACCATCCTTGGGGTACATTAGGACTAAGCACTTCATTTGCTTGGGAAGGGGAATTTTATCCTTTGAAAATGAGATTTGATGTATGAAAATGATTTTTAGGGTTTTGAAAATGTGTTTTCTTTGCAAGAAAGTAAGAATACTTTGAAAATAATGTAGATCCTTGTAGAAGATCATCCATGGAGATGAACTTCCATGGTGATCTTCTTGGATCTAAGACAAGAAGATGAATGAACTACATTTTGTAGCTTGAAAATGCATGCATGGATGAGAGATTTAGGGTAGGGAGAGGGAGGTTATACCTATCTTCCTTGTGTTTTGTGTTTGAAAGGCTTGAATGTGTTTAGGGCTTAAAAGTGTTTAGGGCTTGAAAGTGTTTAGGGTTGATGATTTGAGTTGGTTAAAGAGAAAACAAGTAGATAACAATGAAGTCCTCTATGTTTTCTCTCTAATCCTCCTCCCAAGGGGTGATTTGAGCTTGGATTGGTGTATGTATGAGAGTATGTATGAGAGTGATTTGAAAGTATTTTGAGTGAGTGGGATTTGGGAAAGATTGGAGAGAAAATGGTGGCAATTCAAGTGAATTCCCACTGTTTTCTCTCTATTTTTCGCCAGAGTGCAGTTGCTGTGAGTGATTTGTGTTGTGTAAACTGAGAGAGGAGGGTTCAATTTATAGCCCTCTGGAAATGTCAAACATGTCCGCGCGGATATGATTGTAAACGTGCACTGTTCATTAAATGCAGCTCCAGGCTTTGGACAGGAAGAATAAAATTCAAAAATCCAGCAGTTTATGTTTTTCAACTTGCCCAATTCGGATTTTTCCAATTTCTTTTGCTTTTTTGATTCCTTTCCATGGTTTATCTTTAAATGGCAATCCCTAATCTACCCTCACTTTGTTAGGAATGTTAGAAATTGTTAGAAATGTTAGAAATGTTAAAACTTTCGTTAATTTTCTAACGAAAATTCTAACAACTCAAATTGGAGCACTTACACCTTATTATACTGATCCTCCCCAAATCCTCTCTTCAAGTCCTCTAAAATGATCAGCCATGCCTTGTATTTATAGGCAGGCTGATGGGGAGTCTTATGTCGCACGACAAGGGCAGTTAAACCGCCTTAGTGACTTCTATGTCGGACGACAGCGTACACCTTTTGGCCATATTGGGCCGAAAGCTTGGCAGGCCCAATGGACTGATGGGCTGCTGGGATATTTGGACTAAATATTGCCTTTTAGCAATTATATAAGCCCAAATTTTAATTAAAGTGGATCCAAATCATGGGTTCAGATCGGGGTACTCACAACAGCCTGTCCAGGAAGCTCGGATGTCGTCCGACACAGGACTTCCTCAGGAGAGGGATGTCGGATGACATAAGGCATCCTGATCAGATTGCCTCTTACAACGAGGGTGGTTAAGCCACCAAAGCTATTCTAGAACTAAAACAGGGCTATTTTAACTAAGGAGAAGCATTGTTTAGGGTCTGAGACCAACAAGGGGTTGATTGGAGTCAATAAAGTCAAGATGACTTTCTGTGATACGGATGTCGTATGACACAGGACACATGATGTTGTCCTGTGTCGGACGACATAACCGCCTCCATCATCAGATTTCACCCAAGTGGATCTCAGACTTCCCAAGCAATGATAAATGAACTAAAACTACTTAAACACAGCTTTAAATCACAAAGGAGATCAATATGGGTAGATCTGAAGTCACTGAAAGCCAAACAGCTTTCTGGGAGCTCTATGTCGTATGACACAGGACTCTTTGAGGAGTCCCATGTCGTCCGACATAGGTGTCCTATTTCAGTGTCCTTCAGCAGACTGATCCCACCTTGCTTTCTAACATGGATCTAAGCTATAATACTAACTGGAAACAGTATAATAACAATACTACGTGAGTATTATGGGAGGATCACATGGCTTTAATGGCCAAATGTGATGAATCACATGTTTTTGGCCATTATCATGTAGCCATCACCTCCTAACTCGAACAAAATCAACCAAGATGCAAACTTTAATGCAACTAAGACTACCAAATGTCCAGATCTGAGGTGAGGAGATGTGAATATTGAAGATTCACACCTCCACCACCTTTGTCATGCAAAATCCCAAATATTCACATATTATTGAACAATAAAGCATGCAATGTAAAATGGATGAGTATGCAATATGTAATCAGAGAGAGAGAGAGAGTTTAGGGACTACCTATTGTAGTCCACAAGGTAGAAGCACCAATAGTATGGTGTTCACCCCTTCAAAACACCAACAAAGGAGATCCTTTTTTGGACCTTGGCTTGGATGTGTGTATGTGTGAGGAGGGAGGTGAGTGTGTGTGTGTGAGAGAGAGAGTGAGCCTCTATTTTAGTAGAGTGACCTTACTTGCCAAAGTCCCCCTTAAAATGATCAGCCAAGCCCTTTATTTATAGGCATGCTGATGGGAGGTCTTATGTCGGACGACATAGGGCGTTAACCGCCTTTGGGTCGCCCTATGTCGGACGACACCGGCCAACTTTATGACAAGCTGGGCCGCAGGAAGGCAGGCCCAATGGATCAAATGAATGAATGGATAATTTAGGGCCAAAATGCACTTTAGCAAATAAATGAGCCCAAAATTAATGCCAATCATGGAAAACATACCCAAAAACACGAGTTCGGGTCGGGGTACTCACATGGCCTACCGCCTGGCCTGGCCGATTCGGCCGGCTGTCCCCCCTGCTTGTCCCCCCTTTCCAATTCCCAGTTAGTAACGGCTGTAACAAAAAAAAATAAAAAAATAAAGCATTAAAACTAACTATAAATATCACCTCCCTCCTCCCATTTTATTTCCACATTATTTCTCTCAACTCTTTCTCTTCTCCTCTCAAATATTTACATATTCTCTTACTCTCATCCAATTTTCAGTTAAATATTACCTCATTTTCAGTTAGTTTTCTAACGAAATTAGTATTTTTCTTCATTTTCATCCATTTTAAGCTCCATTTTGTTTCCAAAAATTATTTTATCTTACACAAATGGCTGGAAATCAAAGACGAAGCGATTTAGGCAAGTCACATGTTGGTTCTTCCTCCCTCAACGATGATTATCAAAATCTAAATATCCAACAAAGTGAGGAAGAAGAAGCTGTTGAAATTGAAGGTGCTGGTACTAGGAGGGGTAGGGGGCCGAGCTACTAGGGGAGGTGGTCGGGGTCGGGTTCGGGGACAAGGACAATCTACTAGAGAAAGAGAGCCTACATCTGATACTTTCGCCATCCATTTCACAAAAAGAAAAATTACTCCCGATGATGATTATAATCTTCGAGCGTTTTGCAACTATTATTCCACGTCTTACTCATTCAAAAGAGGCGGAGGTCATGGGACGCTCAACGGGCATACGGCGTCAAAACATCCCGAGAAACTTGGCATTTCCACTACCCAAACTCAATTACAATATCAACATAGTTCGGATTCGGGTGCACAAGGTTTGTCTTCCCCTTCCGTCCTTTTTAAATTTGATAAGTGGGTTTATAGGGATGAACTAGCCAAATTTGTTTGCGTTAAAGGGCTTCCTTTTAATTTTGCGGATGACGATTTTTATGGAAATTTTGTTCGACTTTTTTTAAATCCCGTCGCCACGAGAGTACCACGTACGAATCTCGTACGTGATATTACTACAGTGGTGAAAAAATATAAAAATGATTTAATTGGTGTTTTATCAAATTTAAAAAATAAAGTTTCAATTTGTGCCGATGGTTGGAGTGATCATTGGCAAAGAAATACTTATTTGAGCGTTACTTGCCATTTGATAGATAATTCACGGACTATCCAAAAAAGATTAATTGCTTACAAAGATTTTGAGCCACCGCATTACGCGGAAAATATTTGTGCAAAATTACTTGAGATTTTTGTTGAGTATGGTAGTTTAAATAAAATATTTAATATTTCATTTGACAACGCAAGTGCTAATACGGCTAGTTTACCCGACTTAATTACCGTTTGTCAACCCTCACTTGGGGGTAAATTTTTTTCGTATTAGATGTTTATGTCATATTATTAACTTATGTGTTAGAGATAGTTTGGATGCATTACAGGTTTATGTAAAGTCAATAATTAGATAAGGTATTCAATTTATTTCTAAAAAAAAATTCTAATACAAACAAATGAATAAGATTTTTAAGAAGTAAAGGTGTGGCGGACAAATATTTTACTTACGATGTTCCAACTAGGTGGAATTCCACCTACAAAATGTTAACCGATGGTTTCGCTTATAAAGATCTCCTAATGCAAATTTTTATGTCAATTGGCTATAATGAACGCCTACTTGCTTATCAATGGAATGCATGCATGCACTAATTTATGTGAATTGTTAAAAAATTTCAATACCGCTACTTTGGCTTTTTCGGGAGTTTATTATCCAACTTCCGTTTTGGTGCTTGAGCATTGTGTTGCAATTGTTACTTGTTTTGACAATTTAAGACAATGTCCTATTTTAAAAGAATTCATTATTTTCATGAGACAAAAGTGGCTTAAATATTTTGACACTATTCATCCTCTCTTCTTGGTTGCAAAATTGTTAGATCCCCGAGTTAAATTAGATGATTTAGAGTGCATTGTAGATTATTATTATATGAAGTTATATTCCGATGGTGACGGTGGTAATGAACTTCCGTCAATTATCATTCAAAATACAAAAAATTATTTGATTAACCTTTTTAATGAGTATAATGACTTATATGAAAATACTTCTCAAAGCCAACAACATGAAGATGCTTCCTCTACTTCTAAACAAAGTTTTACTAGTGGGGATCCATATAGTTTTTTTTTGCAAATTTGTATAGTAAAAAACGTAGTCCTTCTCGAGGTTCATCTTCATCATTATCATCATCAAACATTCCCGTGGAGTTAGAAACATACTTCACTACCAACTTTGAATTAAATCAAGACTCAAATTCAAATGAATTTGATGTTTTACAATGGTGGTCAAGAAGGAAAGAAATTTATCCTATTTTTTCAATAGTTGCGAAAGAAGTCTTAGCCTCTCCCGCTTCAATGATGGCGGTTGAATCGGCATTTAGTGTTGGAGGAAATGTTTTGGATGAAAGACGTTCCCAATTAACTAGTGAAAACTTGGAACATCAACTCTTACTTGGCGATTGGGTTAGAGCGGAAAAAAGACAACAAGACTTGCCTTATGAAGAGAATCTTTTATTATCGGATCCAAAATAACAATAAGATGTCGAGGACTCCACGAAAAATAGTGATGAATGAATGATGTTTTAGATTAGTTTAAACTTTAGATTAGGTTTATTTTTAATTGTAATAGTTAGGTTGAAGTAAAGGCTCCTAAATGTCCCTCCTTATTTATAAAAGGGTAAGGTTGGTTGTCCCCCTCTTTGTAATTTTATTTTAATTAATAAAATTTAAGGGTACCGTCCCTTTTTCTTTTATATACTTTCGTTTCTTTTAAAAAAGTTAAGTTTTATTTCTTTCAAAATTCATAACTTTTTTTATATAACTTTTTGCAAAAAAATGTATGTAGTAAACAAAAGTTTAAAATAGTCTTCTTTAATCCAAAAAAAATTGAAAAAAAAGGGTTAAAAAACAGTATAAAACTTAACAGAAACTGTTAAAAAGTTAACTGTTTTTTCAAAAAACTGTTAAAAAGTTAACTTTTTTATTAAAAAACTGTTAGAAAATTAACTTTTTTCGTAACTGTTTTTAATTATGTTAAAAATTTCTTTTAAAAACCTAATTTGAAAAAAAAAGAAAAAAAAAGTTAAGTTTTATTTCTTTCAAAATTCATAACATTTTTATATAACTTTTTACAAAAAATGTATATAGTAAACAAAAGTCTAAAATAGTCTTCTTAATCCAAAAAAATTGAAAAAAAAAGGTTAAAAAACAGTATAAAACTTAACAAAAACTGTTAAAAAGTTAACTATTTTTTCAAAAAACTGTTAAAAAGTTAACTTTTTTATTCAAAAACTGTTAGAAAATTAACTTTATTCGTAACTGTTTTTTTAATTCTGTTAAAAATTTCTTTTAAAAACCTAATTTGAAAAAGAAAAAAAAAACTAAATAAATAAAAAAACTAAAAACGGTTAACCGGTTAACTGGCAAACCGGTCTAACCGGTAAACCGTAAAACCGTAACCAGCTAAGGCGGTTAACCTATTCGGTTTCTGTTGGGAAATTTGAAGGTTGGAACCGCTGGTTCGGTAATCGTGAACCGCCGGTTAACCGATCCGGCCACGTCTACTGTCTATCACAGTGAAATTGGGGGCAAATAAAATTATGGCAATCGTATGGTCCATGTATGGAGATGGAACTATGTAAAAGGTGCAAATGGGTTCTTAGATAAGGGGTAAAAATAGTGAAGTATAACATGGGAATTTAGAGACACTTATGTTATATCTGGATAGAAATGTAAACCAACATTTTTAAAGGTAAATGGGGTTGAGAATAATTAAATGATTTCATACAACAATAACATATTGCTCTAGAGTTCTAGTGAAAGGCTTAAAGCCTTTCCAATAGAAAAAAAGCATTTGAGCTCCAATACTGATTATCATCCTATATACCTTTGCATTGAAGCTTAAATCAAATAACCAGATAAACTTTGAAACACAACATAAGTAAGTGGAGACGTTGGGCTGGGGCATGGCTCAATCCATATTAATCTGCAGACATCACTACTTGATGTAAGTGATGAAATCTGCATATGAAAGGGCCGACCAAAAAAGCGACCACCTCCTCATGAATTAAAGGCTATAGATGTACAATGTTGATGCATATTCACAATCACTGTAGCACCACAATAACCAAAAACATTTTAGCCATTTCAACTCTATGGTTAGTACTGCACGCGCAGGAAATTGTCCAATACTTCTATATTCCTTCTAAAGTATCCTTAGAGGGAGTATAGAGGGAGAATATAAGTACGAAAAATTTCAATCAACGCTGTATTGGAGGGAGAAGAAGGGTCCAAAACTGAATTCCACTTTCCACCGACATAGTTCATAAGTTGCCAAGTGGATTCCTTTGATAGCTCTCTTTGGTAAAGGAGTCTCGCAGTTGGCTCGGAACAAACATCATGTAACCTTCTCCTTAGCGTCAAAAACTCTTGAAGACAATGGAAGTATCAAAATAAGTTAAACATCAACTTATTTTGAAAAAAAAAATTGGGAATGAGATTGCAACTTCAAACCTTAAAACGTTTTTCTACAATAACCAAAACAAACAATAACACCAAGAATAGAGTGCACTTATATAAACTCGAAATAATATATGCATGATTAAAAGAGCCCTTCTTATCCACTCTCACAAACTTGGTCACAACCCCATTTTCCATCTCTATCCATAAACCACCCAACCTCATTTTTCATCAGAAGGTCCCCCAGAATTCAAATCCAAATTCAGAAGTAAAAGTCATATATAATAACACTAAATCTAATGAAGAAAATCAAATACTAGCTGCATAACGATGGATACATAACGGAAGACATCGTCAAAAATAAAGAAAAAGAGTTTCCAGAAGAGAATCAACTGAATTATTTATTGGTTTCTTTTTTTGCCGGTTAGAGGGAGGGGTTAGGAGTGGAGGGGTTTTCTTTGCTTTGGTGGTGATGAACAGGGATTAGAGTTTAACTAATGGTAACTGCCGTGAGTGGGAATGGGGAGTTAAGGGTGAGATATTGAAGCCATCAGATCAAAATTTTGAGGTTTAATCCTAACCTTCGTTTGTCTCAGCAGTTACGTCCATTCCCTATTGTAATATAGATTGAATGATTAGTACATTTTGTTATATCTACTCCCTTTTCAAATTCTTGTGTTAAAAAATTGGTTAATAACTTTAGGGCTTCATTCTCAACATAAACATTTGTTTTTGAAATGTGGCATAAAAATTCTAAATTACCTTGTCCACCATGCTTTTGTGCCAACTTTGATGTTTGATGGTATCTAAGTGTTGGTATGCTATAAGTATGTTTACTGAGTGTAATATAATTTTTAATAATTGTTAAAGCACCTTGTAATTCAAGAATAAAATTTAATTCTAATATAAAAGTCTGTCGATTTAACATATTTTGGACTTATGTTAACCTGTGGAATATCATATTTCAAACTATAATTATCTGAGAAATCTAAAAATTGTATTCCTATTGGTTCAATATAATGTGTTATAGTCATTAACCTATCTTCTATCGTTCGTGTTACTAATTTATAAGTGAGTTGTTTTTTGTATTGATGTGGTACCAAACTATTTGATATAACACTTTTAGTGGCTCCTGTGTCTAATAAAGCTGTTAATTCTAAGTATTTATTTAAATCTAACCATAACCTACATTGCAAATTTATCATATTTGTTGTACCCTTTGTTTGAATTAATGTATGATCTGTTGACATTTTGTTGAGTTCAACTTCTTCAATTTTTTGTTTCTTTTTATCAATTACATCTTCTATATATTTTAGTTTATTTTCTATATTATCTATCTTTAAATTATGCAATTCTGTTATAACTTCTCATTTTTCCATTTTTTCTGTTAGTAATTATATGTTTATCCTTTTTAATGATTCTTTTTCTATATTCATATTTAAATCATAAAGTGATTTCAGACATAAGTAACAAATTTCTTTAAAACAAATGTTACACTGCGATCTTTTCTCTATGCTAGGAAAATACCCGCAACTAAAGCATTTAATATAATTGTTTCCTCTTATACTAATCCATTGGTGTTCACATTCTCTTTATGTTTTCATATATGTATAAGTAATTTTAGTTAGCTGTGTTGGGTATGCATACTTCAGACCGCTTCATCATAACCGCATTAGCAAACCGCTCCAAGCTAGTTGCTATGTGGAAATCCTTGTCTGAAACCACTCTTTAACAACCATGTGCAAACCGCATTGATGAACCGCTCTAATCAACCTCAGTGCAGTTCAATCTTGAGACCGCACTGATGGAACCTCCTCTGGTGAAACCGCACATGTCTAACCACTTCACACCAGACCGCTCCAATGATTGAAGACTTGAAGTGAACCACTTTATGACTGTCGAAATCCACGTCAGCAATGACAAAAGACAACCACCAAATCTTGTCATGTGATTCAATGTCAGAAAAGATCTGCAAGAATCTTGAAAAGGTGACAGGTGTCCTTCTCTCCTTAACTACAGCTGAAGTTTGATCAGCTTTGACTGCAAGTTCTGAACAAGGGACAAAAGGTGAATTTGTGGACCAATCAGAAAGCACCAGTACAGTCCTTGTAACAGTTGAGTCCAACGGCTAGTTCCTTGGTGCTTGGGTATAAATACCCCTAATCTTCAACACTTGAAGATTGCTTGAGAAATTGATTTGCTGTGAGTTCATACGAAGTTGAAGCTCTGCCCAGAAAATATTCAGCCCTTTGAATTGTGTTTGCAGTTAACTATTGTCAAAACCTCACTTTTCAATTTTATAAATCGCACTGAAAACCGCATTGCAAAACCGCACCTCTAAAACCGCTTTATAACTTTAATACTCCGCTGTGCATTTTGCAAATCTACTTACAGTTTCTAATACACTGCAAGCGGTTTTGTAAGCAAGAGGTTGAGTTTCAAAAAGAGGGCGAAAATTTTGTAACAACTATTCACCCCCCCCCTCTAGCTATTTTTCACCCTTGTTGCCACCTTTGAGACCAACAAGTGGTATCAGAGCAAACACATTTATAAAGCCATTGTTTTTCCAGCTTAACAGCTTGTGTATCGATTCGATATGGCAAACACTCAAACCATGACAGCGGTTAACTATTCACACATTCCTGTTTTGGACGAAGAACACTTCGACATCTGAAAGTCCGAATGCTAATCCATTTGGAGACCATTGATGAGATGCTGGTGGAATGCGTGACCAATGGCCCGTTCGTTCCCATGAAGGCCAACACCAATCCAACCACCAGTGCAGAAACTCCAGAAGTCCAAAAGCCAAAAGGCGAGTGGTCTGATGAAGAGAAAAGATTAGCTGCCTTAGACAATAAAGCAAGGAACATCATTACTGGAACCCTAACCGTATCAACCCTTCAAAAGGTGATGTATTCAAAAACCACAAAGCAGATGTGGGATGCCATAAAGAGCTACCTCGAAGGTGATGATCTTTGCAAGGAGAACAAATTATATGTTGTTGAAAGATCCTAAAACAACTTCAACAGAAAATTCAACGAAACCTTGCGCCAGACCTACGATCGCTATGTAGAGGTAATTAATGCTTGTAGATATCTTGGCAAAACTTTAACTGATAAAGAAGTCAATATGACTTTTCTAGCTGCTTTAGGTTCGAGATGGGTCAATAAAGCCACATCTCTAGAAGATTCTAAAGTTTTGAATACTTGGTCATTAAGTAACTTGTATGAAAACCTTAGAGTCTATGAGCTTAAATTAAATCATATTAAAGAGGTTGAAGGGAAAACCAAATCACTTTCTATGTCCATAATGAAACATGAGGAGAAACCAACCACATCCAATCAAACCGCTGAATCTTCTATATCAACCGCATCACTCATCAAAATGGATGAAGATGATTTTGCCATGTTTGTGAAAAGATTTCAAAAATTTAGAAAATCTTCAAAACCTTTCACAAAATCATTTTCTAAAGGCAAACCTCCAGCAGCTTTTTCCAAGGCTGCTGATACAAAGAAAAAGGGTGATCTAGTTTGCTACAACTGTAGAAAACCTGATCACTTTGCATCTGAGTGTCCCCAGCCAAGATTTGAATATATGAAAAAGAAAACCTCTCCTGCGAAATTTTCTCGTCGCAAGGGAATGGTTGTTGAAGAGGAAGAGAACTCAAAGGAGTTAGCTACCTGAATTGAAACAGATTCTGATGATGGAAGTGAAGATGAAACCGAAGAGGTTAATCTCTGCTTAGTTGCAGATGCTTCCGATGATTCAGATACTGAGTCAATCGAGTCGCTAGATATGGAGGATGAAGAGGTTCCTATAAAAATTTCCAAATTCAAATTGGATGATTGTGTCAAACTTACTCCTAGCATTAAGATAGAAAATTGTTCGTATTCACGTCCCATTTTTCCTCCTACAAATGCTCCACCTTCAAAAGTATTTCCAAAGAAGAAAATTTTGAAAAAGGTGGTGGAAGAAGTTTCTCCCATGGAACATGAAAGGATGTTCAAGGAAGCTGAAATGATGATCCAAAAATTTCAAAATGTTAAGAAAGCTTTAGCTTTAGCTCATGAGGAAATTTCTCAGTATAAGACGGAGAAAACTGTAATGAGGTCTGAAATTTCTAATCTTAAAGACCAAATTAAAAGTATGTCTCCTCTTGCTGATCAAAACCGCATCCTAGAAACTAAGGTTGCTGCACTTCAACTTAGGAATGATGATTTGGTTGCCCAGAATCTCGACCTCCAAAAGGTCATTGATGGGTGGACTAAGTCACAAGTCACCTTGGATCAAATTATAGATTCCCAATTGACCAGTGTTAAAGAAGGCCTGGGATTTCAAACAGGTGAAAAGGAGAAGTGTGCATCCTGTTGTGAAAAGGATGAGGAAATTTCTAAACTAACTAAAGAAATTCCTAAAGAGAAGTGTGTTGTTTCTAAGGGTAAAGGACAGGAACAAAAGACTCAACTTAACTTCCATTATGTCTACCCAAAGAAACAGTTTGAGAAAAACTCTCAAATGAAAGGAAAAGATTCTGAGAATGAAACTGCAGAGGAGGTTTCTTACGCAGCTGACCGCACCTCTACTTCAACCGCACCTGGTGGAGTAGGTGGTGCTGCCAACCGCAAGGCTGACCGCCCTTCTTCTTCGACCGTACCTCTTGCCTTCAAAAGCAAGGGGAACGTTCCTAGAAAAATTGTGGTCAAGCAAAAGATACCTACCTTTGTCAAGGCTACAACCGCAGTTCCCAAACCGCATGCTAATCCTAAGAAAAGTAAGGAGTTAGTAAAAACTCATGTAGCTCATAGCTATCATAAATGTTCTTTGTGTGATGATTTAGGTCACAAGGCTGCAGAATGCCTTTTGCGATTCACATCCAATGCCAGGAAGAGTAAACCTCCTTCTGTCAAACAGGTGTGGGTCGTCAAAGGTTGCTAACCTCAGGACCCAAGGAATAATGGGGACCTCATTTTAAATATTTATCTTTCAGGTCCTCTGCTTAATGGCTGGTCACTCCAAGGATAATGAATGGTATCTTGACAGTGGCTGCTCAAGACATATGACTGGAGATAGATCATTACTCGAAGATGTCATTGAAGCAAGTGGTCCTTCTGTAACCTTTGGTGACTGTGAATGTGGTGCCCAAGATAAGCGGCTCTCTTTTTTTTTTTTTTTTTGGAAAAACCGCTTTCTCGTGTAAGGGGGATCACCGCCTCACATCAGTTTGGAAACGTCTGGTTTAATTTGAAAAACGGAGTCGCAACGCCATTTTGATTTCCTCAAAACTTTGAAAAAAAGGATTTGGGTCCGGAGGTTAAGTTACCCTTTGGGGAGAACGGATCGTCGTTCACCCAAAGAGCCTTGCTGAAGCAAGTCTTCCAAGATCTGCTTTTCATACTTGCCTTAGTGCTTTCGTGTGTGGGATGTGTGTTTTGAAAAGGAGGAAATGTACCAAGTGGTCTTCCGGACGTATAAACCATGAGTTGGTTATCGCTCGGGATTCCTTGGATTTTTATGTATTAGGGACTTTGGTCCCCTTATCATCTTGGACTTATGATCATCATGATGAGACCTTGGGTCACATGTGATCAAGATAGGGACACCATTTTTAGAGTCCAAGGATGAGACTCTTTAGAAAGGAGTGACCTTTGCCTATCAATTCTACATCTTGAGACGATTTGGACTTTTTCGGGACATTTATGCTCGTCTCAAGTGATGATCAGAGATATGTGGCTAGGGCTCATCCTTTTCTAAAGGAGAATCCGTCTATGGCATCTTTAGGTGGAAGAAATGATGTAAAGATAGGACCTTTACACTATCTCGCTCCAAGAGATGCTCCAAGTACCAAGGGGAACTAGGGAAGGGGTATAAAGATTGGATTTTTATACTCATCCTATGCCTTTTTGTGCCTTATGAAGGTCACTAGGCAATCCTAGGAGAGAGATCCAATCATGAGGGACATGGGGGATGCATGTTTAAGCTAAAGATGACATTTTTAATGAAAAGATGACATTTTTATGTGCAAAGGATGCTACTTTATGCAAAAGATGCAACTTTGATGTAAAGAATGCTACTTTGATGTAAAGATAACATTTTTAATGCAAAGGATGCTACTTTAATGCAAAGATAACATTTTTAATGCAAAGAATGCAACTTTATGTGTAAAAATGGCATTTTAAGTGCAAAGGATGCTACTTTAGATGCAAAAGGGGGGATATGATTTACATGCCTAAAGATAGGATCTTTAATGACAATATACCAAGTACCAAGCAAGTATATAGCAATATGTAAAGCAAGGAGCAATATATCACATAAATACAAGTATAATGCAAGATAAAGGGGAGGAAAGGTTACCAATGGTGGTGTCCCTCTTTCTCCTTGAAGTTTGCCTAAGGAAGGACCAACTTTGGAGGTTTTGAAGAGGAGGGAGGTGGTTTTTGACACTCTCAGCTCTCTGGAATTTCGTGGTGGTATTTTGGCAGAGTAACACTACTGAAAATCCCCACCTAAAATGAATAGAGGAGGTCTCTATTTATAGGCAGTCTGGAAATGGCTAATGAAGCCGTGCGGCTGTAACCCCAGATCTAATGAGGCCATGCGGTCTTATCCTGAGATGACTCAGCCTTTTCTAGAACCATGCAAGGTGGCCCTCTAGAAGGGCTTTTCCAACAAAGGACTATGTGGAATTTTAATTTCTAGCAAGTCCTTCGCCCCTCGGAAGGTTTGGAAAAGTTTCCGAATTGCCCCTGAACTTTAGGAAAGTCCGGGGAATTGCCGGGAAACTTTACCGGAAGGCATGAGCCAGATTTGGGTACTTACAGAAACCCCTCGGCAACGTCTGCAGGGCGAGTGGGGTTTTCGATAGAAAAGGATCCGATCTGGCGAATCCGAGACAGATTGGGTGACCAAGGTGGTCGAGTGGCTGAACCTTTGGAAGGCTACCTACGTATCCCGAGTGGGAATCAAGCCATAATCGTAGTTCAGAATATATCCACTGGGGAAAGGGGTGTCATATGTGACGAATTGGCTGAATCTAAGGTAGGCTACCTACGTATCCCGGGGGAATCAAGCCAGGTCGTAGTTCGGAAAAAGATCCACTGGGGAGTGGCGAAGAGAAACTGGTCTGTTGCTGGAGAAATAGAAGGGAAAGTGACCTAGGAGGTTAAGTGACTGATCCTACTGGGGATATGCTAGACGAAGGAAGTGATCGATGTGGTCGAATATTTAGACCTCTATGAGGGGCTACTTCACCACTGAGGAATGATGAAGGGATAGGGTGACCATTGTGGTCGGATGGCTGGACCTTTATGAAAGGCTACCTCACCACTGAGGAGTGATGAAGGAAAGGGGTGACCAATGTGGTCGGATGGCTGGACCTTTATGAAAGGCTACCTCACCACTGAGGAGTGATGAAGGAAAGGGGTGACCAATGTGGTCAGATGGCTAGACCTTTATGAAAGGCTACCTACGTATCCCGAAGGAATCAAGCCTTGGTCGTAGTTCAAGTCTCACTAGATAGTTAGGAACGATGTCTAGGATCCTTGAGATTTTGACAATTAATGGAGGAGTCACCTGATTGACCATTAATGGAGGTTGTCACCTGATTGACAATTAATGGAGGTTGTCACCTGATTGACAATTAATGGAGGTTGTCACCTGACTGACAATTAATGGAGGTTGTCACCTGACTGACAATTAATGGAGGTTGTCACCTGATTGACAATTAATGGAGGTTGTCACCTGATTGACAATTAATGGAGGTTGTCACCTAGTGTTATTCCGTTATAACGGAAGTAACGGAGGCGACTCGGGGGGAAAGCTTATTTGCTTAGAGATAACGAATATCTTTTGGGAAAACAACGTTATTCTGGTTAAGAAATAACGGGTTATATTCCTAAGTGGAAAGTCCAGGGGCAAAGATGTAATTTCTGCTCAGAGCAAAAGAGGCCGCCCGGCATGAGACGAGGGCAAAAGAAGTCATCCGGCTAGAAGTTTAATTTCACCAGATTATTTAAAGCTGGATTTGAACGGGCAAACAACATTATTTTGCTTGTTTCTGCCGAGGAAGAAGAAGAGAGGAGAGAGAGAAAATTTTGAATTTCTTCAATTCTCTTACTTTCTTGGCTCAAGATGGATCCGGAAGGGAACCCAATACCTAGGCAAGCACAAAGGAATATATCAGAAGCCGCTAGAAGGAGGAGGAGGGAGCTCGTTCGCACGGAGAGGAAGTATGACTTCAACACGCCTCCATCAGAGTTTTATCTCGGTAGGGGAGAACACAAATCAACGAAACCTCAGTCAGTTGGGGTAAGCATTCTTGATTTGCTTGATTTCGTCAATTTTGATTGAATTTTGATTGACTTAGGGCTTCGACCCGATTTTTAGGAATTTTTCGAATTTTCCTAGGATTTTTGTTGATGATTTCGGAATTTTGATGATTAACCTATGAGGCTAAGGACACAAATGAACATGCATGTGTGATTTATTTGAAAAATAATGAGAATGACCCATTTTTTTTCAAAAATAAAGTATGAAAAATAATGTCTAAAATGTGACGAAGTCCTTGCATGTGCTAGAACTAGGTCAATTTCTGATCATGGATGAGAAAGCAAGCTTTTGGACGATGAAAAGGATTCATGCATGCCATTTTTTGAAAAATTAATGCTTATGTGCAAAGAATGTTGAAAATTGGAATTTTTGTGTCTAGGAGAGCAATGTGCTTGACACGGCGTGTTTCAAGTGATGAAAAACATGCTTTCTAGGCAAAAGATGCTAGAAATCTTTTATGAATGCTTTTCTTTGAAAATATGCACACTTTTGAACATATGCATGATTTTGAAATAAGATGAAGGGCTTACACATTTTTGTTGTGCTATCCTACATGAGAACAAGTCTAGGGGACCTTCTGAGGTTGCAGTGAAGCTATGGGAAAGGATGCCCAATTTTGAGAAAGATGGGGTGAACCCCAAGCAGCTGGTGGAATACGAGCGTGTGAACGTGAACCTTTCGGATGTGAGTGACGCTGAGGACTTGATTAGGGATCCTAGCTTCTATGAGATAAGCAGCGACGAGGAGTCGGAGGCTTAGGATTCCTTAGAATTGATCTAGGAGGAAGAAAACAAACAATGAACACTTTTTTATGCACAATTTGTCTATTTTTTGTTTTATTTGGGCGCCGATGGGGCGAAAACAATGTGTTACTGTTTTATTTGCTTTTCTAATTCATGCTTTATGAATTTTCATATTACTTGAGCCTCGGGGCAGTTTTTTGCTTGGAAATGGGGCTGAAACTGGGACAAACTGATTTATGATGGCATATAACTGCATGGTTGGTGTTTGGATATGTTTTTGTACAGGTTTTGTTAAGAAAGTGGGGTGAGAACTCCACTTGGGCAGCAACTTTTATTGCTGCAGATTTTTTTTCTGCAGATGGCAAATGAGGCCGTCCGGCCTGGACTTGGGGAAAATGAAGCCGTGCGGCTGGAAGTTCTGTCTGAACTGGTTTTTTTCAGAATAAAACCAATACTTGGCCTTTTCATTTCATTTTCATCCTAGACTTGTTCCAACTGATCCCAGAGCATATTTCTAACCAAAAGACATTAACTTTGATCATATGCAATGGAGAAACCCGTCAGATTGCAAAAGGGGAAAAGAGACCATTTTCTGTCCGATCTTTAATCTTGGATGAGGCATAACTTTCAATCCAACAAGAGGTTGTTTGATACCACCTTCAAGATCAAGTCTTTATGGCATTTGAAGGATCTCCCGCCCGATTGGGACCTTTTAAGGGCCGTGGCGAGGTTTTGGGACGTCCGGAGACATGTTTACTGCTTTTCTTACAACGAGCTCGTCCCAACTTATGAAGACTTCCGAGAATTGATTGGGGGTCCAGAAATTGAGGCCATATTGATTCCTCTGATCGAAGATGTGCCAGTAGCAGTAAAGTTGGCATCTTTTCTGCAAATCTCTCTGGGAGAGGCTGAGGGGATGATGGTAGCCCCTGATAGGATTGACCTTTCTGATATCCCGAGCAGGTTTGGGTTTCCGGATAAAGCTACGACCACTGTGGCTATGGATGCCTTTATCCTCTATGTGTTCTCGTATTTGTTCACGGCCGAGTCTGTGGGGATTTGTCATGGTGGCCTCTTGGACATGGTCAGGGATTGCAGGGCTGGGAAAGACATTGTCCCATTGGTTTTGGGTGAGACCCTGCATGGTATTGATAGGATGGCTAGGGGAGACCATTTCCTGAGGTCTGGGAGCCCGGCTGTATTGACTTTGTGGTTGTAGAAGAGGCTTGGGGCTTTGCCAGGGGCTTCGCCTACTCAGTGCCCTTGGGTGATTTCCCAGAGGGGTGCATCTAGGCGGCAGGACCAGGGTGGCTGGGAGCTGATGATGGCTAGGTTATCCACTTCGGATATTCATTGGTGGGTACCTCATTGGAGGCTGCAGACCCGGAGGACATTTCAGGAGTCCTATGTGGTGAGGGTTCTAGGGCTTTCTTGGTCATCCTTCTACATACCCTGCTTGGTATCCAGGCAGTTCGGGGCCTTACAGGAGCCGTTGGGCGATTGGGAGGACATCCGTACCATGGAGGTGGTGTCTTTAGGCATGAGGGATCCAGCCAGCTTCTCATTCTTCTCGAGGGCTTGGACATATACTGCTTTCCCACCCAGGGCCATTCTCAAAAGCAGGAAGAGTACTATCTTGACCACAGCCTACTTGGACTGGTACGAGAGGGAGATGGGAGCGACTCAGGTCATATTGGGAGAGAGACGTCAGGCTTTATTGGGGGCTGACTGTGACTCGAGCAGAATTTTGAGGGAGACTGAAGCTAAGGCGAGTCGCCACAACCAGTCGGGTGACCTTATCAGAGACATGGAGGCTCGATACGAGAGGCTTTCTAAAGTCGCTCCCTTGACCGAGGCTCAGATGGAGGAAGTGCGGACTCGTGCCCGGATCGAGAGGGCACTTGTTGACACAGGTTTGATGGAGGCTCCAGTGAGGATACCTGAGATTGGGATGAGGGAGACCGACATCATTGAGAAGAAGAGGAAGAACACTCGACGAGGTCGAGGTAAAGGGAAGAAGACCAAAGAAGACTCAGTGAATGACAACTGATAGGTCTTTTCTTAGGATTCCCTTATTGCCATTTGCAAACACAATAGTTTATTAGGCATTTTATTGTATTTTAGATCTTTGTAGCAGGTTAGTAGAGTCAAGAGTAGACCGTGCTTAAACTCATCAAGAAGTTTTTAACTTGTAATGAACAAGAGATATTATCTTAGAATTTATAAGACACATATTTCATGGAAACTTTATTGTCTTATTTATTGTTTAGACCGAACCATTGCTGGCTGCCTACGTTCCCCTTTTACAAGAAAGACTAAGGGGCTCAGGTCTTCGTAGTTCATTCTGGTGAACTATCGGGATTTTTGTTCTTTTGATTTTTTTTTCTTTTCTACTTTTTTTATGTGCAGCCCTATTTTTTGCCTAGACTGCCCTTTTTGGGTTTTCAGCCTAGCTGGGCATTACTCTTTTTGCACTGAGATTTTTTTTTTATGTGCACCCTGTTTTTTGCCTAGACCACCCTTTTTTTGGGTTTTTCAGCCTAGTTGGGCATTACTCTTTTTTTGCACTAAAGTTTTTTTTTTATATTGTTGTTGTTTTTTTTTCTTTTAGACATAATACCTGCGGAGCTTATCACCGTTGACTGGGTGGACAAAGGAATTGCCATCCAGGTCTGCAAGCTTCATTGCTCCTCCTGATAGTATCTTCTGCACCACATACGGGCCGATCCAAACGGGTTCCCACTTTCCAGGGGGTTATCTCTGGTAGGGGGCTTCACTTTCAGTACTACATCACCCTCTTTGATGTCCCTGGCCTTGACCTTTTGTCGAATGCCCTGGCCATTTGCTTTTGGTAGGCTCGAGTGTGCTCCATGGCTTTTAGCCTTCTTTCGTCGAGCAGGGCCAATTCATTGTGCCGGCTACGCAGCCACTCTACTTCGTTGACACTGTTTTCCAGGAGGACCCATAGTGACGGGATTTCCAACTCCACGGGCAACACTGCTTCCATCCCGTAAGTTAGGGCAAAGGGAGTTTCTCCCGTAGCTGTTCTGACAGACGTTCTGTAGCCCCAGAGTGCCAGGTGCAGCTTCTCAGGCCAGTCATGACCACGGGTGGCCATTTTTCGGATAATCCGCTCGAGCGTCTTATTGGCAGCTTCCACGACTTCGTTAGTCTTAGGTCTATATGGGGACGACTTGTGGCGAGTGATTCTGAATTCTGAGAGTAGTCTATCGCAGTCCCCTTCAAAGTGCGACCCGTTATCTGAAATGACCTCATTGGGCACCCCGTATCTGCACATAATGTTTTCTTTGATGAATTGGGCCACTTTTCTGGAAGTGAGGACCTTGTAGGACTTGGCCTCTACCCACTTGGTGAAGTAGTCGACTGCCACTAACACGAATTCATGCCCATTGCTTCCTGCCGGGGCTATCTTCCCTATCACGTCGATACCCCAAGTTGCAAACGGCCAAGGAGTCGTCATGCAGTACAGGTCATGAAGCGGGAGATGGTTGAGGTTGGCAAACCGTTGGCATTTGTCGCACTGTCGGACATGCTGGACACAGTCTGTTTCCATGGAGATCCAGTAGTAACCCATTCTGAGGATCACTTGCATCAATGCTCGCATTTATATGAGGACCGCAGTGGACCATTGTGGGACTTCGGTCATCAATTTTCGGCCCTTTCTTGGGTGACACACAGGAGGAGTGGTCCCCTGGTACCGTTTCTTGTACGTGTCGCCCCCTAGAATGACATAATGGGAGGCTAACCTTTTCGTGGCTTGCAAGCTCTTGGCTTTGATGCCTTCTTTTGGTCTACCTTCTTCGTCTCTCGAAAGCGGACTCTCCATCTTTGAGGAACCGGTAAATTTGACCGTACTGTGGTTCCTTGACAAAGCTCGGGTCCCAAGTCTATTTCACAAATGTAAAGTCGGGGCTTCTCTTCTACCCACTCTGAAGGGTTTTATTGCCTTTCCCTCGGAGATCTCTACCAGTGAGGCTAGAGTAGCTAGGGAATCTGCGAATCTGTTCTTTTCCCTTGGCAGGTAATGGAAGGTCACTTCTCTGAACTGCTCAGTCAACTCCTCCATGTTGGTATGATACCTCTGGAGATTAGGGTCTACAGTCTTCCACTTCTTGGAGACTTGATTGATGATCAGGGCTGAGTCTCCATAAACTTCGAGCTCCTTGACATTCCTTTCTAAGGCAGCTTCCAAACCAGCAATGCAAGCTTCATACTCTGTGACATTGTTCGTGGCAGGGAAGTTCAACTTGAGGGCTATGGGCATGTGCTCATCTTTCGGATCGACCAGTAGCATCCCTATGCCGTTTCCTCTCTTGTTGGCATTCCACAAAGAGTAGCCGCCATCGGTTCTCGTGCTCAACTACGAAGATCCCTTCATCTGGGAATTGGGGTTCAGGCCCGCGGTCCTCATTACTAGGGAAGTTTGCCAGATGGTCTGACAACGCTTGACCCTTGATAGCCTTTCTCGTCACATAATTGATGTCATACTCAGCTAAGAAGAAGGACCACTTTGCTAGACGCATCGAGAGGGAAGGCTTGTCGAATATGTATTTGATGGGGTCCATTTTCGAGACCAAGTTCACAGAGTGGGCTTGCATGTAGTGCTTCAGCTTATCGACTACCCAGACTAGTCCTGCAAAAGTCTTTTCACATGCTGAGTAATTGAGCTCACAACCCTGCAGCTTCCGGCTGACAAAGTAAATGGCGTTCTCTACCCGAGAGTCTTTCTTCTCCTGAGCAAGCATAGCCCTAACTGCCGTATCAGTGACAGTGAGATAGAGCAGAAGAGGTTTCTATCTATGTGGGGGGCATAGTACCGGAGGATGTACTAAGTACGCCTTGATTTGGTCAAAGGCATCCTGGCATTCCTCGGTCCATTCTGTGTCTACATTCTTCTTCATGAGCATGAGGATGGGCTCACAGATGGTAGTCAACTGGTTGACAAAACGGCTGATGTACTGTAGTTTGCCCATAAAGCTTTTGACTTCTGTCTGGGTTCGAGGTGGCCTCATGTCTATAATGGCTTGATCTTTCGGGGATCGACTTCGATACCTCGCTCCGTGACCATATACCCAAGCACTTTTCCCTTTGTCACTCCGAAGGTGCATTTGGCAGGGTTCAGTCTCATGGAATGCTGTCTCAGCCTCTCAAAGAACTTTTGCAGGTCAACAAAGTGTTGTCCATCCTCGCATTTGGAGTGGATTATCATGTCGTCGACGTAGACCTCAATCTCCTTGTGGATCATGTCGTGAAAGAGTGCGGTCGCTGCCCTTTGATAAGTAGCCCCGGCATTCTTAAGCCCAAATGGCATCACTGTATAGCAGTACGTTCCCCACGGTGTGGTGAAGGCTATCTTTTCTTGGTCCTCCTCGGCCATCTTGATCTGATTGTAGCCAGCAAAGCTATCAATGAAGGATTTGACTTCGTAGTTAGCAGTGGCATCCACCAGAATGTCTATGTTTGGCAAGGGATAATCGTCTTTGGGGCTGGCTTTGTTCAGATCTCGAAAATCTACACAGCAGCACACCTTCCCATTGGCCTTAGATACAGTCACAATGTTTGATAACCATGTCGGATATTCGATGACTCTGATGAATCCTACCCGCAGTAGCTTCTCAATCTCTTCTTTGACCTGTAGAGACCACTTTGGCTTGATCTTCCTCGCTCGCTTTACTGGCATAGCATCTGGTGCTAGAGGGATTCTGTGCTCTACTATCGAACTGTCTAGCCCCGGCATATCCTTGTATGACCATGCAAACACGTCCGTGTATTCTCTAAGCAGATTGACCAGTCTGTCCCGTTCAACCCCCTGGAAGAAGTTTCCAATCTGTGTCTCTTTAGGTTCCTCGACAGTACCCAAGTTAACACTTGTCAAAACCTCCTCGGCAGCTTGGGCTCGATTTTTCTCTTTGTCTGTAACCTGCTTAAAGATTTCTTTAATGTATTGTTCGTTTAGTGTGTTTGCATCCTGTTCAAATGATTCATTATTAACTGTTGTTAAGTTTTGAGTTAATTTATCATTTGTTAAGTTGGCAATAAGGGGATACTCAGAAAGATCTGTCATTTCATTCAAAGCAAGAGGAAAGATGACATTGGCTACATATTCATAATCCTCAGGCGTGAGGCCTTCGGATGACTCGGAGGACTGGAATTCAAAGATTCCTGACTCAACTGACTTCTTGACCCTACCAACTCTAGACCCTACACTACTTATTGACTCGAAGTGTTTGACTCGGGTTGGACTGGGGTTTACTCTTTCCTGCAGTTGCCCTGGAGAGTAGCAGTCTTGTCAGCATTCTTCATAAAGTTGGAAACTTCGAACTGATCGAAAACTTGTCGAAAATCATTGGTAGGTCGATACCTTGGAAAGACTGTGAGAGGAGCCAGGGAAACCTGATGCAATTTCTCGATGAGCTCGTCTGTGACAACCAGACTCATTGACTGGAGAGTCTGGCTCATCTTGTCAATACACTGCTGATAAGTCATCTTCTCTTTACTAATCCTCGATATCACAACCTTGTTAGTATAGCCAACAGGAGGGTTGGCCTGGATTATGCTGATGAAGTCTTCTTCACGGGAGACTTTGATCCTTCCTTGATTGACCATGTATTCTATAGGCTTTTTGTATTCTGCTTCCAAATCTGCTAGCTTTTCGTTGAACTTCACAATGGCAACAAACTCAGAGTTCTCTGCCTCAAGAGGGTCAATGACAACAGGAGTATCAGGCTGGACTGTGTTTTGGATGACCGGTTCCTTGGTAGGCTCCTTGGCATAACTGACGTAATAGTCAAATTTGCCTGAGGGCTCTCCTAAAGTTCCCACGCTCTTGTCCCCAGCTTCGTACCTTTCCTTCAATTTCTGTTGCATGGACTTCCTATTCTTCTTCTTTCTTGAAGGAGCATCCTCGTTAATCCAGTCCTAATAATCATATTCCAAACAGTTATCGCAATCACACACATCATACCAGATGTGGGGCCTGGGTTGAGCTGGGACGGCCCCTCCAAATACTTAGTTATTACCATTGTCGATTACCACATTGACCATTTTTGACACTGGGAAGTTGAGACTTGAAGAATTTGATGGGTTATTTGAGACCTCTGTGCTGACAAACTGCTGTCCCGGTGTTCTCACCTGATTCTTTCTTACTGCGGGAAAGGGATAGGATAGGTTTAGACTCGGTGTAGGTGTTTAGGCTGAAGGCTCAAGCAATATGCAAATTAAGAATCATTCAGTTTACTTAAAACAGCGTCTTTTATTAATTTCTATTTGGTTGGAAAAGGGGTTTTGCCCTTCTTTTTCACAACTACTCTAGATCCTGGATCAGTGGGCTCCGTCACTATGTCTATAAGCCCCTCGTATTCCACCTGTATTTCGACCTCCCAGGGTGGAAAGCCCTGGGCGAGGGTCCTATAGGGCACGCGGATCCCACCAACCGAGAGAGAAGAACGCTCCTAACGGGTTTAGCGGGTCATAGAAACTTTTAACGCACGAGCGATGCGGATTATAGTCAAGGCAATACCGAGAAAGTCTCGTCTTTCAGCCTTAACGGAATTTCGGCAGAATTTCGCTTGCGCGATTGACGTTTTGACTTTTTCGACAATGTCCGAGAAGATAATAGGCATGGGTCGGGCGGTAAAAGCCGGATGACACAGAGTCACATTGAACTTCGTTGCATACGCTGTGCATGAGTCAAAGTCGAAGTCAATGCCGGGTCAAGATCTTGCCAATTTTTCCTTGTCAGAATTTCGGCAGAGCTCCGCTTGCGCGAAAGATCTTTGGATTTTTGGCACGGACTTGGTCTCGAATCTTACGCATCCCATGCGGGTCAAGGTCAAAGTCAATGCCGGAGTCAAGATTCTGCCAATTTTTCCTTGTCGGAATTTCGGCAGAGCTTCGCTTGTGCGAAAGATCTTGACTTCCGTCATGGGCTAAGGTTTGACCTTTACGGGGATATGCAACTGGGCTATATGACACGGACTAGACCAAAAACCAACCAAAAGTCACGGTTTTAAAATGTGTGACACGGACTGTGCATTGGTCGACACTGGTTGCCATGGGGAGTTTGGGATGATTCCGTGCACGCCCGGGAGCATCGTAATACTGTCCGTGACTGCAACTGAACAACCACCCCGGGTTAAAGGGACGTGCGTGCAAAGTGTACAAGAAATATAAGGTGCGCGTAGTGTGCGGCCTCCTAAAAATATTCCTTTTTGAGTTAAAACAGAAATTTTCAGAAATGTGTTTTAAAGGAATGATTTTTCGGGACGGGGGAAAATGCAGAAAGTAAGCATGTAAATTTTCTGGGAGCCCCGGTCAGTCTTGGAACTGAATAGCCCCAAGCTGCCAAGGCTGCCAGATTAACCTCAATTTTTGTCCTGGTGGAATTGCCAATGAAGCCGCCCGATCGTAATCCGTGGAGGATTAAGCCGTACGGCCGCATCAAGCAACTTTCCGAGTTCCAATTTCTTTGATCTCGCAGTGCTATTTTCCCGGCCTTTTTGGCATCTTTTCAGCTTCCTGCAAGCTTCCTGTTCATTTTCAGAATATGCTCAATTCCCAAGAAGCAAATGATGCATGTAATGTAATGCAAGAAAAATAAAGCAAGTATGAGAAGCAAATCCGCGGCGAAAGGCTAACCCACTTGGAAAAAGCTTTCTTTTCTTTTTTTTTTTCGAAAAGGGATACCGGTACGTGGGATTGTTAGACCATCGTTTATCCCAAGCCTTAGGTTAGGAAGCGATACAGGAAGGTTAATGGTTTCCAGCTATATACCGGGTATCATTTTTTTGTTTTAAAAATGAAAACTTTCTC
This sequence comes from Adenophora triphylla var. japonica, assembly GCA_022495995.1. Taxonomy (NCBI): domain Eukaryota; kingdom Viridiplantae; phylum Streptophyta; class Magnoliopsida; order Asterales; family Campanulaceae; genus Adenophora; species Adenophora triphylla. The sequence continues at coordinate 1,105,042 of JAFEMH010000027.1, forward strand.
CTTTGGTTTATCCCCAGCGGAGTCGCCAAACTGTGAATGTGGTGCCCAAGATAAGCGGCTCTCTTTTTTTTTGTTTTGGAAAAACCGATTTCTCGTGTAAGGGGGATCACCGCCTCACATCAGTTTGGAAACGTCCGGTTTAATTTGAAAAACGGATTCGCCACGCCATTTTGATTTCCTCAAAACTTTGAAAAAAAAGATTTGGGTCCGCAGGTTAAGTTACCCTTTGGGAAGAACGGATCGTCGTTCACCCAAAGAGCCTTGCCGAAGCAAGTCTTTCAAGATCCGCTTTTCATACTTGCCTTAGTGCTTTCGTGTGTGGGATGTGTGTTTTGAAAAGGAGGGAATGTACCAAGTGGTCTTCCGAACGTATAACCATGAGTTGGTTATCGCTCTGGATTCCTTGGATTTTTATGTATTAGGGACTTTGGTCCCCTTCTCATCTTGGACTTATGATCATCATGATGAGACATTGGGTCACGTGTGATCAAGATAGGGACACCGTTTTTAGAGTCCAAGGATGAGACTCTTTAGAAAGGAATGACCTTTGCCTATCAATCCTACATCTTGAGACGATTTGGACTTTTTCGGGACATTTATGCTCGTCTCAAGTGATGATCGGAGATATGTGGCTAGGGCTCATCCTTTTCTAAAGGAGAATCCGTCTATGGCATCTTTAGGTGGAAGAAATGATGTAAAGATAGGACCTTTACACCATCTCGCTCCAAGAGATGCTCCAAGTACCAAGGGGGACTAGGGAAGGGGTATAAAGATTGGATCTTTATACTCATCCTATGCCTTTTTGTGCCTTATGAAGGTCACTAGGCAATCCTAGGAGAGATATCCAACCATGAGGGACATGGGGGATGCATGTTTAAGCTAAAGATGACATTTTTAATGAAAAGATGACATTTTTATGTGCAAAGGATGCTACTTTATGCAAAGGATGCAACTTTAATATAAAGAATGCTACTTTGATGTAAAGATAACATTTTTAATGCAAAGGATGCTATTTTAATGCAAAGATAACATTTTTAATGCAAATGATGCAACTTTATGTGTAAAAATGGCATTTTAAGTGCAAAGGATGCTACTTTAGATGCAAAAGGGGGATATGATTTACATGCCTAAAGATAGGATCTTTAATGACAATATACCAAGTACCAAGCAAGTATATAGCAATATGTAAAGCAAGGAGAAATATATCACATAAATACAAGTATAATGCAAAATAAATGGGAGGAGAGGTTACCAATGGTGGTTTCCCTCTTTCTCCTTGAAGTTTGCCTAGGGAAGGACCAACTTTGGGGGGTTTTGAAGAAGAGGGAGGTAGCTTTTGACACTCTCAGCTCTCTGAAATTTCGTGGTGGTATTTTGGCTGAGTAACAGTACTGAAAATTCCTCCTAAAATGAATAGAGGAGGTCTCTATTTATAGGCAGTCTGGGAATGGCTAATGAAGCCGTGCGGCTGTAACCCCAGATCTAATGAGGCCGTGCGGTCTTATCCTGAGATGACTCAGCCTTTTCTAGAACCATGCAAGGTGGCCTTCTAGAAGGGCTTTTCCAACGAAGGACTACGTGGAATTTTAATTCCTAGCAAGTCCTTCGCCCCTCGGAAGGTTTGAAAAAGTTCCCGAATTGCCCCTGAACTTTAGGAAAGTTCGGGGAATTGCTAGAAAACTTTACCGGAAGGCATGAGCCAGATTTGGGTACTTACAGTGACAACAACAAAGGCAATACCATTGGATATGGTGTAATAAGGAGAGGAAACCTAACCATTGAGAAGGTTTCTCTTGTTGAAGGACTCAAGCACAACCTCCTTTCAATTTCTCAATTCTGCGACAAAGGAATGCTTTGTAACTTCACATCTTCAAATTGCTTTATCAAAGATAGCATTTCCGATGTCACCCTACTCACAGGGATTCGTAAGAGTAATATTAACATTATCGATCTAAATTCTTCATGTAGTATTACTAATCTCTGTTTTGTAGCTAAAAATGTGAGCGAGAATAGTTGGCTATGGCACAAGCGGTTGAGCCACTTGAACTTCAAGTATCTAGCAAAGATTGGAAGGGAAAACCTCATTCGTGGTGTACCCAAAGTGGCTGACCACCATCCAGAGAAATGCAGTGCATGTCAACTTGGTAAACTAACAGCGTCGTCTTTCACCGGCAAGACCGCGCCCTCAACTGCAAGATGTTTACAACTGCTTCACATTGATTTGTTTGGACCCGTTATCACTACCATCATTGGAGGAAATAGATATACTTTAGTGGTGGAGGATGATTATTCAAGATATACATGGGTTGAGATGATGATCACTAAGGAAGATTGCTATGAAATCTTAACCTCACTCTTTAGACGGCTCCAGACTAAAAAAGAAGACGACATCGTTAGTGTTCGATCAGATAATGGAACAAAATTTAAGAACAACGGTGTTGCTCAGTATTGTGATGACCATGGGATTGATCACAATTTCTCGACTGCTGGTGTTCCACAAATAAATGGGGTTGTGGAAAGAAAGAACATGACGTTGATAGAAGCGGGAAAGACTATGATTTCTGAAGCGAAGCTACCTCAGTATTTCTGGGCTAAAGCAATCAATACAGCATGCTTCTCTCAGAACCGCTCCCTCATCAACAAGACCTACAACAAGACTCCATATGAGCTTTAGAGAGGAAGAACCCCCAACATTGCATTCTTCAAGATCTTTGGTTGCAAATGCTTTATCCTCTACAACGGAAGAGAAAATAGAGGTAAATTCGGAGCCAAAGCTGATGAAGGTATCTTTGTTGGGTATGCTAAACATTCAAAAGCTTTTCGTGTTTTTAATAAAACTAGTTTAAAGATAGTTGAGTCTGTGCATGTTACATTTGATGAAAATTCTCTCCTTGAGTCACATGTGGCTCCAAATGTTGCTGATGATTTTGCTGAGCATAATGAAACAGGTGAAAGTTCTAGAACCGCACCTGAACCTCAACTGCAAAATCCATCACCCTCATCTGAAATTCCCTCAAGCAATAACTATGAAACCGCACCTGAAGTTCCTACTCCAGATGCAACCGCTAGGGAAGAAGATGCTGAGAATTCCCCCATCCAGCTTATTGAACCTCTTCGTCAACTTACCTTTCATGACTTCGCTGAAGGATCTAACGATATTCCAATAGAAGATCTTCAGCAAACCTCAGTCCAACCAGACTTACCCCCGGAGGTTAGAGAAGTCAACAGTCACCCTCTCTCAAATGTGATTGGTGATCTATTTTCCGGTGTTCAAATAAGGAGATCGAACTATGATGAGCATACATCCTTGATATCTCAAATTGAACCCAAGAAGATTGATGAAGCACTCCAAGACTCCAGTTAGGTCGTTGCTATGCAAGAAGAACTCAACCAGTTTGAAAGATGCAAGGTTTGGACATTAGTGCCTAGACCTCAGGATCAAGGAGTGATAGGAACTAAGTGGGTGTTTAGGAATAAGATGGATGAGAGTGGAAGAATCACCAGAAACAAAGCAAGGTTGGTTGCACAAGGATATAGGCAAAAAGAAGGAATCAACTACGATGAAACATTTGCCCCAGTTGCAAGACTAGAAGCAATCAGAATGTTCCTTGCCTACGCCTCTTTAAAGCAATTCAAGTTATATCAAATGGACGTAAAGAGTGCTTTTCTCAACGGTGAACTTCAAGAGACCGTGTATGTTGCCCAATCGCCTGGATTTAAACACTCCAAATTTCCCAATCATGTCTACAAACTCCAGAAAGCTTTGTATGAACTCAAACAAGCTCCAAGTGCATGGTATGAGACTCTATCTAAATTTTTACTAGAAAAAGGATTTAAACGCGGTAAAATCGATACAACTCTTTTTATGGCCAAATATAATAATCATTCCCTACTTGTTCAAATATATGTTGATGATATTATTTTTGGTTCTACTAATGAGTTACTTTGTAAGCGTTTTGAGAAGCTAATGAAAAGCAAGTTTGAGATGAGCATGATGGGAGAATTAACATTCTTCCTCGGGCTTCAAATCAAATAATTTGAAGAAGGAATCTTCCTCATCCAAGCCAAATACACCAAGGAGTTGATAAAGAAGTTTGGACTAGAAAATGCAAAAGCATACGATACTCCAATGGCCACCGGCAATAAGCTAGACAAGGATCTAAAAGGTAAGAAGGTTGATCAAACCTTATATCGAGGAATGATTGGCTCATTACTTTACTTGACTGCTAGTAGGCCAGATATCATGTTTAGTGTCTGTGTATGTGCACGCTATCAAGTTGATCCTAGAGTAGCACATTTGAGTGCAGTCAAGCGTATAATCCGCTATCTCTCTAGAACTACTAACCTTGGACTTTGGTATTCCAAAGATTTGAATTTCGATCTCGTAAGTTATTCAGATGTAGATTATGCAGCTTGTACTATTGACAGAAAAAGCACTAGTGGGGCTTATCATTTCCTTGGGAATAGACTAGTTGCTTGGGCCAGCAAGAAGCAAGCCTCAGTTTCAGTGTCAACACAGAGCCTGAATACATTGATGCTGGAAGTTGTTGCTATCAAATCCTTTGGATGAAGCAACAGTTGGTGTAATATGGAATTGATGAAGGAAATTGCCTAATCATGTGTGACAACACATCAACGATTTTAGTTCCTAACAACCCTGTCATGTACTCCAAGACCAAGAATATAGATATCAAGTATCATTTCCTCAAAGACCATGTGGAAAAGGGGAATATCCATCTAGAGTATGTGGGAAAGACAACCAGATTGCTGATATCCTCACCAAAGCTCTAGACTCCAAGAGATTTTCATTTCTCAGAGGAGAAATGGGTATGCTAGAACTTAAATAAGTCCATATTTTTTATTGCTAACTTGTGTGTTAAGATTGTGGAATTTATGTTGAAATACCTGTTGAGGTTTCAAACCTCACCCTGTTGAAACCGCGTGTATACAAACCGCATACAGTCAACTGCTTGCAGACAACCGCATATTTCAAACCGCTTGCTGCACGCCTGACCGCATGGACCTCAATCGCGTTTCAACTTAGAGTAATTTCTATTTATTTTTTATTTCTATCCTTAAAAAACAAAAAAAAAATTGTTCATTTTATTTTTAATTTGCATGACTGCCACTTGGACCAGGTATGTTTTTCTTATTTATCTTTTGGTCCTCATTTTGGCATAAGGATATTTTTGCAAATGTTTTCCCACATTATTTCAAATTTTAAATGCATTTAATGCAAAGGGAACATTGGCATTTAAAGCCTTCATGTCAGCCGTCATTGGCTGATGTGTAGAAGCTGAAATGGTGCAACATTTGCAATAATTCACTATGTGGGATAGTGGAACATTCCTTTCAGCTACCTTAACCCTAAGCCTGCCTATAAATAGAAGACACCCTCTACAATTTCAACTCTTTCAACTCTTTCAACTGTTTCTCTGATTATTCGTACCTTCCTGTCAGATTCTACCAAACTCTCTCTCTCTCTCTCTCTCTCTCTCTCTCTTCAAAACTTTAAATTTTTTAAAACTTTCAATGGCTCCCAAGAAACCGTTCACTGATATGGTATGTTTTTTGAACCCTTATCTCTTTAATTTTCTGCAAATCTTATTTGTTTAAACTGCCATTGATGAACCATAAACTTTTGAAACCCACAAACTGTCCTTTGTTCATATCTGCTTCATTTCTTAATCATTTTGCTTTGAAATTGTTAGGTTTTGTTTGGATTATGATCTAGATTCAGTTTATGTACTTTATTTCATGATCAACACATCATTTGGGCACTGATTTGAAGAAATTCAGTTTTAAGTTTTAGAAAACCCATTTGGTGTTCTTGATGATTTCTTGATAATTCTATTGATAAGTTATGATTTTGATGTTATATTGTTATTCTACTTATCAATGTGATCATTTTGATATGTTATTTGCTGATTTTGGTTCACTTTTGATAAATCTCTGTTCTTCATGTTCTTCGTACCTTCAAACGACTATTCATAAGCTTTTTGAAAAATTTTCATGTTTTGGATTCCTTGATTCTTGAATCTTGTTTTTAATACTTAGAAAATTTTTGAAAAACTTTGGATTTTATCTTAGCATTTGAACCGCTTCTCACTTCTCAACCGCATGCTTCATTGGTTTGAAACCGCAAGCTCTCAACCGCTTATCTTTCTTATTTCAAACCGCATGTTCATTTTAGTAGTAAACCACATGTTAGTAACCGCATATATACCTCTCTTGAAACCGCATGCTGCTTCATACTTCAGTTCAAATTTCCTTAAGTATTACTTAGTATATAGGCTGGAAACCAAGAACTTCCCCAACAAGCACTTCTTGGAAGTGTGGGATAACTCTGGATTACAATGCTACGTACTAGTAATTATACTTTTGTATTTTCTTATGTATTTCTCTGCCTTGTATTCACAGTTTCCTTGGGGTTTGAAATTTTTCACTTTTCAAACCGCACTAATGCTGACCGCATGAGTGCTCAAACCGCTTGTAAACTGTGAATCTCTAAAATGGGTCTAACTTTAACATTCTCTTGTGTAGGAACCAAAATTCTTCCTACCAGGTTGGGAGATAAATGAACCTGAGTTAAAGACTGATGCTCTAGGAAGAGAACTGATCAGAAGGTTGGATGATTCAGGAATCCTTCCCCTCTTCAATAAGAAGCAATCATATACAATTCCTGTGTTCGTGGACCAGTTCTATGCAACTGCAAAGCCAGGTCAAAGAGAGCTTGTTAATGGAAAAAAAGATCAACTGCCTGATTGCCAATGTTGAAGGATTTGTAGTTTCAATTGGCTACTTGGATATTCGAAGTACTTTCGAATTCAACGTTTCAGGTGCTCCTGATTCTGTTAGTCAAGAGGTTATGGATGCAACTGCTTCTACAACAACTGGTGACCTCTCCACCTTGACTGGCTATTACAAAAAGGTGCCAAGAAAAGCCTTTAGTGTGCTAATGAGCCACCTGTGCTATCTAGTTGGGAAGTCTATTTGTGGGAAGACTGGAAACCACAACAACTTCACCACTTAGCAGTGGATGTACTGCAGTGCCATCTATAATGGAATCAAACTCCATTAGCCCAAGATTCTTCTCAGGGAACTTGCAAACAGTATTGACTCTTACTAGTCCAAGACAAAGCATGAAGATACAAGATGTAGACCTTTCTGTAGGCTTCTAACCGCCATCCTTGCTAACTACTAGCATCTAGAAGAGTTGAGGACCTCCATCCCAGAACTGTCTGTACATTGGGGTACTGAAGAATCCCTAGGTCTAAGGGTTTGCCACAACTTCAGATACTCCTTTGGAAATGACGAATACAAATCCCTCTATGTAGCTGACACCTTTCATCCCAATGAGATCTATGTTGAAATGACTCATGAAACCGCAAGGTATAGGCAAAGCAATCAAGAAGACTTTAAGGAAGAGAAATCCTGCTGCTGAACCGCCTGTAAAGAAAGCAAGAACCGCACCAGCCAAACCGCGTGCTACTGCTGCTACTGGTCCTAGTTCCAAGGGCAAGAAAAAGATGGATTTAGTTGATGAACCTGAAGAGGATGATGATGATGATGAAGAAGAAGAAGAAGAAGAAGAAGAAGAAGAAGAAGAAGAAGAAGAAGAAGAAGAAGAAGAAGAAGAAGAAGAAGAAGAAGAAGAAGAAGAAGATGATGATGATGATGATGAAGAAATTCCTAATCTGGTTGCAAGAGCTAGGAAGGCCAAGCAAACCAAGGTCATTCTGGACAATTTATCTGAAGAAGATTTGGCTGCCTATTATAAGGCTGAGATAGCCAGAATAGAGAAGGGAGCAGCTGAGAAAAGGGCTGCAAAAGGAAAGTCAAAAGCACCTGACTCCCAACCGCAACCCCAACCCCAACCGCAATCCCAACCTCAACCGCAGCCTACACCTCAACCGCTTCCAATTCAAACACTTATCCAAACACCACCTCAATCACCCATTCAAAACCAACCTCTATCACCTATTCCATCCCCCATCCAATCTCACCATTCCTCACCAGCCAAATCTCCCTCACCCAAACTGCCTTCCCCCACTCAACCGCATAGATCTGCAACCGCTCAGGGGGAGAACCCTAAAAAAAGGAGGCTTAAACAGATAGCCAAAAAGAAACCCCCAACCAAAGGGTCCAAACGTTTTCTACAACGTGTTGCCCAATAACCTCCTTCTCCACCTCCTTCTCCTACCCCATCTCCTTCACCTTCACCTTTAAATTCTGACTACCAAACCCCCTCAGATAATTAATCACACTTAGGCCCTGCCTTTTCTGAATGGACCACAAAACCATCAGTAGGCCTAGCCATTTCTATGTCCCAAAACAGAACCCCAACTCCTTCACCTCCACATTCCAACCGCTCCCAATCCCCTCCTCTTTCAAACCGCAACCCAGCTCAAACCATTTCCAACCGCAACAGAACTCCTACTCCTTCTCCTTCTCCTATTCATGAACAAACCCCTCCTCCTGCCAAAACTCCTACCCCTCCTACTTCACCCCAACGACAAAATACCCCTTCACTTTCTGTTCATACTACCCAAACCAACTCATCATCCAACTCACCTATCAAAACTTCAAATCTTCCAACTTCAGCAACTCCTTCTCCAATCCAAACCACCCGTATTACCTTACCCCAAACACTTCTCATTCCATCTCCATCTACCCAAACTCATACAATCCCAACCGCCCAAATATTTCAAACCCTTCATTCCCAACTACCCCAAATAACTTAACCCACCCATTCCTCACCCATTATCCAAACCTCTCCTCCCACATATTCTCAATCGCCTCCCTCCTTTACTAATATTCCTTCCACCTCAGCCGCCCCTCCTTCTGATTACTCTCAAATACTTTCCACCCTTCACCTCATCCAAACCCAGCTGCTGGTCAATCAAGGCCACATGATCAAGGTCACTGAATCCAACTGCCTTCTGGCAAATTCAAACTGCACTCTTCAAGCTAGGGTTGATTCTCAAACCCAGGAAATGGCTATTCTGAAATCCCAGTTGATGGATGCCATTAAGTGGGAGAGAAGATAATCAACCGCGGGTGATCAAACCGCAAACATTGTAAAAGCCACTGTTGAATCTAGCTTGTCAAATTTCAAAGAGCAGTTGGCTGACAATGTAATTAAGTTCATTGGTGTTTCTGCCTCCACTGAAGAAGCCAAGAATATGCTTGCAATTGCTGGAGATTTGATTTGTGACACTATTGAGCAAGACTTGGAGAAATTGAAGACTGAGCTGATTGAAGCTTTCAATGCCAGACCGCAGCAGCCAGCTTCAAACCAATCTGCCTCTATTCAAACCGCCTTAGACTCCATGCAGGCAAGTCTTCAGGAAGAAATTGATATAATGAAAGGAGAGCTTGGAGTACAGTTGAACATTGTTGAAGACAACCTCAAAGCCAAGATCAATGTTTTGAATGAGGAAGTTAACGACCGCTTGGAGAATTTGAAGGTAGGATTTAATTCCACTTTTGGCACCAAAATAAATGAGCTAAAAACCTCCCTGAAGGTAACAGGAGATTTAGAGCCTATCTAAGAAGCCATCTCCACTCAGACCGCAGCAATTCAGGGGGAGATTCACACCTTCCACAACACTCTTAACTCCTCCATTGAATTACAATCTGATGAACTTAAAGAGAGTGTTACTGCCAACACCAGAGCAGCTGGTATAAACAATTCAACAACTGCTCAGTCTGTGACCGCTTTAAAAGCAGTGGAGACAAACCTTGGCAAAACAACTGAAGAAGTCAGAGCGTTAAGAAGAATCCTTTGTGGAGAAAGTTCAGCATTCAGACCTTCTGGACCGCGCGTTCCTGAGCAATAAGTCACTCAACCGCATCATCAACCTCCTCAGCAACCGCACCGTCATTGAAACGCTTTGTAATCTCTTTTTGCTGAACTCTTTTTGACTTTAGACCACACTCTCATTGTATTTCTTTTGGTCTATATTTTTGTTTCTTTTTGTAACCATGTATTTTGCTTTCCTACCATTATAATATGTAACTGCAAAGGTAGTAATGAAAAATGCATCACTGGTTCCAAAACCTTGTTCATATCAAACTGCTTATTTGTAGAACAATGAAACCGCAATGGTTTTAAACCTCATTCAAATATTTTCTAACTTAAAATCATATTTTTGAAATGAAGTTTAAACATTCAGTTTAAACCGCACTTTAAACTTAAACTCATATTTTCTAAGTGCACTGAATGTATTTCTATACTTTCAAGTTGTAAGTTTTTCAATCTTTCAAATAGTATAGAAATCTATAACTTAAGCTAGTGTGTGCATTGACTTGGGACATGACTTTCCATGTTAATTCTTATGGACATGTTTTTACCAAGTACAATGTTTGCTTTTGTTATAGTAGGTAATGGCATCAATCAAATAGGGGAAGATTATTGGGTATGCATACTTTAACCCTCCAAGATTAGCTTAAGATTTGATTGATATCATAACCTCATCTCTATTTTAAGGAATTTAAGCCCATATGTAATGAAGCTTAGACTTCAATTTTTAGCTAAGTCCATTTTATAGAATAGTTTAAATTAGGCTTGAAGACTGGCACAAGACTCATTAGATATGAAGTTGCAGTTCAAAAGGTTCAGACCGCTTCATCATAACATCATTAGCAAATCGCTCCAAGCTAATTGCTATGTGGAAATCCTTGTCTTAAACCACTCTTGAACAACCATGTGCAAACCGCATTGATGAACCGCTCTAGTCAACCTCAGTGCAGTTCAATCTTGAGACCGCACTGATGGAACCTCCTCTGGTGAAATCGCACATGTCTAACCGCTTCACACTAGACCGCTCCAATGATTGAAGACTTGAAGTAAACCACTTCATGACTGTTGGAATCCACGTCAGCAATGACAAAAGTCAACCATCAAATCTTGTCACGTGATTCAAATGTCAGAAAAGATTTGCAAGGATCTTGAAAAGGTGACAGGTGTCCTTCTCTCCTTAACTACAGTTGAAGTTTGATTAGCTTTGACTGCAAGTTCTGAACAAGGGACAAAAGGTGAATTTGTGGACCAATCAGAAAGCACTAGTACAGTCCTTGCAATAGTTGTGTCCAACGGCTAGTTTCTTGGTGCTTGGGTATAAATACCCCTAATCTTCAACACTTGAAGATTGCTTGAAAAATTGATTTGTTGTGAGTTCATACGAAGTTGAAGCTCTGCCTAGAAAATATTCAGCCCTTTGAATCTTCATCTTCCTACTTCAAGAAAAATTCTCAGTCCAGAATTCAAGCCTTATACACATGAAGAATCATTGAGCTCTACATATCTTAGATTCAAAGAGCCTTGATCTTGTATACACACACACATCTCACTTGTTTAATCACATAGTTTATTCATTTGAGATACACCGGTTATAGTCTAGGATTGATCTTCATAGAATAGATTTTAAATCTGAGTATTGTACTTTGTACTTTGTAATCTCCCATACTCAATATAAAATCACTCTTAGAAAATCCAAGACTAACCATCTTGGTAGTGGACGTAGATCGTTTAACGATTAACCACTTCAAATCTTGTGTTCTTTATTTTCTGCATTATTATTTACTGTGCTTACTGATTATTTTGTTTTATCTGCTTTGATCTTATTCTCAGTATTCATTATTGTGAAATTGTGTTTGCAGTCCACTATTGTCAAAACCTCACTTTTCAGTTTTATAAACCGCACTGAAAACCGCATTGCAAAATCGCACCTCTAAAACCGCTTTATAACTTTAATACTCCGCTGTGCATTTTGCAACTCTACTTGCAGTTTCTAATACACTGCAAGCGGTTTTGTAAGCAAGAGGTTGAGTTTCAAAAAGAGGGCGAAAAATTTGTAACAGCTATTCACCCCTCCCTCTAGCTGTTTTTCACCCTTGTTACCACCTTTGAGACCAACAAGCTGTTTATCTTCTTCATCACTACTATAGATACTATAAATTGATTCGTTATCTGAGTCTTCTGTGTTTATATTTTCTATTTCATAGTCTCCTAATTGTTCTATTAAATTACTTCGTTCTGTATTTTTATTTTTATTAGGACAGCTATTAGCTAAATGTTTCTCATCTCCGTATATAAAACATTTACATTTTCTAGTCTGTGGTTTTTTGACATATTTATTTTTTATATAAGGTTTATAATCTTTCTCATATGTTGTACTCCTACGTAATTTCTTTTTTGTATCGTATTGTCTATAGGCTTGTGGTGTATATATTGTTGTTTTACAAAAAACATAAGCACTATATTTTAATTGTTCTTGTAATGTTACTTCTTTACATTTATCTTCTAATAATGTAAATATGTTATTCTAGGTCCAATCCCTAGGTTCTTTCTTTTACTGAACTATTGTTTCCGGGACTCATGTATATTCCTTCCTAAATCTCCTGGTAATTTTATTAAATATTTATCACATAATTCATCATTCATAGCCTGTCCTGTTTGTGATAATAATATGGTAAAATCTGTGTAAATTCGTTTATATACTTCATATCTTATCTGCTATACTTAATTGTTCTAAGTTTCTAATAGATGTATCTTGTATTAAAGTTGTATTTTTTGCGGGATCTACTCCTAATATTAAGGTTCTTATTTGGCTTGTGAAATTGTAAGGATTATCACCTAATGCTTTTAATCTATTTACTTCATCAGGATCTTGCGCTTTTTTACTTTGCCATATTCCTAAGGCTGTAGGTCCTAATGTTGTTTCTAGATACGAAAGCATGTCCATACTGTCTTTTTTAATAGTTTTCCACATTCTTACAACTGTTTGTTCCCATGTAAGTATTTCATCTACCCAAAGTTGTGGTTTTTGTTTTTCCAATAACAACATATTTTCACTATATATGTTTCCTATAGGCAACCTATTACCTTTTCCTTTATAACTTGATTCTCCTGTATATTGTTTAGATGGTTGTGTCTAATTTTCTCTTCCTATTACGTCTTATGTTGATGTATCAGGTTCTGCCCATTCTACTTTTGGTCTTTTACGAGTGTTTACTATATTTTGATCCATATATACTTGTTCTTGTTTATAAAAGTTTGATAACATAGTTTTTCCTTGTTGTATATTCTCCACTAAGGGCAAATTATAAAATTCTTGCAATTTATTATAAATATCTTCATATGTTAACCCTAACTCTGTGATACGGTCTATTATCATATATATCATCTACTTCTTTTTGGATATTTAATTCTGTAAATTTTCTATTTATTATTTCTTCAAATGTTTTCTTTGTCTCTTCTATTTTAAAACTTGTAGAGGGTTCTTCATCTAGATAGTCTATTATGCTATAATCATTTTCTTCTCTTTCAAAATCATCAAATCCTAAATTAATTATACTATTATTGTCTTCTTCATCTGTATCGTAAATAGGTTCTGTATCATATTCTGTATTCGTAAAATTGTATTCCGTTTCTGTTTCATCTTTGTCTTGTTTTGTAGTTTCTTTTTTAAAATTCACAAATCTTAAACTTTGTAATCCATCTATTCCTTTATATATAACTTTGTGTTGGTACTAATATTTCATTGTTCTTTTCTTTCAGATCGTCTAAAGACCATTCAAGTCCTGCTAATTCTTCTGGATCTATTTTAATTGGATCTATTATTTGTATAGATTTTGAGGCTATTGTATTTACAATTCCTTCTATATTAACTTTGTATTTCATACCAATTTTATTACTGGCTTTTCCTAATGTTTCAATACTTATTACAATATTATTTTCTTCGTAATTTTCGTAACCTTTAGTTTGTAGTGCAATTTTAATATTTTGTAAATCTTTAATGTCTTTTAGTATTCCTGGTGTACAATAAAACAAGGTTGTATTTTGGCTTAAAACTATTTTCATTCCTGATATAATAGCTTTCTTTAATTCTGTTTTCCAAGATTTGTCTAACAATAATGCTAATAATTTTGTTCCTAAATCTTTTCTCCCTAACGTTTTAATTTCAATTACTACTAATCCCACATGTGCAAAATGTTTTTCAGATTGTTTAATTTTGTGTATTGTTTCTGGTGAAAATTAATCTATTGTAACTGTTCTATCTACAACCCTAAGTCTTTCTTCTCTACTACTACGCATCAAGACTGTATTAATATTTAACCTTCATGTTTTATATAATATCCTAGGGTTTAATATCTTATATATTACTTGTTGAATTTTTACATTTCTGTAGTGTTTTACTTCTTTCCAAAAATTTTGGATTCATTTTCTTGGCAACCAGTGTGTAGTGTGTATAAGGTGTTGGTGTTCTCTTTATATTTACTTCTTTTCCCTTTCCCAAGCTTAATTTATTAATGCCACTAATTATCTTATCTAAGTCTTGTTCTATATTTGTCGTACTAGACTAAGGTTTTTCTAACTTATCTTCGTTAATTATTTTATATAATTTCTTTATTATTTATTTGTAATAAAAGACTAATAATAAAATTAAAAAGAATTAAATAATTTTTATCTGATTTTTCGATTCCTGAATATTTTGTAAATCTTGTTTCTTCTTCTTTATTTTCCTCTGGTTTATATCTTTTTGCGTCCTCTAAGGCTAGTAAATATTCTTCCGTATTTTCCATCTTTTTAACTTTCTGCAATATGTTTAACCGTTTTTAATATATTTTCTAAGTTTAAAGCTTGTTTTTCAACTTTATGAACTAAACTTTTAGTTTCTATTTCAATTTGTTTCGGTTTTGAGTTTTCTAATAGATAACTTAACTGTTGAATTTCTTTTTTATTTGGTACATTCTTTTTTATGTCTTTTATTTCATTAATAATTTGATTATTCTGTTCTTTTATATAACCTAGATTTTCTATAAACTTATTTGCTAATTATGTCTTTTTAAATGTATAGTTAGCTATTTTTTCTAAAATACTCTTATTAGCTTTTGATTCTTTTTCAAGATGTTTAGCTAAATTTATAATTAATTTGTTAAATCATTTAAATGTGTATTTTATGTATGCAAACTATGTTTAAATTTTCGTTTAAAAGTGCAAATAAAACTATAATGATCTAATTATTATTTTGTTCCAAAGTTTCGTTATATTCTAAATTCAAAAATTATAATCGTTTTAAAGCGATAGATGAAGTTGGTAAATCAATATTTGAAGAATTCTGACCTCTTAGTACTTTCCCTTAATCCTTAAACTCCTTTTTTCAGAAATTTTTTATATATCCCTTAAAATTAAAACATAAATCAATTACTGAAAATTAAAAGCCAATGTATATAAAAAGATAGTTTAAACATCTCCGAAAAATCCGCCATACCCCCCAATTGGTATCAGAGCAAGGTTCTTTCTAAAATCTAAAAGACTAAGACAGGCTTGATTTGTG
This sequence comes from Adenophora triphylla var. japonica, assembly GCA_022495995.1. Classification (NCBI taxonomy): domain Eukaryota; kingdom Viridiplantae; phylum Streptophyta; class Magnoliopsida; order Asterales; family Campanulaceae; genus Adenophora; species Adenophora triphylla. The sequence continues at coordinate 1,120,386 of JAFEMH010000027.1, forward strand.
ACAGTATGTTGTAAGTCCACGACCCCTTCCCCAACTCCGGCAAATCCCTCCCCTTCCCCTCCAGCGACCGTCTCCCTACCAACTCCGGCAACCGTCTCCCTCCTCAACTCCGGCGTCCATCTCCCCCTACTCCGGCCACCCATAGATTCCCAATTCTCCGGCCACCTGCTCTACTCCACACCTTCGGCCACCCCTCCCCTCCACCATGCTTCGTCGCCATCAACAATTCCGGTGAAATTTACTACTTCGACGAGACCTACATCGGCAAACCTCCATCTCTCTTCAAGCTTAGATCTGTGATTTTCCTTGAAAGAGTCCAATTTTTCAACCATTTTGTGGACTTTCATCCACTGTGTCTTGTATACTTATTTTGGATAGTTTTCATCATAATCTTCTTGTTTTTCTATTAGCATCCACATATCTTAATTTCAAATATAGAGGGTGGACTTAGTAAAATAATAGGAGGGTGAACTTAGTAAAATGAGAAGGATAGTGTACTTATTAAACTATACTCCCTCCGTTCCACACCAACTGATACCAAAATTTTGGGCACACATATTAAGAAAAAGTAAGAAAGAGAAAAAGTGAAAGAAAATGTTGTGAGTATGAAAAATTAAATAGGAGAGAGAATGAGTAGGAGGAATAGTTAGGAGAGAGAATGTTGTGAGTGTAAAAGTAAAATAAGAGAAATAATGAGTGGGAAAATAGTAAAGATTCCCTTCCATTTTGAACAGTATTAATTGGTGTAGGACGGACCAAAAAGAAAATAAGTATCAATTGGTGTAGAACGAAGGGAGTAGATTGTATGATTAAATGAAATATTTCTTATATTATGAGATAAAACTGATAAGTTGAGGGATTATATGATAAATCCCTCATATATAATGTACTAGTTAGTGTGTGAAAATATGAATTTTATGATAAATATTGAGCTAATATGGTGTAAATGCACCAAATAATTTAGTATATGTTGAACTATAGTTCATTACTTTTTTAGTTTGTGATTTACTTTTGGCCTTAATGAATACTAATTAAAGTTATTACAAATTTACAACTCTATAAACTAACTTTATAAACTGTTGTTAAACAGCTAACACAAATACTCCACAGCTAATCAGCGAGATACTAGTTTGTAAGGGTTGATATTTAAATTTTTGAAATCCCATTACTATATTAGTGTCATGAGCATGAAATGAATAGTATTTATAGAAGTCAGTTAGAAATCAAGAGTGGGAGAGGGTATAATTTTCTCTGTTCATTCAAATATCGTCAATGGCTTTATATACAACCTAAAGATCTTGATATGATCTTGATACAAATCAATCCCTAAAATTTCGCCATCTAATTAATATACACTATCAATCCCTACAATTACGCTAACTATTTTATATACATAAATATGGACAAGATATGTACAAAGAGATCAAGATCACTACAACAAATATGCCTTTTCTTGACACTTTTAAACCGACACTTTACTTTGTGCAGCTAATTTCGGACATTTCAACTTAAGTGCCGCTAAATTTTCGGCATTTTTTGGAAAATGCCGCAAATTCCTGGCACTTTATTAAAAGTGCCGCTAATTTCCGCCATTTCAATGAAAGTGCCGCAAAATTTTCGGCGCTTTTTGGAAAATGCCGCGAATTCCCTACACTTTATTAAAAATGCGGGGAAATTTTCGACACTTCAGGAAAAGTGTCGGGAATTCCCGGCTGTTTGATATAACTGCCGCTAAATTTTCGGCAATTACTGAAAACTGTCGCTAAATTTCGGTATTTATTGAAAAGTGCCGCTAATATCTGACACTTTTTTGTAATTGCCGCATATTTTCCTACACTTTTTGAAAAACGTCGCCTAATTTTAATATATGCCCTTATTGAAAAATATTTGCTCACTATGTGTGTGAAGAAACTGAACCAGATTAAATATAGTAAACAAAAAATTCATTTTTCCCCATTTTTTCAAATAACGTGATTGTTGATATCAAAATATAAAAAACGTTCATAATTTTTTTATAAATAAATCCCAATATTATGCATAATTATGCACATCTTTTGTTCCAATATCTGTCATTCTAGTTAATGTAATACTTGTATAACTTAGGGGTGGAAGCGGTTTAGCTCAAACCGCGGTTTGGAGTCGAACCGAGCCAAACCATGTGGTTTGGTTCGGTTTTTAGACATAAATGGTTTAGCTCGATTTGAGAAATTAACATACCATGTGATTCAGCTCAGCTTGGGGTTTGGCACTCCTAAATCGAACCGAGGCAAATCGAACCGAACCATTTAAGACCAAACTGTGGTTTGAAACCGTGAAACCGAACACCACAAAATCGAACCGTGAAACCGAGCCATAAACCGAATCATGAAATCACAATCCTGATCGTCCCTTCAAAATCTTAGTTAATCTCAGCCTTTGATTTTAAAAAACCCTAGATAACAGTATAACACCCTCAGCGCCTATCTTGAACTTTTATATTCCCAAATCCTTTCTCTCTCTTCCCATTTTCTTTCCCTTCCCGTTTCCTCTGTTTCTCTCTGCCGTCGTCGTCTCTGGTTTCTCTCAACGATCTATCAACGACAAGGCTCTCTTCAATCGATGACAAGCTCTCTTCAATGGATCTTTGTTTGGATCTCTCTTCTCGACGAGCACTGCCGTCTCTGGGTTTTACATATCGAGCCTTCCATTTCTGGAGAAGAATGCAAGTACTACAGTGAGCTAAAAGTTGCCATCGATGTCGTCGAGAAAGCTTGCCGGCTCTATGTTGACGTAATTTCTGAACTCTCTTATAATTTTTGCTCTAACCTTGTTCGATTGTTCATTCCATGTACTTGATTTACGATGAAATTGGATAGTCTTTTATCTAAAATTTTCATTTGACCATAATTCTTTGCCTGTTATCTAACACAAAGTATGAAATTAGGTCTAGAACCTATACTAATTACCGTGCTTCTGTAAGAGAACAAAATGGTTAACAAGAAAATGGTTAACAAAAAAAGATTAGTGTATTATATTGATTGCCTTTTGTCTTCCGCGTTATTCCATGGGATAATTGGAATAATTATTGAATTTCTGATTTAGATTTTGTTGGAATTCTCTATTGATGTTTTATTTTATCTCCAATAGTTCATCCCATATGTTTATCCAATGTTGTTTTTTTCCTCGTGATTCTAGAAGTGTATATATTGAATTTTTCAGTGTTTGGTTGGAAGATGTCTTACTTTTACCAATCATGGGGCAAACTATAATTTTCGAAAGTAATTTTCCTCTTACAAGAATTGAACATGTAATCAATTATCTGGAATATGAAGCCGGTTTCCGTCTTATTTTTGTCTTTACCAACCTTTACTAAAACAAATTATCATCTGTTTGTTTTAGTGAGAAACAATTGCAATCAATTATTGCAGCAGTTGTTGAGGATCAAGAAAATTAAGTATATTTACCTGAAGATAACTTCCTAAAATATTCTTTTGCAAATTAGTTTCAATGAGTAAACAGAGCCTAAAGCGGGAAAATGCAAATGCAATCTCTTAACTGCACTAGAACCTAGTGACTATAGTATATGTTGTCCTTATCCGTTTCACTAATTTAGCTATTCCTTTGAAGTCTTACAAATAAGGAATGCGAGGCTTATCCCATATCATATCTTTGATATTTTTGCTATTTATTTAACATTTGTTGTTTTATGTTGATCATCAACACTCTGTAAAATAACCACTTATTTGATTGTTGTATGTTTGGACTTTGTAGTTATATAACAAGCCTTTGGTTTCCACTTGTGAATGTATGGATAATTGATGTGGCTACGTTTCTATATTCTTTTGTTTTCTTAAGCTTCTTTTGCTACTGACTCGGTAATACACTGCAATTTTTAACCTAGAGCATTCAGTCCAGTATTGAATATGAAAATGTCACGGCCAGAATCACAAGTGATATTCAAGGTGATAACAGCACCAACGATAGCACTTGAGATAGCACACACACACTTCAAAAATAAAAACAATTTTGTAAAAGAGATTGATGCGGAATAATAACACCAAAATCATTTTTCTCAAGTTATATAAATAATATAACTTGAGGATGCCTCTTAGGCAAGACTTTATCACTTTATAAAAAGAATTACACAAAGCCGAAATGTTCCCTAAGACTAATACAATGCAAGCTCTATGGAACAAGAGATAAAGAACGGAATCCAATCCTAGCCTACACACAACTTGACACCAAGGTAATCAAGTGCATAATTACAAGGGAGAATGGATGAAAAGAACCAAACAAAGAACTCTATCTATCTATGCTTCGAAGGTGTGTATAAAATGGTTTTTCTTGGCATATCTTCAAATGAATCCTTCCAAGCATATTTATAGTCTTCAATTACTTGAAGGCTACTCAAATAAACAGCCTTGGGGCTGTCTTGCATGTTGAGGGAGAGTGGGGAGAGTGGTTGAGCTTGTTCCTCACTTCATGCGCCCACTTCCTCAATTATAGCAACCATATGCTTGTTATCCAAGTTCATGCTTCAACGCCTTGTACTCCCAAGCATTCTCAGTCTTGTACTCTCTTTGAATTAGCAACAACCAACTTGACCAAGTATTCACACGTTTTTGTTGTTGTCGATATAAACAAGGCTTGTTGAAAGATTATGCATAAAAATGACATTTATGCATAATTTTCTCTTTTCCAAATTCCTCCACGTTTCTAGCTCATTCTCCAATCATATTGCAACCTGAATTATGGACATACACCATAGACTATACAGATTATATTAGCACATTAGTACATAAATTAATATTCAAGAAATGTACAACTATGTAAATTCCAGCACAGGAAATCATCTGCGATATCATATGAAATCTGGGAAATCATTCAGGATATCACCTGCATTTTACACTAACAGAATCCAAATATCAAAGACGCGATAAAGCCAACAAAATGTTTCAATAGGCCTTACGAAGGAGTTACTAATTTGGGAGAAGCTATTGGAAAATCAATTGCATGGAGAGCCATTGATGTAATCTCAAGGTTATTCTAAATTATATCTCTCATGTTGTTCTAAATTATATCTCTTATGTTCTTATTCTCTTATTTAATATCATTTAAAACTAAATAATGCTTATTTTTTCAGGTGATGATTTAAATGAGGAACTTATAACCCAATCTATATGGGGGAAGATTGCATTCATTTGTGTTTCTGTTTGCAACTTGAACTCAGTTTGTAGATGTCAATGCTTGTTGCGTACCTTTCTTTTGAACTAGTACTTTTTGGGTTGTGTAATGCATACTAAATGTTCAATTTATGGCAATGGACCAAGCTTTATATTTTATAAGTTATTCTTATTCATTACCAATTGTTGAAATTTGTGTATTTTAGTGATTTCAATAGCACAATAAATTAGAGATGCCAAATTTTTCTAGGGCCAGAAATATATACTCCCTCCGTCCCACCTTAGTGTAGACTTCTTTCCTTTTTCGTCCGTCCCACCTTAGTGTAGACTGTCAAAATTAGAAAATTTTTTATTATTTTTTATTTTCCCTACTCCACCCACTCATTCTCTCTCTTCATTTTTCACCATACAATTTATTCAACCAACCTACTATTCACTCCACTCATTCTCTCTCTTCATTTTCTACCACACATTTTCATTATCTTAATAATATTCCTTAGTTATTGTGCCCACCACCTTAGTCTACACTAAGGTGGGACGGAGGGAGTATATTTTTTAAAAAGGAAAAAATCCCATAAATTTTAAATGCACCACTAATATTGAAGAATATTAAAAGTGCCATTAATTTTCCGCACTTTAAAAAAGTGCCGCTAATTTTCTGGCATTTTAAAAAGTGTCGGTTAATTCTCGACACTTTATAAAATGCCGACAATTAGCGACACTTTCAAAAGTGCCGAAAAACAGCGGCACATACAAAAGTGCCGGATAACAGCAGCACTTACAAAAGTGCTGGAAAATAGAGGCACTTACAAAAGTGTCGAAAATTAGCGGCACTTAAGTAAGTGCCGGAAATTAGTGGGACTTTATAGGTGCCGGGAATTTTTCGGCACTTTAAAAGTGCCGAAAAGTATTGTCGACACCATTTTTTCCGGCACTTTCAGAAGTGCCAGAAAAAGCTTTTCCGGCACTTTTTCAACATTTTCGGCATTTTTAAAGTGCCGGGAAAAGGCATATTTGTTGTAGTGGATATACGTGAGATCACGCAAAGCTCTAAAGCTCTCCATTGCTCCGCGCGCCCCTAGCGCCCTAGCTCTCTTTGTGACGCCTCCATGGTTCTTCATTGCGCATGTCATGGTTCTTATAATGCTCCTACCTCTACATAGGGCGCTCCATGGTTCTGGCGCCTACCATAGACCTAGAGCACCTAGGGCGCGCCTCCCTCCAATGGCGCTCCTCAACACCCCCTCAAGTTGGAGCGTGGAGGTCATAAATGCCCAACTTGCCAAGTAAGATACTGAATTGTTGAGTCCCAAGCGCTTTCATAAGTACGTCTGCTAACTGAGCAGAAGTATGAACATATTTCGTAGAGATGAGGCCAGACTGAATGGTGTCACGAACAAGGTAACAATTAACCTTGATATGTTTAGTGCGCTCGTGAAAAACAGGTTTATGTGCGATGTGAACAGCTGACTGACTATCACACAAGAGAGTCATAGGAGCTGAGAGAGTGATCCCAAAGGATAACAAGGGACCACACATCCATGTAAGTTCACACGTCGCGCTTGCCATAGAACGATATCAGCTTCGGCCAAATATCAAGCAATGGTAGTTGCTTCTTAGTTTTCCATGACACAGGAGAACTACCCAAGAACACAAATTACGCCGTCAAGTAGCGACGAGTAATGGGGCAGCTAGCCCAGTCAGAGTCATAGTAGGCATATGGTCAAAGATCTGAGTCGGCGCGCGATAGAATCCCCTGGCCAGGATGTTCCTTAAGATAGTGAACCACTCGTAAAGCTACATGTCAATGAGCAAGCTTGCGTATTTTCATAAACTGTGCAAGAATATGAACACATTAAAAGAGCTCTGGTCTTGTGATAGAGAGATAGATTAAACGTCCAACAAGACAGAGATACAAGAGATTCATCTGTTAAGGCTAACCGATGATTCTGCTCGATAGAAGTATTCGTCGGACGTGCACCAAGAAGACAAGTTTCAGAGAGGATATCAAGAGCGTATTTTTGTTGCGACAAGAAGATCCCATCTGAGTGGCGTGCAACCTCTATACCCAAGAAATAATTTAAGCGCCCAAAATCTTTCATTTTGAAACAACGACATAAATAATCTTTAATGTCAGTAATGCAGCAGAATCATTACCCACAATGACCAAATCGTCAACGTAAACCAAGATATATATGTCGATGTCGTCCTTCTGATAAGAAAAGAGCGAATAGTCTGAGTACGATTGAACAAAACCGTATTTTTTCAATGCAACAAATAACTTTGCAAACCATTAGCGAGGCGCCTTACGGAGCCCATACAAGGACTTTCGGATCTTACATACTTTGCTAGACATATGGGGTTGATACCCCAAGGGAAGCTTCATATATACCTCCTCACTCAGATCTCCATGTAAAAAGGCGTTGTGAACATCCATTTGATGAAGTTCCCAACCACGGGCCGCGGCAATAGCCATGAATACTCGTACTGTAACCATTTTGATTGTTGGAGCAAAGGTTTCTGTGTAGTCTATGCCTTCCACTTGACGGTTACCCAAAATTACCAGTCGTGCCTTGTATCGTTCCACCATTCCATCTACCTTATATTTGATTTTATAAACCCATTTGTTCTCAATAACCTTTTTACCTATAGGAGCATCCACCAAATCCCATGTCCCATTTTGAGCTAGAGCATCAAGCTCATTGTTCATGGCTTCCCTCCACTCTTCCAACCTTACAGCGTCTGCAAAGTTTCTAGGCTCAACACCTGTATCAATTGCGGCCAGAATACAATGATGTACAAAAGAGAATTTAGTGCAATTGATAAAGTATGATAAAGGTTATCGAGTACCTGAAGAATGTTTGGAGAGAGTGAACTGGACGAGGGGCTAGCTCATATAATGTGTGTCTTAGATGTTCTTAAATCATACTCGGTGCTTGTATATCGTGAGGAGGGAACCCTAGCCCGTTTACCTCTGCCCAAATTATCGGATGCTTCCTCCATGGTGGGTGCAGACACTTCACTTGGAACAAACTCAGTATTAGGCACCTCAGTGGGAGCTACAGGTGCCCTATCATGCTCACGGAGCGCCTCGTCATGCTCTAGGGGCAATCCATCATGCCCTAGGGGGGCTCCATAATTGTGTTCATCATTCACTAGGGGCGCTTCAACATGATTTTCAACTTCTGTGCCTTGCTCAAAAGCACAAGTACTCCCAATAACCGTCTGCATCATGATTATAAAAAATGGAATCAGGACTAATAACCTCTTCATTTGTACTATCACTTTGAACAATGAAGGGAAATTTGGATTCTATAAAAATAACATTACGGGAGGCAAGTGTTTTGTTTTCCTAAAGATCATACAATAACTATCCTTTCTTGCCAAAAGGGTAACCCAAGAAAACACACTTTCGACTTCGACTAGCAAATTTATCATTATCACGACGTGAATAATGGGCATAATAGAGAGAACTGAAAAACCTAATGTGTTTATAGGTGGGTGCTCTTCCAAAAATGATTTCATACGGAGTTTTCTCATGCAATAATTTTGAAGGGGTGTGATTAGCCAAATACATGGGCTTCAAAACACACTCACCCAAAAATCTAATAGGCAATCTAGCTTGAAACCGTAAGGCCCATGCTACGTTTAAAATGTGACGGTGCTCTCTTTCTACCCTCCCATTTTGTTGTGAAGTGCGAATACATGTGGTGTGAAACACAATTCCATTTTCAGCAAAGTATTTTTCAAGACATGTGAATTCTTTCCCTTATCACTTCGCACCAATTTGACACGTTTATTAAACTAACGTTCAACCATGGCAAGATAATTTTTCAAAGTGTGAGGCTGTAAGTACCCAAATCTGGCTCATGCCTTCCGGTTAAATTTTCCGGCAATTCCCCGGACATTTCCTAAAGTCCGGAAGCAATTCCGGAACTGTTCCGAACCTTCCGAGGGATGAAGGGACTGCTCTAAATTAAAAGAGCACGTTTTCCTTGTATTTGGTATCCTTCTAGAAGTGCCACCTTGCATGATTCTAGAAACATGCTGAGTCATACAGGATAATGCCGCACGGCTGCATTAGGAGAAGACTCCTAGCCGCACGGCTTCATTAGCCTTATCCAGACTGCCTATAAATAGAGCCCTCCTCTACCCATTTTAAAGAACAACAAGATACCACATTCAGTACCAAAAACCCTATTCAAGCACTGCTGTGAAAATCTAGGAAGTTGAAGAGTGCCAAGAGCCACCTCCCTCCTCCTTGAAGCCCTCCAAGTTGGTCCTTCCGCTAGGCAAGATCCAAAGAAGAAGAGGTCACCACCATTGGTAACCTCTCACCCCCTTACCTTGCATTATAATTGTTCTATGTGATATAATTGCTCCTTGCATCTACATATTGCTATTATCTTGATTGGGACTTGGTATTAGTTGTTAAAGATCCTATCTTTATTCATATAAATCATATTCCCCTCCCCCTTTTGCATCCTTTGCATGAAATAAGCATCATTTGCCCATAAAAATGTAATCTTTGCGTTAAAGGTGCATCCTTTGCACCTAAAAATCCCTTTTTTACATAAAAATGATATCTTTATGCATCCTTTGCATATAAAAATGTAATCTTTATATTCAAATTGCATCCTTTGCACCCTAAAACTCATTTTCACACATAAAAATGCATCCTTTGCATTAAAGATCATTTCTTTGCATCAAAGATGCATCCTTTGCCTAAAAATGCTATTTTCCTATAAAAAAAATGCATCCTTTGCATAAAAATCATTTCTTTACATCAAAAAGCATCATTTGCAATCAAAAGCATCCTTTGCACCCAAAAATGTCATCTTTTCACTAAAAATGTCATTTTTAACATGCATCCCCCTAGTCCCCAATTGGTACTTGATGCAACCTTCGGAACGGACCGGTGTAAAGATCCTATCTTTACATCGTTTCTTCCATTAAAGGTGCCGCAATCTCTTTAGAAAGAGATAAACCTTGAACCTATATCTCCGATTATCGCTTGAGACGAGCATGATAGCTCCAATATAAGCTCAATTGTCTCAAGGCGTAGGATTGATGGGCTAAGGACACTCCTTTTCTAAAGAACCCCATTTTTGGACTATAAAAGAGAGTCCTTCTCTCGATCACGCAAGACCCAAGGTCAAATAGCGATGATCACAAGTCCAAGATGAGGACGGGATCAAAGTCCCCAACACATAAAAATCCAAGGAATCCTGAGCGACAACCAACTAAATGATTTGTATGTCCGGAAGACAACTTGGTACACATTCCCCCCCCCCTCTTTTCAACACATGCACACAAGAAAGCACACAATAAAGCACACAAGCAAGCACGAAAAATGGAATTTAGGGAGACTTGCTACGGCAAGGCACCTTGGGTGAACGACGATTCGTTCTTCCCAAGGGGTAACTTAACCTCCGAACCCTAAAATCCTTTTTTTCAAAGTTTTGAGGAAATCAAAATGGCGTGGCGACTCCGTTTTTCAAATTAAACCGGATGTTTTCAAACTCGCGTGAATCCAATCTAAAAAAACAAAAATTAGAATTTGGGCACACATTCACAGTTTGGCGACTCTGCTGGGGACATCCCAAAGGAGAAAAGCTTTCATTTTCAAAATAAACGATACCCGGTATATAGGTGGAAACCATTTAACCTTCCTGTATCGCTTCCTAACCCGGGGCTTGGGATAAACGGTGGTCTAACAATCCCGCATACCGGTATCTCTTTTTGAAATAATAAAAAGAAAGCTTTTTTCCTTTGAGCGGGTTAGACTCCCGTCACGGATTCTAATTATCGTGCTTGCTTTCTTTCCTCGCATTGCATTGCATCATTTGCATCTTGGGAATTGTGCATACTTTGAACAGGAAAGCCTACTGAAAGGTGCCTGAAATATTCGGGAAGCAACCTGAAATTGCAAAGGAGTGGAACCTGGAAAATTGATCCATGCAGTCGTACGGCTCAATCCTCCTTGGATTCTGACCGGGCGGCCTCAGTGGCAATTCCACCAGAAAAAATTGAGATTAATATGGCAGCCTTGGCAGCTTGGGGCTATTCAGTTCCAAGACTGACTGGGGCTCCCAGAAAATTTACGTGCCTTATCTGTTGCATTTTCCCCCGTCTCGAAAAATCATTCCTTTAAAACACATTTATGAAAATCTCTGTTTTAACTCAAAAAGGAATATTTTTAGGAGGCCGCACACTACGCGCACCTTATATATCCTGTACACTTTGCACGCACGTCCCTTTAAACCCGGGGTGGTTTTTCAGCTGCAGTCACGGACAGCCTTACGATGCTCCCGGGCGCGCACGGAATCACCCCAAACTCCCCATGGCAGCCAGTGTCGACCAATGCACAGTCCGTGTCACACGTTTCAAAAAACCGTGACTTTTGGTTGGTTTTTGGTCTAGTCCGTGTCATACAGCCCAGTTGCATACCCCCGTAAAGGTCAAGCCTTAGTCTATAACGGAAGTCAAGATCTTCCGCACAAGCGGAGCTCTGCCAAAATTCCGACAAAGGAAAAAATGGCAAGATCTTGACTCCGGCGTTGACTTCGACCTTGACCTACACAGAATGCGTAAGAGTCGAGACCAAGTCCATGCCAAAAATCCAAAAGATCTTTCACTCAAGCGAAGCTCTGCCAAAATTCCGACAAGGAAAAATTGGCAAGATCTTGACCCGACATTGACTTCGATTTTGACTCATGCACGGCGTATGCAATGAAGTTCAATGTGACACTGTGTCATCTGGCTTTTACCGCCCGACCCATGCCTATTATCTTCTCGGACATTACCGAAAAGTCAAAACGTCAATCGCACAAGCGAAATTCTGCCGAAATTCTGTTAAGGCTGAAAGACGAGACTTTCCCGGTATTGCCTTGACTATAATTCGCATTGCTCGTGCGTTAAAAGTTCCTATGACCCGCTAGACCCGTTAGGAGCGTTCTTCTCTCTCGGTCGGTGGGATCCGCGTGCCCTATAGGACCCTCGCCCGGGGCTGTCCACCCTGGGAGGTCGAAATACAGGTGGAATACGAGGGGCTTATAGAAGTAGTGACGAAACCTGCTGATCCAGGATCTAGAGTAGTTGCGAAAAAGAAGGGCAGAACCCCTTTTCCAACCAAATAGAAATTAATAAAAGACACTGTTTTAAGTAAACTGGAAGATTCTTAATTTGCATATTGCTTGAGCCTTTAGCCTAAACACCTATTCTGAGTCTAAACCTCTCCTATCCCTTTCCCGCAGCGAGAAAGAAGTGGGTGAGAACACCGGGTCAGCGACTTGTTAGCGCAGAATTCTCAGACAGTTCGCCAAAATCCTCAGCTTTGTCAGTCCAGAGAGTCAGAATGGCCGATTTGACAGAGAACAGTACTGGTTTGGGTAACCAGATGACTAGGGAAGAAGAGCTAGCCTATAACCAATGCCCTCCTCCATCCACATATGATCCATTGCCAAAGACTGTCCCTTTTTAGTCCTTCCCAATGTCTCAAGCCATCAGGGTCCCTACACCCTCTCCTCCTCAGATAAGACCTAGCTTTGTTCCCTACCAACAAAGAGCAAACGCCACAGCTATCCCCGTAACGCAGCCTCTGCATTACCCCATGGGACTCTTTCCCTCCTCTCAGCCTGAGCCAAATTTCCCTACCCTGGAATTCCAGTACCAGCCTGACCTTTCTAACTTTGTCAATGCCTGTGAATTTGCCTATCTCCCAGACAGCGGCAGTGAAGAGTCAGTCGGAAATGAGAATAGGAATTGGTGGATTTACAGTGATGATGACAGTTGAGTAGAAGGAATGAACCTGGAATCAACAGAAGTGAAACCCGGGGGGCAAGATGAAGTAGAAAACCACGGACCTGGAATGGGAGATGGTATCACTTCAAAATGTGTCTGTAGCCTGTGTGAAGGTTCGGAAGAGAAAAAGGATGCAAGCTCAGATGAGGCAGCATATGAATTCTACATCCTAGAGTTCAATAATCCATACAAGGACTTGGTCGGTGAATGGAGGAACTTGATCGAAGCTTTAGCTGAAAGAGGGAAGTGGGCTCCACCCGCCGATCTAGAACATATAAGCGTCATTGAGGCCAAACCCCCGTCGGGAAGAGTAGACTCCATTGCAGTGCTAAGAGTCACCCCTGAAACCTTGTCTGAAGAAGAGTGTATGAATGCCCTGGAAAGAGTCTTAAGGTTCGAAGTGACCCCGGTCCCCTTTATGTCCTATGATGACAATGATGTTTTCTTGGTAATCCCCAAGTCAGAGGAAAAGTCCAAGATACCCCTTATATGGCGTCAAGTATCCCGACCTGCTTTTGCCCTCATTGGTCATCAGAGTCAAGATGAGAGTTCTCATGAGAGTTACTGTAGTGATACTAAGGAAGACACAGTCGAAATGCCAGAAGGAACAGTAAAGGAGTGGTTAGCACAGAAGCCGAAAAGCCCAGAAAACCTTCTCGACAGTAAAGAACAGGAACCCGCCATGAGGTTTGACCCCGCAGAAATCCTTCTCGATGATGGAATTTCCCACTTCAGAAAGTGTTTGGCCAACATCAAAGATGCCGTCAGAAGGCTAACCCCTAAAGAAAGGAGGGATATGCTTGACAGTGATGAGGAATGTGACCCCACTCTGCTGAAAAAGTTGCTAGGTCCAAGTGAGGAAGCCATTAGCAAACCTCCAGACTCTGATAATTCTTGTTGCATGCTGACCTTGAAAAGCCCGAATGAGACCGTCAAGGCTCGAGTGAAAAGGATGAATCTGAAATCAGCCATTCGCTAAGTCGCTAAGAATTCCAAACCCCGAGAAAGCCAGAAAGCCATTAACCTGGGATCAGATTCGGGAAGCCGCCTATGCCTCTGGTAGCGCTGTCAATCAGATTAATCAGCAGAATTGGCCATATGCCAGCAAGAGCCCACCTCTAACTTTGAATGAGCTGACAGAATCCTCCAGTAGGAATGATGATTCAGAGAAGTCTAATGTCTATGTGATGACTCGATCCGGACAGATGAGTGTTGAATGCTCCTAAGGGTGACAAAAGAAATGCCGTCTCGAGCCGAAAATAGACAAAAGACTATATAAGCCGTAAGCGTAAAAGTCGACTCGACAAGGAGGATCCGTGCCGACTCGGTTGAAGTGTACTCGTGCCAATATCTCCTTGTGGTCCCCGTTAACCTCTTCATACCCTCATAAGCCGAAACTAGAAGAAAGTTTGGCCAAGACCATGGTGCCCATAGATGTCACCCCGCATGAGGTCGTCCGTATGATTGGAAGTATCCATTACGGAAACATCATTACCTTCACCGACTTGGACCCGCCAAAGTATGGGGCTAGTCATAACGAACCTCTTTACATCACGGTCTAGTTGGAAGAACGCCTGCCACTGGGTATTAGTCGATGGAGGGTCTCGCAATGAATGTCCCGCCAAAGAAAGATGATGGACTTATTGGATCTGAAGCCCACGGATTTGAAGCCTTCTAGTCAGACTATTAAGGCCTATGACTCCACTGCACGATCAGTTTTGGGGATTGCTACTCTCAAGTTATGGTTCGGGAAAAAGGTCATGGACGTTAACTTTCAAGTGATTGACATTCCGATTTCATTTACCTCTCTGCTGGGACGCCTCGATCCACCGTATAAACGGGGTAGCCTCTACTCGCACCAATGCATCAAATTTCAGTCGAGTGATGGTACTATCACCACTATTTACGGAGACAGTGTCACGGTGGAAGGAACCAGCACTGGAGGTATCCCGATATTGGAAATTATGCATGATGATGAAGGGTTTGCCTTGACCGAATTCTCTATAGCTTCTTCCAAAGCACAAGTGTGTTGCACGGACCTCACCACTACCTCCGATAAAATTCCCCCGGCCATGAGAATGATGAGAAAAATGGGTTATCTTCCGGGGCTTGGATTGGGCAAAAGATCATAGGTCGCAATACTATCATTGATGTAAAGGAACAGACTACCCGATATGGCTTGGGATACAAACCGAACTCTCGGGATGACAGAAAAGCTAAAGGCACAGTTCCAGGAAAACGAAGTGAAGGGGTCCATCTCCATCCTTATAGTTTGTCTCTGACCCATTACTTTACAAAAGGTGGGACCCAATACGGTGAAAGTGATTGCCGGAGGAAAACCCTTCTGGAAGACCTTGATAAAGTTAGGGGAAAACCAGCAAATCCTGTTCAGAGAATGTTCCTCGACTTGCCAGACATTCCTGGAGCTACCACTACCGTTCAGAACGAGTGTGTCACCAAGGGAAACCGTATCAAAGGTCGAGGGTCGCATCCTTCTCATCCGGGGTAATGGATTTCTCCACCTTTGAGTTAGCTCTTCCGAAGATCGCCCAGATAGAAGCCGCGCAAGAGTGAAGACAGTGAGTGGGGTTTACAAAAGTTGTTTGATGAAGAAGCACAGATCCCTGATTTGATCAACTTCAGCTCAGATGATGAGGTAGTTGCCGTAATTGGAGACGGTGGTGAAGAGCCTTTTGATCCCCGCACTTTGGTGACTAAGACAGAGATGCCGTTGAAGAATTGGGAGACATTCTCAGTGGCCGATAGCCGGCCACTGACAAAGAAATGATCATGGAGCTTGGATTGGTACCCCGTCCTTCTCAACCCGCCGTGTCAAACACCCCGTCGTCTATACGGTTGAGTCGAGAATCTTTGAATTCCATCCTTCCGAGTCATCCGAAGGCCTCACGCCCGAGGATTATGAACATGTAATCAATGTCATCTTTCCTTGCTTTGAATGAAATGACAGATCTTTCTGAGTATCCTCTTATTGCCAACTTAACAAATGATAAATTAACTCAAAACTTAACAACAGTTAATAATGAATCATTTGAACACGATGCAAACACACTAAACGAACAATACATCCAAGAAATCTTTAAGCAGGTTACGTAAAAGAGGAAAACCGGGCCCAAGCCGCCGAGGAGGTTTTGACAAGTGTTAACTTGGGTACCGTCGAGGAACCTAAAGAGACACAGATTGGAAGCTTCTTCCAGGGGGTTGAAAGGGACAGACGGTTAATCTGCTCGTAGAATACATGGACGTCTTTGCATGGTCGTACAAGGATATGCCGGGGCTAGATAGTTCGATAGTAGAGCACGTAATCCCTCTAGCACCGTATGCTAAACCAAGAAAGCGTAAACCGAGAAAAATCACGCCATAGTTGTCTCTACAGGTCAAAGAAGAAATTGAGAAGCTACTGCGGGTAGGATTCATCAGAGTCATCGAATATCCGACATGGTTGTCCAATATTGTGACCGTAACCAAGGCCAATGGCAAGGTGCGCTGCTGTGTAGATTTCCGGGATCTAAACAAGGCCAGCCCCAAAGACGATTACCCCTTGCCAAACATAGACATCCTGGTGGACTTCACTGCCAACTACGAAGTCAAATCCTTCGTTGACGGCTTTGCAGGCTACAACCAGATCAAGATGGCCGAAGAAGACCAAGAAAAGACAGCCTTCACCACACCGTGGGGAACTTATTGCTATATAGTAATGCCATTTGGGCTTAAGAACGCCGAGGCTACTTATCAAAGGGCGGCGACCGCTCTTTTTCATGACATGATCCACAAGGAGATTCAGGTTTACGTCGACGACATGATAATCCACTCCAAAGGCGAGGATGGGCAGCACTTTGTTGACCTGCAAAAGTTCTTCGAGAGGCTGAGACAACATTCCATGAGACTAAACCCTGCCAAATGCACCTTTGGAGTGACAAGGGGAAAAGTGTTCGGGTATATGGTCACGGAGCGAGGTATCGAAGTCGACCCCTGAAAGATCAAAGCCATTATGGATATGAGGCCACCTCAAACCCAGACAGAAGTCAAAAGCTTTATGGGCAAACCGCAAAGACATCACCGCTTTGTCAACCGCTTGACCACTATGTGCGAGCCCATCTTCAATCTCATGAAGAAGAATGTAGACACAGAATGGACCGAAGAATGCCAGGATGCCTTTGACCGCATCAAGGCGTACTTAGTACATCCTCCTACTATGCCCCCCACATAGACAGAAACCTCTTCTGCTCTATCTCACTGTCACTGATACGGCAGTTGGGGCTATGCTTGCTCAGGAGAAGAAAGACTCTCGGGAAGAAAATGCCATTTAATTTGTCAGCCGGAAGCTGTAGGGAAGTGAGCTCAATTACTCAGCATGTGAAAAGACTTGTGCAGGACTGGTCTGGGTAGTCGGTAAGTTGAAGCATTATATGCAAGCCCACCTTGTGAACTTGGTCTCGAAAATGGACCCCATCAAGTACATCTTCGATAAGCCTTCCCTCTCGATGCGTCTAGAAAAATGGTCCTTCTTCTTAGCTGAATACGACATCAACTACGTGACCAGAAAGGCCATCAAGGGTCAAGCATTGTCAGACCATCTGGCAAATTTTCCCAGTAATGAGGACCGTGGGCCTGAACCCCAATTCTCAGATGAAGGGATCTTTGTAGTCAAGCCTGAGAACCGATGGCAGCTTTTCTTTGATCGAGCCGCTAACAAAAGAGGAAATGGCATAGGGATACTACTGGTCGATCCGAAAGATGAGCACACGCCCATAGCCCTTAAGTTGAACTTCCCTGCCACGAACAATGTTGCCAAGTACGAAGCCTGCATTGCTGGTTTAGAAGCTGCCTTAGAAAGGAATGTCAAGGAGCTCGAAGTTTATGGAGACTCAGCCCTGATCATCAACCAGGTCTCCAACAAATGGAAGACTGTGGACCCTAATCTTCAGCGGTATCATGCCCATATGGAGGAGTTGACTGGACAGTTCAGAGAAGTGTCTTTCCACTACTTGCCAAGGGAAAAGAACAGATTCATAGATGCCCTAGCTACTCTAGCCTCACTGGTAGAGATTCTCGAGGTAAAAGCCATAAAACCCTTCAGAGTGGGTAGAAGAGAAGCCCCGGCTTTCTGTTATGAAGTAGACTTGGGACCTGAGCCTATCAAGGAACCCTGGTACAATCAAATTTACCAGTTCCTCAATGATGGAGAGTCAGCTTTCAGAGACGAAGAAGGTAGACCAAAGAAAGGTGTCAAAGCTAAGAGCTAGCAAGCCCTGAAAAGGTTGGCCTCCCATTATGTCATTTTAGGAGGCAACCTGTACAAAAAGCGGTACCAAGGACCACTCCTCTTATGCGTCACTCAAGAAAGGTCCAGAGAGTTGATGACCGAAGTCTAGAATGGTCCCTGCGGTCCTCATATGAATGCTAGAGCCCTGATGCAAGTAATCCTCAGAATGGGTTACTACTGGATTTCCATGGAGACAGACTGTATCCATCATGTCCGAGCGTGTGACAAATGCCAACGGTTTGCCAACCTCAACCATCTCCCGTCTCATGACCTGTACTGCATGACGACTCCTTGGCCGTTTGCAACTTGGGGCATTGATGTGATAAGGAAGATAGCCCCGACACGAAGCAATGGGCATGAATTTGTGTTAGTAGCCGTCGACTACTTCACCAAGTGGGTAGAGGCCAAGTCCTACAAGGTCCTCACTTCCAAGAAGGTGGCCCAGTTTATCAAGAAAAATATAATGTGTAGATATGGGGTGCCCAATGAGATCATTTCTAATAATGTGTCGCACTTTAAAGGAGACTGCGATAGGTTACTGTCAGAATTCAGAATCACTCGCCACAAGTCGTCCCCGCATGCACTCGCACTAACGGAGCCGTGGAAGCCGCTAATAAGACGCTCGAACGGATCATCCGGAAAATGGCCACCCGTGGTCGTGATTGGCCCGAAAAGCTACACCGACACTCTGGGGCTACGTAACGTCTGTCGTAATGCCCACAGGAGAAACTCCTTTTGCCCTAACTTACGGGATGGAAGCAGTGTTACCAGTGGAGTTGGAAATCCCATCATTAAGGGTCCTCCTGGAAAACAGTGTCAACGAAGTAGAATGGCTATGTAGCCGGCATGATGAGTTGGCCCTGCTCGATGAAAGAAGACTAAAAGCCATGGAGCACACCCGAGCCTACCAGAGGCGAATGGCCAGAGCATTCGACAAAAAGGTTAAGGCCAGGGACATCAAAGAGGGTGACTTAGTGTTGAAAGTGAAGCCCCCTACCAGAGACAACCCCCTGGGAAAATGGGAACCCGTTTGGATCGGCCCGTATGTGGTGCAGAAGATACTATCGGGAGGAGCCATGAAGCTTTCAGACCTGGACGGCAATCCCTTTGTCCACCTAGTCAACGATGATAAGCTCCGAAGGTATTATGTCTAAAAAAAAAAAATCTTAGTGCAAAAAGAGTAATACCCAGCTAGGCTGAAAACCCAAAAAAGGGCGGTCTAGGCAAAAAACAGGGTTGCACATATAAAAAAAAAAAGAGAAAAAAAATCTTAGTGCAAAATGAGTAATGCCCAGCTAGGCTGAAAACCCAAAAAGGGCGGTCTAGACAAAAACAGGCCGCACATAAAAAAAAAAAGAGTTCACCAGAATGAACTACGAAGACCTGAGCCCCTTAGTCTTTCTTGTAAAAGGGGAACGTAGGCAGACATTTATGGTTCGGTCTAAACAATAAAAAAAGGGGGCGATTAAGTCTCCATGAAATGCGTCCTAAACAATAAATAAAGGGCGTTCAAGTTTTCATAAAACGGGTCCTAATCAATAAGACATCTGAAATTTCCATGAAATTGTGTCTTGATTAATTTCTAAGATAATATCTCTTGTTCATTACAAGTTAAAAACTTCTTGATGAGTTCAAGCACGGTCTACTCTTGACTCTGCTAACCTGCTACAAAGATCTAAAATACAATAAAATGCCTAATAAACTACTGTGTTTGCAAAATGGCAATAAGGGAATCCTAAGAAAAGATCTGTCAGTCGTCATTCATTGAGTCTTCTTTGGTCTTCTTCCCTTTACCTCGACCCCGTCGAGTTTTCTTTCTCTTCTTCTCCAAGATGTCGGTCTCCCTCATCCCGATCTCCGGTATCCTCACTGGAGCCTCCATCAAACCGGCGTCAATAAGTGCCCTCTCAATACGGGCATGAGTCTACACTTCCTCCCTCTGAGCCTCAGTCAAGGGAGCGACTTCAGAAAGCCTCTTATATCGAACCTCCATATCTTTGATAAGGTCACCCGACTGGTTATGGTGACTCGCCTTAGCTTCACTCTCCCTCAGAGTCCTACTCGAGTCACAGTCAGCCCCCAATAAAGCCTGACGCCTCTCTCCCAATATGACCTGAGTCGCTCCCATCTCCCTCTCGTACCAATCCAAGTAGACCGTAGTCAAGATGGTACTCTTCCTGCTCCTGAGGATAGCCCTGGGTGGGAAAGCAGCATACGTCCAAGCCCTCGAGAAGAATGAGAAGCTGGTCGGATCCCTCATATCTAATGGTACCACCTCCATGGTACGGATGTCCTCCCAATCACCCAACGGCTCCTGTAAGGCCCCGAACTGCCTGGATACCAAGCAGGGTATGTAGAAGGATGACCAGCATAACCCTGGAACCCTCACTATATAGGACTCCTGAAATGTCCTCCTGGTCTGCAACCTCCTGTGAGGTACCCACCAGCGAATATCCGAAGTGGATAACCTAGCCATCATCGGCTCCCAGCCACCCCGGTCCTCGCTGTCGAGGTAAACCCCTCCGGAAATCACCCAAGGGCACCGAGTCGGCAAAGCCCCCGGCAAAGCCCCGAGCCTCTCCCCGCAGCCCACAAAGTCAACACGGCCGAACTCCCGCACCTCATGAAACGGTCTCCTCTAGCCATCCGATCAATACCATGCAAGGTCTCACCCAAAACCAATGGGACAATGTCCTTCCCAAACCCCCCGCAATCCCTAACCATGTCCAAGAGACCACCATGACAGATCCCCACGGACTCGCCGGTGAACGAGAGAAGAGAATATGCGAGAGGATAAATGCATCCATGGCCACCGTGGTCGTAGCCATATCCGGAGACCCGAACCTACCCGGGATATCAGAAAGGTCAATCCTGTCCGGAGCTAGCATCATCCCCTCAGCCTCTCCCAGAGATATCTGCAGAAAAGATGCAAGCTTTGCCGCCACCGGCACATCTTCGATCAGAGGAATCGATATAGCCTCAATTTCTGGACCCCCAATCAAGGCTCGAAAGTCTTCATAGGTTGGGACAATCTCATTATAAGAAAAGCAGTAAATGTGTCTCTGGACGTCCCAAAACCTTGCTGCTGCTCTCAAAAGGTCCCAATCGGGCGGGAGATCCCTCAAATGCCATAAAGATTTGATCTTGAAAGAAGAATTAAACAGCCCCTTGTGAGATTGAAAGTTATATCTCACCCAAGATTGAAGATCGGACAGAAAGCGGTCTCTTTTTCCCTTTTGCAATCTAACGGGCTTCTCCATTGTAAGATGATCAAAGTTGACGTCTTTAGGCCAAATATGTGCTCTGGGAACAGTTGGGACAAGTCTAGAGTGAAAATGAAATGAAATGGCCAAGCCTTGATTTTATTCTGAAAATGACCAGTCCAGACAGAACTGTAAGCCGCACGGCCTCTTTTGCTCCAGAGACCAGACCGCACGGCTTCATTAGCCTGATGTGAAAAAAAATCTGCAGCAACCAAGTTGCTGCCCAAAGGGAGTTTTCACCCCACTTTTCCAACCAAAACCTGTACAAAAACATATCCAAACACTAACCATGCAGTTATGTGTCATCACAAATCATTTTGGCCCAGTTTCAGCCCCAATTCCAAGCAAAAAACTGTCCCGAGGCTCAAGTAATATGTAAATTCATAAAGCATAAATTTAAAAAGAAAATAAAACATTAATACATTGTTTTCGCCCCATCGGCGCCCAAATAAAGCGAAAAATAAACAAAATGTGCATAAAACTGTTCATTGTTTATTTTCTTCCTCCTAAATCGATTCTAGAGACCTCCTAGGCCTCCGATTCCTCCTCATCACTACTCAGCTCATAAAAGCTCGCCTCTCTCATCAAGTCCTCACTGTCGCTCACGTCAGAAAGATGAACATTCACATGTTCATACTCCGCCAGATGCTCCAGGATGCAGGCATTGGGTCCCCGTCCCCGAGGCATGGTGCTAGAGGAGTACTCTGAAGCCGATGAGGTGGATGTCGTGCCCCCTACGTGCCTCCTTTTGCGCACAGGCTCCTGCACGTTCGCTGCAGCCTTTGAAGCGCAAGCCAGCTTCTTCAAAAGGGACCGGCATACATCTTTCCAGCCCCTATTTTGCCTAACCAAGCTGTGATGATGTGTCGCCATTTCGCGGGAAAAAATTCGATTTTTCGCGTTTCTTTGAAAAAAAACCCAAATAAAACCCGGGAAAAAGAACGGAGTCGCCACGCCATTTTTGTTTTAAGGGCCAAAACTTTGAAAAAAGCCCGAGATCATAAATTTGGGTTCGGAGGTCATGTTACACCCCGGGAAGGACGTTAGTGTGCACCCGGAATGCCTCGTAAAACGAGTCTTCCAAGCTGAAAATCATTTGTGTGTGTGTGTGTGTGTGTGTTTTGGCCAAAATAATTTGAAACTCAGAAAAGTAAAAATTGGGATATCTTTTTAAGACTTTAAACTGATCCCATGATTTTTTGGAAGATTTTTGGATTGAGATTTGATACTCAAAAGACCTTTTGAAGTTGAGAGCCACTTCTGCCAGAATGAAAAAGGCAGTGGACCTTTGATTTTGAAATGGATTCAAGGGTCTTAAAAATTCATAATCTGGATAAACTCAGAGAATGAAACATGTTCCAGACACCTTAAATAAGATTTGTGCGAAGGAATTTTCCATTTTGGAGAAGATTTGAGGGGTCAAAACCTTCTGGAAACCTCAGATATGAGATCTGGATTCCCAGAAGATGATGAACTGGCCTCTGAAAGAAAATTTGAAAAGAGGAGTTTTACTCACCCAAAAAATAAAGTAAAAATATTTATGGAAATATCTGGATGTTGGCTACAAAAAGTGTTTTGTAGTCGACACCAAATTTCACATTTATCTGTGTCCAAAAATTTAGACCATGGACTGAGGTCTGAGAAAATTGCTACTGGACAGCAACTTCCCATGAAAGAAAATATGATTTTAAAGGGGGTTTTGCATCCATGCTTGTCCCCATTTCCCTAGGTTTTGGTTAGTGATCACTTGACATTTTAGTGGTGAATCAACTATACCAAACCATCCTTGGGGTACATTAGGACTAAGCACTTCATTTGCTTGGGAAGGGGAATTTTATCCTTTGAAAATGAGATTTGATGCTTGAAAATGGTTTTTAGGGTTTTGAAAATGCATTTGCAAGAAAACAAGAACACATTAAAGAAAATGTTGATCCTTGTAGAAGATCATCCATGGAGATGGACTTCCATGGTGATCTTCTTGGATCTTAAGACAAGAAGAAGAATGAACTACATTTTGTAGTTTGAAGATGCATGCATGGATGAGAGATTTAGGGTAAGAAGAGGGAGGTTATACCTATCTTCCTTGAGTTTGTGTTTGAATAGGTTCAAGGCTTGAATGTGTTTAGGGTTTGAATTTGAGAATGAGTGTGAGTTGGGAAAGATTCAAGAGAAAATGGTGACAATTCAAGTGAATTCTCACTTTGTTTTCTCTCTATATTTCGCCGAGAGGTTCGGTGCAAATTGTGTTGTGGCTCCTTATTTTTGTAGTGGAGGGCTCAATTTATAGCCCTCACGAAATGACAAAGGTATCCGCGCGGACAAGGTTGGTAGCGTGCACTTGTTCATTAAATGCAGCTCCGGAGCTTTGGACAGGAAGAATAATCTTTTGAAAATTCAAATTAAACAGCCAGTTTATGTTCCAGCCACTTCTATTTTTGGTTTTCTTCCTAAGTTTTGCTTTTTAAGATTCTTTTTGAGGTTTAACCTTAAATAACAATGCCCACTTTGCCCTTGCTTTGTTAGAAAAGTTAGGATTGTTAGGAAATGTTAGGAATGTTAAAACTTTCGTTAATTTTCTAACGAAAATACTAACAAGCTCAAATTGGAGCACTTACAGTAGCCCCTCGGCGACGACGCTTTCGAAGGAAGCGGGGTCGTCGATAAAATGAGGCTCCATATTTGGCGGGATGATCGAGTGATCGGGTGGTGAACCTATTCAATAGGCTACCTACGTATCCCGAATGGGAATCAAGCCGATCGTAGTTCGGGTCTTTGACCACAGAGATGATGGCGTTTTAGGTGCCTCGAACACGATGAGCGAGTTACGCGATCGGTTCTTGGAGAGAAACTCTGCTGGGGGTAAGAGATGACCATTTTCGGTCTGATGGCTATCCGCTCTGCTGGGGATAAGAATGACCATTTTCGGTCTGATGGCTATCCACTCTGCTGGGGATGATTGCGATTTGTCGCTTTCCTAGTGATAGCGTCTTAGGGGCCTCGAACCTTGAAGATGGCGTTTTAGGTGCCTCGAACCTTGGAGATGGCGTTTTAGGTACCTCGGACCTTGGAGATGGCGTTTTAGGTGCCTCGAACCTTGAAGATGGCGTTTTAGGTGCCTCGAACCTTGATGATGGCATTTTAGGTGCCTCGCACCTTGATGATGGCGTTTTAGGTGCCTCGAACCTTGGAGATGGCGTTTTAGGTGCCTCGAACCTTGGAGATGGCGTTTTAGGTGCCTCGGACCTTGGAGATGGCGTTTTAGGTGCCTCGAACCTTGAAGATGGCGTTTTAGGTGCCTCGAACCTTGATGATGGCGTTTTAGGTGCCTCGAACCTTGATTATGAAATGGCCTTTCGGTGGACTTTGTCTGCTGCCAAAGGAGAGGGTGACCGTTTTGGGCGGGGGGCTGGACCTAATGATAGGCTACCTACGTATCCCTAGCGGGGAATCAAGCCCTTTCGTAGTTTGAGATCTACTCGAGATTTCGTTGGCTTTTAGGATTCCGTTAACTTTGCTGGGGATTTTGTTAGCCTTTGCTGGGGATTTTGTTAGCCTTTCTTTGAGGAAAATCGAGACGTATTCGTGCAGGAAATCGGTCTTACGTTTGGCTTGCAGGGGATGATTTTGATGAAAGAAACGGGATTCCGTTATCTTTCTCGGGGAAATCGGTCTTACGTTTGACTGCCGTGGAATGATTTTGATGAAAGATACGGGATCTCGTTATCTTTCTCAGGGAAAATCGGTCTTACGTTTGACTACCGGGGGTAATTTTGATGAAAGATACGGGATTCCGTTATCTTTCTCGGGGAGATCGGTCTTACGTTTGACTGCCGTTTGATGATTTTGATGAAAGATACGGGATCTCGTTATCTTTCTCGGGGAAATCGGTCTTACGTTTGGCTTAGCCGGGGGGATGATTTTGATGAAAGATACGGGATTCCGTTATCTTTCTCGGGGAAATCGGTCTTACGTTTGGTCTTGATGATTTTGATGAAAGATACGGGATTCCGTTATCTTTCTCGGGAAATCGGTCTTACGTTTATTTGATGATTTTTGATGAAAGATGATCTCGTTATCTTTCTCGGGAAATCGGACTTACGTTTGGCACGAATGATTTTGATGAAAGATACGGGATTCCGTTATCTTTCTCGAAATCGGTCTTACGTTTTCTTGGAGAATGATTTTGATGAAAAGATACGGGATCTCGTTATCTTTCTCGGGAAATCGGTCTTACGTTTGGCTTGGATGATTTTGATGAAAGATACGGGATCTCGTTATCTTTCTCGGGAAATCGGTCTTGCGTTTTGCCGTTTGATGATTTTGATGAAAGATACGGGATCTCGTTATCTTTCTCGGGAAATCGGTCTTACGTTTATTAGCCGTTTGATGATTTTCTTGACGAGAAGGGCGACTTTGGTTAACTTTGGTTAACTCTGTCAAGTTGGAGGCTGACTGCGAGTCCCAGATTTTAAAGGGCAAAAGGGTCATTTTGACCCTGACAATCCTATCTGCGCGGAGGGGATCTGAAAGTCAGAGGGTTTTAATGAGGGGCCAACGCCCTTCTTCTTCCCCATTCAGTTTTTTGAATTTTCTGCAATTACGAGAGAGAGAAAGAGAGAACCGAGGAAGGAAGCCATTTTTGGCCAAAAAAGCTTGAAAATTCTTCCGTTTTTCTTCGATTTTCAAGCAATGGAACACGGGGAAGGTGCTTTTCAAGGCCAAGGACGTGGCCCGGTAGCGGAGAGATGATTGGAGCTCGTCCGGATGAGGAGGCACTATACTCTTTCGCAATCGATTGCGGAGGAGCCCTACCCCGATGCTTGGCAACATTGGGCTTCTGATCCGAGTCTCCGAACGGTATACTTCGAATCTTTTCATTCCCTTTGTTGATTTCTTGCTTGAGATTGAATTTTGGGTGAATTTTTTTTTTTGAAAATTCGAATGATTGATGTTCTTGGCTTTGAATCTTGATTTTGATGCTTTGCATGTTGTAATGTGCATTTTGCTTGGAAAAAGAATTGGCATTTTCGCCATTTTTTTTTTGGTATCCAAAAATTATGGATGAAAACTGTGATTTTTTTATTTTTTTTGAAATTTGAATATTGATTTTTGATGATATGCATGTTGCAATGAATTTGTTGGTGTTCCAAAATGTGCATCTTGCTTGAGAAAAGAATTGGCATTTTGCCAACATGAGATGATGATATGAATGTATGATTTTTGATTATTTTTTTTTGAAAAGTGGGACGGATTTTTCCTCCCGTTGATTGAATGCATGTTATGTATGCATGTTATTTTATGAAAATGGGACGGAGTTTTTACTTCCGTAAGATGTAGGATTTTTTTTTTTGAGATGATGAATGATATGCGTGCATGCATAGGAACTTCTTTTTTTTTTTGAAAATGGGACGGAGTTTTTACTTCCGTAGGAATGCATCTTTTTTTTTTGATGAATGCTTTAGGATTTCTTGCTTGTCTCTTTTGTGCGAAAAATGGGGCTATGCTCATTGTATCTTTGTTATGCTTTGTCGAATTTTCTTTGAAATTTCATGATGCATATGTATGCTTTGCTGTCTTTTTTTTTTTTTTTGTGTAAATGCAAATGCAATTTTTTTTTTTTGACATTTTCTCTTTTTTTTTTATTGCAGGGTGGAAACAACTACGTTACGGAGCAGCTGAACAAGATGAAGACTCGAGGATCGGTGGAGTCCGTAGTTGACTTGTGGGACCGGCTTCCGAATGCGGGCCGAGGAGCTTTGCCGAGTCAGAGACAGTTGTTGTTGAGGACCGGGCTTTGGGAGTTTGTTAGTGCTTGAGGGGTGGTCAAGTTCCACTAAGAGCAAGGGCGATGTTTGCCTTAGCGCGGCAACGGTGGGATGCGATCCACACGTTTCACTTCTTACGGGGCGAGGCTACGGTTACGCCTTCGACTATCTTTGCAATCACGGGTTTGTCCTTTAATGGGCGCGGCATTGAGTGGCGGGACGGCTATAGCGATGCGGATCTGCGAGCTCTTACGGGATTTTCCCCTATTCCCAAAAGGGGATGGGGATGGAGTATGCGGTGGTCTATGGGAAGATCGTGGAGACCATTGTGAGCTATGAGGTGGGGAGGAGAGGATGGCGCCGATCGATTGCGAGCCTTCTTGTGGTTTGCTTTTTCGAGCACCCTCTTTGGGCATCTTTGAGGGACGGCGATCTTTGCCTTCTTGAGGTCCTTGGAGGACATGGAGATGGCTGGAGATGTCTCCTGGGGAGAGGCCGGGATGGCGGAGCTTTACTTTGCTCTCGATAGGTACGGCGAAGAGGCTGTGAGCTCCTTGTCTTGCTTTGAGTTTGCCACTGGAGGTATAAGCTCTCTTTTTGCTTTCCCCCTTTTTTGAGCACACACTTTTCTTTTGCCTTTGGATTGATTGGATTTTTACCTTTCGCGGTATGGGCGTTGGAGTTTTTCCATGTCACGATGTGGCGGCGGCCGGCGGGTACGTCGGGCGTATCCAGGCCATGCATTCTTGGTCCAAGCATGCCGAGAGAAGATAAGCTCCGGGCGTACTACTCTCAGTACGCGGATTGCCTTCCTTTGACGGAGGCCGAGACGGATGAGAGGATGATATTCTATCCACAGGATCGCTTCGAGGTGGCGCAGGCTGAAGGGCGCCGAGATTTGGGTGTGCGGCGGAGGATTACGAGAGGTCGACTGCGATGCCTATTATACGGGAGAGAGGGTGACGCGCCGGCATGGCGTGAACTCGCCTTTGAGGACACCGGTGGAGCCTCCCGCCGATATGATGCACCCGAGTGACGGATCTGTGACTGGGATGATTACGGGGCCGGCCGGCACTTCTCGGCATTTGTAGCGATTGAGCCGTACCCGTATTTGTCTTGAGGAGGCGAGGATGCCCCGGGTTACGGATAGAGAGGGGCTTGGGATCCGCGGTACCCTCGGACGGATTTTCATATATCCGAGGATGGGGTCCGATTGAGGGTGCGAATCCCTCGGCTGGCGGCTTCCACGAGCTTTCCGGCCTCGTCAGGGTATGAAGGTATGGCTTCTCTTTCTTTTTCTTTTCTTTCTGTCATCATTTCTCGCTTCAAGCTTGTTTGATGCTTTCGTTTTGTGCGGTTTCGGAGGTGGTCGTCGAGAAGCGCGAAGCAAGTGATCGGAGCGAGATTCATCGGGAGGATGGTCGCTTGCGGGGCTCCTCGAGCTAGAGCGAGGCGACCACGGCCGGCGCTCAAGCGGGAGGCTTCCCTATTCGTTCGAGACTTCTTCAGAGACTCCTATGTCTCCTCTCATTGATCCCCGCGCGGTCGCGCTTCGGATCACGTCATTATCGGGGATCCACACGGGCGAGGACACGTGCGGCGGCATGGTGGGTCGTCTTCGTGCGTCCGGGAGTCCGATGCCTTCACCTTCGGATATGATTTTTCGCAGATCTCGGCTTGCCCTATCGGAGCGTGCTTGGGTTGGTCTGACGAGCCTCTTTACGGAGACGAGGACGATTGAGCCCGAGATTTTCGGGGCTCCTGAGGAGCGGGCCCGAGTCGCAAGAGGGCCGGGGACGGACGTCGGGCGCTAGGGATTACGATTGATTACCCCCACTTTGATTTTTTCTTTTTAGGCGATTTTACGAGATTTTGAGATTTATGGCAGGATTGAGATTTGTACGGCTTATGCACACATTTTTTTCTTTTTTTTTTGGGATGTAATAATTTAGGATTTTGTTGATGTTTGTTTGCTTTTTTTTTTTGTTTTGCACACTCTTTTTTTTTTCTTTTCTTTTTTTTTTTTGGGATGTAATAATTTAGGATTTTATTTTATGAATGCAATGCGGTATGAATGCAGTGTTGCATGAGCCTTGTTTTTTTTTGGCAAGGGTGTTAGTGTTTGATATATGGACTGGTTTGGAGAGGTTTTTTTTTTGCACAGGTTTCGAGCAACCGGGACGGAATATTCCTCTTTTGGTGTAGCAGCTTGAACTGTTGCAGATTTTTCTGATGAATGACAATCATGTCCGCGCGGAGGAGTCCTGCATCTGACATTGTCCTTCAATTTTGCTTCAGATCTGGTCTCACTTTATTTTAAATTCAAATATCCTCTTCAACCTCCAGTCCAAACAGCCATTTTCGGGGAGAAAGAGAGAAAAACCATGGAAAACTTTAGAAAAGCTCCCTCAAAATTGTCCCAAGAATCCCAAATGTCATTCTTCAACAAGTTCAAGGATTGGTCCCGGGAGATCATGCATGAGAGGAGGTCCTTCTTTGAAGAAAGGTACAAGGTGAAGTGCTTATGGTCTCTCAAGGAATTGATGCCGGATTACGGTCTTTTGAGGGCTTCTTCCTCATTTTGGGATACTAGGAGGCATGTCTTTTGCCTTTCCTTCAACGAGATTGTTCCGACTGTCGAAGAATTTCGGGCCTTGCTTGGTGGTCCGGAGGTGGAAGAGATAGCGGTTCCTTTGCCCGGAGGGGCTTCTTTTGTTGACAGATTGTGCATCCTCTTTCATCTTTCCCCGGAGGAAGCGCAAGGTATGATCCGTGGTCCCGATCATTTTGATATTTCCGGCCTTCCCGATAGGTTTAGGGGCCTAGGCTTGGTGGATGATGCCTATTGGGATGCCTTTGCACTTTGTATGTTTGGCACCCTGTTCATGGTCTATTCCTTTGGGATTTGCCATCGGTCTTTCTTGGATGTTGTCGTTCACTGTCGCACAGGGCGAGAGATGTCGTTCCTTTGATTTTGGGAGAGACTTTCCATGCTCTCGATAGGCGCTACGGAAGCGGTATATGCGCGGGCGGCCGTTCCTCTTGACCACTGTGGGCGATGGAGCGTTTGGGGATTCTTCGGGAAACTCGACATGATCGAAGCCTTGGACATTTGCCGGGAGAGGGTTCTTTGTGGATTTCGATGATCGGGGCTCATGGGAGCGTTGGATGGCTGGTCGCGGACGGAGAGGATATCGAGATGGTCGGTGCCTTGTTGGCGGGTGGAGACTCGCAGTGCTTGAGGATGGGTCTCATGTGGTCATGCTTCGGGGCTTTCTCGGTCCGGCTTCTATATTCGGCTTTAGTTAAGAGCAGTTTGGCACGGAAGCGGAGTTCCTTTGGGGGACTTTGATGATATAGCCACCGGGGTGGTGGCCTCTGTTTCTATGGATGATCCCTCGGTGTTTCCATTTCTTTCCCGAGCATGGAGGTATGACGTCTTTCCTCCTCGGGTTATCCTCGAGCGTCACGGCCGGTGTTCACGACCACTTGGTACACTGGATTGGTATGAGAGGCATGCAGGAGAGACTCGGGTGGCTATTTTGAGAGACGGCGTGAGGCCATTGTGGGTGCGGAGGACTGGCATTTCGGAGAGGAGGAGGGCCGAGGCGAGAGCCAACCCTCATGACATGCGGGAGCGGAGACGCCGTGGCCGACTATGAGGCTTACGTCAAGTGACGAGGAGAGGATGGCTCCTATGCTACCGGCTAGGCTACGGGAGATGAGAGATGACGCTAGGGCTACTAAGGCCACGACGGAGGAGGTTGGTTTGATAGATCTGTTCCTATACCCGAGCTTGGTAGGAGGAATGCAGAGCATTTTCTGTTCGAGAAAAAGAAAACTCGAAGGGGAAGAAAGAGGGGGAGAGGCCGATGCGAGTGGCTTGGAGTGACTACGAGGTTTCCGAGTATCCCTTTCTCGTCATGGCGGACACATTAGTTTGATTATGTATCTTAATTTCTTTTAGCGAGGTTGCCGGTTGTAGGAATGAATCGGGCTTAGACTCATCAAAAAGTTTTTTAACTTGTAATGAATATTTGAATTGCTTGAGTTTTTCGAGACGCTTTCATGGTCCGATCGGTTGTATTGATGTCAAAGTATGACTTTTATTTGTGTTTTAGACCGAACCGTTTTTGCCCTACGTTCCCCTCATTTTGAGGAGCTCGAGGTCTTCGTAGTTCAACTTTGATTTTTTTTTTTTTTGTTTTTTTTTTTGTTTTTTTTTTCTTTTTTTTTTACGCGTAGTATACGCGCGGCTTGTCACCATTCCTTTGGGTGTACAAAGGGATTCCGTCGAGGTGCGCAAGTTGCATGGCTCCTCAGGAGAAGATCTTACGGACGACGTATGGCCCGACCCATCTGAGGTTCCCATTTGCCGAGGGGGTTGACACGGACTGGGGGCTTTTCTTTTAAAACGAGATCACCTTCTCGGATCTCCCGATGCTTTACTTTCTTGTCAAAGGCTCTGGCCATTCTTCCTTGGTAGGCTCGGATGTGTTCCATTGCTTTCAATCGGCGTTCATCTAGCAGGGCCAGTTCATCGTGGCGACTGCGGAGCCATTCGACCTCGTTGATACGGATTTCCAGTACACCGGAGCGAGGGATTTCCAATTCGATTGGGAGCACGGCTTCCATTCCAGTATGTGAGGGCAAACGGTGTTTCCCTCGGTTGCCGTTCGGCCCGATGTTACGTAGCCGAGTGCCGGGTGTAACTTCTCGGGCCAATCTCGCCTTGGACGGCCATTTTCGGATGATATTTTCCAAAGTCTTGTTTCTTTGCCTCGACGGCTCCGTTGGTTTTGGGGCTGTAGGGAGATGACTTGTGACGGGTTATTCTCGGGAATTTCTACGGCGGCTGTCGTATTCCCCTTCGAAGTGGGATCCATTATACGAGATGATTTCTACTGGCCACCCGATATACGCATATGATGTTCTCTTTGATGAAGAGGGCTACTTTCTTTGAATTGAGGATTTTGTAGGACTTTGCGAGCATCACTTTCCAATTCCTTCGAAGAAATCACCAATCTGCGTCTCTTTAGGCTCTTCCGAGTTCCCAAATTCACACTTGTCAAAATCTCTTCTAAGCGGCTTGGGCTCGATTTTCCTCTTTCGGACAACTTTGCTTAAAGATTTTTTTGTTGTTTGATTTTTTTTCGTTTAATGTGTCCGTTCTTTATCTAATGATTTATTATTAAGTGTGTTTTTTTATTAATTCATCATTAGTTAAAGTGACAATCAAGGGATACTCGAAAGGTTTGTCATTTCATTGAAAACGAAGAGGAATACGGGCGCTTGCTACGGACTCGTAGTCTTCGGGCGTAAGGCCGTGGACGACCCTAGAGACTCGATCATAACAAAGAGGCTGGGAGGACTTGTCCTAGATTGACACAAAGGGACGGGGACCAATCCAAGCTTGGTGATCATTTCCTTCCTTGGTCGCGGACGGGCACGAGAGGTTTTTCCCAATTTTTAGCGGCTTTGTTGTTGGTGGCCTCATGACTCAAGCTGTCTTGTTTTGTTTTCCTTTCTCAATTGCTGCTATCATCTCTTGGACCGAGCCGAGATCAATCGGGTTTGGACTTCTTCTTTGAACAATTCTTTGCATGATGGGGCCATCCCAATCATCCGAAAAGACTTACGTGGCTTTGGCTTTCGGCACAGTTAATTCGAATTCGGGTTTCGAACCTTCATGGGCGTGGGAATTGTGGTTGTGAGTTTCTCGAAGCTGTTCACACTGGAGGCTTGGCACGCCTACGAAGGTATACTCGCTCTTCATGGTAGTGGTAGCCTCGGGTAGCTTGGGTAGGTCGAGAACATTACAGCGGACAGGGTTGGCTTTGGCTCCCTGAACTTGTTGAGAGCTATCTTGTAGCTTTAGCCACCACTGCCGTAGGAGTGGGCTCTGTGATGTTTCTGGATTTGGGTGGGACCCTTTACAAAGTAGTCGGACCAAATTAGGGTGAAGGGGGAGAGATTTAGGGTCGTCGGCCAAGGGACCACTTCACGTGGCGGACTTCAAATCTTTTTCCTTTTGCGGTGTCAGCTGAGGAGGCCTCATATCCCGAGGGGTGTGAGTAATTACATCCTTTCACCTCGATGAGTTTGTGAGTTCCTTGTTGGTGTTTCCCAGGCCAGAGGCCGGGTAGATAGCTCATTTTTCTCATCATTTTCAAGACCGGTGGAATTTTATCCCAGTGACCGTCGGATCTATGTTGCACACTTGGGCCTTGAGAGGCTCGGCCAGTGAAGCCCGTTAGCATGAGACCTTCCTCGTCATGTTTGATTTCGAATAGGTATTCCGCCATCTGTGCCCTCCAAAGTGACTAAATCCCGTAAATGGTCGTCGGATCCCCATTCGAGGCGAATTTCACACACCTTTGGTGGAGGCTTGAGGCGACCCCCTTGACTGGTGCAGCCAAGGTCTTCCCGATAAGGCATTAAAAGTGATTTGGATGTCAATAACCTGGAATTCCACAGGTATCAATTTTTGTCCAGACCAGAGATCCAAGGTAGCGACTCGAGGACTGCTCGGGACGTTGAGTCGTAAGCTTTGACGTGTGAGAAAGAAGGCTTTAAGTACGTAGTCTTGATATCAAGCTCATGATCTTTGCTTAGGAAGAATGTTCATTCCGGACCCATTATCCAACCAGGACCCGAGGAGCGTCGTTCATCAAGCTGGGCGTGATGAAGAGAGGCTCGTTATGATCGGCCCCAAATTGAGGGAGGTCGAGATGCTGTAAAGAAAGTGATTATATTCCCGTAATGGATGTTTCCAATTGTACCACATCGCATCGGGAGTAGCATCGTAGGCACGAGTGCGAGCCGGGCTTTCTTCCGGCTTCGGCTTATGGGGATAAAGGAGGTGAGTAGAGACGAGAGGGAAATGTTGGCTGTGTTTGCTTCAATCCAGGTGAGCACGGGATCCTCTTTTCGAGTGGTCCAGAGTTTCACTGTCTTAGCATAGGGGCGGCGATCTTCTTTCGGTGTTTGATGTGGCCTTCTTATCTCGCCTTGGGATTTCCTTGGAAAATTTGCCGGATCGGGTCAACGGGTTAACTTCCTCCTCGTTGTCTCTTCACTCGTCATCATCATCATCATCGTCATTTGTCATCGGAATCTTCTTCCCATACTACCGGGATTTCGCGGAGAGGAACGCCGATCAAACTCGTTAGGGGAATATGGGTGCGTGCGGGCAGAAATTGTCATATGCTCCCATTCCGAAGTGGTAATTGTGACTCGGCCTTCTCCTCCGAAGCTGGGGGAAGAGTGAGAGGGGGCGGCACGTATTTAACACCAGTAGAATGTAGAAGGGTTCTTCCTCCTCTCGATTCTTCGATTTCGCCTTCGGGGTCGTATTTGACTTCCCCAATAGCCGGTTGCGAAGTGTACTTGCTCCGAGATGCTTTTAAAGCCTCTTTCTTTGATAAGCCCCGATGTGCGCTCGCTGAAGCTTTCTTGTTCAATTCTTCTTGATTGTTCTAACCATCTTGTGTAAATGGTCCTCTCATGTTTTGGCCGGAACAGCCCCGGCTCTTGATGTACGGGCCTTCCCTTCATCAGAAATAGCGGGCCTCGTATTCTTGCAAGGAGTCTCGACATGAGACCAAGATGGGTTGATTCGTTCGATGTCCTCAAGGCCGAGGGGGAATCGAATTCGGGATCCTCGACGAGGTTGGCCGCCACTTGGTATTTGGGGACCTTCATCAAAGATCTTCATGGGCATGCGAAGATTCTCCGCATTTAATCATATTCACGATTATGGTTCCTTGGCGAGGATTTTTGATCGTATTAGGCCGCCTTCGGGGCCTTCCAACTTTCCTTGCTCTATTAGCCTGGATTGCCTTTTTCGAGTAAAGCGGTTGTGATCAGATGTCCGTGAGCTTGATGAAAAGCACAATACTTTGTAGTATCCACGGGAGCATTCGGATTTCTGGGTTGGAAATTCTCCAAAGGCCGCAAGCCTTCTTTCACCGATCCGCTAAAGATGTCGTTCGGGGGCATTCCAAAGTTTTCGAGATTCATGACCCGTGGTCTCGGCTCTCTTGGTTTCTGGGAGCAAAAGGAGTTGTGTTATTACATTCTGTCCCGCATAGTGAATCATCTCTTTGCCTTTAGCGGAGCAAGAGGCGTGTTTGCGGGAGGAGCCCGATATCCGTAGGCGAGGTGCAGCAGCCAAGTTCTTGATTGTAGGCCTTTTCAAACTTAGGCTGAGAAAGTTAACCATGGCCCGTAAGTGCGAGTATGGGAAGTGATCGAGGAGGCTCTCGGATGTGGTTTCAGACATGACTCGAAGATGTCCGATTGTTCCTCTTCGGAAGGAGGGATAGCCATTTCACCGAGTTTCGGATTCCACCGCTTGTAGAAGTCCCCAACATTCTCATCAGACGCCGCACCGTTGTTTGTAGGTCAACTCTATTTGTTTCCCACTCCAAGTTGGCCTTATATTTCTCTAATGAAGGCATTGGTAATCTCGGTCCCACGCAGCCACGGCTTAGGTGTTTCAAACGAAAGAACCACTTTAAGCAGGCTTTGGACTTCAAGGATAGGCGAAATAGTCGACTAAGCTGTGATTGGTGCACCCTTTGGCCTTCATCGCCAAGGTATATGTGTCCAAATGGGTTTCGGGCATGTAGTCCCATCAAAGAGATCCAGATTAGGCATCACGAATTTGTGGGGCGGAGGAACAATGGAGTCCGGGTCTCAGCAAGGCCGGAAGGCGTACTGCGCGATCGGTTCGGCCCGATACTGCGCTTTCATTTCCTTGTGTTGCTCCATGAACCGGGCCGGATGAGGGTCTTGTGGCGGAGCCATGGCACTCAAGCTAGTGGGCGAGCGGAAAGAGGAGCTACCAGCTGGAGGCGGGCTGGTGGAGAGGCGGCCGTCCGGGGACGTAGGTGAAAACATCTGGGCCGAGTTACCCTGGGGAGCATGAGTAGGAGCACAGGCGAAGGGATAGAACCTTGCGGCTTCTTTGTTGATTTTCAATTGGCAAAGTAGGTGGAGGCAGCCGATGTAGCCAGGATAACTTGGATTTCCGAGTGGGGCCCGTAAGTAGGCTTGAGTGCGGGTCACTTGTCCCGGATTGTTAGATTGCGTAGGTGCTGTGGTGAAGGTGTGTAACCGAAGTCTTGCGGTCTGGTGATTCGGATGACACCGGGATGGAGGCTTGGTAACCCATAGAAGTCCAGTGAGGAATGGATTTGTGTGAGGAGCGGTGAACTAGTGCTGATACGAAGAGGGGCTCTGACGCGCGGAACCAAGTTGTGGCGGCATCCCGATTAGGCGTGGCATTCGAGATAGCCCCAACCATGAGAAGACATTCCGTGCTTGATCTTGCCCCCACCGATTTGTGCCGTCGGGCTGCATGGATCCGGTGGTCTGTGGTTGGGAGCCGGGTGACCCGAAAATTGAGGAGCATGGGTTACGGTAGTGGCACCGTAGGAGGTGGGTGGCGGCATCCTGGTGTAGTCGGGCGGCGAGAGTGGGGTTGGCATCCTCGTCTTCTTCCACGGTGAAGGTGCCATCTGGATTGAGGCTGCGGCCCAGACCGTGACTCTTAATAGCCTCCGTAAGGCTATTTAGGCCGTGCTTCTGTCGTAACCTCATCCGTTACGCTAAGCGATTCCAGCTTTGTTGCTCTGTACGAGGGGTCCCGGGAGGCGGAGTGACGTTATCCCCATCATTACCGGCGATGCGGACATTCGAAACCCGAAGTCGGAACAAACGGCGAAGCCGATAAAGCGCTTGACTCTTCCCAACTAATCAAACGATGACCGGTGCAGAAACCAAGCTTTGTGCGGAGGCTGGGAAAGGACACGAAGGTTCGATGTGCAGGAATGGAAGGAGGGTAGGTGTTTGGGCTTTAGGCTCATGCAACATGCGGTTATTTGTTCACGTTTACTTAAAACATGTTTTATTAACCTAATCGGTTGGAAAAGATTGCTCTTTTTTCGCAAACTACTGCGGATCCTGGATCGGTGGGCCCATCACTACGTCTATAAGCCCCTCGTATTCCACCCGTATTTCGACCTCCCGGGGTGGACAGCCCCGGGCGAGGGTCCTATAGGGCAAGCGGGTCCCACCGGCCGAAAGAAAAACGATCCTAAAAGTGCGGCGGGTAATCGAGTCTTAACGAGCATTCGATGTAAATTACGGACAAAGGCGACGTCAAAAGTCAAGATCATGTCCGAGGGCTCGACGAAAAGTCGACATGATTTGGGTGATAAGCGTCCACAATTGATCTTGACTTGTCGTCGGTTAAGGCCGTAATTAGGCATGGAATAATCATTAATCCTTGATGACTCGGTGTCAATCTTTGGGAGTCGGTGTATAATTTGTGCCGGTCGAGCCGAAGTCAAGGCGCCGGTCAATATCTTGGTCAAAGTCTGCGGCGGAAAACCGGCGGAACTTCGGCGATTAGGGTCCCCGAAAGATATTGAGTCGGTATGCCGACAAAGGCTTGAAGGGAAAGGTCTATGCACGAGACGGGGCATGACACGGACCGGACTAAAAACCAACCGGGTCTCGGACAAAGTGTGTCACGGACAAGTGCATGGTCGACACGAGGCTCCATGGGATGTTTGGGTAGTCCTGTGCTCGTCCGAGAGGCGTAATAAGACCAAACGGACCGCGACAAGGATTTCCCCGGGTTAGGGACGTAGTGTGCAGTGTACGGTCACGTGCGCGTAGTGTGCAAGCAATCTATATTCTTTTTCTGAGTAAAATAGAAAATTTTTTATGTGTCTTAAAAATATGATGCATGATTTTTTTTTGAAAATTTTCTCTTTTTTTTTGAATTTTTTTTTTGAATTTTTTTTTTTGAAATTTAATGAACACATAAGCACGTAAGCACGAAAATTCCGACAATTAGGGACATTATTCCGACAGTCAAAATTTTGACTTTCTCCGAGGCGGCCAAAACAACACGAAAAATATGCAAAAATCAACACACACACACAAATGATTTTCAAAGCCGGAACGGAAGCTTGACCCTCAAAAGCTTTTTCTTTTGAAAACGGTGATACCGGTACGTGGGATTGTTAAACCACAATTTATCCTCGACTCGTGTTAGGAGGCGATAACGGGAAGTTTAATGGTTTCTACCAATATACCAAATACCATTTTTTTTTTTAGAAAAAGCTTAGTCCCCAGCGGAGTCGCCACTGTGATGATGTGTCGCCATTTCGCGGGAAAAAATTCGATTTTTCGCGTTTCTTTGAAAAAAACCAAATAAAACCTGGGAAAAAGAACGGAGTCGCCACGCCATTTTTGTTTTAAGGGCCAAAACTTTGAAAAAAGCCCGAGATCAGAAATTTGGG
This sequence comes from Adenophora triphylla var. japonica, assembly GCA_022495995.1. NCBI lineage: Eukaryota > Viridiplantae > Streptophyta > Magnoliopsida > Asterales > Campanulaceae > Adenophora > Adenophora triphylla. The sequence goes on from JAFEMH010000027.1 coordinate 1,158,981, forward strand.
TTTGGAGGTCATGTTACACGCCGGGAAGGACGTTAGTGTGCACCCGGAATGCCTCGTAAAACGAGTCTTCCAAGCTGAAAATCATTTGTGTGTGTGTGTGTGTGTGTGTGTGTTTTGGCCAAAATAATTTGAAACTCAGAAAAGTAAAAATTGGGATATCTTTTTAAGACTTTAAACTGATCCCATGATTTTTTGGAAGATTTTTGGATTGAGATTTGGTACTCAAAAGACCTTTTGAAGTTGAGAGCCACTTCTGCCAGAATGAAAAAGGCAGTGGACCTTTGATTTTGAAATGGATTCAAGGGTCTTAAAACTTCATAATCTGGATAAACTCAGAGAATGAAAGTTGTTCCAGACACCTTAAATAAGATTTGTTTGAAGGAATTTTCCATTTTGGAGAAGATTTGAGGGGTAAAAACCTTCTGGAAACATCAGATATGAGATCTGGATTCCCAGAAGCTGATGAACTGGCCTCTGAAAGAAAATTTGAAAAGAGGAGTTTTAATCACCCAAAAAATAAAGTAAAAACATGTATGGAAAGATCTGGATGTTGGCTACAAAAAGTGTTTTGTAGTCGACACCAAATTCCACATTTATCTGTGTCCAAATATGTAGACCATGGACTGAGGTCTGAGAAAATTGCTACTGGACAGCAACTTCCCATGAAAGAAAATATGATTTTAAAGGGGTTTTTGCATCCATGCTTGTCCCCATTTCCCTAGGTTTTGGTTAGTGATCACTTGACATTTTAGTGGTGAATCAACTATACCAAACCATCCTTGGGGTACATTAGGACTAAGCACTTCATTTGCTTGGGAAGGGGAATTTTATCCTTTGAAAATGAGATTTGATGCTTGAAAATGGTTTTTAGGGTTTTGAAAATGCATTTGCAAGAAAACAAGAACACATTAAAGAAAATGTTGATCCTTGTAGAAGATCATCCATGGAGATGGACTTCCATGGTGATCTTCTTGGATCTTAAGACAAGAAGAAGAATGAACTACATTTTGTAGTTTGAAGATGCATGCATGGATGAGAGATTTAGGGTAAGAAGAGGGAGGTTATACCTATCTTCCTTGAGTTTGTGTTTGAATAGGTTCAAGGCTTGAATGTGTTTAGGGTTTGAATTTGATAATGAGTGTGAGTTGGGAAAGATTCAAGAGAAAATGGTGACAATTCAAGTGAATTCTCACTGTTTTCTCTCTATATTTCGCCAGAGGTTCAGTGCAAATTGTGTTGTGGCTCCTTATTTTTGTGACTGGAGGGCTCAATTTATAGCCCTCCTGAAATGACAAAGGTATCCGCGCGGACAAGGTTGGTAGCGTGCACTGTTCATTAAATGCAGCTCCAAGCTTTGGACAGGAAGAATAATCTTTTGAAAATTCAAATTAAACAGCCAGTTTATGTTCCAGCCACTTCTATTTTTGGTTTTCTTCCTTTGTTTTGCTTTTTAAGATTCTTTTTGAGGTTTAACCTTAAATAACAATGCCCACTTTGCCCTTGCTTTGTTAGAAAAGTTAGGATTGTTAGGAAATGTTAGGAATGTTAAAACTTTCGTTAATTTTCTAACGAAAATACTAACAAGCTCAAATTGGAGCACTTACACAAGCCGTCATAAGTGCGAGCTGGAACCTGAGAAAAAGAGAAGAAAATCTCAGAAAAATCTTGAAATTGCAAAAAAGCAAAGAATTCTAAAAAAAGGAAAAGACCCTAAAGTGTACTTACAGTGCTATCCGGCGGCAGAGTATACTAGGGCTCCCTAGTGTCGGGGACAGGTATCCTGAACCTCCTCGGTACCCCATTGACTACATAAGAAAGATGAGTAGGAGGCATCGGCGGGTCAGTAGGCTCGGCCTCCCCATACCCCTGAGTGACAACCAGCTTCACTAGCTTTTGTGGCGTCCTCAATCGCTGCTCCACAAAAGTAGCATAAGGGGTAGCCATGTCAAAGTACTCCTCAGCTGCTACGCCTGCCTGATATCTCTCTATGTCATCCGCTGACCAATCCCTGGGCTGCAGCATTCGTGCTGGAGGATCATGAGGGGTAATGGCATCCAATGGAGGGACATGACCATGCTGCCTAGAGAAACGGTCCCCCAGATAGATGACATCACATGTCAGCCCGGTCAACCATCGCCTCTGCCTCGTCGCCTCCACGGCCTCTCCTAGCAAAATCTCTGGATACCTCCCCCAAGGGTAAAAGTCCACTCCGTCGTGCCCATCCCTGTTGATGACTGGCCTCACCATCTTGTAATCAAAGGTGATCCGGGTCTTCCCGGTGAACTTATCCCTCGCATCTCCCCTCCAGCGGATCATAGCGGGAAAGATGGTAGCATCGCTCTGCTGGTTCCACGGAAAGAACCTGATCACCTCGCAAAACCAGACCTGCATGTTCAAAACATCAAAAGGGTCATTTTCTCTCATAAAAGTCTCAAAGACAGAAAAGAAAAGAGAAAGGAAAGAAGGTGAGAATACCTCAAGAGCAAAGGAGAAGCAATCCATCGAAGCAGCCTTATTCCGGCTGTACATGTCCAGGGAGAAGTAAAGCTCCGCCAATCCGGCCTCGCCCCAAGAGACCGTCCCAATCCCATCAACATCCTCCAAGGAGTCGAGAAGGCAAGTCATAGCCAGCGTCCCAGAATTGGCAAAAATGGTGACTGACAGCATCAACCACACAAAAGCCCTCGCAAGCTGGTAGGCAGTCACCTCATTAGCAGCAAATTCCTGCATGCAGTTCTGGACTGCCACCTCGACATTCCTGGTCTCCATCCCGAGCCCCTTAGGAATAAGCTCAAACCCAACCAAAGCTCTAAATTCCTCCGCCGTGATATGATTCCTCCAGGTCACAGGCCTCCCGGTAAACTGTAAGCCAGTGATAGCAGTGAAATCTGCAGGCGTCACTGTCAGCTCCCCCCAGCTAAGGTGAAAGCTGTGGGTGGTGTCCCACCAGAACTCCGAAAGGGCCTGGATCAAGCCCTTGCTCTTCGAGGTAATGTGAATACCTCTGCCGATAGCCTCAATAAATAAATCCAGGCCGGTAGCCCTCACTAGCTGCTTGGGGTTTACCCCATCCTTCTCAAAATCGGGCATCCTCTGCCAGAGCCTCACTGCAATCTCGGAAGGCCCCCTAGACTTGTTCTCCTATAGGCAAGCACAGCAAAAGAAATGTGTCATTCCTTCACCTCATTTCAAAAGCATGCATATATTTTCAAAAGAAAAGCATTCATAAAGGATTTCTAGCATCCTATGCGTAGAAAAACGTGTCTTTCATCACTTGAAACACATCATGTCAAGCACATTGCTATCCTAAGCACAAAATCACAATTTTCAAAATTATTTGCACATAAGCATTAATTTTTTCTCAAAAAAAAAAAAGGCATGCATGAATCCTTTTCATCATCCAAAACCCCGTTTTAGCATCCATGATCAAAAAATTGACCTGGTTCTAGCACATGCAAGGACTCCGTCACATCTTAGACAATTATTTTCTCAATTTATTTTCAAAAAATGGGTCATTCTCATTATTTCTTAAGAAAATTGCACATGCATGATCGTTAATCGTCTTAGCCTCATAGGTTAATCATTAATATTCCAAAATCATCATCAAAAATCTTAGGAAAAATCGAGAAATTCCTAAAACTCGAGTCAAGCCCTAGAATCAATCAAAATTCAATCAAAATCGATGGAATTGAACAAATTAAGAATGCTTACCCCAACCGATTGAGGATTCGTCGATTTGTGCTCCCTCCTGCCCGGATAGAGCTCCGATGGAGGCGTAAGGAAGTCATACTTCCTCTCCGTGCGAACGAGTTCTTTCCTCCTCCTCCGAGCGGCCTCGGAGATGTTCCTCCTTGCTTGCCTTGGCATAGGATTCCCCTCCGGATCCATCTTAATCAATAGAAGCAAGGGAATTGAAGGATTTTGAAGAAATTCTCTCCCTCCTCTCTCTCTTCCTCGACAATAGATGGGCGGCAACAATGCCCAATGCTCGTTCAAATCTGTTTTAAATAATCTGGAAAAATTAGACTTCTGGCCGTGCGGCCTCTTTTGCCCCCGTCTCATGCCGGGCGGCTTCTTTTGCCCTGAGCAGAAATTACAGCTTTGCCCCTGGACTTTCCACTTGGGCATATAATTCATGTTATCCTTTAACTAGGATAACATCGTCTTCTAAAAGATATCCGTTAAGCAAATAGACTTTCCTCCCCAGTCGCCTTCGTTACTTCCGTTATAACGGAATGACGCTAGGTGACAACCTCCGAATTGTCAGAATTCCAAACTTTAGCTACCTCTATCACGAATAGAGAAGTACGCTCAAGTTCTCCAAACTTTAGCTACCTCTATCACGAATAGAGAAGTACGCTCAAGTTCTCCAAACTTTAGCTACCTCTATCACAGATTGAGAAGTACGCTCAAGTTCTCCAAACTTAAGCTACCTCTATCACGAATAGAGAAGTACGCTCAAGTTCTCCAAACTTTAGCTACCTCTATCACAGATTGAGAAGTACGCTCAAGTTCTCCAAACTTTAGCTACCTCTATCACAGATTGAGAAGTACTCTCAAGTTTTTCAAACTTCAGCTACCTCTATCTCCTCGATAGCGACGTAAGCTTTAGTCAATCAGGTGACAACCTCCAGTAATTGTCAATCAGGTGACAACCTCCATTAATTGTCAAAACCTCAAGGATCCTAGACATCGTTCCTAACTATCTAGTGATGCTTGAACTACGATCAAGGCTTGATTCCTCCGGGATACGTAGGTAGCCTTTCATAAAAGGTCCAGCCATCCGACCGCAGTGGTCACCCTATTCCATCATCGTTCCTCAGTGGTGAGGCAGTCTTTCATAAAGGTCCAGCCATCAGACCACATTGGTCATCCCTTTGTTATTCATCACTCCTCAGTGGTAAAGTAGCCCCTCATAGAGGTCCAGATATCCGACCACATCGGTCACTTCTAGCATATCCCCAGTAGGATCAATCACCTGACTTCCTAGGTCACTTTCTCTTCTATTTTCCCAGCAAGAGATCAGTTTTCTCTTCACCATTCCCCTGCGGATCCTGTTCTGAACTACGGCATGGCTTGATTCCCACTTGGGATACGTAGGTAGCCTTCCAAAGGTTCAGCCACTCGACCACCTTGGTCACCTAATCCGTCTCGGCATTTGCCAGATCGGATCCTTTTCTATCGACAACCCCACTCGCCCTGCAAGTGACGTTGCCGAGGGGCTTCTGTAAGTACCTAAATCTGGCTCATGCCTTCCGGTTAAATTTTTCGGCAATTCCCCGGACTTTTCCTAACGTCCGGGAGCAATTTCGAAACTGTTCCGAACCTTCCGAGGGATGAAGGGACTGCTCTAAATTAAAAGAGCACGTTTTCCTTGTATTTGGTATCCTTCTAGAAGTGCCACCTTGCATGATTCTAGAAACATGCTGAGTCATACAGGATAATGCCGCACGGCTGCATTAGGAGAAGACTCCTAGCCGCACGGCTTCATTAGCCTTATCCAGACTGCCTATAAATAGAGCCCTCCTCTACCCATTTTAAAGAACAACAAGATACCACATTCAGTACCAAAAATCCTATTCAAGCACTGCTGCGAAAATCTAGGAAGTTGAAGAGTGCCAAGAGCCACCTCCCTCCTCCTTGAAGCCCTCCAAGTTGGTCCTTCAAATAGGCAAGATCCAAAGAAGAAGAGGTCACCACCATTGGTAACCTCTCACCCCCTTACCTTGCATTATAATTGTTCTATGTGATATAATTGCTCCTTGCATCTACATATTGCTATTATCTTGCTTGGGACTTGGTATTAGTTGTTAAAGATCCTATCTTTATTCATATAAATCATATCCCCCTCCCCCTTTTGCATCCTTTGCATGAAATAAGCATTATTTGTCCATAAAAATGTAATCTTTGCGTTAAAGGTGCATCCTTTGCACCTAAAAATCCCTTTTTTACATAAAAATGATATCTTTATGCATTCTTTGCATATAAAAATGTAATTTTTATATTCAAATTGCATCCTTTGCACCCTAAAACTCATTTTCACACATAAAAATGCATCCTTTGCATTAAAGATCATTTCTTTGCATCAAAGATGCATCCTTTGCCTAAAAATGCTATTTTCCTATAAAAAAAAATGCATCATTTGCATAAAAATCCTTTCTTGACATCAAAAAGCATCATTTGCAATCAAAAGCATCATTTGCACCCAAAAATGTCATCTTTTCACTAAAAATGTCATTTTTAACATGCATCCCCCTAGTCCCCAATTGGTACTTGATGCAACCTTCGGAACGGACCGGTGTAAAGATCCTATCTTTACATCGTTTCTTCCATTAAAGGTGCCGCAATCTCTTTAGAAAGAGATAAACCTTGAACCTATATCTCCGATTATCGCTTGAGACGAGCATGATAGCTCCAATATAAGCTCAATCGTCTCAAGGCGTAGGATTGATGGGCTAAGGACACTCCTTTTATAAATAACCCCATTTTTGGACTATAAAATAGAGTCCTTCTCTCGATCATGCAAGACCCAAGATCAAATAGCGATGATCACAAGTCCAAGATGAGGACGGGATCAAAGTCCCGAAAACATAAAAATCCAAGGAATCCCGAGCGACAACCAACTAAATGGTTTGTACGTCCGGAAGACAACTTGGTACATTCTCCCCCCCCCCTCTTTTCAACATATGCACACAAGAAAGCACACAAGCAAGCACGAAAAATGGAATCTAGGGAGACTTGCTACGGCAAGGCACCTTGGGTGAACGACGATCTGTTCTTCCCAAGGGATAACTTAACCTCCGAACCCTAAAATCCTTTTTTTCAAAGTTTTGAGGAAATCAAAATGGCGTGGCGACTCCGTTTTTCAAATTAAACCGGATGTTTTCAAACTCGCGTGAATCCAATCTAAAAAAAAACAAAAAATAGAATTCGGGCACACATTCACAGTGGCGCATCACTTTTTGAGTTATTCAAATATACCCACACAGCGCGAAAGCAGTCATCCACAATTGTTAAAAAATAAGTCGCTACATACAAAGCAGGTGTCTGATAATCACCCCAAAGATCAACATGAATTAAATAAAAAATCCCTTTAGAATTGCTCTCACTAGGCAAAAAATTATCTCTAGTTTGTTTGGCTTTGCAAAAAATTTCACAAACATCTTTATTAGTACTATTCCGACTAACAAAAGGAAGTAAACTAACTACTTTACTTGATGGATGTCTCAACCGCTGATGCCACAACTCATGCTTTGCAAATTCATTAGCGCTGCATACTCGTGCTTCGGTAGACTTCTTCAAGTAGTATTAGCCCCTCGCTTTGTTCACCCGCACCAATCAACGTATTCGAGGTTCGGTCCTGTATTACATAAAGTTTGTCAGAAAATTGCACAAAATTATTTGAGTCACAAAGCAACTGACAGACAGACAACAGATTGCAATTGAATGATGGAGCATATAGCACATTTTGTAGAACAAGTTTATGCCCAATTTTAACATCGCCTTGTTTTGTGGAAATGATGAGCTTCTCATTAAGCAATCCTACTCGACTGGTTTCAATGTTGCGAACATTGCCAAGCAATGCAAGGTTTCCTGTTATATGTCGATTATCCCCGCTATCCACTAGCCAAGGCTCAACATTCATCTTACCATTCACGCGCTCATTACTTTTGACGTTGGTTTGCACAATGACTTTGAAGATGTTCCACTATTCACTTATGAGTCCCAAGAGTTGAGCGCATCTGTCATCTCTGCGCCATCATCATCATTTACTTGTAAAGTGTTGGCTCGAGCACTGAAAGACTCGCGCCCTCTTGCTCCTCCAGCGGTTGGCCTGACATTCTGCCCTTTCTCCCCTTTCCATTTCGTGAGGATTGCTCGCCCCACTATTCCGAATATCCCACAAGCTTGAAATAAGAGTCAGCTTCGTGTCCTTTTTTCTTGCAATGTCTACAAGTAACATTCCCCATCTCTTTGTGCTTTCCCCTGGATTTCGGACCCCAGTGTTGGTGCACACCACAAAGCTCATAGGTTATGAGTACTCCTCTCTCTCTCGCTCCCCTTGACATGCTCCTCTCTCATCACCATTGAATAAACTTTATTTACGTTAGGAAGAGGCTATGAGTTCAAAATATTTGATTTTACATTCTCAAACTTAGGTGTCTCGAGTCCCATAACAAACCAATGTACTCGCTCCTCCTCCCTTCGCTAGGTGAGCCTCAAATTGATCTCAAATCTTCATCCAATGCAAGAACACGCCGGAACCTTGTCATAGTCATTCAATTAATCCCACATCTTCTTAATTCAACCATAGTAAACAGCCACACTCTCGTTCTTCTGTTGCTTATAATTGGCTAGGTCACACTTGATCTGTTGCACCCTTGCCCCATTGTCAACCAAGAACTTTTGCTACAGGTCGACCCACAAAATCCTTGTCTCCTCCACGTAAGTCACCGTGGATCGAAGATTCAGTTCAATGGTGTTAAAGATCAATGACACCATCATCGAGTTCATTGTCCACCAAAGCTCTATTTCGTCCGCCTTTGTCGGACGATCAATCGTTACATCGATGAACCCGTGTAAATATCTAAATCATGATCGTTAGAAACTGTTAATTCACACTTTCCAAATTTACGAGACTTTCCAGGACTGCCCCAATCATTCAAAATTAAAGTGTATTAAAAACACGTTCGAACACGTAAAAAATATCACTTTTCAAAAATACGCAATTTTTGGGACTTTTCGGGACTGTTTTCGACATTTATTCGGACAGTTATTTAAAAAACAGTCAAACTACGGCCAAAAAGACAAAAAAATGCCCTTGCTTAGTGACTAAGTATGCCACGTGTCACACATGCACAAGCCCAAGGTCAAATCAATCACTTCAAAAACCAAAAAAGACCAAAATACCCTCAAACTGAAACCTAGGCCGGCCAGCCTGTTTTACTTGTTTAAACAGAATTCGTCCACCAGTCACATCAATAATTTCAAATGCCCAAAATGCCCTCAAACTGAAGGAAAGGGTGGACGGCCTATTTTGCAATTTTACAGCCTATAAAAACAGCCTCAGTCATTCAGTAAATGGCCAAGAAATTTTCACCCTTCTGCCCCACTGCCTCGATTCCAGCATCCCAAACTCCCCCAAAAGTCCCAGAAAATGCCTCAATTTGCATAAAAATCTCGTTTTGCCCAAACAAAACACAACCCAAACACTTTTCAAACACTTTTCGTATCCGATATACGATCCCTCAGGAGATAGAGTCAAAACCTAGCCATTGGTAAACTCTCCTTCTCAATCTAAACTTTCATCCCTTTTTATGTCGTTTTCGCTATTTCTGTTCCGATCAAAATCTTCAAAATGTAGACACTACGTTGTCTACGAGTCAAGAAATGATCCTCTCTCTATTGCTTTTCTCTTTCGAAAATAGTAATTTAGAGTTAAAACGGAGATATTGACTCGTTGTTTATCACTTTACCTTATAATGTCATTTACCGTTCGAATCGTTTGATTCGTTGATCGTTGTTAGTACCCGGTCCGAAAAAAGGTAGTCCAAATACCTGGTCCGGTTAATTAATAAAAAACCCTAACCCTAAAAAGATTCATTAATTCTTCCGTACTGCGCCGTCGCTGTCAGCTTGGAAAGGACGCCAGTTGGAAGAGCCGATCGGCCCTTTGCCCGTGCATTGGCCGATCGACCCTTTATTTTAGAGCCGATCGACCCTTCCATCCTAGAGCCGATCGACCCTTTAGAAGCCCAGCCCAGGTACCGAGGTATTATAAATAGGGGTGACCGGCTCCCCATATTCTCAACACAATTTCTCCGGGAGAAGCAAGCCGTACTTGCTTTAACCTTTAGTTCTTCTTTTCCTCTCGAATCGCCAAGATTCGACCTCCAAGTCTTGCTACAATTGGTAAGACTCTCTTTTTAATATTCTTGTTCTTTATTATTATCTTTATTATTATTGCTCGCATGCTTAGTATATTTTAATTGCTTTATTTCTTGCTTATGCCATATATGCTAGATTTAGGGTTGTTTTAATATATTTAATTGTTCATAGCCGAGGATGATCTAAGGTTTCGCCCTAAGAAACCCAATGGATCTAGGAACTATTTCTTTCCTTCCACCTTAGTTATAATTGTCCCATGATCAACAATCCCCCAAGGATGAACGTTGATTAGTGCACCTTCCGAGGGCCTAACTCAAAGGTTCTAGGGTGTGATCATTAATTAATTCTTTCTCTCCCCTCCTCCTTATGCATGATCCCGCTTCTTCTATCTATTCCCGTAAACACCGCACACAACCAACACCCCACATGCTAGAAAGACCGATTCGTCGGGCAATAGGAGTGATAGCGTTTCTTCTTCTGTTGTAACTTGACCCCCGAACCCAATTAACTGTTTAGCCTTTTTTCAAAGCTTTGGGCTATATCAAAGTGGCGTGGCGACTCTCAAAATTAAACTAATATTTTAATATGGTTTAAAGCGAGTGTCACTAAATGAATATCCTATTTCGATCCGACTTTTTATAATTATTTATTTCAAACCTCCGAATGCGTGTTGCATCGGGACGGGGTATTCACAGTGGCGACTCTGCTGGGGACTGTTTTGAAATCTTTTCAAACTAAGTGGGTCAGACTTTCGTTTTCATTTGTGGTGTTGTATTTTGCTTTCTTTTTATTTTCTTTACTCTTAAACTGTTGCATTGCATGCATGCATTTCATGTAAATAAAAAAAATCTTTCTCTTTTTTCTTTAAAAAGAATTAGATATTTTTACCTCACACTACCACTAGAGTCCGTGTCACACTGCACAGACACCCTTTTACCCTTCGGAGAAGCCAAAGTGCGGGAAGTGTGGTGATCATGTCTCCTCCCTTCCGAGTCTCACTTGGCCATCCACTCATCAGTGCGCTTCGGCTGCACGGTGGGAGCCTAAAACCTAACCCTTGCGTCACCCACTTTTCTAGGAATACACTCCATACGACCGGTTGGTTTGACTAGCTTTTTTGTATAGATAATTAATGGGGTCTTTACGTCAAGTCACCACGAACCAATGATAAGTCAAGATCTATCGAAAGATTAAGAGCACAAAAAATTGATTTCCTTTTAAAGGACGTGCTATGTGAGGACGAGTTATATATTGTTAAAAGATCTTGGCCTATCATTAGTTTGTAGTACTTTTCATAAAAATCACATTGACTGTCTATGCGAGAAGGTTAGTCGTTAGGATTCACCACTTTAGGATATCTAGTTAGTTGCGAAAAAGGGGTATCCCTTCCAACCTTTGTAGGACTAAAATGTACCAAGCTTTTGTAAATAAAATTTTTAAGCTAGTACCTTTGCATTGAGTCAACCCCTCTCCTAAAACCGAGTCTTTTCGATACTTCCGCGAGCTAAGGTCGGGCCGCGTTCTTCATTCAACAATGACAACCTTGCCTCCCACTACTCCAAGCGCACTGCTTGCCTCTTGCAACCAGCTCTACGCCAGTCACTTCAATGGAAGGTCCTGTCAATCCCGACTTCAATGACATTCCGCCTGCTCTGCATGCCTACTTTGCCGGTTTAACCATGAGGGTTGAGAAACTTGAAGAGCAGAATCGCACTTTGAAGAACCATAATCAAGAGCTGAAGGATCATTTTGTTGAGGAACTTCGGTAAAAGGGGACACAAGGTTATCTTGATGGGGAATGAAGTAGTCGATGTTGAAGATGAAACTGTCAATGCTCCTAATCCCGCCCATCCCAATGCACCTACCTTCCCTCTACCCAACTATGTTCCAAGCAACTACAATAATGTTCCACCACCTGTCATGTATGGGAGCTCAAGCAAGTCCAAAGGACCCTATCAACCTCCTGCCAACACACCCAAGAACCACTTTGCTAATCTACCCCCTCCCACTTTACCCTTCAATTATTCCGGCCACCATATCCCTACCTACTCCACCTCCCCTACCATTACTCAACCCCCTGCCATGCAGAACCCCAACATTGCTACAGACCCGACTGTGTTAGCATTGATTGAACAAGTGAAGGCATTGACCGAGCAAATGGGAAAGCAAGGTGTGTCCCCCATCAAGATGCTTAATCCAAGCAAAGTTGCACCCCTACCTCAAGATTTTAAGATGCCCAAGATGGCCATGTTTGGAGGAGTCACCTGCCCAAAGACACATTTAGACAGTTATACGTTGGCAATGAGGGCTAAAGATTGTACACCCGAGCAGATGGCGAGAATGTTCCATAGCACATTGGAAGGGGCTGCTCTCCGTTGGTTTCTGAAGTTGAATGAGGAGGAAAGGGACACGTGGGACAAGGTTAGTAGGGTGTTCTCTGAAAAGTATCAAGCAAACATGGATTGGCAAGTGAATAGAGCTGATTTGGAGCACACGCTTCAAAAGAATGGAGAGTCGATTTATGACTTCTACAAGCGGTGGAATGATAAGTTGAGCGAAATTCAGTATCCGCCCAAGGAGAATGAACAGAAACAGATTTTTTACAAGTGCTTGTTGCCCGGACACAAGTTGGCAGTTGGTAATGGTTACTTTCCCAATCTTAGAGAAATGGTGGATTCAGGCGTACGTTATGAAAGTGGCATCACCGGGATCACTCCACCAAAGGACACTGGGGCTGTTAATAATTCATTTCGCTATAGAGCTCCCGCCAATACCGTAGCAAAGAAAGAACCAGTGGGGCAAGTAAATTATGTGCAAGGAGAAGCTGCTTTGGATGTTCAAGCTGTAATGAGGGGGAATAACAATGTTCACCGCGATAGAGATGTGTTTGACGATTTTGGAATGCCGATGGGCAAGGTTTTCGAAGTACTAGTAAAGAAGGGCTTGGTCAAGCCGCTTGAGAATTATGAACCGTTAAACCCAAGAGAAGACTTAGATGCTTCCAAATACTGCCACTACCACAAGTACAAGGGTCACACTGCGATTCTTGCCTTCGGTTCAAGCGTTTGAGTACAAGACTTGATTCGGCAAGGTAAGGTGGAGAAGCGAAGTCTCCAAACGTTGTGGGGAATCCTCTCCCTAATAACAAGATCCACATGGTGGAAGGTAATTTTATCGGCTTGGTAGAGATGGAAGATGCTTTTGGCTGGGGCTATCGACGAAGATGTATTCTCATTTGTTGTCGAAAGGGATTGTTCGTGCCGAAACTCTCCAAGTATCTTTGGTTTTGCTTTGAAAAGAGAGGCGTGCGAAGCTCATCATTGAAGGGAAGGTAGAAAATCCTAGTAAGATAGTTGGTAGTGATATTGCTATGGTAGAGAAAGACCTCATGATCCGGTCGAGTCTGTTGTGACGGACGGTGAGGCGGTTGTGTCGGTTGTAATTTGAGTTCAATTTATAAAGAATTTTCTTGTTATATCTTTGTCTTTTGAGGAAGCTTGTCTAGAGAAGTTGCCTCGTTAAATGGTGGTTATGTGGAAGAGAGTCCTAAACCTCTCTCGTTGGCTGAAATTCACGCGAAGTGTCGATATGGAGAAGAATGGGGTTAGTCTACTCACGAGGTCCGGAAAAGTGTATCAACCGAGAAGATAAAGGGGCGAAGAAAGTGTTTGGTCCGAAAGCTGAAGTAGTGAACCACGATAAAGAAGACCCTATCCTCACGCAGTGAAGCTAACTCAAGCCAATATATCCTTATGGTCCTTGCTAACGTCCTCATATGCCCATAGGATGATGTTGGAACGAGAATCTTCTTTGCGACTTTGGTGCCGTCGATACAAAGCCGAGAAGATGTAACGCGGATGATCGGCAACATACACTTTGGGAATATCATTACATTTTCGAGTTGGACATGCCGGAGTTTGGATCGGATCATAATGAACCACTACACATCACTATTGAAGTCAACGGAAAGAGGTTGCCACGTATTTTTATAGACAACGGTTACTGCGGTGAACATACTACCTTCCGGGATGATGGACGTCCTTGATCTAAGTCCCACGATTTGAGACCTTGATTCATTCCGTGCGAGGATACGATTCTACTAGCCGGTCGGTGTTGGGAATAATCGGTTTGCCCTTACTTGCGGGACCACTACTATGATTCTGAGTTTCAAGTCATAGACATACCTTCCACCTTCACCATCTTTGCTGGGTAGGCCATGGTTGCATCAAATGAATGGAGTCCCTTCCTCATTGCATCAATGTGTGAAATTCGATCGGGCGATCAAGTAGACAGTCATTTACAGCGACACAGTAACATCTCAAGGAACAAGCACTGGGGAAAGCCGGTCCTACGATTCGGCACGAAGAGGGTAGTTCTATGTTCGGCGGTTTTCGGCTAATAGCACAAGCACAAGTTTGCGCGGTAGATCTCACAAAGACATCGAGACAGTACGGCCAGCTATAAGAATGATGAGAAACATGGGATTTGTACCAGGACTGGGGCTTGGCAGGCATCTCCAAGGACCCACGAAAATAGTGGAGGCTATTGATCATCGCAACCACCAAGGTTTGGGCTACGTCCTTACTCCCGAAGATAAAGCCGAGATGGAAAGAATTGAATACATCAAGGGTGAAGCTGCCCTACCAACGGCGAGAGATGAGGCCATACCGCCTTTCCCTCAACGGTTATTTTGTCAAGGAGGGCGAAGAATTCTCTTGCATGGAGTTTAGTGAGCCGTGGTTTGATCATACGGGCGAGGCTGCGAAGGGTTTCGAAATTTTCGGGGATACGAAGTTGATAGGTCGAAGGCGAAGACGGTTCTCATGGATCCACGTCGGAAAGAGAGGCAAGGTTGTCACGATCGAGCCGGTACGTCATCAAGACCGAAGATGGGTTGGCCGATCGGCTAGGGCGGTATCTTTGGATGAGCCAGATGGTTGAAAACATTGCGGTTTCGAGAGGATGCGAGAAGAATGGGATGGTCGAGAACACATGTTGCGGCATTTGGGGAATCTGAATATAGAAGACGATATGGTTGCGGTCATTGGGGCGAGGAAATGGCGGATGATACGGATCCAAGGACGTTGGTGACACCCATGGTTGGAAAGGCTGAAGAATTGGTGCGTATTTGGCGGACCCGTAGCCACGAAGGAATACATGGTTGAAGAGTGGGTGATGCCTCCTCTGTCGAGTCTCCCCCGATTCCCCCAAGTCCTCTGTTTCTTGAGTCATACATGTTTGTTTGAGTACGATGTGTTTTCTTTTGAGTTTGAGTCGTCTTCCAAGTCTGATGACCTCACGTCAGAAGACTATGAGTTAGTTGCAAATGTTGTTTTCCCTTTCGCTATGAATGAAAATCTAGATCTTTCTGAGTATCCCCTCATAGCCAATCTTCTTAATGATAAATTAACTAAAAATAATGCTCAACTTAATCAAATTAACTTAGTTAATAATGACTCATTAGAAGAAGCAGACACACTAAACAATGAAAACATAAAAGAAAATTCTAAGCAAGTTATCAATCAAAAGGAAGGTCGGGTCCAAGCTGCCGAGGAGGTGTTATCATGTATTAATTTGGGAACGGAAGAAGAGCCGAGGGAGACACAGATTGGGAGCTTCTTCGAAGGGACTGAAAGGGAAGCGTTGATTGAGTTGCTTAAGGAGTATTCGGATGTGTTCGCATGGTCATACAAGGATATGCGAGAAATTTGGATAACTCGATAGTGGAGCACAGAATACCGCTAACACCAGACGCCAAGCCTGTCAAACAGAAATTACGCCGCATTAAGCCAGAATGGTCTCTGCAAGTTAAAGAAGAGATAGAGAAACTCCTCCGAGTGGGCTTTATCAGAGTTATTGAATATCCGACGTGGCTATCTAATATTGTGACGGTCAGTAAATCGAATGGCAAGGTTAGAGTTTGTGTTGACTTCCGTGATCTCAACAAGGCTAGCCCGAAGGACGACTTCCCGCTGCCCAATATCGATATGCTAGTAGACGCCACTGCTAACTACGAGGTCAAGTCTTTTGTAGATGGTTTCGCAGGATATAATCAGATCAAGATGGCAGAAGCGGACCAAGAGAAGACGGCTTTCACTACACCATGGGGAACGTACTGTTACACTGTAATGCCATTCGGATTGAAAAATGCAGGGGCTACATACCAGAGAGCGGTCACAGCATTATTCCATGACATGATCCATAAGGAGATTGAGGTGTATGTCGACGATATGATCATTCATTCCAAAGGGTCGAGCGGTCGGCATTTCATTGATTTGAGGAAGTTCTTCGATAGTGCGTGAGCACGCAATGCGTTTAGAATCTGCCAAGTGTACATTTGGAGTTATTCGAGGAAAGGTCTGGGCTACATGGTCACCGAACGAGGGATTGAGGCGGATCCAAGGAAAATTCAAGCCATCATGGAGATGAAGCCACCACGCACTGAGAAAAGGAAGTTAAGGGATTCATGGGACGGTTCTGATACATCAGCCGCTTCATTAATCAATTGACCACTATGTGTGAACCGATTTTCAGACTGATGAAGAAGACCGCAAGTATAGATTGGGACTGGAAGTGTCAAGAAGCCTTTGAGGAAATCAAGAGATACTTGGTCAATCCCCCTATCCTTCGCCCCCCACATTCGGAGAAACCCTTGCTATTGTACCTAACGATGGCAATCGATACAGCCGTTGGGGCTATGCTGGCACAAGAAGCCAAAGACTCTCGGGTGGAGAACGCCGTTTATTTTGTTAGTCGAAAGTTGCAAGGGAGTGAGCTAAACTACTCAGCGTTGGAAAAGACCTGCACCGGGCTAGTTTGGGTGGTTAATAAGCTCAAACATTACTTGGCAGCGCATCCGATTCTGCTAGTATCAAAGATGGATCCAATTAAGTATTTGTTTGACAAGCCTTCTTTGTCCATGAGATTAGCCAAGTGGTCGGTATTTCTGGGGGAATTCGATATCACCTATGTGCCGAGAAAAGCAGTTAAAGGGAGAGCCATGGCGGATCATTTAGCAGAATTTCCAAGTACAGAAGAACAGGGGCTTGAACCGGAATTTCCAGACGAGGGAATTTTTAACATTAATACGGAAGAGAGATGGCAACTATTCTTTGATGGAGCCGCGAACAAGAGGGGCAGCGGAGTAGGAATCCTTTTGGTCGATCCCAAAGATGAGCACACTCCCATCGCCATCAAGCTGAATTTTACAACCACCAATAACGCGGCTGAATACGAGGCATGCATAGCCGGTTTAGAAGCAGCCTTGGAGCGTAATGTGAAGGAGTTGGAGGTATATGGAGACTCAGCTTTAATTATCAATCAGACGTCTAAGAAGTGGAAGACCGTTGATCCCTACTTGCAACGATGTCGAGACTCATATGGAAGAGCTTGTCAAGCAATTCAAGGAAGTGACATTCCATTATCTACCCGAGAGACAGAAATAGATTTGCCGACGCTTTAGCTCTGCTGGCTTCTTTGGTCGAGATCCCTCACGGAATGTCCGTAAAACCATTCAGAGTTGGCCGAAGAGAGAATCCCGCTTACTGCTACGAAGCCTACTGTTGCGAGATTCAAGCTGACATCGAGGAGAATAAGGATCCGTGGTACGCACAGATTTATGAGTATCTCAAGAAGGGTAATGTGTCTTTTCTAGGTGACGTGAAAGCCAAAAGTTTGCAGGCATTGAAGCGATTGGCCGGACAGTTTGTTCTACTGGATGATATGTTGTACAAAAGACACTACGATGGTCTCCTGTTACTCTGTGTAGACGCAAAAAGAGCAGAAGTGATCATGGAAGAAGTACACGACGGTTTGTGCGGTCCACACATGAATGCTAGAATGTTAAGACAGAAAATCACACGGTTGGGTTATTATTGGGTCACTATAGAAGCCGACTGCATCCAGTTTGTGCGGAAATGTCCCAAATGCCAAATGTGTTCCAATTTGAACCATGTACCCCCTCACGAGTTGTATAGCATGGTAACCCCTTGGCCATTTGCGACATGGGGGATTGATGTGATTGGCAAGATCACGCCGCCGGGAAGCAATGGGCATTGTTTTGTATTAGTAGCTGTAGATTACTTCACCAAGTGGATCGAGGCAAAATCTTACAAGGTGTTGACTTCCAAAAAGGTGGCGCGATTCATTAAAAGAGGACATCATGTGCGGATATGGAGTACCAAATGAGATTATCTCGGACAACGGGTCCCACTTCGGCGGAGATTGTGACGGATTGCGCGAGTTCAAGATCACCGGCACAAGTCTTCCCCTTATAGGCCTCGAGACCAACGGAGCGGTCGAGGCGGCTAATAAAACGATTGAGCGGATAATCGAAGAAAGACAGCAATTCGAGGTAGGGGCGCGAGAAACTACCATTGGCACTTTGGGGATATAGAACTTCCGTTCGTACGGCTACGGCGAAACTCCTTTTGCTCGACATATGGGATGGAGAGCGGTACTCCCGGTTGAGTTGGAAGTCCCGTCTTTGAGAATTTTATTAGAAAATCAAGTAGCGAAGTTGAATGGCTCCGTAGTCGATATGATCGGTTGGCCACACTTGACGAGCGCGGACTCAAAGCCATGGAACACATCCGAGCCTATCGAGACGGACGACGAGGGCTTTCAACAAAAAGGTGCGGCCACTTAGACATTAAGGAAGGAGATTTGGTTTTGAAGCGGCAACTTCCCAACAAGTTCAATCCTCTAGGGAAGTGGGCCCCTACATGGACCGGCCCGTATGTGATCAAGAAGATATTTTCGGGTGGAGCGATTAAGATGGCAGATTTGGATGGCAACGAATTCAAGGAGCCCACCAACCTCGGCAAGCTCGAGACGCTACTATGATTAAGCTCTTCCTCCCCTCTAAATAAAAAAAAAAAAAAAAAAAAAAAAAAAAAAACACGCAAAAAGAAGCCCGCTAGATTGAAAACCCGCAAAGGGCGGTCTAGCAACAAAAGAAAGGGTGCGTTCAAAGCTCGCTAGATTGAAAACCCGTAAAGGGCGGTCTAGGCAAAAGTTAGAGCAAAAATAAAATAAAAATTGTCCCGCTTCTATCTTCCCTTTCTAAAAACAATAGCTTGATGAAAATGAACTACGACGACCTGAGCCCCTTGGTTCTCATTGTAAAAGGAACGTAGGCGGCTATGTCGGCGCGGTCCAAAAAATAAATAAAAATCCAATCTGTTTTTACTAAAGCAATAAACTTTTTTCGTTCCCACAATCAATGCATGATTACACTTATTTGATGAGTCTAAGCTCGACTATACTAATGACTAAATAACTTGCAAAGAAACGAAAAAATTAAAAGCTAAAATAAATAACTAATGTGTCCGCATATGACTGTGGGTGGATACTCGGGCATATAAGGTCTACTCCTTGGCACTAGGCCCCTCATCTCCGTCTTTCTTCTTGGCAGCTCGTCGAGTCGGTTTCTTCTTACTCTCTCTCTTAAAATAAGGCAAATACTTCTTCTTCAATGGGGGAACCCCCTCGATCGCCTTACCCTTCAACTTCCGCTCCATCCTCTTGGGAGGATTCTCCTCCGCTGTGTCTAGAGAAATCCCCAAAGCCTCCTGTCTACGAGAAACGGCTCGAAGATATGTTAGGAACCAATCTCCGTCTCAAGTCATACAAAGTCTCCCTCATCGGTCCCAAATTCTCTTCATACCATGTCAAATAAGCGTGCGACAAATGAGTGCTAAGGGTCCGCTGCGCAAGATAGACTCGTGGCATCCCATGAGAACTCCATAAGCTTACCATCAAAACTGAAACACCAACGTCCATTGGAAGAACTTTGGCAGAATCATCAAACTCAGAAGTACCCCAAGTTGGAGGACGGACTTGCTCCATACCATACTGCCGAAGTACCCGCTCTGCATAATAAAAGGTGGTGGTCTCGAAAGCTGGTACACGGATCAGACATTGCCCAAGCTGAAGGCTCAGAATGAAAGAAAGGCCCCAATGCTTTGTACACGCCAATGAATCCTATCGGTATCCACCTCCGCCAAATACATCTTCCACTCCCGTTCGACAAGTTGGAAGCGGATCGATCTTCCTCCTACAACCATGAAACCAAGGCCTAGCACTCGAAGGGGAATCTCTAGAACAAAAGTCGATCCTCGAGCCACGTGGTCGGTAAGCGCCCCTAGTCATAAGCGGGGCACCCCTAGCTATACGAGATATACCATGAAGAGTCTCGCCCAAGAGAACCGGAATGATGCTCCTCCCCGAACGGGCACGATCTACCATATCCAAGCATCCCATTTGGTAGCTACACCCACATAAGGAGAAAACGAGAACCTTGGAAAATAAGCGAGAGGGCCGGGCAATCCAAGGCAAAATGCGAGTCGAAATCATCACCATGGGCAAATCTCCCGGCAAATCACGGATATCTATATCTACACCTTCAACCAAACCTCTAGCCACGGGTGTAGGGAGGTGCGAAATTTGGCCACCCTTGTCACCAACGGAACTCTATCCTGTGGAACCGCTATCAAACTGACATCATCCCCTCCACACAAAGCAAGAAAATCCTCGTAGGTGGGTGTAATCTCGTTATAAGAGAAGTTGAAAACATGATTGGATTCATCCCAAAAAGCAGCGGCAGCATGTAAAAGGTTCCAATTGGGATGCATGGGCAAAAGGGACCAAACACACTTCACCCCAAAGCGTTTATCAAAAGCGTGGCGAAGCGAACGAGGTACCTTGGATACCCAAACGGTCAAATCACTCTCAAAATTGTTTTGTTTTTCTATCAAGACGGAGGGATGAGAATTCATGGCTGTCCTGAACAAAAGAAAAAGCAACAGCAAGAAAGGGGCAGAACAGTACGAAAGAAGAGAGAAAATTATGTCTTATGTTGGCTGACAAAGGGAATTATTTATAGGTTTTGGGTGTCAAAATCTGGGCAGGAAAAGGACAGTAAGGGAATCCGTGCAGGGATTGGAGGGCCGATCGGCCCCTTCCAGGAAGACCAACCGCCGCCTTTATAGTGAAAGGCCGATCGGACCTTAAATATTGGGCCGATCGGACCTTTAATTTTGGGCCGATCGACCCTTTAATTCTCCAACTTCAAAAAAAAAAAAAAAAAAAAAAAAAAGGCTGTTGCGAGTTCAAGCCCCCACCTTTAGTTCTTTTATTTTATTTCTTTATTACTATTATTTTCTTTTTTCAATTTTCACTTTACTTTATTTCATTTTATTTTGTCCTCATTTAGGTCCAATGCGATTGTACAAGAATAGATAAAGTCCAAAAATAGAAATGTACATAAATGGAAAAGATTAACTTTTATATTTAATCCATAAAAGAGTACATAGATCAGATGCATACAGTGAGTCAGCATAAAATCTAGAGTCTGCTCCTACTTTTTCCTAACAGGTACTACATAAAAAATATAAAAGCCACTAATGACCCTACGGGAAGTCGAGGCACGGCCGCGAGAGAATCCGGATGTCAAGCTACCCTCGCCACTGGATCATTTGTCTCCCTGTGCTTGGGATCCACATCTACCGATCTCCGAGATTGGCAAGAAAGCGCCGCCACCGCACTCCTCGGCCAGACGGGTCGATACATTCTTGTGCCTCACTGACCGCACATAAGACTCCCGAGTGACCTGAAAAAATCAAAAGGGCGAGAGTTACATCACAGCTAAAGTATAAAGTATCAGTATATAAAGAGGAAAGGTAAAAGGCATACCCGCCCGGGCGCCACTTAGGGAGGAAGATGATCACCCCCAACCTCGTCAGCCTCTGTGGGTGTCAAGTCTACTCGCACCTCCCCGTCAGCCATGTGCACATAGAAATGGTCAGGGAAGGGAGGCATATCTACTATCTCAGGAGGTGGAGCAGCCATCTGCTCAGGAATAACTGGATCCTGCTCCCCATACCCGGCGGCTGAGCCTCCGCGCAGCAGCCCGTCGCACCACCTGTGGTGATCTCAGATAAAGAGCTACGAAATCTACGTATGGCATGTCAAGGCGGAAGTGATGAGCGGGGACCCATATAGATACTCCATCCTCCTCGGCGGCGGTCCGGATACCACATATTCTTGGGAGGATCTTTGTGGCGCATAAAGAGGAGCCCAAGAATGATCTTTGTCTCGACACTCGCTCGCCCGAGATACATCTCGTCGGCAAGCAATCCAACCAGCGGTCGGCGGGAAGCGGTGCGTCTCGAACGGCACCCGCGGCCTCGAAGCCTCGGGGTCCGAGGGAAAAGTAAAAGCTCGGGTCTCTTGGGACCATCAAATACAGTCCTCAAATCAGATTCCCGAACTGTCTTCGGATATCCCTCAACCCGGTTCTCCTTCCTCCAGTACCGCGGGGCGGGCACATCCGAGTCTGGTCCCGTAGGGTGAGCGGCGCAATGCCGAAGATCTCATAAACCCGAGCCTACAAAAGACGAAAAAGCGGAGCCTACAAAAGACGGAAAGACAAGTAACAAGTAAGAGGTAGTGAAAATAACAAGAACTAGCATACCTCCAAGACAAAGTGGAAAGCATCGAAAGAAGAGGTGTTGGACCTCGAGACAGTGTCAAGGGCCCGATACAGCTCAGCCAAGCCAGCCCCGCCCAAGAAATATGCCGCACTAAGGCCAAGTCGGACAAGGCGCCCAATAAAGAGAATCGGCACACCGGGCCCGAGTTGGGAAAGAGAGCCAGCGATAAGCCGTACCGGAGGAATCCCCGGACAAGTGCGTCAGTCCCATGCTTGGCC
Organism: Adenophora triphylla var. japonica; assembly: GCA_022495995.1. Classification (NCBI taxonomy): domain Eukaryota; kingdom Viridiplantae; phylum Streptophyta; class Magnoliopsida; order Asterales; family Campanulaceae; genus Adenophora; species Adenophora triphylla. Next base: position 1,181,581 of record JAFEMH010000027.1, read on the forward strand.
AGACTACGTATCGATCAATGGCGAGTCTCCACAAGCTGTACAACTTCCTGCGTCAACACCGAAATTCTGCTCGGGCCGGCGCTTGCACCGAGCAGTGAATCTGACGAGCCTTGTCAGAATGTAAAGACTCGTCAAAAGGCAATACTACATCCGTAAACCTCGGCCGGTGAGGACGGCAAAGTCAGTAGGAGTGATCGTAGCCTCACCCCAACTCAGATGAAAAGTATGTGTCGTGTCCCACCAGAACTCACGACACACCTTCACCACCGCATTACACTTCCGGGTCTGACCCATCAGTGCAACCATATCAAAAAAGGGGCCCAACCCCAAGTTCCACACCATCTCGCGAGGACCACCCTCACCGGCTGGCAAAAGCGCCCACAGCTCACCAACCGCCTTAAGGGAACTACGTCCCTTCATCTTCTTCATCTGCAGGTAAACACAGCGCAGGTATGTATCATTACTCGCATTTTAAATAAAAAATACTTTGCACATGCATCAATTATTATGTTAAATAAATTGTACCTTCATCCCGACGCGGGATCGGAGACCAGTGGACCCATGAAAATTCAGGCCCGCATAAAAGTCCGCCTGGTTGTGCAATAAGAAGAACAGCCTCGAGGGCCGATAGTTACGCAAAGCTCGCCGCCTCCTAGCCTCGGCATTCCCGCCGGCGTCACTCCGATCACTATCCCCGGCATCAATATCCACCTCCTCTTCATCATCATCACCACCACCATTCCCGCCATCACCACCACCATTCCCGCCATCACCACCATGGCTGCCACCACCGTTGCCGCCATACCCGCCACCATCACCACCATGGCTGCCGCCGCCAGCTCCACCATAACCGCCACCAATGCCGCCGTGGCTGCCACCTCCATAACCTCCAAAACCACCACCCACATCACCAAAACCACCCCTAAAACTGCCAGAGCCGTGGCTTCCCCCAGCACCATGACCACTAGCCCCTACTCCTCCACCATAACCATGAAGATCACCCATGCCGCCGGTGTATGAACCCAATGACTGATAATCCGGGCAATTCATCATGGAAATCACATCATCCACCCAATCTGGAGGATTCATGGTGAGTCTCTGCACAAATCAAGGGAACAAAGAGAATTTTTCCGGCGAAAAAACCTTCAAGAAACTCGACGGGAAGAAGAAATCCAGAGAAGAAGAAGAAGGTGTGTTGGAGAAGAAGAGTTAGTGACTCTTAAGGCCGATCGGCCGCTTTTTTAGCCAATGGGAGTCAAGGGCCGATCGGCCCTCCCATTTTGTGTTTCTTCCGCCAGATCGAACGGCCAGGATTCCTCCTGGCGACCCCGATCCTCGTCAAAGCGTCCTCAGCCAATCAGAGCATAGGGCCGATCGGCTCTTCAGTCCCTAGGCCTGACGCGTGTCTCCTCGGTCAGAGTGAGTTGACCGGGTATTTATTACCCCTCTTTTCAAAAAAGTCTTTCCCCTTTTCAAAAAAAATTCCCCCCATTTTACAAAACACAACCGTTTTTTAAAAAAATCCCTTTTTAAAATAAAACTTTTTTTTTTATTATTTATTTTATTTCATAAATTCCAAATTTTATTTCACAAATGCTTAGTTTTTTGATTCTCACACAGTTTTTCCACATATTTTCAAAAAAAAGAAAATGTCAAGACTACACTGCTTGAATTTTCCTTTCTACATATTTTCAAAAGAAAATGTCAAGACTACACTGCTTGAATTTTCCTTTCCACATATTTTCAAAAAAAAGAAAATGTCAAGACTACACTGCTTGAATTTTCCTTCCACATTTTTCAAAAAAAAAAAAAAGAAAATGTCAAGACTACACTGCTTGAATTTTCCTTTCCACATATTTTCAAAAAAAAAGAAAATGTCAAGACTACACTGCTTGAATTTTCCTTTCCACATTTTTCAAAAAAAGAAAATGTCAAGACTACACTGCTTGAATTTTCCTTTCCACATTTTTCAAAAAAGAAAATGTCAAGACTACACTGCTTGAATTTTCCTTTCCACATTTTTTTTTCAAAAAAGAAAATGTCAAGACTACACTGCTTGAATTTTCCTTTCCACATTTTTCAAAAAAGAAAATGTCAAGACTACACTGCTTGAATTTTCCTTTCCACATTTTTCAAAAAAAAGAAAATGTCAAGACTACACTGCTTGAATTTCCTTTTCGAACTACGACTTGGCTTGATTCCTTTTGGGATACGTAGGTAGCCCGACGTGGGTCCAGCCGCTTGACCTACTGGTCATCTTTTTGCGACTCGAGATCGAGTCCCGACCTCACATTCGCAAAATCACTTTCCTTACCTTCTGAAATCCCTTTTTTCAGGACGGATCCTTTCTTTTATCGTCGACCCCACTTGTCTTACAAGAAGCGTCGCCGAGGGCTCTTGTTAGTACCCGGTCCGAAAAAGGTAGTCCAAATACAGTCCGGTTAATTAATAAAAAACCCTAACCTAACCTAAAAGATTCATTAATTCTTCCGTCTTTGTAGTCATTGTCGGCTTGGAAAGGACGCCGGTTGGAAGAGCCGATCGGCCCTTTGCCGTGCATTGGCCGATCGACCCTTTATTTTAGAGCCGATCGACCCTTCCATCCTAGAGCCGATCGACCCTTTAGAAGCCCAGCCCAGGTACCGAGGTATTATAAATAGGGGTGACCGGCTCCCCATATTCTCAACACAATTTCTCCGGGAGAAGCAAGCCGTACTTGCTTTAACCTTTAGTTCTTCTTTTCCTCTCGAATCGCCAAGATTCGACCTCCAAGTCTTGCTACAATTGGTAAGACTCTCTTTTTTAATATTCTTGTTCTTTATTATTATCTTTATTATTATTGCTCGCATGCTTAGTATATTTTAATTGCTTTATTTCTTGCTTATGCCATATATGCTAGATTTAGGGTTGTTTTAATATATTTAATTGTTCATAGCCGAGGATGATCTAAGGTTTCGCCCTAAGAAACCCAATGGATCTAGGAACTATTTCTTTCCTTCCACCTTAGTTATAATTGTCCCATGATCAACAATCCCCCAAGGATGAACGTTGATTAGTGCACCTTCCGAGGGCCTAACTCAAAGGTTCTAGGGTGTGATCATTAATTAATTCTTTCTCTCCCCTCCTCCTTATGCATGATCCCGCTTCTTCTATCTATTCCCGTAAACACCGCACACAACCAACACCCCACATGCTAGAAAGACCGATTCGTCGGGCAATAGGAGTGATAGCGTTTCTTCTTCTGTTGTAACTTGACCCCCGAACCCAATTAACTGTTTAGCCTTTTTTCAAAGCTTTGGGCTATATCAAAGTGGCGTGGCGACTCTCAAAATTAAACTAATATTTTAATATGGTTTAAAGCGAGTGTCACTAAATGAATATCCTATTTCGATCCGACTTTTTATAATTATTTATTTCAAACCTCCGAATGCGTGTTGCATCGGGACGGGGTATTCACAATCGTCTTTTATCGTCCGAATCATTTGATTCGTTGATTGTCATTTTACCGTCCGAATTATTTGATTCGTTGATATTGTCATTTAAATAATGCTTTTTACCGTCCGAATCGTTTGATTCGTTGATTGCATCCTTTATCATCCGAATCGTTTGATTCGTTGATACCGTCATTTCAATATCGTTATTTACCGTCCAAACCGTTTGGTTTGTTAATCGCATTTACTTTAACATCCGAGTCAATAAATTGACTTGTCGATCGTCATTTCATTACTGTCATTTACTTTAAATATCTTCTCTTTACTATCATTTCATCAAAAAAGGGGTAACGTTATAATGCCCGATCAAAATCAAAATCTTTTCCTTACTGTCATTTTATCAAAAAAAAATGGCAACATTATAATGCCCGACTCATGTCAAAATGTCCCTCATTTCAAATTCGCCATTCAAACCGATTTTCAAGTAATACACAAACACACACACGCACAATTTTCTCGAGAAAGGTAGAAAGACTCGTCAATACGAGGCGTTTCGGGTGAGCACAATTAATCTCTTTTCGAGACGTAACGTGACCTCCGAACCTAACAATCTCTGTTCAAAAGCCTTTTCTTAGTTTTGCTCATAATAAAAATAATCTCTGTTCAAAAGACTTTTCTTAGTTTTGGCTCATAATATAAACAATCTCTATTCAAAAGCCTTTTTTCAAAGTTTTGGCTCATAATAAAAATGGCGTGACGACTCTTCTTTTTTTCGTGAAATTCAAACCACTTGCCGCTTCCGCGAACGCGGGTAATTTCAACCTGGTTTTCATCTTGGCTCTTAATGAACTCTTGAAAACACGAGCCATTGTTCATAGTTTTCTCCTTTCAATTGGACATTAGTGAGAATCTATCTGAGATTGTCACTCGATTAAAGAAAGTAGGGGGTTCTTTTCTCACTACTCTCGACAGCCATTTGCGTTGAGTTGTGTTTAGGTTTAAGGTTTCAAGATCACCGCTCTGATACCAAGTTAGAAATCAAGAGTGGGAGAGGGTAGAATTTTCTCTGTTCATTCAAATGCCATCAATGGATTTATATACAACCTAGAGATCTTGATAAGATCTTGATACAAATCAATCCTTACAATCACGCTATCAATCCCTACAATTTTGCCAACTATTTGATATACACTATCAATCACTACAATTACGTCAACTAGTTGATATAAATAAATAAGGACAAGATATGTACAAAGAGACCGAGATATACATGAGATCATGCAGAGCTCTGAAGCTCTCCTTTGCTCCGTGCACCCCTAGAGCCCTTCCAGCTCCCCTAGCGCCCTAACTCTCTTCCTGGTGCCTCCATGGTTCTTCCTAGCGTCTACCATGGTTCTTCTGGCGCTCCTACCTCTACATAGGGCGCTTCAGGGTTCTGGCGCCTACCATAGTTATAGCGCCCCTAGGGCCCCACTCCCCTAGGGTTGCCTCCCTCTCCAATGGCTTGTAGCGCCCCTAAGGCGCCACTCCCCTAGGGCCGCCTCCCTCTCCAATGGCGCTCCTCAATAAAGTCTCATCACAATTATTTAGTTATAAAATTGATTTTGAATAAAAATTATTCAAATGACAAGCTATTTTTTCTCCGTAACAATTAAGAAGTAACTATCTTGAACTACAAACTTGACTATAAATTACTCCCTTTGTATCGAAATAATATTTCTATTTTTTTTTTCGTTAACACGAATTTACGTTGAGCAATAATTTTTATTTTATTTAATTATCCTAATAAACATTTAAAACATGTTATCGATACATCATTATAAATAAAATCAATAACAATTTTTAGATGTTCATTCGAATAATTTAATCAATCTAAAATTATTACTCAAAATATTTTTATATTAACGAAAAAAAAAAGACAAAAGATCATTTTGGGAGAGGGGGAGATTTTTTTACATGATACTGATGCAAAGAAATATTAGTACCATTCCCTCAACCTAAATTTTGTTCAAGAGATATTTTTTAAATATTATACAATTTAATAATATAGTTGCGCAAATATTTTTGTTACTCGTTTTCTAAACTTATAAAAAAAATTAATAAAAATAATCGTTTTCTAAACTTAGTTTCACAAATATAAAAAAAATATTAATAAATATAGGCAGGGTAAATGCTTTTTTTTTAAGAAATTTATTTTAAAATATTTTTTTAAAAAAGTTATTCTTTTAGAAACACAATGAGTATATATAATTTAAAGGGTGAGTGAGAAGTAAGTCCAAACAACTACTCCCTCCGTCCCACCTTATTACAAACCATTTTTCCAGGCACAATAATTAAGAAATATTATTAAGATAATGAAAATGTGTGGTAGAAAATGAAGAGAGAGAATGAGTGGAGTTGATTGAATAAATTGTGTGGTAGGAAATGAAGAGAGAGAATGAGTGAATGGGGTAGGGTGAATATAAAATAATAAATTTATTTTCATTTTGGACAGTTTGTATTCACGTGGGACGGACCAAAAAGGAAATAAGTTTGTATTCACGTGGGTCGGAGGGAGTATGTTCTAAGGCCATACTCAACTTTTTAGTTCAAAAATTGCACTATTCCTCTAGAATTGTGCAATTACACAGCACCAAATATATTTTCTCATCTCCAATAATTTGATTCAAATCTTATACCAAATAAAAATATTCTTAAAATATTTCTTATTATTTCATTTAATTAAATATTTTCCATTAATTAATATATTGTTATTAGAGTTAATCTTATAAAAAACGCATTTTTTAAAAAATTTGAGAAAAAACCATTTTTACACTGCCACATAATAATACATGCACTGACACTATTCACACTGACACTTTTTATAATAATACTGACACTTTTTTACCTTACACCGACAATCTTTTATACTGACACTTAATAATACATTCACTGGCACTCTTCACACTGATATTTGTTTACACTAACACTGGCACTTTTTAACACTAACACTAGCACTTTTTTACACTGTTAATTAATAATACATGCAATGACACTCTTTACACTGACCTGACACTATTTACAATGGCAATTTGTTACACTAATACTATACTTTTTATACTAACACTGACACTTAATAATACATACACTGACACTCTTTACACTGATACTTTGTTACACTAATACTTACACTATTTTACACTAACAGTGACACTTAATAATACATGCATCGACACCTTTTACACTGTCACTTTGATGCACTAACACTGACACTTTTTTACACTGGCACTTAATAATACATGCACTGACACTATTTACACTGACACTTTGTTACTCTTAACACTGACACTAGTGGGAGAATCAAAACACGTTTTTTCTAGTTTTAAGGAAAAACGCATTTTTTTTAATTTTGGCATTGTTATTGGTAATACGATTCAAATTAAAATGCTTCAAAATACAATTTAAATTGAAATTTCAACATATTTTTGAAATTTTTATTTTAAAATAATGATACAAATAACTTATACTACAGTTAAAATTAAATTAAAAATAAAATTCACTAATACAAATAACTTATATTAAATTAAATAATATATACTACTACATTTGTCTCAATATAAATGATCAAAATTTATTCAATTTTTTTTATTTTTTTCAAAAATAACTACTATTCTGAGACCAAGAAAGTAGTACTAGTAAACAATATTAAACTAATAAATATTTCTTATTATATAAGTGAATGAAGTGGGAGAAATATCTCAAACTCTCAATCTATACAAAGTTACAAATATTAACAATCACCTAAAAGATCTCTACTTTATAATAAACAAATACTCCCCCGTCCCAATAATAATAATAAGTTCACCATTTTGGTTTCGACACGCAAATTAAGCAAATTGGTGAGTGGAGAAAATGTTATGAGCGTAATAGTAAAATAGGAGAGAGAATGAGGGGAGAAAATAGTAAATTTGAAAAATGTTGTGAGTGTAATAGTAAAATAAGAGAGAGAATGAGTGAGTGGAATAATAAAGATTCTTTGTCATTTTAGAAAAGGTGAAGCTTTAAACGGGACACCATTTTAACAAAAATGAAGCTATTAATGGGACGAAGGGAGTATATATCTTAAATAAAACCGTATAATTCCAAGATTAAAAAAAAATTAGCGCATAACATAAGGGTTAATTGCAATTTAGGGCCTGAAGTCTTGTATGAGGTCCCCAAAAGGGGCCTGACTTTTTTTTTTTGGCGATTTAGGGCCTATACTTACAATTTCTTATCAAATAAGGGCTTATTGACGATTTCCGTTAACACTTAACGTCAATAAGCCCTTATTTGATAAAAAATTGTAAGTATAAGCCCTAAATCGCTAAAAAAAAAAGTCAGGCCCCATTTGGGAACCTCATACAAGACTTTAGGCCCTAAATTGTAATTAACCCATAAATTTAACTTTCTACCTTTTTAAAATTTTCATTAAATCCCTTAAAAAAATATTAAATTCAATAAAATAAATAAAAATATTTTTACTCAATAATAATAAAAAAGAAATTTAACATCCCAATTTAACTATATTTAAAAAGGCATATTATTATGCCCAATTTTTATCCTTGAATTTAATGTACAACACCTCACCCTTCACCACCATCAACATAAAGTCACCGGCCCGTCTCATTAAGTACAGAGGCCCTGTGCGAAATGAGAATATGTGGTCCTTAATATTTAGAAAATTAACATAAAATTATATGTAACTTCAATATTTTATTTAAAAAAGGATTCTAAATTGCAATTTGCCCTTTAAAAAATTAACACAATAATATGTTATATATATATATATATATATATATATAACATATTTAATGGGCATAGATAAAATTGGGCGAAACAAACTCCTCGTCGGTAGCTATCAAAATCTTGGTCAAAATTGAAATCACATTTCTTGCTGTTTTGATTGATTTTGGTGATGTGTTAAATCTGGTGGCGGGTATATGTTGGTGGGGTGGTGACTTTCAGGGTCGGCTCAGACATGGAACATTAGGTTCCTTTGCACAGGGCCCCAAATTTTGAAGGGCCCCAAATTTATCTATGACCATTAAATATATCTATATTATAAATCATAGTTGTCCACCTCACCATTGTGAACAATACTATGAATAGTTCCAATGGCGGAATTTCCCATTTTGCCCTCACTATTTTGTCCCTTTCCCATTTTGCCCTTAAAAAAAATAAATTAAAAAAAAAAAAACGTGTCCTCGAACACGGGCTTAATTAAAAAAATAAAAATAAAAAACACAAACGTGTCCTCGGACACGGGATTATTCTAGTATATATATATATAACAGATTATTGTGTTAATTTTTTAAAGGGCAAATTGCAATTTAAAACCCTTTTTTAAATAAAATATTGAAGTTATACATAATTTTATGTTTTTATTTATTTTATTGAATTTAATATTTCTTTTAAGGGATTTAATGAAAATTTAAAAAAGGTAGAAAGTTAAATTTATGGGTTAATTACAATTTAGGGCCTGAAGTCTTGTATGAGGTTTTCAAATGGGGTCTGACTTTTTTTTTAGCGATTTGGGGCCTATACTTACAATTTCTTATCAAATAAGGGCTTATTGACGTTAAGTGTTAACGGAAATCGTCAATAAGCCCTTATTTGATAAGAAATTGTAAGTATAGGCCCTAAATCGCCAAAAAAAAAAAGTCAGGCCCCTTTTGGGGACCTCATACAAGACTTCAGGCCCTAAATTGTAATTAACCCCATAACATAAACTTGCGCCAAATTTGGCTCAATAAATCAATTGCTTAAAAGTAGCGTCGAGTATAATTTTATCTAGGGAGAAACGCGTTTCTCCATAAGTTATGGAGAAACGGGTTACGGGTATCCAGAACCTTTTGCAAGGGTATCCAGAAACTTTTTGCATTGGCCATGACCTTGTCCCATGGTTACTTCTGGATATCAGTCTCAAAGGTTCTGGATATCCAGAACCCTTTGAAAGGATATCCAGAAGCATATGAAAGTGATATCCAGAAACCTTCAAAATGAATATCCAGAAACTTTCAAAATATTTTTGGATATTCATTTGATGGTTTCTGGATATACATTTGAAGGTTTCTGGATATCCAGAAACCTTCAATAAGCAATTTCTGGTCTTGGCCTTGGATTTGGCTTCAAATCTATTTTTTCTGGATATCCGCCCAAAGGCTTCTGGATATCCGTTCCAAAGCTTCTGGATATCCAGAACCCTTTGAGACTGATATCCAGAAATTTTCTTCTGGTTATCAAACGTATAGCTTCTGGCTATTAAAAACGCGTTTCTCCATAGTTATGGAGAAACGCGTTTCTCAGCAGACCTACTCGTCGAGTATAGTGTTGTTGTAGAAGGATTTTGTGTCAAAATAGCACAAAACAAGAGATATAGCGCTTTGCTGGAGATGGTCTAAAATTATGCCTGAAACATAGAACCATCTATCTAACCCTTTGTCGAATTTGATACGAGTACATTTAGATTGCACTACATTCATGAGTCAAAGTCACCTCTATTTTTTTTTTTAAATGAATGATTTTTGTTGTCGAAAAGGCAGTATTAAAAAAAACAACTATGTCCATTGAAATTGAACGAACTCAAGTGCTAGATAGGTCTATAAGATTTCAAATCTGTCTCAAATCTAATACTCCCTCCGTTCCTAAATTTTGTCCCATTTTCTCTTTTCATTTGTCCCAAAAAGTTAGTTTCATTTCCAAAATTAAAGCTTCAAAATTACTAAATTTTCAAAACTTGTAACATTTAGGGACGGAGTATTACATAACGGCGGTGTATATTATCAATAATTTTCAAAGCGTTCGTAAAAATAATCAAAATTAAAGCTTCAAAATCACTAAATTAAAATATTTGAAAAGTCAAATGGGACAAACATTTAGGGACGGAAGGAGTATATGTCAAAAAAATCAAAGATGCTAATAATTGATTGACTTGTTTTATCAATCAACTACACTTTCATTAAGTCATCAACTATCATCAATCCACAATCAATTGTGACAAATGAGCTTTTAATAAGTTAACTATAAGTCAATAATAAGCGATCAATCAAATAAGTCTCAACCATATAATTTATCGACAATCAGTTATGATAAATGTTGGGCCCTACATTTTCGATCAACTTGTTTTCAACTTGCGTATAACATCTTGATACTAACAATTTGAGTTGTCCTACTACATCTTGATCATCTTGCAGGTTGTATTATTGTTACGTTAATTCCTACTTTTCAGGGAACATATCAATAGAATAGAAGACTGATTCAACGACATCTCTTCACCAAGGTATCCAAGCAACAGACCACTTCCTCCTCCCTCAACGAAGTGGCGTAAATATCTCAACAAAGCTCAACGTGTTTCCGAGATTGTAGGCTTAGATTTATCTTTGTAATTAGCCGTTATAAAGAGGTATAAAGGGGAGAGAACACTGTTAATTCACACACGATCACTCTAGCATAAGTCCCCTTGAATACGCTCATAGTTCTGTAATCATCTAAATACTTAGTAAACTTTTGGTCTAGGCAGGTTCCTAAACCTCCCGGGGTTTTATGCCGGCGAACAAGTTGTTCAAGGGCTTTCCCTAGTCAGCAAATCCTTGTGTTCATTTCTATTTAACTAGATAATCATTGTACCCTGATTCATATCACTTTAGTCATTTTTCTTGTCATTGGTAACGCTTGTTGAAATTTGACCAAAACAATTTGGCGCCGTCTGTGGGAAACTTTGATTATTTGCATAGAAATGACTAATCCGTCGTCCGGCAGTCAAGGTGAGAGAAGTCAGCCACTTCCTAGTTCCGGCACCCAAGGCAATCCATCTATGAATTCGGAAGCTGTCAATTTGGAGATAATATCCAACATGGTTACTATGTTGAAGAAAGTGAATGACCGTTTGGATGCTCAGGAGCATACAAACACCATGATATTCAATGCTATCGATGCCATGCGTAAAGGGAAGCAAGCTGAAACTCAAGTGTCTACTCCATTCTCACCTTTGTATCCTAGATCTCTGTTTGGTGCAGGTACAGGACCTAGTCATTTTGGAGATATCCCTATGTCCGGCACCTTGCCAGCAGAAAGCACGATTGTGACGTCGATTCCAATCACGCAACCAAGATTCAGCCATACAGCTAGCCAACTGTCTTTGTCATCTTGCCACACCTATGTCACACCCCCGATGGGGCAAACAGGGAGTTTCTTTAATGCTTTTGATACTCCGGAACCTCAGTTTAATAATACTCCTCTTTTTGCAAAGAACCAACTTGTTAAGGAAATGCAGACCATAAAAGAGTTGCTTCGAAGTGTACCTGGAGTCAACTTGCCGTATCACCAAGTTTCTCCAACTTGCTATAACGAATCTCGTTTTGTTCCAGCGATAGCTAATGTGGAGATCCCAAAGAAGTTTTCAGTCCCTCATATGAAGAAGTATGATGGGAGCACCGATCCAGCCGAGCATGTGTTGCTATATCAAGAATCGATGGATATTATAAGTATCCCCCCTATTTTTAAAGAAGCATGTTTTTGCAGGGGTTTTGGCTCAACTTTGTCAGGACCAGCCTTAAAGTGGCTAACAGGACTTTCTCTAAATTCTATTTCTTCTTACGCTCAACTTGTCAATATGTTTACTAATCAATTTTCGTGCAACAGGACATTTGACAAGTTAACTAGTGACCTTTATAGAATTGTGCAACAGCCTAACGAAAGTCTTAAAGAATATTTGCACAGGTTTAACAAGGAGGCAGTGACTATACCCAACTTGGATATGTCCACAGCTACGGAAGCATTCCGTATAGGCTTGAAGAAGAGCTCTCTATTTTATAATGAGTTGGTGATGACTCATGCGAAACAACTTGAAGAAATCAGAACCAGAGCCTTGCATTTCATCAGATTGGAGGAGGACAGCCTGGCGATGGGGAAGTCAACTGGGAGGACCCCTACTCCTCTATTTGAGCCCTCTGACATAAAATCGGATTCCCATCATTATAAGTCTAACAGGAGCAAACCCTCTGTTAAATCTGAACCTTCTAAAGTTCATTTTGTAGATGATGATCAAGATGAAGATGATAATGACTATCCTAAAATTTTTGATTACTGCTTTTCTGTGGACATTGCAGGAGTCCTTTGCGCCATGGAAAATCTTGGAGACAAAACGAGATGGCCTAAGAAGAGTGACAAGCCCACAACTTGGAAGGACAAGTCCAAGTGGTGCGCGTTTCATGAGGATTTTGGGCATACCACTGAGAATTGTTTTGCCTTGAGGAAGGAGATTGCTCATCTATTATCCAAGGGTCTTCTTAAGGATTTGTTGGGTAAGAAGAGGGTCAGAAGTAAGTCCAAAGAGTCTGATTCAGGGGAGCAGTCCAGACCCAAAAAAGTTGCACCTCCCCCAGCCACCAAGGTAGTAAATGTTATTTCAGGTGGATCCCATATTTGTGGCACAACTTATTCTGCAGCCAAGCGTTATGCCAAGAGTTTTAAGGAGGATCAGTCAGAACTGCCCTTAAGGTGTCGTGACTTCACTGATGATCAAGTTATCTCCTTTGAAGATGAGGATAAAGACAACACGATGGACCCCCATCATGATGGTCTAGTTGTCCAGGTGCAGATTGCTAATTGTATGGTCAAGAGAATTCTGATTGATGGCGGCAGCTCAGTCAACATAATCTTTACTCATGCTCTGGAAGAGATGGGCATTCCTTTGACCGAAGTTGTGAAGAATTCATCCGTACTGGTGGGGTTCAGTGGTGAAGTAAAGCAAACAGTCGGAGAAATCAAGTTGCCTATCTATTTGGAGGGTATGAACTCTATGGAAAGGTTCTGTGTGATTGAATGCTCATCCTCGTATAATGTTATTTTGGGAAGACCTTGGATCCACAACATGAAGGCCGTGCCGTCAACTTATCACCAGTGCGTCAACTTTCCAACAACTTGGGGTGTGGCCAAGTTGAAGGGAAATCAGCAGGCTTCTAAAGAGTGCTACAAGGTTAATATAAAAGCAAGTTCAGTCCCTCGTCAAGCATAGCAATTAAAGAAAAAGGCCCAGGATGTTCTTGAAGCGGTGGAGTATGAGACGAAAAGTGTTTCTGTTGATGAGTTAAACCCTGAGGCCCAAGTGCAAGTTGGTACAGATCTTCCATCCGAAATTGAGGAAGAGCTGATTGAGTTCTTGAAGAGTCAGAAATGTTGTTTTGCATGGAAGCATGAGGATATGACAGGAATAAGCAAGGACGTCAATACTCACAAGTTGAACATTGATCCAACCATCCGTCCTGTCCACCAGAAAAGAAGAAAGTTTGCCCAGGAGCGGAACCAGATTATAAAGGATGAAGTTGAGAGGCTTCTAAAGTCCAAGATGATCAGGGAAGTTCAATACCCAAGGTGGTTAGCTAATGTTGTGGTGGTAGAGAAGAGGAACGGCAAGTGGCGAGTATGCGTGGACTTCACAGACTTGAACAAGGCCTGTCCGAAGGATCCATTCCCTCTTCCTCATATTGATTCTCTAGTTGATGAGACAGCTGGCCACGACATCTTGACATTCATGGATGCGTCCTCAGGTTTTCAGCAAATTCAAATGGAGCCCTCAGATCAAGAGGATACGGCATTCATGACTCCGGAAGGTATATATTGTTATATTGCTATGCCATTTGGTCTTAAAAATGCAGGGGCAACTTATCAGAGGCTGGTGAACAAGATGTTTAAGGATCAACTTGGCAAGACAATGGAAGTCTACATAGATGATATGGTAGTAAAGTCCAAGCATATTGAAGATCACGTGGAGCATCTTGCTGAGGCGTTCAACATCTTGAAAGCCTTCAACATGAAACTTAATCCAGCAAAATGCAATTTTGGTGTTAGAGCAGGAAAATTCTTGGGCTACATGGTGACCAAAAGAGGAATTGAAGCTAGTCCCGAACAGATCAAAGCCATTCTCAACTTGGAATCTCCCAAGAATATCAAAGACGTCCAAAGGTTAACAGGTAGAGTAGCTGCCCTAAATAGATTTATATCTAAATCATCTGATAAGTGCAGGTTATTCTACGAAGTGCTAAGAAAGAATAAACTCTTCCAATGGACTGACCAACATGAGGCAGCTTTTAAACAACTTAAAGAATACTTGATGATGTCACCCCTACTTGCCAAACCAGAACGAGGTGAGCACCTTTATTTATATCTAGCTGTATCCGAGAATGCAGTTAGTGCAGTGTTGGTGAAAGAGATCCAAGGTGAACAGCATCCCGTTTATTATATAAGTAAGTCTTTACTAGATGCTGAAACGAGGTACTCTCATCTTGAAAAAGTTAATTTTAGCCTTAACTATTGCTGCTATCAAACTGCGTCATTATTTTGAAACTCATTCTATAACTGTTAGAACTAACTATCCTGTGAGAAACGTGTTAAGAACTCCAGAGATGTCAGGAAGATTGGCCAAGTGGTCGGTCAAGTTGAGCACGTATGACATTTCATATGAGCCTAGAACAGCCATCAAATCTCAGGCTCTAGCCGATTTTGTAGCAGACTTTAGTCCAAGTTTGCAGCCCGAGGTGGAACTGGAAGTACAACAGCTTGAAGGTAAAATGCTTCCTAGATTTTGGACACTGTATACAGATGGAGCTTCAAATTCCAAAGGAACTGGCTTGGGAATAGTTCTAAAATCCCCTCAAGGTGATATCATACCTCAAGCTGTATCATGTGAATTCAATGCAACAAATAATGAAGCTGAGTATGAAGCTTTAATTATGGGTTTAACTACAGCTTTAAGTTTAAATATTACTCATATAAATGTATATGTTGATTCCCAATTGCTCGCTAACCATTTCAATGGCAGTTATATGGCAAAGCAGTCCAAGATGACTCTATATCTCCAACATGTTAAAGCTTTGGCTTCAAAATTCATATCATTCTCTTTGGAACAGGTCCCTAGAGAAGAGAATACAGAAGCTGATGCATTGGCCAACTTGGGTTCAACTTGCAAGTCTATGTTGCATACTAATATTCCCATTATTTATGTTAAGTACCCGGCAATAGACCAAGTTGAGAAAACTCAAGAAGTTACTCAATCTAATAGGGCACAAGATACAAGTTCATCTTGGACCCAACCTATAATTGAGTTCCTTCAACTTGGAACTATTCCACCTGATATTAAGAATGCTAGATCTTTTAAAATGCGTACTTCCACCTTTGTTTTAATAGATAATGTCTTGTTTAAGAAATCTTTTGCAGGACACTATTTGAGATGCATTGACAATAGCCAAGTTGAGATCGTGTTAAGTGAAATCCATGAAGGAGTATGCGGGAATCATTCTGGTGGGAAAGCATTGGCATCAAAGGCTCTCAAGACTGGTTATTATTGGCCAACCATGCGTCAAGATGCCATGAGCTATGTGCAGAAATGTGATGCCTGCCAGAGACACAGCAACATTTTGCATCAACCTGCTGAACCTCTACACTCTATCGTCACATCTTGGCCTTTCATGCAGTGGGGGATGGATATTGTGGGCAAGTTGTCTAAGGCCCCTGGAGGCAAAGTGTTCACGTTAGCAATGACTGATTATTTCTCAAAGTGGATTGAGGCAGATGCCTATGTGGAAGTGAGAGACAAGGAGGTAATTTCATTTTTAAAGAAAATTATTATTAGCAGGTTTGGCGTACCATCAGAGATCATATGTGATAATGGATCCCAATTCATAAGTAAGAAGACTAGAGATTTTTGTGCTCATTGGGGCATCAAGTTGATCATGTCTACACCTGTCCACCCTCAAGCCAATGGTCAAGCTGAATCAAGCAACAAGTTGATTATCAACAACTTGAAGAAAAGCCTAGATCAAAAGAAAGGAAAGTGGGCTGAAGAGTTACCACTTGTACTTTGGACAGACAGGACCACTACAAAAGGGGCCACAGGTAGAACTTCATATTCCTTGGTATTTGGAGCGGAAGCTGTAATCCCGGTCGAGGTGACAATCCCAACAGCAAGGTATGGTTTATTAACTCAAGATGAAAATAATCTCTTGCTAACCTAAGATTTAGATACAATTGATGAGATCAGGGATTTAGCCAAGATAAGGATGGCAGCCTATCAACAACGGATTGCTAGATCTTACAACAAGAATGTCAGAATAAGAAGATTTCAGGTTGATGATTTAGTTTTAAGAAAAGTATTTCAAAATACAAGAGAATTAAATGCAGGTAAATTAGCTCCCAAGTGGGAGGGACCATATCTCATCGATGCTGAAGCTGGCAAAGGGGCATATTGGCTGTCAACCCCAAGTGGAGATAGGGTCCCTAGGAGTTGGAATGCCATTCATTTGAAGCTTTATTTTATGTAAGTCAAGTTGTTTACAACTAGACTTCTCAGGTATGATTTAATTTGTGCCAAGCTCATTTGTGTATTTCAATTTTCAATTTTGTTAGAAATCCTTACTAACTTAAGCATCGGAGGGGTGTTAGCTACGCTAACACCCAATCCTAACATGAATTTGTTTTGCAAGGTATGCAACTTGAGCAAGCGGAGTAGGCTCAACATGTTAACACGCCAGTACGGCTCCAACATGTTGAGACCTAAATTGGAGCAGGTCAAACATGTTAACACGCCAGTACGGCTCCGACATGTTTACTCCAACATGTTGAAACTTTAGCTGGAGAGGGATGGAACATGTTGACACGCCAGGACGGCTGATACTTGTTCTGTCTCTTCAAACGGTTTACCTCTGATCAAAGGTACATTTTACTTATGGTTAAAAGATTTACATCTTTTCTAAAGAATTAAGGTTTTGACACCTTCGCCTGGGCGCACGATTTCACACTTATTCAAGTTGTGACTATTGGTTGTAACATTGACATGTTACCTACTGTTTATAACATCAACATGTTATCTAATGAACAAGCAAGTATTTCTAAAAAGCCTAAAATACTTCTATAAACTTTGAAATGTTCCCAAAAAATTTTGCAACTGAAGGACAAGTTGGGTAAGCCAACTAATCCCTTAAAAACCTAAGAAAGCTTGGAGTACTAGACCAACCTAGTACCCCCAAATAAATTGTTTTAGACTCTTATGAGCCATTACATACCAAAATAAACTTGTTTTGGGGACATACCCCCCATTTAATGCCCACCAGCAATGGTACGACAAATAAGCAAAAAAGAAATTGTTTTTGTTTCTCCTCCTTCCAAACTACTTGAAACATTTTTCAAACATTTTGGCCTGCTGCCGCCGGTGGTACAGTTGACTCCTTCCCTTGAGCATTTTCTTCAACTTGAGCTACCACTATGGTACTCAAAGCTTTATTAGCATCTTCAACCAGTTGGTTCAGAGTTTCAAGGGCCGGTGAGTTCACCTCCTCCCCGTCCACTGGTTCTCCAATGTGGTCTTCTAAAGTTCTTTTCTCCTCCTCCAAGTCCCAGGTTGAAGCTTGTCCGTTCTTTTACTCCTCCATAAGTTCAATTCTAGTTTCTAACACCGCCTTGGTAGCATTAAACTTGAAATCCTCCTTTGCTATTTCAAGTTCCGTTACATGAGCTTCATTCTCCTTCACCTTCTCGGCACGAACAACTTCCACCTCCTCTCTTAAAGTCTCAATAACTTTCTTCAGTCTCTCCACTTCCCCAGCACTTTTGTTGGCTAATTTCTTTGATTCCTCGGCTTCGTGGCTACATCTAGCAGCCTTGATCTTCAAAATATTAACTTGGTCCATAATAGAACTCATAATTTCCTAAACCTGTGTAAAAGAAGTATTACTACTTTTCAAAATCTTTGGTATAAGGTTGAAAATTTTTTGTTTTACCTTATCAACAAATTCTGTCATCACATCACGAAACTTATCTCTTGACTTCTCCATATTCAAAACATCACTTGCATCTGTGGCTTCAGCTTCCACCAATTTCCTCTTCTTTGCTTCCTCCTTCTTCTTGGATGCATTTACTTCAGAGCTGGATACCGCAGATTGAGGAGTTGGGGGCTTGCTACCTCTCTTTGCAGTTCTCTTTGCCTTAGCTTCAGCCAGTAGGTCTGCAGCACTCACGGTGGTCTTGGAGAGTGTAGCTGCAATAAGGACATAGAAAATTAGGACAACTGGAAGATTAGAACAACTTGTGAATAAGCAGAGATTTTGAGTTATCAAACCTGTAGACATTTTGGGTGAGCTTGGGGGTAGACTTTCTTCAGGATCAACTTCTACCTCACCTTCAACCCTCTCTGCAGAAAATAGAACAAGGAATGCTTTGAAAGACCTAATTGATGGATCCAACTCAAAAATTTTCTTCACATTCTCCTTTGTCTCATCTTTTTCTGGAAAAAGCACGCTCAATTTGGCAACTTCTAAAAAGAAAATTCAAGTTGGTTAAGATTAGGTGTGCAAAGATTTTAAGAAATGTGTGGAATCAAAGGAAAAATTCCCCTACCTTGGGACCTCCACTTCGAAATCACCCCAGCCTCTTGTCCTAGGCTATTTTTCTTAGCAAAAAAGAACTTGTTCCTCCAACCTCTATCGGCAGGGTCATTGTTCGAATTCAAAATAGGGTCACCACCAGTCTTAACCCTAAAACCAAACCTCCCAAGGCCAAAACCCCTTATATCAGTAGTATAGGCAAACTCTTCTAAACCAACATTCAACCCAGTTTCCTCATTCAATCTAACTAGGGTTTGTAAGCACCTCCAGCCTTGAGGCATAATTTGGGCATAGTTGAGTTTTGCGAAAGTAAAAAACCTAGTAATTAAGTCTGGGAAAGGGAATTTTAGACCAATAACGAAGGGATATTCGGGGAAGCACACCCATTCCGGGGAATAGCACTCAGAGGTCAAGTCGGGGTGGGTAAATAAAACGGTTTCGTACGGCATTGCATGGTTTTTCTTAATGATTTCCAAATTGGCCACAGAAAGCGAGCATTTTTCCTTTTCAGGATCTTTCAACAGGTTTTGGGTTACAAAACCCTCCGGAAGACCTTCGTCACTTTCGATTATGCTAACCCTCTTTTTTCCCATTTTACAAATTTGAGAAAATTACAGATAGAAAATTAAGTTGGGACGAAAGACTCACCGAAAATTTCTACTTGATTTTTTCTCCCCGACCTTCTTCCTTGATTATTCCTCTAGAAACCTCCGTGAAAGCTACCCTTTTGATTTTGTGAAAGGGAGAGTTGGAGAAGGATTGTATTTATTTAAGGAAGAGATTGAAAACGGTTTTAACTCTTAAACCATCATGACCTTCGCCTTGAAAGCACCCAAAACCGTCCCATCAAAAACTTTTCATTTAAAACCGCCGTATACCTTTTTACCATTTTTGGCAAACTTTTTAAATTTTTTGTCTCTTTATATTCTTTATTTCTAAATTCAAAAAGTTTGGGGGCAATTGTTGGGCCCT
The DNA here is from genome assembly GCA_022495995.1 of Adenophora triphylla var. japonica. Lineage (NCBI taxonomy): Eukaryota > Viridiplantae > Streptophyta > Magnoliopsida > Asterales > Campanulaceae > Adenophora > Adenophora triphylla. The sequence continues at coordinate 1,201,379 of JAFEMH010000027.1, forward strand.
ACGTTTTCGGTCAACTTGTTTTCAACTTGCGTATAACATCTTGGTACTAACAACTTGAGTTGTCCTACTACATCTTGATCATCTTGCAGGTTGTATTATTGTTACGTTAATTCCTACTTTTCAGGGAACATATCAATAGAATAGAAGACTGATTCAACGACATCTCTTCACCAAGGTATCCAAGCAACATACCACTTCCTCCTCCCTCAACGAAGTGGCGTAAATATTTCAACAAAGCTCAACGTGTTTCCGAGATTGTAGGCTTAGATTTATCTTTGTAATTAGCCGTTATAAAGAGGTATAAAGGGGAGAGAACACTGTTAATTTACACACGATCACTCTAGCATAAGTTCCCTTGAATACGCTCATAGTTCTGTAATCATTTAAATACTTAGTAAACTTTTGGTCAAGGCAGGTTCCTAAACCTCCCGGAGTTTTATGCCGGCGAACAAGTTGTTCAAGGGCTTTCCCTAGTCAACAAATCCTTGTGTTCATTTCTATTCAACTAGATAATCATTGTACCCTGATTCATATCACTTTAGTCATTTTTCTTGTCATTGGTAACGCTTGTTGAAATTTGACCAAAACAATAAACAAAATCTATATATATATATATATATATATATATATATATATATATATATATATATATATATATATATATATTAAAGTTGGTCAGGAGGGTTATGACTTCGCCACGTGGACAAGTTTAGGCAAACTCTTGATTTTGGAGAAGCCACGTCATCACTATCCCAAAATCTATATAACTTTTGGTATTCTCCTTATTAGCTAAAACTATTAGTTAATAATAATAGTTATTATATAGGTTAACTATTACTATTAATTGTATTAGTTAACTATAATAGTTACTATATATGTTAACTATTACTATTAATTGTATTAGTTAACTATAATAGTTACTATATATGTTAACTATTACTATTAATTGTATTAGTTAACTATAATAGTTATTATATAAGTTAACAATTACTTATTAATAGTATTAGTTAACTATAATAGTTACTATATATGTTAACTATTACTATTAATAATATTAGTTAACTATAATAGTTACTTTATAAGTTAACTATTACAATTAATTGTATTAGTTAACTATAATAGTTACTATATATGTCAACTATTACTATTAATAGTATTAGTTAACTATAATAGTTACCATATAAGTTAACTATTACTATTAATAGTATTAGTTAACTATAATAGTTACTATATATGTTAACTATTACTATTAATAGTATTAGTTAACTATAATAGTTACTATATATGCTAACTATTATTATAAATAATATAAATTTACTATATAGGTTAAGTAATAGTATTATAGTTACAATATATGTTAACTATTACTATTAATAATACTAGTTAATCATAATAGTTACTATATACTCCCTCCGTCCAGTTACATGCTTCACACTTTCTATTTTGGGCGTTCAATTACATACTTCACACTTTGTCTCCTACATTATTTTAATACTCACAACACCATTATAATTTACTATTTCCTCCACTCATTCTCTCTCATATTTTACTTTTACACTCATAACATTATATCATTATTTTTTTTCCTTAATTCACGCGTGAACAGTAACCGTGAAGTATGTACTTGGACGGAGGGAGTATGTATCAAAGTAAGTCGTTAATAATGCCAATGAGCATTTAGCTTAAAGACGTACTTTTCTCAGGAAGGTTAAGGGTTGGAACCCCCTACATTGTATTTAAAATGTTGTAATTTGAAAAGAAATAGGTTGTTAGTTTTTTCATTCACTTTGTTAACGTCCATAAAAAATGTTTCATACTGACATAAATTATGACATAAAAAATAAATGACAAAGTATGAACATCAAAAATAAAATAGCAAAAATTGCTACATTGTTAGTCACAATGCAATTCCTATTAAACTTATGTGCAATAAAGTTATTAAAATTGAACACAATTTTTCTAACTTTATAAATGTTAATGTTTTGATTCATTTATAATATACTTATATTATAAAAAATAAATCATGATATTAGCAAATTAGTTTTTCGTGTGAAACACGAGTTACCTACTAGTATTAATAAGTAATCAGCCATCCACTACCAATCATATAACTCCCGGTGCGACAAACAAGGTCAAAAGATGGCATTTTTTATTTTTGTACAAGAACATAAATTGAGACAAAATTTTGTACATTTTTTTTGAAAAAAAAAACAAAAAAACAAAAAACCAAACACAAGGACATTTATGTAATTTACTCGTAGTAGCATAGGAGTAGTATGTAATAAGGAGGTAGAATGTAAGTAATAAAATTCCAATTACTAGCCCTAAGACTATCTTCATCAGTGACCCTGACACAACCCAATTTCAAATAAAATATTAATTTCTCTCACTTTCATATACACACTTTCAACCTTATATAATTTATACTCCCATCAGTGACCTCGACCCAACCCAATCCAACCCAACCTTTTAAAAATAAAATTAATATATAAAATATATTAATTTTAAAAATATATTTATATAAATACAAAATCAAAATAATTTGATAAAAAAAAAAAAAAGATAATGCACAACCGGGGCCAACCTCAGGGCAATCAATTGACCAAGGTCACCAATTTTGGTGACTTTCCTTCCTTTTTTTTTTTTTTTTTTTTTTTTTGGGTGACTCTCACAAGGATATAGTTATATACACGGCCCCAAATATACACAGCCGCTAACAATTGACGAAATTACCCATTTATATTAATTTTTTTTTCATTTCAAATTCAAAGCTCGAGCTCTTCGTCTCCCTCGCTCTTTCTCTCTCTCTCTCTCAGTACGTACACGACTGACTGCCATCGCCGCCGTTCGTTCGCCATGGCTCGGGTTAAAATTCCGGCCGTCCCTGCTGGAGCTTTTGCCGCCGCTACAACCACTGCCATCGCCGCCGCCTCCGCTTCTACCACCGTGCCCGTAAAGAAGGTAATGCAATTTGAACGTAATTTAAACCTAATTTTACATTCCCAATGTCTAATTTTTGTTTGATTGCTTCAATTGATTTGGACGTCTTTCATGAACTGGTTGCTTCAATTGATTTCGACGTCTTTTTCTTTACATCGTTCATTTTTCTTTCTTTTTATGCATCTCGTGTAATTTTTCTTTCTTTGATATTAACCAAACTGGAGAATGCATCTCGTGTGAACTCACACGAGATGCATCTCGTGTGAGTTCACACGAGATACATCTCGTGTGAGTTCAAACGAGATAAATCTCGTGTAAACTCACACGAGATGCATCTCGTGTGATTTTACACGAGTTGTGCCCAGTGTCCACTCTTTTTCTTTACATCGTTCGTATTCAGTTATAAATGCTAAATAGCTAATTTATTGTCTCTTATTTATTTTTTTGTAGGCACGTGAACGTATGACCGCGTCCAATAGAAAGAGGAAGGCCGAGACGGCACCTAAGGTAGATAAACGCAGCAAAAGGATACATGATAGGACTATCGTGCGTGGGTCTGAGCTTGGGATTGAGCAGGATGTAGGAGATGATCATGATAGGACTTTGCGGCTCGAGCGGCAGCGGCGAGCGGCTGATCTTGGGTTTGAGCATGAGATTGAGGAGGATGTAGGAGATGATGAGGCATCTTCTGATTCTGATGATAGTAGTGAGGAGGATGTAGGAGATGATGATGGATCTTCTGATTCTGATGATAGTGGTGAGGGGGATGAGGAGGCGGAGCAGGAGGGTGGGGACATTTAATTTTTTTTATGTGTCTCGATCTTGTCAAAAATGGTATACGGCTACCTCGTTTATTTTTTTTTTAATTTTTTTCTAGATTCTAGGTGACATTTAAAGTGTTTTTCATCTACATGAGTTTCCTCAAAATCCAAATGGAGATTGAGTTACAAATATTTGCCATTATTTAGGGTTTTTAGGGTTTTATGTGTCCCGATCTTGCCAAAAATGGTATACGGCTACCTCGTTTATTTTTTTTAAATTTTTTTCTAGATTCTAGGTGACATTTAAAGTGTTTTTCATCTCTATCACTATACTCAAAATCCAAATGGAGATTGAGTTACAAATATGTGCCATTATTTAGGGTGTTTAGGGTTTTATGTGTCCCCGATCTTGCCAAAAATGGTATACGGCTACCTCGTTTATTTTTTTTTTAATTTTTTTCTACATTCTAAATGACATTTAAAATGTTTTCCATCTACATGAGTTTCCTCAAAATCCAAATGGAAATTGAGTTACAAATATGTGCAATTATTTAGAATTTTTAGGGTTTTATGTGTCTCGATCTTGCCAAAAATGGTATACGGCTACCTCGTTTATTTTTTTTTAATTTTTTTCTAGATTCTAGGTGACATTTAAAGTGTTTTTCATCTACATGAGTTTCCTCAAAATCCAAATGGAGATTGAATTACAAATATTTGCCATTATTTAGGGTTTTTAGGGTTTTATGTGTCTCGATCTTGCCAAAAATGGTATACGGCTACCTCGTTTATTTTTTTTTAATTTTTTTATAGATTCTAAATGACATTTAAAGTGTTTTTCATCTCTATCACTATACTCAAAATCCAAATGGAGATTGAGTTACAAATATGTGCCATTATTTAGGGTGTTTAGGATTTTATGTGTCCCCGATCTTGCCAAAAATGGTATACGGCTACCTCGTTTATTTTTTTTTTAATTTTTTTCTACATTCTAAATAACATTTAAAATGTTTTTCATCTACATGAGTTTCCTCAAAATCCAAATGAAAATTGAGTTACAAATATGTACAATTATTTAGGGTATTTAGGGTTTTATGTGTCTCGTATGTATCCACACGAGACACATCTCGTGTGGATACACACGATATACATCTCGTGTATATCCACACGAGACACATCTCGTGTGGATCCATACGAGATGAGTGAAGAATTAGGCAAAACCCATTACCAAAACATCAACAACCATCATCATAATCAACACGAAACAACCGATTACCAAAACCTGAATATTCAATCAAATGAAAGGGCCCTTATAATGATGGACGGAGATAAATCTCGTGTAAAATCACACGAGATTCTTCTCGTGTGAGATTACACGAGATAAACTGAAAATAGAGTTCCTCTTATACTGGACGCATCAATGGCGTCACTAACATTCCCTTTGAAATCAGAACCTCCTTTTCCAACAATCAATGCTCCAATTACTTCAAACCCTTTCAACAAAAGTGTCCTCAAATCATGCAGGAAAAATTCAACTAAATCAATCACAAACGCACGAGCAAACAAAGAATCGAGATGATTGGGAGTTAGGGTTACTCGATTGATTCTCTGACGAAATCGGGTGAAAAGGGGTCGGAGGGTGGGTGTGAATGCACTGAAGGTGGATATTGCGTGAGGGGAGAGACGAAGGGAGAACCTATCAACCATTGGAGACCTGCTTCATTGTTGATGATGATATCGTTCGCAGTGTCCATGGGTGAACGATTGGAATTTTTCTGCGAAGTGTGTCGTGTGAATATACACAGTATAAAGAGAAAATATCGTGTAGACACACACAAGACGAAAGAACAAAATTGAAATATTTCGTTCCCTGTATTCTTTATTCTTTGTTCTCTGTATTTAGTATTTCCCCTCTCACAAGGAGAGTCACCGCTGGGGATGACTCACACACATTTTACCCTCTTTGCAAAAACCTCCCCCGCGCCCTACAGAACACCACCCCCCCCCCATAACCTTCTCTCTCTAAAACCCACCCCCAACCCTAACCCTAACCTCATACACTCCATAAACACAGTAACGTACTAATGGCTTCTGTCGAATCCACCAAAAACGGTTCCGTAGTGACGCCGATTCCTGTGCTTCAATCAGAGTTGGCCGAAGCTGCAACTGTCGTCGAATCGACGGAGCCGGAGCAAGGAATTGAAGATACTCCGGCAACCGAGACGGGGGTGCCGGTTGAAACGGCGTCTCCTTCTTCTGGGGAGAAGAAATGGCCGGGATGGCCGGGGGACTGTGTATTTAGGGTTATAGTCCCTGTTCTGAAGGTTGGGAGCATAATCGGACGCAAGGGAGATATTATTAAGAAGATGTGCGATGAGACTAAAGCTCGGATTCGCGTTCTTGATGGTCCCGTTGGTAACCCTGACCGCGTTGTGAGTCTCTCTCTCTCACACACAGCTTCATCGTTAATTCTAGGGTTTATGCTTACTAGAATTGCTAATTCCCATACATGCGCGCTCACTCTTTCACCCACATGTATACTGGCGTACAATCTTGAAAGAAATTTTGAAGTGTCACAATGGAGTGTAATTTTTATTTCCGGATTTACCTTGTCCAAAATAAGAAGTGATTTTGAACATCTATAATAGGGTATCAGAAGTGAAACACTAGAAAAACACAAGACAATGATAAGTAAATAGGGATGAAAACTTAATTGTGAGAACAAGGTGTATTGTTTGTTATCCTCCAGCCAGTAAAATACAAGTTGTTCACTAATTAAGTTGATCAAATATTTCTCTGCTCTTTGTTATAATTGACGTAATGCTCTCCATACCCATCCCCTCTGCCCACCACATAAATTAGGATTGTATATTAAGCATAATGACATCAAAATCCATTGGATGTAATGTATATGGTAGAACTATTCAAAGTTTCTTAGTTAGCAGTAAAGGGGCATGATCCCCAGTTCCCAACTCTTGGAGTTTGGAACGGTGTATTCAAAAGCTCTGTGCTTTATATGAAGCTCCTCAAGAGTGCATGAAGTTAACATTCCTAACAGAATCCTAGTATGATGATCGCGGGAAGATTAGTTGATCTCTGAAATTCCTATGCACACTGATTAACTTAAAGCTCATTAATAAACCCTTTTCCTTTATAATTGGGAGTTCTCTCTAAATATTCCAATCGTAAGTTGAAAACAGCCGTCGAAATTCGATCTTAGAACTACTCTCACTCCTCCACTTCATCATCATAAACCACCCACAATCTTTGTTGGTGCTTCTGACCTAAGAACCCCCACCCCCGATACCGACACCATGACATGCAATTTTCCAGTACGGGCAATGTTCGTCTGCAAAGTTTTGACTTTACATACTTGGAAACATTAATATTCTTATATCATCCTCCTATAATTTATAAATGTCTGCATCTATGTATATATCACAATAAACAGAAGTCAATAGTACCCTACATATGATAAGAACACTAGTCTTTACACAAACAAGCAAGACAATTTGATGACTGAAATTCTTATAAGTGATTAGTCATGTGTAGGCGCAAGTAAACCTTTTTTTCTATTTACTTTTTGACCCTTGATATTCTTGGGGTATCAGAACTATACACTCAGTTCTTGGAGGGGTCTGTGCATCCTTGTTTATACTTTATACCCTGTCGAAATTCATTCAGAAACATGAATCAATAGTGAATTTCTTGTGCTATGACAAATAAAATTAACATTTCATTATGTCGCCTATGCAATGAAAGCAACTTTTGAGTTACTTGAACTGCTTGCTGCATCTTACACCTCAGAAAACATATCTACCACCAGTACCCATCTCACTTTGCAAATCCAATGAAATCAAATTGGGTCTTCCCATATATTAGAGGAAATCCTCAAGAACCCCAGGATTGTTGTTACTTGATTCAATCTTCAATGTAAAGGGCATAAGCTTTACTTCCTCTATGATATTAATTGTACAGATTCAATCTTCAATGTAAAGGGTCCCTGTTATTCTCCTATCTTAGGTCGTACTTAAGAGAGTGATGCAGTTTTTTTTATCTACCACTGTACAAAGGGATTTCATTGTTTGCATGATACTGGTTCCAGGCTTATTGTGAATGTGTTTGCAGGTCTTAATATCTGGAAAGGAAGAAACTGAGGCCCCATTATCCCCTGCAATGGATGCAGTCATTAGGGTATTTAAACGTGTCAATGGATTTCCCGAGAGTGAGGGAGATGGTAAAGCATCCGGAACATCCCCGTCTGCATTTTTTTCAATTCGATTATTGATGGCATCAACACAGGCGATCAGTCTAATTGGGAAACAAGGCTCTGTAATCAAGTCAGTACAAGAAAGCACTGGTGCCTCCATTCGCGTTCTCTCAACTGGTATGCTTTAGCTCCTATATTTTGGTTGACCGTATATTTCTTGCAGTGTATGTAATACCCCAACCGTCCCTGATGGAGAAGAAGGCTTCCCTTCTTTTTTTTTGTCCCAATTAGGGTTGTTTGCTTTTGAGAAAGTATTTTTTAGCGTAATGATTTTAATACCCTATAGATTGCTCCTTTGGCGAACAGCCTCTTGGCAATTGTCAGGGGAAGGCTCTAGCAAATGGTTCCCTCTCCCAACCTCCGCTTGGCGGGGAGCGCTTGGCGCACCGGGGTTTGCCCTTATTTGCCCTTATAGATTGCTCCTTTGGTGACCATAAGGTCACGGGTTCGAACCTTGACGAACAGCCTCTTGGCAATTGTCAGGGGAAGGCTCTAGCAAATAGTTCCCTCTCCCAACCCCCGCTTGGCGGGGAGCGCTTGGCGCACCGGGGTTTGCCCTTCATTGATTTTTGGTGAGATACCAAGCCATATCAACTAAAACAAGTTTTTTAGTGTTACAATGAATGGTATTAACTTGTGCAGTAAGTCAAAGCATCCCTTTATGTTTGGGGCGGAGGGAGTACATGTCATTAGTTAATCGATAATTAACTAATTTATGCGCAGATCACTAACCCTGACAATAAGGTCCATAAGGTTTGGGAAAGAAAAATACCAGGATGAGCATCACTTGCTAGAACTTGAAGTCAAGGGCCTCAAGGCTTATCTGGACAAAGAGATGTGGAATATAGAATCAAAACCTATGTGCTGGATGATATCTGTCATATGCAATTGCTCACTTAAAGTTGCATGTGTAGCTACTATGTGCACTCTTGTAGCTAAAGCTTAATATTGAAAAAGTAGATTATCCAAGGCTTGAAGCAGAATATCTTAGTTTAGAGCCAAATTAATTGTAGACTGCATCTGGGAAAATTATATTTTCACAGTAATCAGACTTGGTTTGAATTTACATTTGAACTCCAATCAATCATCCTTGCTTGTACTTGAATGACCAAATGTTACTGAAGGGGTGGATGAAGGCAGAGCGTTTAGATAAGATAAGGAATTAAGAAAGAGAACGTCGTTAAGAGAGTAAGAAGAAGCCCATATGAACAACTTGAAGATCAACTTAAACTAATGTTCAGTTCTCAATAGCATTGAAGCTTTACGGAGTTATTTATAGGCAAAATATTTCTTGTGATAAACTAAACTAGGATTAAACTTTTACGACTTGGACTACAAATACAATTCTGACAAGTTAGGGAAAACACGTAATTGTTAGGGAAAACACGTAATTATGAAATACTCGTACTGAAATATTTCTGTTTATTTAAGCATCAAAATAACTACTACTTGCAATCCTAATCTACCATTGCCAGTTTCCATTTTGCCTAAGGCTTTGTTTGATCGAGTATGATCATTGGTTTTTGACTTGGACTTGCAAGAAGCTTGTTTGTCCTGCATCAGTTAGTCCAATATGATTTGTCCCATTCGCTCCAAAAATATAAACTTAGAAGATGCGGATTTGATTGCATTGAAGCTTTAAGATGTATGCTAACAACCAAAATCATTTAATTTCTTATTAGATTGTGTTGCTTTGGTTACATTTTCCTGTCATATTGTTTTCTGCTTCTCAACTTGCCTAGACCCCTTCTTTACTTTCACGGCTCATGTCTAAATAAATTTGATAATATCCCTAATGTGTTATTTTGTGCCAGATGATGTTCCTACAATCTCTGCCAGCCCTGATGAGAGGATTGTGGAGTTGCAAGGAGAAGCTGGGAAGGTTCTGAAAGGACTAGAAGCTGTGTTAGGACACCTTAGGAAGTTCCTGGTAGATCATAGTGTTCTTCCCTTGTTTGAAAAGAGTGTAAGTTGGCTTTTGTTCAATGGATTTTTCTTTCCTAAATACACTCTCCGTTACATGAAATAGTCCCATGTTGCTTTTTTGGGGTTTTACAGAAAAGCGTCCACTTTACTTTTTGGAAAAGAAAGGCTGAATTGTGTCCACAAATCTACTCTTGACCTACCCCCAATCTAATGAATGATCAAAAGCTTTACTTGAAGTAAATTATGTGCAAAAAACAATGGGACTCTCATTTTGTAACAAAGTCCAAAATGAATGTCTTAAGTTTTCTCTTGATCAGGATAAAACTAGACAATCATTTTGGGACGGAGGTAGTTATGACTCTTTGATTAAATTGGTCCTCCTTTTGTAGTATAATCCACCAGCCCCTCAAGAACGCCAAGTTGATTCTTGGGCTGACAAGTCAATGCTTCACACTGCTCCACAACCTGGATTGAGTAGTGATTATCCTCTTCCAATGAAGAGAGACACCTTGTTCTATGACCGTGAAACTCAGCGGGAACCGCCAATCTCATCGTCTGGACTTTCAATGTATGGACGGGATGCTGGACTTTCAGCGATACGTTCTCCACCCCGTGGTCCTGCTAATGGTCCTTTTGTAACTCAGGTTGGTCTTCCCAGCTCATATATTTTATGGTGGAATTGCTTATCCTTGTTACTTGCTCTTGCTATATGGAGTACAAGTTGAGCATTATTTGTGCTGTTTTTATTTCGTACATCCTGGTACTTACAATCTTTGTGCTACTATTCGAAAATAATAAAGTTAACTTACTGGAAATAGGAACTTTTGTCCAAAGCTGAAACTGCCTTGACCTTTTGCCAGCTTGAGTTACTGTGTTATCTACTTCCGAACCTTAAATGAACATGAAAGAAAACTTGGGTTTTATTTTGCATGTTGAGATGGTAATGACATAAAATTTTGGCTCCAGATATATACGGAGTATTAGGCATGGGTTACATTCTTTCTTAATTCCTATAATATCCCACAACATCTTTTGTGTTAACACGCAGAAGCTTTATAGGATGTACAAAACACAGAACATCCTTGGTTCTGTTCTTCCTATATCCTTTTCACATCATCCAGTTATATTTAGTGGTTGAGAAATTAGCAATTGCCCTTCCCATAGCCCATGCGAGTCACTCTCTGCTTGATTGTTGATGCAGCTTTTTTGAATTTAACATTTAGATCTTAGAATCTCCACCATGTCCTTTATCCCATGGTTTTAATATGATACACTCTTCATAAAATTACATACAGGGCTATGCCATTATGTTTGTGTGTCACGCAGTGCAATTAAAGATTTATTCCAAAGCATATACAGAATTTTTAGCGTGTACTATGGTCGGGGTTTTTCTTATTGTTTAACATCTATTGACTATTGTGTACTCCATGCTGCAAGTATTTCCTACCCAAATCCAACGATGATGGATGAACAAGACTGTATCTCCCACTGTATCTCAGTAGGATTCTGTGCTTAAGCCCATTGTCGAATCCATATTACCAACTCCTGATCCTGCAGGAAGTTCTATGCATTCATAGTTTATATTCAAATATTTTTAGGCATATATGGATCCACCAAATTGGGTTTGTTTTGAGATCATTAAGAGATGGATGAAATGTCACAAGGTGTTGACTCCTAATTCATCATATACTTGCATGTATTTATCCAGCATAAACTATTACTTCTATTTCCTTGCTATCATGACAACATTGTTACTGTATTTAAATAATGATGACTAGAAATAACATCAAAAGTGAATTATATTGGTTTTGCATATGAATGTGTAGATATTGTAGTGGATTATTTGCTTGTGTTCATTATATATTTTCCCATGCTGCTTACTCCAACCAGGTAGCTCAAACGATGCAAATACCACTTACTTATGCGGAGGACATCATTGGGGTGGGAGGTTCAAATATTGCATATATTCGACGTACTAGTAATGCCATTCTCACTGTGCAAGAGAGCAGAGGATTGCCGGATGAAATCACTGTTGAAATAAAAGGGACATCCTCCCAAGTTCAGACAGCTCAACAACTCATCCAGGTAAGAGTAATTTTTTTCTGTATCAACAAAAAAAAACAAAGCCTTAATCTTCTCTTTATTGTGTCTTTAAAATTAAGTTTTTGTTCTCAAGTTCTACCAGATGCCTTTATCACTGATCTAAGGCAGTGTTTTTGGGCATTCTACCTAAAAGTAATATTTCGAGAAAAAGCTAACAGAAATTATAGTTTCCAGCTTGAGGGTGATTAACGTCATCCCTCCGTCAGCATGCCATATCGACAGGTTTTAACGAAGATTTGATAGGGACAACTGACGGAAGGATGATATTGACCACAAAACACGACCACGAGGGTAAAAGCAAAAAATAAAATAAAAAATAATCCAATCATGACCAAAATGAAAAAAAAAAAGGTCCATAGACCAGTGACCAAATAGGTATTTAACTCTATAATGACTAGTTATTTTGTGTTGGTTATATGCAGGAATGTGTTAACAACCACAAGGAAGCAGCACCTGCACCCAGCAGTTACGGAAATGTGGACTCTGGTTTGAGGTCATCCTACTCACAATACGGGAATAGCTCCTATCCACCGTCATCATACGGTGGTGGGCAATCTTATGGTGGGGGGTATGGATCATCTGGATTGGGAGGATATGGTAGTTACCGTATGTGATTGGACTCAAGAGACTTGGGGAGGGGGGGGGGTCGTTGGAGTTTACGTGCTTAATATTTTCCAAAATTACTATCAATTGTACAATGTGTAAAGCTTCAACATGAATGGCATGGCTCTTTCCGGTGAGGATCAAGATGATGGACCGTTTGGGTATGAGAAAGAAGAGGGGAAAAGGATTTTAAGAAGTTTGATCTTTCAGATACTTTATTATCTAATGTTTGACTCATGGTTTGACCAAACCAAAGTGAGTGAGAAAAAGCCAATGAAAGAGATACTTACTAGTAGTAGATTGCTATGTCACCAGTTAGGGATAGAATTGATATGATTTTTAATTTGAACCGTGTACCTTGTTTTCCTTGTTGTAAGGCCAGTTAAATTATTTTTCATGTTTTTGTTTTGCCAAAAACTTATAAAAAACGCGTTTTTTCTAACCTTATGAAAAAACGTGTTTTCTTCAACGGCCCATTCTCTCTCTCTCTCACTATACGCACTCTCTCTCTAGCCGTTAACGTAATAACAGAGCCCCTCCCAATCGTCTTCTTCACCTCTAAAATCGTTCCTCACCGGCGACCAAGGCCTCCCTCTACCTCAATTTGCGTTGTACCCCTACGCCAACAAGCCGTCGACCTCCTTCAATACCTCGCAACAACACTACATCGCTTTAAGTTTCTCCACTTCGGCCGCGATTTGTTTCAAATTCGGCGAGCTCCATTATTTTCGATCGTCAACTCCATAAATCCCGGTGGATTGAGTTCAGATTCCGGCCACCGTGACCTTCAACACCGGCGTCCCAATTTCCTCAATCACCACCACCGCCCTCCATCAATTGCCGTCCCAATTTCCTCAATCACCACCACCACCGCTTCCTCAATCGCCCATGACCTTCAACACCGACCTCTTCCCTGTGCTAACGATTAGAGAGAGAAGGTTCTTGCGTTTAGAGATTTGCGTTTAGAGAGAGAGAGAGATTGATTTGCGTTTAGTGAGAGAGAGTTTGATTTGCCGTGTTATTGTTATTTTTGTGCCAGTGTTAGGGATTTTATGTGCCAGTTTTAGTGTAAATTAATGCCAGTTTATAAGTATTTGAGTACCAGTTTGAGAATTTGATGCATTGGTGGGACCTGGGTAATTAGATGCCAGCAGTATGTGTTTTGGAGTGCCACCATGTATTTTGGAGTGCCAGCTAGTGTATAATAGAGTGCCGGTAGTGTGTAATCGAGTGTCAATGTATTTTTGAATGCCAGCTTCTTGTAATTTTGAATGCCACCCATGTTTTTTTGAATGCCGTTCATGTTTTTTTGAATATCGGAAAATAATTATCGTTGTTTTTGAGTGCCGTATATGCATTTTTGAGTGCCGTAAATGTGTTTTCAAATGCCACCCATGTATTTTTGAATGCCAGCTTGTATTTTTGAGAGCCAAGAAAATATTAGTGTAACAAAGTGCCATGTTAGTGTAACAGAGTATCGCCGTGAAGAGTGCCATCATGTATATAAAGTGCCCGTGTAAAAGTGCCGCCAGTTTAACAGTGCCGCATCGCTTACACCGGCACTTTGTTAAACCGGTACCGGCACTTTTTTCGCCGGCACTTTGTTACATATGCACTGCACTTTGTCACACCGGCGCTTGTTAAACAGGCACTGGCATAAACGGGGGAATCATTAATTACGAAAATGTCACCGTTTATTTTGAACATGGTTGCCAGTAATTACAAAATTGCCACCCTTTATTTTGAAAACACGTTTTTTCTTATCTTAAGAAAAAACTAGTTTTTTATAAGACCAACTCTTTTGTTTTCGTACAAAACATAATGAAAAAAAAAAAAGGGCAGATGAATTCTTTTTTATATGTAGGGCACGGTTTCGTCCTATTCCTTCCCAACATTTTCAGGCAAAGGATGGAGTGACATTAAAGACACTGGGCGAGTATCCATGCTCATGTACCCGTGTAATCAATGTCTTCAACCCTACCCGTGTAATCAATGTCTTCAACCCTGCATAAATGAAATCATACCTGATCCTCGGAATGGAAATAGACAAGTCGTAACTAACATGAAGTATAACTTGAGGTGGATTGCATTCCAATTTCTTGGAATCTTTATGCCATCTAGAGTTGATAGGCTATATGCTCCCTTTTCAGCTTCTGCATCAATCAGATAGAGGCCTTTCCACTTTGCTGCAAATTTACTCCCATTTGGTTCCCTTGTATTTTGAAAAACTTTTCTTAGGACCATGTCCCCAACCTGAAACCTCATAATGCGGACATTCTTGTTGAACGACTTAGCTATCCTCTGGTGGTAAGCAGCCATCTTGACTTTAGCCATATCTCTGAGCTCGTCAATAGTGTCTAAGTCTTTAGCGAGGACAAGCTGGTTGTCTCTTGGGGTTGTTAAACCATACCTAGCTGTTGGGATCGTGAACTCTACAGGGATAACAACTTCGTACAGAACACTAAGGAATAAGGCGTCTGTCCAGTAGCACTCTTTGGGGTGGTTCTATCAGCCCAAAGTAACAAGGGTAGTTCTTCGGCCCATCTTCCTTTCTTTTGGTCGAGACGTTTCTTCAGGTTGTTCACTATCAACTTATTACTGGACTCAGCTTGACCGTTAGCTTGAGGGTGTACCGGTGTAGACATTATCAGCTTGATTTTCCACCTTGTACAGAAGTCTTGCGTCTTTTTGCTAATGAATTGCGAGCCGTTGTCACATATAATCTCTGATGGAACTCCAAATCTACTAATAATGTTTCTTTTCATGAATGATATCACCTCCTTATCCCTAATCTGTACAAAGGCTTCAGCTTCAATCCATTTCGAAAAGTAGTCCGTCATAGCCAACATGAATACTTTGCCTCCGGGTGCCTTGGTAGTTTGCCCACTATGTCCATCCCCCATTGCATAAAGGGCCAAGGTGATAGAATAGGATGTAGTGGTTCAGCAGGATATTGTTGTGTCTCTGACATGCATCACATTTCTGGACGTACTTGATTGCATCTTGCCGCTTGGTGGGCCAATAGTAACCTGTTCTTAATGCCTTTGATTATAGTGATTTGCCCCCAGCATGGTTGCCATATTCACCGTCATGCAATTCTCTTAGGACTTCTTCAACTTGCTCTGGTTCTAGGCATCTCATGTATACACCTGTAAAGGATTTTCTAAACAGGACATTATCTATTAAAATAAATCTTGATACCTTTATTCTGAACGACCTTGGATTTTTTACACCAGTTGGGATCGTGCCATCCTGCAAGAATTGAATTATAGGCAGCGTCCAGGATGTAGAATTACTGATTGGCATGGCCACTATATCAGGATGATCATTAAGTTGGCACACTTCGAGTGGATCTATGGCCGGATGCATGACATGAATGATTGGGATGGTATTGTTCAACATGCTTTTGCAACTTGAACCCAGGTTGGCTAATGCATTCACTTTGGCATTTTCTTCTCGTGGAATCTGCTTGAAAGTGAAGTCTGCAAACTGTCCAGCTAACATCTTAACATGTTGAAGATAACTTGTCATCTTAGCTTGCTTAGCTGTATAAGACTCATTGAAGTGGTTAACCAATAACAAGGAATCACTAAATACATTAATATGCTTAATATTTAGATTTAAAGTAGTGGTCAATTCTATAATGAGGGCTTCATACTTAGCCTCATTGTTTGTCGCCTTGAACTCACAAGCCACAGCTTGGGGGATGTCTCCTTGAGGTGACTTCAGGACGATTCCCAAACCCGTGCCCCTAATATTTGAAGCACAGTCTGTGTATAGCGTCCAATACCTAGGAGAGCCATTGCCTTCAAGTTGTTGGAACTCAAGTTCGACCTCGGGCTGCAAGTTGGGACTGAAATCTGCCACAAAGTCTGCCAAAGCTTGTGACTTGATAACAATCCTTGCTTCATACTGTATGTCATAAGTACTAAGTTGTATAGACCATTTGGCCATCCTACCTGACATCTCAGGTTTTCTCATCACGTTTCTAATATGATAGTTAGTCTTGACAATAATAACATGAGTTTCAAAATAATGGCGTAATTTAGTAGAAGCAATGATTAAAGCAAGTATTAACTTCTCGATATGAGAGTACCTGGTTTCAGCATCAAGTAATGACTTACTTATGTACTAGACAGGATGTTGCGTACCATCTTGTTCTCTGGCCAAGACTGCACTGACTGAATTTTCAGACACTGCAAGATATAAGAACAGAGGTTCTCCTTGTTCTGGTTTGGACAACAATGGTGGAGATGTGAGGTACTCTTTAAGTTGGATGAAGGCTGCTTCATGTTCATTTGTCCATTGGAACAACTTGTTCTTCCTGAGTACATCGTAGAACAACTTGCATTTGTCAGAAGACTTAGAGATAAACCTGTTAAGAGCTGCCACCCTGCCTGTAAGTCTCTGTACGTCCTTAATGGTTCTGGGTGACTCCAAGTTGGTGATAACCTTGATCTGTCCAGGACTTGCTTCTATGCCCCTCTTGGTCACCATGTAACCAAGGAATTTTCCAACCCTAACTCCAAAATTGTATTTTGAGGGGTTAAGCTTCATGTTGAAGGCTTTCAAGATGTCAAATGCCTCTTCAAGATGTTCAACATGATCTTCAATGTGCTTCAACTTTACCACCATGTCGTCAATGTAAACTTTCATAGTTTCTCCAAGATGATCTTTGAACATCTTGTTCACCAGCCTTTAGTAGGTTGCACCTGCATTTTTAGTCCAAATGGCATAGCAATATAACAATATATACCTACGGGGGTAATAAAAGCAGTGTCTTCTTGATCTAAAGGCTCCATTTGAATTTGCTGATAACCTGAAGAAGCGTCCATGAAAGTCAGGAAGTCGTGACCAGCCGTTGGATCCACCAGGGAATCAATGTGAGGCAGAGGAAATGGATCTTTTGGGCATGCTCTGTTCAAATCTGTGAAATCCACGCATACACGCCATTTGCCATTCTTCTTTTCCACGACTACTACGTTGGCCAACCATCTTGGGTAATCAACTTCTCTGATCATCTTGGATTTCAGCAATCGTTTAACTTCTTCCTTTATGATCTGGTTGCGCTCATGTGCAAATTTCCTTCTTTTCTGATGGACATGTTTTACGCTAGGATCAATGTTTAACTTTTCGATGATGTTGTCCTTGCTAATTCCAACCATGTCTTCGCGTTTCCAGGCGAAATAGCTGGCTATACACCTTAAGAATTCTGCTATGTATTTCTCAATTTCGTGAGGGATATCTGTTCCGACTAGAACCTTGTTATCGGGGTTGAAGGGATCAAGTTGAATTTCCTTAATATCATGCTCTGCAACCTCCAGAACGTCCCGTGCCTTTTTCTTTAATTGCTATGCTTGCCGAGGGGTGCTTGTTGCTTTCATTGACACCTTGTAACACTCCTTTGCTGTTTGCTGGTCTCCTTTCACCTTGACAATTCCCCAACGTGTTGGCAACTTGATGCACTGATGGTAAGTTGATGGAATTGCCTTCATGTTGTGAATCCAAGGTCTCTCCAAGATGATATTGTAAGATGATTTGCATTCTATGACACATAACTTCTCCATAGAATTTACTACTTCAACATACACTGGCAACTTGATTTCCCCATAAGTGCTTGGTTTCTCCACTGAATCCAACCAGAACAGATGAGCTCCTGGTAACGTGTTCGAGTGGAATCTCCATGCTAGCCAGGCTGTTAGTAGTTACTATATTGACTGAGCTCCCGTTGTCAATTAGAATACGCTTTACCAAGCAGTTGGCTACTTGTAAAGTTACGACGAGGGCATCGTGATGAGGATCCAAGATGTCTCCCTTGTCGTCTTCATCAAACTTTATTTCTTGGCCGCTAACCTTCACTGATGGTCTAGCTGGTAAGTTCAACCTGTCTTCCTTGGAGTCTGAAGCGTGGCGCTTGGCAACCGAGTAAGATGTATCGCATATGTGACCCTCCGCTGATCATATTGACCACCACGGTTGGAACTGGAGGAGATGGTGGGTTTTCAGCTTGTTGCTCCTGGTTGTCAGTTCGCCCACGCCGCTTTCCTAGCAGATCTTTGAGGAACCCCTTAGATAGAAGATGGCTAATTTCCTTTTTTAAGGCAATGCAGTTCTCAGCAGTATGCCCAAAATCTTCATGATATGCACACCATTTAGATTTGTCCTTCTAGCCGGAGGGCTTGTCAAACTTCTTAGGCCATCTTGCCTTTTCACCCAGGTTGTCCATAGCGTGTATCACTCCTGCAATGTCAACAGAAAAACAATAGTCATCTATTCTTGGATATTTTGACTCATTATCATCACCATTATCATTGACAATATTAATGCTAGAGTGATCGAGTTTAGAGTAGGGTCTGCCCGTATTGGATCTAGAATGAGATGTTTCTATCTTGCCACCAGAATGCTCAGGAGTGGTGCTCCTCTTGTTCGCTTTCTCCTGCATCTATTTGTCTTCCTCCAACCTGATGAACTTTATTGCCCTTGTTCTGACTTCTTCCAATCTCTTGCAAGGAGTCATCAACAATTCCTCATAATAAGGAGAGTCTTTCTTGAATCCCATCCTGAAGGCTTCCGTCGCTGTAGACATGTCCATGTTGGGGATGTTAACAGCTTCTTTGTTGAATCTGCTCAAGTAGTCTTTCAAGGATTCATCAGGTTGTTGAACTATCTTGTACAGATCATTGGTTAGTTTCTCAAATACCCTGTTGCAAGAAAATTGGTTAGTAAACATATTAATGAGTTGAGCATAAGATCCAATAGAGCCTAGAGGTTGGTTGATGAGCCATCGCAAGGCTGCACCAGTCAAGGTGGAATCGAAGCCACTGCAAAGCCAAGCTTCCTTGACCTACAAAGGAATGTGTGAATCACGTCCATCTTCTCCTGGTACAAGGCAATGTGCTCCAATGGATCGGCTGTCCCGTCATATTGCTTCATGTGAGGAACAGTGAATTTCTTCGGTATCACCATGTTGGCGATGGCTGGGGTGAAGTGTGACTGAAATAGCCCGGATCCGAGAGGCAGCGCGATCGCGCCCCGGCATCTGGCATTTCGCAGGGCCTTGCGGCGCTGTTTTAATTTCGTGTGTTGGAGGTGTCTCGCCGTGTTTTTGCTTTGTAGAGTCGCCACGCCGTTTTTATTAAGCCCAAAACATTGAAAAAGGGCATCAGTTTAAAAATAAACTGTTTTTGTTGTTGTGTGATGAGATTTTTGAGTTCGGAGGTCAGATGACTCCTCGGGAAGAGAATATTAGAATATTAGAGCTCACCCGAGTCGCCTCATAAAATGAGTCTTTCGGATACTCCTAATATTCTTTAACTGTTGTGTGTGTGTGTGTATGTGCTTTTAAAAATGCATGCTGTGTCGGATGTCTACATTGTACACTGCTTTATTGAAATGTATTGAAATAGTATAGGAAGGAAGCCTTACCAATGTTGGTTCGTAGTCTCTGTCTTCCAGCAGGGAATAGTGTTTGAGGACGGAATAGTGTTCCGGTACGGACCGGGATTGCTTTGGAAAAGGGGCCGGTTGTCTGCGGACAGAGTTTCGGCGTGCGTTGGGATCGCAGGGATCACTCGGGCAGAATTTCGGCGTGCGTTGGAATCGTTGGTTGGATTCGGGCAGAGGTTCGGCGTGCGTTGGAATCGTTGGTTGGATTTGGGCAGAGGTTAGGCGTGGTTTGGGATCGCCTGTTTGATTCGAAAAGATCCGAAATGCCTCGGGAAAGACCAGGCAAGGCCTCAGAGTACCACGAGGGGCCTCAGAGTACCTCGAGAGTGCCTCGGGGCAGCGCGGGAGCATCGCGGGAGCGCTCGGGGAGGCTTCGGAGCACCTCAAGGGGGCTCGAAAGGCCTCGGAAGGATCCGAAAGGGGCCGGGATTGCCCCAAAGGGTCTTAGAGGGGAGCCTGAAGGCTGGGGGGAGAGGAGAGAAGAGAAAATTGTGTGAAAATGAGGGAGGGGGAGCCCTCTATTTATAGTGCCAGAAAATTGCAAAGAGGTCCGTACGGACCTCCTAGGTAATCCAATTTTTTGGTTTTCCTCGATTTGAGGAAATATGTGATGATGAAGAAGATTCAGCCATGATGATGTCCCCTATGCAATAAGGTCCGTACGGACCATCTCAGCATGCAAAGAGGTCCGTACGGACCAACCATGCAGGGGGGGTAATGATGTTCTCCGGGATTTGAGGGAATATTGTGGACTTTAAGGGGATTTAGTAATCATTGAAACAAAAAGGTCCGTACGGACCTTAAATGCTTTTCTGACTTCCTGAAAATTCCCAAGAGGTCCTTTTGTCCCTTTTTATCCCAGAAAAGTTCCTCCCTTGGCTTGGCTGAGGGTTTTTTGAGGGTTTTGAGTGCCAGAGGTCTTCGAGACAGCGTTTGTGTTGGTGATTTTAGTGTCATCAACTTGTTTTATTGTAATGGTGATTTACTAAGAGATCAATGTGATTCGTATTAGACTCGGATACGAGTAAGGGAAAGTGTGGAGTACACACTCGTTTGAGCTAAAACGAAGTCAACCTCGATATAGAAGTAAAAGTTAAAGGGTAGCTCTTTTTCTTTGATCGGTATGAGCAAGCACGTGCCAAGTAGATTCATATGACACGGCCGTGCGAGTATGAACAACACGGCCGTGCGGTTCATAAGACACGGCCGTGCGGTTCTGTACAGATGCCTTTTCAAAATGAAGAGACACATTGCTTGGCTAAAGTCATGTCTTTTGATTGTACCCTTTAACTAATACCTCCCCATCTGTATATATACAGAGATTGATCTCAGTTGTACATACATGAAAAACACAAGAGTGAATTACAACAATATAACGAAAGCAAACAATTCTCAAAGTTTTGATTTGTTCTCTTTGCCTAGAAAACAAATTGCGTGATTGTCTTATCCCAATAAAGATTTTGTGTAACCCAGGCATTAAGGGTCGAAATACTTTATTCGGAAAGTGGATTATACACGATTCAATCATATATCCGGCCTTAGTATCAAGATCAAGACCCTATTTCCCCTACAAACGAATAAAGTATTTGGTGATACTCATGGCTGGTGGAAGTACTTTGAAGGAGATGACGAACAAGTTTGGAAAGCTAGACAAGTTTGAAGGGCAAGACTTCAGACGTTGGCAGAAGAAGATGCACTTCCTTTTAACAACATTAAAGGTGGTGTATGTTCTTTCTACCCCTATTCCGGAATTGCTTGAAGATGACAACTTGGAGGCAATCAGACGTAGATCAAAGTGGGAAAACGACGACTACATCTGCAGAGGACACATATTAAACGGTATGTCTGATTCTCTCTTTGACATCTATCAAAATGAGGAGTCTGCTAAAGAGTTATGGGATTCTCTTGAATCCAAGTACATGGCAGAGGATGCTTCTAGTAAGAAGTTCCTTGTGAGTAATTTTAACAATTACAAGATGGTCGATGCTAGACCTGTCATGGAACAATTCAATGAACTCCTTAGAATCCTTGGACAATATACTCAACATGGGTTGAAGATGGATGAGTCAATATCAGTTTCAAGTGTGATTGATAAGTTGCCTCCCTCCTGGAAGGATTTCAAACACACTTTGAAACATGGTAAAGATGATCTGTCTTTGGTTCAACTTGGTAGTCACTTGCGCATAGAGGAATCTCTAAGGGCGCAAGAGAATGACAAAGGCAAAGGAAAGGAAGTTGGTGGACCATCGGTCAATATGATTGATGATGGTAGAAACAAAAACAAAGGAAAGAAACGCAGTTTCAATGACAATGGTTCTGGTCCCAACAAGAAGCCTAAATTGGCTTGTTGGAAGTGTGGCAAATCTGGTCACTTTAAGAAGGATTGTCGTGTTGGAAACAACAAGAACGGCGCAAGCACAAGTGGTTCGGGAAAGGGGTCTAAGGACCATTCTCAAAACCAAGGTCAGAATTTAATTCATAGTTGGAACAGATTTATTAAAAATTCTGTTTCAATAATTTCTGAGGCATTTTATGTGCAGGATGATGCTATTGCGTGGTGGATTGATTCCGGTGCCACTGCTCATGTTTGTAAAGATCGTTGTTGGTTTAAGACATATGAACCAATGGAAGACGGATCTGTCCTTTACATGGGTGATGACCATTCCGCTCCTATTCAAGGAAGAGGAAGTGTGGTATTGGAATTTAGTTCGGGAAAAACGATTTCTTTGTTTAATGTTTTATATGTACCTAAACTTCGTAAGAATTTAATTTCTGGTCCTATCTTGAACAAGTGTGGTTATAAACAAGTTTATGAATCCGATAAGTATATCTTATCGAAGTCGGGTGTATTTGTAGGATTTGGTTATTATAACAATGGGATGTTTATGTTGAATTTGAATAAAATTCCTGTTAACTCTAGTTCTGTTTATATGACTTCCTCTGTTGTTGTTAATTCCTCATTATGGCATGCTCGGTTAGGACATGTGCACTATAAAAGAATGCTTGAAATGTCCAAAGATGGTTTGATTCCTGTTATTGATAATAATACGGAAAGGTGTAATACTTGCATGTTAACGAAAATCACTAGGAAACCTTTTAAAAGTGTTACAAGGAATTCTGTAAAACTTGAATTGATACATAGTGATTTATGTGATTTTCATGCAACTCCATCTTTAGGCAATAAAAAGTATATTGTCACTTTTATAGATGATGCCTCTAGGTTTTGCTATATTTATTTCGCATGCAAAAGATGAAGCCCTAGATAAATTTAAAATTTATAAAACTGAAGTTGAACTTCAACTTAATGGCTTGATTAAAACCTTACGTACGGATAGAGGTGGTGAATATTATGATCCTAAATATTTCCAATCCGTAGGGATAATTCATGAGACTACGGCTCCTTATGTACCACAACAAAATGGTGTGGCCGAAAGAAAGAATAGAACTCTTGAAGAAATGGTTAACGCCATGTTGTCTTACTCAGGCTTGAGTGACGGGTTTTGGGGTGAAGCCATGTTAACGGCTTGTCATCTATTGAATAGAGTTCCTAATAAAAGGAACAAGATTACCCCATATGAGCTTTGGTATAAGAAAAGACCAAACTTGACATTTTTGCGAAGTTTGGGGATGTAGGGCCGTGGTTAGACTTCCGGACCCTAAAAGGAAAAAGTTGGGAGAAAAAGGTGTTGATTGCATCTTTGTTGGATATCTTGAGCATTCCAAGGCATATAGGTTTTATGTTATAGAACCTAATGAATTCATTTCTATAAACACAATTATAGAATCAAGAGATGCAATCTTTGATGAGAATCGTTTCTCTTCTATACCTAGACCCAAGGATATTATACCAATGTCGGCCGAATCTCAAATGGATGATCATTCAATTGATGTACCAAGTGAGACACCCGAACCTCGTAAGAGTACAAGAGTAAGGAAAGCTAAATCATATGGTTACGATTTTCAACTATATTTAGTTATGGGATCAAGAGATCAAATTGAATCTCAATACTCTTCTGTTATAGTATAGAGGAGGATCCAAGAACCTATGATGAAGCAATAAAATCTCGAGACGCTGGTTTTTGGAAAGAAGCCATCAATGATGAGATTGGTTCTATTGTGGAAAATAATACATGGGTCTTGTCGATTTACCACCAGTGTAAACCTTTGGGGTGCAAATGGATCTTCAAAAAGAAGATGAAAGTCGATGGAACTATTGACAAGTTTAAAGCTCGATTGGTAATCCAAGGCTTTAGACAAAAGGAAGGGATCGATTACTTCGATACCTATGCACCGGTTGCTCGTATCACTACTATTAGATTTCGATAGCTTTGGCAATTATTCGTAATCTATTGATCCATCAAATGGATGTCAAAACAAAGATTTTTAAATGGTGATTTGGAAGAAGAAGTGTATATGAAGCAACTTTGAAGGATTTGTTATGCCAGGTAATGAGCATAAGGTATGTAAGTTAATTAAGTCATTGTATGGGCTGAAGCAAGCACCTAAGCGGTGGCATCAAAAATTTGATGAGGTTGTTTTGTCGAATGGTTTTGTATTAAATCGGTCCGACAAATGTGTATATAGCGAGATTTGATGAATCCGGTAAAGGTGTAATCATCTGTCTATATGTAGATGACATGTTGATTTTTGGCACTGACCAAAATGTAGTTGATAAAACTAAGAAGTTTGTCATCAAAGTTTTCGATGAAGGACATGGGAGAAGCCGATGTAATTCTTGGTATAAAGATTAAACGGATGAACAAGGGAATTGCAATATCACAATCTCATTATATTGAGAAAATTCTCAAGAGGTTTAATTGTGATAATTGTTCTAAAGTTAGTACTCCCATGGATCCTCTTGAGAAACTTGTATCAAATCTTGGTAAACCTGTGTCACGGCTCGAATACTCAAAAGCCATTGGCGCTTGATGTATGCTATGACGGGCACTCGACCCGATATTGCTTATGCGGTTGGAAGATTGAGCAGTTCACTAGTAATCCTAGTAGACGGCATTGGCATGCTATAACAAGGGTGTTCAAGTACTTAAAAGGTACTATGGACTATGGTTTGTGTTATAGTGGACATCCTTCTATATTAGAAGGTTATACCGATGCTAGTTGGATCAACCAAGAAGATTCATCTTCTACTAGTGGTTGGGTGTTCTTACTTGGAGGAGGTGCCATTTCTTGGGCTTCCAAAAGCGGACATGTATTACACATTCTACAATGGAATCTCGAGTTTGTAGCATTGGGCTGCTTTGGAAAAGAAGCGGAGTGGCTTGAACTTGATATATGAGATTCCATTATGGCCAAAACCGATATCACCAATGTCTATCCATTGTGATAGTGCGCCACCTTGGCTAGGGCCTATAGTCGTATTTATAATGGCAAGTCTAGACACTTGGGTGTCGGACATAGTATGATTCGGGAGTTAATCATGAATGGTGTGATATCGGTTGAGTTTGTTCGGTCGCAACAAAATTTGGCCGACCACTTGACGAAGGGGTTAGCCAGAGACTTGGTAAATAAGTCTCAATGGGAATGGGATTAAAGTCCATTTAATCCTCTAATTGTGAGATACCCAATTCCCTTCTAATACAACGTTAGAAGCTTGAATTCAATGTGGAAAGCTCGCAGCTTGGAGATTGGAACACATGTTATTATTTCCCAAGGTATGTGTTCGGACACTGCAAGTAAAGGTTAGGTTGAAGAATATCTTCTTAATAGTTCCTTTGAAAAATTGCAAATGCAGGTGCAAGATTAAAGGAACTACCTATATGGACATGAAGTTTTGCCGCTTCAAGAAGCTAGGACTTGGCTTCCTATATGTTCACTATTGGATATGGACACATGGCTTGTAATAGTGTCAAGATTAAACAAAGAGAATTGTACTGAACTGATGTGTATAGTATCTTCAGGTATTCATATGAGTTGACGGGTTCAATCGTTACGACACCCCGATTCTCGAGTATTTGAAATGTGTATTATACTAAGATGAAAATTCAATCGCAAGACATTTTCATTTATGCATTCGTTTGTTTCGTTATTTATACAGTTTAGTAAATCAAAGGATTACACTAAAATGGAGGGGATTTGTTGGTGATTTTAGTGTCATCAACTTGTTTTATTGTAATGGTGATTTACTAAGAGATCAATGTGATTCGTATTAGACTCGGATACGAGTAAGGGAAAGTGTGGAGTACACACTCGTTTGAGCTAAAACGAAGTCAACCTCGATATAGAAGTAAAAGTTAAAGGGTAGCTCTTTTTGCTGATCAGTATGAACAGCACGGCCGTGCAGTTCATATGACACGGCCGTGCAGGTATGAACAACACGGCCGTGCAGTTCATAAGACACGGCCGTGCAGTTTCTGTACAGATGCCTTTTCAAAATGAAGAGACACATTGCTTGGCTAAAGTCATGTCTTTTGATTGTACCCTTTAACTAATACCTCCCCATCTGTATATATACAGAGATTGATCTCAGTTGTACATACATGAAAAACACAAGAGTGAATTACAACAATATAACGAAAGCAAACAATTCTCAAAGTTTTGATTTGTTCTCTTTGCCTAGAAAACAAATTGCGTGATTGTCTTATCCCAATAAAGATTTTGTGTAACCCAGGCATTAAGGGTCGAAATACTTTATTCGGAAAGTGGATTATACACGATTCAATCATATATCCGGCCTTAGTATCAAGATCAAGACCCTATTTCCCCTACAGTTTGTGAGTCTGCGGTATTTCCTGTGTACTCGGGAGAGGGTGATCCAGATTGGGGTACTTACAGAAGCCCCTCGACGACATCACTTACGGAGGAAGTGGGGTCGTCGATAAGATAAGGGTCCTAATCTGAATCGCGTGTTGAGAGAGGAAGTGACCGTGTAGGTCGGCGAGAGGACGTGGCGGTGTCCTGTTGTGTGACCGTTTAGGTCAACTGGCTGGATCCTGTGATAGGATTCCTACGTATCCCTGGCGGGAATCAAGCCTGATCGTAGTTCGTGTGTGGGGTGAGTGTTGTAGTGCACGAGGACGGGAGATGTCCTCTGACTGAAACTCTGTGGGTGGATGTGGTGCCCTGGGTGACCGTATAGGTCGATGGCTGGACCTTGTGATAGGATTCCTACGTATCCCTGGCGGGAATCAAGCCTGGTCGTAGTTCAGAGGTCGTGAAATTGTGAGTGTATGCGGGCGTGGTGGTGCCCTGAAGTATCGTGTGACCGTCGAGGTCAGGGGTAAGGATGTGGTGGCGTCCAGGGTGTGTAATCTTACTAGAAGATGGGTAATCTTACGAGAAGATGGTTATTCTTACGAGAAGATGGTTTGTGGTGTGACCGCCGAGGTCGGATGTGAGGACGTGGCGGCGTCCTGAGATGAAAATTTTACGATTTCCGAATCGGGTGGTTTAAGGCCTTTCGGGCCGAAGATAGTGATTTGGGAGGTTTATACGGTCTTCCGGACCGAGTGGTTTAAAGCTTTTCGAGCTGGAGATAGTAATGTGGGAGGTTTATACGGTCTTCCGGACCGAGTGGTTTAAAGCCTTCCGAGCTGGAGACAGTAATGTGGGAGGTTTATACGGTCTTCCGGACCGAGTGGTTTAAAGCCTTCTGGCCTGGGGATAGTAGTTTGGCTGATTTATGCAGTCTCCCGGACTGAGTGGTTTAAAGCCTTTCGGGCTGAAGATAGTGATGTGGGAGGTTTATACGATCTTCCGGACCGAATGGTTTAAAGCCTTCCGGGCTGGGGATAGTAATGTGGGAGGTTTATACGGTCTTTCGGACCGAGTGGTTTAAAGCCTTCCGGGATGGGGATAGTAGTTTGGCTGATTTATGCAGTCTCCCGGACTGAGTGGTTTAAAGCCTTCCGGGCTGAAGATAGTGATGTCATGTATGAGGACTTGAATCGTCTCCTGACTGCGGTTGTGTCATGTATGAAGACTTGAGTCGTCTCCTGACTGCGGTTGTGTCATGTATGAAGACTTGAGTCGTCTCCTGACTGCGGTTTGCCATGCGTGAGGACTTGAATCATCTTCTGGCTGCGGTTTGCCATGCGTGAGGACTTGAATTGTCTTCTGGCTGCGGGTGTGCCATGTATGAAGGCTTGAGTTGTCTTCTGACTGAGGGTTTGCCATGCGTGAGGACTTGAATCGTCTTCTGGCTGCGGTTTGCCATGCGTGAGGACTTGAATCGTCTTCTGGCTGCGGGTGTGTCATGTATGAAGACTTGAGTCATCTTCTGACTGAGGGTTTGCCATGCGTGAGGACTTGAATCATCTTCTGGCTGCGGTTTTCCATGCTTGAGGACTTGAATCGTCTTCTGGCTGCGGTTGTGGAGGCGTGGCTGCCTTGTGCTTTGATTGCGAGAGGTGTAGATGCCTCGTGCTTTGTCCGCTGGGGAGAAGGTTGGACTTACGATGACTGCCGGTGTTCATCCATTGGGGATTATCGTGGCCTTGCAGGGGCTTTTTCTGCTGAGAAGGTACCTTCGGGCTTACTTTGATGGCCAGTGGTTGCTTCACCGTTTGGCGTTTTGGAGGCATTTTATGCCTTGAGATTAGTGCTGGGAGGTGCTGGCTCCTTTTGCGCTTGTTTTACCATTTAGTGGGCGAGGTCCGGGCTTACGATGACGGCCGGTGCTGGGGATATGCGGTCTTGTACGACTTCCCTTTTGACTTGCTGGGGAAGGAGCTCGGGCTTACTTTGATGGCCGGTGCAGGGGATATGCAGTCTTGTACGACTTCCCTTTTGACTTGCTGAGGAAGGAGCTCGGGCTTACTTTGATGGGGGTGCTTGAGTTGCCGTTGGAGTGGGCGAAGTCCGGGCTAACACTGACGGCCGGTTCTTGAATTGCCGTTTAGTGGGCAGAGTCCGGGCATACACTGACGGCCGGTGGTTGAATTGCCGTTGAGTGGGTGAAGTTCGGGCTTACACTAACGGCCGGTGGTTGAATTGCCGTTGAGTGGGCGAAGTTCGGGCTTACACTGACGGCCGATGGTTGAATTGCCGTTGAGTGGGCGAAGTTCGGGCTTACACTGACGGCCGGTGGTTGAATTGTCGTTGAGTGGGCGAAGTCCGGGCTTACACTGACGGCCGGTGGTTGAATTGCCGTTGAGTGGGCGAAGTCCGAGCTTACACTGACGGCCGGTGGTTGAATTGCCGTTGAGTGGGCGAAGTCCGGGCTTACACTGACGGCCGGTGCTTGAGTTGCCGTTTAGTGGACGAAATCCGGGCTTACGATGACGGCCGGTGCTTGAGTTGCCGTTTAGTGGGCGAAATCCGGGCTTACACTGATGGCCGGTGCTTGAGTTGCCATTTAGTGGGCGAAATCCGAGCTTACACTGACGGCCGGTGCTTACGTTGCCGTTTTAGTGGGCGAAATCCGGACTTACGATGACGGCCGATGCTTGCGTTGATGGGTTAAGGACCAATCTGCATTGAATCTGCTGAAATAGGCCTTTGGACAGCCAGGGGCAAAGATTATAAGGGCGGAAAAGTAATTTGGCCCTTCGTTGCAAAGAGGTCCGTACGGACCAACCTGGGATGTAAAGAGGTCTGTACGGCCGGTTCTTGAATTGCCGTTGAGTGGGCGAAGTCCGGGCTTATACTGACGGCCGGTTCTTGAATTGCCGTTGAGTGGGCGAAGTCCGGGCTTACACTGACGACCGATTCTTGAATTGCCGTTGAGTGGACGAAGTCCGGGCTTACACTGACGACCGGTTCTTGAATTGCCGTTGAGTGGGCGAAGTCCAGGCTTACACTGACGGCCGGTGCTTGAGTTGCCGTTTAGTGGGCGAAATCTGGGCTTACGATGACGGCCGGGGGTTGCGTTGCCATTTAGTGGGTGAAATCCGGACTTACACTGACGGCCGGTGCTTGCGTTACCGTTTAGTGGGCGAAATCCGGACTTACACTGACGACCGGTGCTTACGTTGCCGTTTTAGTGGGCGAAATCCGGACTTACGATGACGGCCGGTGCTTGCGTTGATGGGTTAAGGACCAATCTGCATTGAATCTGCTGAAATAGGCCTTTGGACAGCCAGGGGCAAAGATTATAAGGGCGGAAAAGTAATTTGGCCCTTCGTTGCAAAGAGGTCCGTACGGACCAACCTGGGATGTAAAGAGGTCTGTACGGACCAGTGTTGAATTTTACAGTTCCCAGATTTTGACTGGGTTTAAAACCGAGGCACCCCCTTCATTTCCTTCTTCCAGTTCGTGCATCCGAGAGAGAGAGAAGGAGAAAAACTCCATTGTTGTCCAAAATCTTCCATTTCTTAGCTTGAATTGCTTGCGATGGCGGAAGGATTAAGGAGGGGACGTCGCCAACGGAGTCGAGATGTGATCATTGGATCTCCTTCGTGCCTTCTTCGAAGAATCCGGATGTGTTGTACCCCAATCCGGAGGTGCATAACCGACGAGTCAGGAACGTCGGGGAGGTAAGAAATCAATTTCGTCTTGATTCCTTGCTTGAATTTTTTGAATGCTAGAACTAGGTTTTAGTTTTTCGCATTTTTGTGGCTTTTGTTGTTTGCCATGCCTTTCGTGATGAATTGTTGAAGTTGAGCATGTAAACATTGTGGGTATGTGATTTTTGTGCAAAAATGTGTAGATTAGCTTTTATTTGTAAAAAATAAAGTGCCTCTCTATGAAAATTCATGCTTTGGTGTTTTGTACCTTATGCTATTTTTGTATGTACATTGTGAGAAAAATTGCCATGTAGGGACAAATTTTGTGAAAAATGTGACATGTGCCGTGTTTTGTGACGGGTTTTGTCAGAAAGTATGTGCCGTGTAGGGACGGACTTTTCTTTTTGAAAATGTGTTATGCAGTGTGTGCCGTGTCTTTGGTGACGGACTTTGTGGGGAGTTTATGTGCAATGGGTGCCGTGTTTTGTGACGGGTCTTTTGAAAATGTGTCGTGTAGTGCTTAATCCCTTTGTTGAGAAAATTTGTACAGTGTGTTCCGTGTTTTGTGACGGACTGCATGGGGAAAATTATGTGTAATGCATGCCGTGCTTTGTGACGGGTTGTATGTGAAGATTATGTGTAATGCATGCCGTGTTTTGTGATGGACTTCTTTTTTTTTTTTTATATGCTTTGGTATTAAGTACTGTGACTGACGTACCTTTGCTGTGTTTACCTGCAGGATGAGGGGCTTTTGGTTGGGAAAGCCAAAAAGATGAAAACTCGGGGATCGCTCGAGGCTGTAGTTGAGTTGTGGCAGCAGATGTCGAATATCTCTGTGGATGGCGGGCCGAGCCCCAGGATGCTGGTCTATGCTTCCGGCTTGGGCGTGTTCATGGAGAACTTGGCCGGGATCTCTGACACGAGGAAGAACAAGAGTATCTTCCTGGGCTTATCTAAGTATTGGTGGGATACCACCCACACCTTCCATCTGAGTTGGGGCGAGGTGACGGTGACGCCCATAGATTTTGCTGCTATCACCGGGCTTTCCTTCAAAGGAAGGCCAGTGCGGTGGAGGGATAGGATAGCCGAGGACGTGCTGACTGAGCTGCTGGGCTTTGCGCCTCTTCCTCGCAGGGGCCTGGGCATGCTGTACAGCGATGTGGAGACGAGGATTACGGCCAGTATTGGGGCCTATTGTCGGGGTACCGGCCAGGTGACGGCGGAGCAGCTGGCGCGCTCCTTTCTGTGGTTTGCCCTTTCTGAGACTCTGTTCTCGAATCATGCGACGACGGCTCCTTTCGCTCTGCTGGAGAGCTTGATTGATTTGGAGAGGGTCTATGATATAGCTTGGGGCGAGGCGGGCCTGTCCGAGCTTTACTTCTCCTTGGACCGATTCAGCAGGGGTGTGGCCAGTTCTTTGGCCTGTTTTGATTTTGCTTTGGAGGAATGAGTTCATTGCTATTTTTGATTAGCAACCTGTCATTTTCTCCGTTTTCTCTTGCATTGAGCCTTTTCCGCTTTTGTCGCAGGTGTGGTTCTACGAGATCTTTCAGTGCTTCCCGTGGGATAGAGATCCTGGGGCCATAGCGGCCTATCCCGCTATGTTAGGCTGGGCACGCCCGGCGAGGAAGAGGAGGACCAGCAGGGGTAAGCTCACCATTTCCTACGGGGAGGTGCAGGCACATTTGGAGAGAGATAGCCCGGAGGCGTTCGTTCTGTACCCCTGGGCTCGATACGAGGCTGATGAGTTCGAGGGGGCTCCTGTGGTGACGGCGCAGCGGAAGATGTTGCGGGGCCTGACCTGCGACGTGATGTACTTGGGAGAGAGGGTCTTTTGCGGGTATGCTTCCCTTGGCTCCGAGGGATCCGCTTTTCGAGATGTTGGATTCCCAGGATATGGATGTATTGGAGTTTGAGAGGTATTTGGGCGGCGTGAGTGCCCATGAGTTTGTTTTGTATCGAGAGGAGTATGGGGCCTTCGTGAGGAGGAAGTTGAGGACGCCACAGGTGTTGGCGAGGGAGAGGGAGGCTGGTCCGCAGGGTCCCCCAGAGGTTCCGGTACCTGGACCGGATTTCACATATGTCCGTGGGGATTCCTCGAGGAGGAGGGTGTCTGTACCCGTCCCTGAGCAGGCTCCTGCTGCCTACCGAGTGGATCCCGACATGCCGGTGAGTGTGCTTACTCTTTTCCATCTTGGCATCTTTTCTGTATTTTTTTTTGTTGAGTATGACTGTATTGCTGAGCGTTTCTTTGGCTGCTTGCTTGTGCAGGTCCCGGGGAGAGCCTATGACATGTTGACCCGCCGTTATGTGGCGATGAGGTCCTTCGCGAAGAAGATGGCATCGAGGCTGTCTTGCCGGTCTTCGCGACGTGTGCCGGCGTACGAGCCGATGCCTTCGAGGCATTCTGTAGATGTTCCTCCACCGAGAGCCGAGCCGGAGCCACAGCAGGAGGGACCTTCGCGGGGGCGGCATAGCATGGATGCCGGGACATCCTCGGGAGCTCAGAGGCCGCAGACCCTTCACCAGTTCTTTCCTCCGCCGGATGCACAGGGTGAGGGTTCGTCAGGGCATGCCTATTTTGACCCCTTTTTCGGCTTCGATCCTTCTGAGTATCTTGAGTACCAGCCTCAGGAGGGGGCTCAGTACTCCGATGATGAGGGTGTGACTGGCGAGTTTACCGGGATGCCCGACTTCTCGCTTGAGGATGTCAGTGATGATGATGCTGAGGAGTCGGATTAGGATTCATTTGCTTTCCCTCTTTCCATATCCCCTTTCTTTTTTTTTTTGTTTAGCAACAGACATTTATGGGTACCTGTAATAAAACACTTGTATTTGCATGGCAAAAGTATTTTATTTTAAGATGTAATGTCATTTTTGTGATTCCCGGGAATTGTCCTAGGAATTGTTGCTACTATTTTTTATTTTTTTGTGCATGCCACGTGAGCTGAGAGTGCGTTTGTGGGTAGTGTATGCTTGCCGGAAATGGCTTTGGCCAGTGTTTGGGCAGTTTGGAGCAAGGTTCTGCTGGTAACAGTGGTTGTTGTACTGTTTGCTGGGGAAATGGGTCATGGTTGCAAAGAGGTCCGTACGGACAGACCTAGCATGCAAAGAGGTCCGTACGGACCAGCTTTGCTTTTGGGGAGGAAATAAATGTTCTCCGATTGTCTGGACTCTTCCCACTCCCATTTGCAGCCATTTTCGAGGTTTCTTCCCCATTTTCTCTAGGAACCTCCATTTTTGTCATGAATTCTTCGTATGTTCCAAGAAATTTGCCAAGGCTTTCGCAGGAGCGGCAAGCACTCTTTCTTGAGCGGTTGAAAATGTGGATGCGACACCGTATGAGGCATCAAAGGCGGGCTTTCGAGGTAAGGTTTCAACTTTGCTCGGTTTGGTCTTTTAAGGAGTTGGTTCCTGATTGGGATTTGTTGCGGGCTGCCGCGAAGTTCTGAGATGTTAGGAGGCATGTGTAATGTTTCTCCTACAACGAGGTAGTGCCCACCTTTGAGGATTTTCGGGCTTTGATTGGAGGACCGGAGGTGGAGGCCATCTCGCTTCCTTTGATTGGTGGTGCTGCTGTGAGCGTGAAGCTTGAAGGCTTTCTTCGTACTTCGTTGGGAAAAGTGCAGGGCATGATCCTTGATTCGGGTCATATTGACATTTCTGCGCTGCCGGAGCGATTCATGATTGATGATGAGAGTGATGTCTCTTGGGATGCATTTGCCTTGTGCGTAATAGCGACGCTTTTCATGGTCAGCTCCCTTGGTGTTTGCGATGGCGCTTTGCTAGATGTGGTTGGGCACTACAGAGCTGGAGAGGATATTGTCCCGTTGGTGCTGGGGGAGACTCTTCATGGTATCGACCGTCTGGCAACTGGGGATCGGTTCATGAGAGGGGGAAGCCCCGCTTTGCTCACCTTGTGGCTGCGAGAGAGACTTCAGGCCATGCCCGAGGCTTCAACGTTGTTTAGCCCGTGGTCGTTTGCTCGGCGACCTCTTGTGTTGGATATGGATCAGTCCGCCTGGGAGAGATGGATGGCACAGCTTGGTACGCATCAGATCCGTTGGTGGGTTTCGCACTGGGGGATCGAGACTAGGAGGGCCTTGCAGGAAGGGTCCTATGTTGTCGAGTTCTGGTTTGTCTTGGTCCTCCTTCTATATTCCGTTGCTTGTTTCCCGGCCAGTTTGGGATGAAGCAGAGCCTTTGTTGGGCCGGGATGACCTTGCTATCGTGGAGATAGCTCCCTTTGTATGGCAGCTCCAGGTGCTCTGTTGTATTTTCTGAGGGTATGGAAGTACTCCGCTTTCCCTCATGTGGTGCTCCTTAGACGTCGGGAGAGTGTTGTATTGACGACCCGCACGGCTTGGTATGAGAAGCGTGTTAGGCGATCCCAAGTGGCTTTGGGAGCAGGCGTGGAACGATTCTGGGGCCCGATTGCCGTAGTAGCTATTGCCTTAGGAGTGCCGAAGCCTGGTCTGACCCTCAGGATGTGACGGGAGACACTTTGTTTGACTACGAGACCAGAGTTGACCGACTGACGGGGAGAGGTCCTCTTTCGCAGACTCGCAGGGAGGAGATCCGAGCCGAAGCACGGGCGAATGAAGCCCTGAGAGCTGCTGGATTGTTTGACTCTACGGGGAGGACCCCTAATCTCGGACTGAGAGACGCAGAGCTGGCTCACGTGGAGCGAAAGAAGACTCGCCGGGGACGAGGGAAGAAAGGAAAGAATGGCGAGGGGACAAGCACAGATGGCGCGGAATGACCTCCTAGGTATCCATTCATTGCATTGCAAACACATTATTTGTTAAATGTATTAAGCTGTCTTTTAGCATGTTGTGAACTTGAGAGTAGACCGTGCTTGAACTCATCAAGAAATGTTGTAACCGTTAGTGATTTGTGATTTACTTTTAAAGCTTTGTCGAGACGTAAGATCTCTTGTTCGCTTTTGTTTCTTTTGTGCACCTTGACGGCGTCCATCTTTGGACTTTTCTGTTGCATTTGCGGACTGAAGCGACCTGGGCCTTAACGGCAATCCCCTTTGCTTGGGCTTTGTACTTCGCGGAGAGGTTGAATGATCCCCTGACAAGTCGTTTTGACGGTCATTTCCGTAGCTTCCTTGCCTCTTGTTTGTTGGCGTTGGGCTCTTGACCTCAATTTCGCAGCTTCTGCTTGAGCTTTTTTTTTATTTTATATATTTTTTTTGTGAGACTTTGCTCGAGCTCTTCTTTTTTTTGTGAGCCCTTGCTCGAGCTCTCTCTTTTTTTTTTAAAGCGCGTGAGGGCGAAGACAAGCCCCTGGCTTGGAAGTAGACATGGGTCAGTCGTCTGACGTTGAGTGACCTTCGGATGTCCTTTGATGTTGCCGCCGTTGTTTGACTTGGTCAAGGTGACGTTGGGGCGTGCTCTTGAAAAGTGCGTAGCTTGATGGAGGTCTTGATTGACATTCAAACTTTTGACTTTTTTGTGTGTTTTTAGACCGGACCAATTAAGGTTGCCTACGTTCCCCCGGACTAGAGGGCTCAGGTCTGCGTAGTTCGACACTACATGGAGTGCCACAAGATGCACGATTGTTCTTCTTTAGGCGAAGTATCTGCGAAGCTTGCTTCCGTTGACTGGATTCATGAAGGGATTGCCGTCTAGGTCTGTCAGCTTCATGGCACCTCCGGAGAAGATCTTTTGAACCACGAAAGGGCCGATCCATGTTGGTTCCCATTTTCCCAGTGGGTTGATTCGAGTGGGAGGCTTTTCTTTGAGTACAAGGTCGCCTTCCCTGATGTCTCGGGACTTGACTTTCTTGTCGAAAGCTCTCGCCATCCTGCTTTGGTAGGCTCGGACGTGTTCCATGGCCTTTAGTCGTCGCTCGTCTAGCAGAGCCAATTCGTCATGTCGGCTTCGGAGCCATTCGACTTCGTTGACATCATTTTCCAGCAGCACTTGGAGTGAGGGAATTTCCAATTCAATGGGAAGGACTGCTTCCATCCCGTATGTTAGAGCGAATGGGGTTTCTCTCGTGGCTGTTCTGACTGATGTTCGGTAGCCCCAAAGTGCAAGGTGCAGC
The DNA here is from genome assembly GCA_022495995.1 of Adenophora triphylla var. japonica. Classification (NCBI taxonomy): domain Eukaryota; kingdom Viridiplantae; phylum Streptophyta; class Magnoliopsida; order Asterales; family Campanulaceae; genus Adenophora; species Adenophora triphylla. The sequence goes on from JAFEMH010000027.1 coordinate 1,237,885, forward strand.
TTCTCGGGGCAATCTCGTCCTCGGGTGGTCATTTTTCGGATGATTCGTTCGAGAGTCTTGTTTGCTGCTTCTACGGCGCCATTTGTTTGTGGCCGGTAGGGAGAAGACTTGTGGCGTGTGATCTTGAATTCGGCCAACAGTCTGTCGCATTCCCCTTCGAAGTGTGAGCCGTTGTCTGATATGACCTCGTTCGGGATGCCGTATCGGCAGATGATGTTTTCCTTGAGGAAATGTGCGACGTTCTTGGAGGTGAGCACCTTGTAAGACTTGGCTTCGACCCATTTGGTGAAGTAGTCGATGGCTACTAAGACGAACTCGTGACCGTTGCTGCCTGGCGGAGCGATTTTCCCGATGACGTCAATTCCCCAAGTGGCAAAAGGCCAGGGTGTAGTCATGCAGTAGAGATCGTGGGGAGGTAGATGATTGAGGTTGGAGAACCGTTGACACTTGTCGCAGCTTCGGACAAAGTGGATGCAATCTGCCTCCATGGAGATCCAGTAGTAGCCCATCCTGAGAATGATTTGCATCAGGGCTCTGGCGTTCATGTGGGGACCGCAAGCCCCATTGTGGACTTTGTTCATGAACTTGCTTGCTTCTTCCTGGCTGATGCAGCGTAGGAGTGGTCCTTGGTAGCTTTTCTTGTACATCATGTCCCCAAGGATAACAAAGTGGGAGGCGAGGCGTTTTAGGGCCATGATGCTCTTGGCTTTGACCCCTTCCCTGTGTTGGCCTTCTTCATTCATGAAGGCGGTTTCCCCGTTCTTGAGGTATTGGAAGATCTGGTTGTACCATGGCTCATTGATGGGCTTGGGTTCTGGTTTGATCTCGCAACAGTAGGCAGGAATTTCCTTTCGCCCGACTTTGAAGGGCTTGATTGCTTTTCCCTCAGGGATTTCCACGAGTGAAGCCAAGGTGGCTAAGGCGTCCGCGAACCGGTTTCGGTCTCTTGGCAAGTAGTGGAAAGTGACCTCTTCGAATTGTGTGATGAGGTCTTCCATGCAGGCATGGTATTTTTGCAAGCCTGGGTCTATGGTTTTCCATTTGTTGGAAACTTGGTTGATGATCAGGGATGAGTCCCCATAGACCTCGAGTTTTTGGACATTCCTTTCGAGTGCGGCCTGTAGTCCGGCAGCGCAGGCTTCGTATTCGGCGGCATTGTTGGTTACCTCGAAATTGAGCTTTATGGCGATTGGGGTGTGCTCGTCCTTGGGATCGACCAAGAGCATACCGATGTCGTTTCCTTTTTTGTTGGCTGCTCCATCGAAGAATAGTTGCCATCGATTTTCGCCTTCAAGTGCGAAGATTCCCTTGTCTGGGAATTGTGGTTCGGGGCCTCGAGCCTCGTCGGTTGGGAAGTCAGCCAGTTGTTCGGCCACTGCCCGTCCCTTGATTGACTTTTGGTTCACGTACTTGATGTCAAATTCCACTAGGAAGAAAGACCATTTGGCGAGCCTCATTGACAGAGATGGTTTGTCGAAGAGGTATTTGATTGGGTCCATTTTGGAAACCAAGTGAACTATGTGCGACTGCATGTAGTGCCGTAATTTTCCGACGACCCATACTAGAGCTGCGCATGTTTTTTCGAGAGCTGAGTAGTTGAGTTCGCTACCTTGTAACTTTTGACTGACGAATTAGATGGCATTCTCGACTCGTGACTCTTTCTTTTCTTGACAGAGCATGGCTCCAACTGCGGTGCCTGGCCACGCTAGGTATAGCAACAGTGGCTTCTCCTCATGGGGAGGACAGAGAATCAGAGGACTCACAAGGTATGCCTTTATTTCTTCAAAAGCATCTTGGCACTCTGAGTTCCATTCGATGTCGGCGTTCTTCTTCATCAGTTTGAAGATTGGCTCGCACATGGAGGTCAATTGATTGACGAAGCGGCTGATATACTGCAGGCGGCCCATGAAACTTTTCACCTCTGTTTGAGTTTGCGGTGGTCTCATTTCGATGATGGCCTTGATCTTTTGAGGATCAACCTCGATGCCTCTCTCGGTGACCATGTATCCCAAGACCTTGCCTCGGCTGACCCCAAATGTGCACTTGGCAGGGTTTAACCTCATTGAGTGTTTTCGGAGGCGATTGAAGAACTTTCTCAGGTCTGTGAGGTGTTGTCCATCTGATCCCTTTGAGTGGACGATCATGTCATCGACGTACACTTCGATCTCTTTGTGGATCATGTCGTGGAAGAGGGCGGTTGCTGCTCGTTGGTAGGTAGCCCCAGCGTTCTTTAGTCCGAACGGCATTACTGTGTAGCAATAGGTTCCCCAGGGGGTTGTGAAAGCTGTCTTTTCTTGATCTTCCTCGGCCATCTTGATTTGATTGTAGCCGGCAAACCCATCTACGAAGGACTTGACTTCGAAATTGGTTGTAGTGTCCACCAACATGTCGATGTTGGGTAGTGGAAAATTGTCCTTGGGACTTGCTTTATTGAGATCTCGGAAGTCCATGCAGCAACACACTTTTCCATTGGCCTTGGTGACCCTGACGATATTGGAGAGCCATGTGGGGTACTCGATCACCCTGATGAAGCCGACGCAGAGCATCTTCTCGATCTCTTCTTTGACTTGTAAAGACCATTCTGGCTTGATTCGGCGTAGCTTTTGCTTGATGGGCTTAGCCTCGGGATTCAAGGGAATCCGGTGTTCTACAATGTTTGGATCTAATCCAGGCATGTCTTGGTAAGACCAAGCGAACACGTCCACGAATTCTTTGAGCAAAGGCGATCAATGCGTCTTGCTCAGTGCCGGTAAAGAAACTTCCGATTTGCGTCTCTTTTGGCTCTTCAAATAGCTCCCAAATTCACTTTGGTTAAAACCTCCTCGGCAGCTTGGGCCCGGTTTTTCTCTCGTTTGACAACATGCTTAAAGATGTGCTTAATGTATTGTTCGTTTAATGTGTCTGCTTCTTTATCAAGTGAATCGTTATTAACTGTTTGTGTGTTAGTTAATTTATCAGTTGTTAAAGATGCAATGAGAGGATACTCGAAAAGATCGAAGCATTCATTAAGAGCATACGGGAATACATTATTGGCAATGAGTTCGTAATCTTCTGGCGTGAGGCCATCAGATGACTCGAGAGACTCAAATTCAAAGATAATGGACTCGGGATGGGTTTTGACACTGGACTCTAGGACTCGAGGGGTCAGACCAAGTTGTTCGATCATGTCCTTCTTGCTGGCGGTGGGTCCGGAGAAGGTGGCCCAGTTATTGAGTGGCAATGAGCTTGATAGGAGGCGGGGTTTGAAAGGCTTTGTGTCACCGTTCCCGATCATTGCTATCATAGAGTTATCAGAAACAAATTCGATCAGGTCTGGCATCTCGATTTCTTCATTGAAGAGCAGGTGGAGCAGTGGCTCGTTCCAAGCATCGTCTGCGGAGTCTTTCGCTTTTGTCTTGGGCATTACTAGCTCGAATGCAGACTCGTCCCGCTTGTTGGGGGCAGGGGTGTTGACAGAGAGTTTTCGAGTTCTTCTGCCAAAGAGGTTGTTTTCCCGAACCAAAATTCGTTGTGAATAGTGGTGGTCATGGGTCTCGGTAGAGGCGGTGTGTCGAGAAATGCTCTTCTGACGGGATTTGGCTTGAGGCCTCTGAATCTTGCCAGGTTCCGCTGGAGCTTCTCCATGGTTGTCGGCCAGCTTTGTTTGGCATTGATCAGCTCTGTTCCCTTTCTTGTGTCTTCGTTCAAGTTGTCATCTTTCTTTATGAAGTACTTGGTCATGTCGAAGCTGTAAGGACGAAGATCGGAGATTGCGTGCAAGCCTCTTTTGCTATCTGCGGAGCGTTTCCGTGCAGCTCGCTTGTCTTCCGCAATGTGTTCGGGAGTAGGAAAGTGTCCCAAGCTATGGAGGGTATTCTGTTCTTTGATATTGATGATTTGTTGGGTACCCTGATGGCGTTTTCCCAAGCCGAGCCCCGGTATGTAGTTCATGTGCTTCATCATTTTCATCAGGGGAGGAATCTTGTCCCAAATCAAAGGCAGGTCTATGTGGCATACCTGGGCCTTTGGGCTTTCGATGGTGAACCCTGTTAGCATCATGCCATCATCGTCGTGTTTGATCTCTAAGATCGGGACGCCGTTTGTGTCGGTCCTTTTGGTGACTACGCTATCACCGTAGATGATGGTTAGATCTGTTCCTTGGACGAACTTTGCGCACTGATGGAGAGTGGATGCCACCCCATTGATCTGGTGTAGCCAAGGGCGTCCCAAGATGGCAATGAATGTGATCGGGATGTCGATGACTTGGAAGTCGGTCGGGACCATTTGTTTTCCGAACCACAGGTTCAAGGTGGCTATTCCCAAGACTGGGCGAGACGTTGAGTCGTATGCCTTGATTGCCTGAGTTGAGGGTTTCAGATCAGTTGCTTTGATTCCTAGCAGATCCATCATTTTGGATGGAAGGACGTTCATGGATGATCCCCATCTACCAAGACTCGAGGGAGACGGCGCTCGTCCGCCTGAACTCGTTATGTAGAGAGGCTCATTGTGGTCGCCCCAAATTTTGGGAGGTCGAGCTCCGTGAAGGTGATGATGTTGCCGTAATTAACGTTGCCGATCATCCGAACCGCTTCATCAGTGTCACCGTGATGGGAACCATGGTCCGCCGGGCTTTCTTCCAACTTGAGCTTGTGTGGGTAAGATGAAGTGAGTAGGGACCAGAGCGAGATGTTAGCCCGAGTACGCTTGAGCCGAGCTAAGACAGATCTTCACCTTTGGGTCCGTGGTTTCGGCTTCTTTGGCGTAGGGCCCCTTTTCGGTTCGTGGCTCGGGTAAGTGGCCTTTTGTCCTGCCGTGGAGGATTTATCGAGATTTGACCGGAAACGTGTCGCACATTCACCTCTCGGCTTTACTGCTTTGCTTGTCTCTCCTATCTCTGTAATGGGAGGGCCTTGGTTGGCGTAGGGCCAGACTGCGCATTTCAGTTCGTTTACCATCATTACTTTATGGAAACATCAACAGTGGCTTTGAGATCCTCCCAAGACAGGGGTTGAGGTATCTGGACCTTCGGGCCGTCGGTGGCGGTGCGAAGCTCGTCCCAGCTGATCATGGCGCAGACGTTGCCATGGCCTTGTGCAGAGCTAGGCTGAGGAGATTTGTTGGAGTAGATGACGTAGTAGTCAAACTTTCCTGAGGGTTCTCCAAGGGTTCCGACTGTGGGATCACCGGATTCATACCTCTTCTTCAGTTTTTGTTGAGAAGAGGGTTTCTTCTTTCTTCGAGGACGGCCCTCGCTCATTTCATCTTGGAATTCCATTTCCAGACAAGCACTGCAATCGCAGATGTCCCACCAGATGTGTTCGTTGTTTGGCGGTGGTATCGGGACCTCAGGAGGCTGAATGGGCAGGCTTTCCCCCGGGGGGTCTTGTGGCTTTATGTCGTAACTGCATGGCTCGTATGAGGGCAACAAGTTGACCTCTGGGCGGCGATGAGAGAGGTTAGAAGCTGCAGGAGCGGGCATGACTTTGGAAGCCCCAGGTAGTTGGGTGGCTAATGTCCCGAAGTGGTGCATGGCACCTTCAATCCAGGCTTGTTGTTCACCTTGGCGTTTCTCAATAGTCATGAGGACCTGCCAAACTTCTTCCAAGGTTGGGAAATTTCTCGGGGGTAAGGTCCCATTTTCCTCGTTGTTATCCACTGACTTGGCCATGGGGAGCTGATGGACTGCCCTGGTGACTGCGGTGGGAAGGATGTTGGACCTTGCGGCTTTGACACGGGGAGACGGGTTCCCGGGTACTCTCGATCACTCTCTGTTAGCTGGAGGGGGTGACGGGAAAGGTTTAGACACGGGAAGGCCTTTCGGGATAAGAGGGGGAAAGCTCACGTGACATGCGGTTTCCGCTTCTTTTATATTTATTATTTTTTTGTTGTTTTAATTTACTTAAAACGTGTTTTCTCAGAGTCCTAGGTAGGTTGGAAAAGATTGCTCTTCTTTTTCGCAACTATGCTAGATCCTGGGTCGATGGAGACCATCCGTGCGGCTATAAGCCCCTCGTTTTGCACCTCGTATTTCGACATCCCGGTGGACAACCCGGGCGAGGGTCCTATAGGGCAAGCGGTTTCCACCGGCCTAAAAGAAAAATCGAACCTAAGGACCGAGCCTGTCATGTTCGTTTTAATGCGTTAGCCATGTGAATAGTGAACCGAGCCTGTCCCTGAGTCAAGATCGGGTCAAGAATTCAGCATGACCTCTCTTTACCTTGCTTGCGCAAGGGATCTGTGACGTTAGGCATTGGCTGGGTCATATCGTCATGGCTGACGTATCAAAGGCTTGATGACATGGTGTCATGTGGGCATGGATGTATATCCGGGACGGAACATTGTCCAGGTGTAGCTTCGGAAATCAAGATCAGTCAAGATTTTAGCATGACCTTTCATCGCTTTGCTTGCGCAAGGGATCTTGAGTTACGAGCTTCGACTCAGAAAATGGCCGGCATGGTATATGTATCCAGGCTGTATGACACGGACTGGGTAAAAACCAACCGAGTCTGGACAGAGTGTGACTCAAGACTCAAACATGCAGGGTTGACGCTTGACTAGGATGGGATGTTTGGAATGATCCCGTGCGCGTCCGAGAGGCGTAGGAAGGCCAAACGAACTGCAACTGAGACCACTTCGGGTTAAGGGTTGTAGTGTGCAGTGTATCCGAGGCAGAAGGCGCGTAGCGTGCGGTGTAACCGAGGCAAAGCTGTAGAGTGCGGTGTAACCGAGGCAGCAGTGCGCGTAGTGTGCGGTCTCTAAAATTCTTTTTCTGAGTAAAACAGAAGTTTTGCAGAATTTTAAATGTATGCACAGATGTATATTGATGCATTTTTTTATTTTTTATTTTTTTGTAAAATAAAAAGTAAAGCACATGCACACACACACAACAGTTAAAGAAAGGGGTAAAATGAAAGTTTGACCCTCATCATCGTTTTAAAAATCTTTTGTTTTTGTTTAAAAAAAGATTTTAAAACAAAGCATCCCCAGCAGAGTCGCCAACTGAAATAGCCCGGATCCGAGAGGCAGCGCGATCGCGCCCCGGCATCTGGCATTTCGCAGGGCCTTGCGGCGCTGTTTTAATTTCGTGTGTTGGAGGTGTCTCGTCGTGTTTTTGCTTTGTAGAGTCGCCACGCCGTTTTTATTAAGCCCAAAACATTGAAAAAAGGCATCAGTTTAAAAATAAACTGTTTTTGTTGTTGTGTGATGAGATTTTTGAGTTCGGAGGTCAGATGACTCCTTGGGAAGAGAATATTAGAATATTAGAGCTCACCCGAGTCGCCTCGTAAAACGAGTCTTTCGGATACCCCTAATATTCTTTAACTGTTGTGTGTGTGTGTGTATGTGCTTTTAAAAATGCATGCTGTGTCGGATGTCTACATTGTACACTGCTTTATTGAAATGTATTGAAATAGTATAGGAAGGAAGCCTTACCAATGTTGGTTCGTGTCTGTCTTCCGCAGGGGAATAATGTTTGAGGACGGAATAGTGTTCCGGTACGGACCGGGATTGCTTTGGAAAAGGGGCCGGTTGTCTGCGGACAGAGTTTCGGCGTGCGTTGGGATCGCAGGGATCACTCGGGCAGAGTTTCGGCGTGCGTTGGAATCGTTGGTTGGATTCGGGCAGAGGTTCGGCGTGCGTTGGAATCGTTGGTTGGATTAGGGCAGAGGTTCGGCGTGGTTTGGGATCGCCGGTTTGACTCCTGAAAGAGCCGGACGCCTCGAGAAAGACCAGGCAAGGCCTCGGAGTACCACGAGGGGCCTCAGAGTACCTCGAGAGTGCCTCGGGGCAGCGCGGGAGCGTCGCGGGAGCGCTCGGGGAGGCTTCGGAGCACCTCAAGGGGGCTCGGAAGGCCTCGGAAGGATCCGAAAGGGGCCGGGATTGCCCCAAAGGGTCTTAGAGGGGAGCCTGAAGGCTGGGGGGAGAGGAGAGAAGAGGAAATTGTGTGAAAATGAGGGAGGGGGAGCCCTCTATTTATAGTGCCAGAAAATTGCAAAGAGGTCCGTATGGACCTCCTAGGTAATTCAATTTTTTGGTTTTCCTCGATTTGAGGGAATATGTGATGATGAAGAAGATTCAGCCATGATGATGTCCCCTATGCAATAAGGTCCGTGATTTTACCATCTCTCAAGCATGCAAAGAGGTCCGTACGGACCAACCATGCAGGGGGGGTAATGATGTTCTCCGGGATTTGAGGGAATATTGTGAACTTTAAGGGGATTTAGTAATCATTGAAACAAAAAGGTCCGTACGGACCTTAAATGCTTTTCTGATTTTCTGAAAATTCCCAAGAGGTCCTTTTTTCCCTTTTTATCCCAGAAAAGTTCCTCCCTTGGCTTGGCTGAGGGTTTTTTGAGGGTTTTGAGTGCCAGAGGTCTTCGAGACTGCGTTTGTGAGTCTGTGGTGTTTCCTGTGTACTCGGGAGAGGGTGATCCAGATTGGGGTACTTACAGTGACTCATTATAACATGGTGGGGAAGCCTGGTGGTATAGCAATGTGATCCCAGGTACATTCATCACCATCTCCCTCAATTCCTGCAATTGTTTGTTCACCGAATTTCCTGCATCGGGGTTAGCAGCAGCATAATAACTAATAAGTATTAAAATCAACTTGAAAATTAACACTCCATGTTGGTCCTTGGATAGGGGTCTCAAATCCTGCCGTGGTGGTCTGGACAATCTCAGGATTGGTGACCACACTATCAGTGGTTCCATTAGTCATTGGTATGAATCCCACATTATCAGTTAATGCCCCTGTATCCCTATCAAAGCCGAGTCTCCTTGGTTGGAATGGAGAGAACATACTGGACCCATGTTGGGACTTATACCCTGGAAAGCTCTGGGTGATGCATTCTGATGAACCCCAGACGAACTAGCTTGAAGATCAGAAACTTCATGTTGCAACCTGGCAACATTGTTCATCAACATTGTGGAGGTATCAGTTGGCAGCATCATCTGGCATCTTAATTCAACCATCGTATTTGCTAAGCTGGAGACGATATCTAACGGAATTCCTTGTGTAGTTGCAACTGATGTTCCTCCTTGAACTTGGATCGAACTTGTAGTGGAGCCAACATTCTGGCTAGAAGCCAGCACTCCGGTAGTGGCTCCAGTCATAGCAGATGACATTCCGGTAGACATCTTGACTCTTTTTAATAATCAAAAGACCAAAGTTCCCACGGACGGCGCCAAACTGTTTTGGTCGAATTTAAGCAATTCAACTTCAAAGATGAGAATTGGGCATAATGGAATATGATAATCAAAATTCAAGATGTAAAAACAAAGGATTTAACGAGAAAAGCCATTGAACAACTTGTTCGCCGGCACAAAACCTCGGAACGGTGGAATATTATTAGTATGATGATCGAAATGCGAGTGTGAGTACAATGAGTGTTGTTAACCGTGAATGTGTGTGTACATGTGTTGCCTCTTTCTATAAAAACAAAGGAAATGTAACGGAAATAACAGATTAATGTTATCCCTTATCTTGCTCCTAGAAATCCGCAGGAGGTTGATGAAGATTCGTTGACAAAGTTTGAGCGTTGAGGACAACTTTTGACTCAATCTTTGATAACAGTTCCTGAAAATAGGCTAGTAGTAATAATCCTGCAAAACATTTCTTTCATTCAAATTGTATCAACAAGTTGTTAGTTCAAGTTGGTAACCCAGGATGAGATGTCAGGTCGTAAGATGCTGCCGTGGATTTTCTATTCCAAACAGTGGGAAAGATTGTTCTTCGGCTCATTTCAAGTGTTTTTGGGTATCAATATAAGATATAATGAGAGAAATTAATTTTTTATTCATAACTCTTATGAGTATATATATATACATCCCTAGCACTTCTCTAAACTTGATGAACAAGTAATTACAATTAGGAAAAGATAATTACAAAATAGAAAAGATAATTACAGAATAAAGAAAAGATTACATCAAATAAATAACATAAATAATCCTAATATATTCAAACTTTATCATGCCCCCGCAAGATGGACGGTCGATGAGTGAGTCCAATCTTGGAGATAAGATTATGAAACCGTGTGCGAGGAAGAGACTTCGTGAGAACATCGACAAGCTGATCCGATCCAGAAATATGAGAAACACGAATGGACTGTTGTTGAACAAGTTCACGAACAAAATGGTAGTCAAGTCCTAAGTGCTTCATGCGAGAGTGAAACTTCAGCAGCAACATAAGTGGCCCCCAAATTGTCACAAAAAATAGTAGGCGAGCAGGATGGGGAGAAGCCGAGTTCCTGAAGTAAGTTTCGAACCCAAACAACTTCAGCTGTGGTAGAGGCAGTAGCACGGTACTCAGCTTCTGTGGAGGAGCGGGCAAGAGTACGCTGCTTCCTAGAGCTCCAAGAAATTAGGTTCTTGCCCAAATAAACAACGTATCCAGTAGTAGAAATATAATCATCCTTGTCACGTGCCCAATCAGCATCTGTGAAAGCATGAAGAATCATGGAGGAACAAGGACGAAGAAGAAGACCATGAGATGAAGTCCCAGCTAGGTAACGCAAGACGCGTTTAAGGGCAGAAAAGTGCTCATCAGTGGGGCGGTGCATGAACTGGGAAAGTTTATTGACTGCAAACGAGATGTCAAAACGAGTGAGGGATAGGTATTGGAGAGCACCCACAAGAGTTCGAAACTCTGTGGGATTAGAGAGAGCAGAACCAGAGGAAAGACATAGAGAAGTATTCGGAGCCATAGGAGTAGGGACAGGTTTAGCAGTAGACATGTTTGCTCGCGAGAGGAGATCACAAATATATTTTTGTTGACTGAGGAAAAGACCTTGAGAATGAGGAAGGACTTCGACACCAAGAAAGTAGGAAAGATTACAAAGATCTTTGAGGGAGAAACGAGAAGAAAGAGTGGAAACAAAGTTATCTAGAAGATGGGAGGAGGAACCTGTGATGATAATATCATCTACATAGACAAGAAGAAATATAGTGTCAAGAGAATGACGAAGAATAAAAAGAGAAGAGTCAGAGATACAGTTACGAAAACCAACAGAAAGAAGATAATTTTTAAGTTCATTATACCAAGCCCGTGGTGCTTGCTTGAGACCATAAAGAGCACGACGGAGTTTGCAAACATAGGAAGGATGAGAAGAACAAGTAAAACCAGGAGGTTGGGACATGTAGACATCGTCAAGAAGGGTACCATGAAGGAAAGCATTGTTTATATCTACTTGGCGGAGAGACCACCCATTAGAGACAAAGAAGAGAAAGAATTAGGCGGACGGTGGTAGGTTTAACTACCTGGACCGAAGGTTTCGAGTAATCAAGACCGGGTCGTTGATGGAATCCCTTGGCAACAAGGCGAGCCTTGTAGCGATCAAGAGAGCCATCAGATTAAATTTGGTGCGAAAGACCCACTTACAGCCAATTAAATTTTGGGAAGGGGAAGGAGGAACTAGATCCCATGTTTCATTTTTCAAGAGAGCATCATATTCTGCCTGCATGGCATCCCGCCACACTTTACTTTTGAGAGCTTGAGTGATAGTCGTGGGCTCAGGAACAGAAGTTGAAACCGAGGCATGTAGGTTTAATTTATTAATGGGTTTAAAGATAAGGTTTTTAGATCGAGTAACAGGGCCAGAATGTTCAGTTGGGTTTGGCTGATGGTGGGCAGTAATGTCAGTGGAGGAGGCAGTGGGGGGTTCTGGTGGGCTTGATTCGGCTGAAGGGGCGATGCCGCTGGTCGGTGGAGGCCGAGCAAGGTTCGGCAGCTTGAGCTGGGGCTGGGTGTGTCGGGATGGGGTGAGGGATGATACTGAGGCGGTGTATGTGATGTGGGCGATGAGATAGGCGTAGCAGTGGCTGGAGGGGTTATTAATGTGGGAAGATGAATGGTACACCACTCATCAGGATTAGATGGAGTGGGTGTAGGATTGAGAGGCGAGAAGGGAAAAACATGTTCGAAAACTTGACATGACGGGAGGTATATATTTTATTTGTGGAGAGATCAAGGCAATAATAAGCGCTTTGTGTGGCGGAGTAACCTACGAAGACACACGGAAGTGATTTTGGCTCAAGCTTGTGAGAAGTGTAAGGGCGTAGCCAAGGGTAACATAAACAACCAAAGCTCCTAAGTTTGTGATAATTCGGAGGATGGTTATGAAGAGTAAGAAAGGGGGAACTCAAATTTAAAGTGGGGGTGGGCATACGGTTAATGAGATAACAAGAGGTTGCAAAGGCTAGGGGCCAGTATTTTAGAGGCATAGATGAGTGAGATAAGAGAGAGAGACCGGTTTCAACAATGTGCCTATGACGGCGTTCGGAATAACCGTTGTGTTCCGGTGTGTGGGGAGGTGAAGTAAGATGAGAAATCCCATGAGATGCGAGAAGAGGGCGAAGACCAATATATTCTCCGCCATTATCGCTATAGATAGTGAGAATAGAGCGTTTGAAATATTTTTCAACGAGGAGTTTAAAGTGCGAGAAAACAGTATTGGCATCATTTTTATGTTTAAGAGGGTAAAACCAAATATATTTAGAAAAATGGTCAACAAATATAATGTAGTATTTGAAACCATCAACAGAAGTAATAGGAGAAGACCAAACATCACTGTAAAGAACATCGAGTGGACCAAAAGAAGAGATCGTATTATTACCAAAAGGAAGTTTATGGCTCTTGTTGCAATCACAAGAGTTACAATGAAAATAACTAGATTTAGGAATTTGTAAACTAAAGCTAGAACTAATATGACTTAAAATAGAGGAGGACGGATGACCGAGACGATGATGCCAATTTGTAATAGACTTCAAGACGGAGGAGTGGAGACGAGGAGTGAGAGGATTCCATTCGAAGACACCGGAATTAGTTGGACCTTGGAGGAGAATGGTGCCCGTGGAACGATCCTTCACAAGAAAAGAAGAGGATGAGAAAGTGATTGAACAATTATTATCTTGACATAACTTTGAAATAGAAATAATATTTCGAGATAGAGACGGAACAAAAAGAACATCATTTAATTTAAATGTAGAGAGAGGAGTAGAGATAGATGTGGAACCAGTGTGAGAGATAGGTAGGCCAGATCCATCACCGATGATTAATTCTTCGGTGCCATCATATGGGGAGTGGAGAGCAAGGGTGTTTAGGTCATTAGTGGCATGATGGGTAGCGCCACTGTCAAGCAACCAAGGAGAGGGAGATGGAATGGAAGTGGTGGCAGCATAGGCAGTAGGGTTGGAAGAGTTATTGCCGCGGTTTTGGGAACGGGATGGGTTGTTAAAGTTGGGTGAGGGGATGGAGACATGTGGGTGTTGTGAGCGGAAGAGAGGACATTGGGAGAGATAATGGCCCGAAGTGCGACACCATTGACATTTACCCTTAAAGGGTGCGGGCTGCCTAGAGGATTGACGGGTGAGAGTAGAGGGTGGTGTGGGGAGTAGGCCGGGAGAGGGATTCCTGGGAGGAAAGGGTCGAGGAGGATTTGGGGAGGCATAATTAACAGAGGCCGGGAAGGGAGTAGGATTAGGGTTCTTGGATTTGTGTTTGATGGAAAGCTCACGATTGATGAGTTTCTCATGTAACTCATCGAACGAAATAGGAGTATCTCTACTTTGGACCGCAGAAATAACAATATCGTAATCTGGGTCATTAATCTGATCAAGAACACGATCGACAATATCGTCGGGGTCAAGGGGTCGGCCTAGGGAGGATAGTTGGTCGGTGCAAGTCTTGATATCTTGCATGTATTCAGAGACGGAACGAGAGCCTTTAGAGATATTTTTGAGATGGTCTTTTATTTGTTTAAGGTGCCCTTTAGAGGGATTGGCATATGTCTTGGCTAGGGTTTGCCAAGCAGTATAGGTAGTGGGACATTGAGAAATTAGAGGGACAAGATTAGCAGATAGGGTACCGGCAAGGGCTCCTAGAATGAGTTTGTCTTGACGGAACCAAGTCATATAGGCGGGGTTAGAGATTTCAATGGGTTGGGGAGGAGCGGTAGCAGAAGGGTTGATGGGTGGATTAGTGGTGACAGCAGTGGTGGTGGCAGGAGTGGGGTTTGGAGTGACGGTAATTTTCTGGGGTGGTGCGGGGTGCGTTCCGTCTATAAACTTGTAGAGATCGTGACCAATAAGGGTGGCCTCAATTTGTGTTTTCCACGAGATGTAATTCGTGGGAGAAAGCTTAAGAACATGGACTAAAGAGACGACTATGAGAGGAACTGTGGGTTCAGCAGAGTTAGGGAGGAGGGTGAGATCAGTAGCAGCCATTGGAATAGGCAGAACGGAAAAGAGGAGAGAGGGGAAGGAATTAGGTTTCCGGCCAAAGAGGGAGGAGAAAAAAATATGGGATCTTTATGCTCTGTATACCATATAAGATATAATGAGAGAACTTAATTTTATTCATAACTCTTATGAGTATATATATATACATCCCTAGCACTTCTCTAAACTTGATGAACAAGTAATTACAATTAGGAAAAGATAATTACAAAATAGAAAAGATAATTACAGAATAAAGAAAAGATTACATCAAATAAATAACATAAATAATCCTAATATATTCAAACTTTATCAATCAATTGGTTTGATATATGGGGAAAATGTTATCAAACGAAGACAAATATAAACATAATGAAATCAAGATTGGATTTTTATCCCACCTGAAGAAGGTGTTACTCTAACAAGAAGCTTCAAGAAATCCCCCTACTCATTTGCAAAATTTGGGCACAGGGAGGGAGCCTGACGATAGCTGATAAACGAACAAAATCTGGTGCTTGATGATAAACTAACAAATAAGATGCGAACAAATTAGAATAATGTTTGAATCAGTGTTAAGACGAGTTACATATTATAACGAATAAATTACATGTTACAATGCTAGTCTAACTGTCGTACAATCCAACTCTTTAATCCTAGTATACAACATCTTTCTTAGCCCCTTACAGTTCATAAGCTTAAATGAGAAGGCATATAGACTAATAGACATTATTTTTTGTCAAGCCAAATATATACATATAAACAGGAATACTCAAACCATAAGAAGTTATTTTACAATCATAGTGGCAGTCTCAAAAGATGCAATCAACCTAGGCTTAGTTTTTCCTACGGCATCTTCTTCCAAAATATTTACAACAAAAAGGGGAGGGTTAACAAAAAGATGTCCATAGTTTGAAGAGAAGCTGCTGCTTTAGCCAAGGTATCTGCTACTATATTTGCCTCCCTATAAGCAAAATACAGCCACAGTTCATCAAATTGCGCAAAAAGTTGTCTGCAGTTGTTGATCAGGTTAGTAAGGTGCGAAAGGCCCGACTTGTTCCAGCGTAAAAGTTTGAAAGCAACTTGTGAATCTGTTTCAACATGTAAATTTTTAATGTTATGAGCCGACGCCATCTGTAACTGTAACGACCCCGAATTTCCACAACAATAATAATACTTAATTTATAATAAAATAACCTCCAACGGCTACTAAAACCATAATTTGAAATAACTTAAATGCGGACAACGGTAACAATTTCAACGGTTAATACAATCCACTAGCTCAACACAATCTTTAAAGTCTTACAAACTTTCAAATAACTGAAATAACTTAATAAAGAGTCTAAAATGACAATAAACTAAACCGATCCTTGAACTCCTTATGAAGTGCTCCCGAACCGTTTCACATTCTTCCTATATGAAATCTGAAAGAAAAAGAGTATGAAAGGGTGAGCGAACAATGCCCAGTAAGTTCATATACAATCCCTCCGGTTACTAAGGAGGAGTTGACCTGAAAGAATATCAAACGATACAAAGTCTAAATAACAATCGAAGACATAACAGAACACGAATTCGAAATATTTATTTACCAAATCTCAAACAAAATGTCTTTCAAAATCTCAACGGTTTCACAAACTGAGTTGACAAATACTTTGGAGGTTCAAATGATGACGAAATTGATTCAAATTGACACGAATGATTTACTTAATTAAAAACTGTCCCATACCAGCTTTAACTAACTAAACCACTCACAGATTATTAGGAATTTCAAGGACTCGATAAGCCGAACAAAACTAACTCGAGTAATCTAATTATCTACAACCGTCCCATACCACAGTAGTAGATAATCAAATCACTCCACGTACATCATGATCACATAAGTGGTCCACTGACCTTATCAAACCAAAATCCCACAAAGGGAACAAAAGCCCACAAAGAGCACTAATACCCACAAAGGGTTCGAAATCCCACAAAGAGCACAAAGGTTGACTCCGCAGAGTCCTAAACAGCCCACCACTACTACATTGAAGTGGTGAACTAAGTTTGCCCGAAGGCCAAAATATCAAATATACCCCGCCGAAGCAGGTTGTCTAACTTAGTGATCATTAATGGAACAAAAATCATATCATATCAAAACTCATTTTTAATACAGAATACGAACTTCCACAATAACAACAAAATTCTGTATTTACGAAATCAAAAGGACGATATAGCAAACGAATAACAAAAGATTATCAAATAACGGTAACCGAGGGAGTCAAAATAAATACTGACACGAGGTCAGCTTTTACGTATCAAAGAAACGTACATCGCCAAGAAATATGCGGAAGCCTAAAAATGAAACGGAACGGAAATCAATTAACTTAAAGATGTATAATCCCTTACCTTAGCGTTGCTTAGTACTTCCAAAAATGCTCCACGCGCACGAATCTACAATCATGCAAAGCAAAATCTCAACCTTAGGTACAATTAACTTCTATCTACTTAGTACCTTTAATCCTTTTAATCCACCTGGTTAACCTATGAGTTATTATATTTAATTCCGTCTCAAGTTACTTTCCACTTCTAGAGTTTCTCAAAATACCCTTCACATAAATACCAAAACACCCCTAGGGTTTACCCAAACTACCCTTAGGTTTTCAACATTTTTATTCCCTTTACTTTAATCAAAAACACATTTACACACACTAATTTCACCTTTCTCAGCATTAAAAAGACACGCAATAAAGCACTATTCACAGCAATTAACTACACACACAAACACACTCTACACACACTACAGTACACGCACACACATACTAACACACACGCACAAACACCCACCAGCATGCATCAACACACACTGTTTCACACACACACACACACACTGTTTCACACACACAGGTCACGCACACACATACATCACTATATTTAATAATTACTTTAGCTCCTCCGCTCCAACATAATACTTTAGATCCAACCCAAATAAATCAATTTTATTATGGTACGAACCCTAATTTCTCACTATCATAAATACATGCAATATTGATGATCAAAACTCATATCACTCACCAACATAATCACTTGAAAACTCTAATTTTGATAAACTTAGATTAGGTTTTCATTAATCAATGATCCGATCAATATAATGTCCTTAAATTAATTCTTAATTAATCAACAATATTCATAATAAAAACCCCAATCTAATCTCAAGAGTTTCTAGGATTTTCTAGATTCTTTTAAAATTCAAGAATAATAATTATGAGACGAAAAAATTCTTACCTTGATTTTGGTATAACAAACGCCCAAAATGCCCAAGCTTTCCGTCCTCATTTTCTTCTCCAAAAGTCTCGGCTTCTCTCTCTTTTTGCCTTTCTTTTCTATTTTTTCTTTCTTGTCTTTCTTTCTTCATTTGATCTTAAGCGGACACATACATACATGTCAAAATATAAACCCACATACATACATGTCAAAATATAATTCTTTCTCTCTCAGCACCTATTCTCCCACAATTATATATCATTATATTTATATGGACATCACCTACATATTACTTCATCTTATATTTGATACTTTGCTGGATGACAATAAAATATGAATATAGTACTTACTTCTTGGGAATTAATGAATAGTTTCTCCTTCTTTCTTCCTCGGCACTCTCTCTCTCGGCTGATCCCTCTTGCCGCCTCCTCCTCAATTTATTTCTAGGGTTGGTAAAAATAATAAGAAGGCTCTAGGTTTATAAAAGATGTATACTCCTATATATATTGGGTTTCCTAAACCTAAGTCTATAATGTAGTCTAATTATATCATTTACTAATATACCTTTATCGGGTCAAATCCAAATAGTCTTTTCAACTTATTTATCCAATCGGCCCATATTCATTTTAACCCAAATAATTTTCATCCCACATTAATAGATATATTTAACCCCAAATAATATTATTCTTGATTGATCCCAAAATAGATACTACCTCAGTCCCAATTCCTAAACTACAATTAATAATCCCAAAATAAATATTTAAATTTTCGGGGTATTACAGTAACCCCTTTCGAATTGCCCACAATTCTGCTATCATATTCGAAGCATGCCCATTTGATGTTCAAATCACTAAACAAGTAGTCGTTTAAAAGTGTCAAAAATAAGTGAATTCAAATATAATGTCAAACGTATGATTCTAAATCTAGAGATGAACTTAATATATAGTTAAAACTTCGAATAACTAAAGGAGACCCATAGTAAAGAGAGAAAAAAAACAAAGTAAATTAGTAAACATAATAAAATTTACAAAACTCCCTTTAAAACTTAGAGTAAAGCATGCTATCGGTAGTGTTTTTGTCGCACTTATTTGCCGTTGTTCTAATTCGTTGTTTATCACTTATTTTCTTTTGATCGCCATAGAGAGATTACAAATATCTTTCTTTCTTATTCACGACACAAGCTATTTTTACCTCGTGTTTTTCCAAAAGAACGCATTTTAAGTTAAAATATTAAAACTAAAATTACAAAATAACATCTATAGTATAAATGAAGGGTGTTTTTTGAACAGTTGAGTGAACAGTTACACGAACGAAAATGACCCTTTTGCCCTTACTATTCACTCCCTTTCCTGTTATGCCCTCCCACCTTTGTATGTCGTGCGACACACATGTTTGTTTTTTTTTTTTTTTTTTTTTTTTTTTTTTTTTTTTTAAAGATATATAAAAAAAAATAAAAATCTCACGTGGCCTTGAACACGAGCATGTGCTAGGAGATTTATGTTAATTAAAAAAAAAAGACCCGTGTCCTCGGACACGGGCATATGTACTAGTAGTTTAACATTACACATACGCCTATGGTGCCTTTTGACAAAGAAGGACTCCTCATGCCTCTCGCCATAACCAATAAAGGCCTCGCCTTGGCCAATAAGGCACACAATAGGCCGCCACAAAACTAAAATGTGGTCGACCCCTAAAGGCACCAAAAAGGCGAGGCGAGCGATAGAGGCGCTAGCCTTTTGCAACTATGGTCAAGGGTTATCTGGACGAAGAGATGTGGAATATAGAATCAAAACCTATGTGCTAGATAATATCTGTAATATGCAATTGCTCACTTAAAGTTGCATGTGTAGCTACTATGTGCACTCTTGTAGCTAAAGCTTAATATAGAAAAAGTAGATTATCCAAGGCTTGAAGCAGAATATCTTAGTTTAGAGCCAAATTAATTGTAGACTGCATCTGGGAAAATTATAATTTCACAGTAATCAGACTTGGTTTGAATTTACATTTGAACTCCAATCAATCATCCTTGCTTGTACTTGAATGACCAAATGATACTGAAGGGGTGGATGAAGGCAGAGCGTTTAGATAAGATAAGGGATTAAAAAAGAGAAGAACGTCGTTAAGAGAGTAGAAGAAGAAGCCCATATGAACAATTTAAAGATCAACTTAAACTAATGTTCAGTTCTCAATAGCATTGAAGCTTTACGGAGTTATTTATAGGCAAAATATTTCTTGTGATAAACTAAACTAGAATTAAACTTTTATGACTTGGACTACAAATACAATTATGATAAGTTAGGGAAAACACGTAATTATGAAATGCTCGTACTGAAATATTTATGTTTATTTAAGCATCAAAATAACTACTACTTGCAATCTTAATCTACCATTGCCAGTTTCCATTTTGCCTAAACTAAACTAGGATTAAAATTTTACAACTTGGGACATGTTGAAGTTTATCGTTAGCTAAAAGTCTGCTTTAAGTTGCTGTTTCAAGACATAGTCTTTAGGCATTTTCAGTTTTATATTTTAGTTGCTACTTTTTAGCAAATTAATTAGGTAGTTGCTATTTATTAGTAAAGAGTGGGTGTGTTAGTGGAAAGCATCCAGATTTTTAGGATTTTCAGTTGTTTAGTTCTCTATTTAAGCATATGCAGTTGTGAGAATAAAATACAGCAGTTTTTCATACTTACTTGAGTTGTTTGCTACTGTCTTTGTGGATTTTCAACTTTGTTCTAGCCAAAAATCCAACTAATTGGTATCAGAGCGAAATTGAATGCAGATGGATCCATCAACAAGCACAAAACAAGACTTGTTGTTAAAAGGTATGCTCAAATCCTTGGTGTCGATTTCTTAGATATTTTTGCTCCTATAGCTAGATTGGATACTATCAGATTATTGCTTGCTTTAGCTGCTCAAAAAGACAAGAAAGTGTACCAGCTAGATGTTAAGTCTGCTTTTTTAAATGGCATTCTTGAGGATGAGATATACGTGGAGCAACCTGTAGGGTACGTTGTGCAAGGACACGGGGATGATGTTTATTTGCTTAAGAAACCAATGTATGGTTTGAAGTAGGCTCCTAGGGCCTAGTATAGCAAAATTGATGAACATTTGATTGAGTTAGGCTTCAGAAGATGCCTTAGTGAAACTCTATATATCAAAGGTGATGAAGTCAATTTTGTTATCATTTCTATATATGTTGATGATTTGTTAGTAACAGAAAGCAATGCTAAGCTTGTTGAAGAATTCAAAAGGGGCATAATGAGTTCATTGGAGATGACAGATCTTGGAGAGATGTCATATTTTCTTGGTATGGAGATTAGACAAAAAAAGGAAATGATCTTCATTTGCCAAAAGAAATATGCCAAAGAAGTGTTAAAGAAGTTCAAGATGGAGGATTGTAAGAGCATGACTACTCCTATGTGTCAAAAGGAGAAGTTGAGCAAGCTTGATGAAGCTGACAGAGTTGATGAAGATATGTACAGAAGTTTAGTTGGCTGTCTAATGTTTTTAACAGCAAGCAAACCTGATATTCTGCATGCAGTAAGTCTTATGTAACGATTCACTAACTGTGCAACAGAGACTCATCTTCGAGCAGCCAAGAGAGTCTTAAGGTATGTTAAGGGAACACTAGACTATGGAATCAAGTTCACAGCCGGAAATGAGTATGGATTGCAAGGTTATTCATACAGTGACTGGGCTGGTTGTGTTGATGATATGAAGAGTACCTCCGGCTATTGTTTCAGCCTTGGTTCAGGAATGTTCTCTTGGTGTTGCAAGAAGCAAGAGATAATGGCACAATCAACAGCTGAGGCAGAGTTCATTGCTGCCACTGATGCTGCAAATCAAGCCTTATGGCTTCGGAAGATGCTTACTGATCTGGGGATGAAGCAGGAGAATGCACAGAAGTATTTGTGGATAATCAAGCTGCTATTTTGATCTCTAACAATCCAGTTTTTTATGGGAAGACCAAGCATTTCAATATTAAGTTGTTCTTTCTCAGGGGAGTGCAAAAGGAAGGATTAGTTAAGTTGAAGTATTGCAAGACTGAAATTCAGTTAGCAGACATATTCACTAAGTCCTTACCTAGAAGCAAGTTTGAATTTTTGAGAGAGAAGCTTGGCATACCGCATATACAGCAACTCAAGCAAGGAGGAGTGTTGAAGTTTATTTTTAGCTAAAAGTCTGCTTTAAGTTGTTGTTTCAAGACCTAATCTTTAGGCATTTTCAGTTTTATATTGCTACTTTTTAGCAAAGTAATTAGGTAGTTGCAATTTATTAGTAAAGAGTGGGTGTGTTAGTGGAAATCATCCAGATTTTTAGGATTTTCAGCTCTTTAGTTCTCTATTTAAGCATATACCGTTGTGAGAATAAAGTACATCAGATTTCATACTTACCTGAGTTGTTTGCAACTGTCTTTGTGAATTTTCAGCTTTGTTCTAACCAAAAATCCAACAGGACACCTTAGGAAGTTCCTGGTAGATCATAGTGTTCTTCCCTTGTTTGAAAAGAGTGTAAGTTGGTTTTTGTTCAATGGATTTTTCTTTCCTAAATACACTCTCCGTTACTATGAAATAGTCCCATATCGCTTTTTTGGGGTTTTACAGAAAAGCGTCCACTTTACTTTTGGGAAAAGAAAGGCTGAATTGTGTCCACAAATCTACTCTTGACCTACCCCCAATCTAATGAATGATCAAAAGCTTTACTTGAAGTAAATTATGTGCAAAAAACAATGGGACTCTCATTTTGTAACAAAGTCCAAAATGAATGTCTTAAGTTTTCTCTTGATCAGGGTAAACCTAGACAATCATTTTGGGACGGAGGTAGTTATGACTCTTTGATTAAATTGGTCCTCCTTTTGTAGTATAATCCACCAGCCCCTCAAGAACGCCAAGTTGATTCTTGGGCTGACAAGTCAATGCTTCACACTGCTCCACAACCTGGATTGGGTAGTGATTATCCTCTTCCAATGAAGAGAGACACCTTGTTCTATGACCGTGAAACTCAGCGGGAACCGCCAATCTCATCGTCTGGACTTTCAATGTATGGACGGGATGCTGGACTTTCAGCGATACGTTCTCCACCCCGTGGTCCTGCTAATGGTCCTTTTGTAACTCAGATTGGTCTACCCAGCTCATATATTTTATGGTGAAATAGCCAATCCTTGTTACTTGCTCTTGCTATATGGAGTGCAAGTTTGAGCATTATTTGTGCTGTTTTTATTTCGTACATACTGGTACTTACAATCTTTGTGCTACTATTCGAAAATAATATAGTTAACTTACTGGAAATAGGAACTTTTGTCCAAAGCTGAAACTGCCTTGACCTTATGCAAGCTTGAGTTACTGTGTTTTCTACTTCCGAACCTTTTGCAAGCTTGAGTTACTGTGGTATCGTACTATTCCTTCCCAACATTTTCAGGCAAAGGATGGAGTGACATTAAAGACACTGGGCGAGTATCCATGCTCATGTACCCGTGTAATCAATGTCTTCAACTCTGCATAAATAAAATCGTAATCTAGATGGGTCCGATTTCCAAAGACATGGACCTCACTACCGAGTTCAATCCAACTACATCCTGGAGTCTTCTTCACATTCTGTTCTACCATGTTATCTCTCATCTCTAATACCTCATCATATCGACCACCAGCACCATACACATTTGACATCATTACATAACTTCCACAGTGTTCAGGTTCAAGATCCATTACTCTTTGTGTAGCAACCTCGGCCAGTGTTGCATTTCCATGGACCAGGCAAGCTGCTAAGAATGCCCTCCAGGCAACTGAATTTGACTCAATTGCAGATAATAACTCATAAGCCTCCTCAAGTAGGCCGGCACGACCAAGCATGTCAATCACACACATGTATAGTGCTTAATACTTGGAACAATGCCATATTTTTGAGGCATTTTGTGAAGAATTTCTCGCCCTTGTGTTATGAACCCTGCATGGCTGCAGGCCGACAGAACCCCAAGTAACGTGATCTCATCAGGCTTTAAAGTTGATTCACACAGATGAACAAAGAGATCTAATGCCTCTTTCGCAAAACCATGCATTCCATAACCAAGAATCATGATGTTCCACGATGCTATATCTCTAAACTTCGTGTTTTCAAAAAACAACTGAGCTTCCTTCATACTCCCACATTTTGCATACATGTCCATTACAGCATTGTTGATGTATCTATCTTGATCCTTATCGCCTCGGTCCTTTCCCAACCCACTAGCAATCATGTACCCATGAATCTCTCTACCATGCTTCAATGCTCCCAAACAAGAGCAAACTGGAAGTATAGTAGTAATAGTGACTATATCAGGTTGAAACCCAGAACGCATCATTTGGTCAAAAAGTCTTAAACTTACATCATGATCACCACACTGATCATGCACATTTATAATCGAGTTCCATGAAAATAAATTCTTCTCACCCATATCCTCAAAGATCATCAACGCCTCGTTAATGCACTTGCATTTCCCATACATATCAATCAAGGCATTGCAAACTTCCATGTTCGAACAATACCCCATTTTCAATGCATTCCCATGCATCCCTCTACCATTCTCAAGATCATTTGTTGTAGCAAAAACAGATAAAGTAGCAGTAACCGTAAATCTACTCGGAAGACACCCTTCCTTCACCATCCTCTTTAAGAACACTGACACCTTGCCGAACTCCCCTATGCGCGTGTACCCACTAATCATTGCATTCCACATGACAACATCTCTGTCAGTCAATTCATCAAACACCTCCTGTGCATCCTCCATCAACTCAAACCCAAGATAACAATGAACCAAAGCACTCCCAATGAACATATGCAAATCCAAACCAAACTTAAACAACTCCCCATGAATCTTTTTCACCATCCAACAATCCAGAAACTCCGAACAAGCCTTAATCACACAAGGAAAAGTATATTTATCCGGTATCAAACCAACCTCCCTCATTT
This sequence comes from Adenophora triphylla var. japonica, assembly GCA_022495995.1. NCBI lineage: Eukaryota > Viridiplantae > Streptophyta > Magnoliopsida > Asterales > Campanulaceae > Adenophora > Adenophora triphylla. The sequence continues at coordinate 1,262,259 of JAFEMH010000027.1, forward strand.
TCGAGTAAAACACAAATGCAGGCTTAGGCAAATCATTGTAAACAAACCCAGCAATAATTGCATTGTAAGCGAACACATTGTGCTCAAGAACCGACGCGTCAAAAACCCACAAGGCGTAATCCATTCGGTGGCACTTGGAATACATATTGACGAGGCTGGTGGTGGAGGATCGGGTGGTGAGAAATCCATTGATTAGCATGTAAGAATGGAGCTGTTTGCCTTTGGATAAATTGCAGGTGGCGGCACATGATTGTAAGTAGGCAATGCAGATGTAATTGGGAAGAGTTTGAATGTATTTGTGAGGGGAAAATGATGAAGATGAAGTTGAGAAGAAATTGAGGAAGGAATTGAAATGGGTGGTGGGAAAGATTGTTCTTCGGCTCATTTCAAGTGTTTTTGGGTATCAATTGGTTTGATATATGGGGAAAATGTTTTCAAACGAAAACAAAAATAAACATAATGAAATCAAGACTGGATTTTTATCCCACCAGATGAAGGTGTTACTCTAACAAGAAGCTTCAAGAAATCCCCCTACTCATTTGCAAAATTTGGGCATAGGGAGACCGAGCACAGCTGAGAAGCGCAAAAGATTCGGTGCTTGATGATAAACTAACAAATAGGATGCGAACAAATTAGAATAATGTCTAAAACAATGTTAAGACGAGTTACATACTAGTAGTAGTGTTATTCCGTGCGATGCACGGATCATTACATGTTACTTTAAGACAAAAATTAAAAAAAAACAACAAAAAAATGAAATAGATTTATACATTATGAAAAACTTTTTTAAACACTATATTATCAGTACATAAATCAGATTGATAGGGATTATCATCATTACAAATCTATATTTTAAAACCATCAGTTAGTTGTTACTTCAAACAAATCAAATCAAGGTACAAACTCCATCTCACTTTAAATTACAAAATAATAATTATTAATAAAAAAATAAATAATATTTTTTTCGTCTCAAATAAATACTTAAAAAAATATATTTCTATAAAAAATTATATTATTCATTTCAAAAATAAATATTACTTTCGACTCAAAATGAATAATCAAAAAATAATAGTACTACATTTTTATCCAAAAAAATGAGCATTACTTTCTTCATCTCAATGAATATTTTAAAAATTAATACTACTCCATTCGCCTCACAAATTAATGTTTGTAAATCAAGAATCGGTAAATCATTGACATGGTGACCAAAAAATAACACTACATTACAAACATTAATTTTAGAGGTCCAATGATTTGATACAATGTAACCAGTTAGGGAGTAATCGGTTATGGAGTAACCGGTCAAAGCAACTACTGTTACTGTTGTAGAACAATAAATGAAGAGTCAAATCAAAGATGTAAGCTTGTTTGGAAATTGGAAAAGGGTATTGACTGATGATGATGAAGCATTTCAAACCGGTTAGATAATTTTTTTTTATTTATTTTTTCAAACCTAGCCGGCTAGCCATCGGCTGAACCATGTTTTTCAAAAAAAAAAATTTGTTTTTTATTTGCATCGATTGGTTTACATCCAAACAATCTGATTGAACCGAAGTACCAAACATGTCGGTCATTCAAACTTATCGGTCAATCATACAAATCGGTCAACCAAAAACAATTAGTAGTTTAGTTTGTCTTTTTTAACTTTTTTTATATATTTTTTTTTTTATTTTTTTTTAAACTTTGTAATAATATACTCCCTCCGTCCCAGCCTAAAAGCCACAAATTTCCTTTTTGGGCGTCCCATTTAAAAAGGCACTTTCCCAAAAAGGAAACCTTAAATCACTATTCTCTCCACTCATTCTCTCTCCTACTTTACTTTTACACTCACAACATTCTCTTTCTTACATCACCTCCCACTCATTCTCTCTCCTATTTAATTTTTCATACTCACAACATTTAAACTTTTTCTCTTTCCTACATCACTTTTCTTAATTTGCGTTCCCTCTCCATTTTTTGCCTTTTAGGCTGGGACGGAGGGAGTATTGAAGTGAAGGCACTAACATTACGAACATTAATTTTTGAGGCAAATGAAGCAGTATTATTTTTTTCAATATTCATTGGGATGAAGAAAGTAATGTTCAATTTTTTGGACAAAAAATATAGTATTATTTTTTGGTTATTCATTTTGAGTCGAAAGTAATATTTATTTTTGAAATGAAGATTATAATTTTTTATAGAAGTATATTTTTTAAAGTATTTATTTGAAATGGAAAAAATAATATTTCTATTTAGTTTTTTTTATTAATAATTATTATTTTGTAATTTAAAATAATACGAAATTTATACCTTGGTTTGGTTACTTTGGATCGGTTGTGGCCATCGGTCATTCACATCCTCTTATTATTGCATTGACCTGGTTTTTGGTTGCTTTAATCGGTTGTGGCCATCGGTCATCCACATAGAAAAAAATTCTACTTTTTAAGAAAAAAAATTTCTTCAATTCAATTTTAAAAATCTAAATCCCAAAATAACCTACATTTGAAACTATTTGCCAAGATAACAAACTTTTTGAATAATTTTTTCGGTTAAAATTGCTACACGGTATAGCGAATTTAAATTTGCTCAATTTTATTTTAATTTATGACCGGTTGTAAACCGGCTGACCTTTCCTCAGCCAATGAAAGTGTCTTTCCGCTTCTGTTGTTCTGTATATGATCGATTGTAACAATGCAAGCTTTGTAGATCTTGCTTTTACTTACACCCTTGACCTTGGCTGCTTTCTTGCAAATTTAGTTGAGAAAGAGTCAACAAACTAATAGGATTTAATTACTTACAAACTAATAGGATTTAATTACTTAGCCGCCTGATCTTTTATTAGCCGATGAAAGTGCCTTACAACCGGTCATAAAATTACTTTATACTCAAAAGAAATATTTTATATTTTCTTCCTCTTAAAATAAATATTTTTAAAAATATATACTCCCTCCGTCCCACCAAAATGATACTTTTATTTTGACTAAATGTAACTTTGACCAATAATTTATATAAAAAATAATGATCCTAATAAAAATCTAAAAATTGTTATTGAAAGTATTATCAATCGTGATACAATAATAATTTTTAAATTTTTATTAGAATCATTATTTTTTATATAAATTATTGGTCAAAGTTACATTTAGTCAAAATAAAAGTATCATTTTGATGGGACGGAGGGAGTATATATTTAGTCAAAATCCAATTTGATTTTTTTAACAACATTACTCCGGTTTCAACAAAAATAAATTTTGGAAAACATTAATCTATAGTATATCATAACGTTGAATTTTTTTTATTAAAAAAAAACTCTAAAAACACATAGCATAAATTAGTTTTTGAATAGAAAGAAAATTAAAAACGAAAATAAACTTATCTTCCCTAAATCTGCAATTATCTTTCTCAACTTATAATAAAAAAAATAATTCACACTTAATTAATTTTCACTAAAAAGATATTGAAAAATTAATAAAGGATAATTAAGAAATTTATATTTAAAAAATAGTGTTTTTTTTTCTGTGTCCAAATCAAATGAAAATAGTCTCTATTTATAGAGATTTTTTTTTATGAATTTTGGTGTAAATTTTTTTTTTAAAAAAAATTAATTTATAATAAAATAATTGAGGTAAATAAAAAGTGGATAAAAAATAAAAATCTGAAATAAAATTGGCCAATCAGAGATCGCCATGTGTTACCATAATTTTTTATTTTTTTTAAAAAAAGCAAAACCAGCCGTCGTTCACGCGCCTCTGTTGGCGCGTATATGACACGCGCTAGTTTTCTGTCCATCAAAGCCTGCCACGTGGACCTGACGTTACCTATTTACAATTTTGCCATGCTGTGAAATTACTAAATTGCCCTTGGCTTCTGGGGGGAAAACCTTCACTTCTTTGCTTTTATATATACTAGTTTGACTCCCGTGCGATGCACGGGCAGTTACTAACGAATAACTTATCAAAATTGAAATAAATACGAAAGGAAATAAAGATGTTCGTATATATTGTAAAATATTTATTTGAAAATTATATTCTCAATACAAATATCAGATTGAAGGTCACTGAAATAAATCTAGTGTTATATTCCTGCGATGCACGGGGAGTTATTGATCCATAAGAAGACGGAAATTAAATGAAATGACTAAATGAGAGAATTTTTTTATAAAATGTGAAACACAGGTTTAAAGACAACATTGTCGTCGCAACTGTCGAAAGAGGAAGGAAGATCATCATTACATATCAATATATTCGGACCATCGATATAGTGAACTTTATTTAATGTGAAATATAATCGAAAACGACAAATAACATAGTATCGATTCATAAGGAGGTAAAAAATGAATAAATATTAACCTTTGAATTTTATTAATAGCCATAGCATAAGAGGAGGTCAACAATGAATAAATATTAACCTTGAAATTAAAAATATACAATATATCGTAAAATTTAAAATATATTTTTTTACAGACAATAATGAGACATTAATCAGATGTGAATATATATATATATATATATACATATTTATGATTAGTAAAATAATAATAATTATTATTATTATCATGTATGAATGATGGTGTAAATTTTTATTTAAAAAAATTAATTTATTATAAAATAATTGAGGTAAAGAAATGGGGAAAAAATAATTTATTATAAAATAATTGATGAATATCTTTCCCGATATTCGTATTTATTAATACTTTATTTACTATGATTCAAATTTTTTTGAAATAAAATAAATAAAATGTTTGATGTATCGAATAAACTCAATAACCATATTACCCCTTCCAACTCATTATCATATACCCCATCAATTTTATTTTCTTTTATATTCTTTATTTTTATAATTAGTAAAAATATTATTATTATCATTATCATTTATAATTAATAAAAAACTTGACACTTAATTAATTTCGACTAAAAACATATTGAAAATTTAAAAAGGAAAATTAACAAAGAATAATTAAGAAATTTATATTTAAAAAAAATTGTTTTTTATGTGTACAAATCAAATGAAAATAGTCTCTATTTAAAATAAATATTTTTTATGAATTTTGATGAAATTTTTTTATTCGAAAAAAATAATTTCTTATAATATATTGTTTTAAAATGATGACCATCTTTCCCGATATTCATCTTTTTTAATACTTTGTTTACTATGATTAAATTTTTTAAAAAAAATAAATTAAATAAAATTTTTGACGTATCAAATAAACTAAATAACGATATTAGCGCTTCCAACTCATTATCCTATACCCATCAATTTTATTTTCTTTTATATTCTTTATTTTTATAATTAGTAAAATTATTATAATTATCATTATAATTTGTAATAAAAAAAACTTGACACTTAAATAATTATGACTAAAAAAATATTGAAAAATTAAATAGGAAAATAAAAAAAGGATAATTAAGAAAGTTATATTTAAAAAAATGGGTTTTTTTATGTGTCCAAATCAAATGAAAATAGTCAATATTTAAAGAGAATTTTTTTTATGAATTTTGGTGAATTTTTATTTATTGAAAAATTTAATTTATTATAATATAATTTAGGTTAAAGAAATGGGTGGAAATTTTTTTTTGGCCGAAATATCTTCAATTTTGCCACCGAGTGAAATGACAAAAATGCCCGTCGAAGGCTACATTCTCATTATTTGATTTGATTCGAAATTGATATTCGAATTATTTGATTCGAGTATTCGATTTGATCTATTTTTTAAAAAAATAAAAAATTCAGGGCCAAGGCCAACCCGACCATTGATAATGCCTAAGACGAATCATGCATGCTTGGCTAAGCTTCATCCTCATTATATAACCAAGACAACTCATCTTCCTTTGATTTTTTTTCCATGTGGGATAAAGTTCAAGGCCACGTCCAAGGCCAAGGCCGACCAAGGCAAGGCCAAGGGCCCAGCCAAGGCCAAGCCGACCATTAATAATGCCCAGGACGAATCATGCATGCTTGGCTAAGATTCATCCTCATTATATAACCAAGACAACTCATCTTACTTTGTTTTTTTTTTCATGTGGGATAAAGGCGAAGACCAAGGCCAAGGCCAAGGGCCGAGCCAAGGCAAGCCGAAGGCCAAGGCAGGCCGAGCCGAGGCAAGGCCAAGGCCAAGGCCGGCTAAGGCAAATGCAAATTTCCCACATCGAAAGGAAACGAATCAAAAATTGCCTTGACCTTGGTATATAATGAAGCTTCAACTTCAAGGTAGGTGTAATTATATTTATATACATATATAATGATTAATATTAAATATACATATATGATTTTAAATAAAAAATATACATATATAATTATTAATATTAAATATATATTCAACACCATTCTAACTCATCATCTTCTACCCAACCAATTTTATTTTATTTTATATCATTTATTTTTATGATTAGTAAAAATATTATTATTATTATTATCATTTATTATTTAAAATAAATACTTCACACTTATTTAATTTTAACAACAAAGACCATGAAAAATACAAAACTAAAATTATCATATATATATATATATATATATATAGATAATTCAACACCATTCTAACTCATCATTCTATATCCCACCACTTTTATTTTATTTTATATCATTTATTTTTATGATTAGTAAAATTATTATTATTATTATCATTTATTATTTAAAATAAATACTTCACACTTATTTAATGTTAACTACAAATACGATGAAAAATACAAAACTAAAATTATAAAAAAAAAATGCATTATCGTGCCTCTTTATGCCCGTGTAATTTACAGCTCCCATAATTTTAACCAATAAAAAATAAGAAACAAAATAAATCATTTACTATCCACTTATATTTTATTATATATATATATATACTCCCTCCGTCCCACCTTATTACAAACCATTTTTTTGGGCACGATAATTAAGAAATATTATTAAGATAATGAAAATGTGTGGTAGGAAATGAAGAGAGAGAATGAGTGAAGTTGGTTGAATAAATTGTGTGGTAGGAAATGAAGAGAGAGAATGAGTGGGTGGGGTAGGGTGAATATAAAATAATAAATTTATTTTCATTTTGGGCAGTTTGTATTCACGTGGGACGGATCAAAAAGGAAATAAGTTTGTATTCACGTGGGACGGAGGGAGTATATATATATATATATATATATACTCCCTCCGTCCCACAATAATATGTAAACTTTCTATTTTGGGCGTCCCACAATAATATCTAACTTTCCCTAAATGGAAATGAATCTTTACTATTCCCTCCACTCATTCTCTCTCCTACATTATTTTAATACTCACTTCACCATTATAATTTACTATTCTCTCCACTTATTCTCTCTCCTATTTTATTTTCACACTCACAACACTTTCAATATAATATTTCCTCCTTAATCCCCGTGCAAAACCCAAAAGTCCATAAATCTATGGGACGGAGGGAGTATATAATTAACACCATTCCAACACATCGTCCTATATCCCACCACTTTTATTTTATTTTATATTCTTGATTATTTTTTTACACCAAAAATATAAGAAACAAAATAAATCATTTACTATCCACTTTATTTTTGTAATTGTTAATAGAAGTAATTAATATTTTATTGACTATGCTTCAATTTTTTTTAAAATAAAATAAATAAATGGTTTGATGTATCGAACTAAAATAAACCTATAACCATATTCTCCATTCCAACTAATTATCCTACACCCCATCACTTTTAATTTATTTTATATTATTTATTTTTATAATTAGTAAAATTAATATTATTACCATTATCATTTATAATAAAAAAATAGTTCACACTTAAATAATTTTGACTAAAACCATATTGAAAAATGAAAAAAAAAAACAAATGATAATTAGAAAGTTATATTTTAAAAAATGTTTTTTTTTATGTGTCCAAATCAAATGAAAATAGTCTCTATTTAAAGAGAAAAAAAAATTATGAATTTTGGTGAAAAAAAAAAATTAAAAAAATTAATTTAATATATAATAATCGAGGTCAAATAAATGGGATAATTTTATTTTTTTTTGAAATCCGTCCGACAATGGAGAGGTGCCATGTGGCGAAACAAAAAAAAAAAAAAAAAAAACTGGAAATGCGCTTGAACTCTCCCTTGTCGGCGCGTGTCTTTCACGCGCCAGCGAAATTACTGGAGTACCCTTCCTCCTTCATTCGAAACTTGGACAAACTGATTTTTAAAAAAAAAAAAAAATACTCCGTCGAATAATAGGCTGCCATGTGGGTTTTTAGCCTAGTTAATTCCCTCTTTGCCACCGCGTGAAATGACCAAAATACCCCTCGAAGGCCAAAAAATTACCACAATCTTATTATTATATATAGATAGACTTTCTATATTGTTTAAAAAAATTCAACTTTTTAAGAAAAAAATATTCCTTCAATTGAAAAATGAATATTACTTTCATCTCATAAATAATACTACTTTCTATATAAAAGAAAAAAATTCCTTCCTTTGCCTCAATGAATTTATTTGTCTCAAAAATTAATATTTTTTTCCAGACATGAAGACACGAACATTATAAACATTAATTTTTACAAAATAATACTACTTCGGGAAAATAAATAAATTAATATATTCGTTCAAAGGAATATTTTATACAATATTACTTAATATGTTTAAAAAATTAATGTCAAAATTTGAAAGTAAGGAACTAACATTAAAAACAATAATTTATATTTAAAAAGTAAAATTATGATTATTATTATCATCATTTATAATAAAAAAATATACTTCAAACTTAATGTATTTTCAAAAAAAATATATTGAAAATTTAAAAAGTAAAATAAAGAAAGGATATTTAAGAAATTTATATTTAAGAAAGGTTTTTTTTTTTTTGTCCAAATTAAATGAAATTAGTCTCTAATTAAAGAGGAAAAAAAAATTATGAATTTTGGTGTAAAAATTTTTTTTTTAAATTTTTTTTTTTATAAAATATTTGAGGTCGAAAAAAGGGGTGGAAAAATAAAAATCTGAAATAAAACGGTCCAATCAGAGTGTGACACGTGTCACTTTTTAAAAAAAAAAAAAACCATAACGCGTCTCACGCCCCGCTGTAGGCGCGTGTGGCGCACGCGCCCAGTACCCGCTTGCCACGTGTCTCTCAGCCTTGTTTATTGCCAAAATGCCACTGAGTGAAATTACTAAAATGCCCCTCGTTTTGGCTCCAATGCTGTGCTCCTTTTATATTACTTTAGATATATAGATAAATTACATGTTACAATGTTAGTCTAACTGTCGTACTCCCTCCGTTCAGGTCGAAGTGTCTCAAAAGGACAATTGCACGAGAATTAAGGAAGCTGATGTAAGAAAGAGAAAAGTTTAAATGTTGTGAGTATGAAAAATTAAATAGGAGAGAAAATGAGTGGGAGGAATAGTTAGGAGAGAGAATGTTGTGAGTGTAAAAGTAAAGTAGGAGAGAGAATGAGTAGGTGGAATAGTGAAAAAACTTTCCTTTTTTGGGTATGAGACATTTTAAATGGGACGCCCAAAATAAAAAATTGGGACACTTCGGTCAGGACGGAGGGAGTTGTTAGTACCCGGTCCGAAAAAAGGTAGTCCAAATACCTGGCCCGGTTAATTAATAAAAACCCTAGGGAAACCCTAACCCTAAAAAGATTCATTAAATTCTTCCGTACTGCGCCGTCGCTATCAGCTTGGAAAGGACGCCAGTTGGAAGAGCCGATCGGCCCTTTGCCCGTGCATTGGCCGATCGACCCTTTTATTTAGAGCCGATCGACCCTTCTATCCTAGAGCCGATCGACCCTTTAGAAGCCCAGCCCAAGTTCCGAGGTATTATAAATAGGGGTGCCCGGCTCCCCATATTGACACACAATTTCTCCGGGAGAAGCGAGCCATACTTGCTTTAACCTTTAGTTCTTCTTTTCCTCTCGAATCGCCAAGATTCGACCCCCAAGTCTTGCTACAATTGGTAAGACTCTCTTTTTAATATCCTTGTTCTTTATTATTGTCTTTATTATTATTGTTTGCATGCTTAGTATATTTTAATTGCTTTATTTCTTGCTTATGCCATATATGCTAGATTTAGGGTTGTTTTAATATATTGTTCATAGCCGAGGATGATCTAAGGTTTCGCCCTAAGAAACCCAATGGATCTAGGAACTATTTCTTTCCTTCCACCTTAGTTATAATTGTCCCATGATCAAGAATCCCCCAAGGATGAACGTTGATTAGTGCACCTTCCGAGGGCCTAACTCAAAGGTTCTAGGGTGTGATCATTAATTAATTCTTTCTCTTCCCTCCTCCTTATGCATGATCCCGTTTCTTCTATCTATTCCCGTAAACACCGCACACAACCAACACCCCACATGCTAGAAAGACCGATCCGTCGGGCAATAGGAGTGATAGCGTTTCTTCTTCTGTTGTAACTTGACCCCCGAACCCGATTAACTGTTTAGCCTTTTTTCAAAGCTTTGGGCTATATCAAAGTGGCGTGGCGACTCTCAAAATTAAACTAATATTTTAATATGGTTTAAATCGAGTGTCACTAAATGAATATCCCATTTCGGTCCGACTTTACATAATTAATTTATTTCAAACCTCCGAATGCGCGTTGCATCGGGACGGGGTATTCACAGTGGCGACTCTGCTGGGGACTGTTTTGAAATCTTTTCAAACTAAGTGGGTCAGACTTTCGTTTTCCTTTGTGGTGTTGTATTTTGCTTTCTTTTTATTTTTCTTTACGCTTAACTATTGCATTGCATGCATGCATTTCATGTAAATAAAAAAATCTTTCTCTTTTTTCTTTAAAAAGAATTAGATATTTTTACCTCACACTACCACTAGAGTCCGTGTCACACTGCACAGACACCCTTTTACCCTTCGGAGAAGCCAAAGTGCGGGAAGTGTGGTGATCATGTCTCCTCCCTTCCGAGTCTCACTTGGCCATCCACTCATCAGTGCGCTTCGGCTGCACGGTGGGAGCCTAAAACCTAACCCTTGCGTCACCCACTTTTCTAGGGATACACTCCACATGACCTGTTGGTTTGACTAGCTTTTTTGTATAGAAAATTAATGGGGTCTTTACGTTAAGTCACCACGAACCAATGATAAGTCAAGATCTATCGAGAGATTAAGAGCACTAAAAATTGATTTCCTTTTAAAGGACGTGCCATGTGAGGACGAGTTATATATTGTTAAAGGATCTTGGCCTATCATTGGTTTGCAGTACTTTTCATAAAAATCACATCGATCGCTCTATACGAGAAGGTTAGTCGTTAGGATTCACCACTTTAGAATATTTAGTTAGTTGCGAAAAGGGGTATCCCTTCCAACCTTTGTAGGACTAAAATGTACCAAGCTTTGGTAAATAAAAATTTTTAAGCTAGTACACTGCATTGAGTCAACCCTCTCCTAAAACCGAGTCTTTTCGATACTTCCGCAGCTGAGCTAAGGTCGGGCGCGTTCTTCATTCAACAATGACAACCTTGCCTCCAACTACTCCAAGCGCACCCGTCTTTGCCTCTCGCAACCAACTCTACACACCGGTCACTTCAATGGAAGGTCCTGTCAACCCCGACTTCAATGACATTCCGCCCGCTCCGCATGCCTACTTTGCCGGTTTAACCATGAGGGTTGAGAAACTTGAAGAAGCGAGAATCGCACTTTGAAGAACCATAATCAAGAGTGAAGGATCATTTTGTTGAGGAACTCAGTAAAAGGGGACACAAGGTTATCTTGATGGGGAATGAAGTAGTCGATGTTGAAGATGAAACTGTCAATGCTCCTAATCCCGCCAATCCCAATGCACCTACCTTCCCTCTACCCAACTATGTTCCAAGCAACTACAATAATGTTCCACCACCTGTCATGTATGGGAGCTCAAGCAAGTCCAAAGGACCCTATCAACCTCCTGCCAACACACCCAAGAACCACTTTGCTAATCTACCCCCTCCCACTTTACCCTTCAATTATTCCGGCCACCATATCCCTACCTACTCCACCTCCCCTACCATTACTCAACCCCCTGCCATGCAGAACCCCAACATTGCTACAGACCCGACTGTGTTAGCGTTGATTGAACAAGTGAAGGCATTGACCGAGCAAATGGGAAAGCAAGGTGTGTCCCCCATCAAGATGCTTAATCCGAGCAAAGTTGCACCCCTACCTCAAGATTTCAAGATGCCCAAGATGGCCATGTTTGGAGGAGTCACTTGCCCAAAGACACATTTAGACAGTTATACGTTGGCAATGAGGGCTAAAGATTGTACACCCGAGCAGATGGCGAGAATGTTCCATAGCACATTAGAAGGGGCTGCTCTCCGTTGGTTTCTGAAGTTGAACGAGGAGGAAAGGGACACGTGGGACAAAGTTAGTAGGGTGTTCTCTGAAAAGTATCAAGCAAACATGGATTGGCAAGTGAATAGAGCTGATTTGGAGCACACGCTTCAAAAGAATGGAGAGTCGATTTATGACTTCTACAAGCGTTGGAATGATAAGTTGAGCGAAATTCAGTATCCGCCCAAGGAGAATGAACAGAAACAGATTTTTTACAAGTGCTTGTTGCCCTGGACACAAGTTGGCAAAACTTGGTAATGGTTACTTTCCCAATCTTAGGGAAATGGTGGATTCGGGCGTACGTTATGAAAGTGGCATCACCGGGATCACTCCACCAAAGGCAGAGTGCACATTAATAATTCGTTCCGCCATAGAGCTCCCGCCAATACCGTAGCAAAGAAAGAGCCGATGGGGCAAGTAAATTATGTGCAAGGAGAAAGCCGCTTTGGATGTTCAAGCCGTAATGAGGGGGAATAACAATGTTCACCGCGAGAGAGATGTGTTTGATGATTTTGGAATGCCGATGGGCAAGGTTTTCGAAGTGCTAGTAAAGAAGGGCTTGGTCAAGCCACTTGAGAATTATGAACCGGTAAACCCAAGAGAAGACTTGGATGCTTCCAAATACTGCATTACCACAAGTACAAGGGCCACAATGCGGATTACGCATTCAATTCAAACGGTTAGTGCAAGACTTGATTCGACAAGGCAAGGTGGAGAAGCCAAAGTCTCCAAATGTTGTGGGAAATCCTCTCCCTAACAATAGGATCCACATGGTGGAAGGTAATTTTATCAGTTTGGTAGAGATGGAAGATGCTTTTGAAAAATTGGGGCTGTCTACAGAGGAAGTATTCTCAGCTATTGTCAGAAAGGGATTGTTTGTGCCAAATTTGTCCGAGTATGCTTTGAAGAGGGCTGTGCAGAAACTCATCATTGAAGGGAAGGTAGAAAATCCTAGTAAGATAATTGGTAGTGACATTGCTATGGTAGAGAAAGACCTCACTGATCCAGTCGAGTCTGTTGTGACGGACAGTGAGGCAGTTGTGTCAGTTTGTAATTTGAGTTCAATTTATAAAGAATTTTCTTGTTATATGCTGTCTTTTGAGGAACTGTCTAGAGAAGTTGCCTCGTTAAATGGTGGTTATGTGGAAGAGAGTCCTAAACCTCTCTCGTTGGCTGAAATTCACGCAGAAGTATCTGATATGGAGAAGAATGGGGTTAGTCTACTCACGAGGTCCGGAAAAGTGTATCAACCAGAAGATAAAGGGGCGAAGAAAGTGTTTGGTCCGAAAACTGAAGTAGTGAACCCTGATAAAGAAGACCCTATCCTCACGCAGCTGAAGCTAACTCAAGCCAATATATCCTTATGGTCCTTGCTAACGTCCTCGTATGCCCATAGGATGATGTTGGAACAGAATCTTGCCGCGACCTTGGTGCCGTCTGATACAAAACCAGAAGATGTAACGCAGATGATCGGCAACATACACTTTGGGAATATCATTACATTTTCAGAGTTGGACATGCCGGAGTTTGGATCGGATCATAATGAACCACTGCACATTACTATCGAAGTCAACGGAAAAAGGTTGCCACGTATTTTCATAGATAACGGTTACTGCGGTGAACATATCGCCTTCCGGGATGATGGACGTCCTTGATCTAAGTCCCACGTTTTGAGACCTTGATTCATTCCGTGCGAGGGTACGATTCCACTAGCCGTCGGTGTTGGGAATAATCGGTTGCCCCTTACTTGCGGGACCACTCCGATGATTGCGGAGTTTCAAGTCATAGACATACCTTCCACCTTCACCATGCTGCTGGGTAGGCCATGGTTGCATCGTATGAATGGAGTCCCCTCCTCATTGCATCAATGTGTGAAATTCCGATCGGGCGATCAAGTGACGATTATTTACAGCGATACAGTAACATCTCAAGGGACAAGCACCGGGGAAAGCCGGTCCTACGGATTCGGCACGAAGAGGGTAGTTCTATGTTCGGCGGTTTTCGGCTAATAGCACAGCACAAGTTTGCGCGGTAGATCTCACAAAGACATCGGACGTAGTACGGCCGGCTATAAGAATGATGAGAAACATGGGATTTGTACCAGGGTGGGGCTTGGCGGGCATCTCCAAGGACCCACGAAAATAGTGGAGGCTATTGATCATCGCGGCCACCAAGGTCCGGGCTACGTCCTTACTCCCGAAGATAAAGCCGAGATGGAAAGAATTGAATACATCAAAGGGTGAAGTCGCCCTACCAACGGCGAGAGATGAGGCCATACCGCCTTTCCTCAACAGTTACTTTGTCAAGGAGGGCGAAGAATTCTCTTGCATGGAGTTTAGTGAGCCGTGGTTTGATCATACAGCAAAGCTGCGAAGGGTTTCAAATTTTCGGGGATACGAAGTTGATAGGTCGAAGGCGAAGACGGTTCTCATGGATCCACGTCGAAGAGAGGCAAGGTTGTCACAATCCAGCCGGTACGTCATCAAGACCGAAGATGGGTTGGCCGATCAGCTAGGGCAGGTATCTTTGGATGAGCCGATGGTTGAAAACATTGCAGTTTCGGAGGATGCAAGAATGGGATGGTCAACTGTTGCGGCATTTGGGGAATCGAATATAGAAGATGATATGGTTGCGATCATTGGGGCGGAAGCGGACGGATGATACGGATCCAAGGACGTTGGTGACACCCATGGTTGGAAAGTCAAGAATTGGTGCGTATTTGGCGGACCCGTAGCCACAAAGGAATACATGGTTGAAGAGCTGGGCGATGCCTCCTCCGTCGAGTCTCCCCTGATTCCCCAAGTCCTCTCGTTTCTTCGTAGTCATTTGTCTTGTTTGAGTCGATGTGTTTTCTTTTGAGTTTGAGTCGTCTTCCAAGTCTCCGATGACCTCACGTCGAAGACTATGAGTTAGTTGCAAATGTTGTTTTCCCTTTCGCTATGAATGAAAAACTAGATCTTTACGAGTATCCTCATAGCCAATCTTCTTAATGATAAATTAACTAAAAATAATGCTCAACTTAATCAAATTAACTTAGTTAATAATGACTCATTAGAAGAAGCGGACACACTAAACAATGAATACATAAAAGAAGTTTCTAAGCAAGTTATCAATCAAAAGGAAGGTCGGGCCCAAGCTGCCGATGAGGTGTTATCATGTATTAATTTGGGAACGGAAGAAGAGCCGAGGGAGACACAGATTGGAAGCTTCTTCGAAGGAACTGAAAGGGAAGCGTTGATTGAGCTGCTTAAAGAATATTCGGATGTGTTCGCATGGTCATACAAGGATATGCCAGGGCTGGATAACTCGATAGTGGAGCACAGAATACCGCTAGCACCAGACGCCAAGCTTCTGGCCAAACGTAAATTGCGTCGCATTAAGCCAGAATGGTCTCTGCAAGTTAAAGAAGAGATAGAGAAGCTCCTCCGAGTGGGTTTTATCAGAGTTATTGAGTATCCGACGTGGCTATCTAATATTGTGACGGTCAGTAAATCGAATGGCAAAGTTAGAGTTTGTGTTGACTTCCGTGATCTCAACAAGGCCAGCCCAAAGGACGACTTCCCGCTGCCCAATATCGACATGCTAGTAGACGCCACTGCTAACTACGAGGTCAAGTCTTTTGTAGATGGTTTCGCAGGATATAATCAGATTAAGATGGCGGAGGCGCACTCAGAGAAGACGGCTTTCACTACACCATGGGAACATACTGCTACACCGTAATGCCATTCGGATTGAAAATGCAGGGCTACATACCGTAGAGCGGTCACGCATTATTCCATGACATGATCCATAAGGAGATTGAGGTGTATGTCGACGATATGATCATTCATTCCAAGGGGTCAGACGGTCAGCACTTTATTGATTTAAGAAAGTTCTTCGATAGACT
The DNA here is from genome assembly GCA_022495995.1 of Adenophora triphylla var. japonica. Lineage (NCBI taxonomy): Eukaryota > Viridiplantae > Streptophyta > Magnoliopsida > Asterales > Campanulaceae > Adenophora > Adenophora triphylla. Next base: position 1,278,403 of record JAFEMH010000027.1, read on the forward strand.
GCGAGAGCACGCAATGCGTTTGAATCCTGCCAAGTGTACATTTGGGGTTATTCGAGGAAAGGTCCTGGGCTACATGGTCACCGAACGAGGGATTGAGGCAGATCCAAGGAAGATTCAAGCCATCATGGAGATGAAGCCACCACGCACAGAAAAGGAAGTCAAGGGATTCATGGGACGGTTACAAGACATCGCCCGCTTCATCAATCAATTAACTACCACATGTGTGAACCGATTTTCGTACTAATGAAGAAGACCGCAAGTATAGATTGGGACCGGAAGTGTCAAGAAGCCTTTGAGGAAATCAAGAGATACTTGGTCAATCCCCTATCCTTCGCCCCCACATTCGGAGAAACCATTGCTATTGTACCTAACAAGAATCGATACACTGCTGGGCTATGCTAGCACAAGAAGCCAAGGACTCTCGGGTGGAGAACGCCGTTTATTTTGTTAGTCGAAAGTTGCAAGGGAGTGAGCTAAACTACTCAAAGATTGGAAAAGACCGCACCGGCTAGTTTGGGTGGTTAATAAGCTCAAACATTATTTGGCAGCGCATCCGATTCTGCTAGTGTCAAAGATGGATCCAATTAAGTATTTGTTTGACAAACCTTCTCTGTCCATGAGATTAGCCAAGTGGTCAGTATTTCTGGGGGAATTTGATATCACCTATGTGCCGAGAAAAGCGCTTAAAGGGAGAGCCATGGCGGATCATTTAGCAGAGTTTCCAAGTACGTAAGAACAGGGCTTGAACCGGAATTTCCAGACGAGGATTTTTAGCATTGATACGGAAGAGAGATGGCAACTATTCTTTGATGGAGCCGCGAACAAGAGGGGCAATGAGTAGGAATCCTTTTGGTCGATCCCAAAGATGAGCACACCCCCATCGCCATCAAGCCGAATTTTACAACCACCAATAACGCGCCGAATACGAGGCATGCATAGCCGGTTTAGAAGCAGCCTTGGAACGTAATGTAAAGGAGTTGGAGGTATATGGAGACTCGCCTTAATTATTAATCGTACATCCAAGAAATGGAAGACTCGTTGACCCCTACTTACAACAAAGACGTACTCATATGGAAGAGCTAGTCAAGCAATTTAAGGAAGTGACATTCCATTATCTACCCAGAGACAGTAAATAGATTTGCCGACGCTTTAGCTACACCGGCTTCTTTTTGGTCGAGATCCCTCACGGAATGTCTCAGAAACCGTTCGTAGTTGGCCGAAGAGAGAACCCCGCCATCGCTACGAAGCCTACCGCCGCGAGATTCAAGCCGACATCGAGGAGAATAAGGATCCGTGGTACGCACATGCATTTATGAGTATCTCAAGAAGGGTGATGTGTCTTTTCTAGGGGACGTGAAAGCCAAAAGTTTGCGCATTGAAGAGATTGGCCTGGACAGCTTTGTTCTACTAGATGATATGTTGTACAAAAGACACTACGATGGTCTCCTCGTTACTCGTGTAGACGCGAAACGAGCGTAAGTGATCATGGAAGAAGTACACGATGGCTTATGCGGTCCACACATGAATGCCGTAATGTTGAGACAGTAAAATCACACTACTGGGTTATTATTGGGTCACTATAGAAGCCGACCGCATCCAGCTTGTGCGGAAATGTCCCAAATGCCAAATGTGCTCCAATTTGAACCATGTACCCTCACGAAGTTGTATAGCATGGTAACCCCTTCGCCATTTGCGACATGGGGGATTGATGTGATTGGCAAGATTACACCGCCGGAAGCAATGGGCATTGTTTTGTATTAGTAGCAGTGGATTACTTCACCAAATGGATCGAGGCAAAATCTTACAAGGTGTTGACTTCCAAAAAGGTGGCACAGCTCATTAAGGAGGACATCATGTGCGTATATGGAGTACCAAATGAGATTATCTCGACAACGGGTCCCACTTCTACGGAGATTGTGACAGACATCGGGCAGAGTTCAAGATCACCCTAAGACAAGTCTTCCCCTTATAGGCCTCGCACCAACGGAGCCGTCGAGGCCTAACAAAACGATTGAGCGTATAATCGTAAAGACAAAGAATTCGAGGTAGGGACTCGGCCCGAGAAACTACCATTGGCACTTTGGGATATAGAACTTCCATTCGTACGGCTACAGCGAAACTCCTTTTGCTTCCGACATACGGGACGGAGGCAAGATTCCTGCTGAGTTGGAAGTCCCGTCTTTGAGGATCTTATTAGAAAATCAAGTAGCGTGTTGAATGGCTCCGTAGCCCGATATGATCGCTGGCCACACTTGACGAGCGTAGGCTCAAAGCCATGGAACACATCCGAGCCTATCGTAGACGGACAAAGAAGGGCTTTCAACAAAAAGGTGCAGCCTCTTAGATATTAAGGAAGGAGATTTGGTTTTGAAGCAAAGAACTTCCCAACAAGTTCAATCCTCTAGGGAAGTGGGCCCCTACATGGACCGGCCCGTATGTCATCAAGAAGATATTTTCGGGTGGAGCAGCTTAAAATGGCAGTATTTGGATGGCAACGAATTCAAGGAGCCCACCAACCTCAAGCAAGCTCGCACGCTACTATAATTAAGCTCTTCCTCCCCTTCTAAATAAAAAAAAAAAAAAAAAAAAAAAAAAAACGCAAAAGAAGCTCCGCTAGATTGAAAACCCGCAAAGGGCGGTCTAGCAACAAAAGAAAGGGTGCGTTAAAAAGCTCGCTAGATTGAAAACCCGTAAAGGGCGGTCTAGGCAAAAGTTAGAGCAAAAATAAAATAAAAATTGTCCCGCTTCTATCTTCCCTTTCTAAAAATAGTAGCTTGATGAAAATGAACTACGACGACCCGAGCCCCTTGGTTCTCATTGTAAAAGGGGAACGTAGGCGCACTTTAATCTACGCGGTCCAAAAATAAATAAAAATCCAACTGCTTTTACTAAAGCAATAAACTCTTTCATTCCCACAATCAATGCTCGATTACACTTATTTGATGAGTCTAAGCTCGACTATACTAATGACTAAATACCTTGCAAAGAAACTAAAAATTAAAAGACAAAATAAATAACTAATGTGTCCGCATATGACTGCTGGTGGATACTCTGGACATATAAGGTCTATTCCTTGGCACTAGGCCCCTCTTCTCCATCCTTCTTCTTCTTGGCACTCGCCGAGTCGGTTTCTTCTTACTCTCTCTTAAAATAAGGCGGATACTTCTTCTTCAATGAGGGAACCTCCTCGATCGCCTTACCCTTCAACTTCCGCTCCATCCTCTTGGGAGGACTCTCCTCCACCGTGTCTAGAGAAATCCCCAAAGCCTCCTTTGTCTCGAGAAAACGGCTCGAAGATATGTTAGGAACCAATCTCCGTCTCAAGTCATACAAAGTCTCCTCATCGGTCCCAAGTTTTCTTCATACCATGTCAAATAAGCATGCGACAAATGAGTGCTAAGTGGTCCGCCGCGCAAGATAGACTCGTGGCATCCCATGAGAACTCCATAAGCTTACCATCAAAATCGAAACACCAACGTCCATTGGAAGGACTTTCGCGTAATCATCAAACTCGAAGTGCCCCAAGTTGGAGGACGGACTCGCTCCATGCCATATTGCCGAAGTACCCGCTCCGCATAATAAAAGGTGGTAGTCTCAAAAGCCGGTACACGAATCGCATTGCCCAAGCCGAAGGCTCCGAATGAAGGAAAGGCCCCAATGCCGCACTCGCCAATGAATCCTATCGCATCCACCTCCGCCAAATACAGCTTCCACTCCCGTTCTGACAAGTTGGAAAGCGGATCAATCTTCCTCCTACAACCATGAAACCAAGGCCTAACACTCGAAGGGGGAATCTCTAGAACAAAAAGTCGATCCTCGAGCCACGTGGTCGCAATTTGGCACCGCCCTAGTCATGCGGAGCACCCCTAGCTATCTCGTGATATACCGTGAAGCGTTTCGCCCAAAAGAACCGAATAATGCTCCTCCCCGAACGAGCCTGATCAACCATATCCAAGCATCCACTGGTAGCTACACCCACATAAGGAGAAAATGTAACCTTGGAAAATAAGCAGAGAGCCGTGCAATCCAAGGCAAAATCTCGAGTCGAAGTCATCACCATGGGCAAATCTCCCGGCAAATCACGTATATCTATGTCTACACCTTCAACCAAACCTCTAGCCACACTCGTAGGGAGATGCAGAAATTTGGCCACCCTCGTCACCAACGGAACTCTATCCTGTGGAACCGCTATCAAACTGACATCATCCCCTCCACACAGAGCAAGAAAATCCTCGTAGGTGGGTGTAATCTCGTTGTAAGAGAAGTTGAAAACGTGATTGGATTCATCCCAAAAAGCAATGCAAAGATGTAAAAGATTCCAATTGGGATGCATGGGCAAAAGGGACCAAACACATTTCACCCCAAAGCGTTTATCAAAAGCATGGCGAACAGAACGAGGTACCTTGGATACCCAAACGGTCAAATCACTCTCAAAATTGTTTTGCTTTTCCATCAAGACGGAAGGATGAGAATTCATGACCTGCCCTGAACAAAAGAAAAAAGCAACAGCAAGAAAAGGGCAGAACAATACGAAAGAGAGAGAAAATTGTGTCTTATATTGGCTGACAAAGGGAATTATTTATAGGTTTTGGGTGTCAAAATCCGTGCAGGAAAAGGACAGTAAGGGATTCCGTGCAGGGATTGGAGGGCCGATCGGCCCCTTCCAAGAAAACCAACCGCCGCCTTTTCAGCATAGGGCCGATCGGACCTATAATTTTGGGCCGATCGGACCTTTATATTTGGGCCGATCGACCCTTCAATTCCCCAACTTCAACGCTGCTGCAGCAAGTTCCAAGGCCCCACCTTTTGTTCTTTTATTTTATTTTTTACCTCCATTTCTTTATTTTTTACTATTATTTTCTTTTTTCAATTACTTTATTTTATTTTGTCCTCATTTTGTCCAATGCAGTGTACAAAAATAGATAAAGTCCAAAAATAGAAATGTACATAAATGGAAAAGATTAACCTTTATATTTAATCCATAAACTAGTACATAGGTCGATGCATACAAAGTGAGTCAAAGATAAAATCTAGAGTCTGCTCCTACTTTTTCCTAACAGTACTACATAAAAATAAAAGTCCTAATGACCCCTACGGGAAGCGAGGCACGGCCGCGAGAAAATCCGGACGCCGAGCTACCCTCACCCCGGGATCGCCGTCTCCCCGTGCCGGATCCACATCTACCGATCTCCGAGATTGGCAAGAAAGCGCCGCCACAAGACTCCTCGCCAGACGGGTCCGCACATTATCGTGCCTCACCGACCGCACGTAAGACTCCCGAGTGACTTGAAAAATCAAAGGGCGAGAGTTACATCACGCCTAAAGTATAAGTATCAAGACATAAAGAGGAAAGGTAAAAGGCATACCGCCGCCGCCACCGGGAGGAAGATGATCACCCCCAACCTCGTCGCCTCGTGGGTGTCAAGTCTACTCGCACCTCCCCGTCGCCCATGCGCACATAGAAGTGGTCAGAAAGGGAGGCATATCTACTATCTCGGGAGGTGGAGCACCCATCTCGCTCAGAATAATCGGATCCCGCTCTCCCATACCAAAGAAACTCGAGCCTCCGCAAAGAACCCGCCGCACCACCCGCGGTGATCTCGTATAAAGAGCTACAAAATCTACGTAAGGCATGTCAAGGCGGAAGTGATGAGCGGGGACCCCATACAGTACTCCATCCTCCTGCAGTCGGTCCGGATACCACATATTCTTCGGGAGGATGTCTGCGCATAAAGAGGAGCCCAAGCATGGTGCCGTTCTCGACACCCGCTCGCCCGCATACATCTCGTCGGCAAGCAATCCAACCAGCAATGGCGGGAAGCAAGAATATCCCGAACAAAGACTAACAAATTTCAAGCCTCTGGGGTCCAAGGGAAAAGTAAAAGCTCAGTCTACTGGGACCATCAAACACAAACCTCAAATCGTATTCGCGAACCGTCTTCGGATATCCCTCAACCCGGTTCTCCTTCCTCCAAGCATCGCAAAACGGGCACATCCCGAGTCCGGTCCCGTAAGGTGAACGGCGCAACACCGAAGACCTCATAAACCCAAGCCTCGCAAAAGACAAAAAGTGCGTATAGATAAGACAGGAAAAAAAAAACAAGTGACAAGTAAAGGGTAATGAAAGTGACAAGAGCTAGCATACCTCCAAGACAAAGTGGAAAGCATCGAAAGAAGAGGTGTTGGACCTCGAGACAGTTGTCAAGGGCCCGATATACGGCTCGCCCAAGCCGGCCCCTCCCCAAGAAATATGCCGCACTAAGTCCAAATCGACAAGGCGCCCAATAAAGAGAACCGGCACACCGGGCCCGAGTTGGGAAAGAGGGCCACCGATAAGCCGTACTGCAGGAATCCCTGACAAGTGCGTCCGTCCCATACCGACCGACTCAGACGATCAATAGCAGCCTCCACAAGCCTGTCATGTGCCTTCCCCGCGTCAACACCGAAATTCCCGCTCGGGCCGACGCTAGCACCGAACAGCTGACCCGACGAGCCTTGTCGAATGTAAAGACTCGTCAAAAGGCAACACTACATCCGTAAACCTCAACCCGGTGAGGACGGCAAAGCCGCAGGGAGTGATCGTAGCCTCACCCCAACTCGATGAAAAGTATGTGTCGTGGTCCCACCGTAACTCACGACACACCTTCACCACCGCATTACACTTCCGGTCCGACCCATCGCCGCAACCATATCAAAAAAGGGGCCCAACCCCAAGTTCCACACCATCTCGCGAGGACCACCCTCACCGGCCGGCAACAACGCCCACACCACCAACCGCCTTAAGGGAACTACGCCCCTTCATCTTCTTCATCTCGCAGTAAACACAAAGACAGTATGTGTCATTACTCGCATTTTAAATAAAAAATACTTTGCACATGTATCAATTATTATGTTGTTAAATAAAAATTATACCTTCATCCCGACGCGGGATCGGAGACCAGTAGATCCATGAAAATTCAGGCCCGCATAAAAGTCCGCCTGGTTGTGCAATAGAAAGAACTTTCGAAGGCCGATAGTTACGCGAAGCTCGCCGCCTCCTAGCCTCGGCATTCCCGCCAGCGTCACTCCGGTCACTCTCCCCGGCATCAACATCCACCTCCTCTTCATCATCATCACCACCATTATTCCCACCATTCCCGCCATGGCCGCCATCATTGCCGCCATTACCGCCATGGCTGCCGCCGCCATCACCGCCATGGCTGCCGCCGCCAGCACCACCATAACCGCCACCACTGCCGCCATGGCTGCCACCTCCAAAACCACCACCCATACCTCCAAAACCACCACCCATACCACCAAAACCACCCCTAAAATCGCCAAAGCTGCGGCTGCCACCATCACCGTGGCCACTAGCCCCTACTCCTCCACCATAACCATGAAGATCACCCATGCCGCCGGTGTATGAACCCAATGACTGATAATCCGGGCAATTCATCATGGAAATCACATCATCAACCCAATCTGGAGGATTCATGGTGAGTCTCTGCACAAATCAAGGGAACAAAAAATTTTCCGGCGAAAATCTTCAAAGAACTCGGCAGAAGAAGAAGTTTCAGAGAAAGAAGAAGAGAGTGAGTTGGAGAAGAAGATGGCACGCTCTTAAGGCCGATCGGCCGCTTTTTCAGCCAATGGGAGCCAAGGGCCGATCGGCCCTCCCATTTTTGTGTTTCTTTGCCTGATCCAACGGCCAGGATCTCCTCCTGGTGACCCCGATCCTCGCCAAAAGGCCCCAGCCAATCAGGGCATAGGGCCGATCGGCCCTTCAATCTCTCCACCTGACGCGTGTCCTCCTCGGTCAGAGAAAGTTGACCAGGTAATTTATTACTCCCCCCTTCCCGAGGAACCCCTTTTTTCAAAGCAAACTCCCCCTTTTTCAAAAAAAACAACAACTCCCCTATTTCCAAAATCCTCCCCATTTCAAAAAAATGACTGTTTTCAAAAAAAAAATAATAATAATAATAATAATAAAAATTCTTTTTAAAATAATTCCTCTTCTTTTTTATAAATACCAAACTTTTTTGTTTAGATTAATATCTTCGGGGTGACTCCCGCAGAGGTCAAATTTTTCACAAGGGGTGACTCCCGCAGAGGTCAAATTTTTTCACAAGGGGTGACTCCCGCAGAGGTCAAATTTTTCACAAGGGGTGACTCCCGCAGAGGTCAAAATTTTTCACAAGGGGTGACTCCCGCAGAGGTCAAATTTTTCACAAGGGGTGACTCCCGCAGAGGTCAAATTTTTTCACAAGGGGTGACTCCCGCAGAGGTCAAATTTTTCACAAGGGGTGACTCCCGCAGAGGTCAAATTTTTCACAAGGGGTGACTCCCGCAGAGGTCAAATTTTTTCACAAGGGGTGACTCCCGCAGAGGTCAAATTTTTCACAAGGGGTGACTCCCGCAGAGGTCAAAATTTTTCACAAGGGGTGACTCCCGCAGAAGTCAAATTTTCACAAAAACTTTTGGGTGATTCCCGCACAGTTACACCAGTGACTTTCACGTAGTCACGCATCTTTGAGTGATTCTCACACAATTATATTTTCGGTTTGAGACGCCGCACGTCCGCCATTCTTGGGTACTAATACCCATTCATTTCTATCCCCGGCAGTTTTTTGAACTACGACTTGGCTTGATTCCTTTTTTAGGGATACGTAGGTAGCCCGACGTGGGTCCAGCCACTTGACCTACCTGGTCATCCTTTTGCGACTCAGCCCGAGTCCAATCCCTTGCATTCGCAAAATCACTTTCCTTACCTCCTGAAATCCCTTTTTTTCAGGACGGATCCTATTCTTTTATCGTCGACCCCACTTGTCTTACAAGAAGCGTCGCCGAGGGGCTATCGTTAGTACCCGGTCCGAAAAGGTAGTCCAAATACCCGGCCCGGTTAATTAATAAAAACCCTAGGGAAACCCTAACCCTAAAAGATTCATTAAATTCTTCCGTACTGCGCCGTCGCTATCAGCTTGGAAAGGACGCCAGTTGGAAGAGCCGATCGGCCCTTTGCCCGTGCATTGGCCGATCGACCCTTTTATTTAGAGCCGATCGACCCTTCTATCCTAGAGCCGATCGACCCTTTAGAAGCCCAGCCCAAGTTCCGAGGTATTATAAATAGGGGTGCCCGGCTCCCCATATTGACACACAATTTCTCCGGGAGAAGCGAGCCATACTTGCTTTAACCTTTAGTTCTTCTTTTCCTCTCGAATCGCCAAGATTCGACCCCCAAGTCTTGCTACAATTGGTAAGACTCTCTTTTTAATATCCTTGTTCTTTATTATTGTCTTTATTATTATTGTTTGCATGCTTAGTATATTTTAATTGCTTTATTTCTTGCTTATGCCATATATGCTAGATTTAGGGTTGTTTTAATATATTGTTCATAGCCGAGGATGATCTAAGGTTTCGCCCTAAGAAACCCAATGGATCTAGGAACTATTTCTTTCCTTCCACCTTAGTTATAATTGTCCCATGATCAAGAATCCCCCAAGGATGAACGTTGATTAGTGCACCTTCCGAGGGCCTAACTCAAAGGTTCTAGGGTGTGATCATTAATTAATTCTTTCTCTTCCCTCCTCCTTATGCATGATCCCGTTTCTTCTATCTATTCCCGTAAACACCGCACACAACCAACACCCCACATGCTAGAAAGACCGATCCGTCGGGCAATAGGAGTGATAGCGTTTCTTCTTCTGTTGTAACTTGACCCCCGAACCCGATTAACTGTTTAGCCTTTTTTCAAAGCTTTGGGCTATATCAAAGTGGCGTGGCGACTCTCAAAATTAAACTAATATTTTAATATGGTTTAAATCGAGTGTCACTAAATGAATATCCCATTTCGGTCCGACTTTACATAATTAATTTATTTCAAACCTCCGAATGCGCGTTGCATCGGGACGGGGTATTCACAGGAGTACAATTTAAGCCTTTAATCCTAGTATACAAAATCTTTTTTAGCCCCTTACAGTTCATAAGCTTAAATGAGAAGGCATATCGACATCTTTGGAACTGAATTCTACTATTCTAGTATACAACATCTTTCCTAGCCCCTTGCGCACTTCAGTAGGGTGCAAGGTTCGGTATAAACTATGGTTTGAGATCGAATCAAACTAAATTTTGGTTCGATTTTTAAGCACAAAAATAAATAGTTTGATTCGGTCTCAAAAATCATCAAACCTCATGGTTGGGTTTGGTTTGTGGTCTGGCTTCCCAAACCGAACCATTGTTTGAGACCACCTGACCGATCTGCCAGATCGAACCATCCGACCAAAACATCAAATCAAACCAATTGGTCGAACCATTATACTGCATATATTAACGTACATTAAATCAATAACTACATTACATCGTACTAATACTAACCCCATTTTGCATCTTATTCAATATTAATTTCATTATTTATTATCTTAATTGTGATACATAACTAGCAAGATTCTTTGCATGATCGACATTATATAGTGTGTTTTCTTTCGTTCGGCCTCTCTTTCCTTCGACATTTATCTTCAACTCACGCATCCCTTGCTCTTCCTTCACAATCACGGAAGATTTAAACAAATTTGCAGCATGAAGCGTGGTTCGAATCGCGATTTGAATTACGGTTTAAACCGTAGACTGAGCCATGGTTTGAAACACGATCTGAATTGCGATCTGAATCATGGTTTGAACCGAGGTCTAAACCACGATTTGAACCACAAAACTGAACCGCGGTTTGAACCAAACCATGGCGGTTTGGTTCGATTTGAACTTTTTCGTGGTTCGGTTCGATCTGAAATTTTTCAAAACCGATTACTAGTGTTTTGGTCTGTAAATTGGCCGAGACCGAACCAAACCAAATCTTTTACACCCTTACTTCAGAGGCTTGAATTAGAAGAACTATTGACATTTTCAACCCTCGTATTTTGCTTAATTTTCGATTTTCATCGTTGTAATTTTTGTTAACAGTTTCAATCATTGCAATTTAGACACTCATTATCCCAAAAAAATAAGTAAAAGTCAAGGCATTTTTTTTAAATATTTTTAACCATCATACTTTACTTTAGGCATTTGGGAAAAGAGTCCAAATATATAGTACGAAATGGTTAAAACGTTGAAACTAAACCAATTTCGTTTAATCAACTAGGAAAACCTAAGTCCTTGGTCTTGTGGTATGCTCCGTGCGACTTCCCTACGGGGTGGTCCGGTGTCCGATTCCCACTAGAATCATTATGTGGAATTACCATTAGTTTCAGGTTTCTTACGAGCCCCCGGAGCACATCCGTACAGTTAGGACACTGAGGGGCCGATAGCTGGTGATCCAGGATTAGTCCGGCGAACCTGGGTATAAAAAAAAAAAAAAAAAAAAAAAAACTAGGAAAATGGACCATCAGTATAAGATGGACATGCTACAAAAACTGGTGGTGAGTTGCATATTTCCATGGGTCTTCCCAACACAATGACAATCAGAAACCCAAGCAAAATCAATGAAATTTGTGGAAATTGTGCTATTGCATTATTCAGTAAAACGTAACCATAAATCTCCTTCTTAAAAGGAGAAGGAACCATTTAAAGTAGTTCAACTACAATTACTCGAAAAAAAAGGGGAAAAAAAAAGCACAATTACTTCTACTCTCCGTAAGAACTGTGCATTGAGACACACAGCTGGTTAGTCATCCGTCTCATCTTCATCTTCATAAATTCATAATCCAGAGCCGTAATAATCCAAGTCAGAATCAATTTTGAATGCCAGGTTAGACAAAGCTTCACTGCCCTTTTTTATGGAAGTTCTTGGTTATACTATGAGTCCATGGCAATGGCTTCCGGGAGATGAACAAGCTTACGAGGTGACAAGGGGGAATTTGCCAAGTGGACAGACCCGATAAACCTCCTATCTTTTGGGACTTGCCAAGCCTAAGCTTGCAAGTACTTTTCTCACTTCATTCGCCAGCTCAATGATTGTGTCATCTTCATGACCTGTTCATAAAATTTGAAATAATTCAGACATTGACCGCGCAAATGGGACCTACCAATATCGTACAATGCTTTCTCCAACTTGAAAATATACTCTGTGTTGTTTCCACACGGACCAAAGGCAGTTGCAATTTGTGTGGCCATATCTTCCAATGGTGCAGGCCCAAGGTAGTATTTATTGTTTATCTTGTCTGGGGTGGACGTAAAACTGCAATATGTAATACAAACATATTAGAAATTTCTTCAATACTTTATTTTACGTATTGTACCCCATCATTGAAATTTAAAACTTACACTATTACTCCAGTAAGATAAGGGAGCTCGTCTTCTTCGTTCTGAATTACAGAGGTAAATGACATGATTAGGCAAATTATTTAAAACCAAACATGGAATGAGTCAAGTTCAAGTAGTCAACTTAATGTTGTTGATTCCCACTAATATTGGGGAAATAATGCAGTTTGACTAATGGTGCCGGTGTGGGAATAAAAAGAACAATATGTAAGTAGTCAAACACGGAACGGGTCAAGTAGTCAACTCAATATTGTTGATTCCCAGTAGTATTGGGAAAAAAATGCAGTATGACTTATAGCGGAGGTGTGGGAATAAAAAGCAGAATGCGCAAGATTATTCACCTTATAGAAGTTCACTAGAGTCTTTTTGTCATATTCACATTCTCTTTGCTCCAAATACTACAAAAAACAAATCAAGAAATAAGACCACATAAAATATCTATCGAGTTGGAAGGAGAGAACCAAGAAGATAAAGAAGACATACAGCCATGGCAGCCTTTCCCTTTTCTGGGCTTCCACGTACGCAATAAGCCATGCCCCACTGACATAAGAGTGAAAATCTTAGAGATCGAGAAAATAAACAAAATAACAGAATCATCCAATAATCGCCTATCTACAAGTGCCTTGCAAACAACTTTCTTAACAACACTTAATTGAAGGTTGATGAGAGGTTATTTATGGGAATGCCTTGGTTGATTCATCTCAACACTTAATTTCTTCTTTAGAATGTACCAAATTTATACTAGCAACTTTTGAAGAAATTGTTTTTCATCATTAAGCATCACTATTATTTTGCCCATTTTTTTTTAAAAAAAAGAGTGGGGTCCAGAGAATGCCAAGCCCACGTATGCATTGAATGCAAGGGGATGTAGATAACCTTCCCTTGCATTTATATGCAAGAGGCTGCTTCAGCGGATTGAACTGTGACCTCTAAGAAAAAATGACAATTAATTATAAGTTTGCCCTTTTTAAAACAAAATGTAGGTATTACACCATAATATTTCATATTAAAAATAAATATGACCATGTACTATTTTTGCATACAAAAAGTTGTGCATTGATTGATTGGTATTGCATCAAACCACCCAGTTGCAAGGCTCAATTAACAACCCATATCTTGACAAGTCATCTAGAATGCTTATTTTCTAATGCTCAACAAAGTAAAGAGGCATAATGTAGGGTATAACAAAACATTAAAGAAGTTTGTTGTAACTTACGCAAATGGCTTCTTCCTTTTCTTCAAGGGTGCAAGTTCTAGCCGAGTGCTCCGGAGTACCTCTGTGGTCAATGCAAGCTAGATCGAAAACACGACGATAGTTCTTGATATAAACAAGAGCTTTGTCATCGTATTCGAAACCAGGGTTCCATACCAGTGAACCATAGCCAAAAATCCAGAACACCATGGTTAACAATTCTCACCAACAAATAGATCTGCAGAAAATTCACAACATCAACAAAATACATATGAAATCAGACATAAACAGTTGAATATTAAAGAACTCACCATTAAAAAGTAACATAGGAAGAAAAGGAAAGATTTTTATAAAAGATTTAACACGAATTTTCACAAATTGGGTATTGTTTTCGATTCATTTATACTCAACAAGAATACTCAAAATAAACCAAAACAAGAAAGACATAATCAAAATTAGTTTCAAAAACAATTTCGTCAAAGCAAATTGTCATCAGAAACTCTATTAACTGTACAAAGTTCATCATTTTCCCGACCAGTATTTTCCCAGCTAACAAAGAATACAAACAACATAAAGAATCAAAATAGAACAAAAAATTACCAGCAGAAGCGGCGAATCTCAGAAACCCAAGGAGGCGATTGCAATGGGGGTTAGAAAGAGAGAAATATCAGCAATTTCTGCTAAACACAACGAGTTTTCCGAAAGATTCTTTCGGAATTGCAAACGTTAAATGCTCTGAAAATGAGGTATTTCCACCTCCAGATTCTCTCTCTCTCTAAAAATCTTTGGAATGGATTTAGGCCGTGGAGGGAGGTGGGGTTCCAAGGTTGGGGACGGTATGTAGTGGAAGAACGCTTTTATTCCCTTTTATTACTTCAAAGGCAAATACTAAATGAGAATTGTTATATACTCCCTCCGTCCCACTATACTTGACACTTCTTTCCATTTTGGGCCGTCCCACTATACTTGACACCTTCCAAAAATAACCAAGTTTTTATATTTTTATATTCACTCTACCCCACCACTCATTCTCTCTCTTTATTTTCTACCACACATTTATTCAACCAACACTACTATTTACCCCACTCATTCTCTCTCTTCATTTTCCACCACACATTTTTTTTATTTTATTCTTTTTCCTTGGTTTTTGAACCCACCCCTTGGGTGTCAAGTATAGTGGGACGGAGGGAGTAAACCCGTAAAATTGTAAAATTGTTGAGTAAACCCGTAAGTAAGTTGGAAACTTCAAAAATGCTATCAAATGAAATGACAAAAATATTCCTAAATTTATTTCCTCATTTACTAATGTTAAATAAATTCGTAAAATTGTTGAGTAAACCCGTATTTGATTTTCACCACCTTCCCTCCTCCCTCATCAATTTTCACCACCTTCCTCTCCCTCCTTCATCAATTTTCACCACCTTTCTCCTCTCTCTCATCAATTTTCACCTCTTTACTTATTCACTTCTTCTTTCTTTTTTTACTCCTTAAAAAATTACCTCCTCCCTTACCTTCATGCTTCATCTTTCTCTCCAAAAAAAAAAAATGCATACACATTTGTTCCAAGACAAGAGATTCAGCAGGCTCATCATGGATCCTCTAGCTCTACCATCGAATGATAATGTAAGTTTTCTAACCTTTAAATTTGTTAAAAATATATTTTCTATTTCGTAGCTATAATTCGGCCAGTAGTGACCGAATTTTTGTTCAGGTTCGGCCACCCCCGGCCGAAATAGAGCCATGGTTCGGCCACACCCGGTCGAAATTTTAAAATTTTTCGGCTCTGGTTTGCCGAATCTGGGCTATTTTTCGCCGCAGGTAATAGAATATATTTATTCGGCCGCATGGTGGACCGAATATTTGAAATATTTCGCCACACCCAAATTCGAACCGTCGAAGAAAATTCGGCCACCACTGGCCGAACCCTTGTTTTTCTGCTTACACCTCCCTTATTGTTTTATTTAATTGTTTCAGTATCCCCTGGGTGACAACAACTATGTCTCGGTTGATTTTGAAAGCGTTTTGCGAGACTACACTCCAGAATTCACAATGCCCTTGTTTTTTCGAGACAAAAAAATAATGTTTGAATGGGTGCGTAAAAAGGGGAAAGAGCATGGATTTGTCATCGTAGTCGGTCGGTCGGATAACGGGAGCCGTAATTCCGCTCCTCGAATGACGCTTGTTTGTGATCGATGGGGGACATACAAGGAAAAACCAATCTCTCTGTCCTCTCAAGAATCTGTCAACCTTGAACAATTGGGGAAACAAAAGAAAAAAAAGAGAGCGAAACAAAAAAATGCGGTTGCAAGTTTCAGTTGAACGCCAGACAAGTAACGGTTGATGGTGAATGGCAATTAAAAGTGGTTTGTGGCTTTCACAATCATCCGATTTGCGATTCCATGTTGGGTCACTCTTATCTTGGGTGAATTCTTGAAATCAGAGGAGGAGTACGTGATAGAATTGTCACATGCAAATAGCCGGCCGAAGGATATTTTACATGGATTAAAAGAGAAATTTCCGGAAAACGAGTCCATAATACGGACTATTTATAATGCGCGAGTGAAGAACAGGGCAACTGAGCGTGCGGGTCGTTCTCAAATCCCAAACTGTCGCAATACCCGATCGGGAAGATGTGGTTCCACCACATTACCGGCAACTATAGCACCTTGGTATAGCGCGACTCTAGGAAAAGGATGTGTTGAACGGATACCTTCATACGGCGTCCAAATCACCTACAATAAAAACATAAAAAATATTAATATAGTTTCATTTAAGAAAACAAAAAAACATGTGAAAATTATTACTAAAAAAATAATACTTACATCCGTGTCCTGAATAATATCAATATGTTGCCTCTTCACTTGCACGGAGGCAGCTGCCGGCCATTCAGTTGAGCCCGAGGGGGTAGCCACTTCAATGTGAGCGGCAAATTGGGTAGATAGTAGTTGTTGAAACCGTTCCTAAACGCAGGAAACCTCTCATAAACCCAAGCCTCCAACAAGGTTAAGTGCCCGAAAATCTGATGGCAGTTAAACCTAGATCCTTTTCCTAGTTGCCGGTACAGAAAAGCTAACGCTCCGGCTCCCCAAGCATAATTCCCTATTGCCTCATCATCTCTCAAAAAATCTAGATAGCTAGCGTTGACACATGTCCCGGTCTTATCGTAAAAGATTGTGCACCCCAATAAATATAAAAGATATGCCTTAGCGGCACGAGACGGCTTTTCGAGTGCAGGGAGTACAAGGCGGGGAGAACTTCAATCTAAGCCATTCTAAATTGACCAATGCCCCCTTGGCGGGAATTCCATCTTTAGCAATTTTTTGGTCACTCCCAAAACCTCACTGAAACCTTATTTTGAGGTGGGTTTGAGTAGCATAAATGGGATTGTCAAATAAGGGAAGACTGACACCGAAGCAATGTAAGACAAGACACATCCTCCAAAGTGATGATCATACTCTCCAAATGGCATATGGAAACTATTAGTTTCCGGATGCCATCGCTTTCAACAAAAGCGTTGACCAACGTTTTATCTACGTTGTCATACGCTCCAATTCCATTAACTAAGCACAAGAGACCGTAATTAATGATAAGCATTTGAACCGGCTCTGACACTTTATTCAAGTCCAATTCCCATTTTTTCAATTTACCTATATGATTAATACATTTTAAAATTCTATCATCTTTACCCTCCCAAATTGATTTAGCAATATGGATTTCATAGGAAAGGAGTAATGTTTTGTACCTAGGCCCACCGGGATAAGACGTTACCTCCCCACCTCCCTCCTCATCATCCTCATCATCATCATCATCATCCTCATCTTCCTCACCTTCCGGCTCATCTTCCTCACCTTCCGGCTCGTATTCCCGTTCATCTTCCGGGTCACTATCATTTTGAGCCGGAATAAAGTCTATCCGAGGCTCAGGTGAGGTTTCCATAGGCTCATTGTAGACCGACAAGCGAGGATCAACGGTTAAATCCTCAACTGGCTCTTGGTTCTGTGAAGTTTGCCCTTGAGTACGTGCGGCTACTTTTTCACTCCTTAAGAAAGCAGTTTGAGGCTTTCTCCTTGTAAAAATTTTCTTAACTGCAATGAAAACATCAAAAAATCAAACTCGTAATACATTTTATAACATATCATATAAAAAATAATGCATATATAAGAAAGAAAGAACAATGCATATATAAGAAAGAAAGATTGTCAAAGATCGCCCATGGCAAAAATTTCAAGAAAATAGAAGAAATTTTTCATTGAAGCATTTCATCGAACACTTGGCGTGCATAGTAGAGAATCATGCACAAACTTGCGTTTGGCTACCCAAATCAATCCCTCCTACAGTCCAAATCATGTAGGGCACTCATATATACACAAATGCATCATCAAAATTCAACAAAGGCCTGAGAAATCTAACATGCATTGACATTGAACCTAGTTCTTAATAAAAGGAGTGAAATGTCCAAATTTTGATGAATAGATGGATTAAAAAACATGGAATTGATACAATGCAATCAATGGAAAACTTTGCCAGTAGTGGTCGAAAAATATGAGCTTGATTCGGCCGGGGTGGCCGAAAAAATTGAGCGATTCGGCGGGGTGGCCGAAAATTGATCGAGGTTCGGCGGGGTGGCCGAAATTTTGAGTTTTTTCGGTAGGGTGTGGCCGAATTTGTGTAATAAATCGGCCAGTAGTGGCCGAACCCTTCAAAACCCAGATTTTCGAAATTTTTCAAAAAATCACAATGAGATTCTCTCAAAATGAAGCAAAAATAAAGTAATTTAGATTGAAGAAAGAATAATTACCTGATTTCCCTAGGTTTGACATCTTGAATCTTGAATTGGGGTTGAATTTGCTTGTTCTTCTTCTTCTTCTACCTAGGTTTTGCTTCTTCTTCTTCTTTCTTCTCTCTCTCTCTCTCTCTCTCTCTCTCTCTTCTCAGCGTTCTCCTTTCTTCTCTCTCTCTGCGTTTCACGTCTCTCTTTCTCTCTCTAAGTTTGGTTGTGGGTGAGGATGAGTGAGAGGGAGGGAGTAAATGAGAGTTAATTGGGTGGGTGTGGGTGTGGGTGTGGGTGGGGTATAAAGGGAAAAGTGGGGGGTTTGTTTTAATTTTTTGGGGTGAGTTAAATGATACGGGTTTACTCAACAATTTTACGGGTTTATATAACAACTCTCATACTAAATACAGAGACTCAATTTTCAGGAAAGTAATTAAATTATTAAAATAGCCTTTTATATACTTAAATTTTTTTTATTTACTTATTCAATTTTCTCTCTTTCCAATTTCTCTCTTACGACGATTGACAACGACAACGAAAATGGCTAGAGTAAAAATTCCGAAGGTCCCTGCCGGAGCTGGTGCCGCCGCTACCGCCACTGTTATCGCCGTCGGAGCTTCTTCTAGCACCGTGCCTGTAAAGAAAGTAATTTAAACCTAATTTTAACCTATCGTATAAACTGGGTTTAGAGGCAGAAAGCATCTCGTATGTGTTGGAATATTTGATTCATGTGGTATGAAGTCCATAGCTCTATGACATTGTTGGGTTGTTAGTTTTGGACTGAATTTGGCCAAGGAAATCACGTCGGAGTCACTGCCGAGGAGGGCGGCCGCGCTAAGCCCCAAGGGCGGCCGCGCTGGTCTCCCGTAGCTTCACCCAAATTGCCTTGCTCCCAGCGTGGTCGCGCAAGCCTCGAGGGCGGCCGCGGTGGCGTCGGGTTGGCGAATTTCCTGGGCCGAATTGGAGCAGGTTTTTAGGTCTCTTTGAGTCTAAAACCTAATTTTACCATATGTATATATATCATTATTCCTCCAGCCGTTTTTGTACATGAAATATTGAAGAGAAACACAATTCTCTTGCTTTAATTCATTGCTAAATTTCTCCCGTTCATAGAGATTCGTTCGTGAGATTCAAGGCGATTGAGATAGGACCGCCGGTGATTACATACCTGTGTGCTGCTTTGTGGTACGTAATCCGTGATCGTTTTATCCTCGGAGAAATTTGCCTGTACCTGAGTTGCACCAATTGGGGGCAATATTTTCTCTTAGGGCCCAGAGTCTTCCCCAAGGCGACTCGATCAAATCACGATAAGTTTTCTAATCGTTTGTTTTATTGTTTCTGTTTGTTTTCCTGATCCTGTTCCTTGCTTTCGGTTTTGCTATTGGCTTATTGGTACGTTCTTGACTTGATCAATAAACTCCCTACTGTTGATTAAATTGTTTATTTAATCTGTTGTGCTATAATTAAATTTCCAACAGTCTAAGAGAAAATAGTTTTATTTGATCATGTCTGGTAGTTCCTCTAGCTCTCCCTTTAAGTCCACTAGTTGACACCTCGGATCTTGGGAGAAGTTTGGTGGTAAGAACTTCAAGCGTTGGTGCGAACAGCATGAAGATCCGGCGTCAATTAAGGGCATGTATGCAGTATCTTTGTCATCCAAATGTCCCGCTCGAAAGCCGATGATCCAGTTAGTGTGGCTCTTTGTTAAATTGTGGAAGGAGCGGGACGATGTTGTTCGAGGATGCATTACGCGGCTTTGTCGAATGCACTCTTTGATGTCTATTGCTCTGCTCCTCTCACTGCTGCGTCACTGTGGGAATCGCTTTCCACGAAGTACAGCACCGATGACTCCGGTGTGGAAAAGTACCAAGTGGGTAAATTCCTGAATTATCACATGAGTGAGGGAAAGTCGGTTACCGACCAAGTGCACGAACTCCAAATCATTTTGCAATCACTCAAGGATGCTGACATGGGACTTCCTGCTAAGTTCGCTGTCATGGCTATTATTGAGAAGTTTCCTCGATCTTGGGGGGAATTCGGTATGACCCTCAAGCATCGTACTAGAAGCTTGACACTCAATGAGTTGATGAATGCAATTGCGATTCAGGAGGTGCATAATGGTAACCAACCGAGCATACCTGTGGAGGCTGCTGCTAATATGGTAACTGGTAAAAGCAAGTTTAAGGGAAAAGGTGTGAAAACTCACTCTAAGGATAAAGAAAACCATGATAAACTTAAAGTTAAGAAAAATAACTTTAGAAAGCCAAAAGCAAAACAGAACTGCTGGAATTGTGGAGAAGGTGGACACTTTTCTAGGGACTAGGACCACAAGCCTCTGCTGATGACCATCCTGCTGTCAACATGGTGTTGGGTCCGAAGGATTATGATGATCCTGACTCTGACGCACCTGGAGTTGACGCTCTGAACTGCAATGTTACAAAGTATGTAACTTCTTATCCTGAAATCTTTACTGTCTATGAACCCAACGAGTGGCTAGTTGACACTGGGGCAAATGTGCACGTTTGTGCGATAAATTGCTATTTGTGTCTTACCATCCCGAGCGTGGTAGATCGGTGACGATGGGGAACTCTAGTGCTTTGCAAAGGTGCTTGGGACTGGACGCGTGGACCTGAAGTTTCCTAATGGGCGCATTCTTACCTTGCATCGAGTGTATCACGTTCCTGATATTCGTCGCAACATTATTAGTGGTTCTAGTCTAGTTAGGGAAGGATTTGAGATTTCATTTAAATGTAATAAGGTCATAATTTTGGATTCTGGTAGTTTTGTGGGGAAAGGTTATTCCTCGGATGGTTTATTTAAAATTAGAATTGAAACTGATGTTTGTTCGCACAATAATTTTAGTTCTATTGATTATCCTGTTTCTTATTCCATTGAATCTTCAAATGTTTGGCATGGTCGTTTAGGACATATTAATTATGATTCTGTGAAAAGAATGATGAATTTAGATATTATTCCTAAACATGCTATTGATAAGAATTCTAAATGTCATGTATGTGTTGAAGCTAAATCTACAAAAGGTCCGTTTAAGTCGGTTGTGAGAAATTCTGAAATTCTAGATTTAGTTCATACTGATATTTGTGAATTTAATGGCGTGTTGACCAAAGACCAAAAGAAATACTTTCTCACCTTTATTGATGATGCTAGTAAATACTGTTATGTCTATTTGCTTAATTCTAAGGATGAAGCATTAGATAAATTCATTATATTTAAGAATGAAGCAGAAACACAAACTGGCAAAGCTTAAACGGTTAAGGTCTGATAGAGGAGGTGAATATGAGTCTAACCCCTTCATGTATTATTGCCAAGAAAACGGAATAGTACATGAAGAGACTCCTCCCTACACCCCTCAATCAAATGGTGTTGCTTAACGTAAGAATAGAACCCTTACTGATATGATTAACAGTTTACTCATAAGTTCTGGTCTGCCCAAATATATGTGGGGAGAGGCTTTGAATACGGCTTGCCATATTCTGAATAGAGTCCCTCCTAAACATAGAAAGGAAAGTCCGTTTGAACTTTGGAGAGGTCGACAGGCTAGCTTGAAACACTTAAAAGTGTGGGGGTGCCTTGCAAAGGTACTTGTACCCGCACATAAAAGGAAAAAGCTTGGACCTAAAACTGTTGATGCTATCTTTATAGGTTATTCTGAAACAAGTTATGCATTGAGATTTCTTATTATAAAATCTGAAATTTCTGGCATAGATGTGAACTCTATAGTTGAGTTACGTGATGCAACATTTTTTGAGGATGTGTTTCCTATGAAGGACGGACTTCCTAAGGAATCTAACCCAACCACTAATTCCATTCCTGCTCAAGTAGAGGAGCTGACAAATGTGGGGGTTGATTCCAGTGCAACTCATTCTGACGATGAGATTGAACCTAGGAGGAGCAAAAGGGCAAGGACCACCAAGGACTTTGGAAGTGACTTCATCACTTACAATGTCGAGGGTGATCCGCTAACCTTCAAAGCGGCTATGGCTACTTCTGATGCCAAGCAGTGGAAGGATGCTGTTAAGAGTGAGATGGATTCTATTGTCTCTAATGGGACATGGGAATTGGTCGATCTCCCTCCTGGTTGTAGCACGATAGGATGTAAGTGGGTCTTCAAAAGGAAACTGAAACCGGATGGAACCGTTGACAAGTTTAAGGCTAGGTTAGTGGCTAAGGGATTCAAGCAAATGGAGGGAATAGACTATTTTGATACCTATTCGCCAGTTGCTAGAATGACTACAATCCGAATGCTTATTGCATTGGCCTCTGTATATGATCTTCATATCCATCAGATGGATGTTAAGACCGCTTTCTTGCATGGCGATCTAGAGGAAGAAATTTATATGGATCAACCCGAAGGTTTTGAGGCCTTCGGCAATGAGAGAAAGGTTTGTAAACTTGTTAAGTCCTTATATGGACTCAAACAAGCCCCTAGCAAATGGCATGAGAAATTTGATAAAATTGTCTCATCGTTTGGCTTTGTTACTAATGAGTTTGATAAGTGTGTTTATAGCAAGAGTATTGGTGATAGTAGTATTGTCTTATGTCTGTATGTCGATGATATTCTGTTGTTTGGAACGGATATGAGGATAATTAATACTACTAAGGAATTCTTGAAAAGTAAGTTTGAGATGAAGGATATGGGAGTAGCTAGTGTGATTCTTGGCCTTAAGTTGACTCGTTCAACTAGTGGCATAACCATATCGCAATCTCATTATACTGAAAGTGTAATTGAGAAATTTGGTTATAAGAATTGCAAAGTAGCTAAGACTCCATATGATCCTTCAGCTGCACTTACTAAGAATGAAAATGGAGTATCGATGGCTCAGTTGAGATATTCTCAAATTATTGAAAGTTTGATGTATCTTGCCAATTGTACTAGACCGGATATATCCTACTCGGTTACTAGGTTGGCTAGATATACTAAATGTCCAAATAAAGCACATTGGGAAGCTCTTGATAGAGTTCTCAAGTACTTGAAGGGAACGATTTCCCTTGGGCTGCATTACGGAAAATATCCTTCTGATCTTGAAGGATATAGTGATGCAAGTTGGATTGCCTATAACTCCGGAAGTTATGGCTGTACGGGGTATGTTTTCACCTTAGGCGGAGCTGCGGTCGCTTGGAGGTCGACCAAACAAACTCTGTTGTCTAGGTCTACATTTGAGGCCGAACTAGTTGCCCTTGACACTACTGGATTGGAAGCTGAATGGCTTCGAGGACTTATGTCTGAGTTGCCCATGGTCAGTAAGCCCATGCCTGTTATCTCTGTACATTGTGACAACACTGCCACAATTGAGAAACTGAAAAGTGTCAAGTACTACTGTAAAACTAGGAGACACATCCAAATTAGATTAAAATCTATAAGGGATCTTGTGTCTCGGAAGGTGATAGTTGTTGATTATGTTGGTACCAAGGATAACATAGCTGATCCTTTAACCAAAGGGCTGGAATTTGCTCTAGTTCAAAAATCTAGGTTGGGGATGGGTCTGAACCCCGTCTGATTCAAACGTAGTGGCAACCCAATCTACCTGAGTGGAGATCCCAAAAAGGAGATTCAATGTGGTAATAACAAGCTGTGGGGTGAGTCGGAGCACTTAATAATAGATGGACATGTTACATGTCTGAGTCTATTCCCTGAATAGCCTAGAGGTGCTCGTTGCTGCTAATAAAGTAAAAGTTTGAAACTTTGAATGGGATCAAGTCTTTTAGACAAGATGCTAGCAGTACATCTTCTGAGATGCCCAGCTAAGTGAGTGTTGTTGTTGGCCGTAACTAGAGGAATTTGGGTTATTCCTTGAAAGCACTCATGATAGAGGATCGGGACGTATGGCTTATAAGCGTCAAGTGTTCGATAGAGGGCCTATCATAGCTTTTGTTGTGTTTGTTACCAGCAAAGGCCTCTACATCCAAAGGCATAATATTCAAGACACCCGTTCATCTGGCCCTGTGGAGGTTTGCGTTGGATAACATAGGTAGTGGTTCAAGCCGGAAGGTACCATTATTGAAAGCATGTCAATGGACAATCTGTACACGTCATATTTCTATGAACTTGTGGGGGATTGTTGGAATATTTGATTTATGTGGTATGAAGTCCATAGCTCTATGACATTGTTGGGTTGTTGGTTTTGGACTGAATTTAGCCAAGGAAATCACGTCGGAGTCACTGCCGAGGAGGGCGGCCGCGCTAAGCCCCAAGGGCGGCCGCGCTGGTCTCCCGTAGCTTCACCCAAATTGCCTGGCTCCTAGCGCGGTCGCGCAAGCCTCGAGGGCGGTCGCGCTGGCGTCGGGTTGGCGGATTTCCTGGGCCGAATTGGAGTAGGTTTTTAGGTCTCTTTGAGTCTAAAACCTAATTTTACCATATGTATATATATCATTATTCCTTCAGCTGTTTTTGTACATGAAATATTGAAAAGAAACACAATTCTCTTGCTTTAATTCATTGCTAAATTTCTCCCGTTCATAGAGATTCGTTCGTGAGATTCAAGGCGACTGAGATAGGACCGCCGGTGATTACATACCTGTGTGCTGCTTTGTGGTACGTAATCCGTGATCGTTTTATCCTCGGAGAAATTTGCACTCGCACTGAGTTGCACCAATTGGGGGCAATATTTTCTCTTAGGACAGTCTTCCTAAGGCGACTCGATCAAATCACGATAAGTTTTCTAATCGTTTGTTTTATTGTTTCTGTTTGTTTTCCTGATCCTGTTTCTTGCTTTCGGTTTTGCTATTGGCTTATTGGTACGTTCTTGACTTGATCAATAAATCCCCTACTGTTGATTAAATTGTTTATTTAATATGTGGTGCTATAATTTAATTTCCAACAGTATGAACTCACACGAGACACATCTCGTGTGAACTCATACGAGACTCATCTCGTATGAACTCACACGAGATGTGTCTCGTGTGAGTTCATACGAGATTTCCAGTGTCAACTCTTTTTTTTACATTGTTCATATTTGCCAGATGCTAAATAGCTAATTTATCAAAGAGTTCTAACTTGAATAAATGTAAAGGAACTCTTACGTAGGATTGTTATTTATGTCCGACCGACGCCGGACAATACTTATTGGATGGACCTCCCAGATCTTGGGCACATCATTGCCACGAGGTATAATGTGGCGTTCATTTCGTACTCGGCTAGCGGTGGCAACTTATGCCTTCCAAAGGATCGTACTAGCGTGAGTAGGACCACCGATAAACACAGTTGTGGTGGGACAAGTGACAAACCATTTTATATTGGTATGATACTTTAATTCGTTAAATTTAACAATATTATTTAAATTCGTTATCCTTAAATGTCTCATTTATATTAGTTATATTTAATTGTCTTACTTAAATTCGTTGTATTTAACTGTTATTACTTTTGCAGCTGCACATGTCGGGCAATGATTACCCAATACCACCACCACCGAGCACTTGGAGGGAACACTGTGATCCAAGAGCAAATCAACTGATCCTCCAATACCGAGATAGGATAGCAGCATTCAATGAACTCTATGATCAAGATAACGATGCAAGAAGAAAAAGATTACGTAGGGGATAGTATATGTGTAATGGTTTTTGAATGATCAAGTTTGTATGAATGTTTGGATGTTTTGATGTTTGAATTATATGCATAAGCCTTGTTAACACTTTTATTTTGTATACAATTTGGCGATAGTATATGTGTAATTGTCTATTGGTCCCTCCCACTGTTTTGTGGAGATGTGCTATCATATTAAGAATCAAATTTCAGTTCTAGTTCTGTTTCTTGTTGCTTTTGATGTTGCTGTTGTGAAAATGCAGGTTCAAACACTATTTCGTGTAAGTATACACGAGATATCATCTATAATCTCGTGTATATGTACACGAGACATCTCGTGTGCGTAAACGAGTCATCACGTGTACATATACACGAGATGTAATCTATAATCTCGTGTATATGTACACGAGACATCTCGTGTGCGTACACGAGTCATCACGTGTACATATACACGATATTATAGATTACTTTCTCCGTTCCACCTCACTTGACACCCTTGAGGTGGGCACAAAAACTAAGAAGAAAGAATAAAATAAAAAAAATGTGTGGTAGAAAATGAAGAGAGAGAATGAGAGGGGTAAATAGTAGTGTTGGTTGAATAAATTGAGTGGTGGAAAATGAAGAGAGAGAATGAGTGGTGGGGTAGAGTGAATATAAAATTCTAAAAAGTAGGCTATTTTGGGAAGTGTCAAGTGAGCTGGGACGGACCAAAATGGAAATAAGTGTCAAGTGAGCTGGAACGGAGGAAGTACATTTCGTGTACAAAACGGGCAAGGGCAGCGTTGTAATATTTCGTTCTCTGTATATAATTTTCTCTGTATATAACAATATCCTACTTCAATCCCATAATAAATACACTAAACATTTAAAAATATATTTTTTTACTTACTATAAATATAATTTATTTGAAAAAAAATTAAAATAAAATGCAATAGTTATTGTGAAATACTAATTCTAGCTCAATTCAAATTACTCAAACCATAATGCATACCAAATAAATAATCTTTATTTATCAATATACTCCCTCCGTTCCTGTCCAAGTTTTACCATTTTGAGAGTGGCACACAATTTAAAGAAAGTGTTGAGTGGAAAATGGTTGTGAGAGAGAATAAGTGAGTGTGTATGACAAGTGAAACCCATAATTTAAATATGTGAGAAAGAAAAGTTAGTGGATATGACAAGTGGGTCTCACAATTTATGAATGTGAGTACGAGAAGTGGGGTATGTATAATAGAATATTAATAAATATTTTCTATTTTAGGAATGGTGAAGCTTTTACCGAGACACTCATTTGGATAAACGGTGAAGCTTCGGACGGGACGGAGGGAGTATATGTTGTGATGTGATAAAATTGAAATGAAAGTATTTTTTTATTTAAAAATGAATTTTTCATATTTAAATTTTTTTTTTGAATAAAATGAGTAATTGATACTCTGTATTCTGTAATGGCTAGATATTTGTTTCAAAATGATAGTCTCATTTTTTAATAATTAATTTGATGAAATTTTGATTATAAAATATTATTTAATGAAATTCTGAACCTTATTATTCTCATTCAAAATGTTATCGATAGCAATTATTTTAATTTTACGATGATAATTATTATTATTAAAATTATTTGTCAATATCAAGTTAAAAAAGAAAAAAAATAGAATTATCATGACTATGATTTAGATATAGAAGGGTAGCATTATTTTATTTTACTTTCCATGGATCATGCATGCATCTTGGTTCCTTAAATTTGACTTATCTATAGATTCATTGAACTTGGACAAATTTATATAATAAATTGTTTTTTTTTAGAGTTGGTCTTATAAAAAACTAGTTTTTTCTTAATATAAGGAAAAACGTGTTTTCTAAAGCAACGTTCAAAATAAACGGTGGCATTTTTGTAATTACTGGCAACCATGATAAATGCCAGTGTTAATATTACAAATGACCAGTGATTTCATACTGGCATTTTATAAACATGAAACTGACACTTTTTACACGGGCACTTTTATATACATGAACTGGCACTCTTCACACTGGCACTCTGTTCCACTAACACTGGCACTTTGTTACACTAATATTTTTGCTGGCTCTCAAAAACACAAGCACTGGCATTCAAAAAAATATGAACTGGCATTCAAAATCACATGACCTGGCACTCAAATACACATACACTGGCACTCAAAAAACACTGGTAATCATTTTTGCTGACATTCAAAAAAACATGAACTGGCATTCCAAAAAACATGAACTGGCACTCAAAAAAACAAACACTGGCATTAGTATACACTAGAACGGGCACATCAAATCTCCCAGCAACCCCTTCGCCCTGGCACTCCTAAATACATAAACTGGCACTAAAAAAACAATCACGGGCATTATTTTACACTGTAACTGATGTCGATTTTTTCTAATTCACGGCCCTTGGCCAGACTGCAGATCGCGCAGGAATTGGAATCCGAAAAGCTATCTACAGGTTTTGCCGATGACGATCCGATTTTGGACATTTTAGCAACTGAATCGTCTAGAAATGATTGGATCTCCGGTGGCCAGGGTTGGTGACCCGACGTCGGGCAAGGGGATTTGAAGGGCGTATTGAGCCAATTGTCGATAATCTCAATTGCAAGGTCAGGAGAGGTGTACATACCGGAAATCGCGACGACGTTAGAGCCACTGATTGATCTGGCGTTAATAGCGTCGGCCGGGGTTAGACAGGTTGCCGCAAAGACGCCGGGGCCGGAGAAGAGGGTGAGGATTGGTTGAGGAAGGTCGCCGGCGAGGGAGAGCTTGGGGAAGACGATTGCGGAGAGCAGAGAGCCTCTCTGGTTTGCGTCTACAGAGAGAATGTAGTGAGAGAACTAGTCCTTTGCGTCTGAGAGAGAAAAAGGTTTTAAAAACACGTTTTTTTGTAAGCTTAAAAAAAACGCGTTTTTTATAAGTTTTTGGCTTTTTTTTATTTGTTGTCTTCCTTTTATTTTTGTTGGTATAAAATGTTTTTTCTCGGTTACTAGGCCCGCATTTAAAGCTTGTGGTCCGAGTAAGGGCCTGTTTGGTAAAACTGAAAATTAAGCTTTGAAAATGTAGAGCTGAAAATTAAGAGCTGAAATTATTAAATTGCTGAATTTTGAAGACTTATGTTTGTTTGATAATGACAAATCACTTACATCTGAATGTTCAGAATTTCAACTCAACATTTAAAATATTATATGAATAATATTTATGATTTTATAATAAAATAAATTCATTATTGACATATACATTATTATTATTATTATTATTATTATTATTATTATTATTATTATTATAAGTAAATTTTATCTTATAATATTTAAATATTTTTATTTGTACTTTCTTTATCCCATAATAATATTTATCTTGATTAGTTTGGTAAATATGATCACAAATGTTGACAAATAATAAAAAAAATATATAATGATTTTTTAATAAAAATATTATTAAATGTTAATATTAAAAAAATTATATTTTCATACTTGGTCAAATATAATTTGTATGAAAAGAAAAAATATTTCAACAAAAGGAAGTAACAATAAATAAATAAATAAAATATGTTGATGTGTGGATTTGAACTCATTCCCTTTTTTTTTCATTCTTTTCACCTCTTACCTTGTTAAGCTACTCCTTGCCCACTTAAAATTAATAACCTTTTTTAAGACAATCTTAATTATTTAAGTGATTTAAATTTACCTTACCAAACAAGCTTAATTTTTTAATCTCTTAAAGTGTTCCAAATTAAGATCTTAATTTGGTTACCAAACAGGCCCTAAGTGTAGAGGTTTGAACCGACGGTTAGACGGTTGAAATCGTCGGTTTTCAATCTCGAAATCCCTTAATCGAAATTGAACCGGATAATCGATCAGATCGATTACGGTTTGACGATTATAAGATTTTAACGGTTTTTCGGTTAATCTTCGGTTTATTCGGTTTGAATCTGTTCGGCCGAGTCTTTGGTGTTGCTCGGTCGAGCATACTTTTTTTAATTTCTGGCGTTCTGCTCGGTCGAGCAACTCATATGACTTGGCCGAGCATGAGGCATGACCGGTTAAATACACTGGAAAATGACCCCCTCAGCCGAGCAACTCATATGACTCGGCCGAGCATGACCGTCAAATGGTAAAGACTTACTGGAAAATGTCTTGCTCGACCGAGCAACCCTCATGACTCGGCCGAGTATAAAATTGGCGGTTCACGATTTTTGAAATACACCAACCGAAACCGAACCTTGAAAAAACCGATTACGGTTAAATCGGTTACGGTTAAACCGGTTGACCGGTTAAAAACTGACCGGTTTGCCGGTCGGTTAACCAAATGGACACGTCCAGCCCCACCCACGTCCTACAACGGTTTATGAAGAAGTTATAACATGGAACATAAATATGCAACTAAGTAAAATCTGTTTTCAAGGACTATAAACACGACGTACCTATTTTCAGATCATGCCAAGGATGTTCATCGAGCGACTGATAGGGGGAGTCATGATTCAGCTGCACACACAAACATAAATTTCAGGAAAAAGACGACCAATCCGAATATGAAAAACTGATAAAACATGATAATTCATCCGTCCCGAAATGATTTTTCCACTTTTTTTTGTTAATACGAATATACTTTGAGAAATAATTATGGGTTAATTTATTTATCCTAGTCAAAATTTAGAATTTTTTATTCATACACCATTATAAATACTATCGATAATAACCATACATCCAACCTTCAAACGAATGATATGGTTTGGCAATCCTGAGCATTTAATCGTATTAAGAAATTCAACAGAAAATATATCCTCGTGGCCAGCAATATCTCCGTCCTCCTTGCTGATGCTATCTGAACTCATATACTCGACCTCTTCACGGGGCAAAAAGTGACATCACATAATCATTGATATTATCTACTATTTCATTAGTTGGTGATAATACAGCTCTATCGTGAAGAATTCATCAATACACATATTGTGTAATATGTCAGGATACGTGTTTTACGATAGTAGCAATAGGATCAACTGCATCTCTTATTAAAATGTCATCTGGTAACTTAAAATCAACTTCTCCATCATTCTCTTCACCGACATCCCCATCTCCAATATGTAATATCCATTCATCAATTATTTTTGTCTCTATATCATCAGAAGAAGATGAACCAACCTACATTTAGACAGTGAGTGAGATAAAATATTAATAACTGGAATTGGAAAATGTAAAATATTGAGCGTTAGATACTAGATGAATTTACCTGCAACCTCATATTTTTAGTCAATTTTAGCACCTCACACGAATTCTAAAGTTTAGATGAACTAATGGTGACATGCACAATATCATGTCGGCTTCCTTTATGGACAACTTGCAATATTTGTCTGAAATCTCCTCCAAACACAACAACTAATCCACCGAATGGCTTATCAGAGCATCGACCGTCAGACGTATGCATAATGTCCCTCAAGCTTCTGTCAAGTGCCTCGAAGCAGTGCTTGTGGGTCATTGGAGCCTCATCCCAAATTATAAGCTTTGTTTTCTTTAGGAGACCAAACATATCAGAACCTGGCTTGATTTTGCTGCAAGTTGAGATTTCATCGACTTGGATGGGTTACCGAATTTGGAGTGAGCAGTCCTACCCCTCGGAAGAAGCAATGAAGCAATACCACTAGAAGTAACCGGAATAACTATATTCCCCCTGCTTCATAAGGCCGAGCAAAATGTCTTCCATATGAAAGTCTTTCCTATGCCTCCATACCCATACAAAAAAAACACTCCACCATTGCATCTATCAACTGCAGTCATAATTTTATCATAAACAATCTTTTGTTCTTCTGACAAACGTGCATATAATTTGGAGTGCTCAGCCTTCATCTCATCTACGTCGTAAGACATTTCATCTAATATTAGCATATTCTCCGCATCACTAACGACAGAAGTGCTTGGTTTAGGCATATCTTTAAAATTTTAGAGACTGCTGCAATTCGCTCCCAATAACTTCTCAATTTCAGCATATGCAAAATTTTTAAATTGCTCTTCTTCACTGAGTGTTAGACCTGTATATAAGCAATCAATTGACATTAAGAATAAAAAGAACACAATATGATTAATAATTGAGTTTAAAAAATCATATATGCAACCAAACACATTTAATTAACTTTAAGATATTTCATAAATATTTTAAATCTCGCGTATTAAAATAGTTACCAGGATTGTTAAAATTCTTTTTATGCTTGTAAATGATATCATCTGACAGAAATTTCCAAGTATTATTCCATACGTCTTGTGGCCTCGACATACTATTAGATAGTAGCAACATCGTGAATAGTCTTCTTAAGTGATTTGGGGATCCCCATTCACTTGCTTATTTGATTCCATCAACATATTCTTTGTTATCATCTAGCAATCCTAGAGCATATCATGTTGATTTGTAATCATCGTACATTATACCATTTACAGTTTTCAAATCATTATGGCACGTAGCACCAGCAATATGATTCAACATTATCCTCAAGTAGTAGATATCGCCAGAATTCATGGGGACATAGTAAATTCGTCCTAATGATGTGCGTTGCTTTCTAGGACGCCATTCTCGATTCGGATTATCCCAAACAAAATGATGCCGAAATTCAAAATACTTGTACTGTCGAGCCTCTGGATTCTCTCGGTTGGTTTTCATCCATTGTAGAAATTTTGATTGGCTAACAGTAGGCTTACCCACAACATCAGGAAGATAATCACCATCTTTGAAAGAAATACTTTGGTCTCCTTATAAATGGAAAGATAAGCGCTCTACAAAAGGTGTCCGGTAATGGATATCAAATCCAAATATTCTCCACATTGCTTCACAGGCAGAAACATATCGACAATCAACATACCTTTTTACTTCATCATCCGTGCAAAACCCAACCCCTATTATGTCGCTCCCCTTGCTTATATACTTGAATAAATACATAATAGAATTGCTTTGATTACAATATTCCACATTGATGTGTTCCTGATACTTCAATAATAGCTTAGCATTATATGGCACAACGTACCTATTATCAAGAACAACTCCACCTTTTTCTACAATGGCACCGGAGTCTCTCCTCCTATATAAATTATATCCCTTCTCATCAATGGATGTACGTTTATTGAAGTTCTTAGAGAAGTGTTTTGAGCATCTATTTTTATCCATGCACGGAGATGTTGGGTTAGTGGCACAACAAAGACCATGTACCATACATTCTTTCAAAACCTCGTACAATTTCGGGTTAGTTTATTTGTCAGGAATCTCAGCACATATCCACTTGTCGACATCCTCGACAATATGAGCTTGGTCCCGACGGTTGAAAAAAGAAGAATATGAGCATGGGAAAGACCTCGCTTTTGAAACTTCACCGTGTAAACAACTGCATCAAATAAGCATGAAATAATTAAAATTATTGCACGTCAAGAATAATATAAAATATTAAATCATATATAAATCAATTATGTAATGATAATCAAATACAACAAATATATCTCTTGTTGGAACAATGTTGTGCTTTTTAGCACTTTATAAATTGTACTCTCTCCGTCCCATTTGAATATTCGCATATTTTCCAAACGGGTGTCCAATTTAAAGGTTCAATTTTCCTAAAATGGAACTGAGACCCACTTATCATACTGGCAACAATTACCCCCTTATTACATTTTATATATACCCTACTCAACGATATACACTCGCAACAAATCACCATTTTCACATTTTTCTTAATTCTTGTGTATAACTCAAATGGTGAACCTTAAAATGGGACGGAGGGAGTATATCCCATTATCTGTACTACGGGCAATGTTTGAAAGTGGTGTAAGACTGAATATAACTTTAATCCAGACATAATACTGTTGTTTTGTGTCCATAACAAATTGAAGGTGGTATATTTAAATGGATTCATCTTTTTGCAAGCTGTGAGGAAAATTTGATGATTGAGACTTGAGAGAGTGTATAATTTTAAATTAAATAAGGAAATAAAACATGTAATTTAGTAAAATTGCTAGAAATGTTATGCCTTATTGCCAATAATCCTGTAAATAGGCAACTTTTCTCCCAGATATTATTTTCCATCTTCAGAGCTTGTATTTAATACATGATTTATGGGTCGCAGTTTGAGAGTTCATCCTTATATGAAATATATTTTGTAGGAGCATTAGCAATGAGGAAAAGTCACATCTGAGACAAAAGTTGTTGTCACATTTGAGGGAAGAGAACTATCAGGTGGCTCCCATATTAGTTTTCATGAATGTTTCATAGTCTTTTGGTATCTTAGGTTCAATGTTATATGTATGTTGAAACATACGTTTTACATTGCATCTACTAAGATATATGTTTGTTTTCCTACTTCTATTGCACTTTGATTTAGACATTCAGAAGTTAGATGTTGATCTGGTCAAATTTTGATTTCTTTTTACTATTCAGGTTGTCCGTGCTCATCTCAAAAATTGTTCGTATTGACTATCCCAAAGAATGGTATCGTTTTTGAATATTATTGTACATAGAATTCTTTATCAAAAAAGATAGTACATATACTGGTTTTGTCCTTATTGTTTTATATCTAAAAGTTTAGACTAACAAAAACTTGAGTAGATCACACATCTTTTATCACCACTTTGAATAAAAGAGTGTTTGTACACTAAATCTGGTGGATTGTGATGTTCTTAAATATCATTTGGTTATCTCTAATCTCTAATGTTTGATACTTAAATAAGTATTCTTTCCTTTGCGTTATCCTTATTTTGTTTGCCGAAAAAATGATGTGATCATCTGCATCAAACACCTAATATGATAGTCAGACAATATAGGTTTTCTCAACTAAGATACCTGGGTATACTTGCTTTATAAGTGAAAATGATACATCTAGAAAGGGAAAATAGGGTATATATTATACTCTTTAAGAATTGATTACTTTATGAGTACGATTTTCCTCTTATAATAAAACATCTATAACTATATAATGAGCCAAGTAATTTTTACACAATTACTAAAAAAGGAATTTTGGGTGCCAAAATTGTCCACTGAAAATGGAAAGCTGCACTCAATGAAGAATCTGAATAAACAACTGATTTACTATTACTTAAATAAATGCTTATTGTAGGTGCAACTAATCTCATTAAAGACATCTATTTCGAATTATGTTTCCCCAAATCATTAATCCAAGACTTCAATTAACAGCTGTTAATTTCTCTGCTCTTATGGTAATTAGTTTTATTAGCTAAATGTGTAATTAATAGCATTAATTTCAAATATTATGGGAAACAATCCATTTTCAAATAAAGTTAAATAAAGTACTATCATTAAGACTTCAACTGTACACAAATTTTGAAAGATTCATCATTATTCAATTTTTTTCTCTCTTTTTTCAATTGAAATAATTTGGCTAATAATTTAAAAAAATAATAGAATATGAACAGTCATGAAAATATTGCAGTGCTCAATGTCCTATTACAAATCAACTATTTAAGAAGGGTTTTAACTCAAAACTGCATCCTTATTTTGCACCAAACAAATTGTTCTTTCCTTCCAATCTTCATCTTCATATTCTCTAATGGCTTCTGCTACCCTTCTTAAGGATCTGAAGAAAATGAGGACTGATTGGATGATAAAGGTTCGTGTGACTCACAAGTGAAAAGTTACTTTCGATGACCAATGCAAGATGCCTGATAGCTTTGAGTTTCTACTTGTAGATGCAGAGATACCATCATTCTTCTACTATATTCTAGCTATGATATATGTTGTTCAAAAACTTACATTCGAACCTGCATCTGAAAATCACATGTACTAAAAGATAATCTTTATGCCTACATTTAAACTGAATGCTAAAGAAATAATAGGACATGATTGTTTTAGTATAAAACAATAGTGTTTATACCTGAAACCTTAATCTCTTTATGTTCATCCTCTTTCCATTATTCATTGATCATTGAAAGTTAGCATCTAATTCATGTTATACTTTCATAAACATCAGTAATAGTGAAGAATATTAAACTTTTATTTAGAAAAATACACTCATTTGATATATTTTTTTATCCATACCTCTCTTGCTTCGTATTTTGCATATGTCTCCATGTTACTTTGTTTAACACTAACAACAAATTAAGAAAACTTCATTAGGCGATGATTGTTATCATGACTGATAATGTGTAACAATCGTCTTGTATTTGATGAGACAAACTACGACAAAGATGCTTCGACCGATGAATATACAAGATTATTGAGCATGTGCACAGATGATCAGAGGGTTGTGTACGACACAATTATCCATGATGTTGACAATGTTTGTGGAGGTCTTTACTTCTTATATGGCTCTGGTGGAACTGGTAAAACTTTTTTGTGGAGAATTCTTTCTGCTTCTTTGCGGTCAAAAGGTGAAATAGTGTTGAATGTAGCGTCCAGTGGTATAGCGTCTCTTTTGCTCCTAAATGGTTGCACTGGCCATTCTAGATTCGCAATACCTTTGTCACTCGATGAAGACTCAACGTGCAATATAAAGCAAGGGACTCCGCTCGCTGAGTTAATGGTAAGGGCTAAACTCATTATTTGGGATGAGGCCCCAATGGTTCATAGGCATTGTTTTGAAGCTCTTGATAGAAGCTTGAGGGATATAATGAGATTTAATAATCCTGAAAGCTTTAATCAACCTTTTGGTGGAAAAACAGTTATTATGGGTGGAGACTTTCGTCAAATTCTGCTTGTTATTCCAAAAGGTAGTAGGCAGGATGTTGTTATGGCTATAGTGAATTCTTCATATCTCTGGTCCCATTGCAAGGATTTGAAGCTAACGAAAAATATGAGACTTCAAGCTATTGAAAATGATGAAAGTGGATTGGAGCTTAAATCATTTTTGGATTGGATTTTAAGTATTGGTGATGGGACTCTTGGTGATGACAATGATGGTTTTTCAACTATTAAAGTTCTGAATGACTTATTTGTGGAACCATCAGATGATATGATTCAATCAATTGTCGAACGTTGTAGACACCCCATTCTGAACACATCGGATCATACTTATACCACTCTAAGTCTCGCTTTGAGTCAAGAAGTAGAAATCCACCATTTCGTCATGTTTCGTTAAAGTTTTGACTAACTACCGTTAGTTTGGGACTAAACCGCATACGAGATAACGAGGAAAGGACAAACTGTCCACAGAGCAATATCTCGCCGCGAGATGGCGTGTCTCGCGCGAGATATCTCCTCTCGCAGATTGCGCACGACGCTTCCTCGTCGATTTCAACCTCTTTCCGGGATAAAACTTTATCTCTCCGGCCAACCAATGGGAGAGGAGGTCTAGAACCATCTGATAGGGTTTTAACTCTCCACTTCTTCATATCCAACCTCTATAAATACTTGGTGACTTCCAAGGCTCAAGAGGTCGAAGGTCCCGGACCGCGAATTTACACAACACACACACATTTTGTCATTTTCTTTCCCTGAAAGAATCCTTCAAAATCACCCTAAAACTCACCTCATAGTTTGTTTGTCAACCTTGTTGATAAACAAGCATCAATCTCCAAACCAAGGACCAAGGCGAAGCTCTGTCCGTGTGAAGGGTCGACTCTAAACTAGAGCCGAAACTCTGCCCAAATCACCTCACGCAAGGTAATTCCTAATCTTCCTTCTAATTGATTGTTAGAGTGGTATAAGTCCATAGAATCTAGGATCGGCCTAGAGCCTCTCCAAATCATGGAGACGGTCTCGAAGCAATCGATCCTACATTCCGTTTGACCTCATCAAATGGACCTTTATTTGTAGTATTTGAATTCGTTTTTTTTTAC
This sequence comes from Adenophora triphylla var. japonica, assembly GCA_022495995.1. Taxonomy (NCBI): domain Eukaryota; kingdom Viridiplantae; phylum Streptophyta; class Magnoliopsida; order Asterales; family Campanulaceae; genus Adenophora; species Adenophora triphylla. The sequence goes on from JAFEMH010000027.1 coordinate 1,315,899, forward strand.
TTTTTCTTTTGAAAAACCTCTCTTTTCTTTAGCAAGACCGATCTCCGGATTGGGTGAAATGGATGCCTTCTAAACCTACCCATTTTATAACCTAAGCCCCGAACTCAAATCTCTCAAATGGTTTTTCTATGTTTCCAATCAAATAATATAGGTGGCGACTCATAAAAATAAAAAGAACCAGAATTTCTTTCTCACAACGCTACAGTGGCGACTCCGCTGGGGACTGAAAATTAAGAGGCTTAAACTTGCGTCAAAATTAAAAGAGAGGTTTTTCAATCTATTTTGTAAAATTCGAATTTTTTCTGTTCTCAGATGGGAGATATCTCGCACGAGATATCATTATCTCGCGCGAGATAGGGCTTCCAGCCCGGTTGTTTTTTGGTTTCTCCCGTTTCGCTCGTATTCCAAGATGAGAGCCGAACATGCAAGGGGATCCCAGTAATTCATTATCTCGCAGAGTTCCCCGCATCTTAAGGCCTCCCTTAAGGTGTAGAACTCGGACCTTTATTTTCCTTAAATAATTGATTATTATTTATGAACTGCGTGTGATTGGGTTTTATTTAATTAAAGTTCGGTCCATTGGGGATTCGGGAGTTGTAAATTAAATTATTTATCTCTCTTTATCTCTCTTTATGTGGAACTACGACGTACCGAGTCTTCCTAGATTGGGAGAAACGTAGGCAACCACTGTGCGGCCACTATCTCGTTTTCTCTTTTGACTTTCAAAAATAAAACTTTCTATTTTACTCTATCACATAGATTGACTATCACACACGCGCACATCATACTATAACCGTCATTGCACCGCATACCCTCTATAAACCCGGACCCACACTAAGGACGGATGACGGTAACCACCTAGTCGCCGGTCTCTCCGGTTGGACAATCCCACTCCGCGTATTCAATCCACTTAGATTGTCATATCGCGGGAGCCTAGCCTTCCAGCCTCGCATCGCCACATTCTCGTGTAGATTGACTTTTTAGGATCACTCCGTGACCGGTCGGTTTTGACTCGGTGATCTTTTCTTGTTTTTGACCAAAACAAAGCCATGCAAAATTGACAATAAAGAAGGATTCATAAAAGTCCCTTCGAAAAAGTCCCTTCGGAAAAAATCCCTTCGGAATGACCCTTTCGGATGTCCCTTCAAAAATGTGCATATAATCCTTCAAAACAATCTTACATGGCTTTGTTTTACAAAAATCGGATTGATTGCTTAGTCGTTAGGTTCGATAAAGGCCTTAGAAACCCCTCAAAACGGACTTTCCGTTCCGACCAAAAATTAGGGCTAAATAAAAATCGACTTTCCGTGTGATTATCTCGCGCGGGATTACTTATCTCGCACGGGATAATGCTTCGTTTGCTGAATTTGAGCCTCGAGCCATTTAAGCCTCGCTTCCGACTCGTTGGGGCTAGATCCCGATATCTCGCATCTCTTCGTCGGTTTTCCGAAGCTACTCAACTCCAAGACTCCCAACACAATGTCCGACATCGACAACATTCCGGGAAATGAGACCCGTCCGAAAACAACCACAAACTTCGGAAGAAGCCAATGATCGCCTAGAAGTGCAAGCTTCCCAAATCCACACTCTCGTGGAAGAAATTCAAGAGCTTAGGCTGCACTAGCCAACAAAGAAAAGAAGAAGAAAAATGACTCTTCCTCCTGAGAAGAGGAGTCATACACTAAAAGGGCCAAGGGTCGCCGCAAAAGCAAAAGCAAGAAAAAGAAGCACGAGTCTAGCTCGTCATCTTCCTCATCCGACAATGAAAGTCACGCATCCAAGAAAGAAGGCAAGGGGGAAAGCAAGAATGAACCCCTCACCATGGCCATGCTAGAAAAGAAACTTGCATCCCTCGATGTGAGTAAGGGAGCCACGCTCTCTATCGATTACGATACCCTTCGTCAGCCCATGTCAAAGCTTCCTAGAAAGTACAAAACACCCGACATTGCAAACTTCAATGGTGCCACCTGTCCCAAATCACATTTGGAGACCTACTCTTGGGCCATGCTACCTATGGGTGTTGATGACAACCTGTTAGCCCAATGCTTTCCACAAACTCTCGATGGTGCTGCTAGAGATTGGTATATGACCCTCCCACTCTCAACAAGACTAGACTGGCCACTCCTAGTTGTACTTTTCAAAAACAGTTTGAAGACAACTCCACTTATCGCACCACTAGAAGGGATCTTGAGCAAACCAAGCAGCTTCCAAACGAGTCCTTCACAGATTTTGTTAAAAGGTGGAGAACCAAGCTAACCGAAATCGTTGATAGGCCCAAATTTCAGACGAACAAATTCACATCCTCATACAAAGTGCCTTAGAGAGGAATATAAAGACAAGCTAGCCGGCAACTACTTTCCTAGCTTCGCCGAACTTCACAAATCGGGCATACGGTTAGATGACCTCATCAAATGTAAAAGGGAAGCCAAGAAAAGAAAGTGGATTCCGTTACAACAAGAGCTCTTCTTCCTCCTCCAATCCTAAGGATACGTCTGTCAATGCCATTGTCTTCAATCATCCTGGAAATGGTAAATACTCCGCGGTACCCCCACCACAAAAGAAGAAGAAAGATAGACATTATGACAAGCTTGAAGGAATCACCCAAGAAGAACTCTTCGAAGTGCTTGTCAAGAACGGGAAAATCAAACCAAGAGAAGGCGCACCTCCAAAGAAAGATCTTCCCGCCAACCATGCCCATCATCTCTTCTCGCGCAAGTACCACAACTTCACCGGTCACGACACCAACTCCTCGCTTCCACTTGAAAGACGTCATCCAAGATTTGTTTGACGATAAAGAGATAGGGTTACCAAATGTTGTTACTAATCATTTGCCAAACAATGAGGTCAATCTAATAGAGATAGAAAGTAGCTTCGAGGACCCTACTCGCCTAGCCACAATTGTGGACGAGAGCCCTCTTGAATTTAATGAATCTTCTTTCGTTATATGATGTCTTGGGAGGAAATCTTAGAACAAAAGGGAAAAAGGGTCTAAAACAAATAACCTACTTACACGATCCGGTCGTGTGATCACCAACAAAGACCCAAGGGATGAAAATCCTCCAAAACAAGCTAAAGCCTCATCGCCAAGTGAACCGGAGGACCCTCTCTTAACTCAATTGAAAAAGACACAAGCAAATATCTCGGTTTGGGATCTCATAGAGCATCTCACAAGCACCGTGAGATGTTGAAAAGGGCATTGGCTCAAATGACCATTTCCTCGTAAGCAACACCCGAAGAGCTCACTCAAATGATTGGCCAAGTGCGCTTTGGCAACGCCATCACTTTCACCGACTTGGACCTCCCGTCCCATGGGAACAATCATCATGAGGCCCTTTACATAACTGCTAAGGTGAATGGGTACCGAATGCCACGCATTTTGGTCGACAATGGTTCTGCAATCAATGTCCTCCCGAAGAAAGCCTTATCATCATTAGGCCTCACCCACAAAGACCTCAAGCCATTCGGGCATACTGTAAGGGGGTACGATTGTACTGCTAGAACCGCTCCTGGGATCAAGCCAGTGATACCCGTAGAAATGGGGCAAGTCACTATGAGCATCGAATTTCAAGTCATCGACATCCCGACATCCTTCAACTTGCCGCTTGGTCGCCTCGCTACACGACATAGGGGGTGTGCCCTCCTCCCTGCACCAATGCATCAAGTTCAAACACAACAACACGATAGTCACCATACACGGAGAGATGGTCACTGCTAGTCCTATCCTCGAAGTACAACATAGCACTTATGATTTCCTGTTTAGTGGTTTTGAGATCGAGAGAGAAAGCACTGTGAATGTCATAGACACTTACAACGAGAACGACTACTCAAAGGCACTTAGGTTTTCCTAAGCCTTCCCGTGCTGGAGAATGATGCTAGCAAAAGGGTACTTTCCTGGATTGGGGCTTGGAAAGCACTTACAAGGAATAACGGAACCACCACCGGTCCCCCCGCCTCACACAAAGCATGGACTAGGATACGACATCTCCATCCACGATGAAGATGACGTAGAAGAGTGGGGCTTCACTCAAATCAAGTGGGAAGGAACCTCGTACAAAGGCCGCAATAACCCAAAGTCCAAGGATTGCAACCTCAAACCATATCGAAAGACACTCAATGGCTACTTTGTTCGAGAAGGGAAAGTATTCCCTACTTTATCTTTTCGTAACCATGGATCGATGATAAAGGAAAGCGCCAACCGGGCTTTGAAATCTTCAACATCACGATGCTTCTCAGATGAAATGTAATCCGTCCCACAGATCCCTAATGATTTGTGGGGCACGAAGGCAGAAATGACAAGCGAATGGAACTTTGTGTTGGGAGAAGACATGTGCGACAGTTCCAAGACCCTGCTGCTAGGTTAGAAGACTGCATCCATGCAATATCCAAGGGGGACGCTCCAACTACCGACTACACAAGACTAATACGTAAATGTGATGAGCCAATTCTAAACCGGCACGTCACCGGGGACCAGCTTGATGAAGACTTCATGATCAAAGAGCTTGGTTGCACTCCCACCCTTGCAGAAGATAGGCCCCGCAACTTTTACATTAGAAGTGTGCTCCACCTCCGATGAACTCACTCAAGAGGGAAATCGAGGCGGTGGCGGAACATGTATTCCCTTACTTCCTTAATGAAAACTTTGATCTTTCCGAGTACCCTGAGATTGCTAACATCGTAAATGATGAATTAACTAATAATAATCAATATAACGAACACGTTAATAATGAATCATACGATGAGATAGATCAAGAAAATGAACAAATCTTAAAAGAATTAGCTAAGCAAGTAGGTTGTTGTGGAAAGAATGGCCCCGTTGACGACGAGGAAATGCAAACGGTTAATCTTGGGACAACGGAAGACCCCGAGAGAAACAAAGATCGGCAGCCTTCTTCAAGGGGAAGACAAAGAAACCTTGACGCAGCCTCCTCGGAGAATATGTCGACGTCTTCGCTTGGTCCTGAGGAGATATGCACAGGTTGAATCGATCGGTTGTAGAACACAAGATACCGCCGCTACCCAACGCCTTGAGCCGGTCAAGCGTAAAACTACGCGAGAATCAAGCGGAATGGTCAATGCAAGTGAAAGAGGAAATCATGAAACTCTTGAATGTAGGGTTCATCAAAGTGATTGAATATCCGGAATGGTTAGCAAACACGGTGCAAGTAGCCAAGTCGAACGGGAAAATACGAGTCTGTGTCGATTTCGAGAGACTTGAACAAGGCATCCCCTAAAGATGACTTCCCGCTACCAAACATAGACATGTTGGTCGATGCCACAAAGCGGCATACGAGGTCCGCTCATTCGTCGACGGGTTCAAGCAGGTATAACCAAATCCTCATGGCGTAAGAGGACCGGCGATAAACAAAGCATTCACCACACCTTGGGGAACGTTACGCTACACGGTCATGCCGTTTGGTCTCAAGAACGCCAGGGCTACTCTACGAAGGGCGATCACAACACTATTCCACGACATGATCCATAAAGAAATAGAGGTGTATGTGGACGACATGATTATCCACTCCCGAAGGGGACGGATGGCCAACACTTCGAGAGATCTCGAGAAAATTCTTCAATCGACCGAGACAAAGACAAAAATGAGACTCAACCCCGCCAAATGCTCATTCGGAGTAGTCAAAGGGAAAGTCTTGGGATACATGGTCACGTAACGCGGCATAGAAGCGATCCCGCCAAGATAAAGGCCATTACGTACATGCCTCCACCCGGGACACGAAAGAAGTAAAGGGATTCATGGGCGAGACTCCAATATATCGATCGATTCATTAATCAACTTACTACAATGTGCGACCCCATCTTTAAGCCGCTTAAGAAAAACGCACCTCAAGAGTGGACCGAAGAATGTCAAGAAGCATTCGAGGAAGTTAAGCACTACTTGACTTCCCACCTATCCTGGTTCCACCACACAAGGAGAAGCCCTTGAAGTTGTACCTCACGATCAAAGACAACGACATTAGGGGCTATGCTTGCTCAAGAACACAGCCTTCGCACACGTAAAATGCCATCTACTTTGTCACCGCAGATTCCAAGGCAGTGAAATCAACTACTCTCCACTCGACAAGTCATGCGCTACGCTCTCAAATGCCTGGGTATCACAAAGGCTAAAGCACTATACGGAAGCCTTTCCAAATCCGTCTCATCGCAAAGACGGATCCACCTTTAATATATCCTAGACAAATCAAATTTGTCTTCGAGACTAGCCAAATGGTACTTCATGCTCGCGGGGTATGATATCACTTACGTCACTCGAAATCCGTCGGGGGAGTGTATTCGCAGATCGCTTGGCCGAATTTCCTTGCGACGAAGTGAAGGGGAAGACCCGCGATTCCCCGATGAGGACATCCTAAGCATAGAAGAAAATAAGTGGCAATTATTTTTCGATGGCGCACCAACAAGAGAGGGTTTGGCATCGGAATGTTATTGGTAGACCACTAACGACATCTACACTCCACTAGCAAGCACGTCTTGACTTCGACGCCACCAACAATACCGCAGAATACGCAGGCTTGCATAGCGGGGCTCGAGGCAGCCCTAGAACGCAACGTGATCCGAACTCGAGGTATTCGGGATTCCCAATTGATCATCAATCGACATTGAAGAAGTGGAGGGTCCAAGATCCAACCCTTCAAAGATACAAGTGCCCACTCCAAGAATTGGCGCAACAATTTCGTGGATGTCTCATTCCACTATCTCCCCGTAGACAAAAATCTGGTTGGACGCATTAGCCACACTTGCTTCTTTCGTCGAAATCCCTAAAGGAAAAGCAAGTTAAACCCTTCAAAATAACACGGCGTGCGCAACTCCCCGCATATCGCGCCGTTATAGATCTTCACGATCGCAAAGACAAATGGTTATCCAAAGGTGCCGCCGTTGAAAACTCCGAAGGGAAACCATGGTACCACGACATTTGGTATTTCATCCTAGATGGAACCATACCGCCCGAGACAGACTCGAAGACTCAGTCGCCCTTAAAAGGTTAGGCCGCCAATTACGTCATCACCGCCGGCCGTCTATTCAAGAAACATTCCCAAGGAAACCTCCTTTGCGCCACCGAGGAAGAGGCCCAGGAAATAATGGACCACGTTAATCAAGGCATATGTGGAACCCATATGAGCGGAAACATGCTCGCCAAAAAGATCATCGAGACAGGGGTACTTTTGGGCCGACCGCATGGAAGCCGATCGTACCAAAATGGTCAAGAAGTGCCACAAGTGTCGATACACGCCAATCTTTCAAAGATGCACCGCCTTCCTCATTGCACCCAATGTACTTCACCTTGGCCGTTCTCTACATGGGGGATAGACGTGATTGGAAAGATCACACCCGCTAGAGCCAACGGACACTCAAGTTTCGTCCTAGTAGCCATCGACTATTTCACTAAATGGGTCGAGGCCGCCTCCTACAAAGTTACGAATGCCAGTAAAAGGTTGCGAGAATTCATCAAGCACAACATCATCTCGCCGATACGGGGTTCCACAAGAGATGATATCCGATAATGGGTCACACTTCGAGAAGGAAACCGATCGCCTACCGACCGAGTACAAAATCACGAGACACAGTCATCTCCTTATAGGCCTCAAACAAACGGAGCGGCTGAAGCCGCGAACAAAACAATCGAGACTATCATCGTAGAAAAATGGCGGGCCACCGGAAAAGACCGGCCCGAAAAGCTACCATTCGCACTATGGGGGTACCGCACTTCAGTCCGAATAGCTTCTAGGAGAAACTCCCTACGCCTCACATTCGGGATGGAGGCCGTCTTACCGATAGAATTGGAAATACCATCACTAAGAGTTCTCCTAGAAAACCGTTGAATGAAGTCGATCGGCTAGAAAGGCATACGAAGAGCTAGCCCCTGGGTTGGACGAAAGAAGGCTGAAAGCGGCGAACACACTCAAGCTTACCAAAGAAGAATGGCAAGAGCTTTCAACAAAAAGGTCAAGACAAGGAACATCGTAGTAGGCGACCCGGTGCTCCGTGAGCATCGTCCCGACCTTTTCAACCCGTTAGGCAAGTGGGGACCAAGGTGGATAGGACCCTACATCAAGGTGAAGAAGATATTCTGCTGAGGGAGCCCTTCACCTGGTAGACTTAGACGGAGATCAACTACCGAAGCCGGTCAACATGGACAAGCTCAAGAAGTACTTCGCGTGACTTGGCCCCCTAAGAACAAATCGCTCGCTAGGTTGAAAATCCCGAAAGGACAACTTAGGCAAAAAATTAGAGCTAGCACAAGAAAAGAAGCCCTGGATTGAAAACCCGAAGGGGCGGTCTAGAGCAAAAGAAAGGGTGTGCATGAAAAAAAAAAAGGGGGGCCCTTATCTCGCGCGAGATTACCCCACGGCCCGAGCTATATTTTGTCCTTTTTCTCAAAAATGAACTACGCTGACCTCGAGCCTCTTGTTTAATTGCCGTAAAAGAGGAACGTATGCAGCCTTCTGTTCGGTTTAATCAAATAAATAAATCAAAGTTGTCCCTTTTATTAATCGAATGCGTTTCATTAATGACAATAGGGAAATCCTAACCACAACGACTAATTTGCTAAGCTAACAAACTTGAAAAAAAAATAATACTAATAAAGCAAGTAAACAATTGATCTATCAAAGCAATCTCTTGGTACTCCTAAAGATCTAGCCTTTCATTGACTTGGTTGGCCGGCGGACATGGTCTCCACCGTCGTCGTGATCCTCCTTGCGCTTTGAGCCTCTCAAAGCGTAACATCCTCGAGACGGTCAAAAACAGAGTCGAGACGATCAAAGACAGATTCCGACAATCTCTTGAAGACATGAGGCCTATCCAAAGCTTGCGTCTTTCCAGCATTCCCTTGCCTCGCCTCTCGTACCAATCCCCATCAAGAAAATCCCGAGTTGGATCAGCCGCACATTAGCGTGATCGACCGAGCCTCGCTCCTTCGCAAGATACCGCTAGCCACAAAAGAATCTCTTAGCAAAAAGCCGCAAATCATCAATCTTCTCTCGCACTAGGATGACCTGTATGGAGGAACCAATCCAATTATTTGTCGAGACAGAAGATGCTTGCATTAAAAGTCCGAAGGTTCGACCAACGGTCCCGATTAGTTCCTTCACCCCATGCTTGAGCTAGCACTCGCGCAAACTCTACACCAATATAAGACACTTCACGAGAAACTCCTTCAAAAAGATAAGTGTCCTCACTGACCAAACCGACGAGCACCTGGGCTTGGGAAAGTAAAAGGAGGAATCTCGCAAACCCTAAGAACAACCCCGTCAAAACCCTTGGTATTGGCAACATACTTGTTCAACCTCCAATAAGGTGGACACCAGGAGAATATCGGCGCTTTCGGTCTTCGGATCAACTCGGCCCGTTAATCCGCCGAAAGATCTTTGATCAACAACTTTCGCGTATGATATGTAAAAGGAGAATATTCCAACGGGGACCTATCAACTTGAGATGCTCCCTAAGCCAAATAGTCAACAGGAGGGGACTCCCTTGAGTCATGACGCCTTGATCCCTATATGCAGCTCATCAAGACCATGAAGGGTCTCACCCAAGATTAGCGGAATAATGTTCCTAGAACGTTTCCTAGCCTCGCAACAACTTCCACCGGTTGGGAATCGACTCAAGCCGTCCCCGCACGTAAAACAAAACATCTCCGAAAAGAGAAAGAGCCGTAAAGTTCCGCTTATGGACATGAAAAGCGTCATCATCGAATCTCCCCGAAGCGTCCCGAAAAGAAGAGCAATCAACCCACTTGCGGTGAACCAACCCATAGCAAGTATCAAGGGGGTCCACTAACAATTTCGTTCAAAGCCTCCGAATGATTCCTATGATACTTAGGAACAAAGAATCTTACCACCAAAGGCATATCCAAGATAATGGCGAATTCCTCCATAGTAGGCACCATCTCATTCAAAGAAAAATTGAAAAGATGAATAGAGGGATCCCAAAATCGAGCAAAGACACCCTGCAATAACTTCCAATCCTGGTTGGAGGTTCTTCAAAGTGAAAAGAATTCCTAAATCCGAATTCGCGATAAACTTATTGCGAGACCGGTTGCGAAACGACCTTACAAAATCCCTTGATGCTTGCTTGAAAGATGCAATCACTTCAGAGGACAAAGAAAAATCATCGACAATCATGGACGTTGGGGCAATCTCCTTGGAAGCCATGGATCACAGGATTGAAGAAGAAGACAAGAGTTTCACCCTAACAGGATATATCTAAAGTTTGAAAGGCTAGAATGAGTTATCTCGGCCGGACTACAGGGGTGATTTTATAGGGAAAACTGTCAAAATCACGTTCGAAAAGGAAGAGATTTCTCGCTGGGTAGCGTGTCTCGTGCGAGACATCTTATCTCGCGCGAGATATCCCTACGGCAAAACAACAATAGCCTCTACTCAAACAAGCATCTAGCCCCGACTTGACGAAGCAAGTCTCGAAAAAACCTGCGTGTACAGTTCATAACATGCAATAAAACACCGTACTCAGGCTCAAAATTGCGGCCTAACGGCCATTCCATTTCCGAAAACATGGAAAGTCGAGAAAGTTAATTAACTAACTAATTAGACCTAGGATTAGGGATTAAGAAAAACCATTGTTTGTGCTACCTATGTGTTCCTAACAAAAATTTAAAAGAAAGAAAAATTGTCCGGGCCCACACGGCCACATATGTACGTATAATCGATAAAGAAAAAGGGGAGGGATCACGCCATCAAGTCGCTCGAGCCGCCAAACACCTCCGCCATCACCACCAGGGGGCTACCATCCTCCTCGACCTCTTGGCTCCGCAAGTAGGGGTCATAGCCGAGGCCACCGTCGAGGCCGCCGAAGAAGCCTTAGAATGCCTCTCTGACAGTCCGACACCAAAGCCATCAACCCAGCCCCATCTTGGTCGCTCCACGGTTGTAATCGGCCGCGGATATGGTGACTGACAATCAAAGAAAAGAAGATGCTCGGATGGAGTCGGACATATACACTTATATGGACGAATACGAGAAACAAGACAAATGTAAACATACCGAAGAGACATCAGGGAGGCGGTAACCCTCGGGAACCCGATCGAGACGGGATGTGCCCCATCATCGGCATGCTCCCCATCATATACGTGTAGCTCGAGGGCCGTAGTCCGGGGCAAAAGGCAGAGAACCGTAGCCTCGAGAGGAAGTGCTAGGGGCCGATGAACCCGAAGAGCGCAGGTGGAGCCACGAGCATGTGATCGCTATCCCCACCGTGAGGGGACCCATCAATCGAGGCATAAACTCGGCATAAGAGGCCCCGGGGGATGACACAAGCCGTCGCTACATCCCCTACCGTAAGACTAGCATAATCATCCTCCCAATAGAGCGGGTGGGATACATCGCCCTCGACGGATCCGCCGAACGCTATGGCAGCTACCCCCGGCCATGCCGCTGGGAAGACCCGCTCACCAAGATACATGGTGTCCCCTCCAAAGACGCCAAAGATCCTCTCGCATCCCGGTAGCATCCCAAGCGCGATGCACCTCCCGCTCTAACAAGGTCCAAGGATACGAGCCCGTTTTCTCGTACTCAAAGGTGTCCAAAGATGGCCCGTGCCTCCGCAACCGTCGTGGTCCAATCCCGATCCTCCTCCTCATCAACGTTCCGGTTGGGGTGGCTCCACCTCCCGGATATCCTGGGAACACAGATCCGACTCTCCAGCTCAAACTTATACACCAAGACAAGATAGCCCCATATCTTCACAAAGAAAATGTAACGATTCGGAGGGAAACACGAGATAGAGCATACGTACGTAAAACAGAAATGTAATCAAAGAGCATACCTCTCGGGCATAAGAATACCCCGACGAGTATCCTTGGTGTGCCTACACGCCTCATCCATGGCGTGGTAGCGGTGGCCGCCCCGCCGAGCCCCACCATAGCCACTCACTTCATCCGATCAACCAACAAACGTAACAGTGAAAGACGAGCCGTAGAGGAATGGTTCGCAAAAATGGTCTCGTAAAGGATGTACTGCAGGGCCCCCTCACCGCCGATCCGTGATCGCGTTCGGCTTCTCAAAGATAATCATCAATCTCGACGGAGGGGTGTCACCAAGAAGAAATCCCTTAACCTTGTTAGGGACGAAACCAATCAATCGCCTCCACGCCGCCGGACCCGCAGCTTGAAATTGAAACTTCGGCAGGGGATCGCCAATGAACTCTAGTCCCGTGATGGCCGTGAAAGTCGGTCGGGGTCATAGTCGCTTCCCGAAGCGCAAATGGACCGTGTGGGTAGTGTCCCACTACCTTTCCCGATAGCCTGAAGAACTTGGGGAGTCCTCCTTATCCCCGAAGGTTGTCAATGAAAGTCAACAAACCCGTTTGGGCCACCCTAGCTCGGACGCCGTCAAGATCCTTGATCTTGTCCCAAACCGCCCTAGCCATCTTCTGACTCCCTCGACGCTCTTAATCGGCTTATACGACCGCAAAACAGAGGAAAACAGAGAGGGCAACATTAGAAATTATTCCATGTCAAGAAATCAATGAAATAGAAGAAATTTTTCATTGGGGCATTTCATCGAACACTTGGCGGGCGTACGAGAAAAGCTTGCCCAAGGATGCCATTCATGATCCGAATCAACCTCTCCTACAATCCATGATATGTAGGAGGCTCATACATACACGATGCAACAACAAACATCCAAAGAAAATGCACAAAATCAAGGCATGCAAGGGGAACCTAGTTCTAAGCACAAACATGAACAAAGGCCATTGAGGGAATTTTGAATTCAAGGGAAAGGGGATTCAAATCAGTGCAATACAAAAAACAAGAGGTGAAGATAGAGTTCTTACCAAGCCCTCCCGAATGACAGTGGAGATATGCGCGTTCCTATCAAAAGTAAGATCATCGCGAGGATAATCTTTCCCTAGCAAATAACTTCGCAAAATCGGATTCCCTTGTTCTTGAGCCATGGATTTTGGAGGAAGGAGGAATTAAGAATAGATTAGAGGGGAGAATCTCCAAGCAAATCCGCGAAAAACCACAGAAAAGGCGACCTTGGCTCGAGCTAGGGAGGGAAATTTTGAAAAGGATATTTTCAAAATGAGCTAGATCTGCTGTTTATATGCCCCGACAGTACATATCTCGCGCGGTATATCTTATCCCGCCGCGAGATAAACCTTCTGGAAAAGGACAAAATTGTCCTCGACAATAAGCGTCTATGCAACGTCAAAGTTCAAAATTTTGACACATTTACCATTGGAAATGATAAACTAGCAAGGAAACATGGAAAAACCGGTACCGCAAGTCACGGAACGAGTCAAACGTGACATGTGCACAATCGCCCGTGCACGGCACCGCCGACCGAGAACCGAGTGGTCCAAAGATCAACCCAATTCACATGATTCGTGAGCCTTAAAGGTGAATCATCAAAGAAAAAGCCCTGGTCCAACGCCTGCATGTGGATCGTCATCAAAAAGCCCTGGTCCAACGCCCAAACAGTGGATCGTCATCGAAAGCTCGGTCCAACGCCCAAACAGGTGGATCGTCATCAGAAAAGCTCGGTCCAACGCCCAGACAGTGGATCGTCATCAAAAGCTCTTGGCCCAACGCCCAAACAGGTGGATCGTCATCGAAAAGCTCTGGCCCAACGCCCAAACAGGTGGATCGTCATCGAAAAGACCGGTCCAACGCCCGCAGGTGGATCGTCGAACCAAAAGCCTCGATTCAACGCCCAAACAGTGAATCGTCATCCCTAACAAAGCAAAAGCCCGATTCGGAGCCCGTAACGGCGAATCGTCACAAAAAATGACAGACTCAGAGGACCGGACAGGTAAGCCTTTGTTTTCTAACATATTTCCCGCAGTTCTGAGCCTGCATGTGCGAATCTTCGCAGGACGGGTATATTCGTAATTGGGTCTTGATTTGATTCCTCGCATGAATTTGCCTTTTCAAAAATAAAATCTCCTCGATTTTCAAAAACGTTTTTCAAAATACCTAAAGCAACCTTTTCGTGTTTTGGGAGTCGAACTACGTTATGGTCTCGATTCCTCCGATAGAGATACGTAGGCAAACTGCAAGGCGGCACCTGGCCATCCCGATGTTCGTAATGATGTCTTTTCTATCGTCGACATGACTTCTTTCATAAGACTTGTCGCCGAGGGGCTCTGTAGACACCCCATTCTGAACACATCGGATCATACTTATACCACTCTAAGTCTCTCTTTGAGTCAAGAAGTAGAAATCCACCATTTCGTCATGTTTCGTTAAAGTTTTGACTAACTACCGTTAGTTTGAGACTAAACTGCATACGAGATAACGAGGAAAGGACAAAACTGTCCACAGGAGCAATATCTCGCCGCGAGATGGCGTGTCTCGCGCGAGATATCTCCTCTCGTTGATTGCACGACGGTTCCTCGTCGATTTCAACCTCTTTCCGGGATAAAACTTTATCTCTCCGGCCAACCAATGGGAGAGGAGGTCTAGAACCATCTGATAGAGTTTTAACTCTCCACTTCTTCATATCCAACCTCTATAAATACTTGGTGACTTCCAAGGCTCGAGAGGTCGAAGGTCCCGGACCGCGAATTTACACAACACACACACATTTTGTCGTTTTCTTTCCCTGAAAGAATCCTTCAAAATCACCCTAAAACTCACCTCATAGTTTGTTTGTCAACCTTGTTGATAAACAAGCATCAATCTCCAAACCAAGGACCAAGGCGAAGCTGTCCGTGTGAAGGGTCGACTCTAAACTAGAGCGAAACTCTGCCCAAATCACCTCACGCAAGGTAATTCCTAATCTTCCTTCTAATTGATTGTTAGAGTGGTATAAGTCCATAGAATCTAGGATCGGCCTAGAGCCTCTCCAAATCATGGAGACGGTCTCGAAGCAATCGATCCTACATTCCGTTTGACCTCGTCAAATGGACCTTTATTTGTAGTATTTGAATTCGTTTTTTTTACTTCTTCTTTTGAAAAACCTCTCTTTTCTTTAGCAAGACCGATCTCCGGATTGGGTGAAATGGATGCCTTCTAAACCTACCCATTTCATAACCTAAGCCCCGAACTCAAATCTCTCAAATGGTTTTTCTATGTTTCCAATCAAATAATATAGGTGGCGACTCATAAAAATAAAAAGAACCAGAATTTCTTTCTCACAACGCTACAAACGTACGTATCCATCTTTGGAAAATCACTTTGATGACATTGGATATTTACAAGGTAGGGCCATTCTTGCACCAACTCTCGATGTTGTCGAGTCCATTAACGAGTATATGGTTTCTCGTAATCAGTTGGAAGGAAGAACTTATTTGAGTTCAGACTCAATATGTAGATCTGAAAGCAATTCGAGTGTATTCGCAAATATTCATTCCACTGAGTTTCTCAACACTATAAAGTGCTCCAGATTGCCCAATCATGAACTGAAACTCAAGGTTGGTGTTCTAGTAATGCTGCTTTGTAATATTGACCATACTGCAGGCTTATGCAA
The DNA here is from genome assembly GCA_022495995.1 of Adenophora triphylla var. japonica. Classification (NCBI taxonomy): domain Eukaryota; kingdom Viridiplantae; phylum Streptophyta; class Magnoliopsida; order Asterales; family Campanulaceae; genus Adenophora; species Adenophora triphylla. Next base: position 1,331,342 of record JAFEMH010000027.1, read on the forward strand.
TGGAACAAGACTTATCATAATATTAGAAGCTAAAATTTCGAACGGTAGCAACGTGGGTGAAAGAGTTTTTATCCCGATAATGACATTGACTCCATCAGATATCCGTTTGCCATTCAAGCTTCAGAGACGACAATTTCCATTGCTTATATATTATGCGATGACAATTAACAAAAGTCAAGGTCAATCGCTGTCTCATGTTGGGTTATTTCTCAAAAGAAATGTGTTTAGCCATGGTCAACTGTACGTTGCTTTGTCAAGGGTAACAAATTGCAATGGGTTGAAGATCTTAATTTGTGATGAGGAAGGAAATCCGACAAATGAAACAACAAATGTTGTCTACAAAGAAGTTTTGCTTAATTTGTAAAACAAATTAAGGAGGTTGAGTGACCTATGTTCTGGGTTCTATTTTTGTTAAAGAAACCTTTGGTCGTATTCTGTTTTTTTTTTGTTGTTGATGAATGTTGGGATATTGGGGTGGTTGATTTTTCAATGTTTTTGGGTTTTTGTTTTTTGTTTTTTGCTTGGCAGTAGTATTGGTTATGTCCTGTTTTGGTTTTAGTGGTTTTGCAAGAAGTAATTTGAACTTGGTTTGTAAAACATTTGGCAAAATCATGTTTTAACTTTCATATTTGTCTATTGATATTTATGGAATGGAAACAATGTGATCTAAAAATCAGATAATATTGTACCTTAATGGTGAAAAACTACTTTTCTTAATTTTCGTGCAAGTCCCATTTTGGGCATTTTCAAATGGGACGGAGGGAGTATAAATAAAATTAATTAAATAAAGTTTCTAAAGTAAAACACAGGAATTAATCTTACATTGTCAAAATAGTTGGGCTATGCAATAACAAAAAAGGGAAAACACAATAGTAGTTGATAAAACATATCATTATGTCATGTAAAAATAAGCTGAACCTTTTGAACAAGCAAAATTACATTTTTTAGAAAGTTATTATCATCATTAAGCAACTCAACATAATTATTTATATTTAAAAAAAAACAATTCAAAATACGTTTTGTACAAAGTTATTATCATCATTTATGTTGAGTCAGTGGAGAAATCCAACTCACATCTATAAAAAAATTTTAGAGTTGAATAGATAATTATATGGATCTGGACATAATTGACTAACAAATTTTCTTACCGAACTATAAAAAAAAAAAAAGACCACAATTGTGTACAATATAAATTTAAGATATTACACAATGGAAATTACTCCCTCTATCCTAAAATGATAGTATCATTTCCCCTTTTCGCTTGTCCCAAAAAGTTGGTCTCATTTCCAAAATTAAGACTTTAAACCATTGAACATTCAAAACTTATAATGTAACCTTAAAATATTTGAAAAGTCAAATGGGACAATCATTTGAGGATGGAAGGAGTATTTGAAAAAAAGTAAGAAAACAATTATATTTAATACTATCAATTCAAGAAGAAGGCAGAATTTAAAGCAATGATAAATGGAAATATACCTAAATTTGGGACTCAGATTGAGTCATGAATTGAAAAGTTGTTTTCCCCGAAATCGTCTTGGAAACCGTCGATAAGAATGAAGGTGGGTTCGGTTTTGTTGATGAGCTTCGGAGACAAGCATAAATGCCTTAATGAACAGCAAAACCTTCGCATGGATCACAGGTGTTTAATGGTTTAGGGTTAATGGCGTAGCCGATCGTCAATCCATGAGCTAACTCATCAGCTGCGTTTAGGGTTTTCTCGGTACAGAGTGATGAAGGTTTGGGAAAATTGTTTCAGCGTTTGAGGCGATAAGGTATACTTGCACTGGGCCATTAGGGTCCTATTTGGGCCATTTTGCTGTAATTTTTTTTTTTTGAAAACATTGTCTATTTGATATATGTAATGATCCATTACATTTTGGGCCTTACTTTTTAATAGTTTTTAGGAAAAAATATAACAATTAGCATCCAACTATTGCACTTTTGTGAATATTACCATTAAACCTTTTTTTTTTTTTTGATCCAACACATCCAACTTAATTTATTTTGCATTCATTACCACTATTACTAACACAATTAGTTTTTCTCAGTTAAATGATCAATTTGAAAGGTTTTATAAACATATGGATCAAACTGAAATTTTTAAAAATACAAAGACCAACTTGAAAAATTTTCTATTTTTTTATTATCAAGTTAGTTATTCATGAATTTAAAGATAATTATTCATAGCATTTTTAATTCACCATCAATAATAAAAAAAGAAGTTGGTAAGTAATTTTTTTTCATAAAAAAAATACAACACATACTTAAAGAAATTTAACAAACACATAAAACTTATATAATTTCCTTAAAATAAAATATCATTTTAAAAATATTCTATTTTAAAAGTCAGTCAAATGGAATAGAAAAAATTTCAAGTTGGTCTTTGTATTTTTAAAAATTCCAGTTTGATTCATATGTTTATAAAACCTTTCAAATTGATCATTTAACTGAGAAAAACTAACTGTATTAGTAATAGTGGTAATGAATGCAAAATAAATTAAGTTGGATGTGTTAGATCCAAAAAAAAAAGTTTAATGGTAATATCCACAAAAGTGCAATAGTTGGATGCTAATTGTTGCATTTTTTTTCCTAGTTTTTACTATCCAAATTTTCTAATTGATTCCTAATTTATAGTAAAAAATTGGTTCTTTTTACATTCATTTATTTTATATTTAGTCTAGATATTTTATTAATTTTTATATTTATTGTCTAGATATCATATTAATTAAATTCACTTTTTTGGCAGAAAAAAATGATATCTCACGAATTCTTATCACCCGAGGCAAACGTTCGATTAAGTTATGATTATGCCCCGTCCAACTGCATCGAATAAGCATGATATAATTAAAATTATTGCACGTCAAGAATAATATAAAATATTAAATCATATATAAATCATTTAAGTAATGATAATCAAATACAACAAATATATCTCTTGTTGAAATAATGTTGTGCTTTTAGCATTTTATAAATTGTACTCCCTCCGTCCCATTTGAATATTCACATATTTTTCAAACGGGTGTCCAATTTAAAGGTTAAATTTTTCTAAAATGAAACTGAGACCCACTTGTCATACTGGCAGCAATTACCCCCTTATTCCATTTTATATATACCCTACTCAACGATATACACTCGCAACACATCACCTTTTTCACATTTTTCTTAATTCTTTTGTATAACTCAAATGGTGAACCTTAAAATGGGACGGAGGGAGTATATCCCATTATCTGTACTACGGGCAATATTTGAAAGTGGTGTAAGACTGAATATAACTTTTATCCGGACATAATACTGTTGTTTTGTGTCCAAAACAAACTGAAGGTGGTATATTCAAATGGATTCATCTTTTTGCAAGCTGAGAGGAAAATTTGATGATTAAGACTTGAGAGAGTGCATGATTCTACATTAAATAAGGAAATAAAACATATAATTCAAGAAAATTCTTTGGAAATGTTATGCCTTATTGCCAATAATCCTGTAAATAGGCAAATTTTCTCCCAGATATTATTTTCCATCTTCAGAGCTTGTATTTAATACATGATTTATGGGTCGCAGTTTGAGTCAACTCTAATAAAGTTGATTTTTTTTTTAAAGAATGGAGTGTATTTTTTTTAATTTCTAACTAAGACTAACATTATATGAAATTTTATTATAGTATTTTCAAATAAATATAAATTATAATTATAAATTAAATGATAAATATTTTAATATTCGTAAAAATGAGTAACGTGTTATAAAACTTAACTATATTTTTTTAAAATGTAAATGCATAGAATTATAAAATTAACCTTCGGTTAGCAGTATGATTAGTATTTTCTATTTCAATATTCATGGATATAATTACTTAATAAAATATTTTTATTATTTATTTATTTATTTAGTTAGTTCTTTAAAACACAAATTTATCAAATAATGTTCTTATTTTAAAAGACAATATTTGTAAAAAGTAGGTGATCAAGTGATGTTAATGTCACTTCCTTTTAAACATTTTAAAACTTTGATACATAGTGATATTGAAAATAAAGGTGAATATTTCACTAATAATTTTGTATTTTAATAAATATTTCAATATGTACAATTCAATTTGTTAGTTATATGTGTAATATTATAACTGAGTATTAATTTATTGTTATTGCTATAAGAAATCTTGTAAAAAAATTGGTGCAATTTAAATTTTATTCCAGTTAGTCATTAAAAATAATAAATAATAAAGTGCACTTACTCCCTCTAAATATTATCCAATTTATAGTGCTCTGTCAAAAATAAAATATTATTAGATTTTTTTATTCTTTAACCAATGGAAAAGGTTATTAAAAAACAAAATATTAAAATTATTGATTTAGCTCATTCACAAAATTCTAAACGATGTTGAGTCAGCTCTAATAAAGTTGATTTTTTTTTTTTAAAGAATGGAGTATATCTTTTAATTTCTAACTAAGACTAACATTATTTGAAATTTGATTATAGTATTTTCAAATAAATATAAATTATAATTATAAATTAATTGATTTAGCTCATTCACAAAATTCTAAACGATGTTGAGTCAGCTCTAATAAAGTTGATTTTTTTTTTAAAGAATGGAGTATATCTTTTAATTTCTAACTAAGACTAACATTATATGAAATTTGATTATAGTATTTTCAAATAAATATAAATTATAATTATAAATTAAATGATAAATATTTTAATATTCATAAATATGAGTAACGTGTTATAAAACTTAACTATATTTTTTTAAAAATGTTAATGCATAGAATTATAAAATTAACTTTTAGTTAGCAGTATGATTAATATTTTCTATTTTAATATTCATAGGTATAATTACTTAATAAAATATTTTTATTATTTATTTATTTAGTTAGTTAGTTCTTTAAAACACAAATTTATCAAATAATGTTCTTCTTTTAAAAGATAATTGATGCCGCAAGAAAAGTGCTTATCAACCTTCGTCCACGTGGCAGGACTGTTCACTTGGCTCCTTGACCTGAAAACAAGAACCCACGACTAGCCGGATGTGTCTCCGGATTAGACCCTTGGGCGTGAGAGTAAGTATATGATCTGGAGAGCAAAAATGTATTGAGTAAAGATGATTCAGATAACAAAATTGCAGTTACCTTATAACCGTGACAGTGGTGATTTATTTATAGTTGATGAGAGCGGTTATTTTTGGTGGGGCTACATGAGCTCCGTGAACCATGGGACAGTTACATGTTATGGGAACGTGTCCTGGATTAGCTCCTGAATTGTAGGGAACCAGTTATGGAAAGATTTGAAGCACGTGCGTCTGCATTGGTTAGGTCGATGCTTGTTTATTAGGTCGAGGTCGCCATTTGATGTTAGGCCGACCTGACTGGTGTTCGGTCGAAACCTAACGGTTTATTTAATTCCGCAAGCGCACGGGCTATTGTAATATAGCGGGTGCAAGTACGGGTCGATCCCACAGAGACAGGGTTTACTAAGAAATATTTTTGTCTTTAGAAAGTAATAGAAAAGATTGGGGGGAGATAAAATTTTGTTTTTAGAAAAATAAAGAGAACATAAACAGAAAGTACTTTGATTAAATTCTTATAAAACGAAGCATTCTCGGGATTGGAAATCATACACATAATCTTATTCATCAAATCGTCATTGTCTTAGAGATAAAAGGTTTTCATAAAAAGCAAGGATGGTATGTTAAGCCTACGCTACTTCGGGCTAAGACAGTAGCGTTTGTATTCTTCACTAATTATGTCCTAACTGTTTGAGATTTCCGTTTACGTTATCCCCGCCCTGTCACAAATGGGCGTTCCGGCTTATCTCTAGCTGACCATAATTAGTAAGAATCCATTAGGGACGAGAGTCAACATACTTTCCATTAAAGGAACATTCCTAGGCCATTGAACTACTCTCGTGATCAATGAAACCTAGTTTCTTTATATGGTTCCGTCAATCGAGATTCTCCGCTAGGTACTTCTCTCAATTGACTGAATCATACAAATTGGACATCTCCAAAATGTAAGGCATTTAGAGAATAATATAAAGAAATTGTTTAGATGAAGGAAGAAGACAAGACTTAAACATTTTTAGATGATGAATAAGTATGCTTTTGAGTTTCCAACCCCAAGAATAAGGGGGATTACTCACAAGCCATTTATGAAGTATAAGCAATAATAAAGGATTGAGTAAGAAATACTTATGAATAGAGAAGGCAAGTGCTGAGAATAATGCTTCACTTTTATTTCCTCCAAAGTAACTCCAAGAACAAAAACAATGACTTTGATCTTCAAATTTCTTTGGAAAATTGTTGTCACAAATGTTTGTACTTTCTATCTATCTAATATCAGTGATTTCTCTCTAATAATTCGTATCTAAGACTGATTACAAGGGTCCTATTTATAAATGGGAGGAGACTCTTCAATTGGGTGCCATCAAAAGGTGCCTTTACATCTGCAGTCACGACTTGCACGGCCGTGTCAAGGATTTTGCACGGCCGTGTACTCTTTGGCGCCAGTTTTGAATTTGAACTTGGAGACTTGCACGGCCGCTCCCAATATAGCTGCACGGCCGCTCCGAGGTTGGCACGGCCAGGGCCCTTCAGTGCTCGGCCACTCCATGGATTTTGGGGCCAAGACGGCCGGCCATGGCCTATGATGCACGGCCGCTCCCAATATTGCTGCACGGCCGCTCCCACTGGTTTTCAGCTTTGAGTGTTTATTTTGCTTGGTGTTCCTCCATCCTTTCGGACCAATTAGCCCAAGTATCCTTTAGATAAAAATGGACCTAAAACCTGTCTTTAAATGCAAGAAATATACCAAAAGCGTAAAATCTAGAAAATATGGAAAAGGAACAAAAAAGTATATGAAATGAAATGAGAAATGATGTTTTATGCAATAAAAAGTATATAAAACTAAGGATAAATGACTATATAATAGTCACTTATCAACTGACGGGTAGAGCTGGATCGTACCCGTATTTGATCATGGATCGTAGAGTCGGACCAAGCTAGGTCGGGACCTTGGAGGTCGGATAATGAGCTCAGGTTGACTGATCCTGTTGCTGGGCCTTGGGCCTTATGGTGATTGGGCCGGACTCATTAAGAATGTGGAAGCCATGGCCGCTTGTGATTGGGCTTTACTCGCTTGGCCCAACTCGACACTTTTGGTATGTTCAGTGGCCCCCAACTTTCGAGTTGACTTTGTCGACTAGGAAGTTAAGTAAATTTTGATGAACATGGTTGTGACTCGCAGGTCGCCACTCGTTCTGAAGTTTAGTCGACCAAGGATGACGTGGCACAATCCCTGGCGTCCATGATGAACGGTTAGATCGGGAAGAGCGCCACTTTTCTGTAATGATTACAATTTGACGTTTGAGAGTCCGCCTTGGAAACTGTTTCCGCCATTAATTAGGAAAACAAATTTTGAATTTTTCCTTTTCTTTTCCAATTTTGGAAAATATAAATAGTGAAATCCTTCTCCATTTACAACTTTTACCGTCCTTGAACTCTGATAGACTCCGGCGAAAATAGCAAAGGAGCAACTGGGTTTAAATTCGAGCTTTCGTCTTCGGCAACAGCTTCCCTTTTTACAATCAACTGAGGTATTTTTCTCGTATACTTGCTTTAGGGCTTTAATTTCTGCTCTGTTTTTGATTCCGCCATGGCTAGGACCTTTAGTAGTGAACCAGGAGCTTGGTATGGATATTGCACTGTGAACCGTAGGGTGTGTAAGAATGTAAACGGTGAGTGGAGAGAGATGTCTCTGGATGAATGCGCCTCCATCTTGACAAGGTGGGGGCTGAATTTCCGTGAGATAGGGTTGCCCATTGGAGGGGACGCAGATAATTTAATAATTGATGACTCAAACATTGTCACTTTTCATCTCTTTCACGAATTGCTCGACCACATAGCTTTGTTTTATGTTAGGGATGTCAATAAACCTTCATTCCTTAGGAATAGGATGAGTTTCCCGGGGGAGTCTAGGTCGCCCTTAGTTAGGCATACTGAACTTATTTATAGGTCTGACTTCCCTGTTTCTCCTTCTTCTTGTACAGATATGGCTTCTCAAGGTGGAGCTACTGCATCCACTTCCTCAAGTCCCAGAATTATGGACGCCTTTGATTCTTCGGCTGTACCCGGGAAGAAGGAACGGGGATATGTGCCTCAGAGGCCTCTTCGTGGGAAGAAGAATATGGAGTCCCGTTATGCCATGGTCTACAACTTTTGTGAGGTGGATAGGAAAGACTTTAGGGTGACCATCCTTAGCCAAAAGGATTTCATGTCCAAATAACGTAGTACATTTACTAAGGACGCCACTAGGGTCGCTTTCTTTTACGGGCAATTTGAGGCAGGCTTGAGGTTGCCACTAGATCCCTTTATTAACGAATTCCTGGAGTGTATGGATGCCCTTCCTCTTCAACTTGGGGCTAATACTTGCAGGGTACTAGTGTGTTTTGCCATGGTATGTAGATTTCTGGGTCATGAGCCTTGCATGAAAGTTTTTAAGGAATTCTTCGGTGCTAAGCTCGATAAAGCCGATTGGGGAATTAGCACTCCTTCCAAACCCAATTCCCCTAAGCTGTTTGCTAACCTTCCCAATAAGCATAGTGGCTGGAACTCGTATGTGGTCGTGGTGGAGAGCAGGTTGGGATGGGAGTTTCCTTTGCCTGATGAGGATTCTGATGTCATAAGCGAGGAAAATTACTGGGAGCCTCCGTGGCATCAAACTCTGTACAAGAAATTGTGTTTGTTGGTCAATAATGGACCTATCAGCTGGGAATCTTTGGGAACGACCAAATACAATTACATTCAAGCTGGGATGATGCCTGGAGAAGGGGAAGTGCAGCCTTTGGTCCCCGTATTGAGAGGCCAGGTATATCCTGATTGGGTCACCCATGCCCTGGCTAGGCTAGAGGAGAATTGCCAATTTTGTCAGAAAACTGCCAACTATTGTAAATACAATGGTAAACATATTGGTGGTAAGAATTTACTCGCTTTTGTTAACTCGTCAACTGTTAGCTCGCATATGTAGCTCACTGTTTGTATGCAGAGATATCTTGCACTGCACGCGCAACTCTTAGCTCGTTAATTGTTATCTTTTATGTAGAACTCGTAGCTCGTACACAGCTTGCTCGTACATAGAACTTCAATTCGTATGTAGAACTTGTTAGCTCTTACATTGAATTATGCTGAACAGTCAATACAACTCTTAGCTCGCCAATGATTAGCTCGTCTGTAGAACTGTCAGCTCGTACATAAACTGTCTCGATCTGGCGAACTAACATTTGATTGTTTTGATGTCGTGCAGTTTTGTCTCCTGAACAAGAGGCGAACATGGTGCGTATTGTTGGAGTCTCTGACAAGAAGAAAGCCAAGAGGGCTCACGGAGCTGCCAATGCTAGGGCGAGCAGGGAGAGAGAGGCTGCTGCAAGGAATAAATTGCTTCCCAAAGAGAATGCTGGGATGATTCCGATGGAAGATGTGGAGACTGAGGATCCGTTGGCTAGTGGGAGCCAAGCCATGGAAGTTACTGATGGAGGCAATGAATACAACAGGTCAGTTAGACCTAGTCTCAGCTCTGATCCCAATCTTGAAGCTGATGCTGCGACCTCGGGTGCTGGGACGGCTGGAGCCAGCCCTTTGAATGTTGTGAATGTTGAGGATGATGATGACCAGGAGGATGAAGACGATCGTCCTTTGAGCACGAAGAAAAGGTCAAGATCTGAGAAGGGAAAATCAGTTTCCTCGAATCAAGGTCTTCCACCAGCTTCTCATCCCCCTAACCAAGAGTCCCTCGAGGATCAAATGAGGAGGCTGAGTGATGTGCCCCCTCTTATTGGGGTCAATAGCCTGAGTCGCCGCTACCCAGATATGAGCTTAGGCCAGGTCGTTGTTAGGAGGGCCATCGACGTCGACCTTCTTGCCCATTTTGCTGATAAGGGGATTACCCCTAAGGAATTCTCAGCTCGCTCTGGGATGGTGCACAGTGAGGTAAACTTTCATTTTTCCTTTCTGCCTTGTCGCTTGTTCCTTTAGCCTGTCAATCTGACTTCCGAGCTAACTCTTCTCTGATTTCCTTTAATGCAGAATCTCACCATGGTCGAACAAGTTAAATGCTCTTGGAGGGCCTCCATTGAGAGGGAGAGGCAGGCTCTGAAGGATTATTCCAAGAATTCGCAAGAATTGGCCGAGCTAAGGGAGAAATACAATGACCTTGACAACTCCTTTGATGCTCAGGAGTTGGTGAAGAAGAAGGCGTTGGCTGATCGCGATAAGGCCCCGAAGGATCTGAAGGCTTCTGATGCCAAGGTGGACGAGGTGACTAAAGAGAGGGATGCTGATCGCTTGGAGCTTGAGAAGACCAAAACGGAGCTGGCAACAGTTTCCAAACTCTTGAAAGAGAAGGACACCTTCTTGATCGAGCTGAATGAGGAGCACCGGCTTACATGGATGAAATGGCAAGAAGACCTACAGGTCGCTTCCAAGAAGGCAGTTGATGAGTTCAAGGGTGGAGACAATTATTATAATTCAGTTGTTACTAAGGACAAGGATTTTTTGGATTTGGGCAAACGACATATGGCACGTCGAGCTCTGGTGGATCCCACTTCTGAGGTCTCCTTAGAGCAGTTAGCTCGCTGGGCACGTGAGCCTCAATATGACATGGCGGCTCGAGGTGGACACTCGATTGTGCCTTATACTAAGAACGACTTAGCTTTTATTGCCCAGGAGGACCAAGAGGAGGCCTGTGAACCTTGGGTTGCTCCGGAGCTGGCTCTCCGAAACTTTGATGTTGTGCTCCAAGAAATGGAGGACGCGGAAGATATGGAAGAAGATGACGAGCCTGAGCAGCGTGTATATTCTGAGTCGGGTAAACCCCTGAGCCCCCAGCAACAAGAAGGTGATGAGGATGGGCGAGCTACCAATGATGATCAGATTGATGCTGGCCAGGATTCTTAAGTTGACCTTGTGTTGATGATGTAAAGAACAAGCTCCAAAATAATTTTTTGCTTTTTGTCTTGTTAACTATTTAAATGCCTCGGTCCAGTTTTTGGGAGGCATAAAACTTTGTAACTCCTATTTTGCTCAAGTCTTGGCCCACTTTTGGGAGGCTTATTTATTACTCATAGCTGACTTGATTCCCTTATATGTTGTATGCTTTTGAATTCAGCACGTTGTGATGTACCCGATTTTTTTTTTTTGAAAATCAAACGGAGTCGCCACGCCATTTTTATTTTGAGGGCCAAAACTTTGAAAAATGCCCGAGATCATAAATTTAGGTTCGGAGGTCACGTTACGTGCCGGGAAGGACGTTAGTGTGCACCCGGAACGCCTCGTAAAAACGAGTCTTCCAAACATTCAAAATCCTTTGTTGTATGTGTGTGTGTGTGTGTGTGTGTTTTGGCCAAAATAAGTTGAAACTGAGGTAAGTAAAAATTGGGAGATCTTTTTAAGGCTTTAAACTGATCCCATGATTTTTTGGGTGATTTTTGGGTTGAGATTTGGCACTCAAAAGATTTTCGGAAGTTGAAAACCATTTCTGCCAGAATGAAAAAGACAGTTGACCCTTGACTTTGAAATGGACTTTAGGGCTTGAAAACTCCAGAATCTGGGAAAAGTCCGGGAATGAAAAATGTTCAAAACACCTTAAAAAAGGTTTCTGTAAAAGAACTTTTCATTTTGGAGATGATTTGAGGGGTCAAAACCTTCTGTAAATCTCAGATCTGAAATCTGGATTTCCAGAAGCTGATGAACTGGCCTCTAAAAGAAAAATTGAAAAAAGGAGTTTTACTCACGCAAAAAATAAATTAAAAATATGTCTGGAAAGCTCTGGATGTTGTCTATAAAAAGTATTTTGTAGTCAACACCCAATTCCAAGTTTTACTGGGTCCAAAAAATAGGAAAATGGACTGAGTTCTCAGAACAATGCTACTGGACAGCAAGATGTTCTTGAGGAGAAATGTGATTTTTGGGGGGTTTGCATCTATGTTCACCCCATTTTCATCCCTAGACTTGATTCCACTACCTTGTGCCAAGTGGTTATCATACTCAAGTCATCCTTGGGGAATTTATGGGGTTTAAACATATCCTTTGCAAAGGGAGAGGGGATCTTTGTAAAGATGAATTTAAAGAGAAAAATCAATTTAGAGATTTAAAATGTAGACCATTTGAGATGGTCATTCATGAAAATGAACTTCAAGATGACCATCTTAGGTCAAAACTTAAGTTAAACAAGACATCAAGTAGATCCAAGTGAGAAGAACAAGATGAACAAGGAGTTAAAAGAGGATTTTAGGGTTTTGAGAAGGAGGGCTTTACCAATGGTGACACCCTATCTTCCTAGGCTTGGAATTTGACTTGAGGAATATCAAGATTTGGTGTTTGGCTTGAGGAGTATCAAGGTTTGGTGTGTTTGGTATTTGATTGGGAAAGATTCAAGAGAAAAAGGTGGCAATCAAGGGATTCCCCCTGTTTTCTCTCTATATTTCGCCGTAACTTCGTTCTTTGTGATCAAATTCCTCCCTTAAACCGAGAGAGGAGGGTTCAATTTATAGGACACCGGAAATGTCATACATGTCCGCGCGGAGGGTTCCCGTAGGCGTGCACTTTGTTCATCTCGAGGCTGCGAGGCTTTGGACAGGAGGAATAAAATTCAAAATATCGCATAAATTGTTTTTCAACTTGCTGTTTCGGGATTTTCTTAATTCTTTTGCTTTTTTGGATTCTTTTTTTGGTTTAACTTTAAATGGCAAACCCTAACCTACTCTTGCTTGGTTAGGAAGGTTAGAGATTGTTAGAAATGTTAGAAATGTTAAAACTTTCGTTAACTTTCTAACGAAAAAACTACCAACTCAAATTGGAGCACTTACAGTAGCCCCTCGGCGACGGTGTTTTCGAAGGAAGCGGGGTCGTCGATAAGAGTAAGGCTCCATATTTGATAGGATGATCAAGTGATCGAGTGGCTGAACCTATTCAATAGGCTACCTACGTATCCCGAATGGGAATCAAGCCGGTCGTAGTTCGGGTCTTTGACCCTGGGAGTGATTGTTTTTAAGGTATCAACCTGGAGATGATGGCGTTTTAGGCGCCTCGGACCTTGAAGATGATGGCGTTTTAGGTGCCTCGAACCTTGATGGTGGGGATAGATGGTCCTCTGGTGGACTTTGCTTGAAAGGATCGATCTTACGTCTGCTGCCGAAGGAAAGGATGACCATTTTGGTCGAGTGGCTGGACCTAATGATAGGCTACCTACGTATCCCGAGTGGGAATCAAGCCGGCCGTAGTTCGAAATTTACTCGAGATTTCGTTGGCTTTTGGGATTCCGTTAACTTTGCTGGGGATTTCGTTAGCCTTTGCTGGGGAAAATCAGACGTATTCGTCTGGGAAATCGGTCTTACGTTTTACTGTCGGGGATGATTTTGATGAAAGATACGGGATTCCGTTATCTTTCTCGGGGAGATCGGTCTTACGTTTCTTTGCCGGGACGATTTTGATGAAAGAAACGGGATTCCGTTATCTTTCTCGGGGCACTCGGTCTTACGTTTAACTGCCTGGGATGATTTTGATGAAAGAAACGGGATTCCATTATCTTTCTCGGGGCACTCGGTCTTACGTTTAACTGCCGGGAATTTCTTTTTGAGAGGATATGAACCTAAATGGGAACTTAGTTCAGGAGTATGAACCTAAGTTGAGGTTCGGTTCAGGAGTATGAACTTAAATGGAGACTTAGTTCAGGAGTATGAACCTAAGTTGAGATTTGGTTCAGGAGTATGAACCTAAATGGGAACTTAGTTCAGGAGTATGAACCTAAGTTGAGGTCTTGTTCAGGAGTATGAACCTAAATGGAGACTTAGTTCAGGAGTATGAACCTAAGTTGAGATTTGGTTCAGGAGTATGAACCTAAATGGGAACTTAGTTCAGGAGTATGAACCTAAGTTGAGGTTCGGTTCAGGAGTATGAACCTAAATGGGAACTTAGTTCAGGAGTATGAACCTAAGTTGAGGTCTTGTTCAGGAGTATGAACCTAAATGGAGACTTAGTTCAGGAGTATGAACCTAAGTTGAGATTTGGTTCAGGAGTATGAACCTAAATGGGAACTTAGTTCGGGAGTATGAACCTAAGTTGAGGTTCGGTTCGGGAGTATGAACCTAAATGGAGATTTAGTTCGGGAGTATGAACCTAAGTTGAGATTTGGTTCGGGAGTATGAACCTAAATGGGAACTTAGTTCGGGAGTATGAACCTAAGTTGAGGTTCGGTTCAGAGTATGAACTTAAATGGAGACTTAGTTCAGAGTATGAACCTAAGTTGAGATTTGGTTCGGAGTATGAACCTAAATGGGAACTTAGTTCAGAGTATGAACCTAGGTTGAGGTTCGGTTCAGGAGTATGAACTTAAATGGAGACTTAGTTCGGGAGTATGAACCTAAGTTGAGATTTGGTTCAGAGTATGAACCTAAATGGGAACTTAGTTCGGGAGTATGAACCTAAGTTGAGGTTCGGTTCGGGAGTATGAACCTAAATGGAGACTTAGTTCAGGAGTATGAACCTAAGTTGAGATTTGGTTCAGGAGTATGAACCTAAATGGGAACTTAGTTCAGGAGTATGAACCTAAGTTGAGGTCTTGTTCAGGAGTATGAACCTAAATGGGAACTTAGTTCAGGAGTATGAACCTAAGTTGAGGTTCGGTACCTGATGGGGGCTATTTGAAGGTGTTCTTCGGGAAGACTCGGGCTTACGAGAACCATCGGGAAGAAAGGTGATCAATGTCGGTTAAGTGGATGGACCAAGGATTGACTGTATCTCGGGGTCACCCGAGGATGTACTATTCTAGGAAAGTCGCCTTATGATCTGACTATTTTTGGGAAGTCGCCCTATGATCTGACTATTTTTGGGAAGTCGCCCCGTGGTTTGACTATTTTGGGAAGTCGCCTATGATCGACTATTTTTGGGAATTCGCCCTATGATCGACTATTTTTGGGAAGTCGCCCATGGTTTGACTATTTTTGGGAAGTCGCCCTATGGTTTGACTATTTTTGGGAAGTCGCCCTATGATCGACTATTTTTGGGAAGTCGCCTACATGGTTTGACTATTTTGGGAAGTCGCCCTATGGTTTGACTATTTTTGGGAAGTCGCCCTATGGTTTGACTGTTTTTGGGAAGTCGCCCTATGGTTTGACTGTTTTGGGGAAGTCACCCTAAGGTTTTGACTGTTTTGGGGAAGTCGCCCTATGATTTGATGATAATGTTCTTTTAGAAAAGTAGTTGACTAAGATATGCTTTCATACCTGTGCTGTGCTTACCTGTAGTTGCTTAGGAAGGACCGAGGCTACGGGCGATGTTGATGAAGAGTTGTTAAGTTCTTTGTTCGTGGGACGGTTTAAGCGACGATTTCTTTGTCTTTGGAAGCATTTTGACCTGAAGGAGGAGTTTGGTTGAGTGCATCTTCTTTGGTGATCGTCAACCTTGTAGAGGTGGTTGAGCTTGTATTCACATTGGGACTTCTTGCTTTTGAGAACTTGGTGTCTCGACCGCATTGTATTGGAGAGCTTGGCGTCTCGACCTTCTTGCCTTGGAGAACTTGGCGTCTCTGAACGATTTGTATTTGAGAACTTGGCGTCTCTGACCGATTTGTATTGGAGAACTTGGCGTCTCTGACCGATTTGTATTTGAGAACTTGGCGTCTCTGACCAACTGGCATTTGATTTGCATTTGAGAACTTGGCGTCCCTGACCGAACTGTATTTGAGAACTTGGCGTCTCTGACCGAATTGTATTTGAGAACTTGGCGTCTCTGACCAACTGGCATTTGATTTGCATTTGAGAACTTGGCGTCCCTGACCGATTTGCATTTTGAGAACTTGGCGTCCCTGACCGACTTGTATTTGAGAACTTGGCGTCTCTGACCAACTGGCATTTGATTTGCATTTGAGAACTTGGCGTCACACCGATTTGCATTTTGAGAACTTGGCGTCCCTGACCGACTTGTATTTGAGAACTTGGCGTCTCGACCAAATTGTAGACACTAGAGGTGGTCTTCATTGAAATGTTTTCATCCATTTGTGGACATTGGGGGTTGTCTTTAGCAAGTTGCGAGCCGGAGCTTGTCTTTGCCAAACTGTAGATGCTGGAGGCTGTCTTCATCCGTTTGTGGACATTGGAGGTCGACTTTGGTGAAGATCATCCTTGCCGAAAAGGGGGATTTGATTTCACGTTTGAATTCCTGCATTCGTTAGTGAAGAGGAAGATGCATATTATGACATTCATGATGACAGATGCATGCATAGAGCCAAAAATGATTGTGAGAGTATCACTGCATATGTTTGCGAGATGATGCATTTACTTGCTTTCGAAGATGCACCTAGCCTAAGCTTTTGACAGGGAAATTATGATTTATGATCTTCAATTCACTTAGGATTTTTCCTATTGATTCAAGTTTTGTGCATGCTACATGAGCCCTTGGGAGATTTTTGTGGGGATGCATGGTTATGTATGTGTCTGGAGACTGTTTGGAACAGATTTTGAGCATGTGGGGGATGAGAACCCTTGATCGCGATTTAAACAGCGGTTGTTGGTGAGGTTTTGTCAGCAGTATCACATGGACCTCAATTTTGATGAGATTGGATTCGGATCCCGGGTCTTGATTGGAATTTTCTCTCTCAATCTTGGTCATTTGAAGCTGATGCTGACAGGCTCTAGGGCACGTTGATATGAGTGAAGCTTCTTTCATTTGGGTGAGCTGTGACCTCGGCGAAACCTTATCCGGAGAATGATTTGATGGAATTGCTAATGCCGGGAGAAACCACGATCTTGAATTCCGATGCTACGGGAAGCTGCCGTGTACCAAGTTACGAAGTGAAATTCTTTCTTGATAAAATTCGGGTCCAAAAGACCGTCTTGACAAAGCCCCCGGATCCTGAGTAGGCAAAGTCCGGATTTTGAAGAAGTGACTTGGCGAATCTATCTCGTAGTGAAGAACGCAATGTGGACCCAAGGATGACTATAGAAGTCCCATCTTAAAGAGGTGATACAGAGAACCCGGGAGGACCGCTTAGCAAGCCTCGGCGTGAAGAAACACAGCGATCCTATTTGCGAGACGAGTCATCATGTGACCAAGGAGGCACCCATCTTTTCGAGATCTTAGTCAACCAGTCAATGGACAAGACTCAGAATGTTTACGTGCGGGGGCACATCTTTCGAAAAGTGGGAATGAATCCCGATTTTGTGTATACACACTTCTTTAGGTTTGACTCTTTTGAGAGAGTATAAGCGTTACAAGGTGTGGAAAAGTGTATGGGAGCCCCTATTGTAAAGACGATGTTTGGCTCTATTTTCCTATGATGTAGAGAGAGAAGACTTGTCGAGACACTTGAAAAATTGTCTTATTCATGATGATCACAAAGGCGCTTAAAACCCTTTGTTAATGTTAGGGTTATTCAACTCCTAAATCTGATATGAACAAATATTTTGATTAATCACAAGGAGAAAACCAACTGATATCGAGGATCAAGCTCGGAAAGTGTATAGGGACGATCCTTGATGAGACCGGATTTTTTTTTTTTTGAGATTTGTTTGTGATTTCGACCAGGACCATTTCGGTTGCCTACGTTCCCTCCATCATGAAGAGCTCGGGTCGCCGTAGTTCGGGCCTATCCCGAATGAAAAGAGAACGAATGTTGAAATTCGAGGTCTGAGGACCTTTGGGGATTTTGAGGATTGAATAACATATCCCCTTAGAGTGTCCATGAAAGACACGGATGCGAAGCCCCAGTGGGACATCCACGGCAAGTGTTTGTGAGGAGAAATGAAATATGCTCACATGAAGGGAAGGGTTGAATTTGCACAATCTTTGATTGGTAATTTTGGACCAAGATGGATTAGATTCCAATTTTAAGCAAGCAGTGAAGCATTAATTTGATCCTGACATCGAGGATATTAGAATGAAACTGCTATCCGATAGGGACTGTAGTTGGGTTTCCGGGCTTCGATCGGCCATCGGGTGATTTTGGGAAATTTTGACCTCTTAAGATGAGAGGTCGGCTGGGCCTTTTGCTGACTGAACCTCTAAAGATGAGAGGTTGGCTTGTAGGGACGTGTTTGGGAAATCTATGGCGGGGAAGATTGATTGCCTCTAAGAATGAGAGGTCAAATTTTGACTTTGGCCAGAGGCGAGGGTAATGGTGATGGGAGTATCCTCTAAAATTGAGAGGATGGCTTGGGATTGGTTTAAGGTAATGATAAGAGGAAGTCCGAGCTACTGACAACTTTTTGCGATCTTGCGAGAATTCAGGCTCCTTTTTGATCATTGGAGAGCTTCTTGAGATGTCGGGGACTTTTGAGTTCTTCTTCTTTTTTTTTTTGGAAGGCTTCCTGAGTAGCTTGGAATTGTATCCGAGATTGTGAGGATTTTAAAATCCTTTTTTTTTTGTTTCTTTTTTTGCTTTTTTTGTTTTTTTTTTGTTTTTTTTTTTTTGTTTTTTTGTTTTGGAAAGCTTCCTGAGGAGTTGAGGATTATCTTTGTCCTTCCTTCATGGCTTGAGATAATTTGCGCATCGCCGATTCTCGAAGCTAACTTCTCGGGCTCGCTTGGACTTTCTCTCAGTATGGAGCAAAAATGATGGCTAAACCGGGTTTCAAAACACGCCGATCTTGAAATGAGAGGGTAGTGTTTAGTAAGGGTGAGGTAATGGCTTTCCTATGGGTGAAAGGTTTCAACCGCAATCCCTACTGGATGACCTAAACGAGATTAAGTCTTCATTGCTTGCTTAAGCTTTATATGAGAAAAGATCCATGCAAATTCATCGAGCAACGAGATGATGATGATGAAAGGGATGTGAGCATATGAGATGCAAGATGGGGAGTTGGTAAGCCCCAATTTGGGAAGGATATCAATTGATTTTCTCACTCCGATTAGTTTAAATATTAATCATTTTCGAAGAATTAGTGGTTGAACAGCACAAGTGATCATTTTGGATAAAACCATTTCAATTAAGTGTAACGTGGGTGCGCAAGTGATGTCTCGAGTCTAGCAAGAAAAGAAAAAGACTTATATTAAAAATTAGACACTTAACCACTATGTCCAAAATGGACTACAACGACAAATGTCCAGAAGGACTTAGGTGAAAGAAAAGTACTAGAACCTACGAAGGTTGACTCAAAAGACTATTTTAAAGATAGGTAGCCCCAGTCTAGCCGCTCTTTCTTTGTTGAACTATGCATCTATTCTTCGACGCTGGAGACGGGAGCTATCGCAGACCTTTCCATCAGGATTTCCTTGGCAACTTTTTGCTCAATCCAACCATCTTCATTGCCTGTGATGACTGGTTCATTGACCTTGCAAAGGGATGAGTCAAACTCCATTGTGCCCACAAGGCTTGAACCACCAAACTCGATCATGTTGACACTCATGTTGTTAGGGAGCGGGTTATTGATAGTATTAGGTCCTTCAGGCATCTCTAACCTCCCTTGCTCAATCAACCCTTGGATGGCCTTTTTCGTGGGGCGCAATCATCCGTCGAGGTGCCCGTAGTGCGATGAAAGGCACAATGCTTGGAGGTATCCAAAGGAGCGTTGGGGTTTCTAGGCTGATAATTTTCCAAAGGCCGGAGCAAACCTTCTCTCACCAAACCTCTGAAGATATCACTCAAAGGCATTCCAAAGTTTCTCAAGTCTTGGAGCCGGGATCTGGATGCATCAGGCTTCTTGGGAACAAAGGAAGTGGCATTGTTACGATCTGTCCCGCGTAGCCGATCGCCTATTTGCCTTTAGCGAAAGTGAGAGTAGTTTTGGAGGGAGGAGCCCGATATCCGTGGCAGGTGCAGCGGTCGGCTGCGATTGTAAGCCTTTTCAAACTTAGCCCGGAATTAACCATTGCACGCAAGTCGGCGTAGGGAAGTGGCTGAGGAAGCTCTCAAATGCGGCTTCAAGCATGAGCGAAAGATGTCTAATCGCTCCTCGTCGAGGGAGGAATGGCCATTTCACCGAGCTTTAAGTTCCATCTCTTATAGAAATCCCCAATATTCTCATTAGGGCGCCGCATCGTTGTTTGCGGAGTCAACTCTGTTTGTCTCCCACTCCAAGTTGGCTTTATACTTATCTGTGAAAATGCGGTAATTTGTTCCCAAGTAGCCTAGCTTCAGTGCAATCGGAAAAACCATTTCAAAGCCCACGACTTCAAAGAGAGACTAAAGTAATCGGCCAACCTGCTGGTTTGTGCATCCCTTAGCCTTCATTGCCAAAGTATAGGTGTCCAAGTGAGTTTTAGGGCATGCACTCCGTCAAACAATTCCAGAGTGGGCATCACAAACTTGTGAGGCGGGGGACAATCGAGTCGGGATCTGTAGGCCGAAGAGCGGTGTTCTTTTTGGCGGTCAATTCAGCAATACTGTGCTTTCATTTCCTTGTGTTGCTCCATAAACCAAGCCAATTGGGGATCCAAAGGCGGAGCGGGAATTCTGAGTGATATTTGAGCTAGGAAGAGGACTAGGCTGTTGGTGGTGCATTGGTGGAAGGAATACCATATCCCGGAGCATAGGTGAAAACTCGTCCTTGGCCCAAATTACCCCGGGAGTGTAGGTAGGAGGCTGGGGCAAAGGATAGAACCCGGCGACTTCTTTGTTGGCTTCCAATCGGCAGAGAAGATGGAGGCAGATCGAGGTAGCCATATGGCTTGGATTTTCGGAGTGAGGCCCATAAGTAGGCTTAAGTGCGGGGCTGCTGTCCTGGTTGTTGAATTGCGAGGCTGGTTGTGGCGAGGATGCATAACCGAGAGGATCGTGGTCCTGGTGATTCGGATGAAACCGGGATGAAGGCTTGATAACCCATAGAAGTCGAGTGAATGGATTTGTGAAAGGCGTGTGAGGAGCAACGGAACCGAGTACCATTACGAGGAGGGCTCTGGTGGCCCGGAACCAGATTGTGGCGGCATTCCAAATTGTGGCTGTTGATGTGAAGGTCTGGATTGATCGGTTCCGAACCGAGGTGGGATTCCAATCTGCGTGGCATTCCGAGGTATCCCCAACCATGAGAGGACATTCCGTGCGGCTTTGCCCCACCGAGGAGGCTGTGAACCGATTCGTCTCATCAGCCGCATGGATCCAGTGGTCGACCCGAAGATCGAGGAACATGTGTTACGGTAGCACCGAAGGAGGTTGGTGGTGGCATCCTGGAGTAATCGGGCGGCCGAGATTGGGATTGTGGTCTTCCTCTTCTTCCACAGTGAAGGTGCCATCCGGGTTGAGGCGGCGGCCAATCCATGGCTTTTGATAGCCTCCATAAGGCTGTTCAACCGTGCTTCCCGGCGCACTCTCATCTGTTCGGCTAGGCGATTCCACTGTTGTCTGTCGAGGAGTCCCGGGAGGCGAGTGACGTTGTCCCCATCGTTACCAGTTGATGCGGACATTCTAAGATTCGGAGTCGGAACAGACGGTGAAGGCGATGATGCGCTTGACTCTTCCCAGCGATTAAACGGTGACCGGTGCCGAAACCAACCTTTGTGCGGAGGCTGGGGGAAAGACACGAGGGTTCGAGATGTGCAGGAATGGAAGGAGGGTAGGTGTTTGGGCTTTTGGCTCATGCAACATGCGATTATTTGTTCATGTTTACTTAAAACATGTTTTATTAACCTAATCGGTTGGAAAAGATTGCTCTTCTTTTCGCAAACTACTCGATTCCTGGATCGGTGGGCCCCGTCACTACGTCTATAAGCCCCTCGTATTCCACACGTATTTCGACCTCCCGGGGTGGACAGCCCGGGCGAGGGTCCTATAGGGCAAGCGGGTCCCATCGACCGAAAGAAAACGATCCTAAAAGTCTGGCGGGTAATCGAGTCTTAACGAGCATTCGATGTAAATTACGGACAAAGGCGACGTCAAAAGTCAAGATCATGTCCGAGGGCTCGACGAAAAGTCGGCATGATTTGGGCGATAAGCGTCCACAATTGATCTTGACTTGTCGTCATTTAAGCCGTAATTAGGCATGGAATATTCATTAATCCTTGATGACTCGGTGTCAATGCTTTGGGAGTCGAGTGTATAATTTGTGCCGGCCGAGCCGAAGTCAAGGCGCCGGTCAATATCTTGGTCAAAGTCTGCGGCGGAAAACCGGTAGAACTTCGGCGATTAGGGTCCCCGAAAGATATTGAGTCGGTATGCCGACAAAGGCTTGAAAGGAAAGGTCTATACACGGACAGGCATGACACGGACCGGACTAAAAACCAACCGGGTCTCGGACAAAGTGTGTCACGGACAAGTGCATGGTCGACACGAGGCTCCATGGGATGTTTGGGTAGTCCTGTGCTCATCCGAGAGGCGTAATAAGACCAAACGGACCGCGACAAGGATTTCCCCGGGTTAGGGACGTAGTGTGCAGTGTAAGGTCACGTGCGCGTAGTGTGCAAGCAGTCTATCTTCTTTTTCTGAGAAAAATAGAAATTTTTTTTTTATGTGTCTTAAAAAGGCATGATGCATGATTTTTTTTTGAATTTTTTTTTTGAAAATTTTATGAACACATAAGCACAAAAATTCCGACAGTTAGGGACATTATTCCGACAGTCAAAATTTTGACTTTTCCGAGGCGGCCAAAAACAAACACGAAAACTGTGCAAAAATCAACACACACAAAGCAAAGGATTTTCAAATGTTGAGACGGAAGCTTGACCCTCAAAAGCTTTTCCTTTTTTTTTTGAAAGTAATGATACCGGTACGTGGGATTGTTAGACCACAATTTATCCCCGACTCGTGTTAGGAGGCGATAACGGGAAGTTTAATGGTTTCCACCAATATACCAAATATCATTTTTTTTTTTAAAAAAGCTTATCTCTTATCCCCAGCGGAGTCGCCACTGTGATGTACCCGATTTTTTTTTTTGAAAATCAAACGGAGTCGCCACGCCATTTTTATTTTGAGGGCCAAAACTTTGAAAAATGCCCGAGATCAGAAATTTAGGTTCGGAGGTCACGTTACGTGCCGGGAAGGACGTTAGTGTGCACCCGGAACGCCTCGTAAAAACGAGTCTTCCAAACATTCAAAATCCTTTGTTGTGTGTGTGTGTGTGTGTGTGTGTTTTGGCCAAAATAATTTGAAACTGAGGTAAGTAAAAATTGGGAGATCTTTTTAAGGCTTTAAACTGATCCCATGATTTTTTGGGTGATTTTTGGGTTGAGATTTGGCACTCAAAAGATTTTCGGAAGTTGAAAACCATTTCTGCCAGAATGAAAAAGACAGTTGACCCTTGACTTTGAAATGGACTTTAGGGCTTGAAAACTCCAGAATCTGGGAAAAGTCCGGGAATGAAAAATGTTCAAAACACCTTAAAAAAGGTTTCTGTAAAAGAACTTTTCATTTTGGAGATGATTTGAGGGGCAAAACCTTCTGGAAATCTCAGATCTGAAATCTGGATTTCCAGAAGCTGATGAACTGGCCTCTAAAAGAAAAATTGAAAAAAGGAGTTTTACTCACGTAAAAAATAAATTAAAAATATGTCTGGAAATCTCTGGATGTTGGCTACAAAAAGTATTTTGTAGTCAACACCCAATTCCAAGTTTTACTGGGTCCAAAAAATAGGAAAATGGACTGAGTTCTCAGAACAATGCTACTGGACAGCAAGATGTTCTTGAGGAGAAATGTGATTTTTGGGGGGTTTGCATCTATGTTCACCCCATTTTCATCCCTAGACTTGATTCCACTACCTTGTGCCAAGTGGTTATCATACTCAAGTCATCCTTGGGGAATTTATGGGGTTTAAACATATCCTTTGCAAAGGGAGAGGGGATCTTTGTAAAGATGAATTTAAAGAGAAAAATCAATTTAGAGATTTAAAATGTAGACCATTTGAGATGGTCATTCATGAAGATGAACTTCAAGATGACCATCTTAGGTCAAAACTTAAGTTAAACAAGACATCAAGTAGATCCAAGTGAGAAGAACAAGATGAACAAGGAGTTAAAAGAGGATTTTAGGGTTTTGAGAAGGAGGGCTTTACCAATGGTGACACCCTATCTTCCTAGGCTTGGAATTTGACTTGAGGAATATCAAGATTTGGTGTTTGGCTTGAGGAGTATCAAGGTTTGGTGTGTTTGGTATTTGATTGGGAAAGATTCAAGAGAAAAAGGTGGCAATCAAGGGATTCCCACTGTTTTCTCTCTATATTTCGCCAGAACTTCGTTGTTGTGATCAAATTCCTCCCTTAAACTGAGAGAGGAGGGTTCAATTTATAGGACACTGGAAATGTCATACATGTCCGCGCGGAGGGTTCCCGTAGGCGTGCCTTTGTTCATCTCGAGGCTGCGGAGCTTTGGACGGGAGGAATAAAATTCAAAATATCGGCGAAATTGTTTTTCAACTTGTTTGTTTCGGGATTTTCTTAATTCTTTTGCTTTTTTGGATTCTTTTTTTGGTTTAACTTTAAATGGCAAACCCTAACCTACTCTTGCTTGGTTAGGAAGGTTAGAGATTGTTAGAAATGTTAGAAATGTTAAAACTTTCGTTAACTTTCTAACGAAAAAACTACCAACTCAAATTGGAGCACTTACACACGTGTGTGTCGAGCTAGGTTGGATAGGATAACAAAGTCGCTTTTAGACTTTGGTTGAACCGATTTTAGCTCTTAGTCGACCTTAGACTTGCAAAGGTTTTTGGTAAACGAGATTGACTCAAAGTCGAACCTGTTTTTAAAAGATCAAAGCTGACCAAGGGTCGAGCTTATAAGAACGAAGTCGACCTAAGGTCGGACTTGTTAGTAGGGCTCAGCTGATTAAGGATCGAGCTGATAAAGCTGACTAAAAGTCGAGCTCATTGGGACAAAGTCGACTATAAGTCGGACTTGTTAAGGGTATATAACTGATTAAGAAATCAAGTTTGTTAAAACGAAGCTGACTAAGAGTCGAGCTTGTTAAAACGAAGCTGATTAAGAATCGAGCTTGTTTGAACGAAGTCGACTATGAGTCGGACTTGTTAAGGGAACAAAGCTGATTAAGAATCGAGCTTGTTAAATCGAAGCTGACTAAGAGTCGAGCTTGTAATGAAGTTAGTGTACAAGGTTTGGTCGAATAGAACTGCGTTTTTTATTGAAGTAGGAACATGCTTACATCAAATGGAAAGCTAGAACTATGATAAACTGGGAACTGCCTTAACTTCAAACTGAGTTAAAAAACTCGAACTAGAAGTAGTACTTGATAAGGTGGGTGGCATGCCATGGATGTTTCAACTCCTCACCATCTGGATGTGCTATCATGTAAGTCCCTTCTTTGACGATTCGAGTCACAATGTAAGGACCTTCCCAGTTAGGTGACAGCTTGTTCTGCTGGGTCCTTCTCCCTGTTGCCTCGATTTTCCTCAACACATGATCCCCTACTTGGAATGACCTTGTCTTCACCTTCTTGTCGTGATAACTTTTAGTTCGCTGCTTGTAGTTGACCATCCGAAGGTAAGCTGTGTCTCGCTTCTCGTCGATCAGATCCAGGTCGATCAATCTGTTGATATCATTCTGTTCTTGATCAAAGAATGTCACTCTGGATGTGGGGAATCTCAACTCGGCTGGTGCCATGGCCTCTGATCCATATGTGAGTGCGAATGGGGTTTCCCCCGTAGGCCCCCGAGTGGTTATGCGAACTGCCCAAAGGGCAAGGGGGATTTCGTCCAACCAGTTGTTACGTCGACCAACCAAGCCTGTCTTTAGTGCAGATAGGATGAGATTATTTGCTGCTTCAGCTTGCCCATTTCCTTGAGGATAGGCAACAGAAGATTGCCAATGTTTGATTCCTACTCGATTCATTTCAGCTTCAAAGGCTCGAGAGAACTGCAGGCCGTTGTCTGATACTATAGCTCTAAGAAATCCAAATCGATGCCAGATGAAGTCGTGGATGAAATTTATGGCATTTTCTTCTGTTATGCGAGCTAGTGGCTTAGCTTCGACCCACTTGGTGAAGTAATCAATGGCGACTATCACGTACTTGCAGTTTCCCCGGGCGGGAGGGAAGGGTCCGATTAGGTCGACGCCCCACATATCAAATGGCCAAGCTGCAATCACGGGGGTTTGCTCAGTCGTAGGCAGATGAGGTAGGTTGGCAAACCTTTGGCATTGATCACATTGCTGAACAAAGTCATGAGTGTCAGCTCTCATGTGTGGCTAGTAATATCCCAAAGTGATCAACTTGTCGGCTAGAGTCCTGGCCCCCGGGTGTCCACCACAAATTCCACTGTGTACTTCATGCATCAGCTGAGTGATCTTTTGAGGGTGGATACACTTCAATAATGGCCTAGTATATGATCTTCTGAACAACATGCCTCCTTGGATGACATATCTCGGAGCTTTCTTTTTGACAGCTCGAGCCCTCTTCTCGTCTTCGGGGAGCTCGCCATTTTCCAAGTATGCCTTCATTTCTTCGATCCAACACTTGTTATAAACCCAATTTCTAGAGGGGTCCTCAATGCATTGGATTTTAACCCTTTCATATGCTGGGGTTTCAAGATAAGAGATGGGTTCTTCGTGCTGCTCGTCTGTAGTGGCTAGCTTAGAGAACAAGTCGGCCAACACATTGTCTTCTCGACCAATCCTTTGGATTTCCCAAAACTCTAAGTCTTTTACCAGATCCTTCACCAGGTCGTGATACTTGACTAGAATAGAGTTCAGCACCTCGTATTCTCCTCGGACCTGGTTGACTATCAACTGAGAATCACAGTACGCCATGATTTTAGTCGCTCCAAAGCACTTGGCATACTCTATGGCTGCTATCAGAGCTTCATACTCCGCCTGATTGTTGGATGCGTCGAACTTGAACCTTAGTGACTCCTCATATACTGTCCCAGATTCTGGCTCGATGAGAACAATCCCAGCTCCGCTGATGCTCTTTGTAGCTGACCCATCTGAATAAACCTTCCAACAATCATCGGGTAGAGTAGTGATGGGCTGGAACTCTTGCTCTTTTCCCTTGGCTTTTTCCTTTTGAGTTCGCTGATCGCTGTCTTCCTTGGTGAACGTAAGCTCGACCAAGAAATCTGCTAGGGCTTGAGCCTTCAACGCCTTTCGAGGTCGATACTCAATGTCAAATTCCGTAAGGGCAATCGACCAATTGAGCAAGCGACCTGAACTCTCTGGTTTGTGCAATATTTTTCTCAAGGGTGCATTCGTGAGCACCACGATAGGATGAGCCAGGAAATAAGCTCGCAGCTTCCTCGAAGCTACGACTAAGGCATAGGCTACCTTCTCAGCATTGTAATATCTGCCTTCTACATCTGATAGGGCCTTGCTAACATAGTAAACTAGCTTTTGAAGCCCTTCCTCCTCTCGAATCAGTACTGCTGCAACTGCTTTGTCTCCCACGGATAAGTACACGAACAAAGTTTCTCCAGTGCTCGGGCTACTCAAGAGAGGAGGAGTAGCGAGATAATCCTTAAGCTGCTGGAACGACGAATGACATTCGGTCGTCCATTCAAAATTCTTCGTCCCCCTCAAAGCCTTGAAAAAAGGGAGAGATCTTTCCGCTGATTTGGATATGAAGCGACCTAGAGCTGCTACTCTTCCATTAAGTCGCTGCATCTCTTTGACACTGGTAGGCTCCTTCATGTCGACTAGAGCCTTGATCTTCTCCGGGTTAGCTTCTATACCTCGTTGGGACACCATAAATCCAAGGAATTTGCCAGCTGCTACTCCAAAGACACACTTTCTAGGGTTGAGCTTCATGTCGTTTGCTCTCAAGTTGGCGAACGTTTCTTTTAGGTCAACCACGTTGAAATTGTCTATGGCTAAGAACTTATGAGACGAAACTCACAAGGTGAGATGAAACTCACGGGTGTTGTCCTTAGAGTTAATGACACTAACGACGACACTTTCACCAATTCTAGAAAAGCACAAATCAATAGAAATAAATATAATTTGCAGCGGAAATATTAAAGCAATACACAAGAATATAATTTTTATCAAGTTATATAAATATATAACTTGATGGGTGCCTAAAAGGCAAGACCTTTCTATTAATAATATGAATTCAATACAAGGTCGAGGTTGTTCCTTAATGATAAACGAACCCTGATATAAGGAACAACATACACGAATTCTCTCAGTAAATAAACACTCAAAAACCTCACAAAAATATAAAAATCTATATGAAATATTCGAGTGTTGGACAAAGTGTTGCCGACACTGAATGGCAACACTTGAGAGAGAATTCTACTTTTCTTGTGCAGATTTGCGTTTTCTGAATTGGATGATCTTCAATGAAGATCCACTGCACTATTTATAGGCCACAAAGTCTTGGAGCCTACTCAAATGATCAGCTAACAGCCTTGGGTTTGTTTCCTCCAAAATAGCCTTCTCGCCTTCATTGTAGGAGACCTAGTCTTCTCTTGCTTCTCATGCTTGTACCTCTTAGCTTTGGTTGCCTTGTACTCGACTTGTTCTCCCCCGGAATAGCTGAATAAAATATCTCCTGGCTTGGTCATCAATTAAACAAATAAACACATGTTTATTTGTTAATTTCTTCTCCTCTTCGTGATTAACGCAGGCATTTACATTCTGTGATTTTAAGCTCATTTTAAGGTGACTAACTACTGTTATATAAACATTAATTTACCCATTAATATTTGTGAAAAATACAGTAACTAACTCAGTGTCGCCAATTCCAAATGACAACACTTTTGGCAACACCAGTGGCAACACTGGTTTGCAACACTTGGGATGACATTCATGGCAACACATGATCTTAACATTAACAATCTCCCCCATAGTTACTGATTTCTTCAAAAAATACCAATGTGATGATCTTTTCAAAAACAGTTAGTCAAACTTAACTAAAACCACAAAAAATGCCACGAGATTTTGATAGAGGCAACATCAACCTTCAGGCAATGTTTTGAAATATTTTTCAATCCAAAACATCAACCATTAAGCAAATGAAGTATCAAAATCTTTACAAAAATCTCCCCCTTAATACGAAATTTAATAATTAAATAAACTAACTATTAAATTCTAAACAACCAACCAACCATTTAACAAAAACATCCATCATCTTTTGAAGAAAATTCCAGCTGAAACAAAGAAAAAAAAACAGAAATAAAATTTGTTTAAGCATTACAAACCAAAATAAAACAAATAAAATTGTTTTTGTTTCCAACCACCAAAAACACAAACCATTCGAACCAACCACCATTAAACTGCATTTCCAGCTCCTTCACCTCCCTCAGCTGTCCCACTAGGCCCAGCACCATTCCCAGCTCCATCATCATCATCACGCCTTGGTGGCTTATCTCCCCCTATTTTGGAAGAAATTAAATCCACCATTTTCATCATGTCAGTGCGCATATCCAACCATCCCTGAATTACTGAGTCAATGTGCTTCACTTGACCATTGAAAAAATTAAGAATCATCGCAGCATCAACCATAACGGGAGCGGTGTTGCCGGAAGTGTTGCCGGTTTCAGGGGCGACACTTGGGCGACACTTGTAGCGAGCGACAATTGGAGGAGCATTAGTAACCAAAACCCAAGGTAAATCCCTGTGCCTATCACCTTGATAAAGTGTTTGGTAATTACGTAATAAACAGGCTTTTCAGAGATATTATCACCATTCCAAGGCTTAAGGTTTTGGAACATGAGGACTTGGAAAATAAGGGAAGGAAATATGAAGGAGGAAGTCTTTTTCTTCTTAGCCCATGCAGCAAGGTGAGCAAATACAAGTCTCCCAAAGTTAACTCTTTGTTTCTTGCCTAGTTTGTACAACAAATTAGCTTGCTCAAAAGTGACCGTGTTCTCGTTTGCCGTAGGAAGCCAATTTGTTATACAAATCTTGTGGAGCACGCTAAACAAAGAAGTGAGATGGAGTAGACCTAAAGTGATCGAGACCAAATGGTGATTCTCCCTCCGGTTAAAAGGTGGCTAAGGCATTAGGATCATATTCCAAACTTTCATCTTCGACATTAGGGAGGCCGAATGCCTTGTTGATGATCAAGGGATTAAAATCATAGATATTGCCCCTAACAAAAATCTTTCCATAATGAGGGGTATTCCTATCATCAATATTATCCCTAAGATGAGCATAGAAATTCCTAACCACACTTTCAATGTACGATGACACTTTAGTCACCGTAGGCAAAAACATCCTATCCTCCAACCGATACACACCTAACTCCTTGAATTGAGTCACATACATATTCTTTTCATTCAGAATTTTCTTCTCAGAATCTTCAACAAACTTATCTAAATTTGTTTCACCATAAAATTCATCCGAAAGAAAAGGACGTTCATAAAATCCAAAAGACTCATAATCTGACTTTGTATCCTGAGAGAGATTAGGAGAGTGTACCTCAGGCCATGAAATAGGAGAATATGAAGGAGAACTCGATTGTGCTTTGGTCTTGGCGGCGGAGTGTTGCTTCGGGTGTTGCCATTTCATTGGCAACACTTGGGGGCGACACTTGATGAAATTTTCTGTTTCTTCTTCATTTTGGGACCGGGCTTCAGCAAGAGTTTCCTCATCTTCCAACCAAGCTTCTTCATCCTCATCAGAAGTTGATGAGGGCTCCTTTGTCTCTTTAAAAGCTGGGTCCGAACCTTCCTCGGACGAAATGTTGAGCGAAGAGCTTGAAGAATCATCCACATTTACCGGATCATCAGCTGTATTAGATGGTATCTTTGACCTGAACAGAGTTTTGATCCTCTCCGATTGACGACGCACTCCACCCCTAAAAGAGCTAGAGGCATCAACTGCCTTTCGTTTCTTGGTCTTCTTCTGAGGGGCGAAGGTGAGCTCTGTGGATGGGGTAGCTTCTGGAAGGTTGATGGGAATTGGAATTTTAGATGGATCATAGACAACAATTTCCAAGGATGGTGAGGTTGTGGGTGTGGCCGAAAGTGTCGCTGGTGAGATTTCCATGGGAACTGCGACATTTGAGGCGACACTAGAGGGAGCTAGAGGCGAAATTTCCATGGGAGACGAAATTTGGGAAGTATTTTTAGGGCTAGCCATGGAAGATTGAAGAAGAATGAGGAAGACGAAGAACTGGGGCAAGGGTTTGGGATTCCGCCTAGAGAGAGAGAGAGAATACGGTGAGAGAGAGGGTTTAGGAGGGGGTTTTAAGAGTGAATAGTGGAGGGATTTAATTGATTTGACAAGGTCAAATTAATTAAACCTCCACTTATCTCTAAAAATCCCAACAATACTCAAGTGTTATCCGCCATTTTTTTAAAAAAAATCCTTTTTTTTTTTTTTTAATTTTTTTTTAATTTTTAATTTTATAATAATAACTAAACATAATATTAGTAATATCCATAAAATTGTGTGTTTTCAAAATTCAAAGAGATGAATTTTAAAAAATAGATATTACAAAATTACACTTAGATAAAAAATTTTTGCTAAAAACCTTTTAAATTTCACAAACTCTAAATATAAGCAAATAGACTTTTGGAAATTTAAAATTTAATTAACAAAAACAAAAACAAGAAAATAAAAAATTAATTTAGCATCTACTAATGTGTTACTAGCAATGTTGCGTGACACACAAGGCAACATTTTTAAATAAAATCCCCTTGATATTTTTCAACATATATAACATATCATTCCTTAGGCAATTTATAAGCACACTTTACACTTTCTTTATTTACAAGGAAGCATCGTAGTAGCGAGCTCCGTGCCCCGAGTTTTTTATTAAAGTGTAAAGCTACAATTAGTAAGTTTTATACCTTTCAAGTAGGGTACACTGTAGTAGCGAGCTCCATGCCCCTAATACTTAGTATAAAACACTACATTATATTCCCTTTGGGAATTTCCACAAGCTTTGCCTTTTTCAATATCAACAACAATATGAGTGACTTTGTCACTTTTTAGCACAAAGGGGTATTTTATAAAAAATGTTAACCTTAAGAATGTACACATACTAGAACAGAAAGGTCAGTAAATGCCCCCCATTTGGGATTAAACAACTATATATATTTTTTTTTTTAAATTTTAAAGATAATGTACAACTCATACAAAGTGTTGCTGACAGTGTTGATAACACTGACGGCAACACTAACAAATTTATAGAAAACATAGACCAAGAGATTTTTTCAAACTTGAAAATCTCTCATGGTCCAAGGCTTTGGTCAAAATATCAGCAAGTTGATGTTTTGTATCAATATGCTCTATTTGGATCAATTCCTTTTCTACTAAATCTCTTAAAAAATGATGGCGGATATCAATGTGCTTAGTGCGTGAGTGTTGTACAGGGTTTTTGAAAATATTTATAGCACTCAAATTGTCACAATACATGGTCAAGATATTACTATCAAGACCATAGTCATCAAGCATGTGTTTTAACCATATTAGTTGTGAACAACAACTCCCCTGGCCACATATTCGGATTCGGCGGTCGAGAGAGAAACACGGTTTTGCTTGCGGCGTACCATGACACTAGATTATTACCCAAGAAAAACAACCCCCACTAGTACTCTTTCTGTCATCTATATCCCACCTTGCCCAATCGAGTCACTAAAACCAACTAAGTTGGTATTAGTGTCTTTGGTGAACCAGATTCCCAATTCACTTGTCCCAGGACACATACTTGATGATTTTCTTGACGGCATTTAGGTGAGATATTTTAGGAGCGATTGATATCTAGCACAAACACCTACGCCGAACATTATATCGGACGACGGCGCGGTAAGATAAAGAAGACTACCTATCATGGATCTATACGAGTTGGGTCAACATCCTCCCCTGTGATCTTTGGTTACCTTAAGAGATGATCCCATAGGTATTTTAGAGCTCTTGGCACTCTCCAATCCAAATCTTTTCACCGGACTCTTAGCATACTTGCTCTGAGTGATGAAGATTCCATCATTCGATTGTTTCACCTGCAATCCTAGGAAATAATTAAGTTCTCCTATCATGCTCATCTCAAATGTAGATGTCATAGCTTCCACAAAATTTTGTAAACATGTTTTAGATGTGGAACCATAAACTATGTCATCAACATAGATTTGAGCAATGACAAGCTCTTTATTTTCCCTAAGAATAAATAATGTCCTATCGGCTTCTCCTCTAACAAATCCATATTCAAGAAGGAAGCTTGTTAGACGCCCATACCATGCACGAGGAGCTTGTTTTAAGCCATATAAGGCCTTATCAAGTCTGTATACATGGTCTGGGTGGAATGGGTCTTCAAACCCTTTGGGTTGCTCAACATAGATCTCTTTATCTAAGTACCCATTCAAGAAAGCCGCTTTGACATCCATTTGGTGCAATGTGATTTTGAGATAACAAGCTATAGCAAGAAGAAGTCTTATTGACTCAATTCTAGCCACAGGTGCAAAGGTCTCTTCAAAGTCGATTCCCTCCACTTGCGTATAGCCTTGAGCCACAAGACGAGCTTTATTACGAACAATATTACCCAATTCATCAGATTTGTTTTTGTAAATCCATTTAGTTCCAATAATGTTAGTATTTATAGGACGTGGAACTAAACACCAAACCTCGTTACGGGTAAATTGTTCAAGCTCTTCTTGCATAGCTTGAATCCAGAATTTATCATTTAAGGCCTCAATCACATTTTTTGGTTCAACGAGAGGAAACGAAAGCGAGTGTTTTACACGAGAGTATGTGGAGGACATACACACATACCTAACCATATCTCTGTAATCAAGCGGCTCCTTGTTCCTTGTTCTAACCCCTTCATTAACATCACCAATTACTTGAGTAATGGGATGATAATTTCTAATTCGAGTGGGGATCTCTCCTGCCTTGATGGTACACCAATCCATCTTCTCCTTCGAGTCACCGCTCTCGGAATTTCCAACCACTGTTCTCTCTGTGTTGCCTCAGGTGTTGCCATTTCAGGGGCGACACTTGGAGCAACACTTGAATCTGTGGCTGCAATGGCTGAATCAGATTCTGTTCCAGCCCTTTGTTCGACTTCTTCTAGTAGAGTCAGAGGTATATCATCAGCTGGTTCTCCTCCCAAGCTTTCTACCTCAATAGGACCCATCAAGTCCATATGTAGAAGCGAAAACAATGTGTTGTTCTGAGTGTTGCTCATTGTGTTGTTCAACACCGTGAGCAACACGAGTTTGCTTACCCTTTTGACAGTCACCACACATCACGGTGTTTTTGAGGTCTAGTTTAGGAACACCTTTGACGGCATTATGTTTGATAATCTTCTCAAGATTCCTATAATGAGAATGACCTAACTTTTGATGCCATAACCTAATATCATCAAGTTTTGTCAAATTGCACACTGATTTATTACCAACCAGATAGCAATTATCACTTGATCTTATTCGGTCATGACACAAAAGTTAGTGTTATCAAACACTTCACGGTATTTTTATTGAATTTTACCTCCAAATTGTCATCACATAGTTGGCTAATGCTAATTAAATTAGCAAGTAAACCATCTACGTGCAAGACATTTTTCAAAGGAGGAAAACCAACAATATCCAGTGTTCCTTTACCAACTATTTCACTCTTGCCTCCACCACCATAAGTCACTGAGCCTCCTTGAATAGGTTGGTACTCTGTTAGGAATGATTTTGTACCCGTCATATGACCTGAACAACCACTATCAAAGTACCAAGTTCCTGCAATGTTAGTCCTTAAAGCCGTATAAACAACATAGCATTTCAATTTTTCCTTGGGTAACCAACCCTTTTTTGAAAATCTGGATTTACGTTCACCGGTGTTGCCATAAGTGTTGCCACGAGAAACTGGCGACACTTGAGGCGACACTTGAAGACCTGGACATTTTCTTTTGTAGGAAAAAGCAATCTGGTTTTAAATGTCCGGCTTTGTGACAGGTATCCACATTCATTGGATTGATCGAGAGGAATCACTAGGAGTGCTACCCTTTTCCTTGACACGCTCTTTTACAAAACAATTTTTAGTTTCAACATCAAACAAGGAAGAGGTAATACTTTCAAGTGATTCTTGGAACCCAAGACCAGCTTTCAGAGGCTTACTCAATTTGAGTATTTCATCCAATTTGGATGAACTCGTGTTGAGTTTTTTGAAGGTGGATTCGGCTAGGTTGAGTTTGGCCTTGATTTTATCAAGATCCAATTCTCTCCTGCGAGTTGAGCTTCTAGCCGAGTCAAGGAGTTCTTAAGATCCTGATTTTCCTTTTTCAAGAAAACCACCATCTTATTCTCCTTTTTCCATTCCACGAGGAGAGATTTATAGAGGTTTTTTAATTCACAAATAAGTTCATCTTTATCAAGATCATCCTCTATAATCTCTTCTGAATTTAAATCAGTTGAACCATGCAAATTAAGATCATTTAAAGAATCATACCTGCTGAGTGTTGTGCCAAGTGTTGCCAATTCCTGGACGACACTTGGGGCAACACTTCCTGAAGAAGTCACCAATGTTGTGTCAAGTGTTGTCAAATCTGTAACGACACTTGAAGTAACACTCTCAGTCGAAGGTAGCTCCTCTACCGTGGCCATCATGACTACTTGCTCCGTCTGTTCTTCTTTCTCCGTTCCTTCCTCCTCTCCATCACTAAGAGATACCCACAAGTTTTTTCCCGCCTTTCTCAAAGTGATCCGTCTAAAACCGGTAATCTCTTTTGATTAGGGTTTGCAGGATCATAAGCCATGACAAAAGGATCTAAACACTTAGTATATCAAGTGCTAGGCTCTGATACCAATTGAAATTGTCTATGGCTAAGAACTTATGAGACGAAACTCACAAGGTGAGATGAAACTCACGGGTGTTGTCCTTAGAGTTAATGACACTAACGACGACACTTTCACCAATTCTAGAAAAGCACAAATCAATAGAAATAAATATAATTTGCAGCGGAAATATTAAAGCAATACACAAGAATATAATTTTTATCAAGTTATATAAATATATAACTTGATGGGTGCCTAAAAGGCAAGACCTTTCTATTAATAATATGAATTCAATACAAGGTCGAGGTTGTTCCTTAATGATAAACGAACCCTGATATAAGGAACAACATACACGAATTCTCTCGGTAAATAAACACTCAAAACCTCACAAAAATATAAAAATCTATATGAAATATTCGAGTGTTGGACAAAGTGTTGCCGACAC
Organism: Adenophora triphylla var. japonica; assembly: GCA_022495995.1. Lineage (NCBI taxonomy): Eukaryota > Viridiplantae > Streptophyta > Magnoliopsida > Asterales > Campanulaceae > Adenophora > Adenophora triphylla. Next base: position 1,367,333 of record JAFEMH010000027.1, read on the forward strand.
CGAATGGCAACACTTGAGAGCGAGAATTCTACTTTTCTTGTGCGGATTTGCATTTTCTGAATTGGATGATCTTCAATGAAGATCCAGCACTATTTATAGGCCACAAAGTCTTGGAGCCTACTCAAATGATCGCCCAACAACGGCCTTGGGTTTGTTTCCTCCAAAATAGCCTTCTCGCCTTCATTGTAGGAGACCTAGTCTTCTCTTGCTTCTCATGCTTGTACCTCTTAGCTTTGGTTGCCTTGTACTCTGACTTGTTCTCCCCCAGAATAGCTGAATAAAATATCTCCTGGCTTGGTCATCAATTAAACAAATAAACACATGTTTATTTGTTAATTTCTTCTCCTCTTCGTGATTAACGCACCTGTTACATTTTCTGTTGCTGATTTTAAGCTCATTTTAAGGTGACTAACTACTGTTATATAAACATTAATTTACCCATTAATATTTGTGAAAAATACAGTAACTAACTCAGTGTCGCCAATTCCAAATGACAACACTTTTGGCAACACCAGTGGCAACACTGGTTTGCAACACTTGGGATGACATTCATGGCAACACATGATCTTAACATTAACACACGTGACGTCCGGTCTTTGTTTTGATGACCATATCGTCGATGTAGGCCTCCATGTTTCAGCCAATCTGTGAGGCAAAGACCTTGTTGACCATGCGTTGATAGGTCGCCCCTGCATTCTTTAATCCAAACGGCATCATAATGTAGCAATAGATATCACCCACTGCTTGGAAGGCTGTCTTCACTATGTCATCCTCGTGCATCTTGATCTGGTGGTAACTTGAGTAGGCATCAAGAAAACTGAGGGTGGAGTGGCCAGCAATGGAATCGACGAGCTTGTCAATTCTAGGGAGAGGATAGCTATCCTTTGGGCAGGCAAGGTTGAGATTGGTGAAGTCGACACACATTCTCCACTTTCCATTCGACTTCTTTACCATGACTACATTGGCTAACCAGGTTGTATGCATAGCCTCCTTGATTATACCTGCACTCAACAATTTTTGTACCTCGAGTTTAATGGCTTCCTCCTTGTCTCGAGCAAAGCTTCTTAGTCTCTGAGGCTTGGGGCTTTATGGTCGGGTTGACCTCCAGTCTATGAACAACGACCTCCTCTTTGATTCCCCTCATGTCCTCTACTCGCCACGTAAAGACATCATTGCTTTGTTTTAGTAGCTCGATGATCTCCTCTCTTTCTTCGGCTGATAGTTGCTTTCCTATCTGAATTTTCTGCTCCGGATAAGAGGGATTTGTGATCACTGATTCTAGCTCGTCAACAGCCTCTAGCTCTGGACCATCTCTGAACTGTAGGGTCTCAATGATGATCTACTTCACTTTCTGCCACTCTTCGGCCCTCAAATGTGGAGCTTCCTCAGCTATCATGTCATCTAGCTTATCAGCGATCTCATCGGTGGTGGCCCCCGAGTTATCGTCGACCTGGAGGCATAGGTTGCCTACGATGACTTGGTCGACCATAACTACATCTGGATCGACCGTTGTGGCTTCGGAGTGACGTGTCGACTCAACCATGACATCGTCGCTTGAGTGATAGGTCGACTCCTCCACATTGGTGATCGTTGACAGTCGAGTAGTTTTGGTGACTGACTGGGACAACTTTAAGTAACCTTCCGCTGTTTCAATTTCCAGCTCCCTCTTCTTTCTTTCACGAAGGACATGATCCAGATATGCTCGAGCTGTGCCTTGTACATAGCCGACTCCAGCTGGTGTGGGGAATTTAACTCGCTGGTGGGGGATCGAGGCCACCATTCCAAGTGCGACCTGACCAGGAATACCAAGGATAGCAGCATAGTCACTGTTCACATCTATTACAATAAATTTTACCTTTGATACGACCCTGTAAGGGTGTTGGCCTAGGTCGACGTCTAGCTCGATCTGTCCCTTAGCGTCAACTCGATGATTGGTGAAGCCCTCTAACCTGCCATCGTATCTTTCAAGCTGCTCATTGGAGAGACCCATTTCCTTGAATGTCTTATAAAATAGAATATCCTTGCAGGCCCCCGTGTCGACTAGGAGTCTGCTCGTTGTACATCCATCAATGAGTCCTGGGATGACAAGAACTTGCTCCCTAGCCGCCATATTAGTTGCCAGCTCATGGGGGTAAAAGCTGATCATCTCATCTCTGACATCTCTCCTTGGAGGCACATGTGGGGCTTTGTTGAGCTGAAAGATTTTATGTTTGATGGCTGTGTTGCTGGCTTGCTCTGTGATGACCCCTAAGTTCAATCGGGGTTGCCTTGGTCCCTGATGTCCACCAGCTGGCTGTTCGCCTCCACCAGCTTGAGGCCTTTTCACATAAGCATCGAGCCTTCCCTGGTCGACCATTCTCTGGATGATACGTTTCAAGCCTAAGCAATCCTCTGTGAGATGACCCATATCCTTGTGATATTCATAAAACTTGGTATTGTCCCTCCTGAACTTATTGGCCGGGTTCATTGGGGCAGGTGGGGCCATCTCGACCGCATTCATAATCTCCGTTCGACTCACCGTTAGGGGAGTGAAAGCCTCAGGCACCTTTTCCGTCTCTCTGGTCATGTTCTTACCATTCTTGTTGTTTCCCCCGTTCTTGGCTGAGTCTTTTTTGTCATCAGCGACCTCAGTCTTGGGGCCTTTCCCATTCTTCTTTTCTTTCCTCTCCTCGGCTAGTGCCACATTGTAAGCCTTCTCGAACAACTCCTGTCGAGTAGTGACTGTACGGACTGTCAGCTCGTAATCCATGTCTGCCGAGGAAATGCCATTTCGGAAGCAATTGATCACCTCCCTGTCAGTGAGATCCTCCTCAATCTTGTCAACCATTTCTTTAAACTTGGTGTAGTAGCTCATGGAGCTTTCATTTTTCCCTTGCACCAAGTTGTTTAGGTCGGTGACAGTCACTTTCCGAGCTCCAGCAGTTGAGAAGCGATCTAGGAATTTTGTCCTCAAACACATCCAGGTGGAGATGCTACCAGCTGCCAAACCATTAAACCATGTTAGGGCTGCCCCCGTGAGTGTGCTTATGAGGGCTTTGCACATATTGTCGTCCTCATTGGTGACAAAGCACATTGTGGCTTCTAGGTGCTGCACATGGCTTTTTGCATTGGTTGCCCCTGAGTACTTCTCTAGAAGGGGCAATCTGAAACCAGCAGGTGGTCGACTGTCAATCGAATCCTTGGATAAGGGTCGAAGAGCAAAGTCAATTCGTTCGACCTTTCCAGTATCATTTTTCTTTTCAGCCTCCCATTGCTCAAACTTCCTTTTCTATAGCAGCCACTCCCTAGCATCAGGTCTGTCTTCTCCAGCAGGGGGATATCATTCGACCTTTGACCCTCACTCCTGGGGGGAGTTACTTGCCTGCTTCTCCTATCTCTGTGAAAAGGTGACTTCACTGAGCGAACTGGTGACTTGTGCCTGTCATCTCTTAGTGGCGACCTGCGCCTTTCATTCCTGGGTGGCGACCTGCGCCTATCATCTCTGGGTGGCGACCTGCGCCTTCCCTCTCTTATAGGCGACCTGCGCCCATTCCTGTCCCTATGAGACTGCGACCTTTGCGTCCTGACAGGCGATCCACGTCGGCTTCTGTTGGCCTCTAACTGCGTCCTCAAGTCTGACTGTGCCTCTTGCTCCCTGTTCCTAGTGAGACTAGCCCTTAGGTCGTCACTCGGAACATGAATCAGGGATTGAGGTCGCACCACCATCCTTTGATCAACATTCTGACCCACAGTTTCATTTGTTCTAGTGCTCCTGGCACGCTCCCTATTAGAAACTTGAGATGGGGCCACTCTCTCAGACCTTCTATCCACTTGCTCCGCCTCCTCCATTGCCAATAACTCAGCCAGAATCTGAGCTCGCTCCATCAGCATTTCCTTTCTACTCAGTGGATTGGATGAGGGACCTGCCCTATTTCCCACATTCATCTGTCCAGTTGGACGCTTTGGAGAAGGTGGAGCTCCTTGTCCCTCCATAGGTCGCTTCTCTCTCCTTGCGTGTGGCAATCCCCTGCCATCAGCCACACTGTTAGATTGCGTGGCTCTAGCGTGCTGACGCGTCAGAGGGGGTGGAGGCAAATTTGCGTTTCCAGCGTTGGTGTTGAGATTTCCAGCGTTTGCATTGGTGTTATTGTTTCCTTCTTCATGCCCGAGTGAGGCCTCAGATACATGTCCATCTGAAGTCACCATTGTTGCAGGTTGAGAAAACTTTCGAGGTCAAGCTTATGCACGGTTCCCGGCAATGGAACCAAACTGATGCCACAAGAAAAGTGCTTATCAACCTTCGTCCACGAGGCAGGACTGTTCACTTGGCTCCTTGACCTGAAAACAAGAACCCACGGCTAGCCGGATGTGTCTCCGGCTTAGACCCTCGGGCGTGAGAGTAAGTATATGATCCGGAGAGCAAAAATGTATTGAGTAAAGATGATTCAGATACCAAATTGCAGTTACCTTATAACCGTGACAATGGTGATTTATTTATAGTTGATGAGAGCGGTTATTTTTGGTGGGGCTACATGAGCTCCGTGAACCATGGGACAGTTACATGTTATAGGAACGTGTCCTGGATTAGCTCCTGAATTGTAGGGAACCGGCTATGGAAAGATTTGAAGCACGTGCGTCTGCATTGGTTAGGTCGATGCTTGTTTATTAGGTCGAGGTCGCCATTTGATGTTAGGCCGACTTGACTGGCGGGTAGAGCTGGATCGTACCCGTATTTGCTCATGGATCGTAGAGTCGGACCAAGCTAGGTCGGGACCTTGTAGGTCGGACAATGAGCTCAGGTCGACTGATCCTGTTGCTGGGCCTTGGGCCTTATGGTGATTGGGCCGGACTCATTAAGAATGTGGAAGCCATGGCCGCTAGTGATTGGGCTTTACTCGCTTGTCCCAACTCGACACTTTTGGTATGTTCAATAATATTTGTAAAAAATAGGTGATCAAGTGATGTTAATGTCACTTCCTTTTAAACATTTTAAAACTTTGATACATGGTGATATTGAAAATAAAGGTGAATATTTCACTAATAATTTTGTATTTTAATAAATATTTCAATATGTACAATTCATTTTGTTAGTTATATGTGTAATATTATTTGATTAATACAATGACATATTTTTGTGAAATAAATATCTTTAAAATTATATTTTCTTAAATTATTATTATTTTTATATCTTTTAGTTAATTTTTCAAATTTATTTATCCGTGCGTTTAACGCACGGGTGTAAAACTAGTTAGATGTTAAACTTAATATATTAGATTAATATTCCCATATAACTTTCTATTTAAGATGATGGTTACTATATTAGTTAACCATAACTAGAAAAAATATTTTTAAAAAACATAATAAAAATATTATTCTACTAATACATTAGATGTACATAATGATTTTCGCTAATTATATTTACTAATCATAATATGTATTATAAAATAATTAATATCAAAGATATCTAATATTATTAATTCAATCATCTATAAAATTAGAAGTTAACTAATAACAATAATAATTCATTGTTATTATTCAAATTTCAATTGTTATAATAAGTACAAACTATATAAAAAAAAAGTTAAAATAAAAAAATTCTCCAGAATTTATTAATGTAAATATTTTGATTTATATAAAATACATTTAAATCACCAAAAAAATGTTATGCTACTTTATCAAATAAAAATATAAAATAATCAAAATACAAAAAAAAAATAAAATTGGCAAATTAATTTCCCGTGCAGAGCACGAACTACCCACTCGTGTTTAAAATAAAAAATAAAAATCCTCTCCCCTCCACCGCCCTTATTTTAAAAATATTTTAAACTAATTTGTCTTTACTACTAATTCACTCATTTAAATTCCCCCTCTTTACTTGATATAAATATAAACATAAAGTCATAAGCATAAACATGTGTTGCAATTTTTTTTTATATGTCAAGCCGTCACATAGTAAGTTTGTACTAGAGCTGTCAAATTGGGACGATTTCGTCGGAACGTTTCGTCCCGCAATAGATTTGAGACGGAATGAGACAGAGTATTTTAGTCCCGTCCCGTTTCATCCCATCCCGTTTTGTCCCGTTTTCGTCGCGGGACAACATAGTACGGTCCCGCCCATTTCGTTCCCGTCCCGCGACGTTCAATTCATTTCTGGAAAATGCAATTTCCTTGTTGCTGTCATCAGAAATTTAGTTACTATTAAAGCATTTACGAGTAAGTTAGTGTCTTCCATGTTCATTTTAGTATTTCCCACTGAACTGCCATATATATTATCACTCATCCCAGCTGACATGTTGGCATTTGATGCATATGTTGGAACCATCTAAAGATTCTAAAGCTATTACTTTCTCACTTTAACTCTTAATACTACTACTTTTCCTTTTAAATTCATACTTTCTGAATTATATACAGATCCATCTTAGAATTCTCATATCCACCAAACAGCGTTTGTATTGCCCATTATTATAGACAGGTCAGTAGTTGCATTATATACTAGGCATGAAAGTATATCAAGACTAAATTCCAGTGTTAACATAGGCCGTGGCCTTGGCCTTAGTCTTCGTCATGGCCTTGGCGCCTAGTCAATACTTATCCCTCCTAGTCAACGGGTCCCGCATGGGTCCGCGGGATCCCGCGTTCCGCAAATGGGATGGGACGAAGTATTTTAGTCCCGTCCCGTTTTGTCCCGTCCCGTCTCGTCCCGTTCCCGTCGTGGGACAACATAATTTCGTCCCGTCCCGTCCCATATTCCCGAATTGACATCTCTAGTAGTTTGTACCTTCCTCTATATATAAGGAAATCGACATTATTTTAGTGTAATTTTACAATAATATAAACAGTAAATAAATAATAATAAATATTTTTGAAAACGTTATACGAAGTGAATACTCCCTTCGTCCCACCAAGAGTGTCACCCTTTTAGGGGTGGCACACAAATTAAGAAAAAAAGGGGGAAGAAAAAATATTGTGAGTGTAATTTGAAAATAGGAGAGAGAATTAGTGGAGAAAATAGTGAATTTAAAAAGTGTTGTGAGTGTAGAGGAGAGAGAATTAGTGGAGGGAATAGTGGATGAGATAATAGAATATTAATAAAATATTTCCTTTTTAGGAAAGGTGACACTCCAAACGGGACGCCATTTTGGACAAAAAGTGACACTTGGAGTGGGACGGAGGGAGTATCTATTTAAGAGATTGTTTATAAAATAAATAAGTTTTTTTTTTCAAAATAAATACTCCCTCCGTCCCACACATTTTGAAACCAACTTTTTGGGCACGCGGATTAAGGAAAAGTAAGAGAGAGAAAAAGTGAAAGAAAATGTTGTGAGTATGAAAAATTAAATAGGATAGAGAATGAGTGGGAGGAATAGTTAGGAGAGAGAATGTTGTGAGTGTAAAAGTGAAATAGGAGAGAGAATGAGTGGGGTAAATACTGAAGATTCCTTTGCCATTTTGGACAGTATCAATTTTATTGGAACGGACCAAAAAAGGAAATAAGTATCAGTTTTAATGGGACGGAGGGAGTATCAAACTTTTTTATAGTCTGTTCATTTCAAAATAAATTTTTTGTTTTGGTACCATGAAAATCCTCTTTATTGACTACCGGGCTTTTCCCACATAAATATTTGGGCCGCAAATATTGGGCCGTAGCCCAAAAGAGAACACTCTTCCCCTGCAAGCTTTGTCACCATTTTCAACCCCAACTCCGGCGATTACCAGTTACACCAACCACTTACCACCGGCAGCCAAATTCATGTTCGAAAAATTCCCAATTCACTCTCAGGAAGAGAAATTCATCGTAAATGTCCGGCGAAACAAAGTTCAGCGTGATGGTCAGTCTGTTCAGTTGGATACAGAAGAGCAAGTCGGCGCAGAAGAAGCGGTCCAAGTTCAGGAAGTTCCTTGACACATATTGCAAACCGGCCGATTACTTTGATTCCATTAGGTTGATCCTTCCGAGCCTCGATCGTGAGCGGGGATCTTACGGATTGAAGGAAGGGGTGCTGGCGACTTGTCTAATTGATGCACTTGGTATGTCGAAGGAGTCGGAGGATGCTCAACGACTTGTTAATTGGCGAAAAGGCGGTGCTAAGGCCGGCGTCAATGCCGGGAATTTCGCACTCATTGCTTCCGAGGTACGATTATACTACTCCTTCTCCAAGACTCCTCTTTTGGTGGCATATTTTGACTGTCTGTGAGTTTTGGATCAAACTTTAACGAAGTTGATCAAAATTTAATTAAGTTGACTGTGAAAGTTTGGAGTGCACTCTGTACTGTAACTTTATCAAAGTCAAAAGACTCTATGCTCAAAACTTAAACAAGTTGGCGAAATTAAAGCTAAAACTATATTCTGTGCATGGAGTTGGGGATTACCATCTTTCACCTTTTTTCTCTTCATCTTAGTACTCCCTTGTTTCCTAAATGAGAAATTATATTTTAGTTTTTCAAATGAATGAACGAGGTTGATTTTTAATCACTTTCACTAGTGGATGTGCTAATATATCCTTAATTATTACTCCCTCCCTTCCTAAATGAATGTCCAAAATTCATTTAAAGGGACATTCTGAAAATGTGTGCTTTTTATACATTTTAATGACAAAGATGCATAAATATGTTTCCTATCCACTTTCTAAACATTTAGTTTTACTGTAATAAAAAGAATAACGAATTTTTTTTGGTAAAAAAACGTTTAGGGACAGTTTTTTACAAAAATAGATAAATCATATTGGGAGAAATATTTCTTAATTTTGGACATTCATTTAGGGATACAGGGAGCAGTACTTTATATGATTGTGAGTGCAAGTTAGAATATTATAGTTGACAAAGGCGAATTTGGTAATTTCCCTTGGAAATGGACGCTCACTTAAGGATACTTTGTTTTGAAAAATACATACCTTGTTTAGAGACAAAGGGAGTTGTTGAAAGTGAAGAGTTTTGTTCCTTATTAAAACTGTTGGAACCTGCCAAGTCCATAGAAACTTAGTTTGTGTTGTCGTGAGAACACAGTTGTTAAAGGCGAAAGGCGAGAAGCGGACGAGAGGTTTCTAGAAAAGGCGAAAGGCGAGGCGGTTGAAAGGCGGCCGAAAAGCGAGAAAAGCGAAAAAATAGAACAAACAAATAGTAAAATAATTCATACGTAAGATATACTAAATAAAGCTTTTATGTTATGAACAAGAATTTTTCATTAAATAAAGGTCAAAATTTCACATGTAATAGCAGCTTAACGCAACTAAAACCTTAAAAAACAGAATTCTAAGACAAAAAAATCATGATGTTCAAATCAGTAAACAAGTAGTCGTTTAAAATAGTGAAAATAAATTTTAAACCATGCTAGAAAAGAGAATAATATATGAAATTAAGGTAATACTCCCTCCGTCCCAGACCAAGGGTCCTCGGGGAGAATTTCACGCTTCTTAAGAATTTTTTTTAAAGTGGGTAGAAAATTTTAGAAGAGAGAATATAAAAGTTAAATGTGTGGTAGGGAATAGGAGAGAGAATGTAAAAGTTAAATGTGTGGTAGGGAATAGGAGAGAGAATGTAAAAGTTAAAAATATTTAATAGGAGAGAGAATGAGTGGGAGGAATAGTAATGGTTTTTTTGTAAATAAATGGAGATGATAAGGATATAAATATATGAAAAACTTTCCATTTAAGGAAAGGGACTCTTGATCTGGGACGGACCAAAAGGGAAAGTAGGACTCTTGATCTGGGACAGAGGGAGTATATAATTTCAAACGTATAATTCCATACCTAGTGACTTAACATTACGCATACACATATTATGTCTTTTGGCTGGACCTCCCTCGCCTCTCGCCATAACCAAGAAAGGTGTTGCCTAGGCCAAAAAGGCGCACAACAGCCCACCGTAAAACCAAAAGGCGGTCGACCCCTAGAGGTGCCAAAATGGCGAGGCAGGCGAGGAAGGCGCTAACCTTTCACAACTATGTGTGAGAACACAACTATTAGCCTAGGCGCAGTAAGAGTGTAAGACAACAAGATTCATCGTGCTTCGAGCATCTGTCTTCTGTTAGAAGCATCGACAAGGATTAAGATGCATATTGGAATTCAGCTTCTTATTAGTAGCATTGTTGTCTCCCCTAAATAGAACACATTTCTGGTGATGGTTGATGCAATAGACTTTGCCACATAGCTCCTTGCCTTGGTTACAACAGCATCCCTTTGGTCATCTAAATGCTGTGAGAGCGGGGATGCAAATCACTGGTGGTTGAAGAACATAAATGCGTGAAATTATTTATCTTGTGGCATAATTTGAAACGAAGAAGTGCTAGGAACGCCATTTCATTCTCCTTTTTATTTTATCTTGTAGATATGCAGCTATGTCCATCAAGTGTGGAGCCGGAGGATTATATATTTCCAAAATTAATGTGTAATTCCCAGAGTTCCTTGCTACCAGTGATTAACCTTTGTGAGCAGGCCATGCGCATGCAGTGTGATGAGTTGGAAGAAGAAACACTATGGAATTAAAAAATATACTGCTGCAGTTATTGGGTTGAGAGAGCTTAGGCAACTGTGGCGGAGTGGCTGAGCGAGTTTGCTTGGGCCAATATTTCTGGAATCTTGAGGGGATGTAATGGGTGATTTTGGAAGATGAAAGAGTTGAATGGCGTCTTTCATTTATAACATTTCAGCTTTTAATATTCAGTTGTGTGGAGTAGTTCCTATAGATCTGGACGTTCCATGGAATTTGAATGATTCTTTCTTGTATCACATGCACAATTCTTTGTTCTTTTATTTCACATTCTGTCTTTTTGTACTTTAATGATCATTAGTGTTTGATGTGTTCTAGTGTTCGTCATAGGCAATATTAAGTTTGTCATTGGTTACAATACTTATTGTTCTCTTTTCTAACTTTTATCTGTGTACTGTCACTGAGAGGTTGAGTTATGCCTTCTATTGGTTTAGAAGCTTAAATTGGCTAAGAAAATTTGAAGTTACCATTTTGATGTGGAGAAATCCCGATCACTATTTTTTGCTTGTTCTGAACAGGTCTTACAAAGGAGGCAAGGGATGATATCTGGTGGACTGACAATTAAGGAATTAAATGATTATCTTGATCGCTTGGCATCAAGTGAAAATAGGTACACATGTCTGATGCCCATGTATTTGTTCAGAAGTGGTACCTATTCTAAGTTAAATTATGAGGACTAAGGATTTTCTTGGTTGCTCAATATATTTTGCAGTCCCCGTCAATTACTAGTTTGCTGTTCTTACTGGTTTTTAAATGGCATCCCTCATTGTACTTCTCAATGTTCTCATCTGTAGTCTGCTTTGGCAGTTAGACTTTTCTATGTGAATTTGCAAATCTGTATTAAGTACGTATTTACTCCCTCTATCCGATTTGGAGAGTCACCAATTAAATAGGTAAACACTTTAAAAAAATAATGATTGCTCTGAGAATGGTCTTTATACAAAAATCACCCATTATTTTCTGAACTTGTTTTTTTGGGCATGTGTCACTTTTTTGCATTATCCTCTTAAGCATTTCTGCAACACCAACTATTAGATTCTTCGATTAGAACATTTGCGGAGATCACACAGTTTTGTACTCTATTTAGTAGTATGATTATTTTTCTGGGACAAACAGAAAAGTAATGTCTGCCTCGTTTTGTGGGACGCAGGGAGTATTATTTTATTGTTATTGCTATTCGTTGGGTAGGGAGTCATCTGTGAAGTCTTTAAAAATGATCTCGTTTTGGGTTGGTACAAAACTCTGATTCTTGTGAAAGTAGGTTGTCTCTGCTGGACTCAAACTGAGACTTCTGGGTTGAATGTTTTATATCTAGTGATAGTTTGTCGAACTGTACTTCTGCCATCCCCTATGAAGAGTTAAGCTCCTTTTTAGTTCATCCTAGAAGAAGAGAAGATGTAAGCTTTCCATTTAGGCATATTTTCTTTAGCATAAGGATTTTAATATGCCATGAATTTGTGGCATTACCAAGTCCAATCAAATAAAGGAAGTTGAAAATGCAGCCACCCAATGACATGAGTATGTAATGAGATAATGGATCTTCAATTTTTTTATTTATTTGCACTGTAAGCCAAAGCGTATGCTTTTATTTGGGGACAGAGAAACAACAAACCCGTAACAGCTGGAGAAAATTATAATCTATCTCTTAATGTGTTTGGAAAGACTGTTTTAGTTTGTGTATATAATACATGTCATTTGATGTGACACCTCTCTTACTTTTGATGATGCATGTCTTGCTTTAGCAATCAGAAATTGCATATAGATGTATAAAGTTCTGGTGCTATTATGAACAATGCCGATTGTTTTAAGGTCGCAAGATACCGGGGAAAGATCTTATAAAAAAATCCTGGGAAAGCTTTTCTACCTGGTAACATTATTATTTATATTTTTGAATCATTAAAGAAAAATGCTTCTGTGCTTCATACTCATCTTATTGGGAGTCTTTGAGATAAGATCTACTTGAGCCATACTATCTATTTTGCTATCTGGGTTTTGGTCATTGCTTTTCTTTCTCTGAGGATCCACTTTCTTCAATTTTCAGCCTCGCAAAATATGCATTAATTTCTTCCTCCCTCTTCTCTGTCCTCCTCTTACCATTTCCCCTCTGTTGTGACAGAACAGAGAAGACTAATGTTCTTTCTCACCTTATCAAGAGAACAAATGCCCAGGAAATGAAGTGGATCGTTATGATTATCCTTAAAGGTTTGGTGGTTAATGGATATCAATGTATTTTTTTTCCTGGCCTTCCTAGTATATATGAGCTGTGATTCTTTTCTTATCTTTGCTACCAGATCTCAAGTTGGGAATTAGTGAGAAAAGCATCTTCCATGAGTTTCACCCGGATGCCGAAGACTTGTTTAATGTCACTTGCGACTTAAAATTGGTTTGTGAGAAGTTGAAGGATCGCAATCAACGACATAAACGTCAGGTATACTTTAGCTCTTTTAGATTGAAACCCTTCTCAGTATTAAAGCAATGTTACTGGGTTAGTTTGTGTGTTCTTATTAATCTCTCTTTGCCCTATGTATATCTAATGACCATTTAAAAGTTTTATCACGTTATCTTCCATTGCATCTCCATTGGTGGCAGTCTTGTGAATTCTTGTAAGAATCAAACCAGATCTGGCGCTAGAATTAATTTCTTTTGTTGTTGGTTGACTTATTTCTTTCTTCCTTATTTTTTTAACTGATTTGTAATTTGATCTTGGGCGAGCCTTGGCGCAACGGTTAAGTTGCTCCTTTGGTGACCATAAGGTCACGGGTTCGAACCTTGGCGAACAGCCTCTTGGCAATTGTCAGGGGAAGGCTCTAGCAAATGGTTCCCTCTCCCAACCCCCGCTTGGCGGGGAGCGCTTGGCGCACCGGGGTTTGCCCTTTATTTGTAATTTGATCTTCTTATTTCATCTGGTATTGGTTTTTGATTCTAATACCTTAAGAGTGTCACCACTGAATTAACCAGTGTCCTTTGTGACAATGATAGATATTATACCTCTTTCTTGCGACTGGGGTAAAATTGATCTCAAACTGATTGGTCAAGACTCAAGAAATGATGGTCCCATTATTCTGAACCAAATCAAGAACCATTGTGATACAAAAAACAAAAAAATAGGTAATAACCTCCCAAAGCGGGTTTGGAGATAGTCGCAGTGGTGAGGGAAGGAAATGCTTTTTGAGTTCCCTGTTTGGTCTATTGAAAGGCTACAGCAATCTGGATCCTTTGAATCCAATAAAGCTCTTTATCCTTTCCTGTTTCGACACTATGAAAATCTGGGGTTTAAGAATTTAGGTATGATAATGTAATGATTTAGGGTTCATATGAATTTGGGGATGACCGTTACGTTTAAAGATGGAAGGATACGACATCGTTTGCGGAGTAGCGTATCAATAAGTTTAGTAGCGTACCTTAACGTATGCGTTTTCCTTTAAATAGGACGTCGTCGTTTTAGCTTGTTTAGATTTTTAATTCCGTTACTTAATACGTTGTCGTTTTATAGAGAGAGGAAGGGGTCGTTGATACCCACATGTTTTCTCTCTCTTTACATAGCTGTAATTCGCCATTGTTGGGGGCATGAATTGAATAACCAGCAATTTCCCAATCTCTCTCTAAATTCTATTATCTCTCTCATCTCATACTCTAAATCTCTATCTAATTTCTCTTCTCACCCACTCTGAATATAATTCTGTGTTAAATTGGGGATTAAATCCCAATTGTCATTCTTCAATCGTAATTTCTGGAGCTTGGTCATAACAAATTGGTATCAGTTGCTATCGATTTCATGGAAGAAATGGTGAATACTCGTATCGATACAGTGGAAGCTAACATCAGATCTGTAGAAGAAAGGTTGAGTAGAATCGAAGGTGTAACAACGGAGCTGAAAGGGGACATTTCGAAGCTAAGCAAAGGGGTAGAAGAGGTGACTCGTTGTTGTTGGAGATGAAATTCAGCAATCGCAAGGACAAGGTTGATGAAGCTGGACTGGAAGATGAATACAAGTCTTTTGTCAAACGGCTTGCACCTTCTTCAGCTTATTGGACTGGAGTTTATGTGAAGCTTGCCAATGCTCAAGGAACAAGTCACAAAGGACTATCAAGAGCAAAAAGATGGAGAAAGGAATGACCAGTTTGCACAGGATAAACAAAATGCAATGAAGCACACCAAGTGTTTGATAGAATGCCCAGAAGAAGTAATGGTGGAATTGTTTGATTCAGATGAGAAGATTGAAGAGGGTAAATCGTTCAATGAAGACGAGGACTCTGACTGTTCAATGAAGACGAGGACTCTAAATCTCTATCTAATTTCTCTTCTCAACCACTCTGAATATAATTCTGTGTTAAATTGGGGATTAAATCCCAATTGTCATTCTTCAATCGTAATTTCTGGAGCTTGGTCATAACAGATAATTTGGGGGTTTAAGAATTTGGAGAGGTGGGGAGGAGAGAAAAGGGGAGGGGTGGTGGGGGTAGGGGCAGTGTTGAGTTGGGGGTTTTGGGTGGGGTGGGGTTGCCGCATGAATGGATGGAGAAGGGGATTTGAAGGTTAAAGTTAGGTTAAAATCCCATGATTTTTCTATTTTACCCTTCAAAGTTTAGGCATATATATAGCTGACAGATTCCGACATGATAATCCTAAAAAAAAATAATTATAACATAGCACTTGGAGATAACAATAGCCTGTAACCAAGTACTTGCATTGTATTTTTGATCCTTTGTGCTGAGCCAACGTTCTCAAAACTCATTTTTTTGATAGCCGACTAGACAAGTCCCACTGTGGCAACTGCACCTGAGTCTTTGTAACATTGCCAGCTCCAATTAATTACTGAACTTCATATTCCTGTATTTACCTGCACTTACAGCATTCAAATATGGATGAGTCAGTTAGCTTAGATGTTCAATGGCTGGGGTGATTTGCAGGACATAGAAGTTGGGAAAGCTGTACGGCCCCAGTTGGCAATGAGAGTGAGCAATGTGGCTGCTGCATGGAAAAAGGTATGACCGTCCATATGTCCCATTTATGTATATGTATGCATGCGTACATACATACACACGTGCGCAAACAGAGAGAGAGGGAGAGAGAGGGAGACTGAGAGAGACATACAAGTTGAGTGTCGCACACTACATGGTTCAAGATTTCAAAAGTTTATTTGTATTTTATTTGTTTTTATCATAAGCATACCAATAAAGAAATTTGTTGAAAAAATTATTCTTTAGATTAGAAAGAGAAGTTACTACGATGATGGGTATTGGATGGTAAATGGAATGATGGTTAAGCTGTATCATTGGAAAGAGGCCAAAAGGGTCCGACAGTCCTCTATGATCCCCTCCCATTATATTTAGAATAAATATGTGTGTGTATATGTATTTTTGCCGCAGAATGCAAGTTACATTGTCACTAATCGTGAAGTCGAAGAGTCCTGCTTTGCCCTATAGCACTGACCTTAGTGTCCTTGTATTGTTTTGGGAAAAAGGCTCTCAGATATGCCACCAGGAGGATTGAGGGACCTTTAGACGCTAGAACCAAGCCAGGCAAAAAAAGAGACACCATTTTGACAGGCTCTCATGCTCTCTCTAGGTATCCCCATCGTCTGATCCAAGCTGAAAGATGGGCATTGGGTCAAGTGGAAACCTCTGGATTCATGTTTTAAATTAAATGCAAGAGATAAGTCAAATTACATTGCTACAGAAGTCAAGATGGCTTCTATTGTTTGCCTTTTCTTTTTCGCTTCTCACTTCAGAATATTATTATTTTTTTAAGTCAGCACATCCTCGACCCTTGGGATCATTTTCAGTTGTCATACTTTCTCATCATATTTTAGCTTCATTTGGAAGTTATTGTTATGGAGTGCCAATATGATTTTTAGGGTCAATATGTCTTAGATCATTGTTCTATTTTGTTTTAGCTTCATGGGAAAGAAGTTGTTGTTGAGTGCAAATTCGATGGTGACCGCATCCAAATTCATAAGAATGGAAATGAGATACACTTCTTCTCGAGGTATTTCATCTGTGGATATTGTCTCTGTTTTCATATCTTGTCACTTGGTTTAATGGTACTGCATATCTGTGTTATTGCAATTATTTATTTCTGATTCATTTATGTTCTATTCTTGTGTAGTAGTAGCTTTAAAGTCGGTAAACTCTAAGTCTTTTGAACATTTTAAATTAGCTTTCTTTTCCATGATCGTCAAGTTTTGTCAACCACTCCAAAACAAGATTCTAATGTAACCTTAGTTACATCATGGAGTCAGATTGTTAAATCTGTAAAACTTTATGCAAGGTACCAACCCTCAAAATAGTGTAATCTATCAAAGAGAGGGATTTTTTTCATGGCGTACACACTCCCCGTCACTTACTGGACTAATTGCATGTAGAATATTTAAAACCAATTTTTATATGCCTTCAGGCATACATAGGACATAGCACAAATTAACTAGTACAAGAGGGATAAATGCAAATGGTCATACTTGAACCCTGCACCTATCTTTGATACCAACTACCATGCTAATACTAGTTTCAGCTGGTAAGGAGAGTGCTCTGTTCATACTCTTACATGTTTATGACTGACCCATTCTAGATCAATGAAGCAGCTCATCCATTATGTTAATATTGCAGGAACTTTCTTGATCATACAGAATACAGTCATGGCATGTCAAGCATTATACTCAGCAATATACTTGTAGACAGGTAATTAATTCCTGCTAAGTTGAGATACTAATGCCCTGGTTGTGTAGACTACATTGTGATTTTGAAGAAGGTAGATTGGACTTTAACACCATAATATATCTAACTGGCCTGCATTTGCATCTAACTTGCCATAATCACGTACCCTTCTTGAACTAGGTCGATTTTATAACTCTTTGTTGCTTCTGATTATGGCATGGTTAAAGCTGGTTCTGCAGTATTCTAGAGGGCAATACAAGTCTGATATGTGCTGTGCTTTTGAAGTTTACTTCACGCTATTGGAACTTTACTCAATGATACTAGCTTAAATACTTCTTTACCACTTTAAAAAATAGGATTTGTTTCACGAGCTGTCTTATTTGATTGATAATATTGAAAAACCGAAAGAGTGGAACAAAAAGCTGGTAAAGTTATTAAGGCTGAGTGGACGACGGAGTTCAGATTACACCATGCATATTCGGGGAGGTCTACCCTTCCCCCTATTATTTTCATTTCTTCTGACTAATGTCTGCTTTTTAGCCATGGTGTTATAGTTCATGTCTAGAGTATCAGCAAAAGCCTCATCTTGTTTGATGTACGTTCATCAGTTTCATTTTTCAGCATCATTGACGTCATTGTCTTGCATCAGATAGTCTTTATATCAGCAAGCTATCTCTTAAGGGCACAGAGCTAGATGTTGGCATTTGAAAGAATTCTTCATACCATATGTGAACATGCTCTTTAACATGAGAAAAGAATGATACCTTTTTTGACTTGTAAGGCAACAATTGTACCACAAGAGATTCTGTTATTTTCTGTGTCAAATTTCTTGGGCTGTGTAGTTTCTGTATGTATTCAAGCATTGCATTCTTTAGTAGACTGTCACTAGTCTAACATAGCTGGTGTTTCGTGTTCAGTTTTCTGCACATATAGTATTATTCGAGGTCATTACTGACTCAATTTTTTGGTCTTCCTATCAGGTGCATACTTGATGGGGAAATGTTGGTCTGGGATGCATCTTTGAACCGGTTTGCTGAATTTGGTTCAAATCAGGAAATAGGTTTTACATACTATTCTCTTTTTCTCTTCACTTTCATGATTTGTTTTTCCAATCTGACTGTTCGGTAGAACTCTTATTAATTTTGCTTTGTTGCAGCCAAAGCAGCAAAGGAGGGGCTTGATAGTGATCGACAGGTTTCTTGTTGAATTACATTTGCATAAACATCTATAATTCGTACAAAAAAAAAAACTAATGCTAGATAATCTGTTTATGATATTTATACTTTGTCTTTCTTTTCGTGATGCAGTTATGTTGTATCCTTTCTTCCACCTGAATTGTTTGACTAAGCTATATCTTTGTGATTGGCGAAATTTTTCTCTCACTTACAAACTGTAAACACCAAAATTTTAGTCCAATTATAGCATTGTTTACCTTGAGTTTGGATATGTGACTCGCCTAGATGTTGCATTCGACATCCTTTACGATGGAGATACCAGTGTTATTCATCAAAGCTTGAAGGAACGGCATGAGCTTCTTCGGAAGGTCGTGAAGCCAATAAAGGGTCGCTTCGAAATTTTAATTCCGAACGGCGGTCTTAATGCTCATCGTCCTCCTGGTAAGAATGCATTATATCACTTCTCCACTAACAATATTTAGGCTGCTGTGGAAATAACAATTACAGTCGATTTGTGCTCATCAGTATGTATTTGTTTTCTGGAAATTATAGATAGTTCTATTGACCTCAATTCAGTTGCTATTTACACATCTTCAACTCCCAATTTCAAATAATTCCTATACCATGAATTGGGGTATTGATAGGGTATCTTCTTATTACTAGTTATTACTAGTTAGCTAACTAAGAATTTGGAAACAGCTTAAGAACATGCTCATGAAACTTTATGCAAGTCTTGTCTCACTTTATTTTTGGAGTTTCTATCTTATTTCCATTAACCTAATGCCAGATCATTCTCTTTGTTTTTTCACGTCTTGTTAGTTTTTCTAGCTAACTGGTAAGTTCAATTTTACTAGGGGTCTAGTGTAGATTAATGTTAATTTTTTAGGGGGGCAGCTAGTATAATATTTCACGATATTGTTCAAATAGCTTTGCGGTTAATTCTTTTTATGTTTCAGTATTGGTTCACGTTCATATGTTACTGGTTCATGACGTTGCTTTCACTGGTGTTGGGCCTGTAGGGGAACCATGTTGGTCGTTTGTTACCCATCCCAATGAGGATGTTGGGAATTTTTTCATGGAAATCATTGAGAAATGAATTATATCATGCATTTGTTTATTGATATGGCATCTTCTTATTACTAGTTAGCTAACTAAGAAATTGGAAACAGCTTTAGAACACACTATCATGTAACTTTATGCAAGTCTTGTCTCACTTTATTTTTTGGATTTACAATCTTATTTCCATTAACATAACGCCAGACTGTTCATTTTGTTTTTTCACGTCTTGTTAGTTTTTCTGGCTAGCTGGTAAGTTAATTTCACTAGCGGTCTAATGTTATATTTTTTAGCGGGGCATCTATTAACACTTATTATGTTCCGTTTTGGTTCACATTCCCAAATCACTGGTTCTTGACGTTGCTTTCACTGGTGTTGGCCATGTAGGGGAACCATGTTGGTCGTTTGTTGCCCGTCACACTGATGATGTTGAGAAGTTCTTCAAGGAAACCATTGAGAACAGGTCTGTGGCTTCTACATTATCTTGCTTGGTTGGCTGTTAGGTTTAAGTATCTTCTTATTGTTTTGAATTTGCTCTCTTATTTGAGCTTATCTTGACTGTGTTTCTGTCCCTTTCTCTCAATTGCTTGTTGAACTCTTTCTTTTATGTTATTGAAATAATAAAAAATGAACTTTGTTGGTTGAGAATACTTAGTGTATGGGTCATGTCCTTACACGATATATATATATATATATATATATATATATATATATATATATATGTGTGTGTGTGTGTGTGTGTGTGTGTGTGTGTGTGTGTGTGTATACACACACATATATGTATCTATATAAAATTTGCAGAAAATGCTGTAAATTCCATAAGGTCATCTTTTTCTTTTGCTACGAGTTTAGTATTTCAACTTTCAAGGAACTTGTTCTCTTTTTCTTTTTGGTTTTTTCTTAATCTCATATCATAAAAAGATTACTACTAGCTCAAACTATAGGAATCTTTAAAATTTACAAGATTGCATGATTGGTTGCAAAGAACACGTTTGTGAATTATTAGTCTCATAAAGTAAGATCAATTTTCAGATTTAGAACAGGCTTGTACAATGACTTAAGTTCTACTTTTATTTCATGTTTATAAACTGTGATGCCTGAAAGTATATTGCAAATAGATTTACAGATCAAAATTCAGCCAGCGTGCCGTGGCTATATTGTTAATTTGTTTTAGAGACTCAGTTGTGAGTTAGAATTGCTCTATAGTTTAGTACTTTTTGATAAATGAGTACTCCAGAGTCTATGAAAATTTACTCCCTCCATATCAACTAAGGGGTCTGCTTATGATTTTATTCCATAGGATTGTGTGTCATTGGAAATTGAGATGAATTTGTGCGTTTGTGTTTAGTACTGATGTTTCTTATGCTTCTCTTCTTTTCCAAAGTTGCTTCTTGTTAAAGCCAAAGACAACATGAGTGCTGAGCCCAAAAGGGACTTTCAGTCTCCTATTAAATCAACTTCCTGAAATCCGGATTGAGAATCTTTTTTTTCCTACTGAAACAAATATAATGCTAATTGTATGTTGCTTTCCTTCAATTTCCTAATTCTATCCATGCTGCATGGTTAATTATGGGATTTAATGTTGGCCAAAGTCAACAGAGTAGCTAGTTGGGTTCATGATGAGGAGGATGTGTGATTAAAATCCTGACTCTTTGATATAGCATAATATATACTCCCTCCGTCCCATAACAAGTGAGACTTATTTCCCTTTTGGTCCCCCCCATAACAAGTGAGACCACCCAAAATAGCCAACTTTTATTAATTCTTTATTCAATGGGTCCCATTTGTCATACTCACAACAACGTAAACTCAAAGGAGCTAGTGGCTTATTCTTAACCTTGTGATTTTTGGTATTTTGACTTTCCACTTATTAATCCATACCCCACGTTCTCTCTCCTACTTTTCATACAACACCTCCTCCACTATTTATCTTATACTACTGTTTCTTAATCCCCTCTCATTCAATGATGGTCTCACATGTTATGGGATGGAGGGAGTATTCATTTGTTGTCTTTTTATATTTGAGTGATAAATGCCATCTTACAATGACTATATTTGGGATCAGTTCTTTGTTGGGTCTTTATCTCAAACCTGAGTGAATGCGAGTAGCTCTAGTAAATTTTTACCTGAAGTCTTTATTTCATTGTAGAGATGAAGGAATTGTTTTAAAGGACCTTGGTTCCAAATGGGAACCAAGTGATCGCAGTGGCAAGTGGTTGAAGCTGAAACCAGAGTACATCAGAGCTGGCTCTGATTTAGATGTTCTTATAATAGGTTGGTGATATTGTGATCTAGTTTTTGTTTCCACATGCAGCCTAGTGGTGATCTTAGTTGCTTTTATTGAAGGTCTAATCTATTGACCTGTGTCTGATCCAAAAAATCATACCACTTATGTAGGAGGATATTATGGCTCTGGACGTCATGGAGGGGAGGTAAGGTTCCGTTTTTTTTCATAGTCATTGCACTTATTCTTATGCTGCATTAAGATTATTACTGATTCTTTTCAATTGGAGGTTGCCCAATTCCTGGTTGGTCTTGCCAAGCGTTCAGCCTCAGCCACTTATCCCAGGCGGTAAACAGTTCTCATCAATGATTTCATCACTTGTTAAGAATTAAAATGCAACTTTTCAGTTCAAAGATGCTTCCGTGTTTTCTGCTTCATGATTTGTATGGTATTATAGCTTTCTTGGCATTGTGGTCTGGCTCTATGTTCACCTGGGCTGGCATTGCAGTGCCAATTTTCCAGTTCACATTGATTTGAGCCTAAAGTTGAACTTCTGGCAATTATGTCATTAACTATATATCTTTCTTAGTTCATTAAATTAAACATGTAAGGGACGTCGGTAATGATTGTGATAGATGACTTGATGATTTTTTTTTTCCAGGTTCATTTCTTTCTGCAGAGTGGGTACTGGACTTTCAGATGAGGAGCTTGATACTGTTGTAAAAAAACTGAAGCCATATTTCAGGTATTTGAGAGTTCTTTCGAACAATTTGTCTGCTCTTGATGCTACTAGTAGAATGCTAGCCATGTTAATGTAGATAGCTGTAGCACTGATGTCTGATCACTCACCTGGACCAAATAAGTTCTGTTACTGAAGTCTCAGCCTACACGCAGCAAAAGCATATTAACTTATACATCATACTGTGGTCAAAACGTGTACCGTGGTGCGCATGGAGACAATGCATATAGCATTCTGATGCTTCGTGGGAATCATTTGTTTGCTATCTTCATAGCCATTATACATATATGTTGAATATATATTTACAAAAGTCTTTGCAGGAAATATGAGTACCCAAAGAAGGCTTCACCAAGCTATTATGAGGTTACCAATAACTCGAAAGAGAGACCAGATGTTTGGGTGGAAAGCCCTGAAAAGTAAATATCCACACGTACAGTTCAAGAAATTTGATTTTGGAGTAAAAATATAGTTTCTCATCTTTTTCATCTTCTCCATTGCCAAAGTGCAGGTCAATTATAGTTTCTATCACCAGTGATATTCGTACAATTAAGTCTGAGGTATGGCTTTTGAGTTTTATATATTTGATTTACTATGTTTATTATTTGGCTAAGTTAGAAGTTAGTTATACCAGGTTCCATGCTTTATTTTTGTAACTGGCTCTTCCAATCATATGTCCTATTTTTTTTCTTCTCCTAATTTCCAGGTATTTGCTGCACCATACAGCTTGAGATTTCCTCGTATCCACCGAGTGAGATATGACAAGCCCTGGCATGAATGTCTTGATGTAGAATGTAAGCACATGTCTGTTTTCTTATCAATACCATCTTCTAATTTAACTCCTGTGCCTTCTAATTTTTATTACCTTCTTCTCTTTTCACATGATGCCTTTGTTTTTTTGTTCAGTGCCAGTTATATCTCGTCTTGGTGTTTTAAATCCATTGTTGTTCCCTTTGCAGCTTTTGTAGAATCTGTGCAATCAAGCAATGGCACAACACAAAGGGGGGAAGATTATGGAGTTCAGCAGGATGACACACCTAAACGTTCGAAATCCTCTAGGAGGGGAGGAAAGCAGGGTGTTTCTGTCGTCCCTTCTCATTTCATTCAAACGGATGTCTCTCATATTAAGGGTGAAACCTTAATATTTAAGAACATGATGTTTTGTATCCTTTTACTAGTTATTCACATGTTCAATTATTGGTCATCTGGTTCAATCACTTTCTGTTCTTCATTGCTTGAAAATAGTTGATAAGCACATCTTAGAGTGATAAGTCCCAGTTTACTATCTGAATTCGCTTCGCGTATATTGAAAAAGAGGTTGGATACTGTAAGTTTCTGCGAGTCTCTTATCTTGCTATTGACTTACTATTATGGGGATCCATTTGACGGCGTCAAAGGTGAATCCCTGTTTGTTATATACTGGTTATTGCGTACGTCCTTACTGATATTGATGTTATGGCCTCGCATAAAAATTTGAAATTTATTTCGAGTAGTCTCTCTTCTGTATGGTTCTGCATATTTCATTTACTTCTTATTGGTTAATTGGTTACTTTCAGTGGTAAGGAAGTGTCAGAACTCCTTTAGTCTTAGGGAACTCGTATCTAGGTTTCAGTAAGAAGTTCTATTCTCGCTTGATGGCCCCTTTGGACTGTGCAAGCATTTTCCAGGCCATCTTTTTCTTCAAAATCATAGGCCATCTTTTTCTTTAAAATCACAAGTAGTCTTGGTTGGACATGCTCATTACATCGAGAAAGATCCTATGTTCATTGATTCCATCCTTGCATTGTAGAGACACTAGCGGAAGGGGGTTGACAAAGAGATACTCTTAGCGAAGATGTCATGTCAGTCAATCTTGGGCATGTTTCTCTGGTTTAAAGTTTCATCTTCAAATATTACAAAGGCAAAATAGTTCATATATGTGTGTGTAGAGAGAGCGAGAGAGAGAGATTGTCATTCAGAATTTGTCTTGGCTTTGCTACATAATGAAAACCTAAAGCCTCTATATTATTTGATCTTCCTTGATTTTTATAGACTTCGCCAACTTACCTATGACACACTCCTTAGATTCGTTGCATAAAATGGTGGCAGAAAATGGGGGTACTTTCTCGATGAACCTGAATAGCTCAGTTACGCACTGTGTTGCAGCGGAATGCAGAGGTCTGGTTCTCTGTCATTCACACTTGCCGTGATCCCTCTTTGCGTTCAAAGATTCTGGTTTCTTGCTTGAAGCTGTTTTTTATGTGTTTAGAACTCTGGCAGGGATAAAGTTCAATGCAGCAAAGCGGCATGGGGATGTTATACATGTCTCGTGGCTCTTTGATTGCTGTTCACAAAAGAAGCTCCTTCCACTACAGCCTAAGTTAGTAATCGAGCCTATGCTCTCATTTCCAATATACTCTCTTCGTCCCATAATAAATGTCGCATTTGACTTCTCTACAATTTTAAGAAAGGTGCTTTACTTGCTTGTACATTGCTTGTACAATGGTAAAATTGCACCAAGACTATTTCCTTGTTTAGAAACGTGACATTTATTTTGGACGGACTTAACAGGAAAGTGTGACATTTATTATGGGACAGAGGGAGTATATGTAAAGTGGTACGCATAGTCTCATTTACTATGTTATGTCACATGGCAGGTACTTCCTTGTCCTTTCAGACTCTTCAAAGAATAAACTACAGGAAGAGATTGATGAATATTCGGACTCTTACTTCTGGGATGTTGACATTGATGATATCAGACAGGTAATGCCAAGCTGGATAATTCATTAGTCATGATTTCATATATCGACTAAACAGCGGCCCTGTTGTTAGGAATACCTCTGGAGGGGGAGAGGAAGGTTTAAGATAGATCCATATAGTGTGACAGTTATATTTTGGCGTGAAAAATAAGTGGTTGGGTAGCATAACTGTGGATGACCGTTGTTGTTTCTCACTGTTTTGGCCTGGAGTCAAAACAGTGTTTGTTAAAGGCAACGAGTAATGTGGATATTATGTAATGCAAACACGTTTAAAGCTGCAATTGAAGTTTATATGTCATAAGCCGTTGCTCAAGGATAATTTTTGGCAATAATTAAGGCATATAGTTAGGTTGCCAAACCATGGTCGTTATTCTAGACAATACATGTCTTTGCCTGCAAGCTGTTGTTGCTCATGTAATTTTCTTCATGCTGTAAATATAATTGACATAAACTAGAGGGCAAAGTTCAATTTAATGGTAGAGGGACATTTAATATGTTTACATGAATTTGAAGTAGTTCTCATTGACCAAATACATTAAGAAATAATTTCAAGTATATCATTGGCAAGCATGATTAGTTTCGCTATTGCAGCAACGTGAATCAATAATGAATAATTTGCTATGCAGTAGTGTGAATCGATAAAGAAGTATATCGAGGTTCATAGTACATACTCCCTCCGTTTTAAAGTACACGTCGTTTTAGAGGTTAAAATTTGTTCCGAAATATTTGACACTTTGCTATTATCTAGAAAACTTTGCTCACCAATTATACCCTTATTTATGTTCTTGGTTTCAGATCCTAGTAATCATGAAAGTCCCTTCTTGGTCTTAAAAAAAGCTTGTGGTTTTAGATGTGCCCCTATTTACGTTTCACTAGAAAGACCCTTCAACAGTGACTCTGGCCAATATTAACTATGTCATCTGAATAATTGGTTATCCTGTTTTCTTTAGATGTTTTATATATTCTCAAAATAATATTCTCATGGTTACTTTACGAACACAACACTTCTCACTGAAAGTGATGTTTTTTGTCATAGATCTTAAGCAACATAAATAGATCAGAAGACTCCAAAAGAGTAGACTATTATAAGAAGAAATTCTGTCCGAAGGACAAGTGGTCTCGGTTTCATGGTTGCTGCATGTACTTTCACCTGCCAAATAATCTTCTGTAAGAACAATTTCTCAGTTTTTTTTTTTTGTGTTTCTTTAATAGTTTTATACTTCCTCCCTTCCAAAACTCATGTTGCTTTTTCCTCTTTGGTTTATCCCAAAAATGCTGTGTTTCAAAAAAAAAGGTATTTTAGTGCAATTTTACATTGGTACAAACAAAGTACAAGCAAGTTAAAAAAGCACAACCCTTAATATGTTTGACAATTCAAACATGACAACTATTTTGGGATGGAGGGAGTAATGGTAGTTTAAAACAAGAGGGTTAACTGTGTAGTTTTACCTGAAGGAATTTGGACTGGAAAGCTGTTATGGAACTTGCACAGAGAAGGATGAAGCTTGAAGTATCCTTTGGTGGCGGCAATGTCAGCGAAAATCTTTTTCATGCTACCCATTTGGTTGTGATGTCTTTACCAGGGGTTGCTTTCGATTTTGATTCGTTATTGTCAAGGTATGCTATATGGATGAGACAATCTTAACTCCATTCCAGATTTATGTTGTCAACACTGTGTTTTGATGAAAATGAAATTCGTATTTGTATTTCCCCATTTTTTAATTCCATAATATTTGTACAGTTCTGAAGCACCGGTGAAGCGTCTTCTATATAAAAACAGTTGCATGTTGTTGAGTCTCGATGGTTGGAAGACTGTTTTGAGAGGGACCAGAGACTGCAAGAGGAGGAATACAGCTTGAAGCCCAGTGGACTGGACGAGTTGACTATTGAGGAATGGTAAGTTTGAACATGCTCTGGCATTGATATTGTCATTTACTTACTTTCATTTCAAGAAATCCTGTTCAACTTAAAGAAAGGTTTATTTGTGCATGCAGCATCAGAGGTCAGTTACAACATGGTTTTGTGTGTATTATGAATTTCTGAATATATGATATATGGTTTATTATGGTCCCATTGGACCCACGCCTGCTCTTTCTTATGGATACGAGTATAAACCAGGAAAATTGAATTTGTTAAGGGATTTTAGGGTGGGGATAGGAATTTGCAGAACCCGTTAAAGTTTGGAGAAAGTCTGTTCAACTTGAAGAAAAGGTTTATTTGTGGGGATTTGTACGTTCACCTCCGCTAAACTTATGCAACCTTATAAAATACTCCCTTCATCCCTAAATGAATGCTAAAATTTCATATTAAGGGACACTTTGAAAATGTGTGTTTTCTATAATTTTAATGACAAAGATGCATAAATATTCTTGTTTTTCCACTTTCCAAACATTTAGTTTTGCAAATATAATCTGACCAGTGAAAAAAATTGGTCAAAAAACATTTAGGGACAAAGTTATTTTCAAAAATGACATTCATTTTGGGACAAAAATTTCTTGAAAATCGACATTCATTTAGGGACAGAGGGAGTAATGTGTTTTTATGTGCCAATATATATATATTTATATATTTTGTGCAACTTGCGCCTCATTGTTGCGCTCTTACGTTTTTCTCATTTGGGGTATTCTTGCCTGATTAGTGATTTGTTTCTCTTTCTCTTATTGTAGCAAACATAGTTTTGATCAAAAAGACGAATCTAGCTTGGAGAATGTGGAAAATTCAAACTTGGCATCATCTTCAGACAAAGATACAAAACAGAGAGGGAGGAAAACTGCATTCGCTAACCAAAAAATTACGACATCACCTATGAATGTAAAAAGAAAACGAGGAAGACCAGCTAGCTCAAGGACTAATAAAGGGAAATCAGGGCCCACTCAGACTCCTCGCAGAACTAGAGCGAGAATTATAAACAAGGCCCCAAAAATATGCGAAAGCGAATCAGATATAAACATTTCCTCAGATGAGAAGATCGCCGAGCAAGAGCCTGAACATGGGGGAAGTGATCACGAAAGCCTGGGAGAAGAAGTTAAGCAGAAGGGTCAGTTGACTAATAAAGGAATTACAGCTTTGAAACGACCCCAAAGAACAAAGAGGAGAATTGCTAGCAAGCCTGCAAAACTCCATGAAAATGAATCAGATTCAAACACTTCCTTGGGTGATAATGACTGTATCAAACAAGAAGCTGATCTTGAAGGAAGTCATAAAGAAGGGAAACAAAATCCTGTAGTAGGAGAATCTGAACCGTCGATTAGGGACAGAACTCTTGAACGCGATACAGAATATGGTAAACTAGGAGGATGGCTCGATAAGAGTAAAGGAATGGCTAGTGGGAGTAGTACCCAAGGTACTACCGAGAACCTGGAAATTAGGGTTGATCCAATCCAAGCTATGTTACTAGACATGATCCCAAGCCTCGGACTTCTAACACACACAGAGAATAGTGTAAATCCTATTCTGGAAACGAAAAGTACAACTCGTGATAGGAATTATATGGTTCCAAGACTTGGGACGGAGATGTCTGAAAGTGCAGATCCTCTTCCAAAAAGGGAAATGCCAACTCTCGACAGGACCATGATTCCAAACCTTGGGAAGATGTCTGAAAGTGCAGATCCTCTTCCGAAGAGGGAAATGTCAACTCAAGATGTTAATCCAGTGCCTGGGAAGAAGAAAAAAGTTAGCTACAAGGATTTGGCGGCGGAGTTACTTAGGGATTAATAAAATCCCTGGGGTGTTTGGAATCGGTATATACTATATAATGTTGTTGTATCAATCAGTTCAGGTTTTGTGTATAATTTTTTTTTGCTCTGTCTGCAACATTTTATACCCGTAACAAAGGCAAAGACGATCATAACCCGTTTACCTTCATCTGTATTTATGTATGTTGTGTTGACAAATATTCAGGAAGCTCTCTAGTTTTTGTAAGTACTTGAACATTGTGTTTGATTTGATTGATGATCTTCATATTTGGAACCCAGACATCTTGTTTAGGGTTTTAGTTTCAGGCTATCAATCCTGTCTTGTACTGGTGTCTATAAGTCGGCATGCATTGTTTCGATTAAAAAAATGGTGTAGAACATGTGCACTGTTAATTTTTTGCCTGAATCAGCTCGCATTGTCTTAAGCAGGCTGAAATGTTAAACTCTAGCAAAATTTAATATATGCTCCCTCCGTCCCATTAATAACTTCACTTTTTCCCAAAACGGTCCCGTTTAAAGCTTCATCTTTCTTAAAATGACAAATAATCTTCACTATTTCACCTACTCATTCTCTCTTCTATTTTACTATTACACTCACAACATTTTTCAAATTTACTATTTCCTTCACTCATTCTCTCCTATTTTACTATTATACTCACAACATTTTCTCCACTCCCCAATTTTCTTAATTTGCGTGCTCATCCCAAAAGGGTAAAACAATTATCGGGGCGGAGGGAGTATTTGTTTTAAATGACCGATTTTTTTTATTTATTCTTTTACCTTTTGTGCGTATTAGTTAATGTTATTTCATCAAAATTCGTGTGAAATATCGTGTTCTTGATTTGATCAAAAAGTGCAATAAATTTGAAACGGCGTTCTCTAGTACCATTATGAAAAATATAACCATGGCTGCTGAGTAGAATTTATAAAGCAAGTAAATCAAACTCCAACAGTAAAAAGGTCCCCATCTATTTCGTAGAAATTTTCTAGTAATTGAAACTTTTCCTTTCTTGGGGGGTAAAAGGAGAAGAAAAACATTTCCTCAGGGGTAAAAACTAGAAAATAATCAACTTGAATTAAACCACAAGAATCAACCCAATATAAAAAAAAAAAAAAAAAAAAAAAAAAAAAAGACGTAAAAGGAAACGGTTACAAAAGCCATTGTATGTAAATTTAGGTGGACATGGGGCTTAAGGGGTCATTCATAGCAGCAATGGCAGTCTCAATCTGTATCTTCAGTAGATCTGTTTCTTCCTCATCTGCCTGTCACAAACCAACATTTTTTGCTATCAAACAATCAGTTACAGTATTTTATTAGATTCTTGAAACGAATTAAACATTCGATTTTTCTGTACGCCCTTAGGACATATGATAAAACTTAATTATAATAGTGAATTTACATAATAAATAATTATAGCAAATCAACTTAGAAAAACGACCGCTAAACATTTCACGCGGTTTCACTCTATGGACATTTGGATTATAGATAAGTGGCAACCTAACAACATTCTTTAAGTTTGATTTCATTTATACTTGCTCATCTCATAATAAATGACAACACCTTTTTTAATCCGATCTAAAATAAGTATTCACTCAGTTATATAATAAATGTTGCATTTGTTCAACTAAGTTGAATTTTTGAACTTTGATTAAAAAAATTATGAGAATTTGATTATTTTCCTATTATTCTGAAAATAATCATTGATACACCAATAGAAACACTATTAATAACTATTTTTAAATTTATCTGAAGATAAATAATTTATTATTAAATGTTGATAAAAATTCAAATTAGTTAAGCAAATGCGACATTTATTATAAAACAAAATAAACTAGATTTGTGTATCTGTCATTAAATATTTTAAAATAATTTAGCACTATTTCTATCATATTTATAGATACCTTACGTATGATGATAACAAAATTATAGAATTAAAAGGTAGCCAAAAAGCTGAAAAACATCAAATATTCGAACTATCATTTTCTCGAGGTCCAGCCAGACAAATAAAGTGGTAATAAAATAACAATATCTCAATTGAATTAAGGTATATATTCCTTCGTTTGCACTACAAAATACATATTTTTTTCATAGTCCTCATACAAACTATACACTTCTTAAAATTCTTAAAATGAAATTATTTTATTATCTTTTCTAATTAATGGGTCTCACGCGTTATACTCACAACAGTAATTTAATTATTATTTCTTACCGCACTTTCTGTCTCCTAACTCATTTTTCATACTTAAAACACCTACTCTATTAACACTTTTCTTTAAACCCCTATAAATAACAAATGTGTAGTTTGTATTGAGAATGAGGAAATAGTATATATAAAGTCAAAAATATGAAGAAACAACACATCTGCTGCTCCACTGGCCAAGGTAGGCAAGTCAGGGGCGGACACAAAGTTGACTTAAAGGGGTGGAAGGGAACCACCTTATTCAATTATTCAAATAGTGTATGGTTTAATGGTTAAAATGTTAAAATTTTAACTTGAAGGTTGTACTGTTGTAGGCTCGAGTCCCATATTAAGCATTATTTTTTAACTAAAATCTTTATCGTGCATTTGTGCACCCCTTAAAAATGATCTGAGTTCGCCACTGGGGCAAGTTGATGGGGGTAATATGACCCCCTTAATTTTTAAATGTAACACTTTAGTACCTTAAAATTTAGAAAAAAATGCTTTAATACCTCTAAAAACTATGATTTTGACCCCTTTCAGTTTAAGTAAAAATTGCATTATATGATTTTCCTAACTCTCTTGTGAAGAATTGACCCCCTTATCAAAACTTTCTGAATTCGCCATTGATCTGCTCTAACCTTTTTATTTTTATAACTCCACACATTTCTACACCTTGGAATTTTTTATTTTTTACAACCATACATTTTGAGTATGAAGTATTTTTAGACAATTAGATATTACAATTTTTCATTTCAATCTTGACAGTTGAAATTCTTAATTATAAAGTGAATTTATGAACTAGCCGTGAAGAAATTAAGGCCATCGTTGAAATTTTTAACTGCAGAGTAATCAGTCCCTCACAAATTTTTATATCCTTTTTTTACTTTTATTAGTTATTATTATCAAAGGAAATCAATAATGTATTATGATATATTAATCCCTTTATTAAAGTGATGTTCCACCATGTGGACCCTTTGGTTTGTTTTTAAATTAAATTAAAAAAAAAAAAAAAACGATGGAGAAGATTTGCACCAAACATTAGGCATATCTACTTGATTTAATAACGCAAGGAAATCGAGGTATAAAATTGCTCCATCATTAATTACTTAATAATATTTTCCCAATAAATTGTGGGCTATCTTTTAAATATTTATTATTTAATATAAAATATTAGATATGCTAGTCCCTCCCAACTCTTCTTCACCAATACATTATTATTATTATTATTACATTGACAAAACTCTCGTATAGGTCATCTATGACACATACAACTTAAAGCCCTCAAATTATTAAGACAAATCTTAAACACATACTCCCTCCGTCCCAGCGAAAGAGTCGGTAAATTTGTCCGGCACGCAAAATAAGAAATGTGATGTAGGAAAGAGAAAAAGTTTAAATGTTGTGAGTATGAAAAATTAAATAGGAGGGAGAATGAGTGGGAGGTGATGTAAGAAAGATAATGTTGTGAGTGTAAAAGTAAAGTAGGAGAGAGAATGAGTGGAGAGAATAGTGATTTAAGGTTTCCTTTTTGGGAAAGTGCCTTTTTAAATGGGACGCCCAAAAAGGAAATAAATGGCTCTTTCGCTGGGACGGAGGGAGTACATTATATATATATATATATACTCCTCCGTCCAAGTACATGTTTCACGATGCATCGTTCATGCGTGGATTAAGGAAAAAAATAATGATATAAATGTTGTGAGTGTAAAAGTAAAATAGGAGAGAGAATGAGTGGAGAGAATAGTAAATTATAATGGTGTTGTGAGTATTAAAATAATGTAGGAGACAAAGTGTGAAGTATGTAATTGGACGCCCAAAATAGAAAGTGTGAAGTATGTAACTGAACGGAGGGAGTATATATATATATATATATATATATATATATATATAAACAAAAATCTTGTGATAGTGTTAAATCATCAATTTATTTCTTAAAAAATAATAATAATCTAACTTATTTAAAAATTTATACAATTAGAGAGCATTAACAAAATACTCCACTAACACGTTATTTGTACCACTTTTGTACACCACATTATATTACAAGTGATTCAACAATTATTAATTATTAGATCTGACATAATCATGACATCATTGATTTATAACCGTTGGATCATTTGTATAATACATAGTGTGTGATAAACAAAAGTGATACATTTGATTTCGACTCCACTAATAAACCTTATTCATAATCACACCAATTTAATATTAATATAAATCTCTTTAATTATATTTTTGTTGTAATTTAAAATGGGACAGCGGAGAAATTAATAGAAAAAAAAAAAAAAATTGTAGGGAGAAAGAGAGAAGAGAGATGAACCGACCTCAATGAAAACTGTCTTGAGGATCTTCCCGGAGAAGACTGTAATATTGGCCGTGACAATACTCAGCTTTAACGTTTCAAAAACCTCGCAAAGTTTTACCATGGTGTCTGTTTTTTTATTACATTTCATGCTCACTAATACCGTCCTTTCTCCCACATATGTCACTTTAAGCTGTCCAATTCAAATTCAAAACACTTTAACAACAAATCATTTTCATCACCTCACTAATCAATAATTATAGTCAAATCATCTAAATATATCAATTTTTTTTTTCTCTCGATCGTGTTATACTGTTCAGCTGCATGTATTATTAAAATATAATATTGTATAACATTTGTACTTTGAAAGAAAAATAAAAAAAAATGAGAGACTCACTTCAAAAACTTCAATGGGAGATGATCTCGATCCGCTTGAATTATAGCTATGCTCCATCCTCTTCTTCTTTGATCTCGACGGGGTGAATGGTACTTTCTCTTGATCCATCTCGTAAACGTTATTTTTCGAAGACTTTCCAGATTCTAGCGCCATTATTTCAGCTTGAATTCTTTTCTCTTGATCATTCAATTCTTGAATATAGTCTATGGCATCTTTGATTATTGATGCCTTATCCATCTGGAAACAAATAATATTTTTTTTTAATAAATAACAACATAATTCAATACCTTCTAGAAGAAAAATTAAATATATTTGAAACTTACCATCAATAATGTATTGATCTTGATGCAATTGAATAATGAATAGAAAAATAGTGCAATATAAATGTAAACTACACTACACCCACTCTCTCACACATAATAGGTCGTGTGTTTTTTTTTTTTTTTTTTTTTTGAATTTCACGTTTATAAATAAATAAATGTATAGTGCATTTATATTTTATTATTTAAAATATTTAAAATATAGATTGTGACATTTATTATAAAACGAATTTATTATGGATCCGAAAGTACAAGTGTCAGTGATTTTTAAAACAAAAGGTGGTGGGAGACAATAAATTAATTATAATAGCCAAAAAAAAAAAAAGGTGACACCTTAGTAATGTTGGGGACCACTGCTCTGAGTGCAAACAACCTTTCGTTCAGCTTCTTCCTTCTATTTCTCTCCGACACAATGTTCTTCGACGCTGCCGACGATGACTGTGCGTCCGGCGAACTCGAGTCGTAGTAGCCGCCGGAAAACGTCTCATTTATCTCAAATCCCCAGCTAATCAATTCAAAATAAAATTAATCAATTTTACCATTACACATCTAGGTTTTGCAATAATTCAAAAAAAAAAAAAAACTGTAAAATCTTCACATGAATAACTGTTTTTCTAATGTATTCCCTTAAAGCATATGTTAAAGATTTAAATATGACAGTAAATCTACATAATAATTACTAATTTTAACAAGAAAATCTAACCGCACTATATCCTCCGTCACACCATTTTATTTAAAAAAAATAAAATAGCTGAAATAAATGGAATTAAGATGAAGAAAATTGAATGAAAAGTTTACCTGTCCAATTCTTGACTTTGGATATAAGCATTAGTTTCCCAATAATTATGATACTCCTCACCAATGTTTTCCATTTCTTTTGTGCGTGTGTTTTGGAGTGGGAGAAGGGTGAGGGAGGGGTTTTGTTTTTATAGTGACTTTTTTGTTTTTTTCTACTGGTTCCATGTTTATTTAAGGAGTGTGGGTCCCATAAATACAGAGGAGATTATTCGGTGCGATTTTTCACACGCGGGAGATGTTTATTTATATACGTTGACTAGTACATATGCCCGACACGGGTACGGGTGTGTTTTTTTTTTTTTTTTTTGTTTCAAATTATTTTTTTTTTTAATTTTTTAAAAAAAATAAAAAAATCAATTACTTAATTAATTTAAGTAAACCCTCCTAAAGCTTATTCTTAATCCAAATTTAAAGTTTTAGTTCAAATCCAAAGTCTTAGCACAAATTAAGGGCAAAATAGGAAACAGACTAAATAGTGAGAGCAAAATAGGGAAAAACTCCTCTGAAACTGTTCATAGAACTGTTCACGGAGGGATTTAATTTATACTATAGATACTTTTAGTTTTACTTTGTAAATTATCATGTGAGTATTTTTAATTTTATTTTTTGAAAAGTTATGTGAGTTAGTTGGTTCAAGTTTTAAAATAGTCTAAATGGTACATATTTTGATGGTGTTTGGAGTTAAAAATAAAAATAAAAAATGGAGATGTTTCATTTTAGATACATTCTTGATTTATTTGAATATGTATATGATGTAATATAACGCAGCGGAATAAATAAACAAGAATGACCAAAAACAATTCTTCTGCGAAGAATCGCAATTTCTTAAAACAATAATCTCCTAAAAGATTATTCTGCAAGCCAAATTAATGACTTAGATAAACACACAAGGTGTAGAGTTTTGCAAAGTAGCAAATAAAATTAATTGATAAAAGGTCTCCTATTACAAAATTCCTAGCAATCTATTTATACTTGCAACTCCAAATAAATAAAGAAAAAGAAATAATAAAAACCTAATCAATAAAGAAAAAGATAAAATTCTAACGACTTATTTAAAAATAATAAAAGAAATAATAACGATAATAATAAGACGAGACGAATACTAAATAATTAAAACAAAACAAAATCCCATATCTTGCTGAACTTCACACGTGACATCTTTGAACTGAGGCTGCCGCCTGGAACTTGGCGAGGCTAGCGCCTCACCGGCAGAAACTCAGCCCATGATTTTCCCAAGTGAGGCGGCCGCCTGGGTCTGGGTGAGGATGGCGCCTCACTTGCAGGCTACTTCATGCAATTCCAATCCATGTGCTACATCATGCTTCCCCACTTTAAAAGGATTCGTCCCTGAATTCGTGTCCGCATATAGAGGTACATCCGAGTGATAATCAACCAAATCCGACACATTAAAAGTAGGCGAAATATTCCACCCAACTGGTAAATCCGCAGCATATGCATTGTTATTGATCTTCTTCAAAATCTTGCACGTACCAATCTTCTTAGCATGAAGCTTGCTATAGGAAACCTCTCTTTGCGTACATGAACTATCACCATATCTCCAACAGAAAAAACCTTCGAACGACGTTTCTTATCCGCATGTGCTTTGTACTTTGTGTTCGATGCCTCAATATTCTTCTTGACCTCATTTTGGACCGCCTCAATCCTCTCTGCCATATGTTCTGCTGCAACACTATATCCTGGCAATTTTGGCAATAGAACCAAGTCAAGAGTATGTGTTGGGGGGTGTTGAAAAACAACCTCAAATGGACTTCTTCGTGGTTCGATTTGGCATACTGTTGAACGCGAACTCAGCTTGAGCCAACACCGTATCCCACTTCTTTGGATGATTACCACACAAACAACGAATCATGGTGCCCAATGTCCGATTAACCACCTCCGTTTGCCCATCCTTCTATGGGTGAAAAGAACTACTAAACTGCAACTCCGTCCCAAAGATACGCCAAAAATGACTAAGGAATTTGGTATCTCTGTCGAAAGTAATAGTTTTAGAATGCCATGCAAACGTACAATCTCCTTGAAGAACAAACCCGCGATGTGAGAAGCATCCGAAGTTTTCCGACATGAAATGAAGTGAGCCATCTTAGAAAAACGATCTACCACGACAAAAACCGAATCATTCGACCGTTGTGTTCGAGGTCACCCAAGCACAAAGTCCATCGAAATATCCTCCCAAGGACCCTCCGGAATAGGTAAAGGAGTGTACAAGCCCGTATTTTGTGATTTCCCTTTGCTAACTTGACACACCATACACTTCTTAACAAATTTGTGTGTATCCGTCCAGATTCGTGGCCAATAATACTTCTTCATAACTAACTCAACAATCTTGTCTCTCCCATAATGTCTGGTGTTATGCACCTCTGCGATAAGACTTTCACGAACTAACCCTTGAGGAATGCAAAGTTTATCCATGTAGAACAAGAGCCCTTCCTGCAATAAAAACAAACCAATAGGAATCCCATCTCTACACTTGGCCCATTCTTCAGAAAAATCTGCATCATTCTCATATAGATCTTTCAAACAATCAAATCCCACAACCATCGTATGCATGGTCACCAAAAAACTCGCTCTACGACTCAAGGCATCCGCCACCTTATTATGTTGTCCGCTCTTGTGTTGAATAACAAAAGTAAACTGCTGCAAATAAGCCACCCATCGAGCATGCATACGATTAAGAGATCGAGCATGCATACGATTAAGAGATTTCTTACCATTCATGTACTTCAAGGCCTCATGATCGGTGTGAAGAATAAACTCACGATGCAACAAATATTGCTCCCAATGCTTAATGGCTTGAACCATCGCATATAACTCAAGCTCATATGTAGTCCATTTCCGTTTTGCGTCTTCCAACATTTGACTCATAAAAGCCACCGATTTCTTATCTTGAATCAAAACAGCCCCTATGCCTACCATCGAAGCATCCGTCTCAAGCTCAAATGGTTTGGGAAAATCGGATAAAACTAGTAATGGTGCACTAGTCAATTTATCCTTTATCAAAGCGAAACTAGTCGTTGCTTTATCACCCCAATCAAACTTCCCTTTCTTTAATCACTCCGTAATTGGTGCCATGATAGTACTACAATCTCGAATGAAACGACGATAAAAAGTAGCAAGACCATGAAAACTCCGTACCTCACTAACCGTCTTTGGTATAGGCCAATCACGAATAGCACGAATTTTATCATCGTCTACTTGAATACCATCTGCAGAGACAACATAACCCAAGAACAACAATTTATGTAACATAAAACAACACTTCTTGCGATTAACATATAACTCATTCTCTCTCAGTACTTGCAAAACCGCTTGCACATGCTCAAGATGTTCCTCCCCCGTCTTGCTAAAAATCAAAATGT
This sequence comes from Adenophora triphylla var. japonica, assembly GCA_022495995.1. Classification (NCBI taxonomy): domain Eukaryota; kingdom Viridiplantae; phylum Streptophyta; class Magnoliopsida; order Asterales; family Campanulaceae; genus Adenophora; species Adenophora triphylla. The sequence continues at coordinate 1,405,451 of JAFEMH010000027.1, forward strand.
CATCAAAATATACCACCAGAAATTTGTCATTAAATGGTTTCAATACTTGATGCATTAATCTCATGAAAGTACTAGGAGCATTAGATAAACCAAAAGACATCACCAATCATTCGTACAATTCCTCCTTTGTTTTGAAAGAGGTCTTTCATTCGTCACAAAATATGACCATTTTATTTTTAATCAACATAAAATTTAAAATTTTTGGGCCATTCTTTTTCGGGAAAGAGATAGTACTAAAAATTATATAATTATGTAGTAAGAATGTAAGATGAAGAAAACTGAGGCCCCGTTTGGTTCGTGGTAAAGCGAGGGAAAGTGGGGGAATGGAATGACCAATTTCGTTTGACTTTTTTCGTTGAAGTGTTTGGTTCATTTTTGGCAAAATTTTTCATTCCAAAGAAATGGCCAATTCCACCATTTAAAGAAATTTATCATTCCTTCCCAAATTGGATGGAATGATGAATTCCATTCCACTGAAATGAATTGAACAAAATATTATGACCAAAATACCCCTCCCCACCCCACCCCACCCCACCCCCTACCCCTCGGGGTCAAAAAATAAAATAAAATTTAAATTTAGTTTTAACAATTCCTACCTCACTCACCACCCCTACCCTTACCCCTACCCCCACCCACCCCCCATCGGATAAAAAAAAAATAATAATTTTAAATTTAGTTTTAACAATCCCCACCTCACTCACTACCCCCAGGGTCAAAAAAAAAATTAAACATTTTAAATTTATTTTTAACCACCACGCCCCCACCCCTACCCCCCCCTGACCCAACCCCAGGGTAAAAAAAAAATTAACATTTTAAATTTATTTTTAACCACCCCAACCCCACCCCTACTCCCCCACCCACCCACCCACTCACCCCACCCCGCCCCATCCCCTACCCCCCACCCACCCAACCTCCCACCTATACCCCCACCCCCACCTATACCCAACCCCACCCACCCACCTACCCACCCACCCAACCTCCCACCCACCCAACCCCCCACCTACCCACCCCTATCCCTACCCCCACCCCTTGCCCACCCCCACCTACCCCTAAATTTAATTTAAAACAAAATTAAATTTAGTTTTAATTTTGAAAAAAGGGTAAATTGGACATTATATATGTTTTCATTCCATTCCTATAATTTGTATTTTCAATCAAACATGAATGTTGAAGGAATGGAATGAAAATTCGATTTCATTCCATGCCAATCAAATACGAGGTTTGACCACTTTTCATTCTTTTCTATTCATTTTCAATTCCTTCAAGAAAACTATTCCATTGATCATTTCATTTCTTCGGTTTTTTTTTTAAGCGAACCAAATCGGGCCTGAATGAAAAGTTTACCTGTCCAATTCTTGACTTTGGATGTTTCCCAATAATTATGATGCTCCTCACCAATGTTTTCCATTTTTTTTTTTTTTTTTTTGGTGTGTGTTTTGGAGTGGGAGAATGGGGAGGGGTTTTCTGTTTATAGTGACTTTTTTTTTTCTACTAAAATTGGAAAAGTGGGTTCTATGTTTATTTAAGAAGTGTGGGTCCCATAAATAGGGAGGAGATTATTGGGTGCGAATTTTCACACGTGGGAGATGGTTTTTGTTGTTGAGCTAATTTCCAAAAAAGATCTGCACCGTCCACTGTTATACCGTATTTTGAGTGAAGATACTGTACATGTACAGCCCTAAAAAGGCCACATAAGGAAGAGACGTACTCTTTTCGTTGAATACAAATTTATTAAAAATAAATACTTATTTTGGGGGGGGGGGAAATATTTTTTGCAAAGATTGAAAATTATTATTAATAATATTATAGATTTTATTTATTAATTTTTATCATTAATATTAAATTAAGTTAATCCTAAAATTTGTAAAAAAATGTCTTTTGAAGTGTTGGAAGAAATACTCTCTATTATTATAAATCAATCCTTGAATTGGTCCGTGCACTACCTATATATGCTGATCCTTTTACTCTGTTAATTATCATGTGAGTATTTTTAATTTTATTTTTTGAAAAGTTACGTGAGTTCATGTTATATATTGGAGTTAAAAATAAAAATAAAAAATCGAGATGTTTCATTTTAGATAATTTGAATATGGATATTTTTTGTCTATATACAAGTTTGTTTAGAATAATTCATTTTAATGACTAACAATAGCGTATGGTGGAAGTGTTGAGGTACATATTTTGTAGTAATTTTGTTTGGTGGTCACTTAAGAAATCTGTGACAATCTAGAATTCAGCCATTAACAATGAACAAAGAGAAAGAATCAAAGTTGTATGAATTTAGAGAGAGAAAGTTCAATTTGGGAAAATATTTATTATTTCTTCTTTGTACAGAAACTCTCTATTTATACACACTTTCTGTTCTAACTAACTAACTAACTAATGGTACTGACTTTAAATTATTTCCAACTAACACCCTCCATTTTGTTACTACTAACACCTTCGAGTTTGTTACAGAGAGCAGGCTCTTCCCTAATATCCCCCCATCAAGTTGAAAGGGAGAAACAAATTCACAACTTTCAACTTGGACAAAATTAAACCAATACGATCTGCGGAAGGGCACTTTGTAAACATGTTTGCAGGCTGAAGATGAGTGGGAATATAGTCTGTACACACAATGCCTTGAACAATTTTCTCTCGAATGAGATGACATTCAATCTCAATATGTTTCGTACGCTCATGGAACACAGGATTGGCAGCCAACTGTAATGCAGACTTATTATCTGAGAACAAAGACACAGGAGTAAGACCATTAATCCCCAAATCTCTGAGAAGGGCTAACAACCATGTGATCTCACAACAAGAATTTGCCAAAGCCCTGTATTCTGCTTCAGTGCTGAACCTAGAAACTGTTGTCTGCTTCTTGCATTTCTAGGATACAAGAGATGAACCCAATAAAACACACATCCCATAAATAGTTTTTCTAGTATTGGGGCAGGTGTAAGTACCCCAATCTGGATCACACCCTTTCAAACACACGGGAAACACCGCAGACTCATCAACGCAGTCTCGACGACCCCTCTCACTCAAAACCCTCTCTAAACCCCCAACCAAACCAAGGGAGGAGCCTTCCTGGGATAAAAAGGGACAAAAGGACCTTTCGGGAATTTTCAGGAAATTGGGAAAGCAATATTGGTCCGTACGGACCTCTTTGTTGTCATAATTACTGAATCTTCTTAAAGTCCACAATATTCCCTCAAATCCCGGAAGAAATGATTACCCACATGCTTAGTTGGTCCGTACGGACCTCTTTGCATGCAAGATGGTCCGTACGGACCTTATTGCTCAGGGGACACCATAATTGCAAATATTCCTCCATCATCACAGATTCCCTCAAATCGAGGAAAACCAAAAAACTGGATTACCGGGGAGGTCCATACGGACCTCTTTGCACCTAATCTGGCACTATAAATAGAGGGCTCCCCCTCCTCATTTTCACACACCTCCCACTTCTCTCTTCCTCCCCAGGCCTTCTGGCTTCCCCTCTAAGTCCTTTCGAGGCATTCCCGGCCCCTTTCGGCTCCTTCCAAGGCCTTCCGAGCCCCTTGTGGTGCTCCAGAAGCCTCCCGAGCGCTCCCGAGACGCTCCCGCGCTGCCCGAGGCACTCTCGAGGTACTCGAGGCCCCTCGTGGTACTCCGAGGCCTTGCCGGGTCTTTCCACGGTGTTCCGGCTCTTTCCGAGTCAAACCGACGATCCCAAACCACGCCGAAACTCTGCCCGAGTGACTCCTGCCACCACAACGCACGCCGAACCTCTGCCCGAGTGATCCCAACGATCCCCACGCACGCCGAACCTCTGCCCGAACGCAGCCTGCAACATCAACTCACGCCGAAACTCTGTCCGCAGACAACCGGCATCTTCCGAAGCAATCCCAATCCGCACCGGAACGCTACTCCGACCTCAAACACTATTCCCCAGCGGAAGACAGACACGAACCAACATTGGTAAGGCTTCCTTCCATTACTATTTCAATACATTTCCATACATAGCATACAATGTAGACATCCGATACAGCATGCATTTTTAAAAAGCACACACACACACACACAACATTTAAAGGATATTAGGGGTATCCGAAAGACTCGTCTTACGAGGCTACTCGGGTGAGCTCTAATATTCTAATATTCTCTTCCCGAGGAGTCATCTGACCTCCGAACTCAAAATCTCATCACACAAAAACAGTTTAAAATTATCTTTAAACTGATGCCCTTTTTCAATGTTTTGGGCTTAATAAAAACGGCGTGGCGACTCTACAAATGCGAAAACAAACGGCGAGACACCTCCAACGAAACGGAAAACGAACCGCCGCGAGGCGGGGGACCAAATGCCAGATGCCGGGGCGCGAACGCGCTGCCTCTCGGATCCGGGCTATTTCAGTTGGCGACTCCGCTGGGGACATTTTGTTTTAAAATCTTTTTAAACAAAACAAAAGATTTTTAAAACGATGATGAGGGTCAAACTTTCATTTTACCCCTTCCTTTAACTGTTATGTGTGTGTGCACGTGCTTTACTTTTTTATTTTACAAAAAAAAAATAAAAATACAAAAAAAAATGCATCAATATACATCTGTGCATACATTTAAAATTCTTCAAAAACTTCTGTTTTACTCAGAAAAAGAATTTTAGAGACCGCACACTACGCGCATTCTTTGCCTCGGTTACACCGCACTCTACTCACTGTTTGCCTCGGTTACACCGCACGCTACGCGCACCTGCCGCCTCGGATACACTTGCACACTACAACCCTCAACCCGGAGTGGTCTCGGTTGCGATCCGTTTGGTCTTCCTAGGCCTTTTGGACGCGCACGGGATCATTCCAAACATCCCATCCTAGCCAAGCGTCAACCACACGTTTGAGTCTTGAGTCACACTCTGTCCGGACTCGGTTGGTTTTGCCCGGTCAGTGTCATACGGCTGGATACATATACCATGCGGCCATTTTTCGAGTCAAGGCTCGGAACTCAAGATCCCTTGCGCAAGCAAAGCGATGAAAGGTCATGCTAAAATCTTGACTGATCTTGATTTCGAAGCTACACCCAGAGACGATGTTCCGTCCCGGATATACATCCATGCTCGCATGACACCATGTCATCACGCCTTTGATACGTCGGCCATGACAATATGACCCGGCCAACGCCTAACGTCACGGATCCCTTGCGCAAGCAAGGCAAGAGAGGTCATGCCGAACTCTTGACACGATCTTGACTTAGTGGCGGCTCGGTTCACTATTCACATGGCTAACGCATCAAAACGAACATGACAGCTCGGTCCTTAGGTTCGATTTTCTTTTAGGCCGGTGGAAACCGCTTGCACTATAGGACCCTCGCACAGGCTGTCCACCCTGGGATGTCGAAATACAGTGCAAAACGAGGGGCTTATAGCCGCACGTATGGTCTCCGGCGACCCGGGATCTAGCATAGTTGCGAAAAGAAGAGCAATCTTTTCCAACCTACCTAGGATTACGAGAAAATCGTTTTAAGTAAATTAAAACAACAAAAATAATAATAAAAGAAACGGAAACCGCATGCCACGTGAGCTTTCCCCCTTTTATCCATAGGCCATTCTGTGTCTAAACCTTGCCCGTCGCCCCCTCCGGCTAACAGTGGCCGAGAGTGCAGGAACCCGTCTCCCGGTGTCAAAACGGCAAGGTCCTACCTCCTTCCCGGCTCTATCACCGGGACGGTCAAATCCCCATGGCCAAGTCGGTGGATAACAACGATGAGAACGGGACCTTACCCCCAAGAAATTTCCCAACATTGGAAGAAGTTTGGCGGAGTCCTCATGACTATTGAGAAACGTCAAGGTGAGCAACAAGCTGGATTGAAGGTGCCATGCACCACTTGAACATTAGCCACCCAACTACACAGGGCTTCCCAAGTCATAACCGCTCCTACGGCCTCTAACATCTCTCATTGTCTCCCGAGGAAGTCAACCTTTGTTACCCTCATACGAGCCATGCGGTTATGACGTAAGGCCACAAGACCTTCCGGAGGAAAGCTTGCCCACTCGGCCTCCCGAGGTCCCGGTACCACCGCCGAACAACGAACACATGCGGTGGGACGTCTGCGATTGCGGTGCTTGTCTCGGAAATGGAATTCCGGGATGCAATGAATGAAGGCCGTCCTCGACGAAAGAAGAAGCTATCTTCTCAACAAAAACTTAAAAAGAGGTACGAATCCGGTGATCCCACGGTCGGAACCCTTGGAGAACCCTCGGGAAAGTTTGACTACTAAGTCATCTACTCCAAAGAATCTCCCGGCCCTAGTTACGCGCACAAGGCCACGGCAATGTACGCTCCATGATCAGTGGGACGAGCTTCCCACCGCCACCGAAGGCCCGAAGGTCCAGATAATCCAACCCCTGTCTTGGGAAGATCTCAAAGCCACTATTGATGCTTGATAAGGGCTATGACAGTGAACGAATTGAAATGCGCGGTCGGCCTTACGCTAATCGGGCTCCTCCCACTACGAAACGGGAGAGACAAGCAAAACCATAAGTCCAGTAGGTGAATGTTCTAACACGTTCCTGGCCAAATCCCAAATGAATCCTCCATGGACGGACAAAAGGCCGGCCATACCTGAGCCACGGGCGAAAAGGGACCCTACACCAAAGAAGCCGAAACCTTGGACCCAAAGGTGAAGATCCTGTCTTGACACGGCTCAGCGCACTCGGGCTAACATCTCGCTCTGGTCCTTACTCACTTCATCTTACCCGCACAAGCTCAAGTTGGAAGAAAGCACTGCCCGCACCATGGTTCCCATCACGGTGACACACGATGAAGCGGTTCGAGATGATTGGCAACGTCAATTACAACAATATCATCACCTTCACAGAGCTCGACCTTCCAAAATTTGGGGGCGACCATAACGAGCCTCTCTACATAACTGATTCAACCGGACGAGCGTCGTCTCCCACGGGTGTTGGTAGATGGGGGATCATCCATGAACGTCCTTCCAGCCAAAATGATGGATTTGCTCGGGATCAAAGCAACTGATCTAAAGCCCTCGACTCAGGCAATCAAGGCATACGACTCAACATCCCGCCCAGTCTTGGGAATAGCCTCCTTGAACCTGTGGTTTGGAAAACAAATGGTCCCGACGAATTTCCAAGTCATCGACATCCCGATCACATTCACTGCCATTTTGGGACGCCCTTGGCTACACCAGATCAATGGGGTGGCATCCACTCTCCATCAGTGCGTAAAGTTCGTCCAAGGAACAGATCTTACCATCATCTACGGTGATAGCGTAGTCAACGAAAGGACCGAAACAAACGGCGTCCCGGTCTTAGAAATCAAACCCGACGATGATGGCATGATGCTAACAGGGTTCACCATCGAAAGCCCAAAGGCCCAAGTGTGCCACATAGACCTGCCTTTGATTTGGGACAAGATCCCTCCCCCGATGAAAATGATGAAGCACATGAACTACATCCCGGGGCTCGGTTTGGGAAAATGCCATCAGGGCACCCTCCAAATCATCAATTTCAAAGAACAGAATACCCTGCGTGGCCTGGGATACTCTCCTACTCCCGAACACATTGCGGAGGACAAGCGAGCTGCACGAAAACGCTCCACAGATAACAAAAGAGGCTTGCACGCCATCTCCGATCTTCGTCCTTACAGCTTCGACATGACCAAGTACTTCACAAAGAAGGCCGGCAACTTGGAAGAAGATCCAGGAAATGGAACAGAGCTAATCAGCACCAAACAAAGCTGGCCGACAACCATGGACAAGCTCCAGCAGAACCTGGCAAGATTCAGAGGCCTCAAGCCAAATCCTGTCCGAAGAGCATTCCTCGACACACCGCCCCTGTCGGGATCCACAACCACCACTATTCACAATGAATTTTGGTTCGGGACAACTCCCTCTTTGGCGGAAGAACTCGAAAAACTCTCTGTCAACACTCCTGCCCTCAACAAGCGGGACGAGTCTGCATTCGAGCTAGTAATGCCCAAGATAAAAGAAAAAGACTCCGCAGACGATGCTTGGGACGAGCCACTGCTCCACCTGCTCTTCAAAGAAGAAATCGAGTTGCCAGATCTAATCGATTTTGTTTCTGATAACTCTGTGATAGCAATGATCGGGAACGGTGACATAAAGCCCTTCAAGCCCCATCTCCTATCAAGCTCATCGCCACTCAATAATTGGGCCACCTTCTCCGGACCCACTGCATCTCCTAGAGTCTAGTGTCAAAACTCATCCTGAGTCCATTATCTTTGAATTTGAGTCTCTCGAGTCATCTGATGGCCTCACGCCAGAAGATTACGAACTCATTGCCAATAATGTATTCCCGTATGCTCTTAATGAATGCTTCGATCTTTCCGAGTATCCTCTCATTACATCTTTAACAACTGATAAATTAACTAACGCACAAACGGTTAATAACGATTCACTTGATAAAGAAGCAGACACATTAAACGAACAATACATTAAGCAAACATTTAAGCATGTTGTCAAACGAGAGAAAAACCGGGCCCAGTCGCCGAGGAGATTTTAACCAAAGTGAATTTGGGAACCGCCGAAGAGCCAAAAGAGACGCAAATCGGAAGTTTCTTCACCAAGACAGAGCAAGACGCATTGACCTGCACCGCTCAAAGAGTTCGTGGACGTGTTCGCTTGGTCTTACCGAGACATGCCCGGATTAGATCCTAACATTGTAGAACACCGGATCCCCTTGAATCCCGAGGCTAAGCCCATCAAGCAAAAGCTACGCCGAATCAAGCGAATGGTCTTTACAAGTCAAAGAGGAGATCGAAAAAATGCTCCGCGTCGGCTTCATCGTGGTGATCGAGTACCCCACATGGCTCTCCAATATCGTCACGGTCACCAAGGCCAATGGAAAAGTACGCCGTTGCGTGGACTTCCGAGATCTCAACAAAGCAAGTCCCAAGGACGATTTTCCACTACCCAACATCGACATGTTGGTAGACACTACAACCAATTTTGAAGTCAAGTCCTTCGTGGGACGGTTTCTTTGCCGGCTACAATCAAATCAAGATGGCCGAAGAAGACCAAGAAAAACTTTCACAACCCCTGGGAACCTACTGCTACACGCAATGCCGTTCGGACTAAAGAACGCCTGGCTACCTACCAACGGGCAGCAACCGCCCTCTTCCACGATATGATCCACAAAGAGATCGAAGTGTACGTCGATGACATGATCGTTCACTCAAAGGGATCGGACGGACAACACCTCAGCTGCACTCGAGAAAATTCTTCAATCGCCTCCGAAAACACTCAATGAGGCTTAACCCCGCCAAATGCACATTTGGGGTTAGCCGAGGCAAGGTTTTGGGATACATGGTCACCGAGAGAGGCATCGAGGTGGATCCTCAAAAGATCAAAGCTATCATCGAAATGAGACCACCGCAAACTCGTGACGAGAGGTGAAAAGCTTCATGGGCCGCCCGCAATATATCGCCCGCTGTCGACAACCAATTGACCTCTATGTGCGAGCCAATCTTCAAACCGATGAAGAAGAACGCCGACATCGAATGGAACTCGAATGCCAAGATGCCTTTGAAAAATAAAAGCATACCTTGTGAGTCCTCTGATTCTCTGTCCTCCCCACGAGGAAAAGCCACTGTTGCTATACCTAACCGTGACCGACACCGCAGCTTGGAGCCATGCTCTGTCAAGAAAAGAAGGAGTCACGGGTCGAAAACGCCATCTACTTCGTCACCGAAAGTTTCAAGGCAACGAACTCAATTACTCACCCTCGAAAACTCGCGCAGCCTGGGTATGGGTTGTCGGGAAACTACGGCACTACATGCAACACACCTGCACACTTGGTTTCCAAAATAGACCTGGCCAAGTACCTCTTCGACAAACCATCTCTCAATGAGGCTCGCCAAATGGTCTTTCTTCCTAGCGGAATTTGACATCAAGTACGTAAACCAAAAGTCAATCAAGGGACGGGCCATGGTCGAACAACCGGCCGATTTCCCAACCGACGAGGCTCGAGGCCCCGAACCACAATTTCTAGACGAGGGAATCTTCGCAATCGAAGGCGAAAATCGATGGCAACTGCTTCTTCGACGGAGCAGCCAACAAAAAGGGAAACGGCATCGGTATGCTCTTGGTAGATCCCAAGGACGAGCACACCCCAATTGCTATAAAGCTCAATTTCGAGGTAACCAACAATGCCGCCGAATATGAAGCTCGCGCCGCCGACTACAAGCCGCACTCGAGAGGAATGTCCGAAACTCGAAGTTTATGGGGACTCGGCCTTGATCATCAACCAAGTCTCCAACAAGTGGAAAACCATAGACCCGGGCTTGCAAAAATACCATGCCCGCATGGAGGACCTCATCACACAATTCGAAGAGGTCACCTTCCATTACTTGCCAAGAGACCGAAACAGTTTGCAGATGCCTTAGCCACCTTGGCTTCCCTTGTGGAAATCCCCGAAGGAAAAGCAATCAAACCCTTCAAAGTCGGACGAAAGGAAATTCCCGCCACTTGTTGTGAGATCGAACCAACCTAAGCCCGTCAATGAGCCATGGTATAACCAGATCTTCCAATACCTCAAGAACGGGAAGCCACCTTCATGAACAAGGGAGACCCACACACAGAAGGGGTCAAAACCAAGAGCATCATGGCCCTAAAACGCCGGCCTCTCACTTCGTCATCCTTTGGGGACATGCTATACAAGAAACGCTACCACGGGCCACTCCTACGCCGCATCGCCCAAGAAGAAGCAGACAAGTTCATGAACGAAGTCCACAATGGGGCTTGCGGTCCCCACATGAATGCCGCAGCCCCGATGCAAATCATTCTCGTGGATGGGCTACTACTGGATCTCCATGGAGGCGCATTGCATCCACTTTGTCCGAAGCCGCGACAAGTGCCAACGGTTCTCCAACCTCAATCATCTCGCCGCCCCACGATCTCTACCGCATGACTACACCCTTGGCCCTTTGCCACTGGGAATTGACGTCATCGGGAAAATCGCTCCGTCAGCAAAGAATCTGGCCACGAGTTCATCTTAGTAGCCATCGACTACTTCACCAAACGGGTCGAAGCCAAGTCCTACAAGGTACTCACCTCCAAGAAGGTCGCGCATTTCCTCAAGGAAAACATCATCTCGCCGATACGGCATCCCAAATGAGGTCATATCGACAACGGCTCACACTTCGAAGGGGAATTCGACAGATCACTGGCTGAATTCAAGATCACACGCCACAAATCTTCTCCCTACCGGCCACAAACAAACGGCGCCGTGGAAGCAAAGAAACAAAACCCTCGAACGGATCATCCGAAAATGACCACCCGAGGACGAGATTGGCCCGAGAAGCCGCACCTTGCACTTTGGGGCTACCGCACATCAGCCGTAATGCCCACGGGAGAAACCCCATTTGCCCCGACATACGGAATGGAAGCGAGCTCCTTCCCATCGAGCGGGAAATTCCCTCACTCCGAGTGCCGCTGAAAATGACATCAACGAAGTTGAATGGCTCCGAAGCCGACATGACGAATTGGCTCGCTAGACGAGCGACGACTAAAGGCCATGGAACACGTCCGAGCCTATCAAAGCAGATGGCTAGAGCTTTCGACAAGAAAGTCAAATCCCGAGACATCGTGGAAGGTGACCTCAGTACTCAAAGAAAAGCCTCCCACTCGAACCAACCCACTGGGAAAATGGGAACCCACATGGATCGGCCCTTTCGTGGTTCAAAAGATCTTCTCCTGAGGCGCCATGAAGCCGACAGACCTAGACGGCAATCCCTTCATGAATCCAAATAACGGAAGCAAACTCCGCAGATACTTCGCCTAAAGAAGAACAATCAGGCATCTCTTGGCACTCCATGTAGTGTCGAACTACGCAGCACTGAGCCCTCTAGTCCGGGAACGTAGGCAACCTTAATTGGTCCGGTCTAAAAATACACAAAAGTCAAAAGTTTGAATGTCAATCAAGACCTCCATCAAGCTACGCACTTTTCAAGAACACGCCTGCCAGCCACCTTGACCAAGTCAAACGACGGCGGCAACATCAAAGGACATCCGAGGGTCACTCAGCATCAAACGACTGACTCATGTCTGCTTCCAAGCCAGGGGCTTGTCTTCGCCCTCAAGCGCTTCAAAAAAAAAAAACACAAAAAAAAAAGAGAGCTCGAGCAAGGGCTCACAAAAAACAAAAAAAAAACAATAAATAAAAGAAGCTCAAGCAGAAGCTGTGAAAAAGAGGTCAAGAGCCCGACGCCAACAAGAGGCAAGGAAGCTACGAAAAAGACCGTCAAAACGACTTGTCAGGGGAGCATTCAACCTTTCAGCCAAGCACAAAGCCTCAGCAAAGGGGATTGCCGTCATGGCCCGTGACCGTCTGGGCCCGCAAATGCAACAGAAAAGTCCAAAGATGGATGCCGACAAAATGCACAAAAAAAAAAAGCAAAGGCAAACAAGAGATCTTGCGTCTCGACAAAGCTTTAAAAGTAAATCACAAATCACTAACGGTTACAACATTTCTTGATGAGTTCAAGCACGGTCTACTCTCAAGTTCACAACATGCTAAAAGACAAATTTTAATACATTTAACAAATAATGTGTTTGCAATGCAATGAATGGATACCTAGGAGGTCATTCCGCGCCATCTCGCGCTTGTCCCCTCGCCATTCTTCCCTTTCTTCCCTCGTCCCCGACGAGTCTTCTTTCGCTCCACGTGAACCAACTCGCGTCTCTCACCCGAGATCGTGGGTCCTCCCCGTAAAGTCAAACAATCCAAAGAGCTCTCGTGGCTTCATTCGCCCGTGCTTCGGCTCGGATCTCCTCCCCGCGAGTCCGCAAAGAGGACCTCTCCCCGTCGGCCGGTCAACTCTAGTCTCGTAGTCAAACAAAGTGTCTCCCGTCACATCCAAAGGGTCGACTGTGCTTCGCACTCCTAAGGCAATAGCTACTACGGCAACCGGTCCCGTAATCGCTACACGCCCGCTCTCCAAGACCACTTGGGACTGCCCAACACGCCGCTCATACCAAAGCCAGTAACCGAGTCGTCAATACGACACTCTCCCGACGTCTAAGGAGCACCACAGAGGGAAAGCGGAATACTTCCATACCCTCGTAAAATACAAGAAGGCACCAAGCCGCCATACAAAGAGGAACTACCTCCGCAGCAGCAAGGTCATCCCACCAACAAAGGCTCTCGCTTCATCCCAAACCGCCGGGAAACAAGCGACGGAATATAGAAGGAGGACCAAGACAAACCTCGGGAACTCGACAACGTAGGACCCTTCCCGCAAGATCCTCCTAGTCTCAATCCTCCAGTGCGGAACCCACCAACGGATCTCGATGCGTACCAAGCCGTGCCATCCATCTCTCCCAAAGTGATCGATCCACATCCAACACAAGAGGTCGCCGAGCAAATGACCACGGGCTAAACGACGTCTGAGCCTCGGGCATGGCCTCGAAGTCTCTCTCGCAGCCACAAGGTGAGCAAAGCGGGCTTCCTCTCATAAAACGATCCCCGCCGCTGACGATCGATACCATGAAGAGTCTCCCCAAAGACCAACGGGACAATATCCTCTCCACTCTGCAAAGCGTGCCCTACCACATCTAGCAAAGCCCCATCACAAATGCCAAGGGAGCCGACCAGAAAAGCGTCGCCATCACGCACAAGGCAAATGCATCCCAAGAGACGCCACTCATCATCAACCATGAACCGCTCCGGCAGCTCGTAAATGTCGATATGACCCGAATCAAGGATCATGCCCCGCACTTCTTCCAACGAAGTACGAAGAAAGCCTCGCAAGCTTCACGCTCACCGCAAAGACCACCAATCAAAGGAAGCGAGATGGCCTCCACCTCCGGTCCTCCAATCAAAGCCCGAAAATCCTCAAAAGTGGGCACCATTTCATTATAGGAGAAACAAGACACGTGCCTCCTAACATCCTGAACTTCGCGGCACCCGCAACAAATCCCAATCAGAACCAACTCCTTAAAAGACCAAATCGAGCAAAGACGAAACCTTACCTCGAAAGCCCGTCTCTCGATGCCTCATACGGCGCGCCGCATCCACGTTTTCACCGCTCAAGGAAGTGTGCTTGCCTCTCCCGCGAAAGCCTCGGCAAAATTCTAGGAACATACGAAGAATCCATGGCAAAATGGAGGTTCCTAGAGAAAATGGGGAAGAAAGCTCGAAAATGGCCGCAAATGGGGAAATGAGGAAGAACCAGACACCGGAAAGCATTTATGTCCTTCCCAAAGCAAGGTTGGTCCGTACGGACCTCTTTGCATGCTAAGTATGTCCGTACGGACCTCCTTGCAAAACAACCCATTTCCTCAAAGAACAAGACAACAACCACTGCCTCGCAGACCTTGCTCCAAACCGCCCAAACACTGCCAAAGCCATTCCCGCAAACATACACTACCCACAAACGCACTCTCACCACGTGGCATGCACAAAATAAAAAATAATAATAGCAACCATTTCTAGGACAAATCCCGGAATCACAAAAATGACATTACATCTTAAAATAGAATACTTTTGCCATGCAAATACAAGTGTTTTATTACAAAACCCATAAATGTCTCAAGGCTAAAAAAAAAAAAAGAGAAGATATGGAAAGAGGGAAAGCAAATGGACCCTAATCCGACTCTTCAAAGATCATCATCATCCTCGCCGAGGTCCTCCGTGAGAGAAGTCGGGCATCCCCGTGAACTCGCCCGCCACATCCTCGTCATCGAGTACCGAGCCTCGCCGGAGGCCGCCACTCAAAATAATCCGAAGGATCAAATCCGCGAAAGGATCGAAGAAGGAAGGCTCGACGAACTCCTCACCCCGGGGCATCCCGCCGAGGGAAGAACCGGTAAAGGGTCCGCTGCCTCGGAGCTCCCCGAAGATGTCCCGCATCCATGCTATGCCGCCTCGAAGGTCCTCCCCGCCGCGGCTCCGCTCGGCTCTAGGCGGAGGAACGCTCTGCACGTAATGCCTCAAGGCATAGGCTCGTACGCCGCACGCGTCGCGAAGACCGGCAAGATATCTTCGACGCCATCTTCTTCGCAAACGACCCCATCGCCACATAACGGCGAGTCAAGATATAATAGGCTCTCCTCGACTCGCACCAACAAGCGGCCTAAGGAAACGCTGCACCAATACAAGCTTATACTCAACAAAAAAGAGAAAAATACGTAAAAGATGCCAAGATGGAAAAGAGTCAGCACACTCACCGATCTATCGGGATCCACTCGTATGCAAGCAGAGCCTCGCCAGAACGGGCATGCACACCCTCCTCCTCGATCCGTCCCCACGGACATACGTGAAATCCGGCCCCGGCATCGGAACCTCTGGGGAAGCCTGCGCGCCCCTCTCTCCCTCGCGCACTCGCGGCGTCCTCGCCTTCCTCCTCACGAAGGCCCCGTACTCTCTCCATACAAGATGAACTCCGGCGCCCACACCGCCAAGGTACCTCTCAAAATCGAGCACGTCCATGTCCCGGAATCAAGCATCCCAAAGGGAGGGTCCTCTGAGCCACGGGAAGCACACCGGGGCCATGCCGCGTAAGACCCGCTCCCTGATACATAACATCACAGTCAAGCCCCGCAAAGATCTTCCGCCGCAGCTGCCACTCCTGGAGCCCCTCAAACTCATCACCCTCATACCGAGCCCACGGGAACAAAACGAACTCCTCCGGGCTACCCTCTCCAAACGCTCCCGCACATCCCCGTAGGCGATGGTGAGCTTCCTCGCCGGGTCCTCCTCTTCCTCGCCAGACGAGTCTAAATTTCAAGATAGCAGGTACGCAGGAATGTCGGATCTCTATCCCACGGGAAGCACCGGAAAACCTCATAGAACCACACCTGTGACAAAAAAAAACGTAAGGGCTCGGGCAGCAAAGAAAAACGGAGAAACGACAAGTTGCTAAATCAAAAACAAAGAATAAACTCATACCTCCAAAGCAAAATCAAACAGGCCAACGAATCGGCTACACCCCCGCTTAAACCGGTCCAAGGAGAAGTAGAGCTCGCCCAAGCTCGCCTCGCCCCAAGCAATATCACAACCCCTGTCCAGATCAATCAAGCTCTCCAACAGCAAAGGGAGCCGCGGTCGCGTGGTTCGAGAACAAAGTCTCTGGACAAGGCATACCACAAAAAGGAGCGCGCCAACCGCTCCGCCGTCACCCGGCCGGTCCCCCGAACATAGGCCCCAATGCCGGCCGTGATCTTCAGCTCCACATCACTATACAACATGCCTGTGCCCCCGCGAGGACGAGGCTCAAAGCCCAAGCATCTCGGTCAACACCACATCGTAGATCATATCTCTCCACCGAACCGGCCCTCCTTTCAAGGAAAGCCCGTGATCGCAAAGCAAAGTCTGGCTCGGGCGTCACCGTCACCTCTCCCCACTCGGGATGGAAGGTGTGGGTGGTATCCCACCAATACTCGAAAGGCCAAGGAAGACGCTCTTGTTCTTCCTCGTGTCGAAACCCGGCCAGTTCTCAACGAACACACCCTGTGCCGTAAGCGTAAACCAGCCTCCTGGGACTCGGCCTACCATCCACGTAAATATCGGGCATCCGCCGCCACAGCCAACAACAGCCTCGAGCGATCCCCGAAGTCTTCATCCTCTTGGCCTTCCCGGCCATAAGCCCCGCATCCCCGCAGTAAACACATCAAAGGTACGTCAATCACAAGATTTAATATAAAAACAAAAGGCACAAAAGTCCGCCCCAACACGGAAAGCCATGAAAATAACCCGTCACAAAACACGGCACACATTGCACATACATTATACATATAATTTTTCCCATGGGCCCGTCAAGATCAAAAAACACGGCACACACTGCATACATTTTCTCAAAAGAGGGATTAAGCCCTACACGACACATTTTCAAAAAGTCCGTCCCAACACGCAAAGGCACATATAACCCGTCACGAAAACACGACACATATTGCACATATTTTCCCCACAAAGTCAGTCACCCAAGAACATGGCACACACGGCACGACACATATGCATAACACATTTTCTTAAAAAAAATCCGTCCCTACACGGCACGCGTACTTTCAGACAAACCCGTCACAAAACACGGCACATGTCACATTTTTCCACAAAAATTATCACTACACGATAATTTTTCTCATAATGTACATACATAAATAGCATACGGTACAAAACACCAAAGCATGCATTTCATTAAAGAGGCACTTTATTTTCACAAATAAGAGCTAATCTACACATTTCGCACAAAATACACATACCCACAATTTTTACATGTCCATTTTCAACAATTCATCAAGAATTTCACAAAAAGGCATAAAAAAATAACAAAAAAATTCAAAAATGCGAAAAACTAAAATCTAGTTCTAGCATTCAAAAATTTCGAGGTGGAATCAAAACGAACGGATTCTTACCTCCCGACGTTCATAGAGCGACGACAGTGCACCTCCGGATTCTGATACAAGACATCCTGTTCTTCAAGATGGAAACGAACGAAATCCAATTCCTTTGGAGCTCCATCCGTTGCTCGACCACCACTTCGACCGACGATGGACGACTCCTTCGAGATCCTTCCGCCAT
Source organism: Adenophora triphylla var. japonica (assembly GCA_022495995.1). Classification (NCBI taxonomy): domain Eukaryota; kingdom Viridiplantae; phylum Streptophyta; class Magnoliopsida; order Asterales; family Campanulaceae; genus Adenophora; species Adenophora triphylla. The sequence continues at coordinate 1,422,966 of JAFEMH010000027.1, forward strand.
TGCAAGCGATTCAAAGCAAAAAAATGGAAGATTTTGGTAAAAATGGAGGATTTTTCTCTCTCACTGTTCACGAACCGGAAATGGGAAATGAAGGAAGGCCTCGTAGGTTTTAACCCGGTCAAAATCACAGGGAACCGCTAAGAACCAAGGTGGTCCGTACCATTGCTTTTGCCTCCCGGGGTGGTCACGTTGGTCGGACCTCTTTGCAAGGACCTCTTTTGTGGCCAAATTACTTTCTCCGCCCTTATAATCTTTGCCCCCGGTGCCCTAAGGCCTTTTCCAGGAAATCCAAGTGCAGATGGTCCCTAACCCTTCAATTCAACCACTCCGTTGCCGTCGATTAAGACCGGTCTCGCCCACTCCAACGGCAATTCAACCACCGTACGTCGACGCAACGTAGACCCTCGCCCCACTTCAACGGCACCAACCGCGGCCGTCGGCCAAAGACCCTCGCCCACCTAACGGCAATTCAACCACCGGCCGCCAACGTAAGACCTCCCTGCCACTTCAACGGCAACCCAACCACTCGGGCCTGCCAACGCGTAAGGCCGGTCTCGCCACTTTCAGCTTGGCAGGTTCACGCCGTCTGGCCGCCATGTAAGACCGGTCCCGCCCACTTCACGGCACTTCCAACCACCGCCACGTCAACGTAAAGACCGGCCCTCGCCCACTTCAACGGAATTCAACCACCGCGTTGGGCCGCCAGACCGGTCCCCGCCCACTTCAACGGCAATTCAACCAATGGCCAACGTAAGGCCGGTCCCGGTCCACTCCAACGGAGTCCAACCTTCATCACCACCGGGCCGTAAGCCCGGTCCTCGCCCACTTCTCAACGGCAATTCAACCACCGTCGCCGGTGCAAGACTGGTCCTCGCCTACTTCAATGGCAATTCATGACCACCGGCCGCTGCCGATCACGAGATTGGGTCCCCGCCCCACTTCAGACGGCAATTCAACCACCGGCCGCCAGGCTCGAAGCAAGGTTGGCTCTCGCCCACTCCAACGGCAAAGTTTGACCCTCGGCCGTCGGTCACAGAAAGACCGGTCTCGCCACTTCAACGGCAATTCAATCACCGCCGTCAGTCGACGCAGCTCGGGACCTCGCCACTCCGAATTCAACCCGCATGAGACCACCGCCCGCCTCAACGGCAATTCAAGAAGGAGCCAACACCTCCCGGTACGATATTATCAAGGCACAAGACGCCCCAAACGCTCAACGACAACTCAACCACTGGCCTCCTCAAAGCAGGCCCGAAGTCATCTTCTCCAACAGAAAAGGGCCCTGCAAGGTCACGTGATCCAGCAATTCAAGCACCCAGCACACAGTCGTTGTAAGCCCGAACCTCGCCCACTTCAACGGCAACGCAAGCACCCGCCATCAAAGTAAGCCCGAGCTCCTCCCCCAACAAGTCAAAGGGAAGTCATACAAGATCGCATATCCTCCAGAGTGCGACTATCATCCTTGCCCACTCAAACGGCAAAACAAGCACAAAAAGGAGCCAACACCTCCGGAAGTACAAGTCCCAAGGCACGAAGCGCCTCCAAATGACAAATGGTGAAGCAATCACGGCCGTCATCCTTGCTCTACTTCAACGGCACGCAGTACGCGGCAGCCATCGTAAGTCCAACCTTCTACTCAACATGCAAAAACACAAAGGCATCTACGCCTCTCGCAATCAAAGCACAAGGCAGCCATGCCTCCACAATCATGCGGCTAGAAGACGATTCAAAGTCCTCGCGCATAACATCAACTCGGCGGCTAGAAGACGATTTCAAAGTCCTCGCGCATAACATCAAACATGCTAGAAGACGATTCAAAGTCCTCGCGCATAATATCAACCGCGCCTTATGAAGACGATTCAAAGTCTCTGCTGGTACCAACTGCGGCTAGAAGACGATTCAAAGTCTCGCGCATAACATCAACTGCCGGCTAGAAGACGATTCAAAGTCCTCGCATAACATCAACCCGCCGCTTTAAGACGATTCAAAGTCCTCGGTGCCATTGCACCAACCGCCGCGTGGACTTATTCAAAGTCCTTTCATCATGGCATAACCACATTCGAAGACGATTCAAGTCCTCACAACTATTCTCTCCGCCTAAGGCCTTAAACCACCCGATTAGGAAAATCGTAAAATTTCCATCCCAGGACACCACCACGTCCTCACAATTGACCCCTTCGGCGGTCACACACACTTCAGGGCACCACCACGCCCGCAGCTCACGATTTCACGACCTCTGACTACGAACTTGTGCTTGATTCCCGCCAGAATACGTAGGAATCCTATCACAGAGGTCCAGCCATCCGACCTATGCGGTCACCCAGGACACCACCACGTCCTTACATCGACCTACCACCTCGGCGGTCACGACACTTCAGGGTGGCACCACCACGCCCGCATTCACAAAACACTCACCCCACACCCGAACTACGACCAGTGCTTGATTCCCGCCAGAAGGATACGTAGGAATCCTATCACAGGGTCCAGCCCATCGACCTATGCGGTCACACAAAAGGACACCACCACGTCTCACACCGGACCTCCACTGGTCACTTCCTCCCTCTTTAGACGCGATCCAGATTAGCAGGACCCTTATTTTATCTGCGACCCCACTTCTTTCATAAGTGACGTCGTCGAGGGGCTCTGGAAGTACCCCAAATCTGGATCACACCCCTTTCAAACACACGGCTAAACAACACCGCACTCATCAACGCAGCCTCTCGACGACCCTCTCACTCAAAACCCTCTCTAAACCCCCAACCAAACCAAGGAGGAGCCTTTCTGGGATAAAAAGGGACAAAAGGACCTTTTCGGGAATTTTCGTGAAATTGGGAAAGCAATATTGGTCCGTACGGACCTCTTTGTTGTCATAATTACTTGAATCTTCTTAAAGTCCACAATATTCCCTCAAATCCCGGAAGAAATGATTACCCACATGCTTAGTTGGTCCGTACGGACCTCTTTGCATGCAAGATGGTCCGTACGGACCTTATTGATCAGGGGACACCATAATTGCAAATATTCCTCCATCATCACAGATTCCCTCAAATCGAGGAAAACCAAAATCGGATTACCAGTGAGGTCCGTACGACCTCTTGCACCTAAATTGGCACTATAAATGAGGGCTCCCCCTCCTCATTTTCAGACACCTCCCACTTCTCTCTTCCTCCCTTAGCCTTCTGGCTTCCCCTCTAAGTCCTTTCGAGGCATTCCCGGCCCCTTTCGGATCCTTCCAAGGCCTTCCGAGCCCCCTTGTGGTGCTCCGAAGCCTCCCCGAGCGCTCCCGAGACGCTCCTGCGCTGCCCCGAGGCACTCTCGAGGTACTCGAGGCCCCTCGCTGGTACTCCGAGGCTCACTTGCTCGCGGTCTTTCCACGGTGTCCCGCTCTTCCGAGTCAAACCGACGATCCCCAAACCACGCCGAAACTCCGCCCGAGCTTCTGACTCCCGCCACCACAACGCACGCCGAACCTTCTCGCCCTCGGGAGTGATCCCAACGATCCTCCACGCACGCCAAACTCTCTCGCCCGAACCGCAGCCTCGCAACATCAACTCACGCCGAAACTCCGTCCGCAGTACAACCTGCATCTTCCGCAATCCCAATCTGCGCACCTGAACGCCATACTCCGACCTCAAACACTATTCCTCAAAATGGAAGACAAAGATACGAACCAACATTGGTAAGGCTCTCCTTCCATTACTATTTCAATACATTTCCATACAGATAGCATACAATGTAGCACATCCGATACATCATGCATTTTTAAAAAGCACACACACACACACACACAACATTTAAAGGATATTGGGGTATCCGAAAGCACTTGCTGCCTACCGAGGCTACTCGGGTGAGTTCTAATATTCTAATATTCTCTTCCTCGGAGGAGTCAATCTCGATCTCCGAACCTGCAAAATCTCTATCAGCACAAAACACAGCTTTAAAATTATCTTTAAAACCGATGCCCTTTTTCAATGTTTTGGGCTTAATAAAAACGAAGCGCGGCGACTCTTAACAAATGCGAAAACAAACGGCGAGACACCTCCAACGTAAACGGGAAAACGAACCGCCGCGGTAGGCGGGACCAAATGCCCGGAGTGCCGGGACGCGAACGCGCTGCCTCTGGGATCCAGGGCTATTTAAAGAGAAGTTACCGCCTGGCATCACAGTAAAACTTGTAATCTCTCAACTCACTGTTGAATCAAATAGCAAGCCTTGTCCAGCTTGTCCCTTTGAGATACCTTACCTATTTCAAAGCAATTTCTAGGTGAGGTTGTCTAGGGGAAGCCAGAAATTGACTAAGGATATGTACTGGATAACTAAGATCAGGCCTTGTGATAGTCAAGTAAATTAGCCTCCCTACTAGTCTTCTGTACATACCAGGATCATCAATAAGTGAACCTTCTTCTGAAGAAAGAGAATGATTCTGCACCATAGGAATCTTTGAAGGTTTGCAATCTAGAAAGCCAGTATCACTCAATATGTCAAGAGTGTACTTCCTCTGATGTAGATACAGACCTTTCTCAGAAGTAGCAACCTCAAGACCTAAAAAATATTTAAGAACACCAAGGTCTTTTATTTTGAATCTTGACTGCAAAAAATCTTTGACCTGCTGTATGATAACCTTATCATTTCCGGTCAACACCAAATCATCCACATAAATGAGTATGACAGTGATAGAGGTAGGACATGAAAATACAAAGAGAGAGTGATCACTCTGTGATTGCTTGAAACCGAATGCCAACAAAGCCTCAGAGAGCTTCTGAAACCATTGTCTAGGGGCTTGCTTTAAGCCATACAATGATTTTCTGAGTCTGCACACCACTGGCCTAGATGAGGAATTTTGTAAGGAAGGAGGAACTTGAAGACCAGGTGGCATGTCCATATACACTTCTTCATGTAAATCACCATGAAGAAATGCATTTGTCACATCCATTTGATTAATAATCCACTTCTTTGAAACAGCAACAGCAAGAAGTAATCTAACTGTGGTCATCTTTGCCACTGGTGCAAAAGTTTCAAAGTAATCCAAGCCTTCAGTTTGAGTAAAACCCTTAGCCACCAAACGTGCTTTATATCTCTCAATGGATCCATCAGACTTGTATTTTACTTTATAGATCCATTTGCAGCCAACATATTTCTTATTCTCAGGAAGATTTTGAAGAGTCCAAGTGTTATTAGTTTCAAGAGCATTAATCTCAAGTTGCATGACCTCTTGCCATTTAGAGTCTTTCATGGCTTGAAGATATGTTTTGGGTTCAATAATGGAAGAAGTATTGACAAGAAATGATTAATAGCGAGGAGAAACGAAGTCATAAGAAACAAAATGAGAAAGAGGATAAGGAGAAGTAACCTATTTTGAAGAACTATTGACGAATTTGAAAGTGGAAGGCAGTCTAGTATAGTCCTTGAATTTTGTTGGTAGTACAGTGTTTCTCACAGGTCTAGATGCAGTGAGTGGGGGAACAACAATGGGAGCTGGTGTGAATGAAGGAGGTGCAGATGATGTGATTGTTTGATTCTGTAAAAATGATGGAGAAGTAGTGGAGGTAGAGGTATGAGATGTAGGAGAAGTATGAGGAATAGGAGAAGTGTGTGGAATAGAGTCAATGTGTTGATCTAGATCAAGAAGAAGAGGAGAAGAATCACTAAGAGGTAGAACAGGGCTGGAATCAGAATTGCTAGAAACTGGTGCAGATGGATTAGGAGCAAAAGGAAAGTAGGATTCATAAAAAATGACATCTCTACTATAATGCACAGTGTGAGAATTGAGATCATAGACCTTATAGGCCTTTTTTCCAAAAGGATATCCCAGAAATATACACTTTCTGGCTCTAGGAAGAAATTTGTCTCTGTGAGCTTGTAAGGTTGAAGCAAAACATAAACATCCAAAGACTCTCAAGTTATTATAATTTGGAGGTTTGTTTGTGAGAGTTTCAAATGGGGTCTTATGATGAAGAACTGAGCTTGGCAACCTATTAATGATGTATGTTGCAGTTAGCAAACAGTCTCCCCAGAAATGTAAAGGTAGGTGAGATTGAAATCTAAGAGCTCTTGCAATTTCAAGAAGATATCTATGTTTCCTCTCAGCCTTTCCATTTTGCTGAGGAGTTTCAACACACGAGCTTTGTTGTGTTATTCCAAGAGGGTTAAGAAGGTGAGTGATCTTTTTGTTGAAGAATTCAGATCCATTATCAGATCTGATGACTTGAATGACAGCATGAAACTGAGTTTTGACCATAGAAATATAGGAAGATAGTAGCTCACAGACTTGGTCTTTGGATTTCAACATATAGGTCCAAGTGACTCTACTAAAGTCATCCACAATAGTAAGGAAAGAAGAGAAGCCATTATAAGTAGTACACTTATATGGCCCCCATACATCACAATGGATTAAGGCAAAAGGCGTATTACTGACATTAGTACTTAATGGAAAGGGAATTCGAGTTTGTCTAGAGTAATGACAAATTTCACAAGGATCTTTATTGCAATCGATCTCAGAATGTTTACAAGGAATGTTATCAATGTATTTAAGCTTTGTGAAAGGAAGATGACCTAGTTGTTGGTGCGAAAGATGCTTTATAGAAGTAAGAGAGTTTACACAATGCATAGGAAGAGAAGAAGAGTTATGAAAAACATGTATATCAGACTTGTATCACTGTGAACAAACTTGTATAAACCACCTTCCAACTTACCAATCCCCATTAGTATCTTCAATGCTAGGTCCTGAAAGCAACAGTAAGTTAAAAAAAAAGTCAAGGAAAACTTACTGTCAGTAGCTAACTTATGGCCAGAGATCAAATTATACTTGAAATCAGGAACATACAAGACATTGTGTAAAGTGATGTTGGAATTGAGATACACTGAACCCTTATTAGTGATGAAGGAAGTTTTACCATTCGGAAGAACAATTTTGGAATGCAGAATAACAGGATCAATTAGAACAGAAAAAATGGAAGTAATATGGTCTGTGGCGCCAGTGTCAATGATCCATTCAACATGAGGCAACTTTTGATTAATGCAATTAAAACTAGAAACAACTGAACCAGTCATAACCATACTAGACAAATGAGCTTCAGGGCTATCCAACATACTATTGTAGCAACTTTCAGAACCACTGGTGTTGCCAAGAATGTTCATGAGTTGACTAATTTGTGCTGCAGTCAGCATAGGAGTACCATTTCCACCACTAGTGTTCCCTACAGTTGTGTTTGTGTTGTTTGCTGATGTTGTATTCCCAATTTGATCAGAAATCACATTATGAGCTTGAATGCCTTGAGTGCTTTGTCCAAACCTCCCAAACTTACCTTTGTAGTTCTTAGGCATCCTAGCAACATCAGGTTTTGTCCCATACAACATGTGCCAATCTGGATAGCCTAGTAAGTAAAAACACTTATCTCTAGTGTGATTGTCTCTATGACAGTAATCAAAAAAATATTGTCCTCTTGTCTTTCCTTTCACCAAGTTTGGCTTGTACTGACTTGCATATTCTTTGTTGAACAAAGCTGTTGTCACATCTTCAGTGTTAATCACAGATTGAACTCCATGGTTGGAATGTCTTCTTTGGTGTTCTTCTTGTAGTAGTATATTTAAAGCCTCATCAGTGGTAGGAAGAGGTTTCCTTATCAGGATCTGACCTCTTATTTGTGTAAAGCCACCATTCAGGCCCATTAGAAACCTAGTCAACTTCTGCATATCTTCAAATTCTTCTTGTGCTTTTACTGCTCCACATTCACAACTACAGATGCACTTTGGAAATGTCACCAAAGTTTCATATTCATCCCACATACTCTTGAATTTAGTGTGATATATGGAAATAGTCAAACGACCCTCTGAGTAAATTCACTCATTTCTTGTTGAATTCGAAATATTTTGGGGCATTTGCCTGGGAATATCTAGATCTTAAATTTTCCCAAATCTTTTTTTGCAGATTTAACATTTACAACACTTGATGTAATATCAGGAGACAATGCATTCAACAGCCATGAAATAACCATGTTGTTACAACGATTCTACACAGCAATATACTTTTATTTAGAAGAAGGTTTGATACAAGTTCCATCGATCATACCTAACTTCATTTTCGCAGTGAGAGCAATCAGCACTGACCTACTCCATTGAGCATAGTTCAACTCAGTAAGCAATTGGCTCACAATCTTCATTCCCGGATGATCATTTGGATGCATATAGAGAGGATGATTTTGACTCAATGCAGTACGGTTTCTTCAATATCGTCGAAATCCTTCTCGTCGTTGGCAATGCTTTGAGAATCACTGTCGCTATCAGTCATGATTCGCCGGAGTGAAAATTCCGATCAAATTTGATGAACAGGAATTAGGGCTCTGAATTTCGTACAGAAAATGATAGAATTAGGTGACCTAATTGTATGCGGAAGATTAGGATTTGGATCATAGAACTAATACCATGTGACAATCTAGAATTTAGCCATTAACAATGAACAAAGAGAAAGAATCAAAGTTGTATGAATTTAGAGAAAGAAAGTTCAATTTGGGAAATTTCTCTTATTTCTTCTTTGTACTGAAACTCTCTATTTATACACACTTTCTATTCTAACTAACTATACTGACTTTAAATTATTTACAACTAACACTCTCCATTATGTTACAACTAACACCTTCAAGTTTGTTACAATCAAGTTTGTTACAACCGAGTTTGTTACAAAGTGCGAGCTCTACCTTAATGAAAATCACGCACCTAAATCTTTTTGTTTATGGGTGTTCAAGATATTTTTTTTCAAATAATTCATTTTAAAAATATATTTCTCAAAATGACAATCCTCTTTCAAATTATTTGGCAAAATTACTTTTTTTTTTTTAAAAACTCACTACTAAAACTACTAAATAAATATGGCGAGTTTATATTTTTTTCAAATGAACATATTTTAAAAAAGAATAGTACTTATCCGTCTCACCTGACATCATAAAACAATCGTTTTGATATCAAAATTATGTCTTGATAAATAAAATTAAGAGGGGGAATTATTATTTTTGTCACAAAATAAATAATTTGAAAAAAAATATCTACTTCTTTTAAAAAATATTTCCGTCATTTAAAAAAAAAATTACTTTCGTTCCAAAATGAATAATCAAAATAATAATACTACTTTTTTGCGGTGAGACGGAGAAGTAGTATTCTTTTTATAAATATGCTCATTTGAGAAGAAACTTAGCTTAGCATTCTTTTGAAGAATTGTACCAAGTTTAAAAATGAACCAATTTTGAAAGTGCTACTTCAAGTCAAGTAGTGATTTTAAATTTTAAATTTTTAAAATATATAAATATCTTAATAACATTGAGCAAATTTAGAATTCGCTACTAGAAATAAGGAGTTTGAGCGAGAAAAATATAAACTTGTCTCATCTAGCAGCGAGTTTTAAAAAATGGTTATTTTGACAAATAATTTGAAAGGATTGTCATTTTAGAAAATACTATTTTTTACAAAGAAGAATTATACTGATGTAGAAATAATCATATGCAAGTGCAAGATCTGTTTTCAAGTTTAGGTACAACAATGGGTATCAAGAGTTTTGGTGAGAATGCTAGATGAGTTGCAAAGGACAAAAAATGTGAAATGTTAAGTAAATAAGACTTTAAAACTATCTAGGTGTGCAGCTTTAAAAACGAAGAATTTTAAAAATGAATCAATTTTTAAAAACGAAGCTTTCTAAAGAATGTGAGCAGTTTTCTGTATGTATGTTTGGAACATCATTTTAAAATGCTAATTTAGAATTTAAAATATTTTTTACAATGACATTACTAACCTCTATACCATGATTTATTTATATTTTACACGTATTGTCAAAAAAGAAGAAAAAACCAAAATAATGTCTAGTACTAGTACCATTAATTGAAAAAAGAAATAAACAAAAAAAAAAAAAAAATTATACTCTCAAAAAATAACAAAAGAAAACAACTATTTTGCCTTCTTTCAAGCTTCAGCCTTTATCTTCTTTTTTTTCTTTCTTCTTTTGTTCCCCTATTTTCTACATGCCATCAAGGTGTCAATTACACATCTATTACAGTCCAATGTTAAGATTTACAAATCTTAGGTTTTTTGGGACAAGTTCTTTGCTTCCTTCCCATTGATATTTTTCTCTACTTAATTTTCATTTAATCATTTTCATTCATACAAATCTAGAAAATATAGATATAAAAATCCATCTTCTCTTTCTATCTCGTTTCTCGCAAGCTTTATTGCAGATAATACTCACAAAGCTAAGAAATTAGAAAATGCTATCTCTGGACCAAATTTAAATAACCTCCGATTTGGAAATCTCCATTTCCGAAAAGCTACAAATTATAGTGGCTCGAAAAATGCCTCCGTTTGCAAAACTCAGTTCAAAGACGCACCATTATTGATATGCTAAATAGAAGAAATGTCGAAGTTTTGAGATTCCGTTTTAAGCCAAAACGGTACCGTATACATGGCCTTCGTTTGTTTGGGAAAAAACGCTTTTCGAAAAATATTTTTCTTATTTTTCGGTGTTTGGTATGTAAGGAAAAATTAAATAAATGAAAAAGATTTTTCGGTCAATGAAAAATATGTTTGTTTCATAAATAAAACGACTTTCGGGTTTTTGCTAATGAAAACGACTTTCAGTCACCCCACTCACCCATCCTCCCAACCCCCACCTTTACCCCTAACCGCTATCGAAAAACCTAATCCACACCGCACACCCACTCCTCCACCTCCCCCACACTCATATCACCTTGCAATCCCGGCGAGATTTCCCCAGCGAAATTTCCCGGCCGAGCTTTCTTGGCCATTTCCGGTCAGTTTTTTCGTCCTAATTTCCAAAGCAGCTTTCTTTTTTCTGAGCTAATATTCGATCGGTTTTTGGCAGGTTTTTAGACAACTCTTTTCGAACAACTTTTCTAGCCAAACAAGCCTAATGTCATTTTCTTATGAAAAAAAATTTCATTTTTCAAAAAATATTTTTCAGAAATTATTAAAAGGGAAAGTAATATCTTATTTTCATACGAATGGAACTCGGCCACTGCAGAAAAAGCCGAGGTCTTTGTAATGCTCCTTCACTAAATCTATCACTTTGAGATTATGCAGTTGGTAAACTCTATCGATCCCCGACCACTAAGTGATAGGTCAAAGCATGTCCGAGACAACTCAAAATACTGTTCATTCACAAGGACCATGGATATAGATACTCGACAATTGCATACTCCTCAAAAGAATGATCCAAAGGTGGGTTGAATGAAGAAAAATTTGACCGATACATTATGCAAAAAGATAACAAGCGAGGAAGAGATGATGCCGATAGGGAAGGAAGGGAGGGACAGGATTTCCAAGCTAGGCTCCACGTCATAAGGGATAGAGACATCTTCAACAATAAAGATGAAAGAGCCGGATGCATGAGCTCAACAAAGTCTACCACATTCCCGCCTCGGGTCCATAAAGAGGAATAGGTCATTCCAGTTTCTGGCCCCAAATGAGCTGGCTGAAAGTCCAGCGCTCGTTGTAGACACTCCCATTCTGAACCAATAATTCATGATTACACTAAGAACGCATATCGGCTTTCGTCATGTTTCGTTAGAGTTTCTAACTAACCTCGTTAGTTTCTGGGACCTGGCTGACTAACGAAACAAACTCGAAAAGGACAAAATAGTCAACCGACTAGTTGTCCATTTCTTAGGCGCCACGGGACATACGGTGTCTCTCGCGGCGAGACATGCCCTCCGGGGCAGGATATCCGTAATCACTGTCCTTCTCCGTTTCCCAAACTATTTTTATCTCGGATAAAACCTTTATGCAGCCAACCCTGGGCCATCCAATCACAGTTGAGTTTCTGGAACCTTCCTTGAGTCTCCTAATCTTGGTGACCAAGTCATCCATCCACCTCTTAAACCCCTAAAATACTCCGATAGACTTCCAAAAGTATTTCCAGAGAGGTTCCCGATCCACGATCGAAAACACATAACAAACACATTTGTTGGTTTCTCCTTCCCTTGAAAGATTCCTTCTTCACTCACAAGGACAACTTCCTAAATTCGTCCATGCAACCACGTTGATTGACGAACATTCAAGGCTCAAGCCTAGAATTAAGGCGAAGACTCGCCTGCAAATCACTTCTCGACCGGAGAAGACACCTTTAGAACCACGTTCTTAAATCAAATACTCCCTAAACAAGGTAAAATCCTATACTTTTATTCTTTTTCTCAACCTCTCTATTGGCTTTTAGAGTAGTGTAATCCCATCAAAATGATTAGCCTAGGAGTCCCTTCCAATCCATGGAGGCGGTCTCGAAGCATAGAAATCCGACATTCCTAATCAAGAAATTGATTAGGATTTTCTTGTTCCTTTATTTAATTAGTAATTATAAAGATTGATAATACTCAATTGGCAAGACCGATCTTACAGGATTAGGTGGAATGGGTGCCTGCATCGACCTTCCCATTCCATAACTTGCAACCCCGAACCCTCAAATCTCTTTAAAATCAAAAAGGTTTTTCTTATTGTTTTCTTAAAAAAAAAAAAACTTACGTAAAAGTTTTAAAAATTCGGAAAAGTCAAAATAAATTATTATTTCTATTTTGTTTGTATTAACTTTTATTTTGCAGGTAGAATAATTTTAATTATCTAAACTATATACTTGCGTGAAATTGAATTTATTTTAATTTTTAC